>OX421481.1:9591198-11007769 GCA_949126895.1 Eilema caniola | reverse complement strand
TATGCGAGACATCACTTTCGTCATCTTTAGTTTTACTTCACATTGCACAAACTGTAGTATTCTTAATTTAAATAACAATAAATACTAGGTTAAATACGATACCAAAAGAAAGAAGCACAAAAAACTGCAAGTCTGCGAATTCCTGGCAATAAAATGGCCCCAAAAGATTCTAAGATCCAAGGGCATCCACTAAACCACAAAAGGGCCGAGCAGAGCGACGAGCTATGTATCCTGTTGTAGCGTTAGCTCGCAAAAAATGTCGAACATGAGTTCAAGGCGATCGGGTGCTCCAGCCGACAAGCTGCGTATGCCGCTTGGTAGGCTGGCGTACGCAAAAAAGCTTAATTACTTAATTAGATGTCTATAGAAATGGTACCGAAATAGGTGCCTTGCCTCGTTTCCCGAGAATAATTATTAAAAATTAGCTTTATGTCACTTTATGTATTTAAGAGACAAGGATTATTTATAGCGTTCATAGATATAGGAAGAACCCATTGCCGAAAATGAATTCATTATGAGATCAAAGTACGAGAAGTATCCCACAAAATAAAAACAAATGCTTAATATTTGTTTGTTGAATTATATCAGTTTTCTCGGTAGGCACCTACTTTCTAAAGTTACTTAAAATTTATAGGCTTAATATTCCTTGCAATCTTTCAAGCTTTCAGTAACCTGTATAATCATTTTTGAAATCAAATGTTATCAGAATAATTTAAGAAACCATTATAAGAATGTTCACGTGTGCCAATAAAAAACTCCGGCATACAAAACAGTAGCAAGCAAAAAGTAAATGACGCAACTCAATGCTGACGCGAAGAATTTGCTGCCATTTTATAGAGAAAAATCTTATGTGTCTACATTGTAAGGAAAAAATATATCTGCAGCAATATGCTATCCGATCAGATCCTGTTGCACAAACCACATTTCTTTTGCAAATTAATTGGGTCGCCTGTATATAAATATCATCGAAGGAGTAGACATCAATGTATTAACACTGATTCCGTGTAATAGGAGACAGGACTATTATCGTTAATCGAACAGTTTATCATATACTGTTATATTTTCTATCGGAGGAAAATAAGCCTTATCCAATAGTTCTTCCTTAGAATGTGGTGAGAATAGATGTTTTGGTACAACATACATTTGCTCATTACTCTCAACAAAATTTCTATAACGTGATATTACCGGTAACCCTAGTTGGTTACCTATTTAACCAACAAGCTTATGTTTATTGAATAAGTTATAGGGGCCCCAACACATGGCAACGGCAGTTTCACCTTGAACCCGCGCTTAGCAAGTCTGAATAACAATCACCTAACAAATAATAAAACCGTACCTGCCTCTATTTCCAACATCACTTTACTACTGTTCCTATTTCACATAAAGGTGGACACACTCAATTTAAAGACAATTGACACCCAAGTCAGATATGATGAATAACTAACCAGCACTCTTGGCATTATTGAAGGAAATGCTAGGTTGGGTTTGGAGTTTGGAATGCAAAACAAACGTGCTATTTAATACAAATCCTATTTTATTGTTCAGTACTATAGATCTGAATCTGACGTAAATCAAGCTCAACACACGATTATGACGCAAATCGATTTATACTTAGTGATTATTTTTCCGTGCAATCGTTTTCTGTATGTGATTTGGCTGACTTTTAACTTCGTGGAAACAGCTGAATTATTATGAAGACAGTTATTTGCAATAAAAAAAACTATTACCAAGTCTATATATCGCTATCAGCTGATGAATGTGATCGTCACATTGACGTCTCGTCACCAATATGGCCGCCAAGATGGCTGACTATTTGTTTATTTACAACAACAGCATTAGTATACGATATTGAAGACTCGCAAGAATAAAGTTACAATATTATCGAGAATTACACAATAAATGTAAATATTATATACTTATCTTTATTTTTACCGAACTCTATCTATTGTATATTATGATAATTTGTAGTATCTTATCTTTTCACACCTTTGTAGGAAGTGAGCAAGGTCAATAAGTAAGGAATATACTTGTACACAAATAAAAGCCTCCTGAACCTGATCTTTACAATTGACATCCATTTATAGAGTTAACCTAATTTTTGCGTTCCATGATATACCTAATTAAGAGTCAAGACAAGATACAATTGAGAATCAATCAAAAATCATCGTATGTAAGTACCTATGCCATGATCGCGTTAATTCCCGTTCTCTTAATTATACATTTATAGAGTTGTAATCAAATAGTACAAAGTAGAAGAAAATTAAAATAAATATTTACATGGAAACAATATATTAACATATTCATATGCATTGAACTGATCACAATACACGTGATAAGAAGTGTGATGCATGCATCTCTAATAAATAAACATTTTAGTTTGCCAAATCGTGTATCGAATCGACCAACACATGCTGTCTTTTACACTTATTTATTGATAATTGAAGTAACCCTTAACAACATAAATGACTAGGCCTCAATATCGTGGATATCCAAGGCCGTGCAAAACCGGAACAAGGATCCTGGATTCTGAGTAGAGCACTTCGAATGCGATTGGAACTGACACGAAAATGATGATGATGTTGTCGGTAACGAGTATAAATTACAAGGTCAAGCAATATAAGTTACTATCATAATAATTTTATTATTTATAAAATATATTTCGTCACTCGATTTTGGCAATCCTCACTGCAGGAGATACAGCGTTGCCGATCATTACGACTTACATCTATGAAATATTTGGAACTTGTACAACTTCCGGGTTTCGATTCGGGATTCGACTATTGATATAATCACTTTCATATTTTCCAATACTGAGACTCGTTGGTCGTATCCCGTATTATCTATTTCACGAGATCAACCTTCAAAAACTATTGCTTCGTGTTATTCAACAATATCAGCCACACATATTTGCATCACATTCAATGAAATTCCAAGATATGCTTATAAATTAAATGCCTTTAATGCTTAAAATGCCTTTATTGTATTTTGCTAGAACACAGGTATGTGTCATTCATATTTCCATTTCAATTGCATCTTCCTTGTTCATTTCCATTCTTTTATGTATAAGTAACTATTACAGTGAGATGTACCTATGGCTTTTAAAATTTTTGGTGAAATTTAAAACATTTTCATAACCATGTCATCATCTCACTGAGATATTTTTAGGTTTATCGAGCAAATTCGATAATCTTAAAAAACAAGGTAAATAGCCTGGTGAGTGTTATACTATTAATGTAAATGATCATCAAAATCTCAAATCATACATTGTATTAGCATTATTATTGGCGGTCTAGCAATATGGTATGCTATGCTCAGTTATTTTTGAAAACGATACTAGAGTTAGACCTTAGCTACTTTGTGTATTACGGATCACCCTCATACAGCGGTGTGACCTGAATACACCCGAGGCATTCACTTCATAACCCAGGATCCGCCTTCTAACTTTCGTCCTCCACTTTGCCTTGAATATCAGAAATGAATAAAACATTACGTATTTCATATATATTAGTCAAACGCAAAACAGTCTTATTTGCACACCGAATGCATTGTTGTGTTGTATTGTATAACACCAACTATCAGTCGTGATTACATGAAGTGCTCGTATTATATATCGTCATCAACCATAATTGCTACCTCTACTGGTCACGAGGTTTTTTTTTAATGCGACCATCTATCTCTTTTTAGTTTTCTATCAGCGGCTTTTCTTCTTATTTTGAAAATTGCAATATTTACAAATTGATTTTTGATATTTGAGGAAGTAGGAACAAAATCCCATATTTATCTTTCGCCCACCTAATTTGGGCCTTAATTCACCTCTGTTTTACCCTCCGGGGATAAAGGTGTGATTATATAAATGTAGATCACCTAAATACGCTATTGATGCTATCTTTATTGACATAGAGCTCGTGTAAATGTAACCTTTAAAAAGACATAACGCACAAATATTACCGTAGCGTTACGATGACTAATTCAATGCCTGTATTTAGTCATCATGGGTCCTTATTTCCTCAACCCGAGTGAAGTTGTGAAATCCCAACAAGGAAAAAGTATGCGTCACCCAAACTTGTAAGATCTTGTTTAGGGATAAAGAGCTCACAGTATCTGTGTGTAGATTTCAGTCGGTTAAGTCTTCCAGAAGTTGTGTATTTTAAATATAGATACAGTTTCGTTCATAATAATATAAGTATTACACAAAAGGTAAAAATAATTTGTTCATACCCAACATAAAGTATATAAAAAAATCCTGTAGAATAGAAAACTCTGTACAGTTCAAACAACCTCTCCCAGTCTTTGAAATTAATAGTTGGATAATAAACAAAAGTAACAAATAAAACGCTTCATTATAAATAACCAGGAGACATTCACCGATATTAAGATTAACATATGGTACAGCAATCGTAACGTGTACCTAACTATTGGGCATCGTGGAAAGTATTGGTGAAATAAATATGGGTTTTGAAAATATGAAAGAAAATGCAGGTTCAATTCAATGAAGGATTCTATAGGACTAAAACGTTGCAGTTCTCTAGAAGGGTTCTTAATTACGACAAATTAAGCCAAAAACCAACAATGATAAAACTTGAAGGTTAATATTAAGTTTTTTATTTACTAAGTCTTACACATTAGTGGAATCCGGCAGTCCAAACACGTAAAAAATATCAATTTGCCATGGAAGACACATTCCGTCGATGTCACGTAAGCTGGCAGTTTCCACATTTAGTTCAAATGGAGCGTACAGTATGTATACAACAAACACAGAAACAGATTGTATATGTGTGTTGTATACAAAACTAAGAATATCCACCATCATTAATCAGAGATCGTATGTGTGGACACGCTCACTAACGCGAACCCTTTCTAACTTTACACGTGGAACGTGTAGATACATATTATCATGATTGTGTTCGTACTTGTCAGTGTGAAGCTTGGCGTGTGTGTGTTGACGAATGCAGCTTGCGCGATGCACATACGCGGGGGGGAGAGCAAGAGGGTATGAGGGGGACACGGCCAGGGCCGGGCAGACCTTGAGCGCGCCTAGCAACAGCGCTGCCAGCGCAGACTTACTTATTTATTTCTGTTTTAGTCGTCTGCACGTTTGCTTGCAATTTAAACAGAACGTTTTATGGAGTCATAATGGCAACTGACGGAATATGACCTTTATGAGCATTTGTCCCGTGCTCTAGGTTTCATATATCTTAGCACGAAAAATGAGAATGCGATTTTTTTAAATCTCTTTTTATTTTTCTTTACTTGCAACGTCACTTGTAATAATTTGTTTCTACACTGCATGTTGCCTTTCTATGCATTTCTCTAATATCAGGGGCACAGAATAAATTACTTACCTACCATATATTTATAAATATCAAATTAACGTTAAAATTCAGAGCGTGCCACGTCCGTAAGATTAAAGAGGCTTTGTATAATTAAGATTAGTATCATTTCCACGATCACGAAGCAAAATCTACGTGTCTTTTTGTAGTAACAGACTAAAAGCATTAACCCAAAGCAACTTCACTATAAATGCATTTTTACTGAGCTTGCAGAATATCACCTTCGAATCTACAAAGATATAAAATATATTTCAGTACCTACCTTGCTTCGTGAAACAAGTATCTTTGTTCTCCATATATGTATATTCATAATATGTAGTAATATTTATAACACTCAAGTTATGTACTATATTTTTGATAAAAATAGAAAGAATTTTAACGTGTTTTACGGCACATTTTAATGTAGCCTTTGATGTAACATTCACGTGTATTAAAACTTGCATACTGACGTACCTACCTGAGAATTCTCGATAACATTCCTACAATATAGTCTACTAACTAGCACTTGTATGCATATAGACATACCACTTAAGTACTCAATAGTGCAAAACAAAGATACCTACCTACTTAATCTCACTTATTTACAAAACATATGCCTAATAAATTACTATTGCGTATACGCTATGTACGCTATTTATTCGTATAAAAATGAAATAGGCGTAACCACCCAATTAGCAATAGGAAAAACTGAACAAAGGGTTTGTGTTCTTAAAAATGAAGTAGGTACAAGAATATTTTTATTATTCTTCTGCTTCTTTTTATTGAAGGTTTGCTTACATGTACAGTTTGATATTCAAATTGCATCGCTTGCCGAGAACATTATTGGCCTTTATAAAGTATCAGTTATTTTATTGTCTTGTATCGTACCGTAAGCGTTGTAAAACTCAAAAACAGAAAAAAAAACAATCTGTGTGCAAAGAGACACAAGTCATCGAGTTTCCATCCAGGACCTGCCGAATGTTCGTACGCGTCACGCCTTGTGATTTTAGACATACTTCGACATAGCCACAGAGCGTTACAGATGGACAAACTTTTTATGAATTTAATACATACTACAAAATTAATGGACAGCACTAAAAACTAGCTGTAGAAGTGTGTTCCACATCGTAAAATAAATGAGTGAGCAACCATTATACAATGTAAAATGAATATTATCATTGTAAAAAATATATAAGCAAAATTAAAGAAAAGATAAGAAGTTTTAAAGATATATTTACATCTCTTTATGACTCAACTGGAGCTAATAATACATGCCTACATGAGAAGATTGCATAAGTAATTTAACTATTATACATAGAAGCCAATCCCTTTGATTTTCTTGTATACGATCAATGAAGAATTGATGATTGTCTGGCATTCAATGCTATAAAAGGTTTTGTTCGATTTTGAACGACGAACAATAATATAATAGAATATAGTACCTAATACTTTAAATATGAATCCTTAAATAACTTTAAAGAAATTACTAAATCAAACGAGAGCATCACAAATTTTTCCATTATTTTTCTATTTTCTGATGTCAAAGGAATATAACGTTTGAGAGAATATTAACATTATGCAATCACTAAGTAATGTATCTAGTGGCAGTGTTTTTGGAAGATATATTCAGAAATTATGTATTGTACAAACAAAAAAAATTAAATTATCGGAATTGAGAACTTTCTTCGTTTGTGAACTTTCAAAAAGTAATGAAAATGCTTTAATTACTTGACATAGCCCCACCATTAAACTATTAGTACGAATCTTGGCATGTATAAAAAATCAGAAATACCATTACTTACTGAAAAATTTTGATCTCGAAAGTTAAAGTTCGCTTTTTAAAAGTATCACCTTATTTAAAGGAAAAACTTTAAACAATGTTTTGATACCATTTTTCTTACCATTCTTGTTGATGCTGCTAATAGATTATAGAAAGTAACTTGTAAGATTAGATAAAAATATAAGTGAGGAGGATTATTTTAAATTAAGGTGTCCCTCAAGGTAGTGTTCTGGGCCCGATACCATTTTATTTTATATAGAAGTCTTCTTCGTCTCTAGAAGTCCCTTATAGATTGTTATAGAATATGAAGTGATTAAAAGCAACACCTACATTATTCGAAGACTATCTAACCAAATACATCCTCTACCCGAGCAGGGCCAGATCAAGAGATATGGCCCTGGGTTACCGGGGTGCGATGGATATGTACTAGTAACCTCGCCTTGCACTGCGACTGCGACGGCGTGCGTTTTGCCTTATAAAGATAACACAAAATGTATTCAAAACCGATGCTATAATGGCAGTTTCATTGCTGTCCTTAGATTGAGACAAGACCGCAGCTCCAAGAGTATCAGATGTCTATTCAGGGTCGTCATGAGTCTCATATTATTATTAATTACCACAATTGACTGCGTCTACTACTATACACGTGGACTCGCTTTTTCATTCCTCCAGTAGATACAAAGCGATACCAATATTATTATCACATTCATCTAAACAAGTTTTACCAGTTTTAAAAAATACCCTCGGATTTATTACATGCACACATACTTATAATCACGCTTCTTTCCCATGTGGGGTAGGCAGATACCACATGTTAGCTTGCTACGAGGACAGAGGAACATTTTTGGAACTGTTGTGATTTAAACTAGACGTATGAGTTTACGTTGCATTAATTTCTGCCATGAATACTCTTTATAACATTATGGGTGTATAAGAGCCCCGCTGTTGGCGTTGAGAGTTCAGACTGCAGTCCCTCCCATGAAAGCTATATACATCAACAAGACTACCTGAAAGAATCTCGAATTCCAGAGATTAACGCCTTCAACCAAATAAACTCTAAAATATTAGTAACTGTAGACATAATATCGTACTTCCTACTAATATTATAAACGCAATAGTTTATGGATGGAATGACGTTTGTTAACTACTCTTTTACGTTAAAACTACCGAATGAATTTTAATGAACCTTTACAATAATAAAGCTTATACATGAGAATAACACATAGGCTACAATCAATAACGATAACCGATATTATAGCGATAACCGACATCCACGCAGGCGAAGCCGCGAGCAAAAGCTAGTCTCTAGTCAGTCAAAAAATTAACTGAAATGCTTCAGCATTATAATATCATATTCTTAATCTTAACCTTATGTCCTACACGTTATGGTATCTAAGCATGTTACAAGTCGCTACAGTACCAACATTACAGAATAATTCATTCACAGGGATGTTAATACCAATATGACCTAGATTTCCTCACTAAATCAATGTAGCCTGCGAAACGGAACGCCTAGGTATCCAGGCCATCCCGGGATTGCCCTTTGACATTCCGCCTTGGCAATGTTTCCGCGCATGCGTTAGTCCTTGTTAGAAGCCGATGCTGAGCTCTCCCTTGCCACCCCCACCTACCACAAGCGTGGGTTGATGACGTCACGACCCCTGCTGATCAAAAGAGCTATTTATAACTCCAGCATTTGCTTAACATCGGGCATTACGAGTTTATAAAACTTAGTATCTCGATCAGTTATTACATTATACTTTCAAGCCAGATTATATCAAAATCTTTGTTGTATACGGCGGTAAATATGGCACGTGTAACAAACTACGCGAACACATTCCTAAGTCAGGCGTTTAGTTTAGTTGGAGGGGATAATAAAATACTCACGTGTGACTCACGTTACTAGTAGTCTTCTAAAAACAACGAATTAAGAAACATTTTAAAGAGTTAGTTAGCAACAGCGTAAAAAGACCCTAAGCGCTAACAGTGAACAGTGATACAGCCGAAGTACCGGAGTTGCCTACGTCACATAGCATGACTCAGGCCTTGTTTCCGCACTAGAGATCGCCTCAAGGATTTTTGAAATGTTGACGAAACGCTATTATGTTCATGGCCCGTTTTAAACTATTAGTATGGCAACAGCCTCCGATACAGAACGAAACATAATGTATTATTATACCTCATCTGCTGTAATTACGTAAGTACGTTACGTATTAGTATATGTTTGTACCTAATTGTACCTATGACATTCGTTACTTAGGGTTGCTACATCTGATTCTTCAAGACAGTTATCAGACTCTGTTGTACCGTGTAAATGAAATTTAAGAACAGCCAATATAAAGTCTATTATATAAAAAAAAATAGTATTTATTTAATAGTGTATTAATAGTTATATTATAACCTTAGATAATGCCGTGAGGTGAAACTGGTCAGATTAAAAATAAACTGTAGAAAAGTACAATTGCAATCATCACAGTCTATTATAGATTCTTAAATCATCTTAGTTATAGTCTAAACTTGCACATTCAACTTTTTCAGGGTACTCAATACATTAATTTGTCATGGCCAATATTTACCTCTGCATTTAAAAAAATTACGTTTTTTTTTCCTTTTAATATAGAGTTCTATTCTGTATCTCAAAAATTTACCAGGTCGCCTGAGGTTTATGCAGTTGAAACAGCTTGATATTTAGAATATTCCCCATCAGTAAAATCATTGACACGCACGCCATCCCTTACGATGTTAAGTCAGTACTTCTTGCCTTACATCCTAACTGGGCCAAGCGGAAGCAGGATACAAATTTCAAAATAAATTTAAAATCATAATACTACGTTATTGACAGCCCTAGTAATAAGGCACAAAAGTACTACTGCAAGGTGATTTTTATTAACGTTTGTTTTTACAAAGACAAATCAATTGCGAGCAGGATGTTAGATCACATTTATGTGTTCAAATACTCTGATAAATACTCTAATGAAAAATATTATCCTCTTAGCACAGGATGTTCCAAGTGATCGACTTTATGAGATGGTTTTTATCAAAAAAGCAAGCTTTATAGCAGGCGGTACCCATTAATTTTCATCTGGTTTGAGATTTGCAAATGGGTACCGCCGGCTATAAAGTTTGTTTCAATCTTTTCAGCATCAGTCGGGTTTTTTTATAAGTGGTTTTATTTTATACTTTTTAGTTATGAAATACATATTTTTGTAACCTTCTTTTAATTGCCTTCATTTTGAAATCCCACTCGATAAATTTGAGTGGATTTATTCTACCAAAATCCGCCATTTTGTTTTTATTATTATTTTGATATCCCAGTATCACTCTTACGGTAAATATGAATCTAACGACACCTCTGAAGCTAAAATCCATGGAGCCGTTCAGGCTGCAGAGCGTGACAAACAATTATACACACAAAATACATACATTCTCTCGAAAAACATAACCCGCCTCCTGGCACAGTTGGGTAGAAATAGGCAGTAGGTACATGGATTTTGCTTTTTCGTAGAGGAAGTCGCTAAATATGGCTACTTGACCCACAGCTAAACAGTAAGTAAGTGCGGGTTCTCCTGGTAATGAGTATCTATTGGTCGCTTCGACGCAGAGATAGCTGCTTCTTCATATCCTTGATTAGGTGGATCCACGCTTGAAAAGTAATTACCTACTTTGCTAGTACTTAGTATTTTTAAAAGCATACACTAATTTAGTCACAATGATCCGAAATTATTGTGGGGTATTATTATGAAAAAAGACAAACCTATTTGAAGTGAGATTGTTGAAAATTAACGCAGATATTACACATTAAAATATTTGTAACGTATAGGTACTATAGAGATATACGAAAGACCATTCGGTTTCTTTTCAGCAGCCATAGTCAGGAGTTCTATTATAGAATAACACAAATCAATCGCGAAAGAATTCGTAAATATACTTTTTTTTTTTTTAAAGAATATTAGCAACCGAAATTATCGAAATTACTAATATTCCCTCTAACCCCTCCAACTAAGCTAAATTGCTTGTGCTAGGAGTGGGTTCATTATTATTTCAATCTATTCGAAGATCGGCATATTATGAAGATATTTCCAATGAAAAATCGTTTAACTGCGGGTAATCCCTATACCGTCACTAAATAATTAAAGTTCTCTTAGATGTTTGTCTGTACGTCAATGTTACAACTTACAATCAAACACCAGGTATTTAATCAACATCCGTGACTGGCCATCTGTATACATATTGCTACCATTATTTTGTAAATTTAGTTTAATTATAACAACAATTCGAGCGAGCGAATCATTTTCGGTCCAATAGTCGCACTATTATAGTCTACTAAAGAGTTCCTTCTTAAAAATAATTTATAGGGGCTCAAATGAATCAACCCAAACAAGGTAATACACTCAATGAGGGACCAAATGTAAAATAGAGCTAAAATGCTAAATGGTGGTAAAAGGAGGTGTTCAAATAATTCAGTTGTTCAGATATTTTCTTCTGAAAGGGACTACTTACGGGTTCACAACTCGTCTTGGATGCTAAAATATTCCTATCTAGGGCTATAGGTAGAATACGTTAATATGCGTTTGTATAGAATGTCCTAGAATAGCATTTATTAATTATTAAACAATGTTCTCTCTTCTTCTCAGATGTTTACTGAATCTCGCTGTGACAAGTGGAGCCAAATAAATTAGGTAAGTTTTTAATATACTAATTTAGTAAGAAACAGCCCTGGATTTGATTCAATCGATGATTGATCATAACTCATTAATTCCTAAGAATAGAATCGATTCACGGTTAGGGATTATGACTAGGTATTCAACCTCAGGGAATATAAAATTTCAGTCTCGAACAATAAGCCTACTGGTTCTTCTTGTAACGTAGCGGTGTAGCGTTTGACTGCTACACAGGGGGCGCTAGTTTGATTCCAGCTCAGTTTATATATTTGTATGCATATATGTATTTTTGCATTGGTCTAGGGCTAGGTATTTCTAAGTATCTGTTTGTATTTACAAAAAGAAAATCTGAATATGTTTATCTGCATTTTAGATCTCATAACACAAGATAAGCTTACTTTGAGTCTAGTGAACTCTGTGCAGAATATCATAGAATTCTTCAACACTGACACAATCCGTGAATTTTCAAACATACGTGTGTGAAAACAGCACTTTAATAGCTTATTCTATTACATCAGCTCCATAGGATACGAATGGGAAGTTGGGAAGGGCAAATTGCTCTGCGACTGACCATGGGAAAAATCCAACGTGTTTTATAATACAGATATAATATTTTTTATAAGCATAGTACTGGAAGTTATCGATTATACAACGCCTACGTACTTTGTGGCTCGGTGATCAATTGGTACGCAGTGACCATTATAATTATATACTACAGAGATTTACATACTTATTCATAGACGTATTTTACATCATTAGTGATCTAAAATTGCGATTCATCGAGTATTTTTCTTTAATGTATGAATATAGGTAACAGAAATCACTAATATCCTCTCTACCCCCTCCAGCAAAGTTAGATGCTTTTGTTAGGACTGTTACGGGTGGGTTTGCATCGTTAGTGTAATTGCCAGGATTCGAAACTTGGACGTCTCGATGAGAAGTTCTTAACCTCTAAGCTAATTAATTTTATGGATCGATTCTAAAGATAGGAAACCGACTATGAATCTCGTACCTGATGAAGCATCTTACAAATAGTAATCTTACTTAATTTATTTATCGTATCATTTACAATGAGTCCGACGTTTCAGTTGCTTTTCTGCCATATATTACTAAATTGAAAATTAGATCGTAGCTTTTATTTACGAAACATTCTAGTCTTTACGAAAATAGTAATCTTCCAAGATTCTGAACTATATGACTGCCACTCTAAAATATAGTATTGATTTCAAGGATTACATATCGATATGCATGCTCAATCGAGCCGCTTCAATTAAATTTTTCGTTTACGAATCGATTTAGATTCGCAAGATATAAAAAAAAAATAGTATCACAGAAACCTAGATCATTTTGTCTTTATAGAACTATGTACTTAGACATGTCAGTAAAATGTTCCTTTAATCTTATACCGGATAAGTTCTTGTTAAACTCTACAACAGTGACAACTTGAAAGTTCTTTCTTTTATTTAGTATTTTTATTTTAGAATAAAAACACTTCTTAACAGATTGAAACCTTGAATGGTAAAACATTGAAATTAAAAATGACCCTAATTTTAATAGATGGTGGAAGCATATCTCCAGCCTAGACCCAGTCATCCACTTAATCAAACTTAGTAAACAGCAAAATACTTCAAGACTTAACGACACTGTGAACACGTGGTTTTTGATAAATAAATAAATTATTATTATTATTATGGTAAACACTGACAATTAATCATGATTCGGGTATATTGAGTGTATGGGGTGTACAACTTATACTTCAAAGTATGTGCTAACGAAGTCACCTCTCAAGCATGGCTGCTGAAAAGTAGCTGAAATATCGGGTTAATAAAATAAAATGAAAAAAAAAAAAAAAAAAAAGAGTAAATGTTACTAACAAATAAATCGTGATAGATTCAGTTCAAAAGTAGTTTCATTTCAATGCGTAGCATTTACTTAAACTTCGGAAAGTATGAAGTGATGTGTTTATTTCAGCTGTTAGTTTCAGATCAAGTTCATGTTCAAACATTCAAGTTCGTTTACAATGTATGCAAAAATAAACGGTTTCATTTTAAATAGCACTCACATGTATTCATTCAAGGGTTAAAGTATTGCGTTATCAGCGCGATAATGATAATATTAGCGCTCGCACGTGTAAAGATAATAACTGCTATATACTATATACCTACGTAGTAGATTGCTGTAGATAAAATAGCTATACACATACTTATAAAGGGGTAAATGCAAATACCTGGGTATGTATGTGGCATCATCTGAACTTCACACAAATATAAATAAAAGCTACGAACTATTTTTTAATTTAGTAATATATGGCAGAAAAGCAACTGAAACGTCGGACTCATTGTAAATGATAAGATAAATAAATTAAGTAAAATATCTTGCGTGGTTAGGAGAGGATCAAATTTTTCTTTCGTTGAAATATAACTCAGCTTTTACTTCCACGGCTTATTAATAGGTTTAAGTTACTATTCTCTCTCGTTTCATTCATTTATAATCTCAAATGAGCGTCCCTATTATCATCAGTTATCTTATCTTACTCTTTCGTTACCATCCGATAAAATTGTTACACAGTCTGAAGGAATAACCTTCAACTATTTTATGGTCTTACCTTTATTTTACTTTTAATTATGGGACAAAAATGCTGTACGGCGGACCGGCTGACCCGGCGAACTTCGTACCGCTAACATTTTTTCGCCCACGTGGCGACAGATCCCGTTCCCGCTGCACCCTCTAATATATTAAACATATATTATACATATAAACCTTCCTCTTGAATCAATCTATCTATTAAAAAACCGCATCAAAACCCGTTGCGTAGTTTTAAATATTTAAGCATACAAAGGGATATAGGGTCAGAGAAAGCGACTTTGTTTTATAAATACTATGTAGTGATCAACGAAATATTTTATGTGATATGCACTAGATGATGCCAGTCAGTCAATCAGTCCAACTGCCGCTGTATCGAGCTACATCGATTCGATCCCACATGTGACAATTACTTGTATGATTCACAATATATTAACAGCCATGCAAAGTTCTTAATGTTCATCAATTGTATATTTCTGATGTTGCCGCGTCAATGGTCAATCAATACAATTGTATTCATCAATCAATTAGGCTATTGCAGACCACTACTGGACATAGGACCCTCTAATAATGCGTCATTGCTCCTAATCCTCCGCCCCCCTATTCAGTCTGTCCCAGCTACATTTTTCAGTTCACCAGTCCACCTGGCTTAGGCGCATCAATGATCATGAGATTAATACTCCTTTTCGTTAGATGCTTTGCTCGAGCAAAGTACACAAGGAAGCAAGTCACATAAATTCTACTACAGGTAGCATTCGCAACAATTTTTATGATTCTGCCGTTTACGTACGACGTGGTCAGATTGTACACTCACAGTTATGTAATATGCCGAAGGCAAAACTCGTTGAATTGTTATGATTTCAACCTTGTTCGTGGTTTTAGGGTGACTCTATGAATCTGGTACTTTTTTATAAAGGACAATTTGACTTCATCTCGCCCGATGGTAAGCTGAAGGCAAAGTGTCAGGAAATAGGGTCACAATTACAAACATGTTTCAATGGTTGCAATGGTGGAAATTACTTTGACGGCCTCATCAGATGCTTTTTTACATCCCGCCTAAAGGACCCGGGACTGTAGAAAGAAGAAAGACGTGAGCGCGTAAGAAATTCCAGCCCCTCTAGACAAGTGGCAATTTGCTAGCAGGCGTTTGATGGAATAGAATGACGATTGTATAGGATTTGGCGTATTTGACATGCGTTAACACGGCTGTCATATACGTCAAATCCCATACATTCGTCATTCTATTCCACCAAACGCCGGCTAGCGAATTGCCACTTGTCTAGAGGGGCAGGTCTTGTGTAGAGTGCAGCAAAGGCAAGAGTCTCTGAACAACTTGGTTCTTGATGAGATTGTTTGCACTGTATGAGAGAAGCTTGCAAGTGCTGTGTTCAGTCCCGAGCATCTGAAGAGGTCGTCAAGCTGAGGGTCACCCTTGTCACATTGTTGCTGTTGGTCGCAATGGTGATCCTCTTTTATGAGTTTTTACCTTTGCGTTAAGGGTCCTATTTAAATGGCGGGGTCCAAACCTCCAAATTGCTTGTTTTAGGAAAGTAATGGCTAGAATTCGAAGCCGTGGCCCTTCAATCGACGCTTTTAAATTCATAAGCATCTGTTTTTTCTTTTATGATGTTCAACATAATCTTGTAAGGTTAGTCGTAAAAAGTTAATATGTTCAATAGCAGCTAATAACAACTGCCACACAGAAGACAATGATCACTAAAGATTAAATAAACTCCAGTATTGATTACAAAGTAATATTGAACAATTTAACTACCTTTGAAGTTATGTGAACACACTTTAGTAAAATAATAGCACCATAACAATCTTTAATATATATAGTTAAATCTCGTGTCACAATGTTTGTCCTCAATGGACTCCTAAACCACTTAACCGATTATAATAAAATTCGCACACCATGTGCAGTTCGATCCAACTTGAGAGATAGGATAGTTTAAATCTCAAATTATAGTCCGATTCGCGATAACCGACATCCACGCGGGCGGAGCCGCGGGCGACAGCTAGTAATATTATATGAATGCACGAGTATGTAGATTATGCGACCACTAAAGGGCCACTTTTTAAATAATATTTCATTTACTAAGGGATAGGGCTGTTCTATATCCGACAGTAAACATACAGGCCAAGACAAAGTGCCAATTAAACAGCAATAGGCTCGCCCCCTAATAAGTGGGGAAATCATAGTTGGCAAAACGTGGGTGTTAAAACAGATCTGCCTACCCCTTCGGAGATTTACAGGCGTGAGTACATGTATGTATGTATTTTACACATATTTTGCCATATAGGCCGGTCCTTTGACAACATAAAACACTTGATCAAGAAGTGGTTTTCTTGTCAACTATCTTAGTTTTTAATTCATTTTATCTACTCTGATACTATAATTAATACAAAGATTATAAAATTGAAATCAAAACTCTTTTTTTTTTTTTTTTTTTACGTGCGGGAAATCCATCCCCACGGATACCCACCCCTCCGGAGCCGGAGGGGGAGGTTATGTCGGACTCGAACCGACTAAACCGCACGCCGTCTCTGGGTCGTAGTGCTAGGCCGAAGGTGAGGTTGTCATGCGACATATCCCTCGCACCCCGGCTGACCCAGGGCCATCCCTCTCGGTCTGGCCCTCCTCGGGAAGGGGGAGACCACGCGGTCCCCGACTCAACCCCGGTGTGGGGAGGCGCGCATCGTCCTACGATGCGCGCCAATCAAAACTCTTATGACAAACATTACGCACAGGCCAAAAAAAAGTTTTATTACGATACAGGTCTTGTATGGACACCTATATCATAAAATAACTTTTTAATCATAACGATACACCTATACAACCTCCATCTGGACTGAACCTCAACTTTAAAAAAAAAACGGCCGATTCGGAAGAAAAAAAAAGAAACGCGCATGCACAATCGATGTTTGCGCCTTGGCTTTGCGTCAACTTTTTTTTTACATTTATATTAAACAAAGTTTGGTTTTGTTTGTAAAATAAATTAGTTTATGTATTATAGTATGAGAGTAGATAAAGTAGTGTATGACACTGTACATAACTTGGTCTTATAACACTCGTGTGATAATATAAAAAAACTCGCCTACGGCTCGTTTTTTAAAACATACTCGTGTTATAAGAACCCTTATTATGCAACAGTATCATAAACTACTATAATATCATATCTAGTTTACAGGTCATGTACATTTATTTATTTTTCATTTTATTTATTTATTTATTACAACAATTAACTTAAGCTAAATTACATAAAAAATATCTTAAATTACTATATTTTTATGGAAGACATCCTTGCGTACTTACTCTCGCAGAACATCAGACAGAGATAGTTTACAGGTCGCCTTAAAATAATAAAATAAGCAATCCAACTATACAACATTTAGACTAGTCTGTAACATATAATACCAGTAGATAATATGGTACACACGCATTCATATGGTGAATTCCCTCAGAGAGCAACAACATCGTCGCTTAAACCCTTTAGCCATCGCCGATATGTAAATAGGTGAGCCAGGTAGTGTACTCAAACGGGTTTATTTTTATCTTGTGATATACCTAATCTATACGGATATATAATCTAAATACATAATAGTACCGTGAGTCACTTTTAGATCAACAATATTATACAAGCCCCACCGGATGACAATCTAGAGATAGGTCATTACGCGTATGGCCCAATTTGCGTATTAATCGTTACGCGTTTTGGTCCTTTTACATTTGGTCAGTATGCGTCTAAACCAATCTTAATACTATACTTCTAGAAGATGAACGCAACGAATCGAATATCACGCAAATCAATATTTAGACTGCCAGTGACCAATTCCAAAAGAAAATTTATACTAGAAATATTTTCTAGGTTTACCCTATGCAACTAATTATCTTGTAGGAACTACCACTACAAAACGACAATCGTACACAAAAATGTATTCTCAGTGTCTTTAATTTGCATATATATATATATATTCACGCTACTGTATTCCCGATAAGGTAGACAGAGTTGTTTTATATCAACGTTTCGCTAGCTATATTACAAAGAGATTTCGGTCTTACATACCTAATAGAAGAGCAAATCAGAATGTAATAATGAAGACCATGTTCTGAAATATCATATTACTAGCGACCTGCCCCGGCCTTGCACGGGTGCAATGGATGTTATTATACATATAAACAATTCTCTTCAATCACTCTATCTAATAAAAAAACCGCATCAAAATCCGTTGCGTAGTTTTAAAGATTTAAGCACACATAGGGATGTAGGGACAGAGAAAGCGACTTTGTTTTATACTATGTAGTGATAATCAAAATCAAAGTTTTACTGACTAAAGTGCTGATCCGGTGACATCAATTTGAACTTATATTTGCATGTGATCGTGACATTATGCAGGCATAAGCGATGGGGTTCAAACGAGAGGGGTACGAACCCCAAATCGAATATAGAACTGTAACATAGGTAGATATATTATATAGGTACACATACTCTTTCCTTGTAGGCGCCCAGAGTTAAAGGCATAATAGAACTCACTTATATTTATGAAGGCAACATCATACATCTATCAGCCTTATCGCATATTCCCAATTTTCATTGCCCATTGGTTCGTAACAGACCGGTCACCAAGGTCGGGATAAATTTTAAGGGCAACAGCATCTGGAATTGTGGTCATGTACCTTCTGGACTTCACCAGCTTTTGACGGGTAAAACATTAAAAGTAAAACAAGTGACATTCCTGAAAAAAAAATGGTTAACGTATTACCTACTGCTGAATCTCCTTGGGATAGCTTTTAAGATAAGATAAGATAAGATAAATCTTTATTGTACACCAAAGAAATACAGTACATGTACGGACAACATAAGAAAAATGTGCTGTCAGTGGGAAGACCTTAGTCTTGACGCCCTTGGTGTGTTGCACACGTCCATAGACCACGGTAACCACTTTCCATCAGGTGGGCCGTGTGCTTGTCTGCCACCAAAGTGGTAAAAAAACCATGCCGCAAAAAACTGTAAGATTCTGGCTAACATGATCTTGCTTCAGTTTTAAAAACTCTACATTGTGCAGCGTGATCTCAATCGCATAGCGCACGTCTACAAGCAATGGATCTTTCTGCAGTGTAATTGAAACCAAAGCCACAGTTTGATGGATGAAAATTTCCGCAACAAAAACGGTTTAAACTACTACGAACGTCCAATATTATGTGTTAGAGAAAACGCTTTTTCAAACCGTAGCTAGCCAAAATTACCGGACTCTTTACTCTTTTTCCTGACAAAGCAAATCAAAAGCTATATACTCCTTATCTGTACTGTTTAAAAAACGGGGGCTTCTAAATTTACTTTTCGCTAAAACCCATCATGAAACTTTGTCTCTAATGCAATGCGCGTCACTTTTAGCTAAAACCCATTATGAAACTTTGTCTCTAATGCAATGCGCGTCACTTTAAACATACCTACTATGCAATGAATAGGTAGATAATCACTGATTGATGTTAACAATACGTTCTCATACACGTATATGTACGTGTGTAACAAGTGCACTTGATAGTTATGTGTGGGTCTCAAGGCCAAGGTTGGCACGTGCCGGCTCCGCAGTGACGCAAGGGACCCTTCGCCGTGGCGTAGGGAACTACGATTTCCCCTAAGGTAAGACTATTAGTCATACCCTACTTACCCTTTCAATGCTTGTAAAAGTTTAAATTTTAAATAAGTATGGCACAGGGACGTGAAGGCATCAGTAATATATATTACATGATGCGTATAAATATTAGAATTCGTATTTTACGACATAATCACTAATTTTATTACTTATTATTTATATTGAAGAGATATTAGAATTATTAGTAAGATATTTTTATATTAGTGTTTGTAACATCTACAAAATGTATCCACGTAACTTAAGCCTAAAATATTGTAATTCCATGTTCGTGCACAAGCTACGGTCTACGAATGGCTACGGCAAAAAATTTTTTGCTTCTGTAATACAGTGCCATCTATCTACAAGATTTCGAATTCAACGCACGTCGTGGAAACTATATTGTGTTCAAATATGCTCGGTAAAATAGTTTCACAAGCATTGCAGAGATGGCGCTGTAATACATTTTATGTTAAAGAAAGTACGGTTTTGACTTTTACAAGAATCGAGATGAAAAATTCAAGACAATTTACACTGACTTGACAAGATAGAAAAAGTGAAGCATTGAAAATGATGACATCAGTAGGCTATCGAACGACCGGGTGCCACGCTGTGCTCTCTCGGGAATTAGTGCAGAGTGAACACAGCTGGTGGTATCTCAGTTGTTCCCTAGTTCTCCCTCTTCATCAACACTATGGATTCAAGATCAGACAACCAGGCGAAGAAATGAAGAGACATAACATGACTAAAACGTTTTTACCAGCTAAATAGTTTGTAAATGATATAATGATTTATTTTTTGTAGTTTATTACATGAATTATTTTATATCTCAGAAATTCAAATGTTTAAAACAATGCTCTTATTTTGAAAAGACTAGATACCCGTTTTGAAATGTCCCAGAGCATGCAAATCAAAACAACATAGTCAAACAACGTGGTACCTACACTTCTAAGCATGTGGCTCAGTTTATATTTTAAGGACTCAAAATATATAATTTGGTTAATTGGCATTGAATTAAACCACGATTACTTAAAATAGAGTTAAGGAACATGTCCAACAGATGATCAGCCCCAGTTGACTTAATTTTTACATGTTTTCTATTTCCAGTTAAAAGGAAGGAGATTATCAAATTGGACAAGTATTGCAACTATCTAACTATGCTCACTTATCACTATATTAATATAATATAATATGTCGTTACATATGAAATTGTCGAAATGTTCATACAAATTCATGAGTTCGTTATTTCTGTAATTTAAAAGTTATTTCCATTATTTATACTTTGTTTGAAAGTTGATTTCAAAATTTTACAACTCTGTATTAAATTTTGTTTTTATTGGCCGCTTGATAAATTAAATTCGATCTTCAAAAACAGTACTTCCTAAATGCTATCCATTTTGATGATAAATTTCGTATTACATTTTTACAGCTTTCACTTTTCAAAAATGTTATAAAAGTTGCTGTTAGCTTAATGTTGTGTCATTCATACACAAAAAAAAATCATAAAATTTGGATTTGTCATTCCTAAAAAATGCAAAAATGTTAGTACTGCAAATTGGGTTTCCTCCAATTACTTCAATAAAACGGCAATTACATATGTAACAACCTATTATTAGGGTTTCCAAGTAAATGTATATAATATATTATGGGCAAAGTGATACATTGGGCATTATGATAAATATGAGAGGTGGACTGGGTGTCTTGACATAGATAGATATAGGTTAGAAGGCTAAGGCGGGAGCGGATTGTCGTCATGAAACTAAGTCTGATTGTTTAAACTTTCATATTTATCATAATGCCCAATTTAACATTTGGTTCATAACATATACATTTCTTCTATAAATACTTACATTCTAAATGTGGCGTACCCAACCAAGGCTCTACAGTAGAGTATTTGACTTAATAAATTCACTGAGAAGATTTAGTAAGGTTGCAGGTTCGATTCCCACTCAGTGAAAATATTTGTATACATGAATATTTTTTCTTGCATTACTCTGAAAGTTTCCAAATATGAAATGTTATATACCGGAAGTAAGAGGAACGCTTCCGAAGCCGATGGCCCCTGGTAGAACTCCGGGTACATAACATACAACATTTTTAAATTTTTTTTCGGTTTAAATAGCATTATTTTGTCACCATCGTATGGAAGCTCGTAAGAAAGCTCGTAAAAAAAGCTCAATAAAACGACATTTTCATAAAAAAAACATCACGATAGAAAAAAAAACAAATGGCGCTAAACGCGTGCTTTTTTTGTTCATTGAGCTTTAATAAATGTAGAATAAAATAATGCTAATAAAACGAAAAAAAAAATTTTAAAAATATTTCTTACCATATCGAAAAAAATATATGCCAATATGTAATGTACCCGGAGTACTACCAGGGGCTTTCGGCTTCGGGAGCGTTCATCTTACACCTGGTATTTACAAAAACTGTATTCAAGTTCATACTTAAAAACTGTTTTAGATAAGAGTCATCTATCTATCTATACATACTCTGAGTCTAGATGGCGCTATTGTTATTTCGAATAAAAGAGAAAAAAAATAATCGGTCTAGGCGGGGTTTGAACCCGCGATCTTTGCCTTACAAGGGCAATGCTTTGACCACTATGCTACCCGACCCCAAGCCTAACCAATTCAAATTTCTCTTTCTATATCTGTCTTTGGGGCGACAGTGGAGCATCTACCGACGTTCTTATGAAACCGATTCAATTTTTTCTCCTTTATTCGATTTAAATATTTAGCAAAATGCTTAAAATATTTAATTTAAAAAAAGGCGCTATTGTTAGTGAGTAAGTAATAAAATGTCCTAGAATACTTAGTTATTTGTCTATTATATAATATTTAACAGCTGTTTTAGTTATAATTGCATCACTTTCTACGTCTTCAAGAAAGTGTTATTGTATGAATCACTATATTATGTGTACAAAATCGGCAAGCAGCGACTGTAAGTATTGCTTAGCTCTCGTAAGAATGGAAAGGGGAAGTAAACATTTTTATTTTACACAAGAATAAGGAAAAATAACTTAAAAATTATTATTATATCAAATCGGTTATTTTGCTCAAGGCAAGCTCTCACAAGAAATTATAGGAGGTAAAGAGAGAGTAGTGAAATTTTTGGGTTAGGTTACAGTACATATCTCGATGAAATGTCCTTAAAATATTTGTAAAAGTGTAGACGATGGTTTATAGTTTTATTTCGTGAAATAATTACATGGTGCCTAAGGTTTCAAAAATCAGATAAACAGAAAGGAGGTGCCTAGATAATTTTTATCTACCTAATAATTTTGAAACAAATAGTATTTTTAGCAAATTTGAGTAAAATATGAAGCACATTGTGAGAGGCCCAAGCTGACAGTATACTGCGGTGGGTTAATTAATTGATTGACAGAAAAATATACTTATTACTGGACGACAAAATAAAAAACATGCTATTCAAACAGGAATATATTTTTATGTGTATTAATTGATGAATTCTACGAAACTGATTACGCTACGTATCCATCCATATAAGTTACCAGTAGAACTACTTACCTACTACTCATACAGCGACGTGTGCGCAACATGCGTGTCGGTTTTATTTAGCGTGAGAGAAAGTCGTGTGATGAAATGTTGATTCCTGTTTTCAAAATATTTGTATATTTTTGCGTAATTGTATTTTTAGTATTCCTATGTGATCACTAGATAATAATGTAGACAATAAGTCATACAGCTGTAAACTAAGGGACTGCCTGCCATACGGGTGGACCAGGGCTTAGTATCGGGGAGTTACCCGATTTTACTTTTTTATATTCAGTTCATAAATCGAGGTTATTCCCTCCATCCCCCCGCTGACTTTAACCACACTGGTGCCAACTGAGAATGTCATTTCTACACCCAAATTTTGCATCGCCGTTTGTGCTGTCAGTAGGAAGACCAAAGGCTATTCGTGCTTTGTCTTCCACACTGACAGCACAGAAACTCTCTGTGTTTACAGGGTCGGCAGCACGAGTGTGACTCCCCTGATGTTGCACATGTCTATAGGCCGCAGTATTCACTTTCCATCAGGTCGACTGCTATTCTGCCACCTCCAGTGATATAAAAGAAAAACTATTCACCTCGAAGAATACCACGAACATTTTAAAGATTTTGTTAAGAAATTTACTTGTAATATGGTAGAAATAACTGATTAAAGGCTGTTTGAAAAGCATTCGCGTTAATCATTTTCGCGTTAGTCGATCTGACTACCCCGCTGAAGAGCTAAGATGAAGTCCAGAGGATACGGGCCTCCATTCCCGATACGCACTGACGATCCTAAGACAAAAATAAAGAAGAATAATTACCTGTATAGTGTTCTGCTCAGCCCCTCGAGATTCTCCTAATATGTTATGGTCTTTAATTTCACGTCATTTACATATAAGTCATGTGTAATCCTTTCTCGTTATGAAAACAAGTCTTCACTCAGGCAGCAGGTCACTGGCTTTTAACAAAAATGGAGACATGTATTAATGACTGGCCGTTAAACCTCTTTGGTTTGAAATCGTTATGTTTTACGAGTTTGCACAGATTAAATAAGATTTTCTCTTAAAAGGTTATATGCTGGTTTTATTGTAAATTTATTGGTTGTTATTTTTGTGTTAATCTAAGTGAATTTTGTGATAGATGATGCAACGGAAACTTGCATACCTACTTACAATTTCACCAAGCTTGACAAAATATCAAAATTTAGTTCCGAGTTATATTTTAACCAATGATTCTATTTCTATTTCATAAAAGTTTGTATATATAAATATTGTTTTTGTTAATATTTTTATTTAGATAATATTGTTCAAAGTGATCTAGGGTTATGTGAATGCATCAGATCATTGATTTTTTTTCTTCAATATTGATGTCTAAAGTCTATCTAAAAAAGATTTTATAGTGTATGTAAGTTACGTGGATATTATAAATATGATGAAGCTTTTTCGTTATTCTTATATTTATTCCCTATCTCTCTTTATTTAGTTTTAATTATTAATTATTAATCATCAAACCGTAGTCATCAGTGGGCGTAGGTATGCCAAGTGGAGTCGGGACTCTACGTGGCATATACCTATAGCATAACTTATGTTATGGGATCTAAAATGCGGATATTTAATATATACAATCTTAGATACATTTTGTTTTGTAAATACATACATATTATACTTAGGAACACCCAGGCCAATACAAATATTTACATTGAGCGGGCATCGAAACCACGCACCTCGCGTAGCAATTGGACGCTTAACCGCTACGCCACCGAGACCGTCAAGGACTTGCTTTCAATGATCGCGGTGTCGAACAACTCCAACAGATTAGATCCCATAGCTTATTTAGAAGAGCCAGAAGAGCTAAAGATAACACCAGTATCTAGTATTTTTATCAAAAACATTTTACAATTGATACTGAGGAATAAACCCTATGGTCAACATTGAAAAAACTAAATTCTGAAGACGCATACAGCAGGGTAGTCTTAATGATGACATATAAGAAACTACAATTACAATTTCCCAGGAATGAAGGATATGTTTTTAGAAAATGAGAATAGTTAAACATATTCGCGGGCACTAATTAAAACTGTGTATCTATAATAGAACTGTGGTAGAGTACAATTTTATATTATCCTAAATCCCTTAAAGAGAAATCCCTTAAAACTTTCTCTGTCAAACCGAGTGGTCAGTGATTGGAATAGTTTACCTGACCATGTCATAGAGGCACCCATTGTTAATGCGTTCAAGAACCGACTTAACATTGTCTTCAGATCCAAAGATACACCCATATTAGCTCATTGAGCTTCTTGTGTGTGTTTCATTATTGATTTTTTATTAAACTCGGCACACGCGTTCTTTGGTTTAAAACACAACTTTGAGGAGACCTTTTTTAACGGAAGGAAAAGGAAAGGGTAGGTAATGTTTTAGCCAAAAATTCAACAATAAGGACATGATTTCTCATATGTAGTTTTTAAAAATTATCATACCTCGTAAAGGGGAAACTTGTTATAAAAAAAAATTAGAGGATGTTTTCTGTATCGTATCGTTTCTTTTTTTATATAAATAGATCGTATGTAGTTTTTGATGAAACATCCAGGACTGTTAAATTTAAGAAGATACGTATCATTGTTTTTCTTTTTGGTAAAGGGCGCTCGCGAGGTCTGCTGTTCACAGAACTACTAATATAAAAATAAGAATCCTTACGTTTTTAGTACCACACATAGAATCACTTCTTAAATACTTTTATTATATATATTAATACCTCGTATATATCTATACCTAATAAACACACCTACCTATATTTACACTGTGATGATAACTGGTTTCAAATAATTTCGTGTCTAGTTCAATAGGTAGTACAAAGGTGAGCTCGTGAATTCGGTTCTGTAATCATTGTGATCAATCTTGTGTTGAAATCGTTGACATAAAAATGGTAGCTTAATATGTAAATCTTTTATACTCGCACATGACAAGTCAGTAAATTATTTAGTTAATTATATCATACACGCAGTTATTAGGTATCTACAGTTCACGAATGTTTGAATTCGGTTCCATGAAATAGTGCTGGAGTCAGTCAACAGCAAAACTTATACACATACCAGCAGAATGCGGAACACACAAAAAGGAGAGTTAGCTTCATTTTTAAACAAATAATAATTAAACATGAAACAACAACTACATGTTTAATAACGAGTGTTTCCCCATCTGATTAAGATTTCCATCCATCTGGACATGCTGCGAATGATGTTGTCAAAGATTTCTTCTTCCTCTGCCATTCTTCAACTAATGTATTTCGCAGCTCGTCCATATTGTTAGGAGGTGGCATTCTAGATTTGACACTCCTCTTTAGCAAGTCCCAAACGTATTCAATCGGATTCATATCCGTGGACCTGTGGCGATAAGCCACCCAAGTGTTGCCACCCTACGCTAGGGCCCTGTTTTTGAGTCTATGTTAAGATTGTGTCAGCAGGACTTTTATCTTGTCTCTGGTCTGGCCAAGAACTGAATTATGTCAAATTTGTGCCTTAATGTTTAATTACTCAGTAAAATAGTAACGTTGATTATACAGGCGTTTTATTCTTGTACCCATAAGGGTGTGGAGTGTCGAAAGACATCTCAGACCGTACTGGCCACATAATCACCGTAACACCAACATGACTTAGGTATGCCTGTACTGAGCGAGCACTGTGAGCCCGAGCATTATCCTGCATTTAAATGAAGTCGTTACCAATAAATGGAGCAAATGGCACAACATGTTACTCTAAAATCTCCCTGATATACCGATCAGCAGTCAGATTTCCGTCGTCTACTACCACTAACTCCGTGCGAGCTCCTAAACATATCCCTATCCATAATTTTGTGTTCGGCTAATTCTGCCGGTGTGTGTATGTCGCAAAATTGTTCATAAGGGTGAATTTTAAAAGGGCGTCTAGACTCGTAGCCAGCTAATCACGTTTTATTAAATGTACAATTGACAGAGGAGATACAGTTGCACCTTTACATACAACTTTATATGAAAAAGTGCGACCATTATCTCCTTTGTCGACCGCGAACTTCTACCTAATTATGTAGATACTAACGTTCATAACATACGGTTGCACCTTTACATACAACTTTATATGAAAAAGTGCAACCATTATCTCCTTTGTCGACCGCGAACTTCTACCTAATTATGTAAATACTAACGTTCATAACATACGGTTGCACCTTTACATACAACTTTATATGAAAAAGTGCGACCATTATCTCCTTTGTCGACCGCGAACTTCTACCTAATTATGTAGATACTAACGTTCATAACATACGGTTGCACCTTTACATACAACTTTATATGAAAAAGTGCGACCATTATCTCCTTTGTCGACCGCGAACTTCTACCTAATTATGTAGATGGCTCATTCTCCGGGAGACCGATTTTGACTGTCACACGGTAATATTAATTTACCTAATATAGATACAGCTATGAAATATTTTTTATTTGTTTCTTCATTTATCCTTCTCCCTAAAAACCATATTTTTATTACCAAAAGTTAAATTGAAATACTTGAAAAAA
Source organism: Eilema caniola (assembly GCA_949126895.1). Classification (NCBI taxonomy): domain Eukaryota; kingdom Metazoa; phylum Arthropoda; class Insecta; order Lepidoptera; family Erebidae; genus Eilema; species Eilema caniola. The sequence goes on along the minus strand of OX421481.1, from coordinate 10,979,763 downwards.
AAATCCCATCAGTGAAAACGGGAGTAAAATCGCCATTCTCCGCCTGTCACACTGCCCGTTTACTTCAAACAATCAGGTATAAATACTGAACTATTCAATGTATACTTATGTATAGTACATCATAATATTTGTTATTAGTTGCTGCATACATATAATATATTTATATAAATGTTACTTTCTTTATTACATAAATATAAAATAAAATGTATCTGTCACACGATTTTAAGTTTTGTGAAGCCGCGTCATTGAATGGTATTTAATTCCATCAATGAACGATTTGCGGTTGTGTGTTTATCGTTCCCCGGTACGCCAGTCGACGAGCGAGCGCCGTGAGGGTCGTACTTGTGGTTCAAGGCTATAGACAGGACGATACAGGTACGTAAACATTTTCTAATAATTTTGTTACCCTGTGAAGGTAACCTTCGTGGGCACTGTTATATGATTATTTTAAGACTATTTTAAGGATAAATATTGTCTAAAAATAAGTTTAAATAACTCCTATTTCTGTAATATACTACGTGTTTATATTATCCAACTATTGAAGCACTTTTTTTCAATGTGAATGAAAATTCATCACCTTCGTTCCATCACTTTCGTGTTGTTGGCAGTCACGAAAGTGATTTAGCAATCCACGATGGTGATTTACTATATTGCAACTCATTTTCCTTAGTTTTTAAGTTATATTTTAAAGGTATTTCAACAATATATACAAGTTTATCTATAATATATTACTGGTATGTTGGTTTGGTATAATTCCTGACAAGCTCTTATGGTAAACAATCATGATTAGGACTTCCACGGACTCCTAGATTGTCTAGGTATTTCGATGACCTTCATAGGAATTAGAAATATTATAATTAAGTACATATAAAACTTTAATTAGATTATATAAAATTAATTTCATTGTGAAAGCAATTTACGTAAAATCAATGCATAAGTACACCACAGTAATTATTGGAAATTCATTTTAGGTTCAGCGGTCAACAAAATGCAACCGCGCGACAGAGATGAATATTTAGAGTATAAACGGTTAGCTGAACAAAGAAGAAGAGCGAAAATAAAAAGAGATGCAGAGCTTCATGAAGTGGTAAAAGCAAAAGCTGGGGCAAGATACCAGAAAAGGAAAGCTGAAAAAAAAAAATTCTCCCTATAAGTGAGTAGACTTTACAGAAAACGAATGAAGGAACGCAAAAATGCTATTCTTAATGAAGAATTGATACCTTTTGAGAATCCAAACTTAGGTGATGATGATCCACTTTCATTATCACCTTTGCAACCTTCACAGTCGGTAGCAGCCCCTTTATCGACGCTAGGTACCTCTGCGACAGATATCTCACCTCTTTTGAGACCCTGTACTAGGTTGAGTAAGAGGCAAAATTCCACCTCCAGCAATACTGTTAACACGACTGCTCTACAAATACGTACTAATCGCCTTAGCCCAACTTTAAATGATGATCCACTTTTATTATCTCCTTTGCAACCTTCAAAATCGGTAGCAGTGCCTTTATCGACGCTAGGTACCTCTGCGACAGATATATCACCTGTTTTAAGACCCTGTACTAGGTTGAGTAAGAGGCAAAATTCCACCTCCAGCAATACTGTGAACACGACTGCTCTACAAATACGTCCTAATCCCCTTAGCCCAACTTCAATGAACTTATTACTCAAACTGCTCAAACAACAAGCCTTTCATCTTTTATAGAATTAACAGTTAATGACGACAATTTAAATACTTCTACATCGTTACCATTAAGCCCGACTAATTCATTTCTATCCAGTGATGATTCTAGTCCTGCTGAAAGCCCTACTCGTGATCGTACTAAAGTTAAACTCCATATGAAGTCAAAAGCAATTGAGAATTATAAAAGAAAATCGCGAATGAGATTAATGTACGAAAATAAGGATTTGAAGGAAAGTAGAATCATGCACAAAAGAGTTCAAGAACTTAAAAGTTTGAATTCTAAATATCGGCAGCAATTATCGCGCATGAAACATACTCTTTTAGCAATGAAAGGCAGAAGATTTGAAACGGACACTGATACATCTAGTAGAGAAGACGAAAGTGAAAACACAGAAAATGAAATACCCGATACTAACCAAGAGAATAAACTGTTCAAAGACGTTAAACTATTTTATTTAGACGATGAAAATAGTAGAATGTGTGCAGGAAAAAGGGAAACTATTACTGTAAAAGTCCGTTAAGTTATAATTTTTGATTGCTTCATTTGTGAGTTTCAAATGGTTTATCATTTCTATAAAAATAGTAATCTCCCCGCCTTAAATTACAGAGCATGGAGAGATTATCTTTTTTATTAGTAAGATTATTCATTTATTGGTTATTCATTGTGATCATCTTCTCAACTTATGATTGTTAATTTTTTGATCGTGGGTTTATAAGTGAAGAAATATTTTTAATAACTCGACTGGTTTTACTAAATATCATTCATACCTAAATATACTTTAGGTCTTGGTAAAAGTATTCCAGAAGATCGAGAATACAATCTTATACTTATATAAATTTAACAAAAAGTCATGTTAGTTACACCATTTATTACTGCAGAACAGCTGAACTAATTTGGCTGAAAATTGGTGGGGAGGTAGCTTAAAATCAGGAAACGGACATATAAGATACTTTATATGCCGTTAAGGCTCAGGAAATAACTAAAAAAGTTCGAATATTCTATTATTAGTATTGATATTACCCCGATTAGTTACTAAGTCACTTTCGTGGAACTCTTCGTCACTTTCGTGTGAGCAAAATTTTATAATTCGTATATTTTTTTCATTTTTCATTATATTTTGATGTCACACATACCAATGAACTTGTATTTGTATAAATTTTAATATATTGTAGTTGATATCATGAAAATCAAAGAAATGAAAATTGCCACGAAGGTGACGTTAAGAATCCTGAACCGGAGAATGAGCCAGATACTAACGTTCATAACATACGGTTGCACCTTTACATACAACTTTATATGAAAATGTTCGACCATTATCTCCTTTGTCGACCGCGAACTTCTACCAAATTATGTAGATACTAACGTTCATAACATACGGTTGCACCTTTACATACAACTTTATATGAAAATGTTCGACCATTATCTCCTTTGTCGACCGCGAACTTCTACCTAATTTTGCAGATACTAACGTTAACTACATTCTATGAACCAATTGGGATCTTCAAAATACTTACTTTACGACTATACAGTAAGGATAAACGAGAAATTACTACGAATGTTGTACGTTCTAACATGTTACATTCCTAATGCAACACTGGTATTTACCTACCCAGCTTATATTTTTTAGCTATTACATAATATGCAGTCGATAAAGCATATAAGTATACACCTTTTCATACAACTTTACAGTATACATCTTTTCATATAAAATTGTATGAAAAGGTGTGTCGTCTGTCGACCTGGCTTAGGTCCATTGAAATTTTAAAATTTTTGAGTTAATGTGTAAAAGTCTGAGAAAACAATTTTTTTTTTGGATGTCTAGTCAGCGTATCTTTAAATCCAAGCTTATGGTTTTATGGGTCAATTAAAGGGTCTCTGATGCTTGATTTGTAGAATACCATTCTGATTCATAAATAATATACTTACAATTTTCTAGAAAACTTGTTTACATTTCGCTACATTGAGATGCAGAGCCTTCGGTTTTAAGAATAATGATGAATAGGTAATTAAGTAAAGTTAAGTAAATAAACCACATATAAATTTCCATTAGAACTGCTGTTTTAAAATATTGAAATTATAAATCTTGTTTATGTTTCAACATATAAAGGAAACCGGTAATGGTTACAAGTGAAATATTTCGACTTATGCGACTCATGTTTTACTCTATCTAAACTACATTTTATATCTTCAATTTAAGATGTCAGAGAATAGTAAGAAGCTAGACTGGAGGCAAGTCTCATTTATGTTTTACTATTCTTAAATTTCTTTTTCTTTTCTGCTCTCACATTAAAAATTTGTCCTTCTGCTGCGGTGACTTTCCAAACAAACCAATCGTCAAATGTTCACACAGACCCAGTTAAACATTTACCAATGAATCACAAATAATTACCGCATTGGACATTGAATTGAGCATTGAATCTGCATCAATTCACACAATATTCAAAAACCATTCAAACCAATGCTCCTTTCCACGTAGTCACTACCATACAAAAAAACCGCGTAGCTTAGTGGTTAACAAGTCGGCCTTACGATCAATCTGCTTCGAATCCTGACCAATTACACTATCGACGTGAGCCCACTCATAGCACAAGCAATTTAGCTTAGTAGGAGGGGTCAGTGGGAATGTTAGTAATTTCGGTTGGTAATTTTTTTTAATCAATAAGAAAGCAAGAAATAATGCAGTTTAAATGGGTCTTATGAACACTTCATTTACCTGTAAGCTCTTGTAAGTACAATTATTGTTAATATGTTGTAAAGCAAACCATAGGGAATGGGATTGTTGCTCCTTACTACAGGTTAAAACTAACCTAAAACAGAACTTCATCCACAAGATTGTAACAGTAAATAGTTTTAATGTAAGACCTACCGCGAATTACATACTTGTTTGTAACTGCAATAACCTTTTGCAATTATAACATTTATTTATTTATTCCGACAAAACTTAAAATCATGCCAAAAACACAGGCCCATTCTAAATGTCAAAGGCAAACAATGTTTATTTGTCTACTAGCTGCTGTATTATACAAAGCTTGTCCTAAAAAACAAACACAAATTTTGGTGTACATTTCGACGAGTGTTCCTTTTTATGTAGGTATACGTACATACACATGAATATATGTAAAATATAGGTAGGTACTAGCAACAGAAATCGGTCAAAATTAGGTAATCAGGGCACACCTAGTAGGCACAGGAGGTAGGACACTACGGTATTTCCGTGCAAGTGAGCAGTCCGACTGGGGAAATACGTCCGAACTACAGAATACTGCGGCCTCGTATTGTGTTCCCGGCGGTGAGTAGGGTAGCCAGAGCTCACTGAAGAGTTTTTGTGCTGTCAGTGGGAAGACCAAATGTTATTCCTACTTTGTCTTCTACACTGGCGGCACAGAAATTCTCTGTACAGGGTCGGCAGCAAGAGTGTGACTATCCTGGTGTTGCACACGTCCATAGGCCACGGTAACCACTTTCCATCAGGTGGACCGTGTGCTTGTCTGCCACCTCAGTGGTATAAAAAAAAACCAGGAACCGGTGGGATTTCATACGAAAATTTAAACACAAGGATATTCCAAATATCAAAGGTTAAACATACATAAATACACTTGCTTTCTATATTGTACCAGCCCAGTAACAACGAATAAATCAATACTACCGAGCTGCGTCGTACCTAGCGCATTTCCGGGGACCAAGGGGGGAGGCTGTTTCTAGGACATAACTACGTAGGCATGTAGGTTGTCCTTCGTACGGCCAGTCTAACTAGGACTCCCAGGCTTTAGTACTTGATTCTGCGCAATCAACTATTTGCTGTTATTGTGTACAGTGAACATTCATATTTACCTACTACATGGCGCGCATTGAGAGTAATGATTACAAGCTACTTACACGTTACAAGTAATAAGTATAAATCTGGGAAGATTGGATATTTTTATATCCAATGTTTTTTGATCTTCGTTAATGTAAACTGGCCATTGGAATAAATCCTTACAATCAGACACGTGAACATGAATTCAAATCTTTCTCAAAATGACAGAGTTGGCATATCATATTTTTCTTTGTTTCTTCAACTTCCTTCTACCCGGAATCCAAAAGTGACTCCCACTGACTTTGTTAAAGACAATATATTGTCTACCAATAGAGATAATTCCTTAATACGCGCGTAGTAATTGTCGAAAATCCACAAGAATTCATGCTGTGTTCAAAACAAATGATCTTCAGCAACGTAATAAATCACAATTATTTAGCGCGCATGACATTACCTTTATAAGTTGTTGGCGTCTTCTAGTCTAAATATCGTTGGCTAAGTAGTAGCGGATCAAAGCCAAGAGACATGCCAATTGTCTCTGGCACATCCCTCCGTTGCATAAACACGGCTATGACGAGCAAGGGCACACTGATAGTGTCGTAATTATGTTCACATTGATCTATGACTCTGCAATCTTATACGCGAGAAAATAAATAAAGTTGTTCAAGGCCGCTAGTAAAAACTATGTCTATCACGATATCACAAACGAATATGCGACGTCATCTAAAGGGGGATACATAACAAATCATTGTTACAGCAAATTGTCGAAAAAATGCTTCGTGACAAATAGTTTTCAGAAAGCATTTGCTACTACCTGAATGTAGAGAATCAAAACAGCTATGTGCTTTGTGCAAATGATGCTTTGGTGTTGAGCTCCCCTAAGAAATAAATAAGTACCTACCTATTCGATTGTCGTCGGATACAACAACAGATACCTACTTCTCATACCGATATATAATTTCGGAATCATGCACTTCGTTCTTCGATGCACACATCGTCAAAGTTTATTTGAGGTTTACGACTAAAGTTAACAAGAAACTGTTTCTGAAGAGTAACATACCAACGAGTTGGCTGGCAGCCAACCGGCAGCATAGACCTGGACTGACCTAACCTTGACAATTTAACAGCAGAATGCCCCCAAATGTATTGTAAAACCTTGTGAGAGACTTTTTTATCTCTAAATGCCTGCATATCCTTTATCAAACAAAACCAATGAAATCTAAAACTGTAAGACTTCTAATGCTCGTTCATAGGAAATTTCATGCGTATTACAATCAGGAACAGTTTCTTTGTCCTAATATTTGATGAGCTTTTCTCTCACGCAAATTTCAAGTTCACGGCCATCTGGAGCCTAGAAGCAACAGCTGGATCGATCGAGGGTGCAGCTCTCGTATCGTCTGAGCAATCTGCAACCGTGACCTGGAGGGTGCGGGGTACGGGCTGTGGAGAACGGGTGAGGGGTGGAAGGGGGAGTGCGGAGGCTTGCATCGAGCCGCCCGGCTGCAACGAGCAGTTATTTCAGTGCAGCTGTTGGGCCGCAGTCGCTCGCCGCGCCTCCGGTTGTGCGCGCGCACTGTTACCACTTGCATCGCCTCACGCCTGTCTGCCATCAAAAAAATCGCCTCCTTTTACAATGTGCGTTGAATATTTATGTCCAAAACGGTAGTGGTCTGGCTCGTCTCTGCCATAGCACCTGTTGAACAAGCTCTCGCAAGGTGAAACTGCGTGGAAAACTATTTTTCTCGGTAGCGGACGCGTATACTTTCACCGCTTACATTCAGACTATTGCACTAAACCAGTCTCCGCAGTAACTAAAAGTTTGACGCGTGTCAAAATTAGGTTTACTGCTATGAGATATCACTGATAAGGTCCACATTAGTTGCTATGTGTGTGATGCGGTAATGTATTATACTAATATATTATGTCACAATAATATGTAGGTCAATTAGTATTTACTTGTACATATTTGAATGTCATTTTTCAAATGGAAGCTAATACTTCAAACAAAACATGATGTCAGCTCTTACCACAGCGCATAAGTTGCTACTTGCATTGTAACTTGACCATGATTTACATGAGTAATAAAACAATCAATTTATGATCATCTTTTGTTCGCTATTGAAACTCTAAAAGCTCTGAAATCCCGCAGTTATCGGACCTGCATATACTACTGGTGACCAATCAATTGTTTTTAACACATCAACGTTATTGAGAATATACGTAGATATGCAGTTACTGGCATCTGGCCAGGGATGCAGCTGCGAAGGTCACTCGGGAGATGCGACAGTGAATTGGGAAGGGGCCGAAGGAGGGTGGGAGTGCTCAGGGGGGAACTGCGCAGAGATAATGCAACAATTTACGAGCTAACGGCGCAGGTGCATCCGGGGCCTCGGTGCACTAGATACATCCATCATATCTAGGCGTCGATCAGTTTTGCGGGATCGTCAGATGCGTCAATACCTCTTGCCGCTCGACCTACTGACTTAAGTGGAAGTTATCAGTGACATCCAAGGTGATCTGCATTTGTATACTAGTTATTCTCGGTACAGTTAACTACTAAAGAAAATATAGAAGTGTCTATTGTGCTATCGAACATATTATACTTTGATGAATATTCTTTGTTTGGTGAATTGAAGAGGGCAAGGAAGCAACCACTACTGGTTTACTCCTCACACAATGAATACTGGTATTTTGTCATCATTCGAACACCATTATTGCCGCGTAGCAATTCATATTTCGTTCAAATTATCGTGATAATATTATAGCACCTGGTACCAAAATACAACTCGACAAATATTAAAAAATATCTTAGATACCAGATCATATTCGTATTTTATAGTTTATAACTGACGTGTAACTTATTCCGAGTCTAACTTTAGCAATAATAATAAGAAACATTACAATGCATAATAACAATCGACGGTATCTACGCAACCATAACCTGTTAACAGCATCTTGTAACAAACAAAAAAGTAAAAAAAAAAGTCTAATGTCAAAAGTAATGTTTGATAGACGCGATGGCCGCGACTTCACTTTCATTTACTCGCGTCTGCCGACTGCGTCAGTCACTACTGTAATAGAAAGGTAGTTTCAACAACGTAATTGATGTGAAATGATAACCGGTATCCTAAAGTTTTCGTGTGGAGAGATTGCGAAACGTACACGGTACGCATGTAAAGGCAGGCGTACACTCGCTACTCGGTAACTTTCGCTCGTGGGACCGTTGACCGTGGCTCGACTTTCTAAAGCATTTCGTAACAGCGGTGATCGCCCCGCGGCGTAATTCACGATACGCCTCGACGCAACACGCGATGTTATTACCTACTAACTTTTTTGTGTAGTTTTCGCAAATGCGTAGAAAGTGAGGAACGTCTGTAATTAAACATATGTTTGACAAAGAAATTACTTAAACAATCCAAAATGATCGAAACGATAGTAATGATTACAAAAAGGCGGTATATATTCCACAAAAGACAAAATAGAAAAGGAACATAAGTACAACAATAACAGGACTTAATAAAATTAAATACTAATTGGGAATACTTGTAAATATAATAAAAATACTCGAATTAACCAATTAAAAAAATACTCAATACCTAGTTCAATTTATTATTGACGTGGTCTCAAGGACTACGGCGTAGAATTGTCGTAGACCGAGACTAGCTAAAATAAGAATTGAGGTTTCAACTAAAACTAAATAATAGACGAGAAAGTCGTAAAAATATAGTTAAAACCAATCTTATTATTATAGTAATAAAATGTAGTATCCAATTTTATTATAATCAGATAAATTGCTTTAATTAATTGCATGTTGCACGCAAAGCTGTTACTTGAAACCCAAAATCACTACTGTCTAAGTCTATTCACGGTTAAATAATGACGTTTGATACTTGCCCTTGATAGTTGGCCCTCGGTTCATGTGACCTAACCCTGACCAGTTGTTCTAGGGAGCCTAGAAAACGTCCTTGGGCTTGCTGCCAGCGCGGTTAGACCCCTCCCTTCAGTGGCTGGGGTTCAATACATATGTACAGGAAATAATCGATATTGCCAGCTAGTCTGTGATTGGATGATCGATTAAAACGTGACTTAATACTGAGACATCATATTACTGTTGCGTTGTAGGAAGGTTTCTTTGTTTTTAATATGCTTTATGAGGTTGTTTAGAATTATAATAGTTAGATATAATAGTTTTGAACCATTCTTAAAGTATAAAAGAAAAGAATAACTATGCATACATTCACAAAGTCCATAATTACGTTATTTATTATGCAATTCTTACGTTACTTTTCGTGAAATGTAAATAGTTTCACATTTAAACGTACCTAAGAGAACCAGTCGTAAACTCGACGCGAAAATGACACATAGTAATCTCTTCTCGGCCCAGTCCGAGTCCGAAAATACATCTGTGTCCTCGCCCGACTCTTGAGTTGTGAGTCGAGCCCATCCGAACTACATTATAGTGCTTTTTTTTTTTTTTTTTTTTTTTTTTTTTTTTTTTACGTGCGGGAAATCCCCACGGATACCCGCCCCTCCGGAGCCGGAGGGGAAGGTTATGTCGGACTCGAACCGACTAAACCGCACGCCGTCTGTGGGTCGTGGTGCTAGGCCGGAGGTGAGGTTGCCTTGCGGCATATCCCTCGCACCCCGGCTGACCCAGGGCCATCCCTTTCGGTCTGGCCCTCCTCGGGAGGTGGGGACCACGCCGTCCCCGACTCAACCCCGGTGTGGGGAGGCGCGCATCGTCCTACGATGCGCGCCGCCGCCGTGGCCTGCTTCTGCTAGGGTGACGGGTGGCTCCACCCGTCACCCTCAGGCCCGCGCTCATGGGGGGCGGAGGTCTGTAAGCGCCCTCCGACGCCCGAGCCGCCTTCGGGCGCGAGCAGCGATGTCAGCGAGTCTTTCTCGCTCACCGCGCCGCGCCCGCTCTGCTGTCTCCTTCGCGAGCATGACCTGCTCGCAGAAAGAGGCGCTGGCCGCCCACGCATCCGCGCAGCGGACCATCGCCGCGAGCAGGGTGGAGAGCGTGAGCACTCTCACCCCCAGGGCCTGCACAAGCTCCCGCCTCGGCGTCTCGAACGCCGGACACTCGGTGAGCGTGTGCAGCCCCGAGTCCACGCTCGCGTCGCAGTGATGGCACTCGGGCGTTGGCTCAATACCCATCAGATGCAGATACCGCCCGAAGTAACCGTGCCCGGTTATCATCTGCGTCTGACGGTACGAGAGGCTCCCGTGTGGCCTCTCTAGCCACTCCCCCATGATGGGCCTTACCGCCGCAATGACGGCGTGCCCTACATTATAGTGCTAGTGCCTAAGGTTTCTAGGTCAGTGCAGTAACAGCCTACAATTAATTAAACCATTTTATTCTGAAACTCAGCCAAACGCACAGCTGTAATGTTTTCTTCTCATGCGCAACGAAAATTGCTTATAATAGGTCAGGGAAATCTTGTTTATAAAAACACTTTTTGTGTTATTTTCTTTTAATCGATACATGCCTTTGTGTGCTCAAACGGTAGATCCATTAAATCAAACAGATACTTTTCAGTTAGTTAATTAATATAGTCACAAGTGTCAGTTGTAGAGCTGCTGATTATTCTTGGCAGTTCTATAACTTCGTATGTCAAGAAACAAGGCAACGTAATGTGACTAGGTTTTTTTTGCTTCGATAGGTATATCACCACAAAATAAATACCTGTGCTATATTACTAATCAACTTGTAGGTACATGCAGTGTACATTTTTTATGTGGCTTAACTGGCTAAATCGTAAATTACTGAATTAATTACTTTTGCCCCGCTGCAGCTGATATGAAGCCTGAAGGGGCAGGTAAAGATTAACACCTACATTTTGTCAATTAATTGAACCGGCTTCGCACGGGTGGTAAAAACGTTCCCGTGGAAATCCAATATAGCCTACGTTACCTGAGTAACCATTGGAAAGCTACATTCACCCTGAGGTGAATGTAGCTTTCCAATGGTGAAAGAATTTTTGAAATCGGCACAGTAGTTTTTGAGTTTATTCGCTACAAACATACAAGAATACAAATCTTTCCTCTTTAATAGTATAGATGGAATATATCTAAATATAATATTTCAGCATCTCTGTCGGCTATGCAAAATAATAGACTTGTGCTATTATCATTGGGAATTCCCAGACATAACTAGCCATGACGTGAAAAGATAGAAATCAAAAATAGTCAGTGATGAGCATTTTATCATTCTTACATTTCGTCATACTTACTCACATTCCGTCTGTGAAAGAAATTCGCATATTATCATCCTGTAAATAAAATTGATGATTTATGGTACAGGGTGTAGTTGTTTTCACAACCGTAGATTTTTATCGGGTATTCCCCATAAATGTCGTAGGGCATCTACTGATTGAGTGCACTTTGTGCAAATCGGTGAGCACACGTGTCAGTGACTAAGAACGTAGTGCGCGAGTTTTGACCGACGCGTGAGTCAACCGGCCTTGGGCGCGCACTATTAGCGTAAACCTACAAAATACTAAAATATTATTTATTGATCCACTGGCGTACCAACATAAAGTGACAGTAAACCGAGGCTATCGCGATAACAATACCTTACCTATCTTTACTATTACAAAATGTATGTTATACTATTACCAAACAAATAGCTTGTAATCTTTGCTAAATCATTTGTAGAGCAATAGGTACATAACATGTTTTGACAACAAAACTAGATCGTAAACTAGGTGCGTAAGTTTTAATTTAAAAAAATATTGAATTCTTAAGGGGTAATAGAAGAGTTGCAATTGATTTAAACCTGAGTATAAAATAATAAAACATGTCTGCAACGTTTTCGCGTGTCGCCGTGAGTTGGCCGTCGAAATGGAGCGTCTATTTGTGGAGCTCGAGGCCCGCTCGCGACAATATTGTAGCTGACATACGAGCCTTACGCGCCACAGTTAACCGATCTTTACCGTTAGGTTACCAGGTGTTTATTTAAAACCGATAGGTCATTTATTAATAACATGTGAAAAATAAATTCGTATTCATGATTGTTATTACAATCTAAACGAATTTCAATCATGCAAACAGATGGCAGAGAGCGTGGTGGCCTAGTTACCGATGCATCTGGCGCGCGCGCGCTCTTATCTGCACCGTTTGTGTACTAGCGGCCCTCGTCGCAATCCGTTTCGTGCGCATCCATATTCCGAGCCGATATGTTCTGAACTCACAACAATGGAGAAGACAAAGTAGAGCATGGATGCTCCGAAGAAGAAAGCGGGTACACATACAGGCGAAAGTGGTATCTGTGAAACCAGATGGAGAAACTTGGTGGGGGGCGAGTGGCGCGAGGTTGTAGCCGGGAGGGAGCGTGGAGCCCGCTCGGTGCCGGCGCGGCGCGGTTGCGTCAACTGCGGCTCGTGCGGCACCGTTGGCAGAGCGGTGCGTATTTCAAGCCGGGCTGCGCGCTGCACCGACCGCTTTGCGAAACCGTCGGTTATGCAAGGCGTGCCGCTGCCAACTCGTGGTTACTCGCGTACCGCCGGAAGGAAAAGTGGAACGCGGCGCAGTGGTGCGGCCGCGCGCGCCGCCTCTGCACGCCCCGCGGACTCCAGTGAAGTGCCTCATAGTGTCGTGTCAGTGTCGCTTCTAGAACGTTAATATTATGTTGCGCAAGTCCTACGCCTACAGCGGGATTATTTTAAACTAGATAATTACAGGGGCCACTGGGCCACGACCTCGGTCCTCGGCTCAGGCTGGAGTTGGCCAACCCCCGACGTTCTGTACAGCACATCATATGTATCTCTTGGCACGTGCAATATCACTGTGCATATCACGTGTTCAACATACATATCCAATAACTCATATCGCTGCATGCTAACCTTATGTATGACTAGAATGTATGTTACCTAGGTACCATATTTATTCATAGTACATCAATTCTTTAAACTCTGCTTGGAAGGCTTTTTGTGCATGTTTTTTATTTTACGTAATGATCTGTGGGAATTCACATTTTTCTGTAATTTAAGAAATCTGATAGTAATAACATTGTTTATAAGTACTTATTCAAGGTTGAGAAATCTATTCACAATTTGTAAAGTACAATATCGTTAATAAAACGTACGCTCCGCAACTCGCAATCAAACGGCTAGTTGCCTTCATTTTAGAAACCGAATGCAGTTCTCTGACGTGTCAAACTGTGCGTTTCATATTACGAAAACTACTGACTATAACGGATATTAATTATAAAATGTTTCTGATTGCAATTAATGTCGGATTCTCGACGTTGGCTCGAGAGGGAAAGTGCTCGGTGGACCGTGGCGGCTTCCTCAAACCGCGCTACACGACACATACCTCGTGCGCAACCACCGGTCCAAGTAAAAGTAACTACCACCAGTATGTGTGCATTCTCACACGTTCACTAACTTATTAACATACTATGATTCGCAATTCAAATGCCATTTGATCAGTCGCTTGCAGCACCGCCCATGTATTCAAGGACATATTAATAGTGTTTGCCGCCAATGAGCGGACACATTTATCATGTGTCTGCCTGGTCCCATGCGCACAATTGCACAATGCAGCTTATCTAGCGCATGAGAGTTAGCAATTATTTGTCCCACTTTCCTAAAGCGACATGTTTAGTTGATCTTATAATTACAACATCTTAGCACTTTCAAGCTAATTGATTGTCGTGACATAATGCCGAGCCCCTGTACACGGGGTTGTGTTCGCTTTACATTCACTCACCAGAGCTACGATTTCAACGAATGTTTTATTCATTAAATAGTTGCATTACAAACCATGAGCCCTAGAAAATGCGGTATCCATTCATCTCTTTCGCACTTGTAAAATGAGCGTTTATAAGTAAGGAATGGTGCCATTCTAACGCGTGAGTAACCAATGTGCAACAGAACGGTTGCATGGGATTACGTCAGAGGTGCACTGTGCGTGAGCATGCCTGGTATGAAAGTGTTTAGCACTAAAGCCGTGCCCAGCCAGCTTAACCTCGCCGCCCACCACTCTACCACCCGTGAGGATTAAATACATGCAATGTCACTCAGTAATTGTGTTATACGTGTGCCTGCATGCAAATTATAGGGTGCAAAATTAGAAATTAATCCAGTTCCAATCTCTTGAATACTCCGAACATTTTTTTCTATCATTGAAATATCAATAAAATTGCCCAAGATTTGTCAATATCATTACGGTAGAACTTTGCAATCCAATCAGATAATATCAAAATTACATAAGTCCATCAGCATTCGTAAAATTAAAGTTTTCATTGTTATTTCGTTAGAAGTACCTGCTAACTTAAAATGTAATTTCGTTGAGTTTTGCAATTCTTAAATGCAAAGTGAACGTAAAAACATACCTTTAGAATCCATTTGAATGTATATTTTTTATAATAAATAAACGTAAGTGGCGCAAACATCAACTGGCAAACGTTAGTGCACATCTAGGTTTGTGTTTGTCCCAGTTCATGGATGAACTTAGATCCAGATAGTCACTATAAGCCGTTTGCACAATTTACTAATTTGTCTCATGCATTCCAAGATAACTGAACATTCTCTGGGAAAGTCCTATATCATACTAGGCGAGCGTCACTGCTGTAGATCTTGGTGTACAGTATACCAGCCTATACCAGCCACATTCTCAATTCGGTGTGATAATATTTCCCCAAACACCAGTCTAACGAGACATGAAATAACTTGAAACATTGATGAATTAACTAAAACTTCAATACTATTAAACTGTTCGGTGGGATGGTGCAGTAGGCCGGCTTGAGCAAGGCCACCGCTATGAGCCTCTGACCCACTTGCACGGACTCACCTTTGTTTCATACTGTCATGCTAAACACAACCCTAACAACATCACGCTCGACTCAATATCAAGAATCGATATAAAACTATATAAGCACATACCTGAGATGATTATTTAATGGCAATTGGATTGAATCGCTTGCTTTTGAAACTAACAATTTTGATTGGTCGGCAGTTACCTTTTGTTCGAGATGTTTAATATATAATACTAATAACACGAAAAGCAAATAACCTATATTTTGCCTGTTTAATATAACAAACAAAAAGACTAATATTAACGCAAAAACCATAGAGACGAAAACGAGTGGAATGGAAGGTCAATTTAAAAAATGTAATAGATAATATTAAATTATCTACAATAAAATCATTCTACAAGATGCATTACAATAATACATAAAGTAGTTACATATTTTATAGCTAAAACCTAGTGAACTAACTACAGACATTTCTCGCGTATTACGTATACGAATAAACTTAGTTATAATAGATGCAACACGTGTCGTGATACAAGGTCTCGTCTATTGCAGCATTGCGTCATGGCGGAAAACCTTATCTTGCACTACGCCAATCATTGATGTTAGTAGAGATCCTTCTAACCAATTGTGCAGCTTGAGTAGGTACTTCATAACTCTGTGCTCCTAGTCATTTTTATATACGAACTGAAGTATTAAAATTTGTAAGTTATTTAATTACATACGTATCGGTAATTCACCTATGAACACTTAGATATCTTTAAATCTTTGCATCGTTGTTCAGAAATTAGTTCAAGAAGCAAGTTTCAAAAATATCGTTGAATTTGAAAAAAAAATATTTAAGAAATTATGTCTTTTTATCTATGGAAAATGATAGGTAAAAGGAAGAAAATGAAAAAAAAATGAAGACTTGAAAATGTACAAGAACGTTATAGAACAATATATTTGCAAGTAAATCGTTTTAAAAACTATAATGTGTCTTGATTTATTACGTGAATCATGGGATGACACTTAGTAGGTAGTACCTACACTATTGTACATACAAACACATCCACAAGCTAATAGTTACATTGTGTTATTACCTTTTATTGTCAATACACTTGACATGGTTTCACATCAATGAAAAACCTTCAAGTTATATTATTTTCTGGAAGCATAGAGCTGGGACTTAGTAAGATTAAGGGGTTTCAATATGACCTAATACACTACCAATACGTAATTTTACACAAGCACTCAGTTTAATTGTCAAAGCTAACAAAAGTACTAATAATGAGCTATCCAGTACGCGGCTTGTATCGTTCAGTAAACGCGTGATGGTCAACGTTACGACGCGTATGTTGACTTTCTCTCTACTAGCATGTAGTTACAAAAATATTTACTGAATAACTAATACACTTCGCTGAATATAATTAATTAAATACTATCTTTCGTAAGGAGAAGTTAGTAAGGTTATGACTTTTATGTAGTACCTAAATAGAATCTTCAATTTTAGGTAAGTTGGTCTTTAGCATGATTCAGTATGTTTCAGTGTTACTGACTCTATATAATTTAAAATAATTAAAGCCTGGTTCTTGTTATATCTTAGCTTCCTATAATTATAAAATCATTACGATTTAGTTTCCGTAATTCCAAATAATATGAACACTTTCCTTGATATGACAGATCATTCTTGGCCAAGTATATATACATTGTCAAAAATACGCTTATAATGAAATTTCAGTAATAATGTCTTGCAAAAATTTGGGTCATCTATTTTGTCTATTAAAATTTAACAAAATGTATTTCAAATAGGAACGAAATATTTAAATATAATAACAATTAGTTACGAACAACTATTTTAAATGCACATGTTTGCGATAAACATATCTAACCAATATGTCATTGAATGGCCGCCATCGTCGTACCTACTGCAAATAGATTTCTAGCCGATATCAATATACCTACTAGCGAATAAACTGCATCGTACAGAAAACAGGAAATAGAACTGCATCATAAACAAGATTACTTAGTTCTCTTTCTTTGAAGGTCTTTCTAAAATCCTCCGATCAAAATTCAAGTCAAAATCAAAATAAAAGTAATTATGGGGAAAGAGATCTTGATCATTGAAAGTTAAAAATGGTGTTTCAGTTCTAAAATTTATTCAATTCTATCAGAGGTGACGAGTGAATATTTTTTTAAAGGCCTATCATGATGTGATATATATTTGGTATTACCAGTATTTTTTCTAGATGTAGGTATACCTTAGTATGATTTTCATAAGTTTTTAAATACAAATTCTATAAGAAAAGTGGGTAAAAACTGAAGTAATATTATCCAACATTACTTATAATAATATTGATATCAGATGAACAATAATAAAAATTTTATGAGGAAAGCATGGAAAACATAGGTAACATTCAAACTTGGAAATGAAAATCAAAACCACTAATAAAAGTATTAAGTTTATTTTGTTGAAGATTTTATTAAAGGTTTAATTGAAGACTATAAAGAGTTAACTGTACGATAAAATTTAAAAAAGATAAACGGGTACTTTCGTATTCTAGCCACAGCAAAACAATTGTAGGTAATAATGGTAGGCTAACAAGCAGACCACATCATATACGTAATTACAGTAGTTACAACGTCAATTACAGCTACTAAGCAGCTGCTCAAAATACAATTACTGCATTAATAAACAAATCTTTCTTTCATTTCGAGCCATACAAGACGCATCTACTTTTATCAAGTATTCACGTCTCATCATTTAAATGTCACGCTTTCACTTAACACTTTCATTTGGAATATATTAAAAACACAAAGCTTTCGAAATACGTGAGAGATGTGGGTACGTTTGAGCCTTATAAAATTCGACTTACAATAACGCGACCTCGGAAAACTAAATTCCTACAAATAATTATCATTGAAAATAGAACGTGCATCATTCTTATTTTTAAACGCAAAATGCATCTCGATTTGTCAGTCTTCTATTTGTTCTTCTATCTTCTACGGTAATTAATTATTATAACTTTACATAAATATATCAGACTTAGATTTACCTCTAATTCGACCTTGTAATGCATTGCATCCTTAACCGATGTCAATCGTTTCAAACGACTTCTTTATAGAATAGTAATGAGCTAACACGTGTGTAAATAAAATGCATAATATTATACTTTGAATACTTAATCAGTTGAGTTACGCACAATAATACGTATTTAATTTTTCACTTGTCTTCGTTGATATTACGAAAAACCATAATTAATAGTAAAGTTGCACAGAAAATGTTTTGTTCTGTTGCTTAGATATTTCAAGAACTGACTAATAAGATTAAAAATCGCCAATACGCGTAACCTGAAACAGGCCACCACTGCTCTTATACTTAACAATCTTTATTTGGGTGAAGCTTATAACACTAACAGCATTGTTTTATATAATATTGTCGCACACAATCCTAACCACAAAGCTTCAGCACTAATTTCAAAGACTAACTTGAATAATCTTATCATAAAATACCATTATATATAATCTGTGATCAAGTATCGTAATTCGTAAGTGTCAATAATATAGGGGACCCTAAGTGAATACGGCAAAGACGATCCGTGTAGTGCATAGACCGTTTAGTGATGGGACGCGATCGATATCGAAGTACGAAAGTTACGCCCCGGAGTTCGTGCCAGGAGTGCGTTTGCAAAGCACGCTACAAATTTGCGCTATTGCAAAGTTGACACTGTAAATGCACTATCTGGTACGACACCCCGGAGCGTGTAGCATCAGCTCCTGACCACATGAACCGTCGATCAACAGTTTGTAACATTACGAACTCTAGTGAATGTTTCTGAAACAGCCTGCACCTTTTTGTATTTTTTCTTATTTTGTTTACTGTATTTATGTCTTTATTGTCCTATTATTTGTAATTTTACTACAGTTGCCCTTTAGTTTTGTGTGCTTTATTTTTATTGTTAGTTATTACCTAAATGATTTATTATTTTGTGTATTATGTATATAATTTCTTATGTAACTCGTATTGTAGTTTTAATTCTAGTGTAACGAACTGTTGATTTTGTTGTATTGTTTTATTACAGCTTTGGACGCGTATTTTTTGTTTTATTTCCCACTTAAGTTTATAAACAATTCACGAACATAAAATGTCTACAACGAAACGTATTTTCCATGTACAGATATCAGTAGTACTTATTAATTTTGGAAAGATAAAATATGGCATATGGTAGATACGTACAATTGACAACATTGACAAAGACATAATGATAGGAAGCTATTGTGACTTGGTCCCTCGTTTAGCCTTCAACGGTAATAATTATCGTCAGCACTCGCCGCAACTGTTGCAGCGCTTTTGCTGAAGGGATTTAAGTAGATATTATTTTTTCAACCTCACTGTGAGGCTCGTGATATATCTTAGTAGCAGGTATGTAATAATCCTTAACAACGCCCTAAACAAGCAACAAGTTGTACCTAAAATAGATTTGTGGTGGTATACACAGATATGCTATTACTTCTACAACATGCTTACATACTACCGGTGCTACTACATAGGTACTTTGCGGGAATTTGCCTCTGGCCTTAGCTCGGTTCCACTCATTCCTATTGAAGGGCAGCTGCTGTGTAGCAGGGAAGAGGAGATTGAAAATGAATTAAGATTCTCTATACAGGTATATAATATGTAGGTATGTCAACATGTGTATATTTTCGCTCGCATATATAAAGCCAGTCTTCTGTGCCTAGTTCTTAGTGGTCTCAAGTGCAAGTACCAGGTACTTTAACTTTGATGAAATGGATCTGATAAGTCAGTAGTTCTCTTAAATTCGTAAGATTTAATATCTAACAAACATAATTATTAAGAACTTAACAAGTACTTCTATTTTTGTTATAAATATTACAAGACAGTATAAAACATTTGAGTTAATAAAAATCAATAGGTACCTGCTGGCCGACCAGTGGCAAACTGTCTTTTTTTTTTTAATCTGAGTTATTTTTGAAATACATATATAATATCAAAAATTCTGGCAACTATACAAAGTTACAAATAAGTAGATAAATATCAGAAATTGTCCAAATTTAAGAATGTCATGAAAAATACCTGGTACTCACGATATCGATAGCTAATACGTAATAGCATGCCCTAGTATATAGGTAACAGCAATAATAAACAGCCCTTCACCACAATTACCATACTGTGTTAGAAGCCCGACATGCAGGACACCTACCTCAAGTAACTGGCACAGATATGAGCGAATGGAGCATTTGAAATCTGTCAGCTGTTGGCCCACACAGTTACAGCAAACTATTGGCCTGGGTATAATTAGAGGCACGTTGAAATAGCAGCAAACTATGTTGCCGCTCTCATATACATAGATCGGCACTATTCTTACGCGGCCTTGGTAAACTTACCGAGTTACTAGTACAATTGCTAGCACGGTTAGCCGGATGGTTTTATTATTTTTATGAGCTCATGGAGAGTTTCTAATAGATTCATTGAGTATGAGAAAGCGTTGTTATAAATTCTTTATGGGTATTAAAATTGTTAGTTTCTATAAAGTAGAACCGGTGTTCATGTTAATTTTAATCATCCTATCTTTGATTCTTTCTTTAATTTATTATCAAGTACTTGCTTTTTCTGACAAGGTGGTTAAGTTAATGACTCTAATGGACCAATTGTATATCAACAACTCTGAACAATAATAGAAAAGTATCCACAGCACGCAAGCTCCAGTAGCAGATATGGCCGATGGCAACTGTACAATACGTTTTATTGAAAAAAAGCAATCTCAAAACATAGAACCATCATTGTTGTGGAGATAGATTTTACCAATGATGGTTATTATCTATAGGTACGTCAGTAGCAGAGAACATAGGTTCAAGGTATTCCACAAAGTGGAATTCACTTTGTTTAGTCTCTTTGTATTAAATAAAATAAATGATATGTCATAAATTGAGAACTGGACACGTCACATGTAGAAACGAAATAATATAATTCATCTTTTCTCTTTCGGTTGTCAGTGGTGTCATTGAAGCAATGATGTCAACATGATTGAAGTAGATTTGACGACTACTAAGCCGAAATTTTGATCGTGGTAATACTAATCAAAGCTCACTCGGACGTCGGTGCTCAATCAAAGTAGACTTGAACCGCGTTCAAATTTTCGTAATCTCAGCTTGGACAAAGTAAACTTGTACGAGTATACACTAATCAATGGACTATTTATTGGTGCTGACATCTTCCTATTTTCATAGTTTGAAGATTGATTGTCAGCACAAGGACTAAATTCTTAATTTTTAGTCGCTTCTTAAGTGGTATCTCTCTGTCTAGCATAATCACTGCGGTATTCATTTACTTTCATAGCTATGGGTATTACAGCATAATATAAATAAATTATCACATTTAGGTCAAGCTCTAAAGTATCATTCATCAGTATTTACCGAGATAAACAGGTATTACCGTCCATCGAAACAGTCCGACTGGCGAAGTATCTCCGCCCTACAGAATACCGCGGTCATAATAACCTCGTGTTGTGTTCCCGGCGGTGAGTAGGGCAGCCAGAGCTCACTGGAGAGATTTTGTGCTGTCAGTGGGAAAACCTAAGGCTATTCCTGCTTTATCCTCTACACTGACGGCACAGAAAGGCTCTGTTCTAACAGGGTCGGCAGCGCGAGTGTGACGCCCCTGGTGTTGCATGCGTCCATAGGCCACGGTAACCGCTTTCCATCAGGTGGGTCGCGTGCTTGTCTGCCACATAAGTGGTATAATTTTTTTTTATAGATTCCTTCCGATTCCTTCCTATCAATATAGATTGGTAAGAACAGAAAAAGGTGGAATACAGCCAATCTACATCGATAGATCTATTTTGGATATAAAGTCACCGTATTAATAATTCTTCTAAACTATTTAAATTTTAAATTAAAAGTACATTATTAACTGAAACAAAGCCCGTTCTATGGAATCAGTCCGACAACGATGCCAGTAGGTCAAGTGTGAGCGGTGGCCACATTGCGGTGTCCAGGGAAGCCGTACCTGCAAGTAGCCTTGCATTGTCTTTAATCTCATTTTGTTATTGTATTGCCACGTTATTACTAACAACGTAAATAGATATGTCACCACTAGAGATGGTATCTAACAATTATATATCTATAAGGAAACATTTAACCTGTTATCAGAACACTGCTATTTCTAAATGACTTTTTGGGTAATGCCACCGAATTTGTTGTTTCAAAACTTTTTTCTCTTTTTTTTAATAAGTATCTATTTATGAATGAATGAATACTAAAGGTCTTTATTGTTACTAAGTAGGCAAATAGATTAACTTACGTTACAACTGATTGGAATTTCTTTTTATTTATAATAAATCATTTTTAGTTACGTTGTTTTATTTTTGATTAAGCTCACCCTGCACATTTCTAATTATGAACAAGTTTTTTTTATTCGTAGTTAGTCATTCCCGTACTTACTTAAACCTCCTAATTTATAAGGAGGAGATTCTAAATTTGTAGACAGGTACAAGTTGCTGTATTATTTTTTACCAAATGGGGATGCGCATCTCGAAAATCTAGTAATGAATGAATCTGCACATAACATGGACTACAATAAATTATTTGTTATGGGATAGGCCAGACTTTTTCTCTAGATATGTTATATACCTTGCAGTATTTCTTACCATGTTGAAGTCTGTTTATTAAACAATTTTTCATACCATTCAATGGCCAAGTTTAGATGAATCTTAAGAATCAATAGTAGCTTACTGTATTTCAATTGAGGCCCACATTAACCTATGTAGAAATCGATCTTTAATTCTGTCATTAGTAACTACTGTTATACTTTGGTGTCCCACAAGGTTCAATACTAGGGCCTCTACCAGCTTGATACGTTCTGTGTAATCTGTTTCTCTCCAACTGTTTCATCTTAGCCATCTACAACCCATCATCATACGTCACTGACAAAACTCATCACAAGCAACCAGTTCAAGTGTGTATGTATCTGCAAAGTTTGTATATGAAAACTATAAATTATAGTGCCTATTTTTTGTGTTTTGAAAACGTCAGTAGAATAGTATAATGTAATTACATCTAAGAAATTACAAAAATATGCATATAATTTACGATAGGAAAAGGTGCCAGTTCTATATAGTCCCTCAAAGACTATATAGAATTTTGATAATGAACAAACCTGAGTAAGTGCCAAACACGAAGTAGTATGACTTCCAAGCTGGTGACTCCGCAACTCACCAGATGACGATAAAGCCTCTATATAGTTATACTTATCTTTCAGAGGCCCTTCTGAAAGTTGGGGCGATGAGGCCTACTGACTGAAGATACAGGTCCACTATTTAGTCACATACAGTCAACTCGCCATAAACTACAATTGTTTTTATCCGAAGGGTCATTAAAAACGAACTTACCTATAGTAACATGTGATGTAAGACTTATGAAGTAATGATCAATTTGTAATGAATTAATATATAGTAAAAAATATGAAACTACAAACTAGGCTTACAGGTAGGTAAAAACAATTAATTATCATCATAGGTATATATGGTAATAGAATCATACATATTTTTATTTTGAAGCATGAGATAAATCAGTACAACTCATTGCTAGATCATTTAAATTAGGAATCCTTTTACTTGATCATTTTACTTACTACTTGAGTACCTGTACTTAGGTACCAAGTAGCAGGTACAGGTACCCAAGTAGTAAGTACGCAGATAATTTAACGGCCGTGTGTCAGCATACGAACCCTTCACATAAGCGCACCCACACATGTAAAGGAGTATACTAATCTTCTTGGCCATGTGTACGTAATGAATAGTACCTAAGTTAAACTAGATTGCCTGATATCCACTAGGCAGTTTTAAGAAGTATTTATCAAAAATTTATAAATAGCTATATAGAGCTGTACTACAGAATATATAATAGCACTGAGTACCTACTCCATTTAGATAGTTGTTACTCTACAAAGCTGCCCTAGTGCAATGATTCTAAAGGTTATGTCACTGGCGATAAGTCGCTATCTGCTGTTAATATCTAATGAGAAATAAGTAGTATATAATATTGCAATCACTCATGTTATGCCGAATGCAATTAAACGCATATTCACTTACATATTCATCCATAACAACACTGACAAACATGTCTAGTTCCATTTATATCAAAATATTTGAAATAGGACTCGATAAGATAATGGTAACACAATATTACACAATCAATACAACATATTATTCGTCATTATTCATTTCGTAGTCCTAAATTTGACAGTAAGGCAAACCACACACACTCAAATTGACAATGAACACGCACACACAATATTAATAGCACTTTATGAAGCAGAAATTATAGGTAGAGGAAAACACGTGAGTGGAGAAATCTAAAGTTTTATCGTGGGATAACCAAAATTATGAACTGGTATCTTAGTGGGCTGGAATACCTACCAGTGTTGAGTCAAGTTATGCATGCATCCCTACAGCATGATCTGTTTAGAGCCCAGGCATGGCGGGCGTTGATAAGTTTACAAATCAAAGACGACGTCACAACTTATAGTCATCTCATCATGGTCATGCATCTCACACAGAAACCGTAGCATAATTATTATTATAAACAGCTTTTCAATGCACGAGAAACAAGATTCTACAGTTCCATACTATATAGGTAGATGAGGCTAGAGCACACTCTTCAGTGTTAGACCAGACAAAAAGCGGTGACAACAGCGGGCACGGGTGCCGGCGCGGGTTCGAGCTCAGGAGCGGTTGGGTGTCAATACCGATGCGCGATAAGCGACTAGCGGTTAGGCCTACATCAGCAGGGCTAACATGCGCGCCACGAGATAGCTATCTCGAGGCATTTTGCCGTTTTATGTCGATATGTCGACTGTTGGTAGCATGAAGGGCTAACATGCGCGCCACGAGATAGCTATCTCGAGGCATTTTGCCGTTTTATGTCGATATCGACTGTTGGTAACATGGCAAATTTCATGGCGATCTGTCAGATGTCGCCATAACTCGACTTCGAGAAATCATCTCTACTTAGTGTCTGCAAATTGTAACATACGTGCCCTTATTTACTCGATTTTTGACATTTAAAATGTTTTGTCTCTCGTCTTTCATTTGGTCGACGAGAAGTTATCTCGTGTAAACTTTTCTTGTGCTCGGTTCATTTTGGATCAAAATTTAGTACCTTTGTGCGACTGCAAGCAATTTTCGACCTTAATGACATTTCCTTTGTTACGTGTCTTTTCGCGTTAATTGATGACGCTGATCACGAATATAAGAAAAAAAATTCGATAGCATGTCATGTCAATAAGGTCGAAAATTGTTTGCACTATTTTTTCTCTTTTTAAATTAAAATGTTTTGTCTCCCGTCTTTCATTTGGTCGACGAGAAGTTATCTCGTGTAAACATTTTTTGTGCTCGGTTCATTTTGGACTAAAACAGCGACTGCAAGCCATTTTCAACCTTAACGACATTTCCTTTGTTACGTGTCTTTTCGCATTAATTGATGACGCTGATCACGAATATAAGAAAAAAAATAGATAGCATGTCATGTCAATAAGGTCGAAAATTGTTTGCACTATTTTTTCTCTTTTTTTCATACCTAGCATCCCCAACTAGTCTGTGCTTTCGAGCAAATGGCCGTATCGGGCCGATTTTATCGGATAAATGTTTAAAAAATGCGTATGCCATAGACAACAATTGAAAAAGTTTGACGCGACAAAATATGTCGGCGTTACTTCGCTCGAGAAGACTCGAGATGATATCTCATCTCGATTCGAGATATTTGACGACGCGCGCATGTTAGTTAGCCCTGCAGGTGTTTTAAATATGGAAGAGGTGTTCGGTGTAAATGCTGACATCGAACACGTGACATGATCCCGGACGCGTCTCGCGACACTTCATTAATAACTAGAAATAATTAGTACCACTAACAGCGGTCATCGCGAACACAATTGCATCGGTGTCGATTCCATCGTGACCGGATCACATTAACATTAATAATTTCAATTAAACATTCAACGTAGACACTTACAAACAAACATACTAACTTTCACTTACGAATTACCCTAAACACTTTCATCGAATTGTATTTACTTATCGGATCGGTTCAGGTGGCACTCAAACCCACGATCTTTGCCTTGTTTGATCGCAGTAGAACCGAAGACATGACCAAAAATCGTGAAAACAGAGATAAACGCGAATAGAACCGCGGACATAAGCTAGTACATTTTTTTTTTAAGATTTCTATCAACCGAAATTACTAATTTTCCCTCTAACCCCTCCAAATAAGCTAAATCGCTTATGCTAGGAGTGAGTTCACGTCGGTAGTGTAATGGCCAGGATTCGAACCCGGGACCTCTCAATCGTAAGGCCGACTCCTTAACCACTAAGCTACCGACGCTTTCAATATCAAAAAATAGTAGTATAGATTTGTATAGTACCGACCGACAACTGCGACGAGACCGAACTGGCGCATTACCACTGCCCGCCCGCGCATTATGACAGTCGCCGCATAGGCTCGGTAACTCACTCAATGCACGTGCGTTAGACTCCCGCCTCGTCACTTCGGTGTGGCCGCAACGAGCGTTGTCATATATTTAATATTGTCACGCCGGCGTCCGCGACCGCCGTCGCTTTTGGTATTGCCACGCACAACAAAAAATTCAACAATCTGTAGACAATTATCCATCTGCACATAGGAATTCGACACATAACCGATTGCATTCTCTTGGCTTATCTGCCTAATAATAAAATTTTACCCATTACTTAGCTGTAAGCATCGCCCATATTGGTAAAAGGTAGAGAATATTTTTGGGGCTCCACCAAGATCTTCGGGGTCCAGGCCAATCCCACCTGCAAGGCGGTGCCCCTGCTGAAGGACAAGGCGTAGATTCTCTCGGGGTTGAAAGTCTAAAAGGCAGTTCGATCGCATAAAAACTGTATAAGTAAAAACCTGTATAAAAACCAAAGGAGGAGAACGAGGAGGTGGACCCCAGGCTCTGAGATGAAAGCCTCGATTCCAAACGGGAACAATACTACATGAATATTAAAGTATTGGCTTGCTGCTAAAGCTTTCACCTTGAATCCCGGGATCGCCACTTCGCACGGTTATGAGCATCCATGGTATTGAGACCTGTACGATATTGAGGCATGCATATCAACCTCTACAACGTCAAGCCAGCACTTCTTGGTTATACCCCTTTTACCCAGACCTGTTGGGGGCGCCATTGCCAAGTATTTGTGGACTGGCGGCTGCTGCAAAATGTGCTTGCACCAGCGAAGGCGACTCTCCTGTTTTATATCTGCGTGAAGTCACTGACATGAAGGCTGCTGCGGGTTTGGGCCTTCTTCATGCGATCTTTGCTTGTGATTCCACAGGCAATTAGGATGCTTTAATCTTGCATATGATGTGGCAAATATCAGTAACCATCATTATTACCTATTATCATTATTTGTGACGGTACCATCACAGAACAAGTAATAGTAATTCATACGAGAGATTCTCTTTGAAACAATATTTTAATATGTAAATAGCTACTTTCACAACTGGATAATAAAGTGCAATTTACTGCATCATATTTCTTGTATAAACGTTTATTATTTACTAGAGATTTTTCATACTTAGGTACCGCGTACACTAAATACTAGCATCACTTCAGAATCAATAGAAAGCTCTACACCTTTACCGTAGCTCTACTGTAATTTCACTTACTCGTTGGTTGTAGTACGTAAACGAGGACTTTGAGCGAGCAAATATGGGACTATTCAGTATTCAGTCCACCACGTTTTAGAAAAACATGATTTCATTACGATAAGAAAGAAAATTAAAATAAAGCTTTGGTATTCCATATGGTCAAATCGAGACGCAAAGTGCAGTATAAAACTGGAAAATCGCTATGATAATGATGATGAATCCACTGCGTTCAGCCGTCTAACATACGAAGTAGTTGAAGCTAATTATGCCCTCTGCATTGTTAGCGTCAACAAAACGTAATTGCACAATTCTTCCAAGGCATCCTATGGCTGGACCTACCGCAGATGTGGAACACAAGGTTACTTTTACTATGCCCTACAATAATTCTCATCCCTAATATGTGTAGGACTCTTAAAATTATTTACATCTATGATTCGCAAACTGTATATTTTCAATCAGAACCGATGAAAACAGACAATATATTTTTGCAGATGTTCGTGGAGAAAAAACCTCAAAGCAACTAGCTACCTTCACAACATATCACAGAAGACATCTAAGGATAGCACACAACACAAGACTACATATAAAAATATCATTATCTGATTAGATGCATCCTGTAGCTTATAGGGCTGATTAACTTTAACATCAGACAGATATGTACAGCCCAGACTCAGCTTAGATGCATGGCTCGAGTCAACAATAGTGCCCGGAATACAGATTGGTGAAATGTGGGTTTTCAATTCACCTCTGCCTAACCCTCCGGGGATAAAGGCGTGATTATATGTATGTATGTATGTATGTATGTAGATGAGGTCTACCATCCAGGACCATGACTAAGCAATTTCTTAGTCTGTTTGGCCTCAAAAGTTCCTACTGAGGTTTTTATAGTATTCCTACTAACCTGCATCTCATTTATCGTTACATTTAGATATTTACGTACTAAATGAACCTTAGATGCATCTGAATTGTCATAGTGCGGTAAGGCCGCCATTTTATACATTTATTGGGTACATTAACTAACGCGAACTGAGACCATTATATTATAGAGTGATATCAGCAGCTACTTACGATATCCACCACGGCCCATAACATAATATTGTACCTTGAACCATTAGCCACATAGTAGATTTCAAACCTGTATTGTGTTTGCTACAATTACCACATCGAAATATTACTGTACAATTAGCACCTGAACGAGTAAGTACCTACAAGTAAGTTAACTTAACAATGAATAAAAATATTTGGAATTCTATTTGGTTCACTCTCCATCTCATTTGTTTTCAAATAGTTTGGAGAGATTACCCGGTAGATTTATACCTACTTAAAGAAAGAAGAAGGAAGATATAAATTCACTGAAGGGAAAAAGAGAAGACAATAGGGTGCCCGCGTTGGCAGTGTGGTTAGCTGGTTGTTTATCACATAACAACAGCCACTAACGACACTGCTTCTGCGTGTACCCTTATCTCAACATCCTCACGACGGCGTCGATATCGAACACTGAAGATGTAGAAAACCACAGTATTTTTACATGATGTATGTATTTTAATTTACTCGTTTTGTAAAGTATAACAAACTTTAAAAAACGAAACGAAAATTCTCTGTTATATTAAGAAAAATATTTTTACTAGACTATTTAATGGCTTTTTCGATAGGATACAAAAATGTTTTTAAGAATGTTTTGTCGTATCAGTAATTTTTTGTTGACGAGACTACCTAAAATATGCGGGAAATAGTTTTAATCCTGTCTTAGTGGCAAGAAATAAATGACAAAATTAACATATCTTATCTGTTACTGATCTAAAATACCCCAAATTGAAGTGTATGATGTACAATTTGGGGTATTTACCATTTTAGGACCTTTTGCTGATTACACTATCATGATAATTGGGAGTAAAAATAAATAGAACTATGAAGTATATGATGACAGAAATATCTGTATAAACATAAGCTCTACGAAATTTTACTTAATATTGATACACGCAAGAGTAAGAATTGTAATAATGCTATTCAAAATCAGTTTCCTTATTATATCAGATATGACAACAATTTTAGAATTTTCTTTGATTGATATTTCTTCCATTGTACTAAAATTAAAGTAAGGTGATATCAGCAAAATTGTAAATTCTCTAATCATGTTATAAATATTATTATTAAAACAAGATTTTTAGATATTTTAAAAATGTTCATTTTATATGTGTTTTTTCATTAATATATAGCCTATTATAATGTTGTACTCCCCTATAATAATGTTTTACCTTGCATGTTATACATTATAGTAATATTGACCTTTTATCCTATTATTTTTTGTAAATAAATAAATAAATAAGAAGGGAGGAATAAATAAAACTTCTAGGCACGCTGACAACGTTGATTACGCCAGTCATCAAAATTAGCCGTTGCACCTTCCCTATGTGACGCAGATCTATCTGATCATCTGGTTCAATTAGCCAGTAAAATGGGCGTCTAATCCATTACTTAAATGCCGGCATCCAATCAAATGGCTGATAGTTCATTGAATTAGCCGAGCAGAACTAGACGAAAAGGTAAGGAGTTTATGTCAGACTTGCTCCGACTAAAATGCATTGCAGACGGGGCTTCAAGCATTGTTTACTCGCAGCAGGAGGCGGCGGCAGCCCAGCATACCCACCATGCATCGCCTTGAGCTAGGCGGCGAGCGAGAGACATCTCTCTTCGAGTCGCTACAATCTATAGAGAGCGTCTAACAGATATTGTGCGGAGCTGTCCCAGAGAAGAGAACAGTATTCCACACAGGAGCGAATTTGTGTCTTGTACAAAAGACACCGTTGCTCCGGCGTGAAAAACCGCTTCACCTTGTTCAGCACTTCAAGTTTGCGTGACGGTATTTTGACGTGTTTTGACACTCTTGATGTAGTTCTTGTTGTTGTTGTCAGAGCAAACATCCATTCCGAACATGTTGATGTGTTCCTGAGGTGGCAGCGGTATGTTTGGAGAGTAGGGAGAGGAAGAAATGAAGAAGTCTTGGCTGTAAACGCGCACGCTTGTTTTTTGTTAGCATTGAACTCGACTAGATTCTCTGATCCCCATAGGTAAATCCCAGTCAGGACCCAGTCGAATTCAATGACAAGTAACTGTCTATTTTTCTCAGAGTCAGTCTGCTTGACCGCGGTATGTCCAAAATATCGCCCGTGTAGAGTTCTGTCATCTGCATAGCTGTGGATACTGCCGACAGACAGCCTTTCATTTATATGGACACGAAAGAGAGTGGTTGACAGTAAAAATTCTGCAATAGAATAATAACTTCTTTGATTTTAATATGTAGGGTCAGTACTCTTAATACCGGAGACAGCTAAAAAGCTGCATTTCTTCTGTAGGAAATCTTTTCCAAAAAATCGCTGGCCATACCGACTAAAATCTTAAAAAATAACATCCTGTATTTTTATTGCATCAATAGATAGAGTCAATCATAACGATCAAACCTGGCAATTTAAATAAAGATAAATCTATGAAAGAGAAGGTTTAGGAAGAATTTTAGTCGGTTCCACTACCGGGTGCGGCATTTTCTGAAATCTTTGAATGCAGTTCTTTTTCTTTTTAAAACAAGGGAATATATACGTTGAGTGAAATTCCCTATCTCTAACATTTAGAGTACATTCCCTCCAGGCAAAATTTCACCCCGAATAGCTAAATAGGTATCTACGTCCTGAAATAGTTTTGTCCATGGTAACTTTTGATCAACTAACTTTCAAACTCTCGCGTTCCATGATATACAATAAGATAACGCGATCATGGTATAGGTTCACATATTTTTGATTTGCCTGACCTTTCGATCAGGTTACACAGGACGTGGTCACAGGCTGCCTGGCTCAGCGGTGCACGCTATTGATGATATTCTCCTGAGAGGGTCTCCTTGATCAAATAAATCTTCTGTTTCACTTTATCATCACTGTTATTAACTTTTCACATTCACACTCATTATTTTTTTATTAAACAAACACGATTAAATTCAATGCAACGTTATACAAACAAAATAATTACATATCAATACATTAAAATATCATCTCATCTCTTTGACTTGACTTTCCAAACTAGAATCCAACTGAGAAAACTATTCAACTGTTTTTCTTAATTCATTCAAATTTCAAAACAATATTTTCATAAACATTTGACCACAGACAAACATCAAAAAGTATTTAAACTTCCACCACCCTTATTTCCAACACACGCCAGCCGTTTTGCAGTTTGTGAGATTCTTCAACGAGAATGTACTGGTAGATTAATGCATCAGGCAAATCAAAGGTATGTAACTAATCAAAGGTATACCTGTACCATGATCACGTTAATTTCCGTTATCTTTAGTGTATAACTTTTGATCACTTTATACTGTACTTTCATATTATAAGATTTTCATTAATGGCCGGTAAATTCTAAAACGACGCCAACATTACCCAACCCCCTTTCATACCAGCTCACCATTAATAGACTTGGCAGATATAAATCCAGACATATCTTGCGAAATCCTCACCTGTAAAAACTGAATTCGTATATCTTTATTACATTGTAACTAGGTATAATGTAATAGCACTTCAAATATAACCTGACCTTATAATGACGCGTCGATCGTAAAGAAAATTTAGTAACATTACTGCTTAATATATAGTATGTCACTAATAATAGAACGGCAGAAATAAATCTGCAGTTCCACCTGCAGCAACGGGATTCTTGCCAAAAATTTCAACGTCCACGTGTAAGCAAATATTTTATGCACATATTTGAGTGTAGGCACCTATACCTGGCAACAATATACGTATTGAAAGGTATAGGAGCCTACACTATTAACAATAAAATAGTAGAATTCCTATTACAATAGGAAACGACGGTATTTCCGTCTAATTGAGCAGTCCGACTAGGGAAGTACTTCCGCCCTATAAAATACCGCGGCCATAATAACCTCATGTTGTGTTTCCGGCGGTGAGTAGGGTAGCCAGAGCTCACTGGAGAGTTTTTGTACTGTCAGAGGGAAGACAAGCACACGGCCCACCTGATGGAAAGTGGTTACCGTGGCCTATGGACGTGTGCAACACCAGGGGAGTCACATTTGTGCTGCCGACTCTGTAAACACAAAGAGTTTCTGTGCCGTCAGTGTAGAAGACAAAGCAGGAATAGCCTTTGGTCTTCCCACTAACTGCACAAAAACTCTCCAGTGAGCTCTGGCTACTAAACTCACCGCCGGAATACAACACGAGGTTATTATGGCCGCGGTATTATGTAGGGGGAGGTACTTCCCCAGTCGGACTGCTTAGTTGGACGGAAATACCATCGTGTTAAATCATGACGTTGCCAATTTGTGTTTTTTTTTTATATTTCACGTGAATAGAACTTCACTCCGCTAGATTGTAAGAAGCTTAACGTGATGTCTACAGAATTAACAGCACTACAAGTACTAGCAGCCTGTATTCACTGCGTCGGAAAGAAAAGTGAGAAGAATCTACCTAACATCGACTTTTTTTGTTCGTTAGAGCATTATCTCTACAGAGTAGTTAAAATATGTTTCAATACTTTACAAACAAATGACAGAAAGTTTTAACAACTCTATAAAGCCCAGTTCGAAGTACATACGATGAATTTTAATTGTTAAATTGTACAGGCCTAATTGCCATATTATATCTTCTTGCAGTCCTGCCCCTCTAGACAAGTGGCAATTCGCTAGCTGGCGTTTGGTGGAATAGAATGAATTGCGAAATCTAATTGGTTATCGCTAACCAGCTATTGCCCCGAAGTCGGTTGTTTTACGTAGAATATAGTTGGAACGTGGCTGACATTTCGTGTGCCTTCCCCTGGGATATGGTAATTCGCTAGGTAGACTATACGTACATATAAAATAAATTATGTTACTGTGTGTGCACTTAGGTTCATATTGACTTGTACTTTGTACCATCATGAGAGGCGACCCTTGGACCTGCTTATATGCTTACATAAAAGGAACCTTGAAAGTGTAGTGTACAGTTCTAATAACAATACTAGTAGTTTGTAGTTTATAAAATTAATTTATTGTACATAGTAATATAAATATATCAGTAGTTTATCTACATCTACACTACTATTATAAATGGGAAAGATTTGTATTGTAATGAATAAACTCAAAAACTACTGTGCCGATTTCAAATTTTTTTTCACCATTGGAAAGCTACATTCACCCTGAGTAACATAGGCTATATTGGATTTCCACGGGAACGTTTTTACCACCCGTGCAAAGCCGGGGCGGATAGCTAGTCGTTTATAAAAATTAAGTTATTATATTTTTCACCGACTTCAAAAAGGAAAAGAGTCCCAATTCGAGTAGTAAGTATGTTTTTTGTGCTAAGGCGATTACACCCCAAATGAATGGATTTTTATGATCGGCTAATAGATCAGATAAACTTGGACCCCGAAGGTTGTAATGGATCGCATACTCGATGTTATCTGTTTATATAAAAATCAATGCCACTTTTCGTTGTAATTTTATAACTCAAGAACGGGTTCACCTATCCAAACCAAATGTTTAGGTTTTGTTCGGATTATTTAGTAGATAGTTTATTTATGTGTAGGTTGCATAAAATCGTTCGAGCGGTTACATCCACGGGAAAAAGCTAATTTTCTATATATTTAGGTAACAGAACTCAAATGAACCCCTGAACTTACCAATCGGAACTCTACCATCACACCACAGCTTCTCTAGACAAGTGGCAATTCGCTAGCCGGCGTTCGGTGGAATAGAA
This sequence comes from Eilema caniola, assembly GCA_949126895.1. Classification (NCBI taxonomy): domain Eukaryota; kingdom Metazoa; phylum Arthropoda; class Insecta; order Lepidoptera; family Erebidae; genus Eilema; species Eilema caniola. The sequence continues at coordinate 10,945,119 of OX421481.1, read as the reverse complement.
TGACGAATGTATGGGATTTGACGTAAATGACAGTCGTTAACGCATGTCAAATACGTCAAATCCTATACAATTGTCATTCTATTCCATCAAACGCCCTAGCGAATTGCCACTTGTCTAGAGGGGCAGAGGGCTCTAGATTTAATTATGTTATCAAAAAAAAAAACATGTTGTAAGTAGTTGAATGCTTTATAATCGAATACAGAGCTATGTGAATAAAATTACGATAAATAAACAATTAGATACCAAATCATTTATCCTAGTTTTATTTTTCTCCTCACAGTGCAGTAGTGTGTAAATATTGACGTCCGAGGTTCTAGAGCGGGCCTTCCACTTAAGTTTATGAGGTTAGACTTCAGATAGTGTAGATTAGTTTAGCCCCTCTAGACAAGTGGCAATTTGCTAGCCGGCGTTTGGTGGAATAGAATGACGAATGTATGGGATTTGACGTAAATGACAGTCGTTAACGCTTGTCAAATACGTCAAATCCTATACATTCTTCTATTCCATCAAACGCCTGCTAGCGAATTGCCACTTGTCTTAAGGGCAGGGCCTGATTAACCCTTAGGCTAATTAGGCTGCAGCCTAGGGCGCGAGGTTCGAGGGGGGCGCGCTGAAATCGTGTCTTTGCATGCACTAATCCAGCATCATTGCATCTACCCTACATATTTCAACTAGACCGAGACAAAATACTAAAACTAACTGAGCTTGAGGGTACCTAATTTTAACAATAAATTTTGAAATTTTAAATAGCGCCCGTTAAACAAACACTGCCTTGTTACTCGAATCGGTCGGTGGTTGAGCGAGTAGGTGAGCTGGCGAGGCATTCCTCGAAGCACACCCAATTGAAGCACACCCAGACGAAGCACACCTAAAGTATTCCACTTAGCACACCCATAGGTGGGCTACAAATAAATTTTCAAATAATTAATTTCCTATTCCACGAAGCACACCTAATTATAGCGCACCCAGACGAAGCACACCTAAACTATTCCACTTAGCACACTCATAGGTGGGCTTCAAATAAAAATTTAAAATAATTAATTTCCTATTCCACGAAGCACACCTACGAATATCACGCGCATTGTACGGAGACTAAGATATAACAATTTGGATAGAAGAAAATACTTATTATTTATAAGACTAACAGACTAACTTAAATATCTAACATCTTTCAGTTTCATTATGACGATTATAAGTTTCATGACACAATATTTGTAATTTTTGTAATATTGCTATTTAAAATCACAGGCTGTTTCATAATTACCTTTCAAAAAAAAAATATTTTCCTTTTTTGTGCTCTTTATAAAATCACTGATTGTTTTATAATTGGAATAAAAACTTGGACAAATATCAATAAATATTGATGATCGAAATTGTTATATCTTAGTCTCCGCACTATGTCCGTGATATTCGTAGGTGTGCTTTGTGGAATAGGAAATTAATTATTTTAAATTTTTATTTGAAGCCCACCTATGGGTGTGCTAAGTGGAATAGTTTAGGTTTGCATCGTCTGGGTGTGCTATAATTAGGTGTGCTTCGTGGAATAGGAAATTAATTATTTGAAAATTTTATTTGTAGCCCACCTATGGGTGTGCTAAGTGGAATACCTATGGGTGTGCTAAGTGGAATGCTTCGTCTGGGTGTGCTTCAATTGGGTGTGCTTCGAGGAATGCCTCAGCTGGCAACAGAGTGCCTAATGCGAGTTTTATTTAATTCACCTTGCAATAACTGGGGTAAATTTTAACTTCATTTTGTATGGGACGCTGTAAATCCATTGGCTACTTTTGTTTCTTGTGCAGCCGTTTATTTACAACTCGTAGGACCGTTACCGCGGAAAGAAGTGACGAGTCAGCTGCTTTTATAACACTGGATCAACAACTATACAATTTTTTTCTGGATCTACCAGCGGATGGCAAATTTTGTTATCCAAATTGGATGAAGAATCGACGGGACTAAAAAATCTATCGAATCCTCGATGCAGTGCGCGAACTGATGCAAACCAGGCCTTATACAGTATGAACTGTTCAGGAAACATTAAAACTCTATTTGCGAAGATGAAAATCAAAGTAAAGAGACTAAAATAGAAGCTAAAGAAATAATAGAAAAAATTTAAACTATAGAAATTACAATAATGTTGTGCTTTTGGGACTCTGTGCTCGTAAAGATCGAATCGTTAGTGCACAGCTACAAGCAAGTTCTGTTGATTTATCTGAGGTTCTTACTCTTGAGCGAGAAAGGCTCGCTGACATCGCTGCATGCGCTCGAAGGCGGCTCCGGCCTCGGAGGGTGCAAACTGACCTCCCATGAGCGCGGGCCTGAGGGTGATGGGTGGAGCCGCCCGTCACCCTAGCAGAAGCAGGCCACGGCGGCGGCGCGCATCGTACTGCGATGCGCGCCTCCCCACACCGGGGTTGTGTCGGGGACCGCATGCCCCCCCCCCTCCCCCAGAGGAGGGCCAGACCGAGAGGGATGGCCCTGGGTCAGCCGGGGTGCGAGGGATATGTCGCATGACAACCTCACCTTCGGCCTAGCACTACGACCCAGAGACGGCGTGCGGTTTAGTCGGTTCGAGTCCGACATAACCTCCCCCTCCGGCTCCGGAGGGGCGGGTACCGTGGGGATTTCCCGCACGTAAAAAAAAACAGGTTCTTACTCTTTAACAGACATTACATGCTTATCTTGATACGTTGCGTGACAAAAAATAGTTTGAAAATTTTGAATTAGAGGCAATCAAGAGATGCGAAGTGACTACATAGAAAAAAGATGTAAGAATAAGAAAAAGAAAGAAACCAAAATTTCATTTTGATGAAGTCAAAACGGGGCATATTGAGTTAAAAGGGAGACGATCTTTCATCGTTGATAATTATTTTGCAGCTATTAATTATCTTAAAGTGCAATTTAAAACTGTCGATTTTTTTATAATACACGAAACACAAAGTTTGATTTCTTACTTTAAACTACATGAACTAGCCGACAGTGAATTTATTAGAAGCAAAGTAAAGGACTTAATTGAACTATCTGCCACTGATTCAGAAGAAACCTTTGCAGAAAAATGCGTCGATTTGGTGCATTTTTAAAATCTGACAACGAGGCTGAGCATTCTGTTTCTGCCAGAACCCCAAAGGGTTAATAAATCGTTTTAATATTTCATGCATGTTCCTGAATGTGGAGATAATATGAAGATTTTTTTTGACAATTACCAACTTATAAAAATTAGCCTGCAGTCACTGGTCATGATTTTGGTCTTATAATGCGTGAGAGGTACTTGGCCTTAATGTACAGTCAGCTTAAAAATGGTTTGCCACCCTAAGGTTGAATGTCATGCAGATTAAAAGGACAACGTTGGTTTCGCTTGCAGATCGATCTGAAAACTTTTATAGGTAGTATGAACCATGTTGAAATTCTCACACTACTACTCTACTCACTTACTACTTTTTAGGCCGTCCGGACACCTGGCGGGGGCGCGTCCTCATAATTAGCCTAGGGCGGTCAGAACTCTTAATCAGTCGCTGCTTAAGGGGCAGTAGCATTCATGAAGATATTTACCCATACATAGGTATCCACCTAAATCAATTCTACTAGTGGCTAATTCAAGGTCTAAAGCAGTAAATTGAGCAGCAAATCATCCCTTCTATAGTATGAGGACTGATGCAAACTAGCTGTGCCATAATTGCTGATGCTACTTAGATACCAGTTTTCCATAATTGATACGCTTTAGGCGTGCCATATTAATACTTATCACAGAAACTTGGACAGGTGAGCAGCCAGATTTATTTACTAGACATCTAGAATAAAGAGAAGGATTATACATACCTATGTTCAAAGCGTCAGTAGCTTAGTGGTTAAGGAGTCGGCCTTACGATCGAGAGGCCCGGCTTTGAATCCTGGCCATTACACCATCGACGTAAACCCACTCCTAGCACAAGCAATTTAGCTTAGTTGGAGGGGTTAGAGGGAATATAAAAAAGTCATCCTAAGGTAGATGCAGACTTTAACTGCAGAGACTGGTTGAAACCTCCTTTAACTTTGCTTCAAGAAAGATAAAAGATAGAAAGAGAAGGATTATGCTTAAGTATAGTACCTATACTCGAGGGGTTCCTGTGGTACTTCCGCCACCACCGTGACTTACTAATTTTTCATCTTCCTGTACCTATCTCTTATCACTGTATGGTCGCTTGTTCGGAGTTTTCTTTCCGATTCTGTTAAATATATCCCAGTAAAGTTATCAACCAGTATCAATAAATAACAATAGATACATAAAAATACGAATTGAATCAATTCCTCGAATGCCGTTTCATAAAATTACTGGCTCAATGTACAATTTCTCCTGTCACGATATACCTGCTCGTAGGTGTATGGTGACAGGAGTATTACCTACTTATCTACTTTCTTCCTTTTCTATTGGAGTGGTGAAAAGATTGGCAACAACTAAGAATGGGTATGTAACTGGTTAATTGTTAAAAAAAAGTCTAAGTGAGAGATTTTCTGAAATATATGGCTGCTTACACATATAATATTTCACTCCGAAATTAGAAGAATCTTGGTTAATTGTGATGTATGTTATGAATTTATGATAAAGCATTTTATGAGCCAGTAATTTCAGCTCGGTCTCACAAAAAATATGAAAGTTGGCAATGAAAGCAGCGTTATTATATAGCTAGTTATAAAGTAATATAACACAAATTTCGTAAATCTTAATGAATGACCGACGTTCACCGCGTTCTGAGTGAGTTATCATTACATTACACAATACTTATATTCTACCATACTTAAGTTTCAAATAACGAAAACATTATTCAAGCTCACATTGTATTCCGTTCAGAATTTGATATTCTCTTATACCCGGTAGCGTCCAAGTCTTTTTACGTCTAAACTTAGGGTCTGTTTTCTTTTTCCCCCATTCACTCCACTTTTATGAGAGCGACCAAAGACCTAGAAGAAAGCCTGCACCAAAATCTCCTTCGCCAATCAGCCGACATGCAAGTGTGATTAGCTTGACTTGATACCAAACGTCTTTATGGCGCCGAGAAGTTCGTATAACCCGATACCTGTCGACTTGTCAATGGTCGCATGGTACATGACAAATGACAAACTAGGAAAGCCTTTAGACTTTTCGGCTGGGGCCTTATACCCATAAAGATAGCACTCACCTAGATAAAAGATAGAAACAAGTTAAACGTAGCTAATATAAGTCATCAAACAGGTGTCAAGATTCAAAACAATACCTAATCTATTTGAATACCAATCGTTTGGCATACTTCGATTAATAGTAGGTGCATTACACGCACTCTGAATAAATATGAAGTTACACTAGCTACCGACATGTTGTAATTTATCATTAGTAAACAAACACTTGAACGTATTACCAATAGATAAAGTGATGAACGTGATGTGCGTTACAATACTTATTTACTTTAATTCCGATGGTAAACTAAAAGTAAAAGGTGTATGAAAGTGACGTATTTTGGCGTCACTCTTTTATGGTGCCTATTCCCGAAGCATGTTTTACCACTTTCTTCTATGTGCCATATTCTCATGCATACTTTCGAATAATTTGTCCGTGGGATCTTATTGAGTTGCAGGTGGATACGTGCTGTATCTACTTTTATACTTGCTTAAGTACAATTATGTTATTCATTCACTGTGTATTTCGTTCATTATCGAGTTTGTCATACTTAGTTGGTAGATACCTACTGCATAAGTATGTCGAGTCGAGTGTAAGTTGAAGGATAAATGGTTGCTCAGATTTCTAAATTAAAAATTTGAATGAAAATTGCAATTTAAATGTATTGTAATATTATAGAACTTACTAAGTACCTACCTAGTTAACAATGTTTTAATTTATTCAAACATACCTGCCTACTTACCTACATAAACTACACATGTACCTACTCAAAATCTAATTTTTAAAATCTGCAAATGGTCTGTAAAATACCTATAACAAAAAATTCACCGATACTGAAATGCAACTGGCACGTCCTACCTAATTGTTCAGACGGCCGTGGTTTCGTAGCTGTAGTACCTAATGCAACTGCTGTGCATGAAATTTCAGTCCCAGCTTCGATTTCGTAGTCGGCACAATTCCATGTAGGTACTTATTGTATACTAGGTAAGTATATGCCTAACACATGACGTGACACTCACTATTTTATAGAACATACAACAACATACACACAACAAGGTCTTCCCCCCTCTTAAAAATGCAACATGCACAATTTAGTGGCTTATTATTATACATTTTTTAAACGAAAAATTTACTTCAAAACCAGTAGGCACGGAACACCCAAAAATTCCGAAATATTTACTTCCGAATTTCAATATTTCAACTTTCAAAATTCCGAATATTTATAATTACTAAGAAACAATACTCCGACTAATTAGAAAACACGATAGTTATTTTTCCGAAAGTCTTAGATACTAATATTCATTCTTCCGAATTTCATTTGTACGAATAATTAAACATCCGTAGTACCTATTATTAGCCCAAAAAACAAAATTCCTAATTTAAAAATGTCACGCAAGTAGAAGCAGGTAATTAATGATTCTTTAAATTAAATAATTAATAACTCTCCAATTACTTCATATAAAAATTCAGCTAAACATAACTTTCAACATTCCGAATTTTCATAATTACTAAGAAACAATACTCCGACTAATTAGAAAACACGATAGTAATTTTTCCGAAAGTCTTAGATACTAATATTCATTCTTCCGAATTTCATTTGTACGAATAATTAAACATCCGTAGTACCTATTATTAGCCCAAAAAACAAAATTCCTAATTTAAAAATATCACGCAAGAAGAAGCAGGTAATTAATGATTCTTTAAATTAAATAATTAATAACTCTCCAATTACTTCATATAAAAATTCAGCTAAACATAACTTTCAACATTCCGAATTTTCATAATTACTAAGAAACAATACTCCGACTAATTAGAAAACACGATAGTTATTTTTTCGAAAGTCTTAGATACTAATATTCATTCTTCCGAATTTAGCCCAGAAAACAAAATTCCTAATTTAAAAATGTCACGCAAGAAGAAGCAGGTAATTAATGATTCTTTAAATTAAATAATTAATAACTCTCCAATTACTTCATATAAAAATTCAGCTAAACATGACTTGCCGTGTTCCTACTGTCGTGGTACTTGTCTGCCCTACACTAGAGCGTTATTTAAATCAGTAGAATAATTTAGACGAAAACAATAGTCCAATCATTCAATTTTCATGTTGTATTCTGGGGGAGGATAGCAACAATCCTTTTTCAAAACAACAAACAAGGTTACATGGCGTTTAATTGTCGGGTTTGTGTTTCGGATTTTTGATAATCGGAATTCGTGTTTACGATCTTTCGGATTATTATTAATTCGGAATTGTAATGGGTCGGTATCTTGAAATTCGAAATACTGACATTCGTAGTTTAGAACATTAGAGGACATGGAATAGGATTTATGATACATCGGATTTCTGACTTTCAGAATTCCAATCATTCGGAATGATGAAAATTTTGAAACTCGTGACTTTCGGAATAAAGTTTTTCGTATTCACGAAATAACAATAATATATTCGCGTAATAACTACACTCACTAACGGTTGGCAGTCGGTAGGTACAATTACATTGACAATGCAACATGCTCCGCATTTTTTTATATAATGCAGCAGTGCTGTTTGTGGCGAAAGCGAAGTGAGAGCCTGACTAGCATAACTATGCACAATTTTAATAATAGACACATGAACAATTACAAATCAATAGATAAAATAATAGTATTTTCTTGTTTCATAGCAACATTCAGATAGGGTACAGAAGAAATATTATACACTTGTGGACACATCTATTGGCCCACGTTAGAGTTTAGGTTTCGATGGCCCCTACCTAAATATGATTGCTAGATTGAACAAAAACTATTGATACAGTTTTAAACCTGATACATTTTACCATCTTTTTCGATCGTATCGTTTTAAATTTGAATTCAGAATACCACAGGACATGCAGCGATTGATCAAGAGTTCTGACCGTCCTAGGCTAAATATGAGGACGCGCCCCCGCTAGGTGTACTTTTTTTTACGTGCGGGAAATCCCTACAGATACCCCCCCCCCCTCCGAAACCGGAGGGGGAGAATATGTCGGACTCGAACCGACTAAATCGCACGCCGTCTGTGGGTCGATGTGCTAGGCCGAAGGTGAGGTTGTCTCGCGATATATCCCTCGCACCCCGGCTGACCCAGGGCCATTCCTCTCGGTCTGGCCCTCCTCGGGAGGGAGGACCACGCGGTCCCCGACTCGCCCCCGGTATGGGCATTGGCATCGTCCTACGATGCGCGCCGCCGCCGTGGCCTGCTTCTGCTAGGGTGACGAGCTTCTCCACCCGTCACCCTCAGGCCCGCGCTCATGGGGGGCGGAGGTCGGTTTGCGCTCTCCGACGCCCGAGCCACCTACGAACGAGGGCAGCGATATCCGCGAGTCTCTCTCGCTCGCCGCGCCGCGCCCGCTCTGCTGTCTCCTCCACGAGCATGACCGCATCCGCGCAGCGAACCATCGACACGAACAGGGTGGAGAGCGTGAGCACTCTCACCTCCAGGGCCGTCACAAGCTCCCGCCTCGGCGTTTGGAACGCCGGACACTCGGTGAGCGTATGCAGCCCCAAATCCACGCTCGCGTCGCAGTGATGGCACTCGGGCGTTGGCTCTATGTCCATCAGATGCAGGTACCGCCCGAAGTTACCGTGTCCGGTAATGACCTGCGTCTAACGGTACGAGAGGCCACCTTGTGGCCTCTCTAGCCACTCCCCCATGATGGGTCTTACCGCCGCAATCACGGCGTACCCTGCGCGTGGTTGCCCTGTGGAGCCGGGATTTCTTCGGGCTCGGGATCGAATCCCCGCTCACGCGGGGAATCGATTCGGAACCAATACAGCGCCGAAAGGGTCCTCGCTTTTAGGATCCACGGTGGCGATCCGGCCAGGAGACTCGCCGCTTCAAAGGATATCGTGCGGTACCCCCTGATGGTCCTGGAGGCCACCGTCCTCTGCGCCGCGTGGAGCAGAGGCAGGAATCTGGCCCCCAGGGTATCCGCCCATACGGGGCACCCGTATAGGGCCATGGACCGCACGACAACCGCGTAGAGTCTCCTGCAGGAGTCCTCTGGGCCCCTCAAGTTGGGCAACAGCCGGCCCAAGGCATTCGCCGTTGTCACCAACTTGGGGCGCAGGCTTCGGAGATGTTCTCCGAAGTCCCATCGACCGTCAAGCACGAGCCCTAGGTATGTCACACTTGGGGCTTGATGTCGATGGGAGTGCGTCCCACTGTAAGGCTAGCTCCCGGGTCTGGCCTGCGCCGTAAGAACATGGTCTAGGATTTGTGCAGAGCCACCTCGAAACCCAGCCATCAGAGTCCTCACACGCATGATGGCATCCACAGTGGAACGCCACAGGCGGAACCCAAACTGGGTGTTCGCCAGGTCCGGCCCCACTCTAGAGAGATGCTCGACGAGGCGCTTGGCAATAACTCTTTCAAAGAGCTTGCCCACCTCGTCGAGCAGCACTATGGGCCTGTACCCGGACGGCTCGTCCACCGGGCGTCCATTCTTGCGGATGAGGACCAGTTTCCTCGTCCTCCACATCTTCGGAAACTGGCCCCGCTCCAAACATGCGCTGAGGAACCCTCTCAGTCGGGGTTCGAGACCGTCTTCCCCTAGCTAGGACCCACGCGCGGCCTAGAATGCCGTCGGGTCCCGGGGCGGTGTTCTTCTTGGCTCTAAGCCTTCGCACCGCAGTTCTACCCAAGTGACCTCGGGCACATGGTCTCAATCCGAGGCGGTGGAGCCATCTACGGTGGAACATGTTCCGCTCGCGCCGGGATCAGGGATTCGACCACTCCTCCGAGCAGAGCCGGCTCGAGCACCTGGGTCAGCGGAGGAGCCTGGTGGCGCAGCTTTTGTCTTACCATAAGGTGTGGCCATGGGTCCCGCTCCAACCGAACGTATCGGTGGTCCGACAGAGTCTCCACCTCCGCGACGACACGCCAGTTACGCACGCGGAGTGACAGGGAAGCGCTCGCGAACGAAAGGTCTATGATCGACCTGCGCTCCCCCGACACAAACGTAGCTTCGGCCCCGCGATTCTTGAGAACTAGACCGAGACTGTCGGCCCAGCCCTCCAGAGCCCTACTTCGCTCGTCCGCGCGCCGGGAACCCCAAGACCAGGCGTTGAAATCCCCGAGCACAAGAACCGGACGGGGTGTGCAGCGACCGCCGATAATACCCGATGAGTCGGTGTAACCTCTGCGTGAAATAAACGGCCACGACCGCAATCTCCCCCATATGCGCCGCTACGATGCCATGCTCCCTTGCGATCATTACAAGGGGAGGGGCATCCAGGCGGGCCCGAGTGGTCGGTGAGTGTATGGCTTGGCAACAGCGGCGACGTGTATTGACCACTGTGCCACGCTCTGGAGCAGAAGTGCCTGAGCATCGACACCGTGGCCCAAGTTCGCCTGCAGGATGCGGAGCTGGGGATCCATTATGGAACCATCTCCGCATGCCGCCCCGAACCATTGGCGGAACGCCCGCCTCGCAGCTTCGGCTCCCCGCGGGTGCACGCCTTGCTGCCAACCCTATGGTCAGCCGGCTTCGGAACTGCCGGCCCTATGACCGGGTTGGCACCTAAAGCACCTGGCCTGCCGATCCTGTAGGAGGCGCACCCGCACCCCCACAACGCCGCCCACCGCGCCCGCTAGGTGTGTTACGGACGGCCTAAAATTAGTGAGTAGAGTAATAGTGTGAAAATTTCAACATGGCACAACTAGGCTTCACTGTTTAAATTAGGAATTTCCCATACAAAATGAAGTTAAAATTAACGCTTTCCTATACAAAATGAAGTTAAAATTTGCGCCCGTTATTTTTGTCCTATGTGCGCTTTTTAAATTTTTAAATTTTTTTGTTAAAATTAGGAACTCTCAAGTGCATTTAGCTGTAGTGTTTTGTCTCGGTCTAGTTGAAATACGTAAGGTAGATGCAATGATGGTAGATAAGTGCATAAGAAGACTCGATTTGAGCGCGCCCGCCCTCCCGATCCTCGCGCCCTAGGCTGCAGCCTAATTAGCCTATGGGTTAATCAGGCCCTGAGGACATGGAGCTACGCCTAACAAGTCGCGTATGCGCCTTGATGAGATGCAGTTGATTTTTGAATAAAAAACATGTTTTATCAAAATGAAGGTTTAATTATCAAATAAAGGTTTAATTTAATAACGCGTGTTGCCTCCATGGGCATCTACGACAGCTCTCATACGATTAGGCATAGAGTTTATCAACCGTTCTATGAAATTTTTTCCTCTATTTTTCCTCATTTCCATTTTCTTTTTTACATTTCCTCATTCCTCTTCTATGGCAGTTTTCAACTCCGGCATCGTCTGGGCAACTGGCTGACGAGCCCTAACACGTCTTTTTAGCTCGTCCCACATGTGCTCAATCGGATTCATGTCTGGGCTTCTGGCTGGCCAGTCCATAACTGTGATGTTCCTATCCCGAAGATATTCCCTGACGATGCCGGCCGTATGGGCTCTTGCATTATCATGCATAAAAAGGAAATTTAGGCCCACATAGTCCACGTATGGCATCACGTGAGGTTCTAAGCACTCACGAATGTACTTTTCACCATTTAATGTTGGCAACCGTGGTCCCGTAACAACCTCAAGTTGAGTTTCGCCGCTCGCGGATATACCGCCCCAGATAGTCCATGAGCCACCGCCATAAGCAACCCTCTCTTGAAAGCAGCATTGTGCAAAACGCTCTCCCTTACGTCGGTAGACCATCTTCCATCATTGCCATGTAACGCAATTTTAGACTCATCAGAAAAGAGTACACGGCTCCAATGCTGCTGAGTCCAATTTAAATGAGTGCGCGCGAAAAGAAGACGCGCTGTTCGGTGGGTTCGCGTTAGTTTGGGGCCATTAGCTGGTTTGTGTGGTACCATATCGCGTTCTTCTAACCTTCTCCGAACAGTTCGAGCACTCACAGATACTCCGTGGAAGTCGCGAAGTTGGTTTTGTATCTCAATGGAGGCAAGGTGACGATTTCTCAAGCTGGTCGTCATGATGAATCGAGCCTGCCTTTCAGTTGTGACCCGAGATCGTGGCCTTCCTTGGCGACGAACAAAGTCGGCAGTCTCTAGGTACCTCCGATAAACATTTCGGACCGCAGATCGACTTAAATTAAGTTGAGCACTCACATTTCTTTGGCTGTATCCGGCCTGGATAAGTGCCACAGCTTGGGCGGCGACTTCAGGCGAAGTATCCATAGATTATTGATAAAACGAAAACCTCACCTTAATGCTAAGAATAAGTAATGTTTGTTTTAAAACCAAAGAGAAAAATCACACTTTATTACAGAATTAAATCCAAGTAAACGAATAAACTCCAATTTTCTTAGTATTCGATTGTTTAATATCAACGTACAGGCTCCAAATTGTCTTTTGTTTCTTTAAATTCTGTGTGCGAAATTCAAAATAAAACTATTGAATAAAATTATGGAATGTGCCTGGTTCAAAACTGCATAAAACTTTTTGCTCGACCTAATATACCTTTTTAGCTAGGACTAAACGAAACTTAAAATGCAAGGTGGGCCAATAGATGTGTCCACAAGTGTACCTACTTACGTACTTTATCCCTTCGGCGGCAAGTAGACAGAAATCAGTTATAAGACCTTTTATAAAGCCTACCGTTTTCGAGTGCTATTGACCTCATCATCATAAGATATAATTTTTTTGAAGTTATCACTTGTTAAAAAGATACCTGATGATTTATCAATCTTTACAAAGATCGATGACACTGAATAAGTGAGAACTGGCCTCAAGGCAGACGCAGACTTGAATTTCATAACATTCATTATATCGATTAATATTATGAAATTCTGCTAGATGAATCATTTTGATTATATTGCTCGATTTACATATTTTGGACCTAAAATGTGCTCTCTACGCGCAGAACACGTTTCTTGGATGTATTTTGAGGTTAGCACGTGGTGCTACGACGGTGCACTAGCTCAAATTTACGAAGTATAGAATATTTTAAAACAATCCGGGCTCGCTAGAGCCTTTTATATCTCGCGAATTTAGGTCCAAGGTATGTGAATCGAGCACTATTAGTTGTAATATCATTGTCTCAGCATGGTTCCCAGTTATATCCGAGACCTTTGCCTCGAAGCCGCGGGTCTCCTTACTCTTACTTTATGGTTTGGCTTATTCGGTTTTTATGGAATGCCATATGAACTCCTAACCCCGAGAGGAAAGCCTGCGCCAATCTCGTCCCTCAATCAACAAGTGCACCGGCGTGCAGCCTCCATATGCGGTTGGCTCGAACTCCACTGAAGGTCTTGCTGTTGAAGTATTGGTTACTTCCTGTCAACATACTAGTAGAGCAATCACGTACTTTCTGTCAAAGCGACTGTGTCAGTCGCAATGATTCCATGCTGTTAACATATACACTCTACTATATGATCTGACTATGTTCTTTTTCTATCGTAAGATTAAACATGGTTTGTAACATTTCAGTCCAAAAACAACCAAGCAACCCCTACCCTAACTTAATATATTTTAACCAAAAGCACAAATATTTTTGACCGAATAATATTTATAATGACTAAATAATAATAAGTAATAATAAATTTAAATGATAGGTCACAAGAAATAAATTACAAATAAAAATTTCTTCATGTTTATTTCATTTTTTTAACATCATCACGTTGTAATACACACATTGGACAATAAATTGTGAACAATTTCAGGCATTCAAAGAGGTAGCGGTTATCTAACTTATTTGTCACGTCAAAGCCTAGAATATTCGGACATATTCAAATTTCAAACAGATCTACACCGTACATTATTATTAATAAATGCTTAGAGAAACCTCTACATACTTCCAATAGGTCCGAATATTCTCGACATGTTTAGCAACACTACAATTACCACATCTCGCGAACTCCTAAACACCGATACTAATAAACTTTAGCCATCTCTACACTAATACAGTCAGAACCATACCTAATATTCTTACAAACACTCCTAGTCGCGATATCTGTAGAGCGATGGATTACCAGTTTAAAGTCACATGAGTTCTTAGCATTCGTGCTAACTTTGTCTTATTCGCCGGGTCAGTACAAGACAGCACGATTGTATTAACAATTTGATCGAGCTTATATTACCGAAGTCGAAAACTTACTTGTATTAAATAGTCGTATACTAGAAATTTAGTATTTGTGACGTTTAAAAAGAATCATATTCCAAAACAGGGTGTGATCTCTTGTAAGTAGTTTGATCAGAAATATATTATCGTTACTTATTTATTTGATCGATATTGATACAATGTAAGTAATAGTATTTGGTACAATGCAAGTAAAAGTAAACTCCCTTCTCCGAGAGTCAGACCACTACATTACCGGATTGATGAGATGAGATGATGTAGAATTGAACCTTTCACTAATCCCATTTTATCTATCTTTTCTCCACTTATTCTTTGGCATTATCAGACGATTAAGTTTCAATATCAACCCCGCAGTTAGAGGACTCTTGGAGTTGCGGGACATTAGAAGTTGCATTAGTTTATATAAGAAGCCCTTGGGCATATGGCTATAGCAGCAGAAAAGCTAGCAGTCAAAGATAAATATTCTGTCACTTGGGTTGTGAAAAAGAGAATATGAGGTTAGATACACTCGCACTTATGGAGACTGTTGCAAAGCTGCAGGAATGAATGGTCCATTCCAATTATTGACTCACAAATAATACTTGACCATTTCAATTTCTAAAGTTCCCTAATACCCAGGAAGATGGGGTTTTATATCCTCTATAAAAAGTTCTGCGCTAGACTGATATCAATAACCGTAAGGAACATACCGTCACAAAATTACTTATAACCATAGTTATTTTTTGATCAAATTACTTAAAACTGCTTGAATACCAACTCGTCTATACTTGAACAGGACTAAGTAATATAAGCGTTAATTAACAAAGAGCCTGTTAATTTCATCGCTCGCACACAATCTTCCTAATATTTCAATAACTTATCGCCCACCAAAACTAGCATACAACACCGACAGCTTGACGCGAACACGCCTCCAAAGAACCGTTCCGTACAGGATCCAATGTGAACAGGATATGACGATGTACAACTTATTAATGTTACTAATGAAACCTACTTACATATTTGGCCATGGATGGCCATGCTTCTCATTTTTTCAGTAAAACCTCAGACATACTCTCGATATCTACATATAACCCTTAAACTAAAGGTGCAAAATATTTACTTACGTTACATTAATCTCCCTAAGAGCAGTCAATTCGAATTGATCTACAAAAAGTACAAACAATAAATAAAAACTAGCACATAAAAATACATAGATACATTTAGTACAAGATCCTATATCTATTGTAATTTGTATATTGTTACAAAACGAAAGTGCAGGTACTGCATTATGGAGAATTAAGCGTATCCGATACATTATACTACAATATGCGTAACGCCGCGGCCTGCGGCCACTATTTGTTAGTTTTTAATGTTCCATAAGTGCCGGCAAATATCTTGAACATAAGCCGGAAAGTTGCACTAAACGAATAAAAGGACTGAACAACCAATGACCCTTTGTCACCGTCATTGGTTAAATATAAATCTATGATTGGTTAATTCGCGCCCTTCGGCAGTCACACCCCGTTCAAAAACTCTTTCTAGCAGCTACAGAACATTGTCAAGTTATTTGCCGGTCATTATATTTGGTGCAATGCCTCTATTTTTGTCAAAACCTTAAGTAGTCGCACTACAACTTATCAAAGTTGCAATGGGATAAAAGCATGTAAGACAACCGATGAAGTGTTAATTTATTTATAACAAAACCACAGATCAATCCCAATTGTATTAGGTTTGAACTAAAAACGATCTATAATTTTATTGTCACGAGAATTATTTCTGTTGTAAATGATAAGTTAATGAATATTATCTTTTAAGCTATGGCCAACCCCAAATATACCAGTTTTAACTAAAACTGACCTAATCTTTTATTTTACTGGCATGATAATTATTTATTTTGTAAATGATTAGTTATTGAATTATCTCTACAACGCTATGACCCATTCCTTAAATAGTCACATCGTTCTCAAGTTACATAGCTAGTTTTTATCAGTATCTACAACACGCACGGGCATGGTCGTGGGTATATTTCATTTATAATCTACTTAATAAAAAAAATAGTGTTGCTAAATGCAAAACTCGAGAACGTTTATTTTTTAACCAAATCGTTTATTTTTTTATCATATGTTCCATAAATCCACGAGTTTAAAAAAATGTTGGGTCACAGGAAAGGGAACGGGAACAGAATTTCACTCGGGCAAAGCCGCGGATATCAGTTAGTAAATAATTAAAAAGAAACCTATGTAATGAGCTGTCTCATTGAGTGATCTGTGATTATCGTCAACAAAAGTGCACAGAATAAGCTCTAAAATGCATTGCGATTACAATACCGCGATCATCGATGGAAGACATGAGAATATGAAGTACTTACTTATTCAAAATATCACCATACATGCGACTTTAAATTGACATAAATAATTGCAAAGCGTCGTACTTATTGTCTTTCTAATAAAATATATACGGTCGAAGTGAGATCCGTCCTTTTATAAAGCCGGTTAAAAATAAATGAATGTTTAACTATAGTGCGTTGGAAATGTGTACTAACAAGATTTACAAGGCATAATGTAAGCGAACATTCGCTCGTAGTGCATTCGGTACAAAGTGGAACGACATGCTCGATATGAATGTTACAGTCTGTGCCATAATACCCGTTGGGTACACTAAATTAGGAAGAATTTCATCCCAGTACTCTTACAAGGTTCTCTGATTAGATTAACACCGTTGGTACAACTGGCAAATACAGAGAGGAGGCGGCCTAAGCAACTGCGCACACTGATTTTAATTAGGCCCTGACGTCATCGCGGTTGGCGTAGCCTTAGATCTTGGAACTAAAATATGCTCAAAATGTACTCTATACCTGCAGAACACGTTTCTTGGATGTATTTCGAGGATAGCACATGGTGCTACGGCCGTGGACAAGCTCAAATTCACCAAATATAGATTATTAAAAACAATACGCGCGCGTCAGGGCCTTTTATATAGCGCGATTTAGGTCCAAGATATATGGAACGAGCAATATACTATTAGCGTTCGACTGGTGTAGGTGTACACAACAACACTTCATATATAAGTGTCTCTATTACATCTAGAGTGCGAGATAGTTAAATTAGTAACATCTACATAAAATCAAGTGAGTAATTTTCTTATTGAAAAATAAATTAAAATATCAAAGTAGACGTGACCCATTTGCACAAAACATTACGATCAACAAATGCCTTCAATCATATGAAGCGTGGCCGTTTTTGAGGATAAAGGTAATTTAATGACACAATAACACCTCCTCTCTGTGTTTGCTCCGCGGTCGGAACGTTCTAAAACATAAAGGTATCGATTGAAAACATAAACTTACATACTAGTCGGTTATCAAGTGATAATACAACAGCTGACAACTTTGTTATCTTTGTCTCAAGATTCAAAACATAACAATCACAAACCTAGGACCCGCGGCCGCGGCTCACAAAACACTTTACACTAACGAACAGAAATTTATTTGGATCTACATTTTAAAAATATACAATCTTACGAGCACTGTCTATTTAAAGGTATGGAATAAGTTTACATTTGTAAATAATGCTTCATTGTTACTTATGTAATGTCTATGGAAGCAGAAATTTGTTTAAAAGTCTGGAAGATAAGTTACTAAACAGTACAGAATCGTGAATTTGTCACAAATTAAAATACAGCGCTTATTGAGATCCAACACATCCAAATTTACAAAACACCTGTGCACATTTAGCTGTGCTTGTGCGTAAATATAGATGCGTTACTCTCGCTGATCGTATATTCCGATGTTAATAAAAAATTAAATTAAACTTAAACATACCAATTGATTCAATACTAGCAAAATATACTTTTAACTCAATCGCTTCTCAGCAGACAATCACAAAGATTTATTTAGGAACATAACAAATTTACAAAAATATTTCTTTATTTGGTTCTGTCTCTAGCGCTATCGTTACTTTTGACAACATATCGATTATGAACAGTTTTAACATTGATATAAAGGCAGTAGCGATTGTCTGACAAATCCACCGAAACTTGACAAATGTTCAATTATTGCTACGGGAAGAATCTTTTAAAAATACTTATATACACTAATAAACCAAAAGTGAGGCGAGGTTATTATGAAAATTGCAATATTGTCAGTAACATTTATAAAGACGATGGATAAATAGAGATATTTCAAAGTTTGAAATTATACTATACTGGAATCCTGGCATAGGATAAGCCCAAAAATTGCTGGTTTGACCTCGTAAGGGACGCGTGACGTCAATGATAGTGCATAATAAAGACGAACGAGTAGGCAAGCGGGCCTCCAACTATTTAAAGGAAAGCCTCGCCAGCAAACCAGCAGTAATTTCTATGACAATCATAGAACCGTTGCTTATCATCACAGAAGTGGCATAATTCTTGACATTAAGATAATAAAGAACGAGGCACGTCTATGAGTCGTTATATGTATTGTTTGTCAAGTTTCGTTGAATATGGTATATTCGTAACATACAGCTTTTATTCTCATTTCCAGTCTATATTGGCTTTATTTACATTCTATTAACAACAAGGCTCCTGTAGGACTCGCGGTAGCGGACAGCACTTAGTCAGAACTTAAATGTAATTATTTTTATTATATACTGCAGATAATAATTGAACTG
Organism: Eilema caniola; assembly: GCA_949126895.1. NCBI lineage: Eukaryota > Metazoa > Arthropoda > Insecta > Lepidoptera > Erebidae > Eilema > Eilema caniola. The sequence goes on along the minus strand of OX421481.1, from coordinate 10,926,296 downwards.
TGGGCACTTGTCGGTACTATCGAAACGGTCTAGCATTATAAAGACTATGTTATCTATGACATCAAATTATTTTGGTGTATATGTTTCTATATCACGTAATATTTTATTGTTGCAGGCGTTTGCGAAACGTATACACACGCACGGTAATAATAATAACACGCATTCACACAGATTCACTTCAATTCGATATATTTCGACTAACATCAACCATCACAAGTACGTCACTGATAGCTCTTAGAGTTTATAAAGTGTAAGATGATAAGTTGATGTGTATTTAGAAGACTAGCAGAAAAGGAGTTACTAGGCATCGTTGAGGAAGATACAACCAAAAAAGGAGTTACGGTTGCACTTTTTCATGTAAATTTGTATATAAACGTGTATCGTATGTCCTTTGTCGACTGTACTCTGAGAACCGAGTTACATTAGATCAAAAATATAGTTTACTACATCATTTAGATAGACCTTCTGAGGGCTTCTAGTAGGTTAGTTAGTAGAATTTAGATTTTAAGAACCCTAATTTGAAACACCCTTCTTTGTTGTATAAAAGTTTTCTTCAAGTTCAAACAAGTCGAGAACACCAAAATATAATATGATTTGATTTTAATTACGACCCAATAAAGTAAGTATATGGAATTTCTAGCATGCATAGTGAATTGACAACAAATATCGAATAATAGAAGACACACAAACTAATGAAACATATAAGAATAACATCGCATTCTACCCACGACATGACAGCCGCTGTAATAATGTCAATAATATTCGTACTAAACGTCATATTAATTTTACACTTTATATAATCTAAGATGAATACAAATAATAGCTCTCCTTATATTTAACGGGAAAATATCAAAATTTTGCCAATGTTGGGTAAATGTCAATTGCAATTGAAAAGCCGACCGTCTAAAAGACCAGAACAAATAAGCCCGACAGCTGTCTAAAAGATCGAAACAAATTTAACAGCAGGCTCTACCATATTCATCATGAACGGATAGAAAAATTAATGGGTACTGCCTTCTGTCTATCTTGTTTCGGTCTTTTAGACAACAGTCAGATTAATTGCAAATTTGATGGCAATTAAAATGTGCACAATACTCCCTGGTAGATTCAACTACGCTCTATGTTTTTTCTATCTGTTGTATTCATTTATTCTCCGAGAGCTAATCTCAGGGAAAATCGTTGTAGTAGGGTGCACAAACTCGTTCAAATTTAAATTGTATTCCCAATTTAAATTTAGAATGAGTTTGTACATCCCACGACAACGATTGCTTGCTGCAATGCAAATGCTTTTATTTTGTCTTCTTAATATTTTCCACAATACTTATTTTAAGCATGACCGACTGAATTGGGATAAAAAATTAATAGTTACATTGTTCATATAATTCCTAAAGAATGTGAAATCATGTGTAAACTTTTCGTAGATTAGTAGTAAACGTAAGCCCAATATTGTTTGTGTGACTTCTATAGTGTATTAAGTAGTGGGGTGACCACAAAAATTATGGCTTGAATTTTCTTTTCGAACCGATGTCTTTACTGCCTGTTCTTCTTTATTTTCCCTATATATTCAACTTAAAATGTCATTGAAGGCTACTTAAGGATAAGGTGGTTCTCCAACTGACAGAAAACATGTCCATGGTAAATTGCACGTTTGACACCATTAGGCTCGCGCGACTATTATGTTCGACCGAAATCATAGTCGGCATAATGTGTGTGTTAATACACCTCTGTCTACCTCTTCGGCAGTTTACAGGCGTGAATGTATGTATGTAATTTAATACTTTCCCTAGTACCATTTTCCCGTATAATATAAGTGATATATTCAAGCACTCACGGCACCAAAACAACAGCGTTTGTCATTATTTCACTCGACTCATCTACGTTATAACAATTTACTAAGCGTGTCTATCACAACTACTAGTGAAGGCGAAACGACGCTCGCAGATAATATGGCGTCGTCATTATTAAGATTCAAACAAATGGTTATTGAACAGGTCTATAATTTTCTCAGATATTAAGAGCTGTACTAATGGGGATGCCGACTGCGCTTTTATCCGTACAGAGGGCGCAACATAATGGCCAATGTTAGCTGTCATCTACGTACAGTTCATTGTTTTCTCTTCAAATTTGACAGCTATGAGTTTGTTATTGCTGTTTGGTCATTTGCTGCTGCCATCTACAATTAGTTTTGCGCCGGCATTCCCATTACGAAAACACTCTAAATTGAAAAGGTAAATACTTGAAGTAATGTTTATATTATAATAAAGAGTAATAATAATATATCCCCATCACTACAATATTTCTCAGAATATTTTGTTGAAATAATTTTTATTTATTTATTATTTCGGAAAATCGGTAACTTTTTTAAATTGATATTATAGAAACTTTTCCATTAAGAACATTGTTACGCTGGAAATCCGCCCACTAGCGAAATTGACCCTCTAATAGTTTGTTATTTTTTGTATTCGAAAATAACACGTTTTAAACCTTTCAGTCATATGAATTATTCTGTGAAGTAATAGAACACGATAGAGAAAATGCATCCAAATGCATGCTTACGTATACCTTAAAGCACGACTTTTTCATACACTTACAAAATTATCATAAAAAAGAAATAAGATGCAAATATCCAATGCTGTTCCCGCATGTAACTAACTAAAAATTTACCTTATTTATGTATATTATGAAGAGTTTAAATTGCATTAGGGTTCCTAATACGGACTATGGATGATAAAAACTCTAATAAAAATAAGTCTATCCGACTTGCCTCACGTTTCGGAAGTATTCTTGAGTATTACATTTTTTGATTACAAGATAAAAAGGCAAGCCATTATGTTTGGAAGTTTTATGCGTCTAAGAAAAAAAAAGTTCACATCAACTCATTTGTTTGAACACAAAATTGATCTTCGTATTTGGTATCGATTTTAATGTTGGGGCCAACATTCGACCACTGTATGGATCACGGAACAGAAAAACGGTGGAAGTGTGAAGCAGGTGTGGCACGCGTGTCATTCATATGCAAGAGCGTACAATTTCGACCTTCAAAGTAATGTCAACCGTATCAATAAGTTTCTAAGTGTTAAATAGCTTTCTTAAAATAAACTGACATCTATTGAGAATTGGTTGAACTTTTTCGTAACCTGTAGCGGCCGTAGCACGTATAATTCAGATGCGAAACGTTGTAAATCCGTATATTAAAGTAATCTCTACTGCGAATCAATAAGGTGTGTTTTTGTTTTGCAGCGTACTTTAGGCTAATTTGGTGTTAAAGACATACGACCAACCAAAACAATTGTTTACTAGTAGTGCAACGTATTATTTTCTGGTCGTATGTGAGAGTTTGGCTACATTGGTTCCGCTATAGAATCTGTCCTATCACACTTCTAACAGCTTTTTCTGTTCTGTGGTATGGATAGTGAGAATTGTAGAACAGAAAAATGATTTTTTTTTTCACTAGCGGTCACTATTGTCATCTTAGGTTGGTTATGAAATGGTATTGTTTTTTTCTGTGTGGTTTAGTTATAAAAGAAAATATTGTTGCGGGTACTCGCGCCTTTAGAAAATTACCATTACGCCGAACTAGACTATCGGTGTCTGACTATTTTTGTTAGACCAAATTCTGTGATTCCATTTATGTAAATGTTTGTTTTGTTTTAAATGAACGTGGTGCAGATAATTACTAATGTCTGTTCTGTTTTATTGTTTGTTTTATTATCGATGACATCAAATCACTTGTCAATCACGTGTGTATGTTGGTTCGCCCTTCACGCAAGGACGCATCGGAATGACGTGTTTTGTTATATATTACATAAATCAATCAAACGTCTGGATATATTTTATTTATTTTGTCATGGAATATTTATTTTATTTATTTATTACTAGTATGAACATATAAATAGATTTTTACTGCATCTATTTCAATCGCAATTTTGCCGTAAATCAACTATTATTTATAGCCGTTACTATTGCAATATGAAATCTATTACATTATTATGAAGAAAGTGTTATGTAAAAGTATAGATATATATTATAACGATAGACATTCGGTGGAATAGTTGACCCAAACATTGGTACTAAAATTATTCGTCGAATTATGACAAACATTAACCCGAATCACGATTACAAAAAAACATCTTCACTTACACATGCATACATACAAAAAAATTAAAGCATGAAGAAAAATATTTCTAACTCTTGAGACTATGAATATCGAATTTGTTCCTAATTGTTATAGTACATAAAGTTTATTATAGCTTAACATAGGAAGTTTAAAGTTAATGTGTTATGAGGGCACTCGCGACGACATCTCCAGAGGCATAGAAGTCGGAACTTGCATCTGAAATATCAAAATTGCAAGATAAGGTCAAGCGTTGCAATTTTTCAATTAGTTGCAATGATGTAATTCAAACTAATGGTAAATTGCCGTAATAAAAATATATTCAAACTTCAGTCTTGATCTAATCTCAATTCCAAAGTGTCAAAAACGGTATTCTCGTTACATTATATGCAAGATAGAATATAACTTTATGATCGTTTTTGACATTTGGGAGATTGGGAGATTGGAACAAGACTAATTTTAAATAGGTTTTTAGCAGAAGAATTGACCTTCTGAGACAGCCTCTGTGGCGTAGCGGTAGTGAACGCGGCCGCTACAGGCGGGTTCGATCTCCGCTCAATGCAAATATTTGTATTGCGCGGGGATGGGATGGTTATTTGCATTGGTCTGGTCGCGCCTCGGAGAGCACGTTAAGCCGTCAATCCCGGTTGCCAACGAAAATTTATGGTAGTCGTTATGGGTAGCTGGAGCCCTTAAAAGTTCAATAACTGGTATAACTGCAATGCTTCCATAATCCGTAAATACTGTCTCTGGGTTGTGGAGGTCAAATGCTAGTCGCTTCACGAAAAATATCGAAATTCAGCCAAATCCGCAGTTAGACCCTACACTGTTTGAGCCTAGAAGTTGAAAGCTTTATTGAAAGGATGAAGAAGCATTGACCATCTGAATTGGTCTTAATAGAATCATGCCTGTATAGGTTCTGGGTACGAACCTACAGTTCCGTACGCAGCTGAAGGGTAGTAAATCTGTGTGGCTGTGAAATTTAGCCAGTACATAATTGAGTGACCCACTAATATAAAAAATGTTCGCACAATGGCACCTCATTTTGGCGAGCATTTTGAGCATCCAGGACTTTTCAAGGTAGTTCACTTGGTATTGGATCAGATCACGGATTGAAGTCCCATCCCGAATGTTGACATTTACCATCAAAATTTATAGAAGCCTACCTTATTTTTGGAAACATGCGACGAGTGCGTGAACACGCAGTCGATTGAGTCGAGCCTCTCGTCGAGCACCCTCTCGTCCAAACCGCGCTCGTCGAGTACGGCCTCCAGAGCCGCCGCCAGCTCCGAACTCTCCGCGAACGTGGCGCCACCTTCCGCTAAAATATATCTGTCGTTAGACACATGGGCGCCGGCAGGGGGTATCAGGGGGTGCGCTTGCACCCCTTGGGATACTCTAGGAATTATTGAAATAAAAAGCTGTCTGAAGGAAATCATTTTTTATTCACAATAATTAGTAGGCAGTACTAATTACACAATTCTCATTTTAAAAGCAACTGCAGGTGGCGGGGTTTTTGACCGAACTTATTACTGACGTTTTCTGTTCTCTCTAATCTGTTCATAAACGTCTTTTTTTCTTTCTTTGCATGATTTCCAGAAATGTTTTAGAACGTATAACCGATTCACGATACCACTGGCTATTTTCATGAGATTTCGCACACTCATGAAATTGTTGATATTTTTTGCATGGCCGAACAATAAATGGCCCCTAAGTACGATGATTTTTTGCGGGAAATAATACACATGTACGGCAGAGTGGTCCTTTAGCCTGAGCAGAATAGGCTAACCAAGGGGATGCTGTGAGCCACTGGTGGCGAAATGCACGTTGTTGTGTTTCGTTTTTAAGATCGATGTCCTGCTTGAAATCATAATCTTGCGGCGGTTTCCATGGTATTTCGAGCACTTTAAACCGTATTTCATCACTAATAGGTGCGTTAGAATCCAGATATAAACCCACATCATAAATATTAACTAAAGTTTGTTGTGTTGTTAATTCAGTCTTATTAGTACTTTACTGTGCCGAAGTACTTGGACAATCTTTAGCATTAAACTGTTTATTTTCAACCTTTTTGGTCTTGCACAAAATTCGCCCACACTGACACCAAACTATGGACCTGAATATGGCGGGAAGAATTAATTTTTCAAACGGATTCACTGTGCACTCACTGAAGATAAAAGATAACTATTAATCACTCGCGATTCGTTCACTCGGAACGAACTGATCGAACTTCAATCGAAAACCTATCTGACTCGGAACTCGACCTAGCCCCCTTTATATATCAAAATGTAAGGAAGGTTCCAGATTCCCGAACGTTCTCGAACATAGCTCTGTCCCTGTCATCAATAATCAATAATCTTTCACATTTATGAAGTCGACCAGTCGGTCTCTTTCGCACTGCTTAGAAACTGTATTGCGCTTTCTTTGTTAAGTTCATCCCATTTATGCTGGTGCTATCTGGTGTGGAGTAGCGGTACTTTAAAGGGTGCGTTCAGATAATTAATGGAAATCGATTTATATCGATCCAGGTACTCCTGGCCCACCAACTTACAATTTTTAAACCAATTTCGGTCGTCGCGAACAAATAGGCGTCAGCCGTGACGACTGGGTACATATAAAATAAATAGGCTACAGATGTTTGTTTCCGAATAAAATTTCAATTTTTTATTAATAATCATTTACGGCAAAGATTACAAGAAAAATAAAATCTGCACCACCTGGAAATTATTCCTGCTGGCGCCCTGCCTGACAGTACTTCTGAAGGCTGGCCTCACCAAGACTTTTGGGGTCAAATCATCTTCTACCACAGACTAATAGAATTACATAGACAGAACTTATAAAACTAGCGAGTAAAGCCACGTAAAGTAATACTAGCGTAGTAATATTTCGCTCAAACTCGTGCACAAAATTTGTTGATGTTGTTCTTTAAGTCTGAGTCTTTAACCTGCTAGCCGAAAGACCTGCTGATAACGGACGAAGCTCTGAGGCCACTGCTTGCCAGCAGTCCGACCGCGAGCGCCATTGCTGCCCCATGGTACAATTAGGTGTATAAGTGTCCTAATAAATTGATTAATTAAATCTTAATTTCCGTGTCCCGTTCCGGAATTCAAAATACCTTTCGCCTAACTCACACATTTTGTTCTAAGCAGTTTAAACATAAAAGCAATTACCGAAAGCACAAAAAGAAAATAGAAAATGGTACCTTGGTTAAAAAACTCCGTAAACGCCTCATCTGGTATTTGACTGAGAACAGCTGGATCCAATATGTCATCCGGTGGGACATGCCCTACTTCTACTTCTGTAACAAATATCAACATAAGCTATTGCGACTAAGTTAAGCTTTAAGATGTAAATTCTTTGGTAATGAGCAATTACCAAATTGATTAAGATAGGAAAAAGATAAACGACTTAGGCGGGACTTGAACCCGCGACCCGTACTTTACAGGGAGAATGCTCTGACCACTGAGCTACCAAGTCACGCCTTGAGTGCTCCAAATTCTCCTATATAACATCATGGGGCGATGGAAGCGTCTGGTCGCGGGTACAAGTCCCGCCTAAGTCGTTTCCCATTTTTCTATCCTAATCGATTTGAATAGTTACCATAATAATTACTTAAAAATTTCATTCAAGTATCAAATTGATATTGTCTGACTTGATTTTACATATTGAGATAAAACTATTTTAACGGATTCTATCGCGACATATTTGGTAACCAGAGCCCGTACCATAAAATCTCTAAACAGGTCAATAGTTGAGCGGCCGTCATACTACTAACTGCAAATGTAACTTTGTAGTTCGAAATATTTATATGGAATTACAAAATTATTTATCCAGTTGGTATTATGACGATCCGTTCAATTATATTTGTTGACCTGTTTTAAGAGTTCATTGTAGACCTGCGGTAACACATTATAGCCTGTAAACATTTTTGTATATCTTCAACTTGAAATTTGGATGTACATTGTTAGAAATTAAATAGGTTTGTAAAAAAAAACTTTTTCTCAGTTCATGAATTCTTGCAACAAAGAGAGAGAAGTATTAAGATTTCGATCAGTTATTAATAAAGTAATAGCTCACTGCTAAATCAGGTAGTGAAAGAAGTAATAAAAAGGTTATTCCTACAGCTCATACCAATGAAGGTATTTGATCAAACATTAATTTACTTTATCTACTCTGATACTATAATACAAAGATTATAAAATTGAAATCAAAACTCTTATGACAAACATTACGCACAGGCCAAAAAAAAAGTTTTATTACGATACAGGTCTTGTATGGACACCTATAATAACTTTAAAAAAAAGTATCCGCCGATTCTGAAGAAAAAACAAGAAACATGCATGCGCAATCGATGTTTGCGCCTTGGCGCCAACATTTTACATTTAAAATAAACAAAGTTTGGTTTTGTTTGTAAAATAAATTAGTTTATGTATTATATGAGTATGAGAGTAGATAAAGTAGTGTATAACACTGTACATAACTTGGTCTTATAACACTCGCGTAATACTATAAAAAAACTCGCCTACGGCTCGTTTTTTTAAAACACACTCGTGTTATAAGAACCCTTATTATGCAACAGTATCATAAACTACTATAATCATACATCAATTAATTGCTGTAATAAAATTAAATAAGTCAACGCGATTGTTATAACAATTTGCAGTCTGTTTACGTGAATCTAATTCTTACCTAATTCATGCGAGCCATTCCCCACAGTGACGTACTCGGTCTCGCTGAGCGCACCCATCGCCGTGTCTTCCGAACTGTCGTACGTCGACGAATTTGAACACACGTTCAGTTCTGGTAAACACAAAAATTGAATAAAATGGAGGTGTAAGTGGTAAGTTTCACTAATTTAAAATGTTTTTTTTTTTCATCTCCATAACTTTGTAATTTGTATACGGTAATCATAGATAGTCTTGAATGTGATCTCTGATATCTGCCCCCATATTTACCCTGCTTTAATATTTACCCTGATTTTATATATAATATCCCGATAAGCGTTATATTCCTTGCTTTAATTTTATATTTCTGCTATTGCATCGACGAATGACACCGACGACGACACAAAGTTTTCCGATCATAATATCAACCTATATATTATATTCACTGGTCACAAATGTCACAATATCACAGATTCGGATTATGGACTCATCAAAATAATAACTAATAAGAAAGGTATCAATTATATAATCATATAACTACACAAACATTTCTTTTTTAATCCGACCTATTAAATTTAGCAATGGTAATTTGTCGATCTATTCAGCATTAGTTCGGTTCTTTGTATTTTTTAATCATTATTTTATTCACATTTATGTACTCTATAACGCTCAGGGACTTAATCCCTTTCATTTGTGATTGAGACCGCATTCATCGAAATTATTCAAAATCCGTTCTGTCGTTATACGTATAGGGGGGAACAAAGACAATTACCCACATACCCAAAATGCAAATATTTGTATGCATGAATATGGGTATTGGTCTGGTCGGTCGTTAAAACGCGCGTAAATAAAACATAACGTTCGCTGGCGCAGTCGGGTTTTTAATTAAAAAAATTTATTAAAAATCCTTAAATTATACACTCGATTAAGTAGCATTTCAACTCGATTTAACTCGAGTCTTATTTTTCCAAGTTGACCCATCACATCACTAGTAGAAATCAGTCGGTACCGTAGCAGTAAGTGCAAAGACAATGCCTATATCTTGCTGTTTAGAGAGTGTCGGACCAATAAGCAGTCTGTTGCACGATCGGTTACGTACTCACAGACAAGGACTTGTGTAGAGGTAGTACTCAATTTCATCCCCACCAAGACCGTGGTTCTTGTTATCGCCACTGATTATAGAGTCGTGTGTAGGGGCTTTTAGTCGCCTTTTACAACACTCACGAGAAGTGATGGGGTATAGAGTGTACGTCGGGACACGTATTTTGGATCTAAATCACGAGACAAACGGGCCTCTGACGCGCGCGTATGCTTTTGTAATAATCTATTCTTGGTGAATTTTAGGGCGTCCACCTTCTACACATATAGAGCACATTTTGAGTACATTTTAGTTCCAAGATATAAGTTTTATTTATTTACAGTACCTGAAAGAGACTGCTCGGCGTGCGGCGCATCGGCGGGTGGACGCAGCCGCGCGGGCGGGCGGCGGCGGCGTTTGGCGCGACGCGGGCCGCGCGGCGTCGGCGGGCAAGCGCGCTTGCGAACCGCCGCCTTCTTTGGCCGGCAGTCGCGGGACAGCTTGTCGTAGTTGTCCTATAACAAAACACACGTGTGTTCATATAGCTTTCAATAGTAGTTTATGATACTGTTACATAATAAGGGTTCTTATAACACGAGTGTGTTTTAAAAAAACGAGCCGTAGGCGAAATTTTTTCATACACTACTTTATCTACTCTCATACTATAATACATAAACTAATTTATTTACAAACAAAACCAAACTTTGTTTAATTTAAATGTAAAATGTTAGCGCCAAGGCGCAAACATCGATTGCGCATGCGTGTATCTTATTTTTCTTCTGAATCGACGGATTCTTTTTTTAAAGTATAGGTTCAGCCCAGATGGAGGTTGTATAGGTGTATCGTTATGATTAAAAAGTTATATAATGATATAGATGTCTATACAAGACCTGTATCGTAATAAAACTTATTTTTTTGGGCTGTGCGTAATGTTTGTCATAAGAGTTTTGATTTCAATTTTATAATTTTTGTATTATAGTACCAGAGTAGATAATAGTAGCTTATGATACTGTTGCATAATAAGGGTTCTTATAACACGAGTGTGTTTTAAAAAAACGAGCCGTAGGCGAGTTTTTTTATATTATCACACGAGTGTTATAAGACCAAGTTATGTACAGTGTCATACACTACTTTATCTACTCTCATACTATAATACATAACCTAATTTATTTTACAAACAAAACCAAACTTTGTTTAATATAAATGTAAAAAAAAAGATTGCGCATGCGCGTTTCTTTTTTTTTTTCTTGCGAATTGGCCGTTTTTTTTTTAAAGTAGAGGTTCAGTCCAGATGGAGTTTGTATAGGTGTATCGTTATGATTAAAAAGTTATTTTATGATATAGGTGTCCATACAAGACCTGTATCGTAATAAAACTTTTTTTTTGGCCTGTGCGTAATGTTTGTCATAAGAGTTTTGATTTCAATTTTATAATCTTTGTATAGTATCAGAGTAGATAAACAATATTAAGACCGTGGCCGCGAACTCAGTGCGAATCAGTGCACTTGACCAAACGCTCAGTACGTATGGACATAACGCCGAATAATTTGCACGTACAAAAAACTGTCTCGGCACTCCACTCGGTGGGTGTGATCAAGGCATAAGGATCGACACAAACTAACGCAGAGATAAGAGAATTGAACCGACATTCTACACATTTAAAATCAACGCATGAAATCAGCGTTAGTTGGTTGCAAACGAACGCACTTGACCTGCGCACGAGATATAAGTGTTGCCTCCAAGTAGCTTAATCAGCCGACCAATTAACTGCCTAGGCAGTTAACTAAACGGCGCCACTCAATATTATGTTGTCGAGATGAGGTGTTTTTAAGCTTGAGTACGGACATAGGCTGCCTTTTATCGTGAGAAAGGTGGTTAAAGGGGAAGAAATAGGGGATGAAAGTTTGTGTGAAAGATTGTCATTTTTGAAGATATCCTGATGAAATTTGGTACAGAGATGGATTAGAGCTTGGGAACGGAGATAGGCCACCTTTTATCGCGAAAAGGGGGGAAGAAGCGGGGGGATATGGCTATAGGATGAAAGTTTATATGAAAGTTTGTCATTTTTGATGATATCCTCATGAAATTTTGTATAGAGATAGATAAAGAGCTTCGGAACGGACAAAGGCTAGTAGTAGTACCTTTAATAGTGTAAAAAGAGGGTAGAAGAGGTGGGAGGGGAATACCGCTATTTTGAAGATATCCTGATGAAATTTGGTACAAAGATGGATTACAGCATGGAACCGGATAGGACTACCTTTTATAACGAAAAAATGGGTTTAAGGGGGAGGGGGTAAAAAGGAATAAAAGTTAATATGAAAGTTTGTTTATTTTTGAAATTATTTACAACTTGGAACTTGGAACTTGGTACAGAGATGGATTAGGGCTAGGGAACGGACATAGGCTACCTTTTATCGTGAAAAAGGGGTAGAAGGTGGGGGCAGAATAGGGTTAAGGGATGAAAGTTTGTAAAAAAAAGCTTAAAAGATGGTGAATAGGGAATGATAAATGATATTTTTTTAAGATATCCTCATGAAATTTAGTACAGAGGTGGATTAGAGCTGACATAGTCGAATAACGAGCCAAATATAGTGGCGAGTGGAGGAGCGAGTAGAGATCGTTATAGGGACAAGTGGATAGGCATGTAGAGGTCAAAAAGAAAGTCGAGTAGTCTACTACAGGGGCAAATAGATATGCGACTAGAGGCCAGTGCAGAGGCGAGTAGAGAATCAAGTAGAATCCAGTAGAGAGTCGAGTAAAGAGACGAGCGAAAAGAATGTATGGTGAATGTAGAGGTGAGTAGAGATCGAACAGAGAGTTGAGTAGAGATTCGAGTAGATGGGCAAATGGGGAGGCGAGTAAAGAAGCGAATGAAGAGAGTCAAGTAGCGGGGTGATAAAAGAATCGAGTGGATGAGCGAGTAGAGAAGCGAATAGAGATTTAATTATAGAGGCGAGTAGAAAGTCGAATGTGGAGGCAAGTAGAAAATCGAGAACAGAGAGAGAACTAAGTCAAAATAAAGATGAGTAAATAGTCGAAGACAAAGTTGAGTAGAAATCGAGTTTAATGCTTAATAGCGTCAGCTCAACGCTAAGCGATAACCGTCATGCACGCGGGTGTAGCCGCGGGCATTAGCTAGTGTAATAATAAAATACCAAATCTAACAAGAACATACCCGTTTCCAAGCATGTTCAGTACACAGTGGCGTCTGGTCGTGCAGGGGCAGTAAAGGATGGCGGCACCTCGCGCCTCCAGCGAACACCGCCGCGCAGGCCGCATACAGGCGCTGGTCGGGCGCCAGCGTCACATGCGCTAGACAGTACCGAGCGCACGGTAAGGCGGCACGCTCACAACGCTCCTCCGCACACTCCATTTCTATGCTATGGGACCCTGCCGTGGCGTCATCCCCTCGGCCAGATTCACCGCCAGACCAGCCTGTTTCTCTGCGTAATTGATTTGGTAATATTGAAAAAATATATATCACAAAAGGATGAAACTAAATCAAAATAAAGATGAGTAAGTCAAAATGGTTTTCGTATCCGCAGATATTATTTGTAACGATCCGGTATACTAGGCCTTTTTAGATATTTAGACAAGTGAATTGATACTTTATGTTGTAATAATACAGATACATCTAAGGAGAAATTTCAAATTACTTGTTATCAATTTCACATCATCAGTAACAGTAACACTGTAAAAAGTAAATGACGTCTTTTTCGAGCAGTTGTCCCTTACTAGGTTTTGAAATTACGCAACTGAGGATGATTTAAAAAGGTATTCAAAAAAGAATACAATACTGGCAATACACGTTAAGTTACCTGAGTCGCCTTCGCTCGAGTGATGACAACACAGCAGGCATTCCCCGCATTGCGAGCAGATGGTTTACAGTCTGTGTGGGCAGACGACATGACGGACCGGCGGCGGTAACTTGCTTCTGTTGGACAAGCATTGATAAAACAATATTATCTAATCTTGACAAAGGAGCTATGACGCAAGCTTTCCTCCTCGTTCTCCGGGTTCCGAAGTCTGAGGGCAGTCGCTCGTGTAAAGATGGAAAGTAAGTCACACAAAAAAGAATGCGGTCCCTGGACTCCGAAGTCAAGCTTTGGATGCAACTACTAATTTTATCATTAACAAGCATTATAACTTTGTACCTAGCATCTCGCTATTTTGCATAAATGTAATTTATGTGTACAATAAATCATAAAATAAATAAATACTTTATTGTTTTCTACAGTGTAACACGTTGTTAATTTCTTCTTTAATTATTATGCATACACATTAATATACATTATGCCATTCATTAAGAAATGACGCATGCAACCAGTTATCTATGCTGATATCCTAAAGCTGAAAGGTTTGATTGTTTATTTTGTTTGGTTGAAACTACTATATAAAAAAATACAGGCTATTTATCATCACGCTACTACTCAAGGGGGCGGAGCAGTAATCATAAATGTCAACAAATCCGGCAGATACGTTATTGGAAAATTAATAAATATCGGGCACACGGGTTAAAGCGGTGAAACGAGGTATCGAGGAATGCCACGGGCGAAGCAGGGGCGGGACGGCTAGTTGTAAGTAGTAAACTAAGATAATTTATACTTGACCCTGAAGGTAATAATAGGTCGTTAGTAATTGAAGTGATTGACTTTGACTAATAATAAGAGCAACTACCACACGCAAAGGCTTCACCAATCTTGCCTGTGCAAGCCGGTCTAGGCGCTTATTTGTGCGTGTGGTTGAAACTATAAACCGCGCTCCCTCCACGGCCGGCCTGGATGTGTTCAAGCTTCTTGCCTAGGCAGACTTTAACTGTGATGAAACTTAATTTAATTTAATAATTTCAATACACTTGCTCTTAAAGTGGCTCTAATTTCACCGCAATTAGGTACATAGTGATCCTTATTATCAAACTCACTTGTGAATTATATTATCCCAATGAAAAATTTCATTATTATAATATAATTCACAAGTGAGTTATTGATTCTTTATTAAATTTTATTGATTGAGTTCCTCGTCCTTTAAAGTTTCGATACTAAAAAATTTGTTCAATCGTACAAATAAATTAATATACTATAATTGCTTGCTCATTTAGTCATAATTTTAACTTGACGTGTTTAATAAACAAAACTATGCCATCAAAAAAAGGTAATTATAACTTTTGAAACTGCACTTTGTTTCTCTGAATAGTTTAGAAAAAGGGCTCTTAAAATACGAACGTGAGTTAAAAAAACGCGACGTAGGCAAGTTATTTATTGTGTCATACGAGTATTTTGTCATAACAGTACTGTGTTTTGTGCTAATAAAAATTATTCTTATTCTAAATGATTTTGTAGTATTATTTTACCCGCAAGAGTGTTGAAAATCGTCGTATGATTCGTCGTGTGTATTGTTGATTACCGGCCTCGGCTTGGATCTCAATAGCGCCTTAGCGGTAATCACCAACTTAACACACTTTATGTACTATTTATTAACTTTAAACTCCCCGTGATCGCACTGGGTGATCGACACCTCTACATGACTACCAATGGCGGCTTTATCAGTAGACTGAGTAGGTTGGAGCCTAGGGCGGTAGATTTTAGGGGGCAGCCTCAATTTTTTTAATAAAAATATAAGAATCCTATCTGGGCTGAATTCTGATTGTAGTCCGGGCGAAACCCTGCTGCAGTTCAAAGGAGTATGAGCCCCATCTCTCCCTCATCTCGAATACCTCGCATAACAGATTGCCCCTAGGGTGTTTAACGGAGTGCTATTTTTTTAATCGTGCGCAAGATCCCCACTAATACTCAGGCCGCACAGCTCGTCGTGGGCTGTGTGGACAGAGTCTACTCCGGTTCGCTCCGCCGTCTCTTTCTCGAGCATTAGGTACTTATTGGCAGAAGAGGACGGCGGCAGTCCACGCGCTCGCGTAACGTACCCTCGCCGAGAAAAAGACGGTGAACGAAAGAACTCCCACTCCTAGGGTCACCACTAGGACCCGCTTCAGCGTCTTCCACGCCAGGCACTCGGTCAGCGTGTGCTGCCCTGAATCCTCGCTTGCATCATAGTAATGGCACTCTAGCCATCATTCATGTGGCCTCTCTAGCCAGTGTCTTACCGCCGCTATTACGGCGTATCCAGCGCTACCATATCCCTATGGCCCGAATTTCCTCAGACTCGGGTTCAGGTCCGGTCTCTGCACCTCCTTTTCTCATCAAAAGGGCTCTAGCCTCCAGGATCCACGGTAGCGATCCGGCGAGGAGACACGCCACGTCAAAGAATATCGTGTGGTAGCCTCTAATGGTAATTATCGTGCGCTGTGGAGCTTTTATATGTGACTATACCCATACCCATAGCGCCATCCAGGGCCATGGACCACACGATTCCTGCGTAAGCTCCTGCAGGAGTCATCCGGCCCTTTCATGTTGGGTTGCAGCCTTGTCGTTAGGTACTTTGAAATTGAAGGGCACAGCCCTTCAGTTTCGAATTACGACCGGCTGTCCAGCATGCGCACCAAATATTTCATCTGGGGCTTGACACCTCAAGACACCTCAAGACTGAGCCCCCGGATCCGTTCCACGACATGGGCAACCGCGGCCGTGCTTTGGGTCGTAGGCGATATCCAGGAACATAGCTAGCATCACCTGGCCCCGGGTGACGGTATCCTCCACCAGATCCCTCGCACGCGTGATGGCATCCATGGTGGAGCGCATCCAGCGGTAGCTATATTGGTCATCCGCCAGATCCAGCCCCACTTTTGAGAGTGAGGAGCCCTTCAGACGATTCTATTTTCTGGGATAGTGGTTGCATCTCATCTGGCTCTGGCTACAAGCTCTCTCAGTGGCACACTTTGTATCTCTGTACGCACTACTCTCTGAACTCCTTTTCAGTACATGCTGCTGTTTTTAGGTCAACAGTATATTCTCTTCACTAAATCGTGGGTTGCAAAAATAATCTAGAAACTGACACAACTATCCCCTAGTTCACAATCATACAATTAATGAGGACGCTAGAACACAAATCATAAAGATGCAATATCAGGATAAATGTAATTAATATGATAGTGAACTAAACTAGCGTAGTGAATTTCAAAGGTCATTAGGGTCGGGAAATATTTAATAGCCTACTAGCGGCAAATTTGTAAATCTGCCACTGATGACTACATACTACATAGGACATGAATACAAAAATAAAACAATATTTTATCAGATTTTATATAATCCCATTGGTATTTAATCCACTTGGTCTACGTGAAACAGGGTATGTGATGGATGCTATCGTAAAACTAATGCGTTAAGATGCGCCCGGCTGAGCCCGATTGCGTTTGTTACGTCGTTTCATTTGTTATCATGAGACGATTGCCTAACGTTTACGCAAATGTTATATGTTTCATCGCGCTTTGTTGGATGTATGAGGGCCAACCAACATAGTAAAGACCATATAATCTTACCCTAATTGAGATGGTCTCTGTTCCTAATATTGCCAGACTTAAAAATGCTAAACAAATAGTGCAAGGACAGTCCTCTGGTGTTTTTGATACGGGACAATGCATCCTTCAAAGATATCTCACAAGCAACTTCAAGACCTTAAGATCTAAAGATTGCAAGGGTTTTGACAATAAAAACTACGTTTAAAAAAACAAACGCTATATGACAATAATCATGTAACTTTATATGGCAGTCGAATTCAAAACAAAAAGCGATAAGGCGAATAAAACAGTGTTATTTGAGTAATAAGAGTTTACTTAAAGTGAGCTATATTTCCGATGTTTGCTAACAATCGTGGTGAACTCGCGATGGTTGCGATGTTAAAGTCTGCAAGTCCCTAGCGATGCCTTTAAAGTCCAAGCTAATTTCACCTGCTAGTTGGTGTACTCACCTATTATTACCTACTAAACAACGGACAAGTCTCTATCGTAGGCTTTTCCCTAGGGTTTGGAAGATTATATGACAGTCAGAAAAATTGACATGGCAATCAAAAATCATAAGCGGAACCTGGGCCGCACAGGCAGGTCTTTAAATTGCTTTAACCGATCTTGCTCTAACCGGAATTTGGATTTCGGAATTTGGATAATTTCTTAATTGGAAAAATCAATTCAGATAAGGCTGGCCAAAACGCCTTCAAAGATTTTGTTGATTCTCGCTCCCGCAATTTTTTTTAGCAAAGGAATCAATGAACTGCCTATAAAATGGCAAAAGTGCATAGATAACAACGGCAACGGTATTATATACTAAGATTGATTAAATCAAAAAACGTTAAAAAAATATTTTTCCATATAAAACGCCAATTTCATATCACTACATAGTATAAAACAAAGTCGCTTTCTCTGTCCCTATATCCCTTTGTATGCCTAAATCTTTAAAACTACGCAACGGATTTCGATACGGTTTTTTTTTTAATAGATAGAGTGATTCAAGAGGAAGGTTTATATGTATAATACATGTTTAATATAGTAGAGGGTGCAGCGGGAACGGGATCTTACGCCATGCGGGCGGAAATATATTAGCGGTACGAAGTTCGCCGGGTCAGCTATATATATACAGGGTGTATTTTTGAAACGGGGCAGTAAGGGCAAGTACCTTAACCGTTGCAGTTACAGCAAAACGTTCTTAGAAGACCTTCCCTAACTTTTTGACATATTTTGAACTGCATTCACAGATTTTGTAAAAAACTTACAGTTGGCAAAAAAAAATGCAAAAAGTCCAAAAAATTTTTTTTAGGCCAATCGATTCTATTTCATGTGGGGATCAAAAAACTCTATGAGACCATTTTAGCTTTCAGTACTAGGAAAGACAGAAATCGCCAAAAACGTTTCCCATACATTTCGGCAACAGAAACAAATTTCTACGATGGTCTAACTTTTTATTATGGCCAGGAAGTGGGTAGAATTGACTGTAAAGTAAATAAAAAGAATTTTTACCCTCAAATTTCGAATTTGATTCGAAAATCTGTGTGTTATTCTTAGTTTCAGCTGAGAAACTTCGTATGAGTTATTAATTAAGGATTTTCGCTAAAATGTCTTCTAATCGTGAAAAAATTGACTTATTAGAAGCGTATTTTGTCAATAATCGAAATGCGGGAGCTGCATTAGTGTGGTACCGCAATAAGTATCCGTTGCGGCATGTGCCAACAAGAAAGGTTATTACAAATCTTTTGAAAAACCTGGAATTGCAGGGTTCTTTCAAAAGAAAGCGGCAGCCTCGTGTGGACATGGACACGGAGATTGCGGTTCTAACTTATGTCGAAGCATATCCAGAGGTATCGTCCAGGCAAGTCGCCCTTGAAGTAGGTGTATCCCACTCCCTTGTGATAAAGATATGGAAGAAATACGGCTACAAGTGCTATCGATATGGGCGCATAGTTCAAGTGTTACATCCGGGTGATGATGTTCGAAGGCTTACTTTTTGCAGATGGCTAAGAGGAAAAATAAGCAGAGATCATGAATTTTTAAATTACATACTGTGGTCAGACGAAACAAATTTTTCCAATAACGGTATGTACAACAGAAAAAATCACCACTATTGGTCCAAAGAAAATCCACTAAGAGTTACGGCAAGTCATAATCAAGTTCGCTTCTCATTCAACTGTTGGTGTGGTATAATGTCCAATCGAGTCATAATGGTGGAATTTTATGAAGGGAAACTGAATTCTGCCATGTAGAAGTCATTTTACACCATCTTGAAAACGAGATGGACGAATGGCTCCTGTCGGAATTGCGAAAAGTTCATTTTCAACAAGATGGTGCTCCGCCACATAACAGTCACCTTTCACGTTCCAATTTGAGCCGCCTATTCGGTACACAGTGGATAGGTACACATGGTCCAACACAGTGGCCACCTCGTAGCCCCGATCTAACACCACTTGATTTTTTTTTATGGGGCTTCGTGAAAAGAGGTGTATAAGACGACGTACGCCAGTGTTCAAGAGCTCAAGGATGCATTAATGACCATTTTACGTAATATTCATCCCAGAACGTTATTAGCCGCCATTCGTTCAGTGCAAAAAAAGATAGACTTATGTATTCGTGAAAATGGAAATCATTTTGAGCAATTTATTTCATAAACCAATTTCTTAAATGTTTAAATGATTTTTTTTATTTAAAAAAGTTCAAAATTTTACCTGACCTATGAGTTTCGAGTTGATTTATCATATTTCCATACGAAATGTATGGGAAAGGTCTTTGGCGATTTCTGTCTTTTCTAGTACTGAAAGCTAAAATGGTCCGATAGAGTTTTTTGATCCCCACATGAAATAGAATCGATTGGCATAAAAAAAAAAAATTGAACTTTTTGCATTTTTTTTGCTAACTGTAAGTTTTTTACAAAATCTGTGAATGCAGTTCAAAATGTCCCAAAAAGTTAGGGAAGGTCTTTTAAGAACGTTTTGCTGTAACTGCAACGGTTAAGGTACTTGCCCTTACTGCCCCGTTTCAAAAATACACCCTGTATATATATCTAATAATTAACAAATCGCTATGAAGATAATGTAGAAGTTTACCTTCAGTAATCTGGCGAGTGAGCGATAATCTCGGTGGTTTGTTGACAGTCGTAACGCGTGGTGGGCTCGTGTGACGTGCCGACGCAACGCGGCACGACGCAATGCAAGACGGGCGCCACGTGACTCCACCGCACTTTCTTCTACGCATGCCGCACCGCAACCAACATCTAGAATAAGGGTGTGATTTGAACTGTTGTCAAAATAATTGAAACCTGCAACTGCATTGAAAATACCATTTGAATCAAAATATGATTAGGTAGATGTATCAAAGTTAAGGCAACAAGATTTTTTTTTTGTTTTTGGTGGTATTTTTGACGGGAGTTTATTAAATTTTTAATTTAATTTTATTTTACCTTTTTATTTTAGCCAATCTTAGATTATATCAAAAGTCAATTACGGGCACACGGGCTCGTTGGTTAACCATTATTTTTGTTAGTGTTTTGGTTGATCTGTGTACTTACTGAACATTCCTGTTCAAGAAGTTTGCCAGCATCTATACCCATTAAAGTCCTTAATTAAGCATATTAAACAAGTACCTAAATCCGGCATATTGTCATCATCACTGCTGCTACTCTCTAGTTGTCTAAAGGTAACAGTTCTGTCATCTAACGGTCCGCATTGGAACAAATTGTCTCCGGGTGCATGCCATGTTGTGATAGGTACAGGTATGGCTCGTTTGGCTGCGGGTATCCGTTGTAATGCTTCGTGAACTGCTGGCCCACGACCGCGGCGAGACTTCACTGCTGATGGAGTTTTACCTGACAAGAGGATATTTTTATTTGTTAATCATGCCTATATCCTTGTGAAGACTTCTTCTTTGCAACCCCTGTAAATATTATTCATCATTAAATATGAAAAAAAATTATGTATTACCTGAAGTTGCTTTCTTCTGAGGAGATATGACAACTTTAGTAGTATGTCCAGTCGGCTCAGTTTTAATAACAACTGAAGCATTTTCAACCAAGCCTTGCTCTCTTTTAAATACATCTAAAAATGTCTCCACTCCAGCTTGCTTTGAGGAAGCTTTTGTATTATTGGAAGTTACACTAGTAATACTGTTTTTAGCATTTGGTGAGGATGCTGTGGCAGTGTTTTGAGCTTTCGGGCTATTCACACTTAGTCTTCGGACTTCACTGAATGATTCTGTTCTTGTAGGTTCCTTTACTTGAGTTTGATTTTTTACTTTCAGAGCTTTGATATGTGTAGTCTTACTATCTTTATGGTTAGAGTGTGGTTTGGAAATAGAAGTATAATGACCGTTGGAAACCACTTCTTGCTTTATTTCCTCCTTAATTTCGCCATTTGTGAATGCACTAATGAGATCTAGCTCTTTATTTGGACTGTCTAACAGTTTACTCTTGACATCAACACTATCAGAAAACATAAAATTGTCTTCTGTATGACTCACGGTTATCTCGCTTGCTATAACATCTGAGTCATGAAAAGTATACAATTCGTTGGGATCAATTTTAAATTTGGAGTAAAAATTATCATTGAGATGAATATACGCCTGCTCATCTCCCGAGTTCTCATGTAGGAACATGTTTACTTCACCACAGCTTCCTGATGAAACCCCCTCAACTGCCATTTTATACTGTGTGGCACAGCTTGCATCTGATATATTTTGTGGAATACCACTGAAACTAAAAGTTAAGGTTAGATAGTAATGCTGACAGCCTCCATGGCGTAGCAGTAGTAAACTCGGCCGTGGAGGTGCTAATTTTTGTATCCATGAATATGGGTGCCTCGGAGAGCATGTTAAGCCGTCGGTCCCAGTTGCCATATGACCATCTATGGTAGTTGTTACAGGTAGTTGGAGCCATCAAAAGTACAAAAACTGGTCTAACTGCAATGCTTTGATATCTCTTTGATAATCATGTTCCTTATTAATTAAAGCATGGTGACTTAGGTTTTGTATTGCAATTCTCACACCTCACTCACAGTGGCAAAGATATCTTTCTGAATACTGTGTTTCAATTTTAATATATTTCTAAGATCTTGGCATACACCTTTCATTCCTCTACTGTCATAACCCACTGATAGCAAACTAACATAGCCTCTCTGGTATATCCTCAATCTGAACATTGTCATAGATTACTAGGTTGTTTATTTAACCTCCTTTAATGAATCTTCTATTATCTTTTATCCTCTATATTTCTGAACTATTTAAGGATCCCTTTCCCTATCTTGGTCACGTTATTAATAAGTAATGTTAAAACATGTTATCAAGCTTGCAATGTGATGAAAGCCTAAATCTAAAATATCCCTCTGCATATTGAACACTGCATTAGATGGTGAGGTGACCACTTTGTTCCACTATACCATACATGTCTAAATCAGTATTTTATGAGATTTACAAATAGTTGTTTCGACTCAGTTGGTTTGATGCCTGGTGTCAAAACAAGACATAAATATGCAATAAAATCTTAAATTGACACACTGCACTGATTTTTAAATATAAAGAGATAGCAAAAATCTTACCCCACATTTTCTGACGCACTCAAAAAAGACATACTGAGTTCATTTTACAACTTATTGTTTTAAACAGTGTTATTGCTATGAAGTGTACAAAAGTAAGTTTGGTCCCTCTGCTTCATACTGCAATAGGTAAAAGGGTTGTTTTAGTAAGTAATTACACAGGGATAATGTTTTTTTATTGCGAAATACACTAAAAACATAAATAAATAGCACCTAAAATATCTTTGAATTGACTTCAAAATGACATCTGTCAAGTAAGCAATTAACCAAATTTTCTTAACATAATTCCGTTATTCTAATGATCTAAGCATATTCAACCAGTCATGTCAATCTATATTTAAGTTCTGAACCAAAGCTAAATTTGAATAAATATTGTTAAAGTAAGATTAAGAATAAAACATCTCACACGATAGTGCATTAAATTTCCGGCTCATCATTACAATCAAATTAAAATGAACTGAATTAACACGAAGGTAAACACCTATATAGTGTATTTACTTGCAAAATAATTGTTTCCAGCTTTATATAAATAAAACCCCAAATCTTTATTCAATAACATCAAGAATGACTGACAGAACACAGCAAATGGCAGCCAAAGTCCCACAGAATAAAAAATAAATATCTGCTGGACCGCAACTGCCACTAGGTGTATTGAGTCGACTTTAACAAATCAATTTGAAAAACGCAGTCCACACACAGCGATTCTGATCAATGACGACTCACTAGCGATTTATTGAGACCCGAGATGGCGTGCGGTTTTAGTCGGTCCAAGTTCGAGTTAATCACATTGGGGACGTCGCACGAAAAAAGTACCTACCTATCGATTAATTAAGGCAACAGGGCCGTCGTAAGGCTATATAGCGCCAGGGTGCGAAGCTCAGACTGCGCCCCCTCCCCCCCGGTCAACAAAAAAACGCAATAAATTTTTGATGTTTCATTTATTTTTCTCTAAGATCTGTAATCTACAATAAATATAGGTACCTACAATATTTTATTTTAAGTGCGAGTCGGACTTGCGCACGAAAGGTTCCGTTAAGGTCGGTACCTACCGCTACCATATTTTAAGTTAAGTAGGTACCTACCTATAACCTCTTTTTATTTTTGAGTTTTGTTGTTATACCGGCAACAGTAATAAATTATCTATGAAAATTTCTACGGTCTATCTGTTTGTTGCCGCTGTAACAACAACTAAATAATAAATTATTATAAATTTACTAGCTGACCCGCCTCGGCTTCGCCTGTGGCATACTTCAACCCCGTAGCACCTCAATTGTTTTGCCTTCTCGGAACTTCTCCACTAACATTTGAACTTTATGAAATGGTATTGAAGTTCAAGTTTTATTACGAATAGTTTGTAGAGAATATAGAAAAGTGTTGTTTTTAGACTTCTTTAGGCAATTTTTTTTCGATATTGGTGGGACTAAAATTCCACTTGCTAGAATCACAGTCTAAACTGTGCTAGAATTTTTAGTGCTCACTCGGCGGCTATCGCAAATATAACGAAAAAAAATATTCAAAAATTAAGGTAAAGAAATGGATTTAATATTTCTCTAACGTTTCACAGCATTAAACAAAATCAATCTTTAATTTTTATGCAGTAAGATTCAATTGTCATAGGTCGTCTAAGGACATCAATCAGTAACCGACACTCAGAGCCGCATCGCGAACTTTCATTACAATGTACACCCTAATAGCCTAATTATAGAGGCCATTTCGCTTAAAGTGCGGGCGCCTGGCGGCAAGGTCAAAGGGCCTCTTTCGAATGGAGATATTGCCGCGTGCGTGTTAAATTAATTTAATTGTTACAGATATCAAAATAAGAGCTATTTTACCTTGCATATCGTGAGCGGTATGACACGTGCCGAAAGGCAAAAGTGACAATAATAGGTACAATGGTAAATTTTAATATTGGTTGATGCCTATATTTTTATGCATATAGGGGTTTAATTGACGTAAGTGTACGAAACAGGGGAATGGCGTTAATATTGTACTTATGATTAAGGTTAAGTTAGGAAATATCGAAATGTTTAGAGCTCGGCCTGCGCCCCCTCGGGCTACGCGCCCGGGTGCGGCCGCACCCTTGAACCCCCGGTTAAGACGGCCCTGTAAGGCAATAAGGAAACGCTTTATTACATATCTTTGCCAATATTATTACGCTGCAGAGTATATTTGGTTGAATGCGCTAATCTCAGAAACTTCTGCTTCGAATTGAATAAATATTTTTATTACAAATATTTATTTGTGTCAAAGCTATATATCATCACGTTACTATTCCAGGGAACGGAGCATTAATCATAAATATCAACAAATCCGGAAGATTTTCGTAGGTACCTTACTTATTAGAATATTAATCAATAGTTTTCATATATCATGACTTAAATGGGTTATATATACGGGGTTTCGAAGCATGCCACGGGTAAAGCCGGGGTGAGTTGGCTAATTGTTAATAACCCCTTAAATAAATAAAACTTTATTCCTGATAATTCCACAAAAACTGAATTCCATGCAAATAAAAAAATGGAATACATGCTAAATCTGGGCCAAACTCAATTACAATATTTTTAACTAATAGGCAACCGAAAGCAAAGGTGCATCAGCATCGTGCATCTGCGAACTAAGGGTGGGGTAAGTGGGGCGCTTGTCCCACTCTGTTCTTTGACCCAATGTTAAGAATTTTTAGAAAGATTAAATTATTAAACGAACAAAGTTAAATGTTGAATTGGGTGCTGCTTAATGCGTCTTCCATGGAGTAAACTTGTATGGAACTAGGGTTATGTTCAAAGAACATGTCCGTCGGTTCGAGTCTGACATAACCACCCGGCGGTTCCAAGCAGAAAAGCCGAGTTAGGCTTCACGACCTTTTTGCCCCATCTCGTAAGGAAAGCTGGATACGCCCATACGTGAATTTAACTGGTGCATTACTTGTACTTGGAATAATCGTATATAAATACAGATTTGTATTTTTTTTTACCTGAGTATTGTAGTACTTTGCTATCTGTATAGCAAATTTTAATCAAAGGAGACCCACTTTCCGTGGTTTCCCGTACCAATAGGCGACCGCCTCGAGCTTTTTGGCGTTTCTCTTACCCCTACACTCAACTTTGGCCAGCACATTGGGGCAAAGGCTCAAGTAGCTGCCAAAAGCTGGGAATTCTATTGAAGGTGTGACAGTACTTCACGCCGGAACAGCTGCTCATACTCACCAACTGCAAGTTTGGTCGTGCATAGAATACTGCTCGCATCTCTGTGATGTTCAGCCAAATATCAGATTAAAGCACTTGAGACGATAGAGAAACGAGCCAAGAGGTTCATCAATAACGATGCTCTAGTCCAGGATAGGCTTCAGACAATCGGCAAAGAGTTGCATGTTTCTCGGTGTTTTATCGGATGCAATTCGGGGAGTTTGCGCTGGAGTTGCATAACCTAATCCGCCAATCCCCTTTCATCATCGAACGACCCGAAGCGCCACCTATACATCGTGGACATTCCACTTATACGTACAAAACGATTTGGCAATACGTTCATCATGCGTAGGAGTGGAATGCCCTACCCAAATCTGTGTTTCCAGGTAGCTACTGAGCTACAACTTGGATATCTGCAAGGTTAGAGTTATTATGTTACTTCCCGAGCAAGCGTGCTCCACCGTCGACCACATTGCAACTTACCAACAGGTGAGCTAGTAGTCAAACGCGAGCCTATCAAACATAAAAAATAACCTTTTTTATATGACTTAGGTGGCTAACAACCACACGCCCACCTGATAGATAGTGGTTACCGAGACCTATGGACAAGTGCAAAACCACGGACTTCACTCTTGAGCTACCTGTGCCGAAGCTGTACCAATTTTTATAATGTTTAGTCCTCTGCCTCACTAAGACGCCAAATCGACGTCACCGGCTACGTATACAAGCAGTTACTTAGTATTGAAAATCTGTCTAAAAGCATGGAATACTGCATTTGAATTTGTATTTTTACAGGTATTTCGACGAAGTTCGCGTACATTACTTACTTACTTCCAGCGGGGGACGCCGTAGACCGGACGGATGATCTGCCCTTTTGCGGGGGCAATTTCACCCAATTCCCCTATCCTGCCCACCTGGAGGCCAAGAGGCGTCCGGAACACGGCGCTCCGTCGAACCTACCTGTTTATTTGCAGAATCTTACGATCTGTACTACCTTCAGATCCACGAGGTCTTGAGCATCTAGGGTGTCCGTCGCCATGTTTTCCCATCATATCATCGAGTACATGGGGCATTCGGCCAGCAGGTGGTCTGGTCTACTCTTCCTCCATGCACTCTGGGCATTTGGGATCGGTTTTCACCGCTTTTGTAGGAGGTAGGACACGACGGTATCTCCCGTCCAAATTGAGCAGTCCGACTGGGGAAGTACCTCCGCCCTACAGAATACCGCGGCCATAATAACCTTGTGTTGTGTTCCCGGCGGTGAGTGGGATAGCCAGAGCTCACTGGAGAGGTCTTGTGCTGTCAGTGGGAAGACCGAAGGCTTAAGTGAACGCCACTGACTGGTGGGGGCGTGAAATGTTGCCGTGGCGGTCAGGGAGACCCGGTGAAACGGTTATCCGCTGGCCGCCCGCAGGCTGTACGGTTCCCGAACCTGGGGATTACTTAATCTCCGCCCCAGGAGGCTGAGCCAGCAGCCTGTGTAAAGTTCCTGGTGCTGTAGTCGTGCCGGAGGAGGAGACCGGAGTGGACTCGGCTACAGTATCCGGGAGGGGACCGGGGGCCCTTCCGCCCGCCGCGCCAACCAGTCACACAACCCCGGCCTGTCTGTGGCTGTACACAGCCTTGTTTTGTCTTCTATACTGACGGTACAGAAACTCCCTCTGCCTTCTCCCCCCCCCCCTCTCCCCCTCAGTATGAAAAGAAAAAATAAGAAAAACGGATCCACAGCGGCACCACAATCCACAATACAAGTGGACTTTTGCAATATCAGGGGCCTACACTCCAACCTCAACGAGGTCCACTGCCACCTTGAAGCCGCGCAACCAACCTTATTCTTTCTGACGGAGACACAAATATCATCCCCGGCCGATACAGCCTATTTAATGTACCCTGGGTATAAACTCGAACACAACTTTCTGAGTCGTGCCGGGGTATGCTTGTACGTCCGGGATGATATTTGTTGCCGCCGTCTCCATACCCATGAAGACAGGGACCTGTCAACTCTATGGGTACGTATAGATCACGGTGGCCACACCCGTATCTATGCGTGCGTCTACAGGTCTCACAGCGGTGATTTGGGCACGGCTCAACTGTATGAGCACCTGCAGCGGTCAGCGGACAGGATAATTGAGCAGTATCCCACCGCAGGCCTAGTGTTCTTGGGGGACTTCAACGCTCACCACGTGGAGTGGCTGGGGTCTCACATGACGGATTTTGCGGGAAGGGCTGCTCTCGACTTTGCCCTGACCTATGGGTTCTCTCAAATGGTGCATACCAATACTAGAATACCAGATATTGAGACCCACAGAAGCTCTATACTGGACCTTCTGCTGACTACGCACCCGGATGAATACTCCATAACAGTGGAAGCACCCCTCGGTACCTCGGACCACAAACTCATCCGGGCGCAAGTGACACTCGCGCGGCCTGAACCACCGCGGCCACCTCAGTGGCGGCATGGTTGGCACTATAAGTCGGCAGATTGGGATGGACTGCGAGAATTTTTCGCGTCGTACCCTTGGAGGCGGCTTTGCTTCACTTCGGAGGATCCAAGCTCCTGTGCAACAGCAGTCGCTGATGCGATCCTAGCGGGCATGGAATGCTATATTCCCAACCGCTGGATCGCAACAGGAGCGAGCAAACGCCCGTGGTTTAATAGGCCGTGCAGAGAAGCTAGAGACCGCAAGCAATCTGCGTATAAGGCTTGGACCACGGCAGTTGCCAATCAGGATCCGAACACCGCTGAAGTGAAGCGGAAATTGAATGCCGCCTCGAGGTCCTGTAAAAAGGCAACGGCCAGGGCTAAGTTCGAGTTCATCGGTAGAATTGGCGAGCGGCTTGCACGGTACCCATCTGGCAGCCGTGCATTTTGGTCGCTCGCCAAAGCTGCCGAAGGAAATTTCTGTCAATCTTGCCTCCCGCCGCTGCAAAAACCTGACGGTAGTCTGGCCCATGGTGCAAAGGAGAAAGCCGATCTCTTGGGTAATCTCTTTGCGTCAAACTCGACTATGAACGATGGGAATGCCGAGCCACCTATTCTCTCCAGCTGTGGTGCTTCTATGCCGGAAGTAGAAATCACGCAACGGGTGGTCCGGCGAGAACTTAAATCCCTAGATGTTCGAAAGTCGAGTGGGCCGGACGGTATACCGGCGATGGTGCTCAGGCACTGTGCGCCCGAGTTGTGCCCAGTACTTACACGCCTTTTCGCGCTCTCTTATTCCGCGAGAAAAGTCCCGGCCTCTTGGAAGACTGCTTTCGTGCATCCTGTGCCTAAGAAAGGCGACAGGACCGACCCGTCCAATTACAGGCCTATTGCTATAACCTCCCTACTTTCGAAGGTTATGGAGCGCATTATTAATACGCAGCTCTTGAGATACCTGGAGGGAAACGATCTACTGAGCGACCGACAGTACGGCTTTCGCCACCGTCGCTCTGTCGGTGACCTTCTGGTGTATCTCACAAACCGATGGGCGCAAGCCGTCGAGAGTCGGGGGGAGGCACTAGCGGTCAGCCTCGATATAGCGAAGGCCTTTGATCGGGTCTGGCACAGAGGTCTTCTTACGAAGTTGCCATACTATGGACTCCCTGAGGGACTATGCGAATGGATTGCTAGCTTTTTGTCCAACAGAAGTATCCAAGCCGTCGTCGATGGCAGTTGCTCGGACCGCATGGACATAAACGCTGGTGTCCCACAAGGCTCCGTGCTGTCTCCGACCCTGTTTCTGCTGCATATCAATGATATGCTATCTGATGACTCCATCCATTGTTATGCGGACGACAGTACCGGGGACTTTCGTGCATCCTGTGCCTAAGAAAGGCGACAGGACCGACCCGTCCAATTACAGGCCTATTGCTATAACCTCCCTACTTTCGAAGGTTATGGAGCGCATTATTAATACGCAGCTCTTGAGATACCTGGAGGGAAACGATCTACTGAGCGACCGACAGTACGGCTTTCGCCACCGTCGCTCTGTCGGTGACCTTCTGGTGTATCTCACAAACCGATGGGCGCAAGCCGTCGAGAGTCGGGGGGAGGCACTAGCGGTCAGCCTCGATATAGCGAAGGCCTTTGATCGGGTCTGGCACAGAGGTCTTCTTACGAAGTTGCCATACTATGGACTCCCTGAGGGACTATGCGAATGGATTGCTAGCTTTTTGTCCAACAGAAGTATCCAAGCCGTCGTCGATGGCAGTTGCTCGGACCGCATGGACATAAACGCTGGTGTCCCACAAGGCTCCGTGCTGTCTCCGACCCTGTTTCTGCTGCATATCAATGATATGCTATCTGATGACTCCATCCATTGTTATGCGGACGACAGTACCGGGGACACGTGTTACACGGGCCGTGCAAATGTCTCTCAGTCCAAGGTGAAGGAGAGTCGCGAACAACTTGTGTCCGAAATCGAGACTACTCTCTTGGGAGTATCCGATTGGGGTCGACTAAACCTAGTCCAATTCAACCCCACTAAGACACAAGTATGTGTATTCACCGCTAAGAAAACCCCATTTATTGTGGCGCCGCAATTCCTGGGTACATCACTTACCATTTCCTCGAGTATCGGGATCCTAGGCGTCGACATCTCAAGCGACGTCCAGTACCGCAGCCATTTGGAGGACAAGGCCAGGTTGGCATCTAAGAAACTTGGAGTGCTTAACAAAGCGAAGCGGTACTTCTCTGCGGGGCAACGACTCCTTTTTTATAAGGCACAAGTTCGGCCCCATATGGAGTACTGCTGTCACCTTTTTGCCGGAGCACCTGCATACCAGCTTGACCCCTTCGAATCGATACAAAGACGGGCGTTGAGGCTCGTCGACAATCCCATACTCGCAGGCGCTGTGGAACCTCTCAGCCTCAGGAGGGACTTTGCCTCACTGTGTGTGTTCTACCGCCTATACAATGGTTTGTGCTCAGATGAATTGTTTGACATGATGCCGACAGCTACTTTCTATCACCGCACCGCTCGCCATAGACAGGGAGTTCATCCTCACACATTGCGACCAGAAATGGTGCGAACCGTGCGGTACGAAAGGAACTTCATCCCACGCACGCTCAAGCTATGGAACGAGCTCCCTGCTGTGGTTTTCCCCAGCGACTACAATATGGGGTTCTTCAAGAAGGGTATTAGAAGGTTTCTTCAGGGTCGGCAGCGCGAGTGCGACGCCCCTGGTGTTGCACACGTCCATAGGCCACGGTAACCACTTTCCATCAGGTGGGCCGTGTGCTTGTCTGCCACCTAAGTGGTATAAAAAAAAAAAAAAAAAAAACACGCAACTGCATGGCAGTCAAATCACTGTTCTACTTGTTTGTTCTACTGTGTCTAGTTTATTTTTACTTATCAACCACTATTGGTATGTTGTGTACCGGATATCATGTATAAGTGTATGTATGTGTATGTGTGTGTGTGTGTGTGTGTGTGTGTGTGTGTGCGCGTGTGTGTGTCTGTGTGTGTGTGTGTGTGTATGGGCAGGTATATATGCATATGAGTAATATTTTTGTTATTTTATTGTTATAATATAATTGTCGCTTCGGCGTAGATTCATTACATGTGGGCGCATCTTCGGCGGTTCGGCGTCCGTGTGTCACTGCCCCATCGGGTTCCAGTTGAAAACCAGCGTCAGGTTTCTACCCGGCACATGCTGAACTGGACACCCATTTGGTGCACTTGTAGGTTGCACTGTTATTGGTTGTGCGCATGCTGTGTTTGGAGTTTGGAGGCATGTTTATTACTGATGAGTGGACATGCTTCCAATACTTCCAATGTAGTTGACGTGTATTTCTGTATTGTGTGACCACATTGCACTAAATAAATATTTCTTTCTTTCTTTCTTTCTTTCTTATTTAATTCCATTATTTTCAAAAATATCTCACAATTCTTCATAATACTAAGCATATGTCACAAATAGCATTAAACTGAGATGAGAATCTATACTCCATTCGATTAGGTATTATAGGTATTCGGGTACTTTGAGATAACTTACACTTTCAACTAGATGACAACTGCCATCCTTAGTCAAACCAGGAACATGGGTTCTGAAAAGTAGGTGAAACGTCGGTTTAAAAGTAAATAAATCGCGATTGAGTCCGTTAAAATTGGTTATGTCTCAATGAGTGATAATCGCGTAAACTTTGGAAAATATCATCCGATAATAGGTTCCTGTGGAAATCTAGGCAAAGAGTAAAGCTCGAGGCTCCCTTTTATTTTCACGAAAACCTGTGAGGAATTATGTCCTTGATGTTTTAGCCGAAAATCATATTCGAATGCTGTTAATGCTACACTTTTTTTAGGTACTATTTAAATATTACTAACTTTGGGGGGATTTTGAAAAAAATCCTAAGTTTTGGGGGGATTTCGTATCCATTTTGGGGTGAATTTGAAACAGTGATCTGGCAACACTGGTTTGGAATAACAAAATTGGAAATCATTATTAAATACTTCCTAACATAATTATGACTTTTTGATTTATGACATCTTATCTAAGACAACTCCTGTGTATATTTATAAAAAATATGTATGTATAATATTAGCCAACAAAAAGAAATATGAGTTTTTAGTTTGTGAATATTTAAAAGTCGCGCGTTTTACATTTCAATTTGAGAACCCCATTTTTGAAGCGTTGTTGTGAATCCAATATGGCGATATTTGATGTTGTACTATTTTGAAGGTACGTCAAATTGACGATTCTATAATGATAATTCCGGTAAATATCGTATTGTGTAAGAATTTTCAATATCCGAAGAAGAGTTTTACTATTAATTAAATTGATCACATACGATTTAACAGTGTAAGGAAAAGCTAACAATTTGTATTGTTTTGTTTGTGATTTCCGATATTTTAGTGATTATTCCATTGTTTTACGAAATTATGAAATGTGTTTTCGTGTGAATGCTTAGATTATATTTTGAATTAGATTGCCAAATAAAATCTATCTAAAGTCTAGAATAATTACTTGGGTTTCTCGTGAATTGAAGAACAAGATGGAATGTAATTACGGTAATTACAATCATGAATATTACGTACAAATGTCTTTACAAAAGGTGTTATTTTTATTACAGAAGTGCACATGTTTTTATACAAATGGGAGATAAGTAATTTACTGTTGAGGTGCATTAGATTAGCGCCATAATAATTGATTCATTATTTGAGTACCTAGTGTTTAGAGCGCTGACTATTATCATGACTGACACAAGACGAAGGGTAAAGCTTTACGCTCTCAACGCAGACCGACAGTGGGATGACAGAGGAACCGGCCATGTGTCGTCATGTTATGTAGAGAGGTTGAAAGGCACCTCACTGCTGGTACGTGCTGAGTCAGACGGCTCTCTCTTACTAGAGAGTAAAATACAACCAGATACGGCTTACCAGAAACAACAAGATACTTTGATAGTATGGTCAGAAGGTGATAACTTTGATTTAGCATTAAGTTTTCAAGAGAAAGCAGGCTGCGATGAGATATGGGAAAAGATTTGTCAGGTAAATAATATAATGTTGTTATGTAAGTTTCCAAATCAAATCAGTAAAGATAGTAAACAAGAATGTCTATTAGGAAATGTCCTAACATGAAAAAATATTTTGGGAGAAAGTGATAACAATACATCATTAACTTATTTTCTAGTAATACATAAATCAATGCCAAGAACTATTGTAGGTATATAAATATCAATTGTTTATATGTGCTCAATATCTCACAACTTGCCAATTAGATTTTTAAGTAATCTGTTTAGTTCATGATATTAATATGTGGTTAAGAGCTCTTGAAATATCTAATAGCCACTTACTTTTAGGTACAAGGAAAAGATCCATCAGTTGAAATAACCCAAGACATAGTTGAGGAATCAGAAGATGAACGGTTTGATGAAATGTCAGATAGTGTGCAACCTGTGGAATTACCAGCATGTGAAATGGGCCGCCTCGAGGACATCAGTGAACTTGTTAATAGTTGTCTTGTTTCACCAGCTCGTAAAGACAAACTAGCTGCTGCCCTTGAGAGCCAACACTACATCAAAAAGTTACTGAACCTTTTCCACATGTGTGAGGATATTGAAAATATTGAAGGATTACATCATCTGTATGAGATATTCAAAAGCATATTTCTTTTAAATAAGAATGCACTGTTTGACACAATGTTCGCTGATGATACTATATTTGATGTTGTGGGTTGCTTGGAGTATGATCCTGGCTTACCTCAGCCAAAGAAGCATAGAGAATATTTGCGGGAACTTGCAAAGTTTCGTGAGGCCATTCCCATAAAGAACAAAGATTTGCTAGCTAAAATACATCAAACGTATAGAGTACAGTACATTCAGGATATTGTTTTACCAACACCTACAGTTTTTGAAGATAATCTTCTGAGCACACTGTCAAGTTTTATATTTTTCAACAAAGTAGAAATAGTTAAGCTTATAGAAGAAGATGAGAAATTTTTGACAGATTTATTTAAGCTCCTAATGGATGATAAGACACCTGACACAAAAAGACGGGATCTAGTTCTGTTTTTAAAAGAATTTTGTAATTTTTCACAAAATTTACAACCTCAAGATAAGGATGCTTTTTATAAAACTTTAGTATCTTTGGGGATCCTGCCAGCGTTAGAAATCACCCTAAGTATAGATGATCAGAAAACAAAGACTGCATCTATTGATATTTTAACATACATTGTAGAGTTTTCACCCTCTGTTGTAAGAGATCACACATTACAACAAGCTAATAATACTGAAGAGGTATGTTGAAATGATAATTTGGCATATTACACATCATTCAAACAGTAAACTAATTGATGTGCTTTCTATTTTCAGGAACAGATGTTACTAAATATTGTGATAGAACAGATGTTGAGGGACCGTGACCCTGAACTTGGTGGTGCCGTGCAGCTTATGGGTGTCCTGCGCATTCTCCTTGACCCTGAAAGTATGCTTGCATCTGTAAACAAGAGTGAAAAGTCAGACTTTTTAAACTTCTTCTACAAACACAGTATACAAACATTGATAGGTGAGTAACTCATCTTAATATATATAAATCTCGTGTCACAATGTTTGTCCTCAATGGACTCCTAAACCACTTAACCGATTATAATAAAATTCGCACACCATGTGCAGTTCGATCCAACTTGAGAGATAGGATAGTTTAAATCTCAAATTATAGTCCGATTCGCGATAACCGACATCCACGCGGGCGGAGCCGCGGGCGACAGCTAGTTAATTATAAATTAAATAGGTACTTAGAAGAAAATATTTATTATGCAAATTAAGTACAGAAATAATTATTTTTGCTATATTACATGTAATATGTTATACTAGCTGTTGCCTGCGGCTTTTACCGTGTGGATGTAGGTTATCACGATCAAACATAGCCTATGTCTTTTCCCAAGATTCTAATTTTTATTCATTTATTCATTTATTCATTCATAATTTGCGAAATATGGGTATAAATTGTACATTGATGTTGATTGTTGTTGTGGAAGTATCACCATATTCAACCATAGGTACGGCATGCAAATGATTGTTGATATTTTCATTAACAGGTTACATATAACAATTATGTCAGGCATCAATATTTAAGATTATACAGCAAATATAAAAACAATAGATAAATCAGGGCATGTCAAACAAAAAATTAAATTTCAAATTTCATCAAATTCATAAATCAATGTCATATTCAAAAATATAGATTTCAGAAATTATGATTAATTACAATTTGTCAGTTAAAAAATCATTTATGGAGTAATACCCTTTTTCAACCAGTAGTTGCTTAACTTTACTTTTGAAGGTCTCCATGCTATGAATTTGTAGGATTGATTTAGGCAAATGATTATATATTCGTGGAGCCATGCAAAATATACTGCTATTAAATAAGGCTGTTTTATTTGTTGGGATACATATTTTTAGGTTATGCCTTCTACTATTAAGTTTACAGTAGCTATTAATGTTATTTTTTACAAATAGCACAATATCGAGTATATACAAACAAGGTAGTGTCAATATCTTTAATTCGATGAAGAACGGTTTACAACTGTCCGTCTTCTTGAGATTACATATTGCCCTGACGCATCTCTTTTGTGCCTTAAATACCGCCTCTTTCTCTGTAGAGTTGCCCCAAAATATAATACCATATTTCAAAAGGGGTACAACATGTCCGTGATATGCAGTTATGACTGTAAATCTGTTTGCTGTTTTTTTAAGCATATATAGTGCGTATGAATATTTATTAATTTGTGAGCACAATTTTTCTAAATGAGATTATTTAAATAAAATCAAATTATTCTATAATCAATTTTTATCACTAAAAAATTTAAAGGAAATCAATGTAATAATAATAATAAATATTCACGAGAAACTCCCATATAATAACTATAAATACCAAAATAATATTTCCCATGTTGAATAAAAGAATATAAATATAAACTATATCCCGCTCTAAAAAAAGAAATTAATATTAAAATAATTATTGAAATTCAAGATCATCTTACCAATCTATTAATTAAACTAATTTCTCCTCTTGTATGGCATTTAATCAAAATTAGTTCAGTGGTTTAGGTGTGAAAGTGTAACAGATGGAAAGAGTTAATAACAGAGTAAAAAAAAAATATTTAAAATATTTATATTATATTTATTTTAGTTTCTAGTTCAAAATTTCATTTTGTAGTTTATTACCCTAATTTATCAAAAACATGTGTTTGTACACATATTTCCACTTCTATTTCATTGCATTTTTTGAAGTGCTGTGTTTTCTCAGCTTCTAATATATATACATTAGCAATGTTAATTCATGTTTTATATATTTGCTCTAGATATTCATGAACTAAGATTTATTATAATCTGGTCAATGTGAACAAGTTATAAATTTAATGTAAATTGAATGCAAAGATTCTTTTAATAGAATACAATTATCATTATTTGAATTCAAGCCTTACATCATGCATGCAGGCTGATGTTAGGCTTGAATGCATTTGTTTTTGTGTCTAGTATGCTAATCAATATTAACAGGGGGTTGTTAGTGTTAAGTTAAATTCAAGTTTATGGGGTTGCAACCTAGGTCCATCAGCCACAATATTGCAAGAAGAGGTGCTAAGGGTTCTTAATTTCTTATGCTATAGTGGGCAAACTATTTCCGACGCAAAAACATTGTAAAAACCTTTATTATACCTACCTACTTAAATTCCCTAAATTTTTGATCTGCAGGTTTTAGTCATAGAACTAAAAATAATAAAA
Source organism: Eilema caniola (assembly GCA_949126895.1). Lineage (NCBI taxonomy): Eukaryota > Metazoa > Arthropoda > Insecta > Lepidoptera > Erebidae > Eilema > Eilema caniola. The sequence goes on along the minus strand of OX421481.1, from coordinate 10,889,096 downwards.
TTACCAATAATTGATGCAAAAGAATGGATTACCCCCCCCCTCATTAAACCACTCTCTTTATTTGCCTATAACTTCACACAGCAAGTACAGATGCATATTTCATTGTTAGAGTTAATTGTTTACATTTATGTTTGATGTTATTAATGAAGTCAAATCAAATTAGTTTTGAAATTGAATGGAATTTTGAAACATATATAGTACTATTCTAACTGTTTAAAACAGACTTCTGAGTTGATATTAGACTTTCACTTAGTTATTTTTCAGGAAGAATGAAGGTGCAATAAGTTTTTCTTTTTTAACTTCTTTTACTTTAAAGTTTTACTTTGTTAGTTAGTTTATTTATCAAACTAAGACCAGCTATGTTTGCATCACTGTGTTTTTTTTTTTTTTTTTTAACGTGAGGGAAATAATAGCCTGCAGTTGGTGGCCCCGGGTAAGCCCTCGGAAGGATGTCCCAGGACTACCAACAGACCTAAGGCTGCGGCCTCACCTGGGTGGTTCGGGTGTTATCCCGCGTCTATGGGGGGGGGGATCGGGTGTAACCCCGTTTCGGGGGGGGGGGGGGGGGGGGGGCGTGCGTGATCTCTCACGTCACGCTGCCGTAACGGGCCTGCTTCTGTAAGGACGGTGAGCAGCCCACTCACCGTCCTCAGGACCCCGGTCATGGAGGCCGATGGTCTTCGGCGAAGACACGTCGGCGGCGCCCAAGCCGCCGACTGCGGAATTCGGGTGGGAGAGTTCTCTTCCGCTCCCGCCCCGCCGCCTCTTTCGCGAGCATGACCTGTTCGCAGAAAGAGACGGCGCAGTCCCACTTACTCCCGCTGGAGACCATGGCTCGCACCATGGTCTCGAGCGAGAGAGTGTCCACGTCCAGACCCACCACGAGGACCTGGCGCTGTTCCGCCCACGCTGTGCACTCCACCAGCGTGTGGAGCGATGTGTCGTCGCTGCGGTCCTCGCAGTGCTGACACTCGGCCGTGGTTTCCCGTTGTCTTCGCCACAGATATCTACCGAAGCTACCATGCCCGGTAAGTATCTGTGACAACCGGTAGGAGAGAGCACCATGTCTCCTCTCCAGCCACTCGTCCATGACCGGTCTGACGGCCGCGATTGTGGCGAATCCCCCCTTTGGTTGCTCAAGTCGCACCTTCCATGTCTCCACGGTTTCCTGGTGGAGCTGGGACCGCTGGGCCTCGATTTCTCGAGACGCAGGCCTTTGGCCCCGCTCCAGCGCCTCCTTGCGCCATTTAAATAGAGACGCAAGGGCTTCCAGGTCCCATGGAGGGGTCCCGGCTAGGAGACATGCCGTTTCACCTGAGATCGTGCGGTATCCCTTTATCACCCTGATGGCCATCGCCCTCTGCGGGCTCAGCAATCTAGCCACATTGGTGGCCGTCAGGGTTTCTGCCCATACGGGGGCCCCGTATAGGGCCATACTTCGCACGATCCCCAGATACAGTCTCCTGTAGGGAGCGTTGGGTCCCCTGATGTTGGGCATCAGCCGCGCGAGTGCGGCTGATGTTCCCCTCAGTTTTGGGACCAAACTTCGGAAGTGATGTCCGAAGTTCCACCGGCCATCGAGTACGAGTCCCAGATACTTCATCGAGGGCTCGATGCCGATGCTGACGCCCCCTACCTGTAGCCTGGATCCCGCAGGTGGCCCCCATCCGAGATCCGTGGTTGCATCACTGTGTAGAATGTCCCATAACAGTATCTATTTATAGCACTAACTTTGTCAACTAACGTAATCTCAAAGGCACTGTTTCTTGTTAACTATGTGCTGCTGCGAATTTCTTCACAGAAAACTGAAGACCTTGATAGTCTTCCATTAATATATTTCAAATAATTTACCTACAGCTCCCTTGTTAGAAAACACAACTGGTGAAAAACCACTAAAAGAAGATTACCACACAGTGCAACTATTGGGTCTTGTGTTGGAACTACTTTCGTTTTGTGTTGAGCATCACACATACCATATCAAGACGTGCATATTAAATAAGGTAAGAGCTGTTTATTTTTAAATTTATTTTGGTGTATTGGCATTGTGACCCTTTCAGTTCTTAACAAATATTTTTGATACTATGGATTTATTATTACAAAAGGTTGTAATGTAAAACATAAGAATAAGTCCTGTAGAGTCCGGGGGGCATGAACTCCACAGCTCGATCGATAACTTGAGATATTTAAATTATAAGACGAGGTTCTGTATTATTAATATATTTATTCTTAAATATTTCACTACTAAACGAGTTTTATGCGATTTGCGCGAGGTTTCTTTTACTTTACTGTTACGAAAGAGAGGACCGCGAAATCCGCTCAATGATTGAGCCTCATACACATAACTTCTTCAGTCTTCCTCCTGTGGAATTCTCACAGATCCCTTGTTCACCAAATGACTCGAACTGTCTTCCATCGCTTGTTTTTCCTATTCTCTTAGTTCAAATTACAATTCATGTATTTTATTCTTTTATATCTGACGCGTGATGGCCAGGTAACTAAATAGGTTCGTCAAGGAGGATGAACACTACAGTACATGGAGTTTCTGCCAGATTATGTAGACTAGAAATCCATGCAGAATCTCTTGTGAAAACACTTGTGACATGTGGACAACATCCACACATGCGAAATTCGTGTCGTGGCTGCCATGTCATTGTGGCAATAAAGAAAATATATTTTGCCAATTAGGGCAATTCAGATTTTAAACATAAGAACCTAATATTCCAGTTCTCGAATGGTATTCGAAATTTGGCAATGCCACGATTGTTGCATAGAATATAATTCTAATAAGAATATAACATTGTCACATTTCAAATTTACAGGATCTTCTCCGTCGTATACTGGTTCTGATGAGGTCGACACATACCTTCTTAGTGCTCGGCGCCTTGAGATTCATGAGAAAGATCATCGCACTAAAGGACGAGTACTACAACAGATACATCATCAAGGGGAACCTCTTTGCACCAGTCATAGATGCTTTCCTTAGAAATAATGGCAGGTATGTAAGAAAACAATGAAACTGTGTTTCATAAGCCCTATTCTACATCAGATGCTTTGAAGCTTGTCATAAGTGGATAAATTTTATAAATAAGCCAAACTTAATGTTAATATTACTATTTTTCATTGAAAAACATATTTGTGTTGCGGATCTAGTTTATTTTTCGGATGCCAAGAAAGTTTATGTAAAGTTTAATCCAAGCTTGTGAGATCGTAACTCTTCCGCCATCTTATAAAAAGGATTAGGAATGAATTTGCGCTAATTTGGGAAAACTGCATCGCACAGGTTCACTGTTGTGATGCGATCACTCAATATGATCAGATGTAGTGGAGTAACAGAACAGTAACCATTGCCAGTAACTTCCCTCTTTTGTTTTGTAGAATCTACTAGTCAAATATATTTCGCCATATGTTTACGCGACGAATGCATTCAACTGGGCTGTCCACAAGCTCAGGATTAGGATACACTTGTAGTTAATATTCTATTCTTCTGATAAACCATGATGCATAAGACAGATTCACAATTTCGCTGAAATTATTTACAGGTATAACTTATTAGACTCTGCAATACTAGAATTATTTGAATTCATAAAACTGGAAGATATAAAGTCCCTATGTTCACATGTCGTTGAAAACTACGGAAAAATCTTGGAAGATGTTGAATATGTACAGACATTCAAAGCTTTAAAATCACGGTATGATCAACACCAGGACAAGCTTAAAGAGAGGGATAGAGGTGAGTTGTTCTTCATTTATGACTCTATACCATATAGACTGATGCTGAAAAGAAAAACTGCCTTGTGAAAAAAAGACAAATTCTGTTAAATACTTGTCTAAAATCAATCAATTAGGCAATAGCCTATTGAAGTCCACTGTTGAACATAGTCCTCTCCCAATATGTGCTATAGCACCTGTCCCTCTTCTGTATCCTGCTGGGCCTATACAAATCTATTGGCATTAACACTTATGAAAATTTGTAATGAATGGAACCCGCCCAACTAAATAACAATTTCATGACTGTGTGACTTCATTGGTTAATCGAAATTTGAAAAATAGAATCGAAGCTTCAAAGCGAGTGCCTCTTTTCTGTGTGTGCTATAATTACCCAAACTTTTTAAGTTTCATCATATACATACATATACCCCCGCCTGTAAATCCCTAAAAGGGTGGGTAGAGGTGTATTAACACCCACATTTCGCCAACTATGATTTTCGGTCTTACGAATACCTCAGGACACGAATCTTAGACCTAAATCGCGAGACAAACGTAGCCCTGGCGCGAGCTGATTGATTTGTAATAATCTATGCTTGGTGAATTTGAGCTCGTCCAGCCCAGTAGCACTGCATGCTATCCTCAAAAGACACCCAAGAAACGTGTATTACACAAGATATACCCATATCCCCGCCTGAGCAAAAATAGATTTTTAATCTCCAATTCATTATTCTCGCGTACAGTGAGCGGCAGTGTAGGCGTAGCCGAGGCAGTAGTGCCGTCTCTACTCCGCACGCGGTACAGGCGCGAGGCGCGCGCCCCGGATGACGAGGAGGAGATGTGGTTCAACGACGAGGACGAGCTTGACGACGAGCCGCCGCTGGAACAGCCCGCGCCGCACTCGCACCCGCACCCACAGCCGCACAACCATGCGCATCACGCGTTAGACGCTATCGGTACGTGAATTTATATAGTATTCGAGGCGTTACTACTACTGCTGCTGCCAGTGGGGACACCATTGAGCGGATGGGTCATCGGCTGATCTGTGTGGGGCCATTTCACCCATTTCTCCTATATCACGACTGGCATCCGAGAACGACGACTTAACGTGCTCTCCGAGGTACGACCAGACTAATGTAAATATCATAATTATGCATGCCTGATTTGCCTGAAATAATCTTTCACCATCTAAAAGTAACGTTTACTACCCACTGATTCCGCCGTCGGAGTCAGTGGAGGTGGTTATGACACCGCCAACGTCACCTCGCGAGCGACCGCATCTCTCAACAGAATTTAAACTCGAGGTCTTTACAGACAAAATTCCCTATGTGTGAATCATATTAGACTAGTTTTTCAACAATATTTAATTTGTTTCTAGGAAAAATAGTGGAAAAGAAGGGTTGTTCGAACACGGAAACAGTGAACGGGCCTAGCAGAGTACTCCTAAGCACCACAACCACTAGCAAGCCGGCACACACTGACGTTCAGGTATCCTCGCCCAGATTACTCAATAAGGTAAACTTTTAGTTCCCTCTCTCCTCTACTTTACTCGCTTCGCTGGGGAATCATAATTGTCTGTATCTATTTCAGATTATATAAACAAATGAGCTCAAACATTATTATAGCTATTTAAAAAGAATATATATTGTAGAATTTGGGATGGTAATTTTCACAGCTTACGCTTATGAGTCTCGTATTTTTTATGGTCCAAAATGTAATATAAACAACATCGTATATCATTGATAGGTCATCCCTGGAGTGAAGTGTCATGCATAGCGGTCGCGTTTCTCGTTCGTCAATCTATCGATAATATCCGCCAATGATACCGCACGCGTTCTTGCGATAATGCCTTCTTATTCGTTCAAACGCGTGCGGTGCGTGATGCAATAACGCGTGCTTTAATAACGAATGGTTATAACGCGCCTGTATATAAGGCGCGGCTATGACACTACTGCCATAATACGGGGCACGCAGTTTGAAGGAATAAGGACGCATTATCCCAATAACGCGTCCGGTATTTAATTATAGACCGATAATAACGCGTCTGTGTGTTTGAGACTTCATGCTGTATTATGTTTCTGTCTTCAATTGTTTTACTGATTTGAGACTATCTTCATTGATTTCAAAGATTCAAAATAAATAATTAATCATGCTAAAACTGTTCCTATTCCAGTAGCTTTGCACATCCTTTCCACATTTTATTTTACTAATTTTACTTGTTTTGTTTTGCTTCATTATAATTACTATGATAAAGAAATCAATTGTAAATAAACGGTGACATTGCTTCGCTTGGTTGAACCCATCTATTTGTAGTGATATAAAACATTGAACACTCGCTGTTGTACCGTAGGGGTTGGTGGATTACGACGGCGACTCGGATGAGGAAGAAGAGGGAGCCGCGACCGAGGAACGCGACGCAAAGCGGCCGCGCCTCGCATAGTGGCGCTTTCGTCTGTTTCAAGGAATATAACATTAACTAGCTCTCCGCCCGTCTCGCACCTGTGCAAGTGGAGCGACGTCCCAGTGGAACGATTCAATGTAAGATGAGTTTAACTATATGCAGTGCTCATGAATGAACGCGGTGGTATTCTGTCCCATTACATGTGCGGCAGAATCCTCTACAATACTATTTGTTCGTCAGATGTATCGAGTGGCCGTCGTGACTTCGGGGGCGATTTTCTGTGAGGGTGTCAGTAACGAGGCGGCACCTGAATATATTCAGTGTTCAGGATGCGTTTTTGTGATTTTTAGATACTAAGTATTTCTCACTGTCACTGCCATCCTTAGCTGTACCGTTTCTCGTTCCCCGGATACACGGCGAGTCACGATCCCAGCTGATTGCATTTAATATCGACAAAATCGGTCGTTTCTTGCATTCGTTCGTCGAGCCGCTAGACCATGAAGCACCTTTAGCAGCTGGGTTATGTCCATTATTTGTAAATATAAAGTGCTGACACTCCAGTGTTCGACTTTAGTTAGTTAGTGTATGAAGTTCTTCATATTTTGTAGTGTAATAATATTCAAATGGCATCAGAAAGTAGAACAAATATTGGTTACAAGGTGTATTTAATGTGAACTAATTTTAAAGGTTAGGTTACTTTTGTCGAGGATTGTAAACACAAAAAGTACAAAGAAAATATGAGTGGGAATTAAATGTCTAATAATAAATAATAATAGCAAAAACACCGTGAACGCGATATGAAAATGTAAAAATGTACGTATTTATACAAATCTTAGTTTATGAAGGATCACAAGACCTTTTTTTTAGAGACATTAAAAATCTTCATCTGTGCTGTGGAATTGTTACTCACTAATGTGTTATCATATCACAACCAGATTTGGAATATAATCTGTTGAAAGAATTAATGCAGATCTCCTGCTGAAATAAATAAATTTATTGACACTCATTGAAGAAAAGTCGGCAGTAAAGATAATTTTACCCGAACTCGAATGTATTAAATATTTATTTTCTCAATAATTTGCATTCCTTCTTATATGTTGAGCTTCGTGGAGATTACAGTTTTATTTTTCCAGTAATTATTTTTTCTGTAATCATTATAAAGTCCCTGTTTAAGTATGTAATATATTTAAAATAAGTAATCATTTTTGTGTTAAGGCTTGTTTCATCACTGTTGATTGAAATGGCTTTATTTTTTTTTACTATTGATCCAAAAAATTGAGGCATGAGCATCTTCTAAGGAATTTTGTTTGATTTTGATGAAACAAGCACTTACGATGACAAGTCTCCTAAAAGCTTTGCTTTTGTTGAGAGTATAGAATAGTTTCAAAGGATATATAAAGCATGTTTGACAAATAAAACATTTTAACTACTTGGTGTGGTTATCAAGCTATTTGAGCTAACATCTATTTATTCACTTTAACTTGCTCGTTCATATATGCAATTCACGAAACTGAGTAATTGTACAGTCGCCATCAGTATCGGCTTAACACCTTCCTAGTTACCTTAAATCTTCACTCTAAAACTTTTCATAAAATTATAATTTTTTTTGGAATATATATTTATCTTCTGAAGATTACAAAAATATTACGTCAATATTACTTATTTATGTCAATAGAAAGCTTGTTGTAATTTTTTTAGTGTTCAGCAACTTCTGAGAGTGACTGTACCACAAGTTAAAATGTATTTATTTGTTATAGATTGTATTTTGAAACGTGTAAAGTTGATACTGAACTCCATCTATAAAAATGTAGCCAAGTGTAGTCAAATTTGAAATATAACTGCGAAGTTATGTAAGTAATGTGATGTAATCATACATGTTGACTGTTATAATACTTTTCAAAATAAATACTTGAATCTTTTGAATTCATAAGAAGCGAAGCTTGCATCAATTGGAATATAGCACGATCCATATTATGGACTTTATGGACATTCTCTCACCAAATAAGTACTAAGCAAAATTCTCATGGCAAGTCAGGGAAGCTACCATGAAACATCGAAACTTTACGTGGGTTTAGCCATGTAGGTACCACGAAGTCACTTGAGTTCTCTTCCGGTAGTGTTTACGCTGAATCGAATTGTCACGTACCGTCTTCGTATTCAGTTTCGGAAAAAATGTGTTTAATGGAAACTGATTGTCCGAAACTTCGATCCGCATTTGCGCATGTTTCATGGTAGGACAGTTCCTTTACCACAAGTATTTAACTTAGAACTTATTAATATATGCATGGTTTTTCTTGTGTTGCTTCAAATTAATATATTGCACGGATAATACAGTCAACATGTAACTAGCCATGTTTATCTGGATCCTGACATTTATATAAATTGAGTTATTGGTAGGTGTGCCCATGGCATTACATTCTTTTTATTATAAATTTGAAACTAATTTGACAACTCGGATACTGTGAGCAATGAAACTATTTGGACATATCCAATTTACATAACACCCAATCGAAATAAGATAATTTTGTTAGCCGAGAATTACAAAATTATGCTTATAATTTTTGTCTTTCTATTTTTAGCCCAAAATCCCACGACATGTTTTCTGTGCATTTTTATAGATAACTACTGATAGAGGACACTACACGCTAAGTGTGCGAAGAGAACAATACTAGCTTTAGTTGGAAGTGAAAATGGCAACCTAAACATTTCAAGTTTTTTTTTATCTCTTTTTGAAATGAAATATCTTTTTTTTGTGGTGAAATTATGTGTTTAGATAGCATTTAGCCTATTAACTTTTAAGATTATAAAAGTCGTGGCTTTTTTCTGATTGCTCTTGCCAGCAGAATCTTATCCAAGTCAATATACGTATATAGCAATCGTTAATGTTTCTTGAATAAATTTTAATATTATTAATATAAATAAATCTAATTGCGCTCTAAAAAGTTACCTATTTATATGTCAGATATTAAAAAACAAAATTCCCCAGAAAAACACACTGTACCGACCACGGAAAAAACTAAAGAGAATTTGCGCTTAAACGACGTTAGTGTAGTAACTAGAGTGTCGCTAAATTCTTATATCTTGACCAATGACGTCCCACAAAACAGGGTTTGCTGCGATTCTGCTGCAAAAGTAATTAATAAAAAGAAGCCTGAAAGTAAAATTAATTCGTAGCCATTCGCATGGCGAATATCTTGTTCACATTCAGTGTTTTGCCACACGAGAGTTGATTCAGAAACTCTGTTGAACTGACAGTCTAGTAGACTATGTGTTCTCTGCTCCATTTTCCAATAGTAGCACTCAATCTTCAATCAATCAATGGTACGATATAAATAAAATCGCATGCGTATCGGCCAAAATACCCCGCTTTTTCCTGCTGTCGACGTATGGATGCCTCCAAAATGTCGTACTTATGTACGTGATATTTGATTTATAGGAACTGTATATCAAATAATTACCTACTTACACTTAAATGCACACTAATATACTGTAAGGGCATATAATTGGAAAGGAAGTTATTTTTTTAATACTAATAAGGCGTTTAGTGACCATTGTGTCATAGAACTTATAGATCCGATGGTACAGTCGACAAAATAGATACCGTTGCACTTTTTATATAAAGTTGTATGTAAAGGTGTAACCGTATCTCCTTTGTCGACTGTATACTACTGTATAAACAAGACTATTAAATAGGAACCCGTATTCGGTATAACGAAGTAATTAATTTTTTATAATTCCAAAGTATACAGGCAGCTAACATTTTTTAGTTGTGAAATAATATCATATGGTTTAGTTTTAAGTTAACCTTTCATCTCATGATGACAAGGTAACAATAACTAGGTAGTATCATTTACTAATAATAACTATTTATTTTGGGATCCAGATTTACATATCTATTAGAAAATAACATGTTTAATAAAAATAAGTTGTTATTTTGAACCATAAGTGGTTTATGCGAACGTTTTTCCTATATTTTTGTAATATAGCTAAACATTTTCTTATAAGTCACTGATGGTTATGCGACGCCAAGGTGGTCCATTTCATACTTTCATTACCATTTTGTATAAAAATAAACAACTTTTTCTGTCATCACATGGATTTCCACATTATTTTGCTGATTGCATCCTTAATCAAGGTGAACTCTGAGCTCAAGGTCCGTCTCTGTATCTTACTTTTTATAATTGTCTGTTTCGTAATACTTGAGGGCTAATTTACGTAATTTCGATTTTAATTCGATTAAAATTCAGTCTCGACCTCGATCTAAACTCGATCTACCAAATGTCAAAAACTAGAATGTCTATGAAAATTTGGTTACGCGAATACAGTTTTTGACATTAAGGGGTGACTGATTTTGAACTTATTAATATTACGAGAATTAGCCCTCTGGTTATTTATATATGGTATGGTTATTAATATTGGTTTATTTTTGTATGAAATGGATCACTTTTGCTACTTTTATTATGTACATTAAAAATGAAATGTAAAAATCAGTATTAATTTTTTTCTTTACTTTCAACAAAATGTTTCCTATCATTGCTTGTACGAACGTTTGTAGCTTTTTTTACACTGCTGAAGTAATGTGTATGTGATAAAAATATCTGATTAAGATTCATTTTATTTTACTACTAAAAGCCTCTAGTTTTATCATTAGTATTTTGTAAATAATATTAGATTTTGTAATATACACTTATCTGATGATTATAAACAACTTTCTATAGGAAATTACTCAATATACCTACATATTATGTCGCCAGAAACTAACTAGTTTAAGTGGTCCAACTATTATTTAAAGTTTCACACAACAATCTGTACTGATTAATCTTGTTTCAAGTCGTTTATTGACTTCCAGCAACAGTTCCCATTCATTTTTTATGCAAAATGCTAATCTTTTAGTACAGTCAGTCATCAGAAGTATTTTGGCTACAGTCTCAAAAAGATCTTAATTCTCGTATTAAGAGCAAATTAAAACTATTCTATTGATTCAAATTGTATTATTGTCAGTCAACAGGAAGGGAGTGAAACCAAGGCATTAACATAATTTTGAGTACTTTGTTCATCAAGATCTTTCTGATGCTGACTGTAACCACTAAATGATGACAGCATTTTTTTATTGAATTAATTTTTATTTTAAAATTTAGACGGTTAAACTGGTTCCTCACTGAAAATCATAAAATTACAATCAATAATTTATAGAATTGCTTTATTTCATTTTTGCATGTCCTTCTTTCATAAAATGTACTTCCATACGACTTGAAACCACATTTCCGAACATAGTGTCATTTTACATTCACTAAAGTACATTGACGGTTAATGGCAAAAGGGTGCAAGCGACATCGAATGTTTAAAGAGAAATGATCTCAAAGGATATCATAAATACTATATTGAAAAGTGTTTTTCTTGTCGAAAGTGTTGTCTGTCTTTGTAACTTGAGCCCTAGAGCCTTGCAACAGTGTGGCAGTGCTCAAATTTTATATCTGGTCAAGACTTATTACGTTTACTTACAGAAAGCTCTTCCATATGTATCAAAAATAATATTTAACTTTAGATCCCTTCGTAATACCTAGTTTTTTGTAGTTCCAAGTTTAACTTAAGAATTTTTAATTCAGAATAATTTATGATTAGTGGAACACAAGATGCGATGGAGCCATATTATCGAAACATATATTATTTAAAAGCATAGCTTGATATACATCTAATATTTTTAGTTAATTTGAATAATGCTCGTGGAGTGTATTTAATAATGAGAGTGTGTAAAAGTTGTCATAGACATGTTCATAATATAATTTATGTAGTTAGGCTATATTGTCTTGGTCGAATGCCTGGCATTTTTATTTAATTGGAAAAGACGGAGTGATTGCAAACCACAAATTATGAATTCGCAAAGTACGTACAGAGCGTCATCGAATCATATTGCGTTACACAAATCTGTTACAAAATTGCTAAAGCTAGCCAAAATGTACACCGTTTCCATTGTTCTATATTCCGCACGGTGGTCATATTTAGCCCGAGATTGCCCGAATCCAACTTGAATTAGCAAAACTCTTTTTTATTTATTTTTTACAGTGTCCCTCTTATTTATGACGATTTGATTAATTGTCGTCTCTAAAATACATATCAATTGTCATATGTATCTCGAAAGAATATATTGATCTCTCTCATAAGATACATCATAAACTAATGTTAAAATCCGTTACCACCATTGACATAACTCCATTGCATAAACTTCAGCTTTAAACCAACAACTGCACAGTGAAGGCGAGGCGAATTCAATTACATATTACATACGTGGAATGAATTTGTCAGAATATATTGTAAATATATAAAACGTTTTATGTAATAATTTTATTTTGAAATCTGCCAACATCCACGTGTCTAATAGGCTAAAGCATCGAGCTGTCAATTAGAATTATACGATTCTTATATTCCTTGAAATAACTTCCCTTATTGATTAAATAACGAAGTTCTAGGTGAAAGTAGACTGTAATAATGACTATTTTTTATCTGTCTAGGTGGATGACCATCATAAACTAATTTATACACAGATTAAAATTAAAATAGATTTACCTATCGGCAAGTTGTGTAAAATAAATAAGCTTACGATAATGCTATTATTATGATGTCACTAGTTAAGTAAGCAATATAAATATAAGGTAATAATTACGAATCGGTGTTGTTTCTTTTATATTCCATAATGAACCAATACAGTTTGTGCCCAGCAAGGAATTCAAATAGTGATGACGGGTGTGATGAACGAACAAACGATACGATTTATCACGTGTGTTCTCTGGAACTTACTTACGGCCATCCATGTATGTGGCGTCCTAAAGCTCAGGGCCTTGATCACTGGTCCCGAGGCGGCGAGGTTCTTATAGAGACGTCCAATTTTTGGCGTCTGTATCATCTGCATGTCAAGCTTATACCACACTTATATTTACATATGTATTTAACAAACGGGAATTATACGAAAGGACTGATTGGGGCTAATCGTTTGTGCCCATGCTTTAACATCTTAATTGTAGCCACCAGGGACCTAAAAATGTTTTCTGTTCCGCAGAGTACCTACATTGTCAAGATGTTTGCCGGCCATTATCAAAAGACCTTTCAAGGGTATTATTAGGGCCGACGAACAGTTCTCTTCTACGGCGTCCCCCCGTGTTGTCCCGTGTCATTAGTTTTGCTTCGCGCTGATTTGAAGTTGGTTGTGTCTCAGTCAGTGTGAGGGAAAAATAAGATGCACGCGCGCCAGTGCGTCTTCTCCCTCCCTAGCCCCAGTATACCACTGGATTTTTCCTCATTAACAACTCGTAGATATTCTGACATTATCCGAAATGACCGCTGCACAACCACACACACGTTGATACATTTGAACCTTTCTTCATGTAGCTTAATAATCATAATTCAGTGACGGATAGATGCAATGGCGAGCCACGGCAACCCGTGGAGTGAAATGGCATGGCAAGCCATGCCTTACCGCGGCGCGCTGCAGAATGCCGTGGCACGTCGCGTCATTTCGCTGCATCATGATGTATTAATAAGTACCATGAATTCTAAACTCATTGTAATAAGATTTAAAATAACTTGATTCTTAATAAAATTGTTTGCCATGACACGCCGTGCTGTGCCGGTAGTGTATTTTATTTACATCACTGTAGCCTCCTATTGAACACAGAAATTTAAATACGCGTGCCGGCGGTGAGCGTCGGCCCTAACCGATTCGATGCAAAACGCAAATAACTGTCTGAATGGAATGAAACTGCTATATTAGACACAATATTTATTAATTATTTAAAATGAGATAACGGAAAATATCAACTTAGTTGTGATATCAATTAGTTGGCAATATCAACGACTTCTGACTTGAGTTTGGAGGCAAGGGCTCTTCGCATCTGCATGGCATCCGGCGGTGGTGGAGGCGGAGTGCCCGCTAGAGCAGCGTGTGCCACGCGCGCTGACCGCGGTCTGGCAACCACGCTTTTAGATCCTTCACCACCTTGAAACGTTCGTATAATAATTAATAAATGTTTCATTTATCAAAATTTGAATTCAAAATTGTAATAGCATTTAATTAAGTAGGTACAAAGCTTTAACCACAAAGGCGCGTTATTATCGGTCGATAATATTGCACGCGTTTACAATGTGTCTTGGAGATAAAAATATAGAATAATAGAAGTAAAAAGTGTTTTTCAAATAAGTACATAAATAAAAAAAGTATGACTTCCCCATATGCACACTATCACTAATGTTGCCAGGTAAGAAAACTAATTTGGGGATGGCTGATAAGTATACAGACCTCCGGTTTCACTATCCACTTCGACTGCACCGAGCCTCCGTTCACGGACTTGCTTCTTCAGCGCTAAAAGCTTATCACGTTGCTGCTTCAAATATTCTTGACGAGCACGCATATCCTCCTCACTAACCTGGTGGATTAATTGAAATTTTAAGTACTCTGGTTGGCATCTAAATACGAGTTTATATGGAGGTGTTCATCTACCCTTAGATTTAAAAATTGAAAATGGAATAAGTAATGTATCACAGAGTAGGCTGTCTACTTCGCCCCCCGTCACGCCGCCGCGACCGCAGTACCACGCCGCGCGTACCTAGGGCGTGGTACTGCGGTCGTGGTACTTGCGGTTTGTCCTACTAGTGTCCTATCGGTACCTACTTAACTTACCTCTACTTTTTGTGGTGGTGGTTTAGGTGGTTCAATAACTTCAATCTTTTGCTCTTCAAAAGTCACTGTCTTCTTTGGTTCGTGTTCATCTTTCTTTTCGAAACTATGTAGTTTTGATAACAGAGTCTGTTTTTCAGCCACCACTTCCTCCGGTGGAACACTGATTTCTTCGTTTTCTTCGAAATCTTGCAACTGCAGCCTGATTTAATAACGAATTAATAGCAATGGCAACATTATGCGAGATGTGACTTAAAAAATACTAACCCCCAAAAATCACGAGGGTAACCTTATACCCTGGTGTTTACCTACCTACTCCCTAAGGTAACTTATTGAAAGTTAACTTTGAGTTTGCACCACACTAATAGAAAAAGATTAAAAAGAAAAACCAAACCAACCGAAGATGCAAATAAGGTAATCGACGACGGTAAGTTCGTAATAGTACGTTATTTCGTAAGTTTTATTTATGACACAAAAAATAAGTTATAGAGAATATGCATGGTTTGTTTTTATATTTTAAAATGATTATTTACATCGTTAATATAAATATAAAAAAGAAACAGTGCCAAACAAACAACATTTGGTTTTTAAAAAATGTTTTAAAATAGTAGGCTGATATTAGCCTGTTAAGTTAAACGACCGCCATGTTGGCGCGCTTGTCGTGACGTCAATGTACATGACAGCTGTCAATGTACATGACAGCTAACAACTACTTAATGTCGTGAATAGTTTCAAAAGTGTTTCAGATTGTATACTCTTAGTATTTTATTTCAATTTAATAATGCAACCGGACTATTATTTACAACAAACAGAAACCAGACGACACAATCTGATATTTTTTATTATGGGATATGATGTCAGAGTCCACTCCGAGTCGAAACGCCATTGGTCGGTTTTAACTCATTTGAATTTCCCTCTTAACTTACGCACTTTTCGGCAATTATTTCCTTAAGCAAAACGTAATTAAATTAAAAAATATTATTAGGTACGTCAATCTAAAAGAAAAGACTACATATAAAACAAAACTATCCGGTATTTGAATCACATGCATATTCCCTATTACAATGTCATTTACTCAAAAATCTCTATCATCTAAACTATGTCGGCTACGAACCGCACTTAAATTAATTATTATGGCTAGGCAAGTAATTAAACGTCATCCATCCAAGCCTAGCCGTTTTATTAAATGGCTGAACATCATTCAGGCCGTTCATTGAATGGCACCGTTTTAAAACTGATTAAGCCAGTTGGCGGCGACATATATAATGATAGTTAATTTACATAATTTAAAAATGATCTACAAGCTTGAGTGTGGAAATAGGTAAACAAGGGACACCGTTTTTGTTTCTTTACCTCAAGTTCGTAATTTATATAATTCTATAGTTTATACCACGCGTCGTAGGTAGGTATACCTCGGGACATACATCTTAGACACTGAGGTAAACAAATCTTAGACATAAAATGTGCTCTATACGCGCAGCACACGTTTCTTGGGTGTCTTTTAAAGATAGCACGGGATGCTACGAAGTTGGAGAGCTCTTGACTAGGTAAGCATAGATTAAAAAACAATCTGTGCGCGCTCCGACCTCGTTTGTCTCACGATTTAGATCCAGGATATAATTATGTTCCATGGTGGATACATATGCGATGAGCTCCCATTGAGTCTATATAATTTGTAAAAGTTGCAAAAATTTAAATCAATATAGTATATTGTTTTAAAATACATATTAATTACTAGCTGATACCCGCGGCTTCACCCTCATGGATATTGATTATCACGAATTTTGGCCACATCTCTGGTTCTAGGGTAAATGCACCAGTGAATGAACCCTTGAGATATTCAACATTTTGAATATTATTAGCATCAAATAACCTGACTAAAACTACTCTATAACTATTCTTCTAAACAACTAAGACTCCATCAAGTTTAAAATTAGATGGGCAATATGTCATTAATAGCCATAGTCAATAAGATCGACATTTATACGTATGTTGGTTTTTGCTAATAAATTATCACAACGCACTGTTCAGAACTTAATCCCGAAATAGAAGCTACGACCTCACGAACTTAAGAACAAAGACAAATTTTATCACGAATTTGGCGCTAAATGAGAGGTTCTCAAATAAATTAATATAAAAACGAAGTCGAACTGCAACTATATAATTTATGCAAATTATTGGCAAAATACCAAATTTTTGTAATGTTTGAAAGCTTATGTGTCATATATACGTAAGCTTTCAAACCTTCACAAAAATAGGACATTTACCTTAGTTGCTTGTTAGGGTTTCTAGTGTTGTCGCTTTAGACAATAACACGTGCGTTTTAAGAATGCAAGATCTAAAGGTTAGGGCTGCTGTAAGTACTTACTTTTTTATTTCAGTCATGACATCATCATTATCTGGCCAGTCGTCATCGTCAGTGCTTTTTGACGAATCCAATTCCTCTGGTTCACTTGAAAATAAAGGCATAGTCCCAAACCGCCGTTCTATCAATTCTAAAGCCTGGACAAAGAATAATTAATATTCATTGTTCATTCAAGTAGTAGATATATTTACATAAGTAACGATCGCATACATTTGCAAATCGCTTTAGGTACCTACTTAGTTTCATTAATTAAACTTATTTAATGCTCTCATCGAGCTCGGGGACCTCCACTTGGCCCCCGATTCTGCTAATTTTAAGACATAACAACACCACTGTCATACTGCGGACATTGCATAAAATTTCATTAAATTTTTGACTTTATTGCTTTAAGTTTAAAGTACAAAATGAAAAAAGAAAGACTTAACATTTTTCATTCACTCTACAAGATTGTCATTCAATTTTGGACTTTAACATAGTAGACGTAAAGTCTATAGTTAAATAGCAGTGGTTACAGTGTCTGTGGTACCGCAGTGGGTTTGTCATGAAAAAGATAATAGCAGGGCCCTGGACGATCCTGTAGGTACGTCACTTATTGCCTATTCTATTAGTCAGTTGTTGAAATTGATAGGTCTGCTCAGTGCTCTGCTGTAGTTTACCTACCTGTAACTGGAGCTCAACATTCTTATGAGTCATCATCTTCACAAACATTTCATAATCGTTAGCAGCCCATATCTGCTCGAAAAGGCGACGATGGAAATGTGCCGGCAGTCCAGCCAAGTCACGAGCTGATAGGGTGCATGCTGCCTCGAACTGGTCGGCAGATATACCGATGTCATCCATAAAGGAACCCAACATCACGTCTACCTGTAATTTTCACATGACATTTAAGAATTTTACTTTACACCTTTGTTTATAAATAGAGGCGTCTTTAAGAGAGGCGCTCGCGGAAAGGAGACATACCGCCATACTGTGACTGCTTCTCTTAGAGTGATCCCCCCCCCACCCGTCACTGCAGGCCCGCCCGCATGATGGTCACGGACATTCATTAGGTAGGCATCCATTAGTCATTTACTATTTTATCTAAGTAGGAGAATGTACTTACTAAATTACGATATGCATCGTGAATTTTTTTATACTCAGGTCTGTCCTTTACTTCTCCATCATCAGTTGGCTCAAAAGCTGTAATAAATATAGATAGGTATTTGTGGTTTAAACTTTTTACTTAAAATTTTGAAATCTGAGCAACACCCTAACATTTTTTCTTTTCAAATAAAAGCTTCTCATTTAATTGATTAAACTTCACAAAAAGTGCAGCAAATGTATGAAGGGCAAACTATCCGCATCATAACACTCACGTAAAGATTTTTCTTCAATAAAAGTCTGTAATGGTACGTTCCATACAGGACCATGAAGAAACCCCACTAAAGAGTCAAAAACCCAAGCATTGCCATCTAGATGTTCCATCTTCAGTCAATAATTTCACTTTCACTACGGTACGGTAAACTTCCGGGCTGTGTACGATAAAATAGTTTATATATTTTGGTACCCTTTGCACTGTAATACGTGACGTCTATTTGTACTTGGTGTTGTTATGGTAACAGATACAATTTCTTTGTTTTCTTCACCTTACTGACATATCATCGATTATAGCTTGTTAGGCCCAATTAGTTGATCAATAGTGCATTTACAATGAATATAAAAAGGTCGTTATATACTATTTGTTGCACGCGGTTCCACCCGCCTTTTATACTGATTCCGTTTTCTCAATCAAGTTTTAGCTATTGTTTCACGCGAAAACGTCTGTAGGGATCAGAATTTTGGCACAGAGATGGATTATTTCTGATGACATGGGCTTCTTTTTAACCCAAGAGTAGATCGGGGCAACGGTAGCAGAATTCCATGATGGTGCCGCATGTAACAACCAGTATTAAACAAAGGTATCAAAGCTTTTTATTGTATCCCAAGTTTTGGTAGATTCAACACTTTGTCCAACTTCTTGATTTTGAACGTACTTTTTTTTTCATATTTTCTGCTTTTCTGGTAACACTAACACTAAGGCTTAGGCCGCATTACGGTTTTTCCCGCAAGCGGTAAAATCGCGAAACCGCAGAATCGCTCGAGACGCACACACTACGGTTAAAAACCGCTATATTTTTACAGTGAAGACACTAATGACAGAACCGCTCGCAGTTACCGCGTCAGATGTGTGCGCGCCAAAGTTCTATAGATTACAAATTTTGGCGCGGTTTTTTCCCGCTCGCGGTTCTAAAATCAGTCGCGGTAAAAACCGTCAGTGCCGCCGCTTCCATATGTTTCCTTTGCTCACAAAATCAAGCGGTTTAGCCGCAGTGCGGCCTAGGCCTAACAGCTGTAACTGTCGAAACTGACCACATCGCAAAATATTATATTATTTCCGAAATTAGTGTGAATTCCAGTTTTTATGTATAAAAATGGTGGCTTTTTAAACATAACGTCTCGGACAACTCGCAGAAGTGTAGAAAATTGAATATTACAGTGAATTGTGACATTTCGTGTTCGTTCCAAATCTCCCTAGGGAGCTTTTAGTTTTAGTAAGGACCCCACAACTTTAGTTAGGCAGATATCATCATTCACAGTCATCATCATCCTCATCATCATCGACGTCATCAACTCATTATCTATGAAGATGATAATAATAGAAATATTAAAACATGGCTTAAAGGTCTTGTAACCAGGCCAAAAGTGTTTAAATTAAAAAATAAAAATGTCATATTCAATCGTTTATGGTTTATTCGAAAATCGATCGAAGATTTGAAAGATTTCATGATTTCATGATTTGTTGTGGATTGTGATGTACATTCTCAACCGACTATGTATTAGCTTGAATAATGCCTTATCTCTTTTTATATCCTCTTTAAAAATAACTCGGGTATAATCGTCTGTGCTTGAAATTTACTTGAGTATAAAATGTAAACAACCAGGCAAGTGCAAGCAACGCAATGAAAACAAAAACATTGTATGAACTAAATTAAGTACATGCATTAAAATGCCTTCTTCCGAAACAACAATAATGGAACTTGGAAACGTGAACGGCGTAAAATTAACATTGAAAGTGCATAAAAGGCAAAATTCTCCAAATTGGAGGCAGTTTACAATTTCTTACAAAAATACTGAAAAATCTACTATATGGCCCAAAATATCACTATTTATAGCAATAATTTTTAACTTCGTGGCATTAATATACGTTCGTATACATCTTACAGCTTTAATCGTCATAATAGTAGTATTTTTGTCCTTGGCCATATTTTGGGTAACACACAGTGTTCAATCTGGTACGATTTTTATTCTCTACTCATGATATATAACTATTTAAGCTTACATTGTAGACGGCTAGTAAAGCATCACATGTAACCTCTTAAGCCCTCTATTAATAAGATAATGATAGGGTGTACATTGCTTTATTAACACCAAGCCAACCTCACCCGTAAATCTGTGTTCCTGCTAAACAAATGACGAGACTCCTTTTAGGGTCAGGCCTTAGACGGCTTTCACTCATAGAAAAGCTGACATTCCAATCAGAAAAAAGAAGGCGATCTCAGGCCCCAAAATGCAAACTTTGGCTGTATCTGAGTAATTTCTGTGCGGATGAAGATTATAGATTACAATTAATAGTTAAGCAATCCCAAATTTTTATATACTACACAGTGCTATCAAGGCATAAACTAGCATAGCTACCTACTACCTACCTTATTATGCACTGTGGGGACAACAGAGGCCGCACAGATGATCCATCGGTGATTTCTGTGGGTCATTTCGTCCATATTACTTACCTTATAAAATGAATTCTAGAAAGCAAACATTTTCTTTTTCTTAAACTTACATTATTATAGCTTCCTTATTTTCTCTTTTACATTTTCTCCTCTCTACTCCACTGCTATTACCTTTTCTAAGTGTAATATTACTGAAGCTTACACTTTACTTGGAAAAAATAATCTATTATACTACAATAATTAATATTGTATGTTCCAGAAACTCTTCTAGTCATTCCAACAGTGGGCATCCAAAACTCAGTAAAATATGTGTGCGGCAAGGAAGACAACTTTATACCCTGGGCCTGCATTGATGATGTTATAATCAATGAAGTTATTAAGATGGTGAGTGTTATGTATGACTGGCAACACCAGTGAGACTGGCAACACAACAGAGAATGGGGGACGCCATGTTTGATTGTGCATAGAACGAGTAAACGTATTCCTCTACAATATTAAGTGTTTTTCTTCAATTGTTCCGAGTTACAATAGTGGCGACGAGTAAAACAAACAATGGCAGCCGCAGGAATTGCCGGCATGATTTTGCCGGGGGTTTTCGACCCAAACAGTGACAACTGGTGCAACTACAAAGAACAGTTGTATTTTGCGTTAGAAGCGGCAGGGCCACTAAATAATGAGCAAAAAAGAGCATTGTTTCTATCACAGTGCGGGAAACAAGCATTCAACCTAATCGTGTCGTTACTTTCACCGAACAAACCAAGTGAAGTTTCATTCGACGAAATAATCGCAGTGATCGATAAGTTCTTCATACCAAGACCACATCCTATCTTGGAAACGCAAAAATTCTATGCGAGGAAACAAAAAAGCAACGAACACCTAACAACATATGTAGCGGCGTTACATGATATAGGTTCACGGTGCGCGTTCCAGTCACTACAGAGACGCATAATAGAACAATTGATACTCGGACTACACAGTGAAAGCATCAGGAGAGAACTGCTGAAAATGAAATTTCAAGAAATGACATACGACGCAGTTTTACAGCGTGCTATTAACCTGGAAGCATTACAACATGGAAAACCGGAGACACAGTACGGAACAAACAGTTCTAGTAACCATCATGGCGGCACACAGAACAATATAAACAACAATACAAATGGAAATTCGTGCGAACCAATGGAAGTAAACGCAATCAACATCAAACAGTGTGAGCACTGCGCGAAACGACATCTGTCGAAATGCAGATACCGGAATGCAACATGCCACGCCTGTAAAAAAAAAGGGCACACAAAGTGGGCGTGCAAAGAAAAACAAAATAACAATCTGAAGCAACAAAAAAACAGTGTAAACAAGTGCAACGAGTGCATGTCAACACTTGAAAATGTAATCACGGAGTCAGAAAGTGAAGATAACCACGGAATATACGCACTGAGCCCCGCCGGTGTAGAGCGCGTTAAACCTTACATGGTGGAAGTAACCATCAACGGCGTGCCCGTTAGTATGGAAGTGGATTCCGGAGCTTCCCGTTCAATCTTACCGCATCGCGTGTACCTGCAACATCGTGACGCTTTCCCTGGAGAGCTGAAAAAATACGAAAACAAACTAACAACATGGACAAATGATGTTTTGAAGGTCAAAGGCGAAACAACGGTCAAGGTTGAATACAATGGAATAGAAACAGTCCTGCCCCTATTGGTGAGCTGCGGGCAGGGACCAGCACTATTAGGAAGGGCATGGTTTGAAACATTGGGGATTTCAGTACAAGGGGTGAATTCGCTAAGCGAAGAGGAAATTACAAACAAATTTCCCAACCTGTTCAGCGAGAAAATGGATGAGTACAAAGGACCGCCAGTGGGAATCAAGCTCAGAGATGGAGCTGTACCAATATTCCTGAAAGCTAGACCAGTGCCCTTTCCACTCAAAGAAAAAGTGAACCAGGAAATAAATAGAATGATTGAAGACAAGATAATCACTCCAGTGAAGACATCACAATGGGCAACTCCCATATGCATAGTGCCAAAGCCAGATGGATCATTGAGATTGTGTGGTGACTACCGGAGCACTGTCAACAAAGCATGTGAAGCGGACAGCTACCCATTACCTACCGCAAACGAAGCTTTCTTTCAGCTGTCAGGAAGCAAATACTTCACCAAGCTCGATTTAAAACATGCATATTTCCAACTCAAAGTAGATAATGAGACAGCAGAAGTGTTAACACTGAACACACCGCTCGGATTAATGCGTATGAACAGGCTGGCCTTCGGCATAAATGCAGCCACAGCCATATTCCAAAGAATTATGTCAGCACTGCTAGCCGGGGTCGATGGAGTGGCTTGTCTGCTCGACGATGTAGTGGTCAGTGGCACTACCCTTGAAGAACACGATGGAAGACTGGAGTTAGTACTCAATAGGCTCGATGAAGTCGGGTTAAAACTGAACAAAAAGAAGTGTGTTTTCGCAGAAAGGAAGGTGCAGTTTTTGGGCTATAAAATAGATGGAGATGGAGTACACCCAATGAAGGAGAAAATACAAGAGATTGCAGACAAACCTGCACCCAAAGACAAGAAATCCCTCAAGGCATTTCTAGGGTTGTACAACTTTTATGAGCGCTTCATTAAAGAGAAGGCAGCAGTCTTACAACCACTGTACAAACTGTTGAAAGAGAATGTGGAATGGCAATGGGGGAAAGTCGAGCTAGAAGCATTCGAGAAGGCGAAAGCGCTTTTGACATCAGACCTGACACTAACTCACTATAGCCTGCAAAAAGAACTGGTGCTCATATGTGATGCCAGTGAGTATGGAGTGGGTGCTGTCCTGGCTCACAAGATGGAAGATGGTACAGAGAAACCAGTGATCATGGGTTCCCGAACCCTGCAAGAGCATGAACGCAGGTATGCTCAGATAGACAAAGAGGCTTTAGCCATAATGTTTGGTCTGAAAAAGTTTAGGCAGTACTTGATGGGCCGCAAATTTACAATATACACAGACCACAAGCCCCTGCTAGGCATATTTGGCCGCAGCAAACCCATACCTGAGATAATCTCATCAAGGATGCTCCGATGGGCACTAACATTAAACACATTTGACTACAATATTCAATACAGAGCAGGGAAGGACATGGGGAATGCAGACAGTTTAAGCAGGTTTCCCTCACCAAGCAACGAAGAAGAGAAGGAAGAAGAGGTGTTTCTGCTAGAACAAACAGAAATGATGGGAATAACATCCAAGTTACTAGCTAAAGAAACAGACAAAGACCCAATCCTTCGAAAAGTAAAAAACCTGTTATTGCATGGCTGGCCAGATAAAACAGAAGAAGAATTAGAGCCATTCCACAGGAAGAGAAACGACTTGTCACTGAACAAAGAATGTATCATGTGGGCCAACAGGGTTGTAATACCCACAACATTGCAAAAAAAAGTGTTGAAAGCACTTCATGAAGGCCACGATGGCATGATCCAGACTAAAAGAATGGCTAGAGCTTACCTATGGTTTCCCTCCCTGAACGAAGACATAGAAAAGATGATAAGTGAATGTGACGCTTGTCAACTTAATAGGAACAACCCACCAGAGACGCAACACACCTGGACACCAGAAACACGGCCCTGGTCCAGAATACACATTGATTTCATGGGGCCATTCATGGAAAAAACATTTCTGGTAGTAGTGGATGCTTACAGCAAATGGCCAGTAGTCGAGATGATTCCATCAATGTCTAGCAAAACCGTGATAGACATCCTAAGACGCACTTTCGCAGACCATGGGCTGCCTGAAATAATAGTTTCGGACAACGGCCTGGCATTCACCAGCAAGGAATTTCAAGAATTCACACAACGGAACAATATTAAACATTTGACTGGAGCACCCTATCACCCGGCCACCAATGGCCAAGTAGAGCGAACAATACAGACCATTAAGATGAAGTTAAAAAAACAATCCCAACAACCGTGGCCAGAGCGAATAGCGCGGATGCTATTTCAAATGCGTACTGTCCCAAACTCAGTGACAAACAAGTCCCCAGCTGAACTCCTTAATGGTAGGCGATACAGAACAATACTCAGTCAACTACACCCAGACTTAGACTACTCAATCACAGACACAGATGAAGGAGAAGAAAGGAGAAATACAAAGAAAACATTTAGTGACAAAGATCATGTTTTATTCAGGATATACAACAATAATATAAAATGGATGAGAGGGGTGGTAGAAAAGATGGTGGCTCCCGGAGTATATGTGGTGATAGGGACAGATGGATCAAGACACCGCAGACATGTGGACCAGATGTTGCGCTCACGAGCACCTGGAACAAAACAAAACCAAACAGACGATAATGGAAGTGACAGTGAAATAGTCATTCCTCCACCTGAAGAATGGCCTGATATAATTGGAGTGTAAACTATGAGCTCTGAAATGTTAATATATGTGTGAGTTAGAATAAATAAAAGTGATTACAAGTGAACAAATAAATAAAGAAGCTATTAGGCTGTGATAGAACTAAAGTGATTAAAACAGTGGTACGGACAATAATTATCTCTTGAACTGAAAGTGATTTATAGACTATAGTTGTGATTAGAATTAGCTAAAAGACTGATTTAACTTATGGGGGAGGTGTTATGTATGACTGGCAACACCAGTGAGACTGGCAACACAACAGAGAATGGGGGACGCCATGTTTGATTGTGCATAGAACGAGTAAACGTATTCCTCTACAATATTAAGTGTTTTTCTTCAATTGTTCCGAGTTACAATAGTGAGTATCATTATAAATTTTTTGAGGTATCCATACTGAAATGCAAAACTGAACGGATTTTGATGAATCTTGGTATAGCCCTTGAGAAAGGACATAGGCCATGTTTGATTGTGAAAACTGACGTCCACGCGACCAGAGCCGCAGGCAACAGCTATTTTCAAATGAAGTATCAATTCTTCTGGTGTTACTGAGCATCAGTAGGCTAAAAAGGTCACTTTATTGGAACTGACATCCACGCGACCGGAGCCGCAGGCAACAGCTAGTTTCAAATAAAGTATCAATTCTTCTGGTGTTACTGACCATCAGTAGGCTGAAAAGGTCACTTTATTGGAACTAACATCCACGCGACCGGAGCCGCAGGCAACAGCTAGTTTCAAATAAGTATCAATTCTTCTGATGTTACTGGGCATCAGTAGGCTAAAAAGGTCACTTTATTGGAATCATGTTAGGATAATATTTTGTCTAGTGGCAATACTTAAACTAAATTACTAGTAGAATCTGTTTAGTACATCAATTGTTGTGATTCCGCTCATATGAGTGACCATTTAATGAATTTTATAAGAATCTATTGAGATTTACCAGGTATTAATAAAGTTACTGTTGTGGCCTTTTAGACCCACAGGTTTAATAAATGCTTGCTACCTACTCATCATTATCATCAATGCACCATTCTCTGTTGTATATGGGAAATATACATATATACTTGGAGTCAGCTTTCCTCCCCATTCCAATTTAGTTTTTTGAACTTTAAGCGAGTGACCCTATCTGACCTCAAAAGGAATGCCTGCACTAGAGCCTCGTCCATCAATTAGTAGGTGTCTTGAAGTCCAAAGAATTGAATCAATCTCAAAAAAGGTTGTAATTAAGCGGCAAGAATGTTTATAGAGAAATAGGAATGAATGCTTTGATCACACTCACCGAGTGAAGTGGCGAGAATGTACTCGGCACTGTCTCGCCACTACACTCGGTGCGTGTTATCTGTGGCCTTGATCACACGCATGCCTTATGAACTTTTACTTTTTCCTTAAATAATTTTGTTCGTTAACTGTTTCAGAATCGAGTGCTCTATTACTTAACGGTATTGGTGAAGCAAAATGATTCAGAATCAGTGAAATTAATATCACTGTTTAAGGTATGCAAGTATGTCTATCAATATAAAGTTAAATTGGATACTCCACCTTATTCATCTGCCACCATTTACATAATGTCCCGAGATGGCGTGCGGTTTTATTCGGTTCGAGTCCGATATAATCGCTCCTGTCGTTCGAATTTGGGGGAGTTGTACCGAATTTCTGCACGGGCACAAAAAAAAAGAGCGACCTTGAAGCTATCCCATCTAAAATTCTTACGAACTGTGGTTCAAATCATTTCCAGTGCCCCAAGCACGAAATATATTCAAATTCGTAACGTAAACATGTCGACAGAACGGAGCATTACGATTGGCCGCCGGCTTACTGAGAACCTGTGTGTATGTGTTAAGCCTGCCAGTCGCAGTGATCCGTTCTCTCGATACATTCATGGTCGGCAGCACGAGTGTAACGCCTCTGGTGTTGTGGACGTCCATAGGCCAACGGTAACCACTTTTTATAAGGTCGACCGCGTGCTTGTCTGCCAGCTAAGTGGTATAAAAAAAAAACGTTTACGTTAAGATTTCCAATGTTGTTCGTGCTCGGGGCACTGGCCGTCGACATTTCTATTTTTAGCGTCCCGTCCCGAATAGGAATGATTTATGAATAAATGTACGACTATAAAAAAAATCAAATGGCATTGAAGTAATCATCATGCTTGGCCTTGATACTCTCCATCCATCAAAGCAATGACTAACAATGACTGTCGGATTTATTTATGTAACTTTTATTTGTGAGTCACGTGTGACTCATAGTCATGCCTTCCGTTGAATCACACACTTATAGATTCAGATTAGATTAATTAAGATAGCTTGAACATGCCTTTTTGACATGATTCTGTATTGATATATGTGAGTGTACTATGGGACCTAATATCACTAAATCTCACATTGAGGAGAGGGGATTAAAATCTTCAAAAACGCCTCACGTAATTAATGGACGCTCCCTTTTGGTTTTTGGGAGATAAATGCAACATACTTAATTTAATTCACTGAAATCGATTCACACTTGCAATATAGAGGAAGTTATATTTCACACTCACATCTGCCCTTATTTCCCATTGGTTGATTTCCTAATCGTCGGTCGAAAAATTTGTATTAAAACTTAAAAAAAATCTACATTTCAGTTCACGAAGCCCAGACTATTGATGCTGGAGAGGATATATTCAGAACTTCAGTCGATATTGGTGGACGCGAAGAAGGATGCCGCTATGGGATCCGGTGATAAAAAATAGAGCAGGAAAACATACTTACTCAAAACATTTTTGTTATTCTATTTAGCAGTATTCAACTGCTCTATAGCCGCTTTTGGTGGCCTCAGCGGTAATTGGGTATTTTTCTGTAGTAAAAATGCATTTCTTTTTTTGAGCTTATTAAATTAAGAATTGTAAAAGAGTGGGAAAAGTTGAGTTTGTTCTTATTTTAAGGTTGTTATTTATTTTTAATAATCCGTATTTATAATAGTAAATTATTCGACATTTAAAAATTCTAACGTCACAATTGTTTATTTCATACAGTTTCTTTAGAACTTACTGTTTTGACGTTTAGAAAAAGTAACTGATTTGACTGGACAGTCAAATACCCAAATTTCTGTGGCTCATAATGAGCTATTATTGTGTAATGGACTTAGTGTAGTTTTTAAGTCATTGTTATCACCCTAGTTGTAAGATATTAAAACTATAATATTGGAAATTTATAGTATTGTTTTTTTCCTCCTGAATCAGACAATGCAAAGCGCTTTTTATATTATCACACAGGTGAAACCCAGCGGTCCCTGAGCTCCGAGGGCGCCCTGGCCTCGTATGCAATCAGGATAATAGGTACGTCTTGATGAAGATGATGAGATGACACGGGTGAAACCCAGTGCACAGCTGCTAAAGAATATTCATCACGGTACTACTAATAGCCTGGTGTGTGTAGTGTTTTTTTATGTAGGACACGTGAATGTGACTTCTTCGCGTCTGACGGTGAGGAGAAGGCAAAGTGTCAGGAGAGGGTCACCAATACTGACACGTACGGTGGGTTCAAAGTTAGCGACGGCACTACTGAAGCAGTAGTGCAGAGGAAAAATATAACTTCCTTACGGTACTACCAGCGGTAGTGCGGTGAAGCAGGAGTGATTTGATTTTTATAATCTCAATTCAGATAAATTGCATTACATTGAATAATGTAGTATCTACGTATCTAACTCATATGTTGTTTACGATACCTATTTGCAATTCGAGATATCTCGATAAGAATGTTTATCGCAGGTTATCTTTTCTCTTCTGCTAAAGTAAATACCACTATGTGTTAAACTGGGTAAAGATAAACCTGAGTTCATGGAGTTAGATAACTATGACCGCAGTAGCACTATTGCTTACTCTATTAAAACTTATTGGAGCCAAATTATTATGTTTTTTTTTTTTTTTTACGTGCGGGCAATCCCCACGGATACCCCCCCCTTCGGAGCCGAAGGGGGAGGTTATGTCGGACTCGAACCGACTAAACCGCACGCCGTCTGTGGGTCGATGTGCTAGGCCGAAGGTGAGGTTGTCTTGTGACATATCCCTCCTACGATGCGCGCCGCCGCCGTGGCCTGCTTCTGCTAGAGTGACGAGCGGCTCCACCCGTCACCCTCAGGCCCGCGCTCATGGGGGGCGGAGGTCGGTTTGCGCCCTCCGACGCCCGAGCCGCCTTCGAACGCGGCCAGCGATGTCCGCGAGTCTTTCTCGCTCGCTGCGCCGCGCCCGCTCTGCTGTCTCCTTCGCGAGCATGACCTGCTCGCAGAAGGAGGCGCTGGCCGCCCACGCATCCGCGCAGCGGACCATCGCCGCGAGAGCCAAATTATTATGTACCTATTATAATAAATAATCTTATACAAGTACTTATAGGCACGAATGTGTAACAGATAATAGTTAAGTATCTACATAACACATAACTAGCTTAGCAAACAATCCACATCAAAATTTACCCATGCTGTGATAATACAATACATACCAAAAGGAAAGAATAATTTCGTTTTATCAAAAATGTAAACGGCGGACCAGCACTATTCCAGTACCCAGTAAAAGCGCAAAGTCCAGATGAGTCTTGAGCGGATTTCAGTCGAAATAATCATCTATACTAATATTATAAATGCGAAAGTAACTGTCTGTATGTCTGTATGTTACGTTTTCACGCCTAAACCACTGAACCGATCTTGATGAAATTTGGTATAGAGGTGTATTAGGTC
This sequence comes from Eilema caniola, assembly GCA_949126895.1. NCBI lineage: Eukaryota > Metazoa > Arthropoda > Insecta > Lepidoptera > Erebidae > Eilema > Eilema caniola. Next base: position 10,859,121 of record OX421481.1, on the reverse strand, counting down.
TTGCGAACGGACATAGGCTACCTTTTATCGCAAAAAGGGTGTAGAAGGGGGGATTAGGGCCATAGGATGGAAGTTTATATGAAAGTTTGTCATTTTTGAAGATATCCTGATGAAATTTGGTACAGAGATAGATTAAGGAGAGGGGGGGGGGGGGGATATGGGATGAGAGTTTGTCAGTTTTGAAGATATCCTGATGAAATTTTACAGGGATGAATTTGAGCTTGGGAACGAACATAGGCTACACTGTCGCCAAAATGGGGGTTTAAGGGGGGGAAAGGGGATGAAAGTTCGTCAGTTTTAAAGATATCCTGATGAAATTTGGAACGGACATATGCTACCTTTAATTGCGAAAAAAGGGGTAGAGGGGGGAGTAGGGTTAGAGGATGTAAGTTTGTCAATTTCGACGATATCCTGATGATATTTGGCACAGAGATAGATTAGAACTTGGAAACAGATATGGCTACCTTTTATAGCGAAATAAGAGGATAAACGGGGAGGGGTAGGAGGAGATGAAAGTTTGTATGAAAGTTTGTTATTTTTAAATATCCTTATGAAATTTGGTACAGAGATGAATTAGAGCTAGGGGACGGACATAGGCTACTTTTATCGTGAAAAAGGTGGTAGAAGGAGGGGGCGGGGTGGGGGGATTAAAGTTTGTCCTTTTTTTGACAGGCGTGTATAGGTCAAATAGAAAGTCGAGTAAAGAAGTATAAGCATAGAAGAAGAGTCAGTGGAGAGGCGAGTATAGAATTAAATAGAGTGCAGTAGACAGTCGAGTAGAGAGTCGAAAAGTGAGGCGAGTGGAAAGACGAATGTAGAGGCGAGTAGAGATCGATTAGAGAGTTGAGTAGATATTCGAGTAGAGAGCGGAGTAGATAGGCGAGTGGGGAGAGTCAAGTAGAGAGGCGAAAAGAGAATCGAGTGGATGGGCGTGTAGAGATGCGAGTACAGAGGCCAATGAAAAGGTGAGTATAGAGGAAAGTGCAGAGTCGAGTAGAGAGGGGAGCAGAGAAGTCAGTAGAGAGTCGAGAATAAATTCAAGTATAGAGGCGAGTAGAAAGACGAGTAGAGAGTCGAATATAGAGGCGAGTAGAAAGTCGAGAACAGAGGCAAGTAAATAGTCGAGGAGAAAGTTGAGTAGAGAGGCGAATTTAATGCTCAATGAGTCGGCTCAACACTAAGCGATAACCGTCATCCACGCGGGCGGAGCCGCGGGCAAAAGCTAGTTATTTAATAAAATACACCTAATAGAACCATAAACTCGGCAGACAGTGGCCATAAGAACATTGGGCTGTGGAGATCAAACGACAGCATTCTATTTTCGACCGACTGAAAGAATTGACTAGGCTTTCCTAAACTTGTCTATGTAGCTTTGTCGGGGTAAAAGTCTCTTCTGATCTAAATTTAAAGGAACAAGTTGGGTGCTAGGAATTGCTTCAAAATTAAATTATTATTTGTAATGAATGACAAATAATCCTATTTCCTTAATGCAAGAGGGGAATTTGCCCGTGAAGTTAGTAGCTTTCACTTGTTCGAATTTAAACACTAGCAACATCATTGTGACTTTTAACTAAAAGGCTATCAATATCATTCACAAAATCAACATCAAACGTTTTACTAGTAGGTACTGTCTATCAATTTTCCACTATGTTTTTCACTTTTCAGTTTTATTTTATAGAAAAAATCATGGAACTGAAACGGTAAAAGAACTACATCGACTGGTGTGAATCGTTCGTGGAAATCCCGTTGTTAGTTGTAACTGCGGAATATATAGGCATAGAACTAACATCTGCTCGAATTTCCCAATTTGTTAGCAATTCGTAGCACACCTCGGCTCGCAGGCGATGCCAAAAACACGAGCAATACCTACGTTGAGATCGCTCCATTGGTTTTTGGTAACGATCAGCCGGGTTCCCCACCTGCACAAATTAACACCTCGCTAGTTCGTTTATTCAGTGTTGTAATTACATACGTACCCATACATGGATTAATCGCTTAAATTCATTCGCTATGTAGCTAAATATATTTGTCACGTGGTGCTGTGACACTTATAGTTCAGCATTTCGGTAACGCCTACGTACGAGTTATCGCGCTGTGTAATTGCAACGGGCGCTAAACTCTGATATCATTAGTAGACGTTTACTTACCCGAGCGTTAGTCACTAGAATCTGCAACAATTTAACTCTATAAACAGAACAATAATTGTATTTTGGTGTATTTGTTGCGGTTCGTTACTTTAAGAATTTTGGGAACGGATGAATTAGATTTGAAAGACTTTGCCAATCTGAGGGTGGAACAGATTGTAAGTTTTTGCAAGGAAACAGGTAGGTTCGACGAAGCGCCGTGATTGCCGGACACCCCTATCCCTTACAGAAAAAATAGGGGAAATGGGTGAAATGGCCCACAATGAAGGGCAGATCACCCGTCCGGTCGCGGCGTCCCCTGCTGGCAGTAAGTAAGTAAGTAAGTACTTTAAGAAATTGGACTTGTAGGTAGGTAGGTAGCTATTTGTGTGGCTGCTCCGATTTTGTATAGAACTGAAAAATATGTAGATCCTGAAAACAAATTATCTACCTAGCTAGGTTTAGGGGTAAGGACTTTAGGGTTAAATTGTTTAATATTATAATGTAAGTAATCTAATCTAACCGAAACATATTGTTTAACGAAGTGGTTAGATACCTACCTACAGTTGAATTGTGCCTACATCTAAACAAGACATTTCTCTGCGCCTGTGCTCAATTTAGTTGCACCCTGTTGAGACGTTCAAGCCTTATACCTATTTAAGTCACGCTACGATGGATTCATTATATACGGTTTGAGATTGGAGATGTATAGAAATACACCTCCACTACAACCAATCAATAATACTAATATAGACAAATGGTTCCTTTCTGCTAGGTAGGTACAGTCGACAAAGAAGATACGGTTGCATTTTTACCTCAAAGCAATATGCTCTGAGACTTTTACATACAACTTTATTTGAAAATGTGCAACTCTATCTCCTTTGTCCGTATATCTTAGAATGTGGAATGCTATCGTACCAAGTTTTCTAGTTCAGCGCGCAGCTTCACCTCACTATTTCCTGTCACGAGGTGATATTGGTCAGTTTAGTCACCTATCAATATGAGGAGTGTGGTGTTGTATCTTCTGTCATCGTTATCTTTTAGTTTATACGACACAAGTATAGTCAGAACGCTCTTGACTACAGTCGGGGAAAACCAACCAACCAACCAACCAACGATCATTTTCAGTACCTACTTTGTTCGTCAAGATCGCTGCGACTGTACCCCACAGTCTTATTTGGTCATGTCCAACAAGTGCATATTACTTGCACCAGCCAGTGAGAGAGGCCGTCATGTTAATATCCATCCATCCTCATCGATCACTCTTTTCATTCGTCATTCGCCAGTAATTATAACATCCTCTCACTTCAATCGCGTCTACGCTGCAACGTTCTTATTTAGAGTTTTATTTCGTTGGACTGTGGTGGTCGATTATTTAAATCTGTCCTGTGTGGTTTTTTGCACTGGCAAAGCGTTTCTCGCGTAATCCAATGAGATCAATTATTAGATTTCGGACGTAGGTAGGTACTAAGCGCCAATAACGTGGGTTCTAATTGAATGAACCACCGCCATTTTCTCGCTCTTATGCTAATTTCATTGTCTAGGTTGAAAGGAGCTCTAATGACTACCAAAACGGTAATGTATATAATACGTTCTTTATGTGCAGTTTTAATAGACACTGTATTATTTGTGGTACCGTTTTTGTTCTTCTCATTAATTTGTTTAAATTAGGAATGTAAAGTAGGTATCTAATACCTTCATGAATTTCAGAGCAACACACTCACCATTGAAACAACTCGGTTACCACCCTTTGAAAGTACCTATGTAAGATGTAAGTCTATAATTTTAGTATTGTGTAAAGTTTAATCAACGAGAACCTACTCACCTAGGTAGATATTATTAAATAGTACCTACCTACTACTTATAATATCCTAATAGGTAGGTAGTCTAATATGTACCTAAGTATATTTTAAAATCGTATTTTAGGTAGGTTTTATTGACGGGCCCCGATAGTGGAGGTAGACACACTGGCTGGACGTCGCTGTTGCATGCATGCCAAAGATCTTACTACCACAGATGCCCAAGACCAGGTGAAGTAGGTAAGTATAGGAATAAAACCCGGAAGGCGGTCCCTGGGGAGCCTCGTGTATGACTGGGACTAATGCTAAGATTTTGATGACAATTTTAAATTGCGTGTGTATGTATTTTCGTTTTTGGGGTCCGTACCCAAAGGTTAAAAAAACGGGACCCTATTACTAAGACTTCGCTGTCCGTCCGTTCGTCCGTCTGTCACCAGGCTGTAGCTCAAGAACCGTAATAGCTAGACAGTTGAAATTTTCACAGATTGTGTATTTCTGTTGCCGCTATAAAAACAAATACAAAAAACAAAATAATAACAATAACTAAGGGGGGCTCCCATACAAAAAACGTGATACTTTAGCCCTTTTTCATGGCTTTTAGCCTTTTAGCCTTTTTTTTTTGGGACGAAACCCTTTGTGCGCGAGTCCGACTCGCACTTGGCCGATTTTTTCTTTTTCTAGTCATTTAAATTGAATATAGTAGGCAACTAGAATTCTGGAGCGACTAACAAACATTACAATTACAAAACAATTGCTTAAGCTAAGGGGACTCCTGATTCATAACCTTGTACAACATGCACGCAATCTATATGCTAATTTTATTGTACTGGCTCTAAACGATGCACTTTCATTATGTTAATGTCAACGGTCAATCGGCTTAATTCGTGATCAGGCCATAGGATGCTGTGAATGTTTTTCTCCTCTCGAGGGAAGTCCTTCGGCAGTCCCTTGGAAGTTAAAACTAAGTAGTTACTCTTACTACTGCATTCTTCGGGTAGGTAATACTTTCTAATTAGTTAAGTACAGTTTAGGTCAGCAGGTAAGTCGTGAGTAAAGAAACATTTAGACCATATTAGACGATAAATAAGTAACAAGAAAATTATTGTAGAATATCTAATAGATTGCGATGTGTAGAAGAAAAAATCGGAAAACAGATTTCGGATTTCAATGCAATCGGGGCTAATAGGTAGATATTGCGAATGTAGACTCAACCTAGGCTTAGCTTAAGTACCTAATTTATGTTAGGAGTTCTAGAATGCGAATAAATATGTCATTGAGAAATACGCATTTGAATCAATAAAATCATCAGCCTATTTGATCAAAAACAGATCAATAAATTGTAGGTACAGGTTAAAATAATTTCAGTCAATACTTAAGTCATCTATTTCATGGGTTTAGCCTAGTACTACGTTAGTACCTACTATTAAATTTTTTCATTATAAACATTATGTAACATATATGAAATTAGTTTGTATCTAGTTTTGAACTACCTAGTACTTTATTATACCTAAGATGCTAAGTTTTACATTTGGAATATAATGCCAATTGTAAATTGTCTACTCTTTAGGACACAATATAATAATATGTATGTCACCGCCAACTAGCATAATCAGCCGTTCATTTAACTGCCTGAATGAAATTCAGCCGTCTCGTTTATTACTTCATTTTATAACCTGGCTGGCTAATGCTTGGGCCAATCGTAAGATGGGGCACTACTTCGAAATAAGATGTACATATACTTACACCTGTAAATCCCCGGCAGGTAGAGGTGTATTCATCGAAAATTTGTGACAGGATTATTGAGATAGCTGCGCAATCCGACTTGGTTAGGTTAGGTTAGAAGGCTAATGCGGGAGCGGAGCGAAGCTTTTTCTTTCGCTCCATTAAGCCTTCGTGGTTATTTTTTTTGTAACCATGCAGAAATAAGTCAATTTTCTAACTTTTTCATTAAATCACTAGGCAAGTAATTAAACGTCATCGATCCAAGCTATTTGCCTAGCCGTTTAATTAAATGGCCGAACACCATACAGGCCGTTAATTGAATGGCGCCGTTTAGTCTAGTCAGTTAATTTGACGGCTGATTAAGCTTGTTAAAGGCCACATATACCTACATTATCTAAGCATTTTAATTGTCACATTACATTTAACACTCGCTTACCAAGATGACTGATATTAAGAAGCTTTAAGAACAAACGCGGTAGCTGTAAATGTCGAATTACAGCGTTTGGCACCTTCTTACGTTCACTAAAAATCACCTAGTTAGATCAGGTAACGGAGTTGGGAGTACGTATTGGAAGACTAGAAAGCTTGTATGATGAGTTTCAAGAGGTTCAATTGCAGTTAGAATTTTTATCTGAGACCTCTGATGCTGAGTATGCAGAGCGAATTGCAGTTGAATCGCAATATTATACAAAAAATTGGGGCAGGGTACACAAATAATTCCTATAAAATTGCAGAACAAAATGATAAAAAATCGCACTCCAAATCTAGGTGTCAACTTATTCAATTGTTCAAGTTCAGGATCGTACGACAACTGGCTTGAGTGTCGTGACAAGTTCACTAGTCTTCATTACAATCGCGACATTGTCGAAATTTGCAAATTCTATTACCATTAATAAATATAATTCGTCATCCATCCTTAAATATCAAAAAGTCTGTTAAGGGCATTAACAATTCTTTATCTCACGTAAACAAGATGTGTCGTTTATTATTCGAATGACTTGTCGTGTTTGTACTATATACACATTTAACAGTAGATCTTACCACGAACATACAGTTGGCAGATCCATATTAGCACAGTATTACTACTACATACAGTAGCGCGACGAATGTACTTACTCAGAGCAACAGAGGCGAACTTGCGACGCGACGGGGGCGCGGACGCGCTGTCCGCCAAATCGCGTCTTCTGCGGGAAAGTTCGCTGAGGGCTACTGTAGCTCGCGTGACAATTACCTATTAATATTTTTTTTCATTTCATATCATAATGGTGCACTACTGCTCCGTATTTCGACGACGCCAATAAAGACATACGATTTCATACATTTCCCCGTGACGCGAGGTAGGTAAGTTTATTTCTATAATTTCAAAGTAACGTCTAGAATCTATCGATAGAGGTTACCAAAAATGTAGTTAAATAAACATCAACATTGAAAGAGTTTTCAATTCTTTTATGCAATAATGGTTAGGGTATTATGAATCAAAAATCAATAATTATTCAGTACCTACTTACAACTATTTTCTCGCGTCGACAATCGTCGCATTTTCGAATGTCAACGAATGCTGATTTTATCATACGCCCGCTGCATCTACATCAGCTCCGATGATCATATCTATATATGATCATCGGAGCTGGTGTTTTTGGCCACTGTTAGGTTCAGAAAAAATACTGTTAGGTGATGCAATGCCTACGTTGTACCAAACCAGTCTTGGTTGGGCAATTAGTGGCCAGTCAACAAGGCCCTCAATTATATTTAATTTTTACACTTTTATTTATAACTTTATTTAACTTAATTTTAACTATCTTCAATTCATCATTGAGACAGATGACTTTTTAAACCAACCTCTGTGGAATGAAATGTTGTCATAGTTATCTTCTTATTCTCCTATGGAGAAATGAGGTACCTTTATCAGTAGTTCATAGAGCTATTCCTTGAATCGCGTTTATCAGACGGTTGAGTATACGATCAGATACGTTTACGGTATCCTCAGACAGTTTAGGTGATTCACTTAATCATGCTACAATGATCATTTCTAGCCAGCCACCCCCACTTGACAACTGCTCCTCTTTAAAAGTAAATTAAACTCTAGCACATTGTCAGTGTGTCAATCACGTAACTTGGCATTCACCTTTCATTCCTTAGTATGGAATGTCACGCGAAAGCAAGTACTAGGTAACAAGAAACCTTATTATGTATATGTAGTCATTTAAAATCAAGTGCACCTACTTCCTCTGGGCTATATTTAATCACATCCGGATGGTAGGGTTACCGCACGTTAATTAGTTCATTGAATAACCTATTTGAACTTGACAATTAATTAGTTATTACAGTCCACTGTCACCTTAAGTCATCGTTATCATTTAGGTACTTACTTGATTATTACATTGGGTGTTCCAAAACTTTATAATTAATTTAGTTTTTCAATACATTTTGCATCTCGTGAGCGATTTAACAAGCCTTTTTTTTTTTTTTTTTTTTTTTACGTGCGGGAAATCCCCACGGATACCCGCCCCTCCGGAGCCGGAGGGGTAGGTTATGTCGGACTCGAACCGACTAAACCGCACGCCGTCTGTGGGTCGTGGTGCTAGGCCGAAGGTGAGGTTGTCTTGCGACATATCCCTCGCACCCCGGCTGACCCAGGGCCATCCCTTTCGGTCTGGCCCTCCTCGGGAGGTGGGGACCACGCCGTCCCCGACTCAACCCCGGTGTGGGGAGGCGCGCATCGTCCTACGATGCGCGCCGCCGCCGTGGCCTGCTTCTGCTAGGGTGACGGGTGGCTCCACCCGTCACCCTCAGGCCCGCGCTCATGGGGGGCGGAGGTCTGTAAGCGCCCTCCGACGCCCGAGCCGCCTTCGGGCGCGAGCAGCGATGTCAGCGAGTCTTTCTCGCTCAAGCCATAATAATTAATAAGTTAAAATTATGTCATGGAAATGCAAGTTCGTCCGTCCACGATATTTGCGTCTAATTGAGCAGTCCAACTGGGGAAGTACCTCTACCCTTTAGAATACCGCGGCCATAATAACCTCGTGCTGTGTTCCCGACGGTAAGTAGGGTACTCAGACCTCACTGGAGAGTTTTTGTGCTGTCAGTGGGAAGACCAAAGGCTATTCCTGCGTTGTCTTCTATACTGACAGCACAGAAACTATCTGTGTTTACAGGGTCGGCAGCACGAGTGTGAATCTCCTGGTGTTGCCTACGTCCGTGGGCCACGGTAATCACTACCATCAGGTGAACCGTGTGCTCGTCTGCCACCTCAATGGTATAAAAAAAAAACCATTACCTACCTTATTTTGTACTTTGACTCCTAATCTGATAGTTTTGCTGATTGCGGCATCAAGGTATAGTTGAGGTCTGCTTATGCTGTTGACGGTGCCTGGAAAGCGAGGGTTAGCAACTATTGTTTAGGTGCCTTTTCAGTAATGGGCCATTGTAATGTAGCCTTTGATATACATGTATTATTAATTCCATATTTTATTAAAAAGTAAATTCAGACCCATTTTTACGAACGAGTTTTCAAGATTTTGGCGCTCACTCTAGGTCTTTTCTATGCTGACCAACTGACAACAGCTGACTCGGAAAATACTCTCACCTTCACATAACCTGTCATCTAAGGATCGAGCAGTTGAGACAGCACTTTGGGCGAGATATCTCCATCATGATCTCCATCTCCGTGCATCATTACAAGTCTTAGACTCTTGTCGGTCTACTTCATAATGGGTCGGATTGTTGCATGAAAATCAAGATATGATTGCGCAAATTGTCAATGTTAAGCTTGTGACCGGCGTCGTGTGAACGGCGTTCTTCAAATTTTGCTGCTATTCTGGGCCTTTTTTCTGCTATTATTCTTTCATAGCAAAACCACTGCGGTACCACACACTGTTACTAAAGCCATTTAACTTTAGACTTTACTGTTATACTATTAAAGTTTAAAAAGAAATGACAATCCTGTAGAGTGAATTAAAAAGGTTATAAACTCTTTCTCTTTTCATTTCTGATTCTAAACCGTAAGGTCTAAAATTTATGATATTTTATGCAATGACAGCGGTATGATAGTGGTTTTAGTATATCATAAAATTAGCAGAATCGGAGGCCTAATTTAATGCAAGCACTCAACGGCCGAGAGTATGCCCTTGAAAAGCCACGAAGAGCTATTCGCGAGGTTGCAACTAGGAAACGTTAGTCTATTCTTTAAGTCGTTACAATTCAAATTGACAACTTTTTATTTAACACTTCACTATAATTGAAATACAACGTCTTACCAGCTACCGAATATTTCATTACATTAAAAGTTTCTCCTAACTGGGACCAGTGAGTGATACCCCCGAGGAGGGCCAGACCGAGAGGGATGGCCCTGGGTCAGCCGGGGTGCGAGGAATATGTCGCATGACAACCTCACCTTCGGCCTAGCATTACGACCCAGAGACGGCGTGCGGTTTTGTCGGGTCGAGTCCCACGTAACCTCCCCCTCCCGCTCTAAACAACTTCAAACATACCTAAATCCCTATATATTACAAATAAATTACAACAAAAAGTTACAGTATATATTCGTCCTTTATTGGAAAAAAATCAGAAATAAAACACCGTGAGTATAGTTGAACACCATTCGAAACTTTGGGTCCCTCGGGGCGCTAGTTGGACAGTTTGTTTTAACTTAAAACCTTATAAATAGTGTCCCCGTGGAAGGAATTTTAGGATTTCATGATTTTGTGGAGTTTCTCATGAGCGTAAATGGTCTCGGCGGATTAATGTTGGACAGCTTAAATGGATGTTTTTCTTTTAGACGTTGGAATTGATTGTTTTCGTATCTAGGTTTCGTCAATCAATGAGGGCTCGTTACTGAAACTTAAAGAAGTTGGTGCTCAGTATTTGAATAAAATCTTCCAACCGTGTTAGAAGTACAATGCACTTCAGTAGAGCATTACGGGCAGCGGCATACGACTGCCAAATGGACGGACGGCTGACATGTGGGCCAGCATTATGCGGTTGCCCGAAATGTGAATACCCGCCAGTGTGTTGCCCCACATTTTAAGCCCAATGTCAGAATTTTCCATTGTGGCCGAGGTTGTGACTCCAGTAAGTACTTTCGGGTCAAGCAACGTCACCAACTAGTCGGTACACATGCTGATGGACGGACGAGGCTTTTGGGTGGCGGCTTTCCTCCTAGGTTTAAGATATTAGACGACAGTCGCTCCTATAAAAGCCGAGAACCTGGCCTTCGATGGAACTGGGAACATCGCAGAGCGAGAGAGAGCATTATCGTTGTCGACAACAACCTTCTCTTGAAGTTCAAATCCCTAAACATTGCTACTTAGGTAGCATAGCCTCCGTGGCGTGGCGGTAGTGAACGCGGCCGCTACGCAGGAGGCGCGGGTTCGATCCCCGCTCAGTGCAAATATTTGTATGCATGAATATGTATATTTGCATTGGTCTGGGTGTTTCTATGTATAATATGTATTAATTTACAAAAAAAAAATGCGTATATAAGTACGTTTATCCGCATTCTAGATTCCATAACACAAGCTAGTTAAGCTATGCTTACCATGGGTCTAGAAAGCGTTGTGTGAAATGTTGTGGGATATTTATTTAAAAAAAAAAAAGAAAAAAAAAAAATTATATAAAACATAGACAGTAATCTTTAGCCGTGGATTTAAGATCTACGACAGCACAGATTAGACCTATCGGCTAGTAAGTGCTTCACATCAATCGTATCGACTTTGGTAAATCCAAAATGTGTTATCAAAACTACGTTTATCAGCTTTTCACTTTAAACGTGAATATGATTGTATCGTGACTCGTTCTAAAAGTATCGAATCATTGAAGTATAGAACCCAAGAATTGGGTATTTTCATGTAGTTATAATATTATTTTACCTTAGAGGGGTTACTGGAAAACTAGCAATTTCGGTAACTAGTACTGTACGATGCAACCGTACACTGTTTGTCGACTAAGCATTTTTACCTTAGTTGGCAGTAATTTATTAACAACGAACGGCCATCGCGTGTGCTCCCTCGCTCCTTTGTAATCATTATTTGGTCCGAGGAATAAATAGATAATTTTAATTCTATAATCTGCCGTATTCTTTACTACGGACTAGCAGCCCTTTACAAGTACCTACTCCTATAATGAAAAAAGTATTTTTTAATTTTTTTTTAGTTACTTTATATTATCTTTACTTATAGTTTTCATACACAGGGTATATTTTAGAAGACATTTCACCAGTATTTCTTAATAATAAATTAATACGAATTTTCTCAGCTCAAAGATATTCGCATCAAATTGGAAAAAATTGTACGTAAAAATTCTTTTTAATTAGATTTCAGTCAATTTTACTCACTTGCTTTTCAAAAAAAAGTTTGACCATTGTAGAATTTTGATTGGCTTGCTGAAATGTATAAGAAACGATAATCGCAATTTCTGTATTTCTTAGTACTCAAAGCTAAAATGGTCCAAATGGTTGATTCTTGAGGGCTCCAACTACCCGTAACGACTGCCATAGATGTTTGTATGACAACCGGGACCGACGGCTTAGCGTGCTCTCCGAGGCACGACCAGACCTATGCAAATACCCATGCATGACATACAAATATTTGCACTGAGCGGGGATCGAACCCGCGCTTCCTGCGTAGCGGCCGCGTTCACTAACGCTACGCCACGGAGGCTGGCGAACAAAAAAGTTTTGGGGTAAAAGGTTGAATACTTAGCTTAGCATTTTACCATTCTCACTTTTGACAGAACATAGCAGCAATCTGTCACCAATGCTTGACTTATATGCAAGCGTCTTTATTTCAGCATAATCCTCGGTAAAACCTACCTGTGACAATAAGAATGATTTGAACTGATAACTTAAGACTCTTTGTACTTATATTGCAATGGCCATGATATCTAAACAACTGGTGAGAAATTCATCACCTTTATTACCTATCATTCTGTAAGATATAATGTCAAATCATTAGCCCGCATTTTTTTACGTGCGCAAAATCCTATCCCCCCCCCCCAGAACCGGAGGAGGATGTCAAACTAGAACCGAATGGACTTGAATGCACGCCGTCTGTGGGTTGCCGCGTAATGCCGAAGGTCAGTGCATATCTCACGCACCCCTGCTGACCCAGGGATCATTAATAGACAAGGTAATTCGTTGGCCGGCGTATTCTACAATAGAATGAGAATGTATGGGATTGACACATATTTTGACGTATATTACGTTCATGACAGTCGTCAACGTATGTCAATTCCACATATCGATCAATTTCTTCTATTCTACAAACGTATTGCCACTTGTCTAGAAGGGCAGGTAAAACAAATAACGCTGAAAACAACAAGAAAACCCGTTGTTTAGAACGAATCTACATAAAATCGAAGTAAGAATAGTTATGTATAAAGTCTATTACAGCAAGGCCTGGCTGCCTTTGTCTCTAGGGAAATCACAGGCAACAGTAATTATATCTTTTATATTTTTTCTGCATTGCATTTTGATGCCGCAGCCGTGTCACTACGTTTTCTATACACATTTATACGCTTTATGTTCAGAATGTAAAATTCACAAAATTTCTACAGGGTGCAAAAATGAAAAGAATATTCATTTGGGATTCGGTCATTTTTGGACTTGGAAATGAGGGGTTTGAAGATTCTGGATTCGGACATTCTGGGATACCTTTATAGACTAGCATTTGGACGTTTTGCACACTCGTTCGAAATTTCGAACTTAAACAATTAATAGTGATCGTGAATGTGGCTATTAAGCTCATAATCATCATCACATTCTTCTAATTTGGCTATCTTAACATTTGTGGGAGCGACTAACGTCGTACCTCTGAAACCCGAGAGGACAGTCTGTACCAGAGCCTCGAACATTAATCAACAGGTGTACTGGTTTACAGATAAGCTTAGATTGGTCCCTGAAAGAGACCTTAAATCTTTATTTAGCCATCTAATGAATATCTACGATCCATTTATCTCTCTTAAGCTACATTATATCATCTATTATTTACTTACCGAAATGGTGTGGAGTAGGCGAAATAGTAGTTACGTAAGGCACATTATAAATAAGCTAAAGTCTATCTTTTATATTAATTTATTATAAATTTGCAAAGATAATCTAATTTAAATACATTAACATGACTTATAAATTTAAAATATTTCCGTCTGTAAAACACAATAACAAATTTAATTACAATTACTTTTTGTTGTTACGTTTGTTTAAATTTAGAAATTCATCGGGTTTTAATGTAGACCTGCGCTGCGGTTTGAATTCCATTTTCTCAGGTGTACGACGAAACTGGTTACTATGTTCGATTTTGTCATTATAATTCAAATGCACCGATCCCATTCTTTGAGATGCGCTGGAGATGATAGATGCCACGCTATAAGCCGGATGTGGCAAATCGGGAATCTGAGAAATGTAATAATCTCGGCGTTTCTGACGCTCGACTTCTTTTACGTCGACAATTGAAGTGTCACTTAAGTCTGTCTCCAAAGTGTCGCAAGTTTCTTCGTAAGTCATGTTCGAGTCATACGTCGATGTGCCCAAAGTCGAGTCGGTATCACCAGCTCGATAATAAGATAATCTGAGTTGTGAATAGTCGTCTATATAAAATTCTGAAGAGTCGTCGAGTTCTTTTGACGTCCTGGCAGTCGATTGTGAATGTTCTTTTTTCTGAGCACTCATTATTATCACTGCTGATTGAAAAAATAACAGTCCAACAATTGAAATTGATTTAAAATTACACAAATCTATTAAATTTGTAACGTTTTCTTATTATTATTAGGTACGTACCTACTAAGGAATAAATAAAATTATAACACTTCTAAACTTAATAAGTACCATTATTGCATATTGTTTCAATATACCCTCATAAGATTTTTTAAAACTTATTTATTGCGGAGTCAGAGTTACAGATAAAATAGTAGTTTATGATACTGTTGCATAATAAGGGTTCTTATAACACGAGTGTGTTTTAAAAAAACGAGCCGTAGGCGAGTTTTTTTATAGTATCACACGAGTGTTATAAGACCAAGTTATGTACAGTGTCATACACTACTTTATCTACTCTCATACTATAATACATAAACTAATTTATTTTACAAACAAAATTTAAATGTAAATGTTCTCGTCAAGGTGCAAACATCGATTGCGCATGCGTGTTTCTTTTTTTTTTCTTCGAATCTGCGGATTCTTTTTTAAAGTAGTGGTTCAGTCCAGATGGAGGTTGTATAGGTGTATCGTTATGATTAAAAAGTTATTTTATGATATCGGTGTCCATACAAGACCTGTATCGTAATAAAACTTTTTTTTTGACCTGTGCGTAATGTTCGTCATAAGAGTTTTGATGTCAATTTTATAATCTGTGTATTATAGTATCAGAGTAGATAAAAGATATATTATTACATATTGAATTTAAAAAAAATACGAAACTGTTAGAATTTTCCTACACACACACTATTAATCGGCTTAAATAGTTGTATGAAAAAAATCTGTAGCCGCGCAGATAGATTTTTTTAAACCGTTTGAAAAAAAGTGCTGCCATAACATACCCAGGTACCCCACTCCATCTTTGGCCTATCTACCTATAGTTGACTTGCATCAGTTTTGTTAGTTGAAGTAAAGTTTTACCAGTAAAACGTGTGTGATAAAAACAAACCATTTAAAATAATATAATAAATAAAAAATATAACAAAAATAATAATATAAATCTGTGTTGTTGCCGCTAAAAAAATAGGTATTACCTACTAACATATTAAATGAGCTACCTAGAATCTCTTCATAAGAAAAAATATCATCTCAAGTATCCAAAAAACAATCTTGTCTAATCTTGCATGACAACTTGACATAATCATGAATCGCATATTGTTTTTCTTTAGTCTTTGACTACTTGGAAACAGTTTATTTACACACGAAAGGGTGTCAATGGGTTAAGAATGGTCAATAGTCACTTAAGATTGACCTAGCTGTTATTAATTAACGTTGCAATGTGATATCCTCCTCGGTTACAACTCATCTACGAGCCTCTTTTGTATGAGGTAGATTGTACTTGCATAGCCGGGCAGGGGGGTTGTGGTCGCAGCGCTAGTGGGACCAGTGGGTGTCACGCGGTGCTGCGACGACAATCCTCTTTTGATGAGGCCGTCAAGCAGAATGCTAACATTGTTAATATGGTACGCGTATGTAATAGTGACCCTCTTTCCTGAGACTGCCTTCAGCTTACCATCAGGCGAGGTGGTCAAATTGACGTGTCCTATATACATAAAAAAATAGAAATTCTGGCACTGTATATTTTTTGGCTGTGTTTTGTTTTTAAACATCTTATTGAAAAAAAAAAAATTAGGCTTCGGCGCATTCAAACACTCTTATGTAATTAATGAAAGTAAATAATCATTCCAACATCATTATCTAAAAAGAACAGTGCTTACATATATAGGAAAAAATAAAAAAGATCTTATTACTTGGTATCCACACATCCTAATAAAATTGCAGTTAAGACAATGGACGTGGACGACGTTCGAATATATCAGGAAATCGAGGACACATGCGCTGAACGACCTTTAAACGAAATTGGGTAATAATGGTTATGAATTTAATGTGGATGATAAAATGTGGTAAAGGTTGCAACAAATCTATAAATAGACCAATCTATTAATGGTGCCGACAGATCAGTTTAGCTTTGGTTCTATGAAGACCAGGTTTGCCTTAAGGGTAGTTATGTGGAAAATCTTACTAGGTAACGTGCTCAATATTAGAGCTGAGATATGTTCTAACCGCTTCATAGTAATTAGTACCTACTCTTGTGTCTGAGCCATGTCTGAGCAAAAAATGTACGGGTACATTTTTCATAAACAGAGATACCTAGGTGAAAGTTATTAATAGCTCAGAGGCTATTGAGTTGTTAAATTTTCCATCCAACAATTTTTTTGACTCCAGTAATATTGACTTTAAAATTAAAGTAAACTAATTCATGTTTTCCAGACAGCATAATACTTTATATCACTGGTGTCATGAACGCCCGAAGAGGGCCAGGTGTCCGAGGAGGGCCAGACCTAGAGGGATGGCCCTGGGTCAGCCGGGGTGCGAGGGATATGTCGCATGACAACCTCACCTTCGGCCTAGCACTACGACCCAGAGACGGCGTGCGATTTAGTCGGTTCGAGTCCGACATAACCTTCCTCTCCGGCTCCGGAGGGGTGGGTATCCGTGGGGATTTCCCGCACGTAAAAAAAAAGCATGAACGATATGCAATAACTAACAATAAATTTACTACCCAGAATATTTACGTAATGAAATAAATCTCAAGTATCCACAGATTTATGTCTAATCTTGTATGGCGATTTGATACGACATAAGATAGGTTATCACGTAGTATATAATACCAGAAAACTGCACAAACAACAATTTGTACCACTGCATTCAGCAAAATTTAGAACGAAAATGCTGAAACAGACTTTGGTTGTACTGGCCCTTGTTGGCTTGGCTTTTTCCGCCCCTCAGCCTAGAAAACTCTTCAGTGAGCACTTCCAAGACTTCTTAGATGTAATAGAAGCTGAGGTTTTGGATGAAATAATGCAATTGGTAGAGGACTACTCGGAACATGAAGAGTTCCAGTCCGCTTTAACCTACATCGCGTCTACTAATTTTAGGGATCTGGTATACGAAATGGAAGATTTACCCGAATTCAATGCGGTAAGTTTTAAAAATATTCCATTGTTATTATTTTCAGTGTACTACTGTGTGTGTAATACTTTCATTTTCATTTCAAACCAAATAGTTGTGAAGAAGAAAGTTGCAACTATGGTGATCAAATTCAGGTCTTAATTGTGTAGCATGTAGTTTGTTACCTGAAAATTAAACCTAGCTTGGAGAGAAACTTATCAATAAGTATCAATAAGAAAAGGGAGACAAATTATTTATAAATATTAGAAGCTAGGAAGAGAATTAAATCATATATTTTCAAATTCTCAATTTTCGTAATAAAATCATCAACATATTTAAAAAAACTGACTTTGAAGCAGGTATTATGAAACTTTGTCACAACTTATTAGACATTAACGTTATCAAAGTATAGGGCACTATTCGTAGATGGCACCACTAACATTTTTATGACATAACCTAATATGTCGTTCTAAAATCTTTCGTTTTTCTTCATATTCTCATTTTGCAGATTAATTGAGTAGTTCCAATTAATTCAAGCGTGAAAAAACCACTCTTTTTCTATAAAGTTCGATAAATTTATTGATGTTATTGTAAGTTATTGATCACAGTATAATCTAGATTGATGACTAATTTGGTCCACAAAGCCTGGGCATAAAATATTATAAAAAGCTTTCTAGGATGATAAGTGACTATCTTAAGTCCATATATAAACGCGCCATAATAAATGCTAGGTGTCCGCAGTGGATAACAAGTTTGTTAATATGAAATACCAACTAAAAAGAATAGGACTGTAAACAATAATTTTCATTTTTGTCACACAGGTCGTGGACTTCTTAGAAAATGACAACATCGACATTCACACATTCATCGATCTCTTAAATGAACTTTTAAGTAAGTATAAAATTTGATGTTAGTTCAATATTTAAATATTCGAAAGCTTGATAAATGCATTTATTTTTTCAGGCGAGTATCGCACGAAGAGGAGCGCTCGACAAAGCATCAGTGGTACTACTTTAACTTCCTATATATACGATTGTATTGCCCTTTTCCCCAAGGAGAAGCTGGCCGCTCTCTATGACGAAAAGATGGCTAACGACGAGGCTTTCAGTACCGCTATAAATAACCTCCAGAGCGAGGAGTGGAAGCAGGTTTACGCTGCTCTTTGGGAAAACGAGACCTTCCTGAAGGAAGTTCAAATCCTCAACGAGAACGGTGTTGATGTATACGCAATCTTGGATGAACTGATGGCCATATTTGGACAGAACTAATGTGTTTAATATTAAACTTACGGGAACTGTCCCGACTATCGAATGTACAACAGTATTATATTTTTAATTAAAAACTTTTATCAGTAATATTGTTAACCTACTGAGAATAATAGTGAAAGAGAAAAGGAAATAAAGTCTGCTGAATGTTTTTAGTACAGGTTTTATTAATCTATCGACAAGTGCAGGTGCTATTGCAGTGAGCTATTGCTAAGCTATTGCATAATTTCAATTCGTGCAATCTCCCACCAATCACTTAAGCACTGAGCATATTTACCTAAGTATAATTTAAATGAAATAAACAGTAACAATATTTGCAATAGTCACTAGTTTTTATATCTACACTAGCTGTCGCCCGCGGCTCCGCCCGCGTGGATGTCGGTTATCGCGAATCGGACTATAATTTGAGATTTAAACTATCCTAACTCTCAAGTTGGATCGAACTGCACATGGTGTGCGAATTTTATTATAATCGGTTAAGTGGTTTAGGAGTCCATTGAGGACAAACATTGTGACACGAGATTTATATATTATATTAAGATTTACATTTTAAATTTGTCACGTGTCAAATAATAGCTTCGAGTTGACAAAACGATATAAATAAATAAGTTTATATGACAGTCGATAAACAAAATGATATTATCTATATCGTTTTAAAGGATATAATAATATATACATATCTGAAGTTCATCCTAGCTTCTTATCTTCCAGCAGGTTATAATTATTTCATGGACCGTATTAAATCCTAAAAAGACCCGAAAACATTATTTGCGTAAGACTTTTTACAATCACAATAATAAGTCCTATGAAGCTGATAAATACGCATAAAACATGTACGGGACAACAGGCGCTACCTTTAAAAATAAATTTAGTAGTAGACTTGGTGAATATAATATGGATGATGCAATGTATTAAATGGCATCTGTTATCTATATATATAAACAGCAGAATACTATTGATATTTATGCTAGTCGAATGGCTGCTGCTGTGCACCTTTGAACGCTGTATACGAAAGTTGATAGTAGCAAAATCATAAATATAAATTGATTTTTATTTGTCAACACAAAATATAATTATATTTAAAACTAGAAGCTATTATTAAAATAATCTAAAATAAATAAATATTTACATACATAATGCGTTGTGAAATTCCTCCGCATCATCACCGACCGGTAACGTTCCCAGAAAGCTGGGGCAGCATTGCCACGTTGAATGGCAATGCTTATCCTTTGTGCAAGATAATAATCAGCCTTCTGGTCATACGTGGCGTCGATCAGCCGCTTTGCCAATTCTTTATAAAGAAAACGGGCACTTGGACCCCATGTCCCCAACGTTTCAACCCCAAACGGCTCAAAAACATAATCACCAGTTAAATTACGGTATTTGCGCCGTTTGAGGTTTTCCGCAGATGCAGCAGCAGCACCGACACAGCCTGCTGTGCTTGAAACATGTGAAGGCGCAAGGATGTCGACGTATGTTGCGTCCCACACCAAAGGCCTGTCCATCTTCCAAGGTAGCAACGGCATGTCATCCGGTCTCTTGCCATCGTCACGCACCAGCCCATTAGGTTCGCGAATGGCTGGCACGCTAGCGGTGACACGAGCACGGCGGATAATGTCGTTGATGCAGGCGTGTCGCGAAATACACCCAGCGCTTCTGCTGCATGAAAGGCCATGGTGCCCAAGGCAGTTGACAGCTCCATCGCAGTGACAACGATGGGGAGAAACACACGGCGCTCCTAAACGAAGGCAAGTGGTAAGGCGGAAAGTAGTGTCGTCCAACATAGTACCTATGTTGGGTGATGGAAGTGCCTAAATCCAGAGGCCTGATTCCCATTCCCCCACAGCCAGCAGGCGCGCACGCTCTGAAACATTTGGAGATGTTTGCATTAAAAGGTCTCTTACCAACTTGCAGACCGGTGCATCCCATTGTCTCTGGGAGAAAAGGTTACCAGGCAACTCAGTGTTGGGACAAGCAACCTTACAAGCATTTCCACAACATTTCACACAACGCTTACTAGACCCATGGTAAGCATAGCTTAACTAGCTTGTGATATGGAATCTAGAATGCGGATAAACATACTTAGATACTTTTATTTGGTTTGTAAATACTTACATAATATACATAGAAGCACCCAGACCAATGCAAATATACATATTCATGAATACAAATATTTGCACTGAGCGGGGATCGAACCCGCGCCTCTTGCGTAGCAGCCGCGTTCACTACCGCCACGCCACAGAAGCTGTGATTAATGGCATCGAACTTGCACGACACCTCAGAGTTAACCTGTGTGTTTATGAGAATTTCCCTGGTTAACTCCTCAGTACCGTGGACCGATGACAAGAATGCTGGCACTGGGATGAACGAAGTGCATGAGTAAATTTAGGGACATATAGGCAAAACCGTAGTATAATAAAAGTCGAATGAACACCTATTGTTTGTAAATGATCTGTGATGTTTTTGAAATTTTAATTTTTTTCTTCGGTAAATGAATGAAATCCATCTGCTAAAACTGGTGACTCCAGGAGCTAAATGGTAAAATTTTCATATAGTCGAGAGTCTATCTGTCATGTCGCTGATAAAGATTTCGCATTTGTCAGAGTAGAGTTGTAAGCCGATGTTTTGAAATTTATTTTTAATAAGTTCTGAATCTTGTATAACTGTATATCACCCCCTAGAGTCCAGGTACCAAATGTTGAATTTAGAATTTATCTGTTGTATGATGGGATGTATTGTTACACTAAAAATGACTGATCCCAGAGGGTCGCCTTGCTGACAACCAACTGCTGATTTGAAAAGATGATTCTTTTAAACTAATTTTGTCGGGTGTCTATAGCATTACCAAAGGAACTTATATATATAAGAAGGGTTTCTAATTTTGCTTGGGTCATCAAGATATCCCTATTCACTGAATTGAAGGCATTCCGCAGGTCAACCTTCAAAATAACCTCACTTTACCCACTGCCAAGGTACGTTGATAGTGCTTGAATGGCAGCCTCATACCCCTTTCGTACCAAAACCGAGTTGAAGGGGCTAGAATTTTGCTGCAAGCTCGTTACTAGAATACTTGCAGCAAATTTTGGCTGCCAATCGCCGTAAGGTGCTTCCTACGGCAATGGGATGAATGCCACCATCTCTTTTGCGCGGAGCACAAAGATTGGCTCTATATAAAATATTTATGATACCTTATCTATCGAAAATAAAACACATACTAAACACATTATTGAGTATGACTGAATAAATCAATAAATATTCTAATCTATATTGAATCTGCCAGATTCTGCAATAATTGTAAAAGTTTCATACAGACATAATGCACTATGCCGCTAGATGGCACAAACATAAATAATTAGATAAATAGCACGATCGTCACGAAATCTTTTTTATGTGCTTACATGCTTACCTCATCATTACATGTGTTTAAGTTCCGAAATAATTTACGAAATATTTTTTATTTTTATTTTATTGTAGGTTACTGATCACAGTAGAATCTATAGATGATTTAGTCCATAGAGCCTAGACATAAAATTGTAAAAAATAGTGCTTAAGATTAGCTTAAAAGACGGCAAGAGACTATACTAAATTAAATAAGTAAAAAGAATGCTAAGTGTGCGCAGTGGACTATTAGTGTAAATTATAACTACAATCTAAACATAAACCAATTTATGTTTTTAATGATAGCAGAATCTTCATTTAAAATTACAATTTTTACACATAACACAGCAACTAACAGACTAAATTCACCTAACATAATGTTTTTGCTAGGAAATAAATCTCAAGTATCCAAAAATGTATGTCTAATCTCACATGTCAAATTGATACATGCATAAGATATGTTATCATATAGTATATAATGTCTGATTTCTGCTGAAACAACAATTTTGTATCATTGAATTCGGCAAAGTATACTAAAATGCTGAAACAGACTTTGGTTGTCTTGGCCCTTATTGGCCTGGCCTTTTCTGCTCCTCAGCCTAGAAAACTCTTCAGTGAACACTTTCAAGATTTCATGGATTTGATAGAAGCTGAGGTTGGCGATGAAATACTACAGCTGGTAGAGGCGTACTCGGAGCATGAAGAGTTCCAGTCTGCTTTGTCCTACGTGGCGACGACTAACTTTAGGGACCTGGTATACGAAATGGAAGCGTTACCCGAATTCAATGCTGTAAGATTTTTCATTACTATTAGTCTCAGTGTTTGAAAAATGTATTATTAATTTCACTAGCACAAATTATTAACAGCTGCTAACATTAAAAATATGGCACACTAATGTATACGTTTTGACATCTAGTAAGTTAATTAAACTGGACACAAAAAGTGCTCATTTGCATGAAGACATTTTTTTTGACATCGGCTATGTTTTTGAAAGACCGTGAAAAATGTCGGATCCTCAAAACACTATCCGTGAATTTTTGTAATAGATTTACTCGATTTGTTTGATAGTTCATTCAAGACCAAAATTTGCATCCCTAAGCGAATATGAACATGAATTTCATTCCATTGCATTCCGGACATCCATCCGTCATGACGAAACCCGTGTGAATGAGCCCTTATCGTTTCCCATGTCCAGTCCAATTATATGTCAAAACATATGATTTTAAAAAAGGACGTACTAAAAGAACATTTCATCACATTCATGTTTATAATTAACTAGCTGTCGCCCGCGGCTCCGCCCGCGTGGATGTCGGTTATCGCGAATCGGACTATAATTTGAGATTTAAACTATCCTATCTCTCAAGTTGGATCGAACTGCACATGGTGTGCGAATTTTATTATAATCGGTTAAGTGGTTTAGGAGTCCATTGAGGACAAACATTGTGACACGAGATTTATATATATTAAGATTTTCATCCGTTACAGGTCGTGGACTTCTTAGAAAATGACAACATCGATATTCACACTTTTATCGATTTCCTGAACGAAGTTCTAAGTAAGTATTAAATTTGACAGTAGCGAATTATTTGCTTAAAAACAAATGATCTTAGATTAGTGACTGTTAGATAGTTTTTATTTAAACATTCGAGAGCTTAATACATGTACTACTTATTTCAGGCGGATATCGAATGAAGAGAAGCGTTCGCCAAACCATTAGTGGAACTACTTTTACTTCCTATATTTATGATTCTATCGCCATACTCCCTAAGGAGAAGCTAGCGGCTCTCTATGACGAAAAGATGGCCAACGACGAGCCGTTCCGTACCGCTATAAATAACCTCCAGAGCGAGGAGTGGAAGCAGGTTTACGGTGCTCTTTGGGAAAACGAGACGTTCCTGAAGGAAGTTCAAATCCTCAATGAGAATGGGGTTGATGTCTACGCATTCTTGGATGAGCTGATGGCTATATTCGGACAGAATTAATTTATATAACTTAGTAAAATAGTCAGTTTTGAAATGAGCGTGATGTTTTTTTTAAATTAAAAACTTATGACAGTGATAGTGATTGCCTAATGAAAAAGGTTATAAGAGAAAGGGAAATAAAGTAAGCCCATAGTTTTGAAAAAGAATTAATTTGTTTTATTGATCTTCAGGAAAGTGTGATATCTCGATCACTGAACACAAAGTTCAGTATTAGGCACCGATGTGAAATATGATTTTGTCTGAACAAGCTATTAGAGAATGGATAAGAAGGTTAAAGTTTACTCATTATTAACAAGAACGAAAAAAATACCACCATGTAGGTACCTACTACACCTGTCTCACACGCACAGAAAAAATAGTTAAATCAACGGAAAAAAGAAAAAAAAGATTAAGTATCGATTTTCCTAATCACAATAATAAATTTCATCTATTCACTACAGTTTGTAACAAGCCGATAGGAAAATATTCAGAGGAAAGAGCGCTACGTTTAAAAATAAGTTTAAAAGTTGTTGAATATAGTTTATTTTATGCAATGTATTAAATGTCAACAGTTATTAATAGAAATCATATCATCATCATATCAGTCTACTACCGAATGCTCTAATTTGAATATGTTAAACTGCGGCTGCAGTAGTGTATCTCCCTGAACGCTTCTAACGAAAGCTGATACTAGCAAAATCATTATTATCTTAACGTAAAGTAAATATTTTCAATTACCTGCTTTACGATATTTTCAATAAGCAGCATGATACGAACAGAATATTTTATTTATATTTCAATACAACGATTATTTATACCTTGAAGTCGTAATCATACTCAACCTCTCTACACGCCTAAGACTCCAAACGATGCAGACCACAAAATGTCCCATACCACCTCAGGTATCTCATATATGTGTCATTGAGGAATTGAACAATACTTTATATTAGGTCCTTACGTATGAAATTAGCGTTTTGTCGTACTGATCAATTTGATCTGAAATATCTCCTCTTTGGTTAAGAATTCCAAATTCAAATTAATAAATTCATTTAGCTGGTTTTTTTTTATTAACGAGTACGAGTTCTACCGTGGCACCAGTGCTGCAGAAACAGCTCGAAGAATTAATGATGTGTACGGCGCTGGTGTCGCTAAAGAAAGCACGGTACGTTTTTGGTTTCAACGTTTTCGTTCTGGAAATTTCGACCTTAAGAACTAACCCCGTGGACGGCCGGAGATCGAAGTGAAAAACGAAGAATTAAAGGCTATTGTGGAAGCGGATCCATCACAAAGCACTTCAGAGATAGCAGCAGGCTTCGGGGTAAGTGAAAAAACTGTATTAATCCACTTGAAGCAAATCGGGAAAGTAAAAAAACTCGAACGATGGGTACCTCATGAATTGAGTGAATCGAACTTGCAAACACGGGTCGCCTGCTGTGTTACTTTGCTCAACCGACACAATAATGAAGGGATTTTAAATCGAATCATTACTTGTGATGAAAAGTGGATATTGTACGATAATCGAAAGCGCTCATCGCAATGGCTGAACCCTGGAGACCCAGCCAAATCCTGCCATAAACGAAAATTGACTCAGAAAAAGTTACTTGTAAGTGTTTGGTGGACTAGCGCCGGTGTCGTTCACTACAGCTTTCTTAAATCTGGCCAAACGATTACGGCAGATATCTATTGTCAGCAACTGCAAACCATGAAGGAAGAACTAGCTGTTAAACAACCGAGATTGTCAATCGCTCTAGGCCACTGCTGCTTCACGACAACGCAAGACCACACACTGCACAACAAACAACCACTAAGTTAGCTGAGCTACAATTGGAATGTCTGCGACATCCACCGTACTCCCCGGACCTTGCTCCAACAGATTACCATTTTTTCCGGAATTTGGACAACTTCTTTCAAGGAAAAAAAATCCACTCCGATGCAGCAGTCCAAACCGCCTTCAAAGAGTTTATTGATTCTCGCCCCCATGGTTTTTATAGTAAAGGGATCAATGAACTACCCATAAGATGGCAAAAGTGCGGTGCATACTTTGATTAATTAAATATATTTTACAAAAAAAAATTGACTTTTTATTCCTCCCGTACAAAACGCCAATTTCATACGTAAGGACCTAATATAACAATGTTAGAATATGAGCATTTAGGTTCTTGCTCCTTTTGCAAATCCGTTCCTGGTCCTTGTTGAGTACAGTAAATGCATCAGACAAGTTGTTTGGAGCTGCTTGGGTGTAAATTTGTAGGTCATCAGCATACAGGAAGTAATAATTTAGCGATTTTTTTTATATAATGTTAATTATCCACGGGAATGTAAGAATGTATGGAGGTTGTAAATATTTTTTTTTACGCCCTATTAATACTTCCAGGCGGTTATTGAAATTGAAACTGTGCTCAAAATCTGTTTATCGCAAACGACGAATTGAATCGAATCGACGAACGATGTTCCACTTAGGAATATTTGGGCTGGAGACTTTGATTGAGGATTTAGTGAAATATTACTTATAATACAAATATTATTGTTTATTTTTAAATAGGCGGTTTGTAACAGCTTTCAGTTGTTTCTTCATTTAACAGAACAAATAATTTCATCCTTAAAAACAATTGGCCAAGATATGCTGCCAGATTTTCTCGGCTCTCTTTTGGGTACGAGGAATCCACCTTTGGGCAGAGCCTGGGACATACTACACAGCGCTCTATAAACCGCACTCTTATCATTACTCAATCTTCGTATCCTATTTTAAAAGTATTACTCACTAAGTTACTCACCTATAACATCTTTATGAGGAAATAACTGTTGTCTTAAGCACCCAAAGATCTTCTTGTCTAATCTTAAACTGAAGATACCGCCACGTAGGATACGATATCATCTAGTATATAATGCTTAGAAAACCGGCTAAACAACCATCTGCACTACTGAACTCTCAAAATATTACTAAAATGTTGAAACAGGCTTTCGTTGCTCTGGCACTTGTCGGGCTGGCCCTATCAGCTCCTCAGGCAAGAAAACCTTTTAGCGAGCACTTTGAGGACTTCTTAATGGTGATACAAGAAGAGGTGGGTGAGGAAATAGGATATCTGGTGAACCAATATATGGAATATGAAGAATTCCAGAATTCTCTAGGCTATGTGGCGTCTACTAACTTCAGGGATTTGATTTATGAAATGGAAGCATTACCTGAGTTCAATGCGGTAAGTTTTTTTTTGTTATAATGTTAATACTCTTTGGCGACGTTTATCGTGTAATGAAAGCTAGTTCTGTAGACAGTCGGCGTGGGATGCGCGCCACCTTGCTCGCGGCGATGGTTTCCTGCGCGGATGCGGGGGCGGCCGTCGCCTCCTTCTGCGAGCAAGTTAAGCTCGTGAAGGACGCGGCAGCGGGGCGGGAGCGGGACCGGGAGTGAAGAAGAATCGCGGCCCTAGCTATATATACACAAGAGTAAAAAAAAACTATAGTCAAAAGTTAAAATGCGTCGTGGAATTCATCCGTATTGCATGCCTCTTGTGGTAGCGTTCCCAGAAGACTGGCAGCATTGCCACGTTGTATGGCAATACTTAATCTCTGACGTAAAAAGAGGCCAGCCTTCTGGTCACGAAAAGCGTCGACCATACACTTCGCAATTTCCGTGAAGAGATTGCGGGCGCTCGGACCGCAAGGCACTAACGTTTCAACTGCAAATGGCACAAATTCAAAATCTCGAATGAGTTTGGAGTATTTGCGGCGCTTGAGAGCCTCTGCAGAAGTTGCAGCAGCACCGGCACAGCCAGCCGTGCGACGTGTCGACGAATGTTGTTTCCTACTCATTTTCAATGTTATTAATGGTTCAAGCACACCTGGCACACCGGCGGTGATAAGAGCACGGCGGTTTAGGTTCCTCCTATTAGATTTCACCAACCAAACCTACTATAAAAATTCAAATAACCTTTTTTTTCTTACAGGTTGTGGAATTTTTAGAAAATGACAATATCGATATTCACACCTTCATTGATATCTTAAACGAAGCTCTGAGTAAGTTTGACAGTTATATTGCTTTCATTCTAAATGTATTTGGAAACTAGTCTTCTAAATAGTAATTTTCTCTTTATTGAAGATTTGAAAGTTTTTTCCTATTTTAATAGATTTGGAAGTTTGATTGACAAATTAATTATTTTAGGTCAGTATCGCATGAAAAGAAGCGCCAGACAAAACGTCAGTGGAACCTCCCTAACGTCCTACATATATGATTGCATCGAGGTTCTTCCTAAAGCTAAGCTGGCTGCTCTTTATGATGAGAAGATGGCTAATGACCAAGCATTCAGTACAGCTATCAATAATCTCCAGAGTGATGAATGGGACCGGGTATATACTGCACTTTGGGAGAACGAGACTTTCCAGAAGGAGGTTAAGGCTCTGAATGATAATGGTGTTGATATTTATGCAATCTTGGACGAGGTTATGGCCATCTTTGGACAGAATTAACTTCGTTCAGACAGAAATTATTTTTTGTACAATCAACTTAATAAAAAAGTCATTATGACAATTAATATCGAATTGGCATAAGTGGAAGAAGATAAAAAAAAATTATGAGTTCCTACGGTTGATTAATAAAGTTAGCCTATTTTGTTGGTTCAGTACAAAGTTGTTTTATTAATTTATTGAGAAATACAATTAATCAGTGTGGAATCCTAGTATCACTTTCATAATGATTAGGTATTTTTCGCGAGAGACTTCGTTTAATTTATTGTTTAATTAGTGACAAACTCGTCAGAGACTTGAATCCCATTCTTTCCATGCCAGAGCTTTCTCCTTCCTGCCTACCCTGGCAGAAACAACAGCCTATCATCTGCTTCTGTCCTAATCTACTAAACGCGCTGTCATTATACTTTTCTTGAATATCCACTCGTTTCAAGTGATTCTGACTCGCCATTTGTTTAATTCAATTTGATCAGAGTAGTTCTGTGAGGCGAGATCGACCCCAGATCATTTAATATTTGGAATAATGTCAGAAAATATCATATCGATGGTCTAGCTAGAATTTGTCGATATCGATATTATACTTCTTTAGTATTGTCTGCCTTTAATATATTTTTTTAAGAAGATTCTCTTTAGATAGCTTTCAAGAATCCACACTGAGAGCTTATTCCATGAGTTTTATTTACTTCAATAAACTTTACAATTGATAATGCAAATTGCGCAAATAGGGTTAACATTTTTTTGTCGGAATATAAGACACTTCTTGTATGTTTGCTTTTTATGACGTAGTTTATTATTATGAACCTATTCCCCTGTCCTCCTTGAACATGGTCGCCAACATTCTCGGAACCAACCCAACCTCACCACGCCAAAAGAGGCGAAGGAGTAATAGGACTCCGGGCTCCGACTCAGATGTCTTAAAATGTCTTGATGAGACTTAAAACCTTATGTAAATTTGATTGTAATCGGTTGAGTTGGACCCCTGGGTCCACTCAACTCATATGGCCAAAACTCGCGATAGCAACCACGAGGGTGGAGCTGCGGGCATAGGTTAGTTTTTAAGTAATCTGTAAGTATATTTCTAAAACAATTGCTATCAAATAAGAACTTCAAGACGCTACTAAATCTAGAATGTTGATAAATTAAATTTTTCGTCTAAAGTTTCTGTATTTTCTTAAAGAATTTCATGCCACATAAATGACTCATGGCCAGGTTGGCTCACAGCTTAAGCTATCTAAGCACCGTAGCCATTTGGATGGGTGACCACGTAGTGCTATTTCTTCTGAACACTTCCGTACTCCGACGGGTACGTTTAAAGTCGGTCTCGGCTGCCAATAGTCTTATAACGTATGTGTGTGGTACGTTATTTAGCTCCGTTTCACGAAGATTGAAACACTCAATGGTCTTCAGCGTGTATTCTTTAGTTAGTACATTTCACAATAACAATGGTACATACTTTTTATGGAAAAATCGCAAACTACTCGCTAAACGAGATTCTAAATCTCACGCCATAGTGGATCAGTGTTGCCACCCTCCTGCGCGCGTGTTTTTTTCAGTAGCCTCCGCCACAGTCTTTAGGTTAAGATAGAGGCTTATATGGGCGACCTCAACGACAGAGTAAGTGGTTAACCAGCAGTCTCTTCCAATTAGCCGCAAAAACTAAGCCACATCATATTTAAAAGGAAGTTAAAGGTCTCGGATGCGACCGGGGCTAACGCAAGGGTGATGATAATTCATTTTTGTTTAGATTGATAAGCAATTGAATATCCATAAAACATATTTATTGCACTTGTAACATAAAACATTCTTTTAACGCAACATCTCAAGTATCCCAAGATATTCTTGTCTAATCTTAGATGTCAACTGGATACAGACACGTTAGATATGATATCGTTCATTATAAATAACTCATTGAGCATCATTCTTTTACTTCATTAAATACGATAAACGATACCAAAATGATGAAACAGGCTTTTCTAGTTCTAGCCGTTTTTGGGCTAGCGTTATCGGCTCCTCAGTCAAGAAAACTTTTCAGCGAGCACCTTGAAGACTTCTTATATTTGATACAAGACGAGATCGGTGACGAAGTAGCACTCCTTATGAATCAATATATGGAACATGAAGAGTTCCAGGCTGCTCTAGCATACGCCGCATCCACTAACTTCAGGGATCTGGTGTACGAAATGGAAGCATTGCCAGAATTCAATGCGGTAAGTTTTTTATTGAGTCGTTATGCTTTGAAAGTGTTTCTTTATAGTATTTCAGCTTTTTAGTCATATAAATTTTATTTTGAAAATTCTGCAGAGTGATATAAATTGCTAGTGGTAATTCAGGGGTGAGTATAGTTAGTTGCCTGTCGGGATACTCACGTTGGATCTTACTAATGAAAAAAAAAGGAAAATATGACCGCAATGCATTCACACAACAATTCCTACGATAGAAGGTGATAACATCTTCATCTTGATCGCCGCTCCTATCATTGGTGAAATCTGGCTTTTAAAATTAAAACATGAAACATGGTACTTTAAAATTTGTGTTAAAGTTATCCTGATATTGATAGGTTTATATGTATTTTGTTTTAAAGAACTAAGAAGGTCAAATCAGTCAGACTTCTTAATATTTCAATATTCGTAATGGATCTTTAGAGTTTTTAATAAAATAATATTGCTAAATCTTCTTCCTTGTCCTACAGGTCGTGGAATTCTTAGAAAATGACAACATCGACATTCATACTTTTATCGATTTATTAAACGAAGTTTTAAGTAAGTGAACATATTGTTACAATGTATGTTTGTTTTTTTTTTGATACCACATAATTTACATGGGTTTTCTAAAATTAATAAAAACACTAATAGACCCGGCAGACTTCGTCCTGTCCGTCAAATAGTAGATTGTTCAACAAGGGACTAAAACACGCCATAATGACACGAGATGTTTTAGCCACCCGAGCGAAGCGAGGGTGACTAATAGTTCGAGTGTCATTATGGTTGTTTAGTCCCACGTTAAACACTCTACTTTTCACTTTGAATGCGAGGAAAAAAAAGCGACTTTTTATACAAAATTATAATATTTAAAATATTTTTTAAGAAATATGCAAATATCTTTTTCAACCTAAATATATTAATTTCATCATATCGATAACGGGGTAAAGCCTCCGTGGCGTGGCGGTAGTGAACGCGGTCGCTACGCAGGAGGCGCGGGTTCGATCCCCGCTCAGTGCAAATATTTGTATGCATGGATATGGGTATTTGCATTGGTCTGGGTGTTTCTATGTATAATATGTATGCATTTACAAAATAAAATATCTAAGTATGTTTATCCGTATTCTAGATTCCATAATACAAGGTAGTAAAGCTATGCTTACCATGGATCTAGATAGCGTTGGGTGAAATGTTGTGGAATATTTATTTATTTATAATAACAAAGTTTCTAAGTTGCACAATTAATTGGTGTAAGTAATTGGGTACTTCCCTGTAGTTAAAATAAATTATTTAGCCGGACTTATTAAATTAATAATGGTAAAAGAGTGAAAACAGTTGCGTCGGTTCTTATTTTTTCGTTCTTATTTATTTTTAATCATCCATCCAACGTTTAATAGTATATGATTTGACTATTAAATATTATGACGTCACAAATATAGTTTTCATACAATTTTCCTTATAAATTACCGTTTTGACGTTTAGAAAAAAGTAACTAATTTGACTGGTCAGTCAAATACCCAATTGGTGATTACAACGCAAGCTTAGTACGAATAATCTATTCAAAATTCAAATTGCAAAGAAATTTGTCCCACGGTTTTTTTTTGTTGTTAAGTGACGTACGGTTTATATGCTTGCATATAGGTATAATAATAGGGGTTTAAAGTATGAAATTGCCGTTTCATTGTAATAGGTACTTCGAATTGACATAGAACCTTCATGGTTTGAGATTTTTGAGTGAAACTTTTTCCACATGGTACCTATGTAGTTCTTCATTTAAAAATGTGCAACATTCGATTATCGACTTTCAGTTGTTTTTTTTATTCAGCTTAGACAAGAAAGATGGATACTTCGAAAATTCGAGTGATTTTTGAATACGAGTTCCGACGCGGAACTAACGCGGCAGAAACAGCTCGCAATATCAATGTTGCGTTTGGAGAGGGGACTGCTAATGAACGCACCGTGCGATTTTGGTTTAAACGCTTTCGTGATGGAAACTTTGATTTGAAGAACGAACCACGAGGAAGGCCGTCCACACAGGTGAATAACAATGAATTGAAAGACATGATGGAAGCCGATCCGAGCCAAACTACCCAGGAATTAGCTGCATGGTTTAACGTTACCTTACCAACAATATTGACTCATTTGCGTCAAATCAATAAAATGAAAAAATGTGAAAAATGGGTACCTCATGATTTGACTGATCTGCAGAAAGAAATGCATGTTGAAACTTGTGTTGCCTTGTTGAATCGATACAGAAATGAAGGAATATTGGATCGAATTGTGACATGTGATGAAAAGTGGATTCTTTACGATAACCGTAAGCGAAAAATGCAATGGCTGACCCCAGGTGAAACGCCACAACAGTGTCCTAAAGCAAAGCTTACCAATAAAAAGGTAATGGTAACTGTTTGGTGGTCTCAGCATGGTGTTATTCACTATAGCTTTCTACGATCTGGTCAAGCAATAACGGCAGATGTCTACTGTGCCGAACTCCGAATAATGATAGCAAAACTAGCAGTGAAACAGCCCCGACTCATGAATCGATCTTCACCATTATTGCTCTATGATAACGCGAGACCTCATACAGCACGAGAAACCGTTTTAACTCTACAGGAACTGCAATTAGAAACTATCTGTCACCCTCCGTACTCGCCAGACCTTGCTCCAACAGACTACCATTTTTTTCGTGATTTGGACAATTTTCTATGTGGCAAAAAGTTTTCTTCTCAGGAGGCAGTACAAAATGCTTTCACACAGTTTGTCGAATCTAGATCACCAGAGTTCTATCGCAAAGGCATAAATGGCCTTCTTACTAGATGGCAGCAATGTATAGATAATAATGGTAATTATTTTGATTAAATAAATACGTTAAATTAAAAAAAAAAACGAATTTCAATTTGTCAGTACAAATCGGCAATTTCATACTTTAACCCCTAATATTTAGCCAACAGATTCAAACTTGAAAAATAATTTAAAACTGATAGGAAATGGATAATAAAATGGACTTATCCTTAATACTTACATAATAATTAATTAAATTATTAATCGTGGTTCACGAAATTAAATGGGATATTTGATTTTTTCAAATGTCATTTTGAGGTTATTTCTATACACAATCACTAAAAAGATGCTAATCCTCCCATTCACAAACACCGTGATTGGCTGTTTAGGAGTTAACAAAGTAAATTAAAAAAAAATTACTTTAGTCCCTAGAGATTAATAAGGAACTTTAGTCCCGATATGCAGGGAGTAAAGTAACATTTTAAGAGCATGAGAAGTGAAAATATTGTTTATATTAACAGCAGTTTCACTCACTGGAACTAATTATGATTTCAAACCATCCAGCCACATATTTAAATACCATTTATTCCGCGTGGTTCCCGGCAGAGTGGAATTTGGGCCACCCCTTCTCTTCCCATGTGGTGTCGTACAAGGCGATTAAGGGATAAGGCTGATTAACTTTAACATCCGACAGATATGTACAGCCCAGACTCAGCTTCAGATGCATGGCTCGAGTCAACAATAGTGCCCGGAATACGGCAATAGGCTCACCACCTATTACATGGGACCGAATACAGATTGGTGAAATGTGGGTGTTAATTCACCACTGCCTAACCCTCCGGGGATAAAGGCGTGATTATATGTATGTTAATTTTGATCCAAATCGGTCCCAGCTGGACCTAGGGAGGAATGGTTTAGGAAGAGTTGGTGACAAATACTGATGGATTTTAAGATACTTGAGATTTTAAGAGGACTTTTAATTATTTCAGGTGAGTATCGTATGAAGAGGAGTGCTCGTCAAGCCATCAGTGGTACTACTTTATCTTCCTATATATACGACTGTATCGCCTTGTTCCCTAAGGAGAAGCTGGCCGCTCTCTATGACGAAAAAATGGCCAACGACGAGCCGTTTCGTACCGCTATAAATAACCTCCAGACCGAGGACTGGAAGCAGGTTTACGGTGCTCTTTGGGAAAACGAGACTTTTCTGAAGGAGGTCCAGACTCTCAGTGATAATGGTGTCAATGTTTATGCAATCTTGGATGAAATTACAGCCGTTTTCGAGCAGAACTAAAATAGGGAAACATACACCCTTCAAACTCTTCTTTTTTGTCTTATCTTTAATCCTAGTAGCATTTTCATGTCACCTGTTATTAAGGTACATGTATTGTTATACCTTTATTTAATATACTAAACATGTATTTACTCACTAGACTTAAAAACAATCAACATGACATGAATAAATTATTGCTTAGAATTAAGATTGTATATGAAATCATCACCTGAAAACAGATGAATGAATTTTAATAAAACCAATATTATTTTAACAACAATTCCCTCATGAATCCTGCGATAAGCCTAGATCCATTATATTTCAGTTGATTTCATATAAAAAATAGGCAAAAAGTTGTTAAGGTAAACTATTTTGTTAAAAACACAGAAAACGATGTTGTAGATAATGTTACTAAATGTAAAAAAAAAGACGGGTTGCACTGCGGGAGTGTCGGCCGAAGAGAAAGCTTTTTCTTTCTTTCTTTATTCGTTATATACAAAGAAAAGGATAAAAAGAACATACCATACAATACCATACCTATAATATAGTGCCAATCATAGAAACTATCACTAATTTTCTGTCAAAAGAAATTAAAATTACAAAAAAAAATCACAAGAAGTAATAAATTACAAAAAGAAAAAATAATCACAAAAAGTGTCCAGAAGCCCAGGTTCGAACCCGGTACTATCTGAAACCATAAGGACTTACAGTCGAAGCGCTTCCCGCTAAGCTACGAAGCTTCTTAGCGTACCTAGCAAAATAAACACTTTGTAGCTAGGAATGTTGTATGACGTCATGTCGTCCTACAAAGGTCAAAGGTCACGTGATCCTGACGCGAGTTAAACACTTTTAACGCCGCTAAAGAAGTTTTCACGTCAATAATTTGGCATATTATATATAGGTACCTTTACATACACCCTCACATGTAAAGGTGTATACTTATTTCCTTGGCCGTATCTATCGTATGATATATATTAGTCTAGCAAATTCAATAAAAAAATGTGCTTCATAGCTTCAGATCCTTCCCTTTACTTATCCAATCTCCCCCATCCACCCTCTTCAGGCTGTCAGCCAATCTGGCTGGGAGGTGTTGTAATCTAAAACATGGATGATACACAAACAAAAATCAGTAACCTAATCGATTAGAATAGGGAAAAGAGAAACGATTTAGCCGGAGGGAGAGGTTATTAAATTAAATAAAATATTCCACAACATTTCACACAGCGCTATCTAGACCCATGGTAAGCATAGCTTAACTAGCTTGTGTTATGGAATCTAGAATGCAAATAAACATACTAAGATACTTTTTTTTTTGTAAATACATACATAGAAACACCCAGACCAATGCAATTCATGCATACAAATATTTGCACCGAACGGGGATCGAATCCGCGCCTCCTACGTAGCGGCCGCGTTCACTACCGCCACGCCACGGAGGCTGTCGAAATGGCCCTGTGTTGGCCGGGGTGTGGCTCGAGCCTCGCCCTAACCAATTCAAATTTCTCCCTCTATACCTGTCTTTTGAGGTCTGGTAGCTCAGTGGTCAAAGCATTGCCCTTGTAAGGCAAAGATCACGGGTTCAAACACCGCCTAGACCGATTCAATATTTTCTCTATAATTCGATTTAAAAATTTATCATGAGATTTAATTCAAATTAATTAGGAATAGTTAATATTTGGTAGGTTTTAGGTTAGGACTATAATCCTAAGTTCATCCTGTGCTGGCTCTCTCAATGCCACAGTATTTAAATTTAAAACTGTATTGAAATAAATTCTGCGATCAGGCGTCTGTTTATCAAATTTCTATGACACATATATTTGAACAATAGGAATATGCCTAATGTTTTATTGAAACAATAGGATAATCAGACAATGATTTGTCTCAATATGGAGTGTTTGGTATGTGTGGTCAGATCATCCACGAAGATGTCAACAATATTTTTTTAGAATGTTAAGTGTGACCGTTGCAAGCGGTCGCCAGAATTGTGAGAAATAGTTCTATAGTTTTTTTATTAGAAGAGCAAAAAAATTATCTTCATTGCGCTGTCACGGCCCCGACGTTAATATGGAAACGGAAATTGTTATAATAGTGGTTTTAACTCTGGGAGTAATTTCTGGATTTGTTTTACCCTTGCGCAGTCTAGAGGTGAGCGCGTTTCTAAATATTTATTAATATAGTGATATAGCTAACTCAATAAATTATGAGGATAGATTAAATTTTTTTGGAAAATAAGTGACTTGCTATCGTAAACTATGAATTGATCAACCAAACAAGCTGATTCAATGTACGTACTTACTATATATAATTTTCACAGTTCAGCGAGCCTATCATGACGCGATTCAGTTTTGGGTAGCGGTTCAGAGGGAGAGAGATGAAGTTATATTGAGTGTATAACTTCATCCCTTTCCCTTTGACCCGCGGCCCAAAATACAAGTGCTTTTACGCATCGTGGTAGACCCACTGTTCTCTCTTGTCGTAAATAAACCAAAAGTATTTTCGAGTTAGATAGAAGAAAGCGAATCAGCTCAGGTGGGACTCGAACCCGCAATTTTTCCTTTACAGGGAGATGCTCTAACCATTGAGCCACCGAGCCGTGCCTGATCCCGCATGTTATTAAAAAAACAATGTTCAAAAATGATTGTAACATCATTCATTGGTTTCGCTAGTTCGTACGAATATCGGTAGATGGATCCCACTGTCGTCCCAAAACGAATATGGGAAGATTTGAACAGTTTCAGATATGGCTCGGTGGCTCAGTGATGAGTGCTCTGCTTTCTTTACCCTTAGTACGAAAGACTATCATTATCGTATGGTAAATGTATCGTGAGAACGGAGCATTGAGATTGGCTGCCTGCCAACTGTGAATCCGAGTGTGTGTGAAGTCAGCCAATCGCAATGTTCCGTTCTCTTGATAAGCTTACGATATGATTACGATAGTTTTTCGTGCTAGGGGTACAGTAGGGGTACTGCATTCCCCGTGTAAGGGAATGATAATGATAAATAGCGTAAGATAATGGTAGATAATGATCAATCGATTTGAATAGTTAGCTACTACTAAATGCTTTAAAATGTCATTCAAAGTTATTTTAAATACGTCATTTTTCTTTCGTCATTGTTCTTATCTTAATATAAATAAATCTCGTGTCACAATGTTTGTCCTCAATGGACTCCTAAACCACTTAACCGATTATAATAAAATTCGCACCCCATGTGCAGTTCGATCCAACTTGAGAGATAGGATAGTTTAAATCTCAAATTATAGTCCGATTCGCGATAACCGACATCCACGCGGGCGGAGCCGCGGGCGACAGCTAGTTTTCTTATAGATTACAGTCATGGTAAATTATACTGTGGAAATCCCATCGTGAATTGTGTTTAGCAGGCTGCTATTATGTCAGTGTCTTAGATGATTGTACTATATACCGTTAATATTATTGTATATAATGGATCATGAATAATGTTGTATGTTAGGTACATTATCAAGTGTACTGCATATTTTGTGAATTAATATTTTAGAATATCTGTTTTTCATTTACAGATTGACTTAGGGAGCGGTGCATCAACTAATAATGTTGAAGATAACGAATCACAATTAAAACTAACAACGCCTGAACCAGGACGTACGAAGGAATTACCTAACAACAGATCTGATATCGACGAAAATGCATTATATGAACATGCTGCCGTGAAACAAAATAATCAAAGTGAAAGAGCTTTTATTTACATTAATCAAAAGTATAAAAAGCCGAGTCTTCATCAGTACTTTAGGTTAGCACAAAGTGGACCAGAGTTTTCCCGAAGTTTTCATTTGCCACCGCCTTTACCTCAAGCATATATTCAACGCCGTAACGAACCTTGTAAGTCTGAACCCGAGCAAGTTAGTTCTAATAACCATGGATACCCTTTGCCTCCTAGATCACCGGATGTAGCGTCATATTTTTTGCCACCACCAGTACTTAATAATTGTAATGCTAAAGATACCAAAAATGATGTAAATTTTAAAGGAATTAACTATAACAGTAATAAAAAAACAATTAATTACAGTAGACAGAACCACGTACGTCGTGATTTTATTGAGCTTTTGAAATCGCCTATATTAAGACCTTTGAATAGAGCAAATGTTAAAGTAAAATATGACGGTATTTCTGGGTCACGTTTTTCTCCTCCCAGTTTCAAAGATTATTTTAATACACCTTCGATTAGAAATGAACATAATCCTAAAGCAAACATTTTAGTACATGAACGAAAAAATGACGTGGGGAAAAACTATGGCTTCAGTTCGTTTGGGCAGCCTGGTTTCCAAGGTAGAGGCATAATACAGAGAATTGAAGAACCAAGCTTTGAAGGGGAGTTATTGCTTGATAATGAACCTTCACGGTTCCTTGAAAAGCCCCAATACGAAGATAAATTATTGGATCAATATTTAAGGGACGCTTTGGGAGAACAGGTAACGAGTAAAGAAAACGAAATAGTTACAAATGATTGTAGTTATCGTGACTGTGTTTTACAATCTACAAAAACTTCTTCTAGCATTACACCTCAAAAAGACAAGAAAAAGCCAGAGTGTAAATGTGGACAACAATTAAATTTATCGAACAAAGGTTTATTTGTATCAACACAGCGACAAGAAAGAGGACAAACTCAATCTAATATAATGAATAATACACTACTAAACCCATCATCAGATGTTGACTACTTTAAGGAAATGTTAACTCAAAAGTCCAAGAACCTAAATGATGACCTCGCTTTAAACACAAACATGATGAACAGTACGTTATATCATTAATATATTTGTTATACATATTGTATTGCACCATTTGTCATATGGCTTAAAGTAAAATAAAAATACTTTAGATTAGAGTAGTCGGACCGTTGGCTTAATATAAAATTCTAAAAGTACAGTCAACGAAAACGCAGGTCTTGAAGCAACTATTCCGGAGGAAAGGGTTCGCAGCGTAGATCACGATAAGGACTGCTCAAAGCTATCACGATTAAGATCGCTGCGCGCGCATCCACCTTCTCACCAACGTTTGTTGCTCCGAGAAATGAAATGCAAACACTGTAGAATGCCAACAGATGTCCAGATAGTCAATAGAGTCTTTAGAGAAATACAGACTAGCCAGAAGGGACGCGAGTCCCATTCGTAAATTCCATATCAAATTGCATCTACTTTAAGTTTAGATCTAAGAATGACTAAATGATAAATATATGTTTTGGAATATAATACAGTGAATTTGATTTCTAATTATAAAAAAAAGTTGAGTTGTGTATCTGCCGTCGAATATTAGTTTCGATTCATAAAATGAAGTCATGAGAAAACATATTTTATTTTACTTTATAGAAATAGTTCCATTTCTATCCAGCTTTTTTATTTCTGTGAGGTTCTTTTCCGTATTTACAAAAGGAGATGACTTCGCTCGGACTTCAGACATTGTTCGAAAATATTTGTACTTTTCAATGAGCGGTTTGAATTACTTAGAATTTGCGTCGCTTATATTTAGAGAACCATTTTTTTAAAATAAATAAAGACTGTTGTGGTTTGAACTCTGTGACTATCAACTGGCTCCTGTAGGTTGCACACACCACAAACTAGTTTTTTTTTAATTATTACACTTGTTATTTTTTAAGCACTTATAAATTTGTAGTCAATTCATATTACGCTACTAAAATTTAGTAAACGGTAATAGTAAGAAATGATAGAAAAAGTAATGAATTTATTAACGGAAATAGACGAGGAATGCTTCATATTCTAACCGATTATCGATAGCAATATGATGTGTTTCATTGTTGTTTAAAGTCCAAACAAATCGTTTCCTTTAAAGGATGTGGCTGTCTGTAATATGTTTCTATTTTGCTTCAGATAAACTGCATAGCGTGCATAACACTAAAATTACAGTCGATAACAAGATCTCTCCAATGTTAGATGTGTATTAAGCTATGGTATGATATTTAAGAAAAAAATGTACAGTCGACAAAGGAGATAAGTAAACACCATTTCGTAAAACTTTATATAAAAGGTTATCTCCTTTGCCGACTATACAATATGTTTTTGGTTATAATAAATATTGTTATTTAAATTGCACAAAAACAGAAGCTTTTATTTTATAAATGTCGAATAAAACTAATCGTATGTCCCAAGTTGCGGTAGGTACTATATTTGAGCAATTGTTACCATGAAACGCACTTGGTGTAAGTGCGTTTCGGCACTTGATATACTCTATTGAAAGAAATCCAAAGTACCTTCTTAGTACAAAAAGTACCTAAACGCTTTGCCTTTCAAATAAAACAAATGTGTTTCATGTGGGCTCGAAATTTGGAAAGTGGATAAATTTTAAGTTAGTCACTAGAGTGAAAAGCAAAATAATCGAACGTTTGTTATTTACACTGTAACTTAAAATTATCACTTGATACCATACTTAGTAAGTACTGGTAATTTGAATTAAATTTTAAGCATTTTTCATGCTAAATATTCAAATCGAATTAAAGAGAAAAATTTGAATCGGTCGTCCTGACCAATTCTAATTTCTCCTTTTATATCTGTCTTTGAGCTCGCGCGCTTTGAGATCACGGG
The DNA here is from genome assembly GCA_949126895.1 of Eilema caniola. Taxonomy (NCBI): domain Eukaryota; kingdom Metazoa; phylum Arthropoda; class Insecta; order Lepidoptera; family Erebidae; genus Eilema; species Eilema caniola. Next base: position 10,817,951 of record OX421481.1, on the reverse strand, counting down.
TTCAAACCCCGCCTAGACCGATTAAATTTTTCCTCTTTAATTCTAAAGACCTAAAGTAGTACAGCTGTCGGGAGTTCGGCTTAGGTATATAAAAACTGGGTCTGGCTTTCCGTTTTGGTATCCGAGGAGTAGAATAGGAACACCGCAGCTTTTCCGGTGGGTGTCGTGGAAGGCGACTTAAGGACAGGGCTGGTCTCCATCCGATATTAAATATACAGCCCAAGACAAAGTGCTCGCTAGACGGCAAAAGGCTCGCCCCCTATTACGTGTGACCGAAAATCATAGTTGGCGAAGCGTGGGTGTTAATGCACCTCTGCGTACCCCTTCGGGGATCTACAGGCGTGAGGATATGTATGGTCTAGGTAATAATCATTTAAGTTTCAATCATGCCATACCACTGTAATACGTGAAGTCGGGAATTTGACTTATGTGTAGGTACTTTCTTTTGTTTGTTCATTGAAGACACTTAAGGCCGGGTTGTAGTGCAACGTCCGTACTCTTCACACTGTTAATATAAAATCCTCGAGATAGAGAGAGAGAGAGAGAGAGAGAGAGAGAGAGAGAGAGAGAGAGAGAGAGAGAGAGACAGATGGCCGCGAGAGCTTGAATGCATCGATTTAGAGAATTAATGTTTTTATTCAACTTTTTTGTAAAAAATATATCTGCATGACAAAATGTAACCTACCTACATATTTTTAGGCTCTATTTTGTAATATATACTTCGACATTATTTGGTGTCTTAGTGAACGTATTTGGAATAGCGATTTGGAGCATTTTACAGAGTTTTGACGCTAATTTCTATCGAGGCAAATATTATGAATCGTTAGCCCACAGTAAAAATTGGATTTTTATTTGGCGAAATTTGCTATGTAACTTGATGATAAATGTGTTCAAAAATGTTAGAAGCAACTGCAACCCGGTCTTAAGGCGTAAATCTTGGCAGCACTTGTAGATCAATTTTAAATTGAAAATTTGAGTAGTTAGCGAGCTCCAAGTTGTAAACTTTCTCAAATCGGAGATCGTCATCCACCATCTCGGAGTACCTATGCATATTTTATATCACACAGCGCCCCGTTCTGAAACTGTGCGAGACGAGCTAAATTTTTCACTTACGCTTCGACTGCTATTTAATTATGTAGATGTGGATCATCGCTGTTATTTTCATGTTTTATGACGGGGGAAATGACCCTCTTGAGTTTGGTTTTATTACATTTTTCCTTATTTAATTTTGATCTCATTATTTATACAGGTATTGTAAATGAGTTCTTGATTTGTTTTAAACAATAAATATAAAACTTGAATGATAACAATCAACATAGTTATCTTATGGTCGACCGCGGTTGCAATTGAGGCTTTCTTCTTAGATACCCTAGAATTAATCCCTTGGAATAAAAGTTGTAGATTCGTTTCCCTATACCTATAGGTGCCCGTTGGTCCTCCGAAAGGAGATCAGGGTATATTTATTCTTTATTCTTATTCCTTAGCCATTTGTTTTCTTTTCAAATATATTTGTTAAAGAAAATGAACAACATCATTGTTCCATCAAATTAAAGATACGATTGTTCTCTGTTTTATTGTTTTTATTACACTCAGTAATGAAATGGATTACGACTAAAATAATATATTGCATTTACAGCCGACATTCATTAAAATTCTTAAAATAATGGCAGTTGGGATGGCAGAGTGTGAAGAGGGATCCTCTAACATCTTGGGGTCCGAGTCAACCACATCTGCTATCTGGTATTCTTGCTGGCTGATGGACGATACTCTGAAGAGGGTGCCTTTCAGATCGATCCTGCTACGCGCATACACAGCGACATACACGCAGCGAGCTGCATACAGCATGTGTCATTCCGTACGGAATTAAAAGTGTTTTTTTTTTAAATGTAATCTTGCAGAAAAGTTAGAACCCGAAGGGGTTTTAAAAGAATACCATATCAAATGAAATGTCTTTACAATACTTTCATTACCACTTTTAAAAGACAACTTAAAGAATAACGCCCTACTTTTTAACTATAACTACATATGCTCACTATTTTTTAACTATAACTACATATGAAAAGGTATATTATGAGAAGTATTTTATTCTTGAGACACCAATTAAATATTGTAATGGTACCAAAAGCTTCTGTACCAGTTTCAGCCAGATAGGACTAAGAAATAAGTGTTCTTTTTATCGTCCAGGTAAGGAATCACTAAAAATAAGTTAAACAGATCTTAGATTGATAAATGCCGAACAATATCTTCAAGTACCTATTTTAAAATCTCAGCTGCAAAATATAGGCGTCTTTGAACTAACAGTGTTTCAATATGAGGCCGCAATCCATCCTGCAGGGATTGATTGATGGGCTCCATGGAAATAAGTCTATACAAAATTCTACACCAATTTACTTTCTTATTTAGTTATTGCCCTCAAATTTGCTTATAAATAAAGTTTTGGGTCTATGGGTATCCAAAATAAATAAAACTGTGTACCATGTAAATCTTGATTGTAAATATTACAATAGTTCAGTACTTAACTGAAGGTATATTATTATTTTTGGCTTGAGGGAACCCGTTGGTAATTAACCAAAGCAAAGTAGACTGTTTTCTATCAAAGGAAGTTTTGTAGACGCGGTGTTACTGACCGTGGTGGCGGATTCAAAACGGTTGCTGAAAGCAGCCGAAAATCTGCAACCTTATTCGTCTTCTGTAAAGAAGTCTTACTCTTTTTTACTCACTAACTTTCCACTATATAATTTCAACACGAAATAGCGATATACACCAATTCAACGCATTCGATTGAAATTTTCACATTACTTCACGAAATAGACGGTCCATTTTACGACCATTGCACGCAATTGATTCACCCGGCGTACTGTCATATGATGTGAGCTTACAACGTAAATAACAGCTTCTTACCATCCAGTGGAACGTATTCAATTGAGGGACTGACAAAAAGATTCCTTCACATAGCATCGTAGTAACCTTCGTACACGTACTCTTAGCCATTTTTAATTATATCTCCTACTACAGAAGAAGAACTCCAGTCATAGAATATCTTTTTGAAAATAGCAATATCTTGCCATTTTCCAACACTGAAAAATTATATTTCATTGTAAACCTAAGGTGAGGTGTTAAAGTTAATTAACTCGCTCATGTTCTACGAACCAGTGATATGAATTACAATTAAGCACTTGTGCTAGAGAGTTTACTTCTTAGATAACAACCCTGTACAACAAACATAGAATAGCACACAGCTGTCAGAACCTCTGACATGTACACTGAAGGTACACTCCGGTAGAAATTCCCTTTGTACGTTATAAGTAAGTATTTTAGAGGGAAAGTGTGAATAGGGTCTGACAGATTGTTTAGTGTGCAGTCCTGTAATTTAGGGCTTCAACGTGCTTAGCGACGGTCAGATTGAGTTAAAATAGTATTGTCAGAATCAAATTACGAATTTATCTAAGCTAGTTTTGTGATGACATCTTCAACGTAACAAGGGCTTTTGATTAAATAGTTTTCTAGGATTTAATATATCCTATATATATATAAATTTGATTCTAAATATATGTATGTAGAATAAATATCTTTTAAATGATGAATATACAAAGATATATAATTACTATAGTGATAAAGCTGGAAGACCGGGTGCTATTGGAAGAGTAGAAAAAGAACATAGGCATATTCACAGTGGATTGAAATATTTAAATTGATTGATTTGCAACATTCAAACCTTTAAGTATTATAACACCTTCACAAACTTTCGCATTTCTTATATTAATAGGGAGTAGGACTAGTAGGATAGTATATATTTAATTTTCTTTAGATAAAACAGAATCAATTAGAGATATACTTGTACCCCGATTAATATTCTTTTTAATAAATATATTTTAATAATTTATGAGAGGTAGGACACGACGGTATTCTCGGCCGACCTCCTGTTGTGTTCCCGGCGGTGCGTACGGCATTCAGAGGTCACGGAAGAGTTTTTGTGCTGTCAGTGGGAAGACCAAATGCTATTCCCGCTTTGTCTTCTATACTGACGGCACAGAAGCTCTCCGTGTTTACAGGGTCGGCAGCACGAGTGTGATTCTCCTGGTTTTGCACACGTCCATAGGCCACGGTAACCATTGTCCTTCAGTCATCCATGCTTGTCTGCTACCTCAGTAGTATAAAAAAAAACTTACTATATATGACATTATACCTACACGTATTGAAAATCTAAACAATGTTAATGCCATTTCAAATTACTTTATCTGAAGTGTTGTAAAATGTCCAAACTAGAACTGGAGCGTAGTACAACTGTGTGCAGTTGCGAATTACTAAAAATCTGAGTACATTGTCGTGTAAGGTCTGAGTTGGAATTTCGCGAAGCCTTTGTTACCGCGTCGAGCAATAAAATATTTCATTACTGTGTGAAACATCGCGCCGCACCGCACCGTGTTTGGTCGCTTCACAACGCGTAACCTACACTGCACACTGGTAAATGCAGAATTCTATTTTTTGGTGGATGCTTTTAAATTTGAGCTTGAATTTAAACTAATTTAAAGTCAAAAACAGTCTAAGATAAAAGTGAGAGAATTCAATATAGTCATAAAAATTTACATTCTATGTTTGCACATCCTTGTCAGATAACATATTGTATAATGAATTTCCCTTAGGCTATCCACTGCCTGATGCGAGAGTACATGTGTACATGTGTGTTGAATTTCGTGCCAAAAAATTATGTGATTTGCACGAAACAGTATGCAGTATGCGGTTATGAGAGTCTAACTAGCTCGTCTTAGGTTAACTGCAGTCTCGTTCTCGTTCTATTTTAACCAATATATATACTTCATTGGTATGTGTAGCATATAACTATGACAACATTTCTAATCCACTACCGAGGAAGCTTACATTGTATCTACGAAATGGTGCATATGGTTTAATTTTCCTGAAGACTTTATCGATAACTATCTCTTCAGATATGCATTACTAAAGTTTGCGACACGATATCGAAATTTCAAAAACAAGTATGCTTAAACAAGGATGCATGGAGAAATTTATTTATTATTAGTTAGTCCATATTTATAGCTCGCAATCTCTTATCCTGAAGTTCAATTATATTATCAAATTTTATTTAGCATACGCAAAAAAAACGAATAAATTTAAATATTTTAAGCTGTTCTTCGCATGTTGCCTACCTTACGAAAATAAAAGAGGTTGAAGAAAACGCTGTGCGAGCCTCTCGAGGGATTGAAATTGACCTCTACTAACAATACAGAGCCCCATTAAGAGGTTGTGCAGAGATAACCGCAAACATCAACTGTATATTAACCTCTTGATCTTTTCCATCATGCATTTATTACCTTTTCATTCCTTCAAGTATCATTTTTAATATTATGTTGTGACTGTTATATTGAATGTTATTACATATATTTTAATGGAACGCCTTCTTGCTATCGGTTGCTCTTATATTTTCGTCTCTTTTTTATCAATCCCGGACGCATACAGTATGATATGTTTGGCTTTTTTTTTTTAAATAATAACCAAAATTACTAATTTTCCCTCTAACCCCTCCGGCTACGCTAAATTGCTAAGCTACTTAGACTAGGTTCACGTGGGTAGTATAATGGACAGGATTCGAACCAGGGACTCTTTAAACACTAAGCTACCGACGCTTTCTTATGTGACCATCTGACATTCCAAAAACTAGAGGAAATCCTTCGCCGAGTCCTTTCAAAAACCAGCATCGAGCCTCATTCGTTAGGTTGGCCTAAAATCTTTCCTCTTTGTAAATATAGACTCACCTAAAGATACATTTAAGCCAGTACTCTTAAATGCCAGTCAGCTGAACTTCGATTTATCTGGGAAGATTGTATACACATATTGGCAAATTTGACAGGTTGTCTGGTAGATTCAGCTGAGTGACATTTCAGAATATGGGTTTTAGTACGTACCAATGGTAATACGAATTGAGAATAGGAACAATCGTTATATAGGAAGTTATAAATAAATAATGTGCGCTTTGAACGCATGCCTTATTCATCCTCCACTGCAAAACTTAACGACATTTCTATCTCGTTTTAGACTAAGTTACTCGCTATCGTAGTCGGTTATTTAGTCTGCTGGGTTCCTAATGTACTGTATAGTGGGACTAAAACTTATTTATCTGACCTGAAAGCAATTTCAGATAGTATCTTTTTGTTAAGATTGAGTAGTTTCATTTAACTTTAACTGGTACAATTGAATGTGGGCTCCATTATTATGTTTTAGTTGAGTGCCAGTCTAATGATAAATTCAAATAAATGCAAGTTTCTAGAGGTCAAGATTTTCATATCATTTTATGGACAACAATATTTTAGTAATTACTAAATTTTTTACTGTATAAGCCCTCCACCTTCCGCCCGTATGGTCTGAATATATTTCAATGACAATGAGTGGAAAGTGTTATTCCAGACCTATCTCAAACCTATCTATTGACTCCCTGTCACATTTATATTAGTAGAATTTGATATTTATGTATTTCCCTCGGCCAAGTTAACAAGATAAAGTCGTATAGATACTAGATATAATAGTTACCGTATCACACAATAATCCGATTATACCATAATAATAAGTTTGTGTAATACTCGTATGTTTGAATACCGTTTGGCATATCAATGATTGACTATATATTCAATTATTTAATTCAAGTGTTTGGCAGATCCGACAGCTATTTGCTAATGGGTTGTGGTCTGCGGTAGCACAACACAGCCATTCTAAACGAAGTATACTGTTTTGTATTATTAATTTTAAGCTTTATATTAAGTGTATTTGAACTGCAACCATACTAATATTGTAAACATGAAAATTTGACGCAAAACGGCTGAAAAATGATTATATTTACCTCAAAATACACATATACATAAATATAGGGAACCGTATATCTAATATATAAAATTCTCGTGTCACAGTTCTCGTTGCCAAACTCCTCCGAAACGGCTCGACCGATTCTCATGAAATTTTGTGGGCATATCGGGTAGGTCTGAGAATCGGCCAACATCTATTTTTCATACCCCGATTCGCGATAACCGACATCCACGCGGGCGGAGCCGCGGGCGACAGCTAGTATATATATATAGCAATATAATGATCCGTTGCAAATTTGGTGAAACCCATCACCAAATTCGAAACGGATCAATACAACTTCAACTGTAGTGTTTCAAACTCTAATGGCATTTGCGAGACTACCTCCTTACCGTACTGGAACAGTGCCTGATAATGTGACAGGTGAAACGAAACGCTACATATTGCGTTTCGTTTCACCTGCCACATTTTCAGGAATACTGGCGTACTGGTCTGTACATATGTGTTTGGTATGCCAAACACGTAGGTACAGATTAGTACGCGGTGCATGGGCCAGAACCTCCGTACGGTCCACCATGGGCAACGGAGATGGCAGAGTCTCACTTCCTCCCATGGGAGACATTGGAGGGCTAGTCGGAGGCTTTTGACGCTACCCTGAATTACCCAAAAACGTAAATGGTCCAAGGTCTTATAGGAGGTAGGCCATGACGGTATTTCCGGCCCAATTGAGCAATCCGAATACCGCGGCCATAATAATAATAATAATAATAATATGTTTTTATATGTGTATATGTATTTAAAAATATAATTTATGAGATTAAAAATGTTAATAAAGGGGAATAATAATATGCCGGTGGGGTACTATTTTTTATATTTTTAAATATATTTTGTATTTTTTTTAGGATATATTTGAAAATGTAATTAATATGTAATTTTAATGAATAAAGAGATAATAATAATATTGTCTTTATTATACACCAAGTACATAATATCATAAAAACAAAACAATTTGGTAGGTAGTACAATTGGCGGCCTTATCGCTCTGCGGCAATCTCTTCCAGGCAACCATAGGATGGAGAGAAAAATAAGAGAACCTCATATTGTGTTCCTGGCGATGAGTAGGGTAGCCAGAGCTGACTGGGAGAGTTTTTGTGCTGTCAGTGGAAGGATCAAAGGCTTGTCCTGATTTGGCTTCTGCACTGACGGCACATACACTCTCTTAGTTTACACTGTTTACAGGTTAACGCTAAAATTTAATTTCAAATAATTTTTGTTTTCAATTATATTTGTATGAGTTAGTTAAATACTAGAAGAATCTACCTGCGTTTCACAATAAAATATTTATTGAAGAACTCTACTGAGAAAATAATGTTCATTTTATTCGGAAAATAATTTGGGGCTAGGAACCAATCAAAATTCAATCCTTTGTCGCCCCGAGCTCTTCAGACCTCCAAATCCGGCCCTATCTGTAAATCACTATAGGTCTTGTATTCAAAAGTGACTTAAAGCAGAGTGGTAATTTAAAACAATAAATAACTGTATTTAGTGTGTAGTGTAGTGCACAGCGAACCTTATTGGTAAAAGAATTAAAAAAAAAATGTTCAAATGTAAATCACTTAAAGTATTTGTGTAAGGAAACAACTTCGGAGTTTTTAATTTCCTTGTCGTACTATGAGCAGTCTATGTAATTTCCCTAAAGTATTTTATCAAAACTTTTACTTATTTAGACAATATTGTGAAGGTAAACATGCAAAATGTTATTGAAAAAATAAATGTGTGTGTGCGTGTGTGCATTTGAAGGTTGTGTAGGGTATGTGTGAGTGTATAGCGATGTGAACCTATGGAAGCATTCATAGAGATTGCCAAAAATCCAAGGGCATCTATATCTTATTGATTCATTTTGTAACAAAGTTTTACTATTTTAATAATATTATTCCCCTATCTCTATTTTGATTTGATTTGAGATTTGGTTTATATACAATCTTAACCCATATCGGAATCACAGGACTGATCACAGGAGCAGGAAAAAGAGAGTCAAATATTCATTCATTAAAACAAAAAAATAAAAGAAAACCAACGTAAAAATGAATAATTCCATATTAAACCCGTTAGTTTTTATATAACAAACACCAAATATTGCAAGCATTGTTTATAGATGCAATAAAAACAAAAACAATCTTCAGGAACTTGATCTTTTTCAGACAAAGGCAGCCATAGAATGGAGCCATGCGGTTATGAACCTCACCCGTGCTTTTCATTTAATAGGATTTTCATAAAATGTTAAAAGCACCGTCGCGCTGAGACGCAAAACTGAATATTTCGCCGAGTTCGTTTTCGGCACACTAGATGAGCTTGCTTCATTGACTACGAACCCAATAACCGACTACAATTGTGTTGGCACAGGGGACTTGGGCTTGTTTTCCTCTAAAACTGATGATATTTGGAGCCGAAATTCATATAGTATTTGGTTGATAATAATTATTATATATAGGTTAATGGGAAAATTACATAAATCCCCAGAGACATAGATATGAAAGCAAACTTGTAGATATTGTATATGTACACTGTTTTTTATCAATGACATTAGAGTTGATTACATCCTATTTCCTTTATTTTCTTGCATTAGTATCATTGGCGTGTTTCCGTATGCATTTGTGACTCAGAGTGAGCGGACCTCTGAAGTGCGGGCCTGTTTACCTACTCTTTTCCTTCTTAAGATTTGATTCATGCAGTTTTTATGGCCACTACTACCATCTGAGTAAAACGCCAAGAGCCTGCGATAGATTCTCGCCCGTATACCAGCAATATGGGGCAACCCACTTTTCTCTAAAGTTGCATTTAATTTCTTTCTATGTTTTTTATATGTAGGCCACGTCAATTTGACTTCACCCCAGGAGAGAGGGTCACCATTACATACACGTCTTGGTTGACTTCATGATTCGACTCTAATAACTGCCCCTCTAGACAAGTGGCAATTCGCTAGCAAGCGTTTGATGGAATAGAATGACGAATGTATAGGATTTGACGTATTTGACATGCGTTAACGACTGTCATTTACGTCAAATCCCATACATTCGTCATTCCATTCCACCAAACGCCGGCTAGCGAATTGCCACTTGTCTAGAGGGGCTGGTATGCTTCCTTATTATTCTTATAACCTTAGATCAGGAGCTTATGGCTACGATTCTTTTTATGCAACAAAATGTTATCAACTAATTGTGTTTATTTTATTATAAACTAGTATTCACACCGTGGGAGAGGGGTATGTCCAGTAGTGGGCTAATTAATTGATTGATTTGTATCGTATGGGATAAAATTAATTTCATGTATTCACGGGATAACAAGTGTCAACAAAGTTATAGGATATTTTCCAAAAATGTAGACATTTAAATTGTAAAAATTCATCGTTCAATAACTTCTGCTGCTTCGTTTTTAAAAATGAATCTAGTGAAGCGCACCTGAGCATCTGAGATTTAAACTTCGAATCTTCTAGCAGAGTTTCCCCTTATTTAAATACAACGTACGTATATTTTATTTTAAATAGCCTCTAGTATAGAACGTCTAAGTCTTACCTCTCTAGTCGATTTACTTCGAGTTTATAACCGTTGGCTGCATGTAGCATTTGATCTGTTTAAAAGTATTTTCTAAATAAGCGGTCGGCTCTCAACACTTGCTGAAATTGAGCAACGTTTGATTTGGACACGTTCAATTCAAAATCTATTTTCATTGCCTGGCTTGAATCCATTTCCATTTTAATTTGATTGCTGTCGCTCTTGATGTATTGATTACTCACTTAACATCTAGAAATTACTGTACCGCTCCGTTGAATCTGATTGCGAAGTGCACGAGAAAGCCAATTTGTATTACCTGGTATCGGTATTTTGATATTAACGCTTTGTACGTTTATATAATAAAACATTAATGATGACGTGTGGGTTCCCGGTGTTCCGGTGTTCTCCATTCAACAGTAAATATACAGCCCATGACTAAGTGCCCACTTGGCGGCAATAGGGTCGTCCCCTATTAAGTGAGACCGAAAATCATATTTGGCCAAATCGGGGTGTTTATACACCTCTGCCTACCTCATAGAGGGATTTACAGGCGTGAGTTTAAGTATGAATAAGTATAAATGATAGAGTTAATATAGTGCTACTTCCTTGAAATTTATATTACAAGCTATGCTCATTTTGGGTCTAGATTAAGCTGTGTAAAAATATCAGTCTGTTTTTAATCTCAGAACTCGGGGTTTGATTTTTGGTATCCAAGGTCAAGCCTTCCACTGAAGTGGCATGGCTAGACATTTGTTACTCACTTAACCAAGCAGACAGGTGATGGGTATGCACAGGTTTCCCTATTTGATCCTGGTGTAAGCACGTAAGTTACAGGAGTAGGCGTACTATTAGTCACATAGAAAAAGAAATCATACTTAGTTATAAATTTATCGAATGATTGGGGAATCTGAGCACGTATATGTTATTTCGTAGATAAACTGCGGTAAAAAGGTCAAAAACCCGCATAATAATGATTACTGAGCTATTCAGCCTGATATTTGGTACCGTAATATACGTTATAATTTTCCTGCTAACATGTTGCACAACAGGATTTAATAATATACTTCGGCAGCCGTTCTACATTTGAAGGAATGAGCTTGCCATGAAACGTGAGGCGCCGCCGATATGCAAGCTATAGTTGAAGCAGTTTGGCATGTAACAAATAATGCTATAGAAAACACATAGGATTTTCGAGTGGGAAGCTATATGCGCTAAGATCCTTCCGTATTCAAATACTCCCAGCATGACTGGCTGTGCGGAGCTGTGTCTATTTATTGGTCACCATAAATCTACCTATAAACTCCTCATAACTATAAGCTTTGTTATAAAACCATTTTTGAAAGCATGTTTTCGAATAAATTACTTATTGACATCGTTCTGGCGATGGTTCTTAAGAATACGGTAACTTTTATTCTGAAAACTACTTGTCGGTAACATTTTATTTTTCTCTTGCAAAAGTAATCTTATTTTACCACGGCGTTAGTAAGTCCAACTTGATGAAAGACTTTGTTTAAAAGTGAGTTGCAAGTTGCAACTAAGAGATCTGTAAGTAAATAGAGATGCAATGAATCACTGGTAACCGTTTTCCGATAAGGAGTGGGCTCTCGGTGGCCCGATAGTTGGCGAGCCCTGTTTTATTGTGCCACTATTTTCATGCTATCGCTAGTGAACGCAGCTCGGGCGGAAACTGAGATAAAGTCGTGACCTTACAGTTATATACAACCCCTGTGTACGACTACACGTCTAGCCCGGTAAACAACTTCGCAGCCCGTACTAAGTTTTAAGCCAGGGGTGTACACAATACCTGATTAAATGTATAAATTGATATATCTTTATAATGACAAGATATTCGATGTAGCGTATAGTGTTCTGTTGGTGTTGAACTTTTATTTCATTGACTACTAAAATTGTGAATATTATAACTATTTTACGGTATCGATGGGTTCTCAGAATTCAGTCTAGTTCAGACCGCCGCCGTTGGCATCAAGCATAACTTCTCTAATACCGTATAGGCATACAAAGGTTTCGTCCTTAGTCCGGTGCAGTGGCAACGGCGCATTGTGATTGGTTCACAGTCGGCTGGCAGCTAATAGCAATGCTTCGTTGTCTAGATACGTTTACGTTACGAATTCGAATGTTGTTCGTGCTCGGGGCATTGTTCAGCGTGGACGTTTTATCGGACACAAAAAAATTCACACGTACATATAATCACGCTTTTATCCCCGGTGGGTTAGGCAGAGGTGAGTTAACACCCACATTTCACCAATCTGTATTCGGTCCCACGTAATAGGGGGTGAGCCTATTGCCGCATTCTGGGCACTATTGCTGACTCGAGCCATGCATCTGAGGATGAGTCTGGGCTGTACATATCTGTCTGATGCTAAAGTTAAACAGCCCTATCCCTTAGTCGCCTTGTACGACACCACATGGGAAGAGATGGGGCGGCCCAAATTCTTTTTTCACTTTGCCCAAACTTTTTTCAAACTCAATACTTCTCGTACAGCGGTTATATTCTCTACCGCTGCTGTTAGTACAATGTTGGTTAAGTAAAATAGGACTAAATGTTAATAGCACGCGAATTTGTATGATTTCTTACTTTTGCTTTCTAAAATATATTAATTCAAATTTAAGGACATTCTATACAACATATTCTAGACCGATGGTAGACATGTACATAATAATATGTGGGCATGTGTATGATCTAACAGCTTGCTGTGTGGTTTCAGCTTAAGTTAGTGTGTGGGTGCACCTAACACCTTAAGTAAAGAAAAGGTTACGTGAAACCGACTCGCGTCCACTTACTCACTTTTACGAGTTTTCTAATCGAGTTCCTACTAGACATTTTGTTAAGAATTTCCACAGTGATTGTACCGTAAAGCAAAAACAAGGAATCGGATCGGATAAAAAAATGCATGGAACATAGGGTTGCATTGTTGACCTAGATTTTAAAATATTCACATCTGTTTGTTCAACGTAATGTTTAAGATTCATCTCTTTTCATAGCTGTCGGTTTTTGTGATATAGTGTAGTCATTCGATTTTTTTTTAATGCCACTTAGGTGGCAGACAAGCACACGGCCCACCTGATGGGAAGTGGTTACCGTGGCCTATGGACGTTTGCAACACCAGGGGCGTCACAATCGTGCTACCGACCCTGTAGATACCTTCTAATACCCTTCTTGAAGAACCCCATATTGTAGTCGCTTGGGAAAACCACGGCAGGAAGTTCATTCCACAACCTGAGCGTGTGTGGGATGAAGTTCCTTTCAAAACGCACGGTGCGTACCATTTCTAGTCGCAGTGTGTGAGGATGAATTCCCTGCCTATGGCGAGTGGTGCGATGATAGAATGCAGCGGTGGGCATCATGTCAAACAATTCATCTGAGCACAAACCATTGTATAGGCGATATAACACACACAGCGAGGCAAAGTCCTTTCTGAGGCTGAGAGGTTTCACATCGCCTGTGAGTATGGGATTGTCGACGAGCCTCAACGCCCGTCTTTGCAATGAGTCGAAGGGGCCAAGCTGGTATGCAGGCGCTCCGGCAAAAAGGTGACAGTATTACTCCATGTGGGGCCGAATTTGTGCCTTATAAAGCAGAAGTCGTTGCCCCGCAGTGAAGTACTGCTTCGCCCTGTTGAGCACTCCAAGTTTCTTTGAGGCCAGCTTGACCTTGTCCTCCAAATGGTTGCGGAACTGAACGTCGCTTGAGATGTCGACACCTAGGATCCCAATACTCGAAGAGATGGAAAGTGGTGTGCCCAGGAATTGCGGCGCCACAATAAATGGGGTTTTCTTAGCGGTGAATACACATACTTGTGTCTTAGTGGGGTTAAATTGGACTAGGTTAAGTCGACCCCAATCGGATACTACAGAGAGAGTAGTCTCGATTTCAGACACAAGTTTTTCGCGTCTCTTCTCCACCTCGAATCCTGAAAGTTTTATAGGTGTTTTGAAAAATTTATTGATCCTGTGTTTTGCATTATGTTGTTCATCCTAGCGTTAATCCCAGTCGCATACGAAGCTTTTTCAGCTTGGAGTCTGGGGTCCGCTTTTTGCCAGTCTAACTGCAGATTTGGCTAAACTTCGATATTTTCCGTGAAGCGACTGCCATCTGACCTCCACAACCCAAAGGCGATATCGAGCTAGACTAGTTGTTGGATTTTTGAGGGCTCCAACTACCCGTAACGACTGCCATAGATGTTTGTATGACAAACGGGACCGACGGCTTAACGTGCTCTCCGAGGCACGTCCAGACCAATGCAAATATCCACATTCATGCATACAAATATTTGCACTGAGCGGGGTTCGAACCGGGGGCCGCGTTCACTACCGCTACGCCACGGAGGCTGTCTGCCTATGTTTAGCATTATAAGCTAAGTTATTGTTATGTTAGTTATGTTTGTTAGTAGTAGTTTTAACGGACAAGCGGAAAGAATATTATTAATTATCCTCACACATGTTGTACATGCTCGACAGTTGACTACTCTGTGGAATGAAATAGTATGTAGATTATGTCACAGTGTTACTACTACATACAGTGCAGAACCGCCTTTCGGACGATGCCGCCGCTCGCATAAGTACCTACGCTATTTGTCGGAAATGTGCAAGGGTTGTAAGAAAAGAGAAAAAATGTAATTATTATGTAATCATTTATTTTAAATACATGTGATGTACTGCAAGATACTTTCGTGACACTTTATTTTTAGACGTTTTTAGATTAATTATTATACACGATAAATCTAATAATTGATGGATAGGTACTAATGTAAATCACTTATGTAATTCGTTTACATGCGGAAATGCGACGATTGTAGACGAAAGAAAATAGTTGTAGGTAGGTACTGAATAATTATTGATTTTTGATTCATAATACCTAACTATTATTTGTATGAAAGAATTTAAAACTCTTTCAATGTTAATGTTTATTTAACTACATTTTTCGTAACTTCTATCGATAGATTCAAGACGTTACTTTGAAATTATGGAAATAAACTTACCTCTACTAAAAATGAAATGCAATCTGTGAAATCGTATGTCTTCTATCGAAAGACACTCGTACACGGACCAATAGAGCACCATTATGATATGAAATGAAAAAAGTTCTTAATAATTGTTACGCAAGCGATACCTATACGCGGCTACGGTAGCCCTCAGCAAACTTTCCCGCAAAAGACGCGATTTGGCGGTTAGCGCGTCCGCGCTCCCCGACGCGTCGCAAGTTCCCCTCCGTTGCTCTGTGTAAGTACATTCATCCCGCTACTGTATGTAGTAGTAATACTGTGGTTATGTCATGCTAATAATCTGGTTGGTTAAATTTGTTTTTCCAGAGACTCCAGACAAATAATATTACGAATATTTGGACGGTTCTATTACATCACACTGGCATTGCGTATAACAATAATAGGCTTAATATCATGCGTATATAATCACAAATAATCCTCTCATAAAAGAAACATGTTCCGCAAACAAAAAAATCATTATTCAAACATAATACAAAGCCAGACAAGACAACCCAACATCAGATCTATTCAAATAAAACTCCCTGATATCTGTGAATAAAGCAGGAAAATTCTCACTATCCCAGATATTCGCGATAAGCTTATATACGGTACAATCTACCCACAATGGTAAATTTTGCATGGCGTTTCTGCGATCATACCATTCGGAAATTGAGAAGGGTCTGTGTAAAAGTAACAAGGGTTAATGTACGATACCATATGTTTCCAATACAGTGGATTACTATAAAAGTTCAAAAGATATTTGCGAGCTAGCCTTTGAGTCCCCAGGCGATATGGCACGGTCATAACACGGTTCAAGATGGCATTGACTTGACCACAGTATTGTACCGCTACGACACTTCTAGATATTGCAACGTTTTTATGACCGCAGAATGTTTGAATTGTTCAATTTTTACCTGTATCACATTCATTGCTCAACTTCTGTGGTGTAGCGGTAGAGAGTTCGAGTGTAGATGCAGAGGTTCGATGCCCGCTCAGTAAAAATATTTCTATTCGTGCATCCGAGTTTTTTCCCAATTTAATTGGTCGGCTTTCGGTTAACTATGAAAACATCAGATCTCCACCATTAAGCAGTATCAAATTATACTCAATCTTTTCTAGGTTTCGTACATCTCCCAGACCTGAAAAAATTGTTAGTGGTTGTCCACTAACCACAACTCAGGATGCGAGATAAGAATGAAGTGGCTCCCCAAAAACGACCGCAAAGAAGATGACGATGATGACTCTTGCGGCTGGCCTGATCTGATTTTGGCCTTTGAAGAATCAGTAGTTTTCTAACGAAAAGTTGTATTAGTAAGAAAAAACAGTACGGTTTATAAAAATATCACAATTGTTATCAAAGTTTACAAATGAAGTCAACAAGTGCCTGGACAATCGTGAACATGTATTGTTGTCTTCATTGACTTTAGCAAAGCATTTGATGTTTAAAATTACAACACACTATAATTATATAAAGCTACAGCGGCAGGCATACACGTGAATCAATTAGCAGTAAGTGTCGTTGGTTCATTGAGCGACAATATTCCAACCGATAAAGGCACGGTTCAGGGTTTGATTTTAGGATTCCATACTTAATATTCTAAAAGCTTAGGTAAGCTTGTTCCTAAATCTTCGTTGGCCATCTAACAATCGGGAGATTGCAGGGTCAGTTCTTATATACAGACATAGGTGCTAAAACAATACATTTTGTAATGTTAATCTGCTATTTATTATTTTATCCAAATACTGTTCTACAATAGGGTAAAACGCTAAGGTGATGTTCATAAAGAGATTATCTACGACAACACGTAGATATTTAATTCAGTTGATAAGTAAGTCAGAGTCCGTAGGAAAGCGTATTACATGTAATTATTAATTCTTATAAGACATGTTCATTAGATTTCCATCTACATACCTCTATATAGTAATTTTAACTAAGCCAATAGTAAAAGAGGTACTAGTACACACAACCTATAGAAATCTCAAACAACATGTAGTTTGTCCAATACACAAATGCGATTCAACTAGCATTTTATTTTACGGCAATTTACTCCGTACCGCGTATAGCTTAGAGGAATTGCATTACGCAAACTGCCATCTAGCTAATTCAATGTCACTGTTGGAGGGAATTCTTATTTCTGGATAAATTTTGCATACCTCATAGTATAGAATATTTGCATATTTAGAATAGATTCTAAGTTCGTTTATTATTGAATCAACAATATGGAAATATAAGAGCTAATACTTTAATTTTATGATCCATGCATTTTTTGCCTAGTCTCTGAGCTTGAAATATACGTATCTTCGTTCATCTAGTAAATAATGTGGATGATCGATAAATACCGACTCATAAGATTTTTAATTAATTTGCAGACGACGGAACTCTTCAACAAATGCCAGCAAATCAATCGCAGTAGCTCTTTCACTTCTTTCATTGACTTCTTTCCTTCTTCTCGGTCAGTGTCTTTTTCAGTGATTTTTGTAAATCCCCAAACACTTTTGTTAAAAACCCGCATACTTTAATAATAATGGTCAATCATTACACCTTAAATGGAAGCTTGTCGAGTGCTTTTGACTAACCTTTCTTTCAATGTATCATTAATTTAATCAGTGTTTGTTATACTTATATTACATGAGTATTATACAAATATCAAACAGAAACCAATTAAAATGTGAATAATCATGTTACGAGCGTACAATGTAACATTATTTACAAGACGAAAGGAACGATACAGTAAGTAATAATCTGTTGTTTGTAGTATTGTGCGTTTAATTAATATAGCAAAGTGTATTAATTGAAACTGATGATTACCACAAACAAGGGGAGCCACGAATGAAATAAATATTATATGTTGTTAAGGTGACGTTCGATGAATATCTTTCAGGAAATAATTAAGTACGCAGGTTTATAGCTATAGACAATATTTGGGGTTAGTTGTGGCATATGTTGCCTGAATCTTGAAGCGCAGAAAATCGCACAATGTCAAAAAATCCACCCTTTTCAGCTTCATGCAATTTAATGCTAAGTTAGAGGAGACACACACCAAAGCAGTAAGCACACAGCAAATTGCCCTACATTTATGCAGCAAATGCTTCTTGACATCTTTTATCAAGAAGCATTTTTCTTGGCAATTTACTGTGCGATTGCTGCTTGTTGCTTTGGTGTGCACCTTCAGTATGCATCTCCACAGATTGACAGGTCAGTTGATTTTCGTTCCTTATCAGTCCCACGCGTTATTTCTTCTGTAAATGCTAATGCAAAACATGGAAGTAGAAGAGGGGAAGTGAAATGAGGAAGCAGAGTTAAGGCGCTGAACTGGAAAACGATACAAAACGTGACAATCGCGAAGTACCATCACATTTGATTTTAAAGTTTCTGCCTACACTTAATGAAAGATCATAATCTTTGCGTTAGTTTCGGCCGCATTCGAGGCTTTAACCTCGGAGTCCACAGATCCAGGTTCAATTCCGCCTATTGTCACAGTCTTTGGCATCCGTGGTAGTGAGACCATTGGCACGGATATCATCTTCTATGAAGACGTTTGTATCTGTGACAAATCCTTTATTTAATACTGTGGCATGATGTTCACTAATACAATGTTCTTCTATGCGTAGTAAATGCTCATCTCAGTATGTATAAGCAAATTTACATTTTAAAGCCTTCGCGAGAACAATTTGTATTGCAGACATTTGAAACGTTAACGTACCGTCTACGTAATTTACTGTCGGAATTATAAAAGATTAAATCTTATAAGAGTTGCTCAAGTACCTATGACGTGTTGTGACATACCTATTTTAAAGATATAATTTTATCAACCAAGTATAAGATTCGTCTAATTATTACACCTTGTTCTTGATACGAAGAGCAAGGTGTGTATGTATATTAATGTAGATAGCCATCGAGTTAAAATATTCAATTTTTCAAAAGATTTACTACGCTCTCATCCACAATAGTTACTACATAAATGATATTTTAGCACGTAGGATATACTACTTCTGTTCTGTTTGGCCGTCGTCCATATGAAACTTGCATTCCAGACGTTTGGTCGATCACTGCGGTCGACATCTTCAGAGGCGCAGGTCCAGGTGGAGACGAGTGCGAAGACCTGTCCTCGTCGGCGACTTCTCTGCGACTGATTTTTCAGCACCTTGATAACCAAATTGACACAAAGTAAATTTAATAGAAGTGAAACATTTTTCATCATAAGAAGTACAGTAAGTAGTGAAGGAAGATTGCTTATTTAAAACAGTATCACAACTTTTCCTTCATACTCTGTATCATAGTAGATATTTGTAGGGAAGCTGGAGTCAACGGACTAGTTTTTATGACACTGAAAAGTTTGCATATTCGTGTCCAGGAGAGAGGATTACATAAACATACATAATAAGTCAACGAACAACGAACAGTCAACGAACACTAATATATTTAAAGTTACCACTTATCTTTGCATCTACTTAAGATGCAAAGATAAGTGGTAACTTTATCAGGGCATTGGCATGTACATAGTCTCTCCACGTCTCCACGAATACCCCTCCCCCCCCTCCCCGGAGTCGAAGAGGGAGGTTATTTCGGACTCGAACCGACTAAACCGCACGTCGTCTATGGATCGTTGTGCTAGGCCTAGGCCGAAGGTGAGGTTGTCGACGACATATCCTTCGCATCCCGGCTGACCTAGGGCCATCGCTCTCGATCTGGCCCTCCTAGGGGCATTGGCATGTAGTAAGCAACACCGGGTACCAACACGGTGGGTGTCGTATTGGTTCCCGACGGAGTAGAATTGGGCCACCCCATCTTATTCTGCGGGTGTCGTAGAAAGCGACTATGGGTCATCCGACAGTTAAATACAGCCCATGACTGAGTGCCCGCTTGATGGCAATAGGCAATCATAGTTGGCGAAATGTGGGTGTTTATCCATCTCTGCCTATTCTTTCGTGGATTTACAGGCGTATGTATAATGGTATGTAGCTTTATTTCCGTCATTATCATCTTCTTTGGGAGTTTGGCAAAATTATTTCTTCTTATATTTTTAGTTACATCTTTGTAATCTGTGATGTTATTGGATACTATGTGAAGTTTGAAAACACACGTAGTTATGGGTCATATACATTATTATGTAGCTGGATCATCATATCTGGCTTGAGCGTGGTGCAGGCCCGTCGTCAAATGTTTCCTCTCCACCACCGCCTTGGAAGTAGTGGTAAACTTAGCTTGAGTAGAATTATTTTTGACGTCAATAAAAACAATTATGTCGTTCTATTATTCGGATAGATCATTAACCAGCGAAAATAAAATGGAAGACGAAGTGTGCGCTTGGATAATGGCCGGTAATAGATGCTTTTATTCCCTCAACAAACTTCTCCGATCTAAGCATCTATGGTAGAACGCCAAACTGAATATCTAGGTACAAAACTATAATTCGCCCTATTGTAACCTACGGGTGCAAGACATGGTCACTGATAGGCAAGGAGATTACAATTGCAAGAACTGGCAATGTTCGAAAGGAAGGTGCTGAGAAAAGAAAATATAATTCGATACGTTAAGTCACAGTGGCTGAGATGGGCAGGACATATTGAGGGAGTGGAAGCTAAGAGACCGCCAAAAGTCATGACGGAGTGGAAGCCGCAGCAGAAAAGGCCAAGAGGGAGACCAAAGAAGAGGTGGGGTGACTGTATAGAGGAAGACCTCAAGGCCTTAAAAAGTTCACCAACTGGAGAAGGAAGGCCAAGGACCATCGGGCGCTGAAAGCCACCGTTGAAGAGGCCAAGACCCATAAAGGCTTGTAGCGCCGAAGAACGTAAAGTACAGTGATTAAGTATGTTGTTCTATTTAAAAAAAAACACCTTCTTTCTCTTTTCTTTTAAGTCACTTAACTTACTGAACCCTATTTATTCTATCCAGCAATCAGCCCATTGCAGTCCACTGCTGGACATAGGCCTCTCCCAATGTGAGCCATTTCTGCCAATCCTCCGCCTGCTGCATCCAGTCTATTCCATTTATCGGGGGGCACGGCAGAACACAAAGGTTTTGTTTCTAACTACAGAAGGAAGGTTACAAAATTGGCTGCTGGTACAAAATACAAGTATTTTTATCTTTGTATTGTATAAACGGGTAAACGTTTTCCTTTCAATCTACATACGCGATCTAAAAAATCCATTACCGCGCGTCATTCGGCGAGCAAATGGATACACAAACATGCAGAGCGGTCGCATAGTAGGAAGATTTCTTAGCGCATTCAGTGAGACGGCGAAACGGTACGCGCTGTAAGTGGCTGCCTTGTCGCGTTTGCGCGAGTCGCGAAATCCCTCATACGATGCGGCATTACCGAGACCGGCATATCCATTGTACGTTCCTTTGCATCCTACAGCTATACCGCACAACTTTGACTCGGCGCTGTAAGAAAATTGGGCTGCATTGTTGGATTATCTAGACAGTCGTAAGCAGATGTGGAGAACGTCAGCTGAGTAATGTGCGTTGGCAACCGGTGCTCGTTCGCAAACTTTAATTTCAACTATATGCACCAAACTTTTACGTATATAAATGTACGCTTCAGTGAACATTTTTCCAATTAGCTTTATTCATTCAGTCACCAATACTTTTTTAAAACGTTTTCACGGATTATATCTTGGACTATGTAAAAAAAATCTACAAAAATGATTGATAATAAAATTTCGTTAGCCGTAATCTAAAAAAAACCGACTGAAAATTGAAAGCAGGACCAAGTGGGTGGCCTGATTTTTTTATTCCAACATTTTTGATATCGAGTGCCTTCGTTTATGTGAGAGCTGACAAAATTAGATGATAATCTCGTAAAGTGAGCTGCGATCTGGGTAAAGAGGGACACCGGGGACTACCAAATTAAATAGTAACGAGCGGTGACCAACAAATTAACCGCCGCAGTGGGGACGCTGCGCTTAATGCAATTCGGTCTCGGGGACGATGTGCTCAGATGGACTTTTTAGGTGGAATGAATATTAAAGTTTTAGTTGATCCTATAATTTGGAATTGAACGCTGGTACATTTTTAAATGTAAAACGGAACTTGTTTTGGTGTAATGATTCCGTGAAAGACCTTAATGAGAAAGTTTATGAAATAATGAGCTAATAAATATATATTCACCAGTTATGGTAGTTGGGCTTAATTGAAATAACTATTTGACTAAACTTTATCATGTATAGTGACTTAAATTATTATTAAATATGAATAAAATGCATAAAAAATTGAAATAAAATAAATTATTAAAATTATAAAACCCAACTGATACTGAAAAGCTTTAATTTTTAATAATTTATTTTATTCTTTCTAGTTACTACATATATACATATCTTTGTAATCATCTTCTAATCACGTTCATTTTGATACCCCACTTGATAAATTCAAGTACTTTTTTTTTGACTACGTACATACATTTTGGCGCCAACATACCAAGATATAGCTTTTGTTCGTATTTAATGTACCCAAGAACACTTGGGCAATAAATCCCTTCCAATTGAGATATGAATCATTGAAATCCGTACTGTGGTTCAAAAGATACGATGTATTACATACATACAAGATACGCGCGAAAAACATAACCCTTCTTGGCAGTCGGGTAAATAGAATCCTGGGTATCCAATCATTTGACAAAATACGAATAACAAATCTTCATTTGACAAACAACGTTTGACAAAATTATAGTTGGTAAACTCATCATTTTAGAAATTATTGTTTAAGAAACTACTTATTAGACAAAATAATTATTTATAATAATTTCGTTATGCCTTAATATCATTTCACAAATTGATTATTTATTAAACATGTTAGTCGGCAAAACAAGTTTTACCCTTCAAATAATTGTCTTGAATAGTCCAAAGTTAGTGACAGAAATGAATCTCTGCAAATGCAACTTCACTTGATCTTATTTGCCCTACCCCTAGACTGTTATTTAAGCCCGCGTATGCGCAAAGGAGGGGTGAGGTGGCCCACGAGCTGAGGATCAGGTAGTTATAAAGACGTGGTGGTGGTGGGCGTTACAACTATTTGCGACGACTAGCTCGTGTGGGGCTGTGGCAGAAACGATGTTTGCAACATGCTATTTGTCTACTGTACGCTACACGCGTGGTTTATGCTTGCTTTTTTGACTGTTTGTTAACTGACTTTATTTTGCCAAATGAACATTTTTAAAATAAAAATTTAGCAACTGAAATATTTTCAAAGTGATACGTTTGCAAAACCTTTATTTATCAAATGATTCTTTTTGAAATGAAAGTTCGTCAAATCATTAGTTTTTCAAACTTTGCTTGTAAAATGATGTTTGTCATACGTTTTTTTGTCAATAGTAAACCAGAATCCTGAGATGAATAAAGAAAACATACAATAGAATAGGGCTGCCGATTTGAGATGATGCACAATATAACAATGCCATTGGTCGCGGTTTCCATAAAAAAATCTGTGGCAGTTGTTATGGGTAGTTGGAGCCTTCAAAAGTCCGACCAATCTAACTACATAACTTCGATATCGCCAATTGGTGTGACAAGTGGCAGTCACTGCACATAAAATATCTAAGTTATTTAATTAGACTGGAAAATGAACCCCAACTGAGCTATCAAAAGACTAATGTAACATTTTACCAAAATTCTCGACTAAAAATGTCTAAAAAATGTTCAAAATAAAAGGAATAATGCAAACACACATGCTGCAGGCTACATAAGTTAGCCTGTTGACGCAAATTAATCATGGCTCCGCATTGTTTCGGCTTTTGCAATGCATGCATTTACGCCAAGTACTTATACCACATCAACATTACGTTTGTTGCTATTATATTTGTCGAATGAAGGTAACAATAACTAGCAGTTAACCGCGGCTTCACCTGCTTGATGTAGTTTTTCCGTTCCCCGTAGGAACTTGTCCCCGGGATATAAAGTATACTATGTGTTAATCCAGTAAATGGTCTATCCATGTGTCAATTTTCTAAATCATGCAAATGGTTTACGCGACTACAAACACAAATATTTTAGAGTTACTTACGCCATACCCTGATTATTTTCAAGTAAATGAACTCTGCTAATTATTATACGAATATTTTCATGAACTCTTTCATTGTAAAATTTAAATGATCCCTGATTTTACTTTAAAATGTAGTACATGTTCTGGAAAATCCGATTACTGAAACGTACAAGTTAAAAGATGTCTAGAACGCGTGCAAGCCGGCATGTAAACAAGTGTGGAATACCCAAAGAGTTTTGAAAGCCCTACTGTGCGCTTAATTCTTAACACTTTTATGAGAAAGTTCTTCGAAGAACCGTAGGACACTTTCTATTTGACTATTTAGCAGACTCCTGGGTCTTTTTATGCGGAACAAAATACGTTCTCTTTTGCGTGAGATTTTAATAGTAGTCAAGCTTCTGACGAAGCGCAAGAAAATGTTAATGTGATAAAATCTTATACTTATAAATGGTGTTCAATCTATAAATTTGATGCTTAAACCTTAAGACTTTGGCAACTCTAATTGCATAATGCAGATGGATTTATGAATTTGTAAAGAGCTTTATACTGTTTTAGGCTAAAAGGTTTAATTAGTTATCAGTTAGGATAGGCATATTTAGTCATGTTTAGTCACGGTGGAGTAGTGTTCTACTCCACTGTGACTAAACATGACTAAATATGCCAGCCCATTTCAACTAAGGGATAGGGTAGTTCTCCACTAGACAGTAAGCACACATTTCACGAAAATATCCGCTTAGCGATAATGGGCTTGCCCCTATTACGTAGGACCGAAAGTCATAGCTGATGAAATGCGGTTGATAATACGCCTCTGCCTACCTCAGGGAATTAAAAAAAAAATTATTATAGCTTTAGGTGTTTTTTCCAACAAGTATACAGACTTATATGCTTCATTATTGTTGTGTAGTTTACTCTAAAATGTCTTTAACCTAATGTTATATTAACCCTACGATAATAGATAGTAGGATATTCATATATTATTTAAAGTTAGGCGCTTCCCGAGTAAGCTTTTCAAAATCTCAGTGAAATACGTGACTTAAGTACCTACCCACTAACATAAGACTCTTACGTTGGGCTTTGACCACCTGGCTTTAAATTTCAATTCCTTGTACAGACGTTATCAGATTTACAAAGACTTTTATACTGAAATATACATATCGACCTATGCAAAGAATAAAGTTGTATGTGCAAAATCATGACTTTCCAGGAGAGCGATTTGAAGTTTGTCGCGGACAAAATTCAGCATAACTTTTTTTCCTATTAACCTACAGTACTGAATTTTTTAAGATATATATGGGACTACATAAGCTAATATTTTCTATACAAATAGATAATTGTAAACGAATATTTCTGAACTTAGCAGTATTTAAGCGCACATGTGACGTTTTACTGTGGAGGTCTCAAGGTTATACATGCATTTATTACTTTATTTTAGGGAAAAGTGCAAGGGTCATGTGTAAATATAACTTTATTTTGTGACAACTTTGTTTTTTTCTGCAGTTACATGTGTGTAGTAAAGGTTTGTACTCATAAATAAAACTATGTATTTATGGTTGATTAATCATTTAATATTGTGCCATGGTTGCCATAATTATTGTTCACATATGGAAGTCAACATAGGAATATATGTATATGTATATAGTGGTATTTTTACAATAGAAAAGTCTCATTATTAAACCTAAAACAATCAACTTTCACCAATATAAAATCTTTAAAAATGTAATTTTTTTAAGCATTTACTTGTTAAAATAACAACATCGAATAATTAAGAAACCGTTACTGATAATAAATCTTATAAAAGAAGGTAGCAAAACCTAAAATCAACAAACTCTAGTAAGTTTCTATGTAAGAATAAAACCTACAATAAAGTAAAAAGCTTTCAATTCTAAGCTTTTACGTTAATTTTCGCTTTTGACTTTAAAAAAACAAAATGAAATATTCATACAACTATAATTAGTCTTCTTCGCTTTTGTTATCGTTATTAATACCATTACTTGAGTAAGGGAGAGATAGAAAATAATCTCCATATTGAGAAGATATAATTTCGAAATTTACTAGACTTATGAGATCATTATGCTTGTCTTTCGATAATTTAATTAGCTCTTTATAAGCCAATTCTAAGGTAGGTAGGGAAGACACGGCATAACGGCGAGTATTTGAGCTAATTAAAACAGTCTTTTGGTCAATATCTCTAAGATCACATTTATACAATAGTTTATTAGGTTCAGATCTATCGAACAATATTTCTTTAACGCTATTTTCCATGACACCTCATCCATCCCACCCCATCTATGTTTTTGCTCCAAATTTTATTATTTACGTGCGTTTTCAGTTCAAAAAACTTATTTTGTGTCATGTTTTGCACTT
Source organism: Eilema caniola (assembly GCA_949126895.1). Taxonomy (NCBI): domain Eukaryota; kingdom Metazoa; phylum Arthropoda; class Insecta; order Lepidoptera; family Erebidae; genus Eilema; species Eilema caniola. The sequence goes on along the minus strand of OX421481.1, from coordinate 10,791,243 downwards.
CATAAGATGCACTTGTGGTTTTTGCCCAACGGACAAGCAATTGTAAATAGTCCTTTTTTCTGCCTCACGTTCTTTATGGGCATGCACACCATCACCCTCGTTCTGGGAGTGGCCCTATTCAAGAAATTTATGTTTAATAGATACGTTATATTTTTTAGCAGAGTAAGTTAAAGAAAAAATATAAAGCGATTTCTGTTTTGTCCAGCGCAATTATCGGACCAAAAGCGGAATTCTGTTACACCATTTCGAGTGTTTTACTCTATGAAATCCAGCAAGCTACTGCCAACCTCATTCGCACCCCTTTTAGCAATAGTTTCATCCAACATATAACAGTAAGCCTTTTTCTTTCCATGTCAAAAACAGTAAAATCTAGGCAAGTCAATTTACGCTTATAATAGAATACTGACCTGACCATGGGGGCATGGCAACATTTTTTGAAATCATATACTGCGGTTAAGATAATACCATTCGAGTTAATAGCGTCACGTTTGTCCATATTTTTTAACTTACGAGCTTCATCTTTATTCGAAAGATGAAGCACGTATATCAAATTGGTCTTCTTTCGGCATAAAAAACCCCTAACTGCAATGTGACTGCTTTGCTAGAATATATAGAATTGTTAAACCATTCCTGATACAACCGGTACATTTTTGAAATATTGAGACAGCTTTGTTGAATTCTTGCGGGTGTTGATCACATACACTTTTGATTGTATCCGGATTTATTATCTGATGATGGTTCCCGTGGCGTCCTCTCATATCTTCCTCTATAATAGTGCTGCTGTCATACTTATTCCAAGCCGTTTTAATAATTTTATATTATAAGAGAAGAGTTCTTAGACGGAGCGGTAGAATCATCGTAACTGGAATTGTTAGGTCCAATTGTATTTGCAGTCCAGTGGTTATTACCGTGCATTTAACAGAAGGTGTCATGACAATCTTTGTGTGTATTAAAAGGAGAAGGCATAGGAGTTGAATCATAAATTGGAAAATAAATTGAAGGTAAATCTCCAAACCTAACTGCAGGCGAGTTATCAATGCTAGATGGTAAATTTAATTAAGTAGGTACATTAAACTTTATACAAATAATAATGGTGTCAATGGTTATTTATATGTGTATATAAGTAGCTAATATTGAAATTAAATAATTTTGACTCATATTTCATACTTAATTTCAGTTGTAAAAAAGTTATATCTTAATATCAATCCTAGAATAAAGGAGCATCAACATAAAGAACACATAATTTAGATATGAGTTCCGCCGAATTAAGTTACTTGTACATATATGACCGGATATTTTTATGTGACCTACAAAGAATAAAGTAATATAGGATGATATTAATGATTTTCAGTAGTTATAAAAATATTTGAATTAATGGTTTATACGATAAATAAACAGATATTGGACTCATTACTTGACATATTTTTAATGAAGCTGATCTTCCATAGAATATAGGTGTATATAGGTGTTCTATACCAATATACACCTATATTCTATGGAAGAGCTGTGTTTATTCAAGTTATTTGCATTTAAAATATTATTTAATAGTAAAATTGCCAATTAAAGTTAACACAATTATTTAATTTGTTATACATGACAAAATGAACATAATATATTTACTCAACTGAAGTAATATCCATTGATTCTTCATTATTTGTCACGAGAGAATTTGTTGCAGTTGTATTATTTAATATTTTCTGCTTAGTTAAAAAAATTAACATATGTTTGTACCGTGTGTGTTTCATAATGGCCACCAAAATTACTAATATTTTTATAAACTAGATTTATTTATAATTACTACGACGTTGCACGCTCGAGCGAACGACTTTACGAAGAACATTAACACATGTGTTGAAGTAACCGGGTGAGCGGGTGGCGGGCGTGCAACTCCCGACGGTGAACAATGGTACCTGTGCGTACAAGTCCTTACACGTTGGAACAATAAATTACATGTAACCATATTCAATTGATATCTTCGTAGCTAATAAAGTTTTTATTTTTTTGATTTTTTTAGTGTATAATATAGGATAATCTAACACTATTACAACAAAAAAACACTTTTGGTGTTTTAGTCACATATAACCTTATTCGATGCATAGGTCGATATATTTAAAATTATAGCTGTATTTAATAACACTTTAATTTCAAAATCCCGCATCTTCCTTTGTTCTCTTCCTTTACAGTTTATTTGACTTGTTTGTGACTTCTATCTGACCTTCTAACCCCGAGAGGATTATTAATCAGCTGAACCACATAAACCCCCATACACGTTTTATTAAATTTAAAGTTTTTTAACACTTATGTTGTAGTCAACATTATCTTGGGTGTTGATGGGTGCAAAATGTTTCCGACCTCTTTTTATAGCGATATCGAGTTCGCAAAACGATATTTCAAATATTTATATTTTATTCAAGTACGCATAACGGTGCGTTTAGACCAAAATAACATAGTATTAGAGCTAGAAAAAGAGCATTCTGACAGCATATTTTAGACGAAACGAAACCTTGTTTTCATTGAAAGAACAACGAATGTTTACATTAAAAGAATTTGACGTAGAGCGCATAGAATGAGCATTCGCTCGTTTGGTTTAAACGCACCTCGACGAAGTCAAACTTGAACAAACAAACAAACTCGATCTTGGTACGTTTAAGTTCAAGTTTCTCACAAAATGAGGCGTTCCAAATCTACATAAAAATAAAATCTATCGACATTACTTAATTAATTATCAAGATGTTCATCATACTTAATCCAGAATTGTTTTCAAGCCCATGCTTAGCAATTTTGTTGAATTTTGAATCATTCAGTTTTATATACAGTCGGTTGCGACATTTTACAGCCTCCATAAAAAGCCTTCTGTACTTCATTTATGATGATGGAATTGGAATATAATCAGACCGTTATTTGTATTTGTATTTTTTCCTTCTCTACAGAGTGGTCGTTCTCTACTTCCTTAGTACGACCGACCATTGTACAAGCATTTTTACATTGTACAAGCATGTTTGGTGTGCATTAAAGACTATTCATATATCTATCTTTTATGTTTGCAAATATTGTTATTGGTTGGGCGAAAGTAGATAACAAGTAACAGTGTGACAGGCTGGGGTTTTTTACTCGTTGGGTGTTGGGAAGCCTAATTAAATCAAATAAAATAGAAATGTTACTCTAGGATATTATTGTGGAAAATTCCACATAGCACTATCTAGAGGCCCAAAGTAAGTATGAGTTAATTAGCGCTTGTTATGAATTCCTTAATGTTAATATATTTTTGTAAATACATACATATTACTGAATTGCCGGCTTCTTACAGGAGCGCCGTATTCGCGTCTATTCGTGCCGCCATATTCTCTGAAGAGTGGGAAGGGGAAGGAAAGAAGATAGCTTTGCTGTAAACGCACATGCCTGCGTCTTCTTGGCATTGAACTCGACCAAGTTCTCAGAGCTCCATTGGGAAATGTGTTTCAAGATCCGGTCAAGCTCAGTGACAAAATGCTGCCCTTTTTCTGCGATATGCGTCTGCTTATCCGCAGGACGTCCATGATAACTCCCGAGCAAGGTGCTATCATCCGGATAGCAATAAATGCTGCATGTCATACTCAAAGAGAGTTGGCGATACAACGGACCCCTGCGGTACGCCGGCATTTACCTGCAAGAACTCCGAGGCTCGTTGAGCTCTCTGGATTCAGAATTCGGAAAAGGATTCAGAATTCTGAGATAGCAAGTTGAACCCGTAGTGCTTCACAGACCGAACACTGATATGAACCTACTCCTTACATAAACAATTTAGTTTAACTGGCGTGGTTAGCAAGAAAACTAGTAACATTGTGATACTACAAATATTTTGAAGGAATTGGAGTTTGGGGCACATTTATTAGAAACTAACTATTTCTGCGGCTGGAAATATATGCTTCCGATACTCCATAACAATCTATCTTGTGATAAAATATAGTCTATTTATATCTTAGTTCTGAAAAGTTTTTTACCACTACCACTTGTAACGTTGTGGATTTTTTATAAATCTATTTGAAATAAATTCTCTAAAATAGTCGATAATTTAGTATTTTCGACACTAAATAACTAATTTGTCTATGGGTGTGCGAGCGAGATTGGACAACATTACCTAAGTGTCTATTCACGGCGCTAAAGTGGGCCCTTTCTTCGGCTATCCTTTGCCGTGGGAGGTCACTCTTGACCCCGGCGGCCAACTGCTGTCGGCACCGGGGTCTTCGCACCGGGCTTCACGCCATCATTCGGTCGTGAGGCACACCAGCGAGGACCCTGGCACGCCGGCAACATCAGCGGCCGGGAGTCAACGAGCTAAGTGCATACTACCATCTCTGCACAACGGATCAAACAACGCCTCGGCAGAATATTTATTGCGAATCCACCCTGAGATTCATTTCCAATTACCATATATTATTAATTTATGTAACGCTTTACCTCGATTATAAATGTTCTAAATTGTTATAATCAATCTTTTCATTTCTCTGTCTCACTAGCTAGCCGTTAGACACCTTTATATTGCTTAATTTTACAGTGCTCTCATAGCTCATTGAATTCAATTGATTTAACTTCACCTAAATCCCAAGCATCAAACTTATTTCCGTTACATTGGCGCCCAACGTGGGGCTATTGTAACGTTGTGGATTTTTTATAAATCTATTTGAAATAAATTCTCTAAAATAGTCGATAATTTAGTATTTTCGACACTAAATAACTAATTTGTCTATGGGTGTGCGAGCGAGATTGGACAACATTACCTAAGTGTCTATTCACGGCGCTAAAGTGGGCCCTTTCTTCGGCTATCCTTTGCCGTGGGAGGTCACTCTTGACCCCGGCGGCCAACTGCTGTCGGCACCGGGGTCTTCGCACCGGGCTTCACGCCATCATTCGGTCGTGAGGCACACCAGCGAGGACCCTGGCACGCCGGCAACATCAGCGGCCGGGAGTCAACGAGCTAAGTGCATACTACCATCTCTGCACAACGGATCAAACAACGCCTCGGCAGAATATTTATTGCGAATCCACCCTGAGATTCATTTCCAATTACCATATATTATTAATTTATGTAACGCTTTACCTCGATTATAAATGTTCTAAATTGTTATAATCAATCTTTTCATTTCTCTGTCTCACTAGCTAGCCGTTAGACACCTTTATATTGCTTAATTTTACAGTGCTCTCATAGCTCATTTAATTCAATTGATTTAACTTCACCTAAATCCCAAGCATCAAACTTTCTTTCGTTACATTGGCGCCCCTACAAAGGTATTATTCTGCCGCAGGTATTGTGTGTTTGTTCCGTAATATTATATTTCTTCTTATTCCTCTTTACTTTACCAGTGTGGTGATTTTTTCACCAATTTTTAGTGATTTTTATTTTTACTCCAAATGTGGGTACTTAAAAATACATTTTTATTTCTATCTTAAACTGAATAATTACCATTCTTGTCTATTATATCAGTTTAATTGCATATATATTTAACTTAATACCTTTGTTTCATAACATCAAGGTAATTATCATTAATTTTACATTTTTTTTGCATTAACACTATTGTTGATGAAAACCTTTGTTCTAGTTAAACTAGACAGGTTTATTATCTTTTACAGTTGTTTCAACTGTATATTACTACTTTTATACCCACTGGTAAGGTAAGGATCTATTTTCTTTTACTTCTTATGGACTTGTTGATCTCAACTTCATATCATCTCGCTATTTACTTTTTATTAATTTTTGTGCAGGTGTGTCTCTTGTACACACACTAAGTACCCCGTCAGTGAAATTATTATACTTTTTACATTTACTTACCTTATGTGCATATATTATGCATAATAATAACATATAATATGTTATTATATCAACCTATTGCTGGTTGAATTTTGTTTATATTTTATTTGAAACTATTTGTCGTTTTGAACACAAATAGCTTACATTCACTGACAGGATACATATATTTTACTTTATTTCAGTAAATAACTTACTTTATTGAAGTAAATTACTTGCTTCATTTTATGTCAATCTCGCTCATCGCACCATAGTTTTTATTTTTTACTTAACTTACCTGGGTTACTTCACTGTTTAAAATTTTATACTGAACTCTTTTGTAGTCATGTTGCTCGTTGTCGGATTTCTGAATCCAAGTTAGCTTTATTTATTACAAAAGAAATTATATATTCCTTGAAAAGAAATACAAGGAAAAACAAAAGATCTCCATACAAAAAAAAACATCTTTGAAAAGAACAACAAAGATAATAAATACTTAAATTGATAGTCCTTCATCTTGTTCTGCATATTGGATTGTTGAGTCTGTGTTTCAAGTCATTAAAATCATTACCTTAATTACTTCAATTCTTTAATGTATACATTACCATTTCCCCGAGTCGTTTTAGGATGCCTGGTGTATCAATGGACATATTCATGACAAAGTGTGTGTTCCTTTCATGTTATTTTTAGCAAATATATAGCAGTCACTCAAATAATCACATATTTCCCATAAAACATTTTAATTAAACAAAATAATACATAAAGTTAACCTAACCTAATCAATTAATTTAAAGTAACAACTTAACTTCTTACAATGAATTCTTGTGTTCTAATAATCACTATTGCTTCAATCATAATACGTCAATAAACTTAACATTGCACTTAAATAATATTACACCACTGTTGTGGCAAACAAGTATATACCAACACATACTTGTAATTTAAAATATAATTAAAACTTGTATTTTACAATGTAACTTCTCATTGTTATTGTACTGTGCTGGTACACTGTCTACAACCTTTTAATCACTACATGGTCGTAATGATATACACTTTTACCTATAAAAGGGTTAACAGTTAGAACTTTAATTTCATGTACCCAACTTTGAACACTTTTTTAAAAACTTTTTTTATCTTGAAATAGCATACATCCTGTTGAGTCTTCACATGTACTGTTTTCTATTGTTTATATCTTTGGTTCTTATAATAGAACATCAAATCAAATTAATTTCATCAAAACTTTGTTTTGAATTTGTTCTGAAAGAAAAGTATAACTTGAACTGTCAAACGTCATATAATTTTGACAACCAAAAAGTGTTGCCAGTAGTATAATTTTAAAAAACTACTAATATTGTTTCAAAATTGCCTTGTTTTTTAAAAAACAAAATAAGATTATTCTTTTGAGAATAACAACTTTTGGTCTTTTGTGCTAAATATTACACAATATCTTTTAACCCTATGGTTGCCTCCGTATTCTGTTGTCTGACTTTTCCTGGAATGGCTATTTCATTTTTATGTTCCTGTTGTTTTTATATCAACGTTTATTCACTACAATATGGTGAATAATACTAAATAAAAAATAAAATATAAAATTATAAAAAATACATTAAATAAAAATATTAAATATTTTAAAAATCTCTGTTCCTTGGAACTGGAACTTAGAAATTTTTCATACATTTTTCTTGACTTGTAAATAATTTTTTTGAACTTTTGGTCTCAAGACAAACGCCAACGACTACAAAACATTAAATAAATTAATTTGTTTGTTGAACCCGGGGTTCTGATTTTTAAAATTTTTAAACCTTGGAAAGTTTTTAAAACTTCTAAATTTTTTGAACACTCGTTGTTCGTTTTGCAACTCATGTTTGCATATATAATACTCGCAGTATGTGGGTCAAATAATAAGCCATTTTCTTTTGAAAATAACTCTTTTAATAATAATTTGACTTGGTCATAACTTTTAAAAGTAGTTAATTATATTTTTGCATTGTTCATATTTGACAATGACACTTATATGGCTAGACTAAATTTAACTTTATTTTAAATCATATTACCCTACCTATATATTTTCTTCTTCTTTTCTCCTCTCTTTGAGATGGAACTTAGAACTTCGTGTTCGTTTTTCTTTATTATTAGGCTTTGCCTAGTAATGGTTATTGTGGGTCGGTTGGCGTTTTAAACCAACCGATGTTGTTTTGGGTCCGTTGGCGTTTTAAACCAACGGATACCTTATCTTGGTGCTGGGATACTAAACCAGTCACCGGGAATTTTTATGGTTTTATACCATTTTTTTTTTTATTTTTTTTTTTATGCCACTTAGGTGGTAGACAAGCACACGGCCCACCTGATGGGAAGTGGTTACCGTGGCCTATGGACGTTTGCAACACCAGGGGCATCACAATCGTGCTACCGACCCTGTAAGTACCTTCTAATACCCTTCTTGAAGAACCCCATATTGTAGTCGCTTGGGAAAACCACGGCAGGAAGTTCATTCCACAACCTGAGCGTGCGTGGGATGAAGTTCCTTTCAAAACGCACGGTGCGCACCATTTCCGGTCGCAGTGTGTGAGGATGAATTCCCTGCCTATGGCGAGTGGTGCGATGATAGAATGCAGCGGTGGGCATCATGTCAAACAATTCATCTGAGCACAAGCCATTGTATAGGCGGTAGAACACACACAGCGAGGCAAAGTCCCTTCTGAGGCTGAGAGGTTCCACATCGCCTGTGAGTATGGGATTGTCGACGAGCCTCAACGCCCGTCTTTGCAATGAGTCGAAGGGGCCAAGCTGGTATGCAGGCGCTCCGGCAAAAAGGTGACAGCAGTACTCCATGTGGGGCCGAATTTGTGCCTTATAAAGCAGAAGTCGTTGCCCCGCAGTGAAGTACTGCTTCGCCCTGTTGAGCACTCCAAGTTTCTTTGAGGCCAGCTTGACCTTGTCCTCCAAATGGTTGCGGAACTGAACGTCGCTTGAGATGTCGACACCTAGGATCCCAATACTCGAAGAGATGGAAAGTGGTGTGCCCAGGAATTGCGGCGCTACAATAAATGGGGTTTTCTTAGCGGTGAATACACATACTTGTGTCTTAGTGGGGTTAAATTGGACTAGGTTAAGTCGACCCCAATCGGATACTCCCGAGAGAGTAGTCTCGATTTCAGACAAGTTGTTCGCGTCTCTTCTCCACCTCGAATTGAGGGATATTTGCACGACCCGTGTAACACGTATCCCCGGTACTGTCGTCCGCATAACAATGAATAGATCCATCAGATAGCATGTCATTGATATGCAGCAGAAACAGCGTCGGGGACAACACGGAGCCTTGTGGGACACCAGCGTTTATGTCCATGCGGTCCGAGCAGCTGCCATCAACGACGGCTTGGATACTTCTGTTGGACAAAAAGCTGGCAATCCATTCGCAAAGTCCCTCGGGAAGTCCGTAGCGTGGCAACTTCGAAAGAAGACCTCTGTGCCAGACCCGGTCAAAGGCCTTTGCTATATCGAGGCTGACCGCTAATGCCTCGCCCCGACTCTCGATAGCTTGCGCCCATCGGTTTGTGAGATACACAAGAAGGTCACCAGTGGAGCGACGGTGGCGAAAGCCATACTGTCGGTCGCTCAGTAGGTCGTTTCCCTCAAGGTATCCCAGGAGCTGTGCATTAATCACACGCTCCATTACCTTCGAGAGAAGGGAGGTTATAGCAATAGCCTGGACGGGTCTGTCCTGTCGCCTTTCTTAGGCACAGGATGCACAAATGCAGTCTTCCACGAGGCTGGGACTTGTCTTGCGGAGTAAGAGAGCGCGAAAAGCCGTGTAAGTACTGGGCACAATTCGGGGGCACAGTGCCTGAGCACCATCGCCGGTATTCCATCCGGCCCACTCGACTTCCGAACATCCAGGGACTTGAGTTCCCGCCGGACCACCCGTTGTGTGATTTTAATTTCAGACATGAAAGTACCACAGTTGGGGATAACAGGTGGCTCGGCATTCCCGTCGTTCATCGTCGAGTTTGACGCAAAGAGATTACCCAAAAGATCGGCTTTATCCTTAGCGCCATGAGCTAGGCTACCGTCGGGTTTTTGCAGCGGCGGTAGGCAGGAATGGCAGAAGTTTCCCTCGGCAGCTTTGGCGAGCGACCAAAATGCTCGACTACCGGATGGGTAACGAGTAAGCCGCTCGCCAATTCCACCGATGAACTCAAACTTCGCCCTGGCAGTAGCTTTTTTACTGGACCTCGAGGCGGCATTCAATTTCCGCTTCACTTCAGCAATGTTAGGATCCTTGTTGGCAAGTGCCGTGGTCCAAGCCTTATATGCAGATTGCTTGCGGTCTCTAGCTTCTCTGCAAGGCCTATTAAACCACGGCCGTTTGCTCGCTCCTGTTGCGATCCAACGGTTGGGAATATAGCATTCCATGCCCGATAGGATCGTTTCAGCGACTGCTGTTGCACAGGAGCTTGGATCCTTTGAAGTGAAGCAAAGCCGCCTCCACGGGTACGACGAGAAGAATTCTCGCAGTCCGTCCCAGTCTGCTGACTTGTAGTGCCAGACATGCCGCCACTGAGGTGGCCGCGGTGGTTCTGGCCGCGCGAGAGTCACTTGCGCCCGGATGACGCTGTGGTCCGAAGTACCGAGAGGTGCTTCCACAGTTACGGAGTACTCATCCGGGCGCGTAGTCAGCAAAAGGTCCAATAAAGACTCTCTGTGGGTCCCGACATCTGGTTTTCTGGTGACAGAATGCACCAGTTGCGAGAACCCATAGGTCAGGGCAAAGTTGTGAGCAGCCCTTCCCGCAAAATCAGTCCTGTGAGACCCCAGCCACTCCACGTGGTGAGCATTGAAGTCCCCCAAGAATACTAAGTCCGCGGCAGGGTACTGCTCAATTACTCTGTCCGCCGACCGCTGCAGGTGCTCAAACAGTTGAGCCGTGCCCAGGTCACCGCTATGAGACCTGTAGATGCACGCATAGATACGGGTGTGGCCACCGTAATCCATACGTACCCATAGTGTGGACAGGTCCCTGTCTTCAAGGCCATTTAGACGGCGACAACAAACGTCATCCCGGACGTACATGCATACCCCGGCTTTACTCAGGAAGTTATGCTCGAGTCTGTACCCGGGGTACATAAGGTAGGCTGTATCGGCCGGGCATGATATTTGGGTCTCCGTCAGAAAGAATAGGGTCGGCTTTACTGTCTCAAGATGGTGGTGGACCTCGTTAAGATTGGAATGGAGGCCCCTGATGTTACAGAAGTCCACTTTCAGTGTGGACGAAGGTGCCGCTGTATATACTCTATTCCTTTTTTTTTTTAATGCCATGATAAAGAAGGGAAGGGGGGGGGAAGGTATAGAGAGTCTCTGTGCCGTCAGCGCAGAAGACAAAGCAAGGCTCCCCACCACCGCAGACGAGCCAGGGTTGTGTGACTCGCTGGCGCGGCGGGCGGAAGGGCCCCCGGTCCCCTCCCAGAGACTATAGCCGAGTCCACTCCGGTTTCCTCCTCCGGCACGACTACAGCACCGGGAACTTTACACAGGCTGCTGGTTCAGCCTCCTGGGGCGGAGATTATGTGATCCCCAGGTTCGGGAACCGTACAGCCTGCGGGCGGCCAGCGGATAACCGTTTCACCGGGTCTCCCTGACCGGCGCGCCAACATTTCACATCCCCACTAGTCAGCGGTAGCATCTAAAGCCTTTGGTCTTCCCACTGACAACACAGAACCTCTCCAGTGAGCTCTGGCTACCCTACTCACCGTCGGGAACACAACACAAGGTTATTATAACCGCGGTATTCTGTAGGGCGTAGGTACTTCCCCAGTCGGACTGCTCAGTTAGGACGGGAGATACCGCCGTGTCCTACCTTCTTCAAAATTTGTTGGATCTGTTGGCGTTTTAAACCAACAGATACTTTTTTCTTCGAGCTGGGAATTCAACCAGTATCGGGGTACTGTTTTATGGTTTTATACCATTATGCTGAGCGGTCGTGCAAACTCAGTTTAAAAACAAGCCTCATTGCATTCCCTTTTGTTATGTCTTCTTCCGAGCGGTTTGCAAACTCGTGAAATAAGCCTTATTGCAGATGCGGTAATGTATACATCTAAAATAAGTCCTATACTAAAAACATAACACTTTCCCTTTTTAAAGTTGAAAATATATAGTGGTTCGATTGCTCCTTTTCTTCCCATTGAAAATGTTGTCTGTGACATTTCAATGTTTTCCATCTTGTTTGATTTACGTCTGAGTCTCCAGAGCCTATTAACCTGGAAACTCTCTTCGCAAGGAACGCGTGTGCTACATTTTTGAAGTGGCAACCGCTAAGTATGGATGAACATGATAGGGGAGGTATGTAAGGAAGTATGTATGTGTAAGCGTAAGTCAGGCATTTTATTGAGCAGTCCAGTATCGGGTTTTTGGGTAACAAAAACCCAGAACTAATTGGGGGGGTATTGTAACGTTGTGGATTTTTTATAAATCTATTTGAAATAAATTCTCTAAAATAGTCGATAATTTAGTATTTTCGACACTAAATAACTAATTTGTCTATGGGTGTGCGAGCGAGATTGGACAACATTACCTAAGTGTCTATTCACGGCGCTAAAGTGGGCCCTTTCTTCGGCTATCCTTTGCCGTGGGAGGTCACTCTTGACCCCGGCGGCCAACTGCTGTCGGCACCGGGGTCTTCGCACCGGGCTTCACGCCATCATTCGGTCGTGAGGCACACCAGCGAGGACCCTGGCACGCCGGCAACATCAGCGGCCGGGAGTCAACGAGCTAAGTGCATACTACCATCTCTGCACAACGGATCAAACAACGCCTCGGCAGAATATTTATTGCGAATCCACCCTGAGATTCATTTCCAATTACCATATATTATTAATTTATGTAACGCTTTACCTCGATTATAAATGTTCTAAATTGTTATAATCAATCTTTTCATTTCTCTGTCTCACTAGCTAGCCGTTAGACACCTTTATATTGCTTAATTTTACAGTGCTCTCATAGCTCATTTAATTCAATTGATTTAACTTCACCTAAATCCCAAGCATCAAACTTATTTCCGTTACACACTTAGATGGTAGACAAACACCTGATGAAAAGTGGTCGTGTGCAACACTAGGGGAATCACACTCGTACTGCCGACCTTGTAAGCACAGAGAGTTTCTATGCCGGTTCTGCCCCTGTAGACAAGTGGCAATTCGCTAACTGGCGTTTGGTGGAATAGAATAACGAATGTATGGGATTTGACGTATATGAAGTCGTTAACGCATGTAAAATACGTTAAATCCCCATACATTCGTCATTCTATTCCATCAAATGCCGGTTAGCGAATTGTCACTTGTCTAGAGGGGCTGATGTGATTGAATGAACATTTATGCATGTGGCGAAGTGGCAGAGCGTATGACTGTCAGAGATCGAATGGCCTCGATTCCCACTCAGCGCATTTTTTTTATACCACTTAGGTAGCGGACAAGTACATACATGGCTCACCTGATGGGAAGTGGTTACCGTGGTCTATTTGTTTACCCGAATATTAATGTCTATTTGCATTACTTCACATGTTTCTATATATAATAAAAATGTTTCTTGCATTCTGAAGTTCATATTTGGGTTGAATTTGGGTCTTTTTTTTACGTTCGGGAATATCACACGGATACCCCCCCCCCCCCTTCGGAGCCGAAGGGGGAGGTTATGTCGGACTCGAACCGACTAAACCGCACGCCGTCTGTGGGTCGATGTGCTAGGCCGAAGGTAAGGTTGTCTCGTAACATATCCCTCGCACCCCGGCTGTAATTTGGGTCTACATACTCTAGATAGCACTGTGTAGTTTTTCCCCGAATATTTATTTATACTCTTGTTTTTAAAATAGTTGAACAAAATAGATAGATAGCAGATAAACTAAATTGATAATCTAACTAATCCCTTGGTGTATTGTAATTTTCTTTTTTGTGTTATGCTCCCACCCTTTTAAGGATATACAGATGTAAGTATCGCAAAAATAATTGGGTATAGAACAAGATACTGTGTGATTATCATTTATAATATTTGTCATTGAATAAGATTATATGTATGCTATTTCAGGCATGATTCAGCCTTGCAAACCCGTCTTCTAATGTTCCATAGGAAGAACCATTTAAACTGATAATGATTCTACATACTTCGAAATTATGTGCCAATTACCTTCGACCCTGGCTTAGCAGCCACAGACAGTCTCCCTGACTATAACATAAGGGTAATCGTGACTTGGCTGCACAAATGGCAAGGAGACGATCACAGAAATATCTCAGGATAGAACGGCCCTGTGAGCGGCAAACGCGTGGCAACTTTTTAGTCAATTTCTGTCCAATGAGATAGGAACTTTCGAACGCTTACTCAGTACTTTTAAGACTAGCTTGTAATAACATCGTTAAAATTACCTTGAATATGCCTATTATGCTGTTTCCAACTGCAGGATAAAAATGTAGAAGTAAATTTGAAAAATAAAGGTATTTTTTATCTCTCGCGAGTATTTATTTCCAGTGAAAAAGTCGCCACGCGCACCATGCAAGCGAATACTGCGTATGGCCGTTCTATCCCAATATATTTCTGTGGCGACGATATTCATATTTCAGTCAGTATCGCAGAGATTCTACGTGAATACAACTGCAGACTAGAATCTAGGCGTAGATAGCTCAACTACGATAATTCACTCAATAACTGAATAGGAAAGCGACCTACTGAGTATTTGAATAAAGTTGAATTTTGAGTATTTGTTCTGTCGTTTAAAGGTAGTTGGTAGTGTCACAGATAACATAATACTAAAGTACAGATACCTCATCCCATACAAAAAAATGAGGCCATCATAACTCGGGCAATTTTACGGGCTAAATTTAAATATTAATATTCGCCACTAGATGTCAACAATATAGCCCGAGGTTCAGCTTACGTTTTACAGTAGTAGCTGCTAGATGGTGGTGTACTATATTTTCAACGATAAGAAGTGTCATACATAAATGACAATATAAATAAACATAGGTAGGCACAATATTACTACTATTTATTTAAGAAGATTGACTGTGAATGATGTTAGTATAGACCGCATCTCCAAACTCGCAATCGGGCTTTTTCCACAGCGGATCTTCGCAAGAAAAAAGGGTAACACCCTCGTTTACCAGATAAGAGGGTTCTTGAGTGTGTTGATAACGAATTAGATGTCATTTTTGGAATCCATAATGGCCACCACGGTGTCCTAGCTAAATTGCAATATGGGTATGGTTTTATGGGTTTTCGAGTATGCTGAGTTCGAATTTGACGTCAGTTTTGGTCTCCAATATGGCCGCCGCGCTGTAGATAGAAAATTGCAATATGGGTATGGTTTAATAGGTTTTTGAGTATGCTGTGTGAATTTGATGTCATTTTTGGAATCCAATATGGCCGCCACGGTTTCCTAACTAAATTGCAATATGGGTATGGTCTAATGGGTTTTCGAGTATGCTGAGTTCGAATTTGACGTCAGTTTTGGCCTCCAATATGGCCGCCGCGCTGTAGGTAGAAAATTGCAATATGGGTATGGTTTAATAGGTTTTTGAGTATGCTGAGTGTGAATTTGATGTCATTTTTGGAATCCAATATGGCCGCCACGGTTTCCTAACTAAATTGCAATATGGGTATGGTCTAATGGGTTTTCGAGTATGCTGAGTTCGAATTTGACGTCAGTTTTGGCCTCCAATATGGCCGCCGCGCTGTACGTAGAAAATTGCAATATGGGTATGGTTTAATAGGTTTTTGAGTATGCTGAGTGTGAATTTGATGTCATTTTTGGAATTCAATATGGCTGCCACGGTGTCCTAGCTAAATTGCAATATGGGTATGGTCTTATGGGTTTTCGAGTATGCTGAGTTCGAATTTGACGTCAGTTTTGGCCTCCAATATGGCCGCCGCGCTGTCGGTAGAAAATTGCAACATGGGTATGGTTTAATAGGTTTTCGAGTGTGCTGAGTGTGAATTTGATGTCATTTTTGGGATCCAATATAGCTGCCGCGGTGTCCTAGATAAATTACAATATGGGTGTGGTTTAATGAGTTATCGAGTATGCTGAGTTCGAATTTGACGTCATTTTTGGCCTCCAATATGGCCGCCGCGCTGTAGGTAGAAAATTGAAATATGGACACAGATAACATAATACTAAAGTATAGATACCCCATTCCTTACAAAAAAATTAGACCACCATAACTTGGGCTATTTTGCGCATTATTTTTAAATATTATTTTTCACCACTAGATGTCAACGAAATATCCCGAGGTTCAATCTACATTTCGCAGTAATAGCTTCTAGATGGTGGTGTGCTATAGTTTGTCAAGAAGTATAAATAATTAATCTAATATTCTCGTGTCACAATGTTCGTTCCCATACTCCTCCGAAACGGCTCGACCGAAGTCTAAGAATTGGCTACTAGTTATTTTACATACCCCAGTCCGCGATAACGGACATCCACGCTGCACATACGGGTATTTGACCGATCTACGCGGCCAAAAGTCAAATTTATAAAATGTAAACCAGCACAAAAAAACGACTACCTGGGATGCGGAACAGGCTTGAGAACAATACCCAACCCCTCCCGCCTTCCCACGCGAGCGTGCCGCGCGCTTCCCGTGCAGTCGGAATTTGATCGTCCCGCATGGTGTATGTGTCTGTTCTCGGCGTTCGTGTGCAAACAAAGACTTTAACTGTGATTATTTATTATTTCACGATTATTTTGGAAGAAAAAAGTTATGGATCCTGATACAGCAGGTAATTATCTCTTATTTAAACTAGAATTTCGATAGTTTTTATAATTGGAACGATAAGTTTTAGTGTACTGAAAGACACGCGTATTATAGAGATTTTTTAAGCTATGTTTTGTGTTTAATCATGAATTCGTTATACTTCCAAGTTAGATCCTGTCATTATTCTTTATATAGGCGAAAGTTTAAAGCTTTGAGTAGTAACTAATCCAAAAATTTGCCGCGGAAAGTCGCGGATAAGTACCTAATTGACCCTTTTTTTTTTGACGAAAATATGAAAAAGTCTTTATTTATAATAAGTGGTTTTTTAAAGAAAGTCTTATTGTTTTAGGTTCACCAAGTACCTCGGGAGTAAGAATTGTGACCCGTCAATACTTGTTCGACCGCATGCAGAACTTTAATTTGCCTAATTTGGAAGAAAAACTGACTTTCTTGACTGAGGAACTTCTGTCAAGCGAAGACTACTCAGAAGACCAAATTAAGACCTTGAAATGCAACTTATCTCACTTTAAAAGTCAATTAAGACAAAGGTGGTCAAAGGCTCAAAGGAAGGAAGACGTATTTCGCAAATACAATGATTCATGGCTTGAAGGAACTTTTGAGATTCCCGTTGTTGTTGCACAAAATCGGCCAGGCCGCCCACGTAAGTTATTTGGAGAGTCCAGTGAAAGAACCAAAAGGAGGAAGACTAAGGAGATTCGGTCTAATCTAGGAGAAGAAGTGATCGTTCATGCTGCTCAGGTTGAGTTGCGGAAAAGTGGAAAACGAAATGCTTCAGATATATTAAAGGAAATCACTAGTACTACTCCGACACGTGCAACAAAATATAAAAGGGCATTTTCTGAAGCAAGAAAAGAAGAAATTTGCCCTCTTACACCATTACAAGCATTGGCAATGTTTGTAGAAGCTGATTTAACTCGTCGACAGTACGATATAATTAGAAATACTAACAAAAATTTCTACCCTTGTTATAGCCTTTTGCAAAAGGCAAAACAAGAATGTTACCCACCGACAGAGGCATGCAAAGTAACAAGTACAAGCGCCGAAAGCGACTTACAACCTTTGGTTGATCTAACCGTAAGGCGCCTGTTAACCTCCCTGGAAGAAGTCCTGATGACATTAAAAGAGCAAGAACGAGATAGCTTGAAGATAATATGTAAATGGGGCTGTGACGTATCGCAGCAATCTAAGTTTAAGCAAAAATTTGAAAATGATGCTGACTCAGATGCTAATATATTTCAAAGCTGTTTCGTCCCTCTACGATTGGTTTGTGGCCAAGATGAAAAAAAAATTGTATGGGAAAACCCAACACCCTCTTCTGCACGGTATTGCCGGCCAATACGGTTTCGTTTCGTGAAAGAGAGTACTGATATAACGGAACAAGAAATTAACTATGTAAAAAACTCTGCTGAATCGCTAAACGCAACAGAGATTGATTTAAATGGGAACAAATTTGTAGTAAAGCATGTGTTCATCATGACAATGATAGACGGTAAAGTCTGTAATGCTGCCACAGGCACAAAATCTACAAGCCGGTGCTACATATGCGGCGCAACTTCAAAGGATTTCAACCGGTTAGATCTTAACAGACAGATAATAAATCCTGAAGCTATCAAGTTTGGGCTTTCAGTTCTACATGCAAGAATTCGCTTTTTCGAAAGCATTCTACACTTGGCATATAAATTGCCTGTAAAAAAATACAGAGAGCGGAAAACTGAGAATGAAAAGAAAATTGAAAGCGAAAAAAAACTGGAAATCCAGGCCAGATTTCGAAAAGAAACTGGTTTGTTAGTAGATATGCCAAAGGCAAATTTCGGCAACACAAATGATGGAAACACGAGCAGAAGGTTTTTCGAAGATCCGAAATTGGCTTCTGAAATAACGGGCATCAGTCATGACTTAATATACAGAATAAAAGTCATACTAGAAACGATTTCGAGTGGACATATAATTGATCCAGAAAAATTCGACAAGTACGCCCTAGATACCGCTCGCTTATATGTCGATCTATACGATTGGCACCCCATGACTCCAACCATGCACAAAATTCTCATCCATGGGGCAGTTATAATAAAAAATGCATTGGTACCCATTGGGCAGCTCTCAGAAGAGGCCGCGGAAGCGCGTAATAAGCATTTTAGATTATACCGCCAAGACTTCGCTCGAAAATTTTCTAGAGAAAACTGTAACAGAGACATTTTTAATCGACTTCTGTTGACTTCGGACCCTCTGTTAAGTAGTATGAGAAATGTAAAAAGTAGAAAACTTAATTCCTTCTTGCCAGAAACAATTGCTCTGCTTATGCCTGCGAATCCGAATGATCCTGGTCATTCTTCAGAAAGCGAAGATGAACATGTTTCTGAAAATTTTTAATTTTTTTGTTTATTTTTTTTTATTTTGAATAAATATGCCTTGATTTAATATAGAAACCTTTGTTTTATTTACTAATATCGTTTAGAACCAATATCGACCATAAAATAATTTTGGCCGTGTAGATCGGTCAAATACCCGTATGTGCGCTGGCGGAGCCGCGGGCAATAGCTAGTAATAATATAAATTACCAAAGAGGTAAAATAATATAGATCGCATCTTCAAACTTGCAATCGGGTACTTCACATTTCTTGTATGCTGAGTATGAATTAGATGTTAATCAAAGTCCAATTTATACAATATTGCAATACGGGTATGGTCTAACTTGTTTTTGAGTAGGTGTGCTGAGTACGAATTTTGTGTCATTTTTGGTGGTTATGTTGAACTCGAACCGATTAAAAACGCACACCTCATGCCAGACTAGGTATATCCAGTCGAGTTCAACATAACTGTTATCACCGGCGGCTGGCGCGGCGGCACGGCGCGGTGGTCGGTGGACATGTCGGACTCGAACTCGAACCGACTAAGCCGTCGCGGATGCACCGCGTATATGTCGAGTACGACATAAGCAATCCCGCCTTACATATGTACTTATGAACGACGTGGGACGTCGGCATACCTAGAATGGGACAAGAATATGTAAATATCGTATGTAGGTATCTATGCCTCTATATACACGAATAAATATGACTAGGTTCCAACTCTCGCCATTTTGTTCCGGCACGACGAACGGCTCAAAACAAAGTGCCTCAGCCCCTTGACTTTTACATGAGCGACTGCCGTTTGACCTACTATCGTCAAGAAGCAAAATTGCACGACAGTCGCATCCATTAATCAGTGGGTGGTACGAATAGCTCAAAATGACTCAGCCCCTTGACTTTTACATGAGCGACTGCCGTTTGACCTACTATCCTCAAGAAGCAAAATTGCACTAGAGTCGCAACCATTAATCAGTGGGTGGTACGAATAGCTCAAAATGACTCAGCCCCTTGACTTTTACATGAGCGACTGCCGTTTGACCTACTATCCTCAAGAAGCAAAATTGCACTAGAGTCGCATCCATTAATCAGTGGGTGGTACGAATAGCTCAAAATGACTCAGCCCCTTGACTTTAACATGAGCGACTGCCGTTTGACCTACTATCCTCAAGAAGCAAAATTGCACTAGAGTCGCATCCATTAATCAGTGGGTGGTACGAATAGCTCAAAATGACTCAGCCCCTTTGACTTTTACATGAGCGACTGCCGTTTGACCTACTATCCTCAAGAAGCAAAATTGCACTACAGTCGCATCCATTAATCAGTGGGTGGTACGAATAGCTCAAAATGACTCAGCCCCTTGACTTTTACATGAGCGACTGCCGTTTGACCTACTATCCTCAAGAAGCAAAATTGCACTACAGTCGCATCCATTAATCAGTGGGTGGTACGAATAGCTCAAAATGACTCAGCCCCTTGACTTTTACATGAGCGACTGCCGTTTGACCTACTATCCTTAAGAAGCAAAATTGCACTAGAGTCGCACCATTAATCAGTGGGTGGTCCGAATAGCTCAAAATGACTCAGCCCCTTTGACTTTTACATGAGCGACTGCCGTTTGACCTACTATCCTCAAGAAGCAAAATTGCACTACAGTCGCATCCATTAATCAGTGGGTGGTACGAATAGCTCAAAATGACTCAGCCCCTTGACTTTTACATGAGCGACTGCCGTTTGACCTACTATCCTCAAGAAGCAAAATTGCACTACAGTCGCATCCATTAATCAGTGGGTGGTACGAATAGCTCAAAATGACTCAGCCCCTTGACTTTTACATGAGCGACTGCCGTTTGACCTACTATCCTCAAGAAGCAAAATTGCACCAGACTCGCATCCGTTAATCAGTGGGTGGTACGAATAGCTCAAAATGACTCAGCTCCTTGACTTTTACATGAGCGACTGCCGTTTGACCTACTATCCTCAAGAAGCAAAATGTGCCAGACTCGCATCCGTTAATCAGTGGGTGGTACGAATAGCTCAAAATGACTCAGCCCCTTGACTTTTACATGAGCGACTGCCGTTTGACCTACTATGCTCAAGAAGAAAATTTGCATTAGAGTCGCATGCATTAATCGGTGGGTGTACGAATAGCTCAAAATTCCTCAGTCCCTTGACTTTTACATGAGCGACTGCCGTTTGACCTACTATCCTCAAGAAGCCAATTTGCACCAGAGCCGCATCATCCGTTAATCAGTGGGTGGTACGAATAGCTCAAAATGACTCAGCCCCTTGACTTTTACATGAGCGACTGCCGTTTGACCTACTATCCTCAAGAAGCAAAATTGCACTACAGTCGCATCCATTAATCAGTGGGTGGTACGAATAGCTCAAAATGACTCAGCCCCTTGACTTTTACATGAGCGACTGCCGTTTGACCTACTATCCTCAAGAAGCAAAATTGCACTAGAGTCGCATCCATTAATCAGTGGGTGGTACGAATAGATCAAAATGACTCAGCCCCTTTGACTTTTACATGAGCGACTGCCGTTTGACCTTCTATCCTCAAGAAGCAAAATTGCACTAGAGTCGCAACCATTAATCAGTGGGTGGTACGAATAGCTCAAAATGACTCAGCCCCTTGACTTTTACATGCGCGACTGCCGTTTGACGTACTATCCTCAAGAAGCAAAATTGCACCAGACTCGCATCCGTTAATCAGTGGGTGGTACGAATAGCTCAAACTGACTCAGCCCCTTGACTTTTACATTAGCGACTGCCGTTTGACCTACTATCCTCAAGAAGAAAGCTTGCGCTAGAGTCCCATCCGTTTATCAGTGGGGGTGTACGAATAACTCAAAATGACTCGGACTCCTTAAATTTTACCTGACCGACTACCGTCTGACCTACGGTTCCTACCCCTACTGTTAGGATAGTAGAAGAGCTAATGGAGCTAATGGAATCTTTCAACAAAAATTCTTTAATTGAGGAATGGTCACCAAGTCACCAATCCTATGAGAGATTTGACATCGGTCTTCGAAGGGCTCCAACTTTCTTTAACGATTGCCATTTCGCATTTGCGATATTCGTGTAGAAGCGAGAAAGTCGTCTCATAGGAGCTCGTTATAGGTAGGTATATCATCCTCGCTCGTATATCGGCTCGTCGCCGTGTGTCGTTGTATGTGCGGTAGGTACTACTACTACTGACTACCTTGATGTAGATACATTTTATTAAGTTCGCTTTATGTACTTAGGTATAAATGTTACCCTATTCCTGTTGAGTAATTGATCTGATATTAAATTTGATAGGTAGGTAGGTAAGTAGGAAGGCGTGTGTCTTTTCAGACGACAATATACCTGCCTGAGATGTCATACTTTCAATTACTAAAGCCGTTTAACTAAAAGGTATTACGTAGATACCTACCTACCTTCTTGTTATTTTCACGGTCACCCATCCGACCCACCGACCTGGCTAATATCGCTTATAACTTCAAATGTTAAGAACGGTCACCCAGGGTTGTGCAAAAGTAGAAAGAATACTAATTTGGATACGGATTCTCAGTCGGGCCTCGGCCACCGGGGGTCTAAGCTCCAAAACCCGGTACTTACCGATTGAAAAAGTAATTTTAAGAGTTCTAACTCCAGTCGAAACTGGAAAAATGCCTGTGGCAAAATTATATAAATTCATTATTTACACTACACCAACTCAGAAAGTACCCCAGTAGATAGGTAGTCTTTAAAAAATGAGGCAGAAAGTAGGTACCTACCGTTATTATTTCAGTAGAAATATGCGAGAAATTATTTATTATTATTTTTTCTTTTTTTCCAAATATCATTTCTTTTTTCAAATCGTACGGATTTGAAAAAAAAAAATGATATTTGGAATATGCATGTTTAAAAGCCCTTGTTATTTCTAATAGGTAAGAAGCAGGTACTACCTACCTATCTAGTACTACCTACCTAACCTAGTATTACCTACACAAGGCGCGCGCCACAGGAGCGTTATTTTTCTTAATTTGTTTAAATTGCTTTAAATATTTCAAATTGACTGCTCCCCGCTTAATGGTAAACTGGGGTGCAATCCATAAAATAGTGACCGCCATTACAAAATGCTGTCCCTAGTTTGACAGTTTTGACACCCTCAGAAGGTATTATGCAAGTGCCTTCTAATTTTCCCTTATTTTAATAACCTTATTGATAACTTAGAGCGAAAAAAAAATAACAAAATACATTTTGGCGCCAAAAATCCAACGTTTTGCTTTTGTTCACCCAAGTACTAATATGTGAACTAACATGAACAAATATGTACCCTAGAACACTGGGGAGAGTTTTTATAATTTTTTAATTTTAAACAAATAATATTATTATGACTTATTCTTTTCGCGTGGGGGGTTAAAAATAAATAAGCATTCTAAACGTTTTATAGGATTGTTTAATTTTCATTGACAAAGTGACAACCCTAACACTCAAGTTGGCGGCGTTGTATGTTCGGAACAAAGGGCGATACCTACGAAATTTCGTAGATTATAAAAACAGCGGTTTTCTTCAACAATAAACGTTAAAAAAATACAGAACAGAAGTAACTTTTTAATTGTTAGTTTTAATCATACTCCTAAAATAATTAAAAAAGAAACTAATCAATTGGTAATTGCAGTAAATCTCGTTCGATATGTTTTTTGTTTGAGTAACAGCCGTGAAAATATAGAGAATTGAATAACACGCCATCTATTGTGTGTAAGGTAGTGCACAGTATCGGCAGTATCATTATAGTACCGATAAAAGACGGGAAGGGCGCTGCATAATTATAACAAATTGTCGAAATTAGGTTTCAAAGTTCATTATTATATGTTTATGAGGAACAAATATTAAAGTTTTATGAGAAAATAATATTTATAGGATTCAATTCTTGTTCATTTAGAATTTTATGTTAAATTGATACACATAACGCCATCTAGAATATTTTATTAGTCACTAATAAAATTTGTTCGTAGTGGGGACCCAGTGGTAGTGTAGTATAAGGATGCAATAAAGACGTCAATCTATAACGACGGATGCACCCATTATACAGTGGATGCTTTGAGTGCTTTACGGTGTAAACTTGACTGGAATAAAATCGTATTTATAGTTGTGGAATTGCCGGTATGGAGTCATCGTTATTAAGTGGCATTTAAATTAGTTTGAGAGGCATTTCGAGGTATTGGCCGTTAATTGGTAGAGCAGATATAGCTTTTATGCCGTTATATTAATTTAGATAGTGATTAGATTACAGGATGTAAGGTATAGAGTAACAAAATGGGCAAGAGAAAATACGAAGAACATTTTTGTGTAACATTGGACAAATGTTTAATTTGGTCATGTATATTATACCTATTATTCTTCTTCATCAGCGTTAATCCCAGTCGCATCCGAAGCTTTTAACTTGAAGTCTGGGGTTTGCTTTACCAGCCTAACTGCGGATTTGGCTGAACTTCGAAAATTCTATGAAGCGACTGCCATCTGACCTCCACAGCCTAAAGGCGATATCGATTAGATTAGCATTAATTAGCATTGCAGTTAGACCAGTTATTTGATTTGTGGGGGCTCCAACTACCCGTAACGACTGCCATAGATGTTTGTATGGTAACTGGCACCGACGGCTTAACGTGCTCTCCGAGGCACGACCAGACCAATGCAAATACCCATATTCATGCATACAAATATTTGCACTGAGCGGGGATCGAACCGCGCCTCCTGTGTAGGGGCCGCGTTCACAACCGCTGCGCCACGAAGGCTGTAATATCACAGTCTAACGATATTAGGTAGATACTTGTTATACTTATGTTATTGTCTTCAAACTGTTACATTTTTATATTGACATCTTTTTAAGGCCCACATCCGGGGTGCGAGGGAAATGTCAATGGCAATCTCACCCGATTCCAATCTCCGGTAGCTGAAGACTCAAAACGACGTGCGGTTTTACTCGATTCAAGTCCGACATAACTGCCTTCTCCACATTATTTCCACACTAATAGCACAGATAATATAATATAATTCTTATACAAATGCACAATCAGGAACAAAAAATGGTTACACTCGTTACTTCTAGAAGCGGGCAGCCAGCGTTTTAGTTTAGGAGTTATAACGAGATGGCGACATTGTTTTGGCAAGATGTTTATCATTTCTAGTATTAAAATTAAGTTATTAAAAATAAAACATCCATTTAACACATGAATATAACTATAAATATTCTTATCTCTATTGATTATGCCAGATTGTGCAATAATTATAAAAGTTACAGACATAATGCCTTATGCCGCTAGATAGCACAAAAATAAATAAATAGGTATTTAAATAGCACGATTGTCGCTAAGCTAAATCTTTATTTACTACATTACCAACGAGTTTTATATGTTTACATGCTTACCTTATCATATGTTTAAGTTCTAAAATAATTTACGTGTTTCTAAATCATCAAATAAACCTGTGAAAAATAAATGAATGTATACCTAGGAGCTAAGAACGATGTAACTTTAATATATATATAAGAACCATAGTGTAAATAAACATAATATGTGTATAAAAATATACAGAGAACCAGATTTCATGTTTACGTACATTAAGTTAGTAACAAGATGGTAATTAGTTAGTAAATAATTATAAGATATAAAATGTAAAATTATGAAAAAATAAAGTACACAAAGCACGTAACAATAAACAGAACCCCCCTCCACCATTCCCAAAGTATGAAAGGCTTAGCGCGAAAGTGCGAGAAGTATACATGCGAGAACTGGTATGGTACTAGAGGACTAGAATGAAAGCGAGATACTTAAGATACTAAGTAATTCATAATAAGTCGCTAAACCCTGAGTGGGTTTTTTGTAAAAAGAAAAAAAGACTAGGAGGAGAACAGCATTGTTTAGAGTAGGCTCTGGCGACACTTCGGTACAGCCAAGAGGTGCTAGAAACAAAAAAAAAAAAAAAAAAAAAAGAGTTTTAACATGGTTTTAACTTTCTAAATCTTTTAATGAGTCCACTAGTGCCATCTATTCATTTTTGAATATTACTAAAGATATTTTCTTAGTATCGGTACCCCCTGCTATTAGTAAGGGTCCCTAATGGTAAACTTACCACAACAACAAAACGGAACCGCTCAAAAATTTTCACTGTACACGTCCTTAATTTAATCAGATTTAATATAACGTACGTAACCACCATTCCTGGGATGCAATTTGTTAGCTGCACAAAACAAATATTCACATTGACTTAGCTCTGGCAGCCATTTGCGGATCCTTTCACATCCTGTTTGTAAACCTACTTACTTACATTCCTGTGCTCGTGTGAACCCGTACAACGCAGAACGTCACGTGGCCATGATACAGAATCACATATTCTGTAGCTACAACGATCTATGGAGGGACTAGATGCTGCTCTTTTCTCTGGAAGTGTCCTACTCCTAGATGTTGTTGAGGCGTTAGGCCTTCGTGGTTATTTTTTTATAACCATTCAGAAATAAATTGTTTTCTTAGCTGTTAAATAAATAACTAGGCAAGTAATTAAACTTCATCGATCTAAGCCATTTGTCTAGCCGATTAATCAACTGGCTGGACATCAGTCAACCCGTTAATTGAACGGCGCCGTTTAGTAAAGAGCCTAGGCAGTTAATTAAACGTCTGATGAAGCTAGTTGGCTGCGACATAGGGGAGAGCGGGGCTAAAAGTGCCGGGGGTAAATTGTGCCGACGCGAATACCTCAAAAACGGAAAGAGATAGATATACGATCATATGGCGTCGCGTGATGCCTAGCAGTCGGGCACACACGGCTGCCATTTTAGTTCCGTTCGCTACGTGGACAGAGTGGCAGTGCATGTGAAGGTCATCCATTACCACGTAAGTAAATATTTTCGTTTCGATACTTTTTGGTCGCCAGCTTACATTTCTCGTGCTTTTAATATAAGAGCTTTAGTAAAATGCTTTATATTTATCCTAGTTTGTTGTGCAGTGTAATTTTGATGCTTTGAGCACAGTAATTTTTATAGGTGAGACGAAATATCAAACTCTCATAAGTGGGGTAAGATGTGCCGTTCTTGTGGGGCTACTTGTGCCGCGGCACAACCAACCCCTAAGCAACATTTATTGTTTCAATATTGTTGTACGCGCGCACTTACGAATGAAAGAAAATACTTGACGACATGATACTGCATTTACTATCTTTAACAGAATGAGGGCATACAAACGAAAATCTCAAAGGGGCACAAATCTCAAGATCTATTACAAAGGGCTGCTTGGTTGAAGAACAGGCTAATAAAAAGAAAAAGAAAAAATGTGAAACTAGAAAGAAGGTTAAGGGACAAGTGAATGGAAAAGGCAAGGGAAAAGGTAAACAAACAAAAAAACTGACGAAGAACCTCGCTAAGAGAAAAGTTTTAAAAGATGACGACAGTTCTGATGATGAACAAGAATGGTACTGTCTCATATGTAGTGATGCCTACTCTAACTCTGACCCTGGTGAAAATTGGGTTGAATGCAGAGCGTGTTGGGCTCATATGCAATGTATTGAAGATGAAGAAAGCCTAGTATTTGTATGCCCTAATTGCTATTCTGATCAGTCATCTGGAGAATAAATAATTCAGCTATATTTTTTTGATTTTTAAATGCCTCAAAAGACTTGTAATTTAAGAAAAACTTTAATTTTTGTCTTATTATCTTTACAGACTGATATTTTAAATAATTAATCTCAATTAGTTGCTTAAAAATAAGTGCAAACTATAGCTAAATATAAGTATTTATGTTTGAAATCAGTACATAAGTAAAGATAACTTTTTTACTATTATAATACTTAGTACATTACAAATAACTTAATTTTAAAAACTGTTGATTTGTAGTAAATATTATAAGGTAAATATATTATTATAAAATGAATGTCTTTTAAATTCTACATTAATTTTTATTCATATAAAAACCTAGCATTACAGACGGCACAATTGACCTCAACTACGGCACAACTGGCCCCAAAGTGGGGCTGGTAGTGCCTTGCCACCGCTGTATAAAAAAATCACTTCATCCCAAAAACTATTAAAAATGTACTAAGTCCGTAGATAAATTCGTATTATAGACTAAATTTGGCTTAGGATGAACCACTACTTTCAGTCATAGTGTTTATTTTATCCGAGTCATATAAGGATTTGCCAAAATCGGCACTTTCAGCCCCGCTCTCCCCTATGTATGTTTTAAATTGTAATCGTAATATTAGCGGTTTCCATCCTCATTTCAAAAGAAAACAAAACAATACATTGTTTAAAAGTTGCATATAAAACTAGCTCCTCATTTTCGTAAAATAATAACGTATCCATGGTGCCAGATTGAGGGGAGAAATGTTAGATTGCCATTTTTAAGCCCAAAACTTCTCACCTTATTCTTTACAGACTAAAAAATGATTATATTCCCTCATCTAATTATGACGGTATGACCCCAAATTTTGTGGTCACCCTCCGTCATGGTTTATTATTCATATACCTTAAAGTGATTAGACAGGATCAACGTACTTTGATATGGGTAAGTAATAAAGCAAAGTGCGCTTTTTTGCGCTACGTTAACCAAGTCATCAAATTTTACGCGAATTCATCCAATTTTAGGGTAATATGAGACTAGCCACTGCAGCTATAGAAAAGTTTTTATGATATTTTTATTTCATTTCGCTTACCCATAATAATATGTTTCATAAGATTTCGTGGACGAGGAGTTTTATTATAAGTTTCATGTTAATTTGAATTGAAATATAACTTTTTGGGAATTCATTTAGTTTATTTCAAATTATGTGAACGTGTAAAGAATTACAAGAAAAAAGGAAAGGAATATATGCCAGAGTCATAGCAAATACTAAGATTTTATCTTTGTCTACCGTAATGGGAAAGAGTCGTAACCAATATGTGTTATTGGTGTTAAAAAACAAAACAGGAATAGCTATAAAGCATGCGAAATTATAATTGTAGTACAACGCTTGTTACTATGTTTGTTATTCAATGATGAGAAAACGGCTCAGGGTTTTTGGCTTAGATTTTGTACACAGATAGGATAGCACTCCCTGGGTCAACATCAACTCACCTCCGGCCTAGAACATCGACCCACAGAAGGCGTGCGGTTTAGTCGGTTCGAGTCCGACATAACCTCCCCCTCCGGCTCCGGAGGGGGGGGGGGTATCCGTGGGGATATCCCGCATGTATAAAAAGAAGTATAGCACTAGGATATAGATTCAAGCTACGTACAGATATAATAAGTAGGTAGCATACGACGGTATTTCCGTCCAATTGAGCAGTTCGACTGGGGAAGTACCTCCACCTTACCGAATACCGCGGCCATAATAGTCTCGTGTAGTGTTCCCGGCGGTGAGTAGGGTAGCCAGAACTCACTGGAGAGTTTTTGTGCTGTCAGTGGACAGAACAAAGGCTATTTCTGCTTCATCTTCTACACTGGCAGCACAGAAACTCTCTGTGTTTACAGGGTCGGCAGCACGAGTGTGACTCCCCTGCTGTTGCACACGTCCATAGGCCACGGTTTTCACTTTCCATCAGGTGGACCGTGTGTTTATCTGCCAACTCAGTAGTATTAAAAAAAAGATAGTTTAATAGAATAGTAACATTTACAAAATATGAAGTACCTTCAACTGTGAGCTGCTGCAGACTATACAGAAACCACATTCAGGTTACAGAGACAGTGACTACCTTCAATATTCAATATACACCAAAGCAATGCTGTCATCGGCTCAAATCAATCTATTGATAGAATATGCGCATTTCAGTGTCACTGCTAAAGTAATAACATAACCGTCATTCAGTGTGTAAGAGGTCGTTTTAGCGATGGTCTTGGTTGGATTCGAGGCATTTATTTCGGAGCCCGGGGTTCGTTTACTCCTATGCCTTTTGATTTGACTTATACTGCTTTTATGGTTACTGTCACCTGACCTCCTAATCCCGAGCGCCTGCGCTAGAACTGCGTCTGTCCATCACAAGGTGTACCGGTAGCTCAGATAGCATAGATAAACTTGTAAATTAATAACCATGGCCACATCTGGTAGATATATTCATTTAACTTTAAACATCTTTGACGTAAGTTTTAATCTTGTTTACTTAAAATTAATCTCTCATTCTATCCTAAACCTTCCCAATGTTGAATAAAGTTATATTTCCATTAGCAAGGCATCAAAATAAATGTTATTTGAGTTGTAATACAACAAGAGTATGGTTTTTAGCACCGTTTCGCGTGTTAAACAGATTCAAGTATTCATCTCCATGTAATCTAGAAACATTTATGACGGGTTTATTTACCGAGGTTGCCTATTGTTCTGCTATTTTTAATATGGAGGTATGGAGAATTGTACCGAATGTATGATTTGAGAATTCTGACAATCATTCTGATTTCTCTTTGAATTCGCATTTGCAATACCTACCTAAATACAAATTCTCACTTCCGTGCTTCAGAAAGCACGTTAAGTAGTCGGTTCCTGTTGCCATACAAACATCTTTGGCTTTCATTACCGGTGTAGTTGGAGCCCTAACAAATCCGACAGGCTGTCCTAACTATAGAATTTGAATTTGTAGTTTTAGCGCTGTAGCGAATTTTTGTCTTAACTTTAACTATAATGGAGCAAGCCTTTTAGCCATACTAGGTCTGGTCTAATTTATTTAAAAATGTTTTCTTGCGAATTATTTTTATATTCAGTTTTTTTAAAAGCTTTTTTCCTTCATTTTAATCCCACAGAAAAGGACCCACCCAAAGGTACTAATACAATTTTACTGCACGTTCCGTGTGTAAACTAAGTGGGACGAATTTTCCCCGTGTTAACTATGAGAAAGGTGTAAAGACGTTCCATTATCCGCCCGCCACGTTATAAACGGGTGAAACAAGCATTGTCGTGCTCGTTGGTTGTTTTAGTAGCCGTTATGCAGTTTTTAGAGCTTCCTACTCGTACATGGCGAACCTTTTGTGAGATGGGAGAGCGTCTTAAGTTTTAAGTTTAGAGCGTAAGACATTAGGAAGTGGCTGTTTTACTTTGATTTGTTTTATTTTTGTAGGACTAACAGTTTTATTCTGTTTTTAGGTTTTCCGTCAGATCAAGAACATTTTTAGGAAGAGCCATTTCAACAATATAATAACTTCAGTTTATTATTTAAAAGTATAGTAGGTATATATGCGACTTGCAGCTAACCGCAGGTATATACTTAACACTACTTGTAGTGCTTCGAGTTGTATTTCTGTTAACCATTATAAGCTCGTTTTACAGGAGTGACTGCCATGTTTTTGCGTGCGTTTATCGCACCGTTACCGGTAATCGTTTACTCCAAGTCCGATCATGTATTAGTTTACAACCTTAGTAGTGTTAAATAAAAGGAAAGTCTTAAATAGATTAACATTGCAAAATTTCAATTAATACCATTCTCTGAGGCAAGTAGTCGACAAACACTGAAGGAAAGCTTCCAATCAGTCAGAAACTATTTACTCGACAAACTCTCGTGCCATCCTGGCTGACCGTACCGTGAGTACTTAACTTACTTACCGTCAGTACCGGCACTTATAATACTTGAATTGAGCATTGGGTGAGGGTTCAATTAGTCCCCAGATCTACTCAATTGACCTCTGAACTAGTTCGTAAACTGCGGAGATTTGTAAGAATTGAGTAACGATTCACACCACAGTGGTATAATAAAGGTTGAAATATATTGTGAACTTTCTTTGGGAACGTGTTAAATGTGGGAATGGCTTGGAATGTTTAAGTAGCTATTGTCCGCGGCTTCACCTGCATGGAATTCTAATCATGTACCGCGAACCATGGGAACCTACTTCAGGGCTAAGTCTATGTATAATATTATTTTTGATTATAATTTATACCTAATTGTAACTAGTCTTTCAGCAGTTAGAGTGTAAATGAATAACAAACATCATCTTCACAAACTTTCACAATTATGATATAACACACTCTTATTCAAAAACTATTACGGAAGTGGGTTCTACCTGTGGCGTGGCTCATGTAGCTTTTGCACCAATATCATACATAACAATATATACCCCGCAATGGTACATCGTGTAGTCATTTATATACGTAGAAAAAACTTTGTTTGTTATGTTGAATTTTTCTATCTAAATCTATAAATATAGGATTTATTTTTATTTCGAAAATCCAAAAAAGGGCTCCCATACTTGTAAAGCCGCGGGCAGTAGTTACTTTCAGCATACGTCTCATTAAACATTTTACCTAGTTGATATAATTCGTTACGCAAGTAATACCGAGCAAACAAATTGGTCCCTTACCCGATATAATGAAGTCGAAGGAACCTTCATTATTTAAAGTATCGAATACATCGAGTGGCTTAGTTTATAAATTACTCTGTACATACTACCGACCTCGTATTAGAGATATACCTTATTAGCTTTTGAAGGTACCCCTCTCAAGAATCCGGCTTAAGGCTTTCGATTTACCCCTTATCGTTAAACATGAGGGCATCCACTGACACACTGAGGCGAGGCTGAATATAATTAGTACAAAAACCCAGAGGATCAGATAATAACGACCATAGACCACAGCTTTCTAAAGGCATCCATAATTCATGTCAAACCACACTTTTTAGAACTGAGATAACTAATTTGCAATCTATTATGTCAAAAAAAAAACATTTACTATTACGACTAACCATGAAGGAGACTTTTCAATGGCCTATAATGTTAAGAAGAGCCATGTTATGGTCTTCGGGGGCGGGAGCAAACGATATGACCAAATTCCACCGGTTTTATTAAATAACCATACATTACAAAGAGTGTTTAAGTTTAAATACCTTGGTCATGTGTTGGCTTCCGACCTCGGAGACGATAATGACATTGAGAGGGAGCGGAGGGCGTTGTCAGTGAGAGCGAATATGCTGGCCCGCCGGTTTGCGCGGTGTTCACGAGACGTGAAGATAACACTTTTTAGAGCTTTTTGTACCTCTTTTTATACGTGCAGCCTGTGGGCTAGATATACTCAAAAGGCTTACAACGCCCTTCGCGTGCAATATAATAATGCGTTCAGGGTGCTGCTGGGGCTGCCGCGCTTCTGTAGCGCATCAGGGATGTTCGCAGAGGCCCGCGTGGATTACTTATACGCAACCATGCGTAAGAGATGCGCGGCCCTGGTGCGCAGGGTGCGAGCGGGGGGCAACAGCATCTTGAACATGATTGCGAGAAGACTGAACAGTCGCTACGTAAACCATTGCTGTGCCATAGCGGGGGGGATGGTGCAGGAATGGCCGTCGTAAATATTTGTACCTACTTTTATTTTACTAACATAGAATAAGTAATACTAACAAATAATGAGACTTTGTTGCTTGAATATAAATAAATTCATTCATTCATTCATTCATTCATTAGTTTATTAATTTTGTAATAGAAATAATATGGTACGTCTTAGGGTGGATTTCACCTATAAAAGTCTTCGATCCAAATCAATTAAGATAGGAATAATATTCAATCGGTCCAAGCGGTGTACGAACCCGCGCTTTTTGCCTTACAGGGGCAATGCTCTGACCACTGCGCTACCAGACCATCCGGATTCATCCAATTTGGTTTACTTTGATCGCATTTAGATCGATGAAACACACCCTCAGTAGCCTGGTAAGCAGCTAAGCATTTAAGCCACTGCGATATGTGCGATTTTACTATTTCTATGCAAAGTTAGCATATCTTGGGAGAAGCCTATGTCCAGCAGTGGACTGCAGTGGGCTAATTGATTGATTGATTAAAGCATGTCTTAACTTATGAGTGCTAAAATGTGCATGAACATACTTAACGAATACATCATTTTATACTTATTAGATGTGGTAATAATTTACATACCTATATGTAAATGTAACTGAACTCGCTGTCTACTTATAAAGGTAAATGAACTTACAACAACAGTCCAAGCGGTAAAAGATGAGAGGCAAATGAATAATGGACAACTCGAAGCAGTTGCGCTACAAACTCCAACTTCATACACTAACCGTCAGTGTACAGTCAGCATCATAAAAATGTTGCTAACAAAAGTACTCTAAATAATCCAAATACCAAAATTCAAATTTTATATTGGTTATAAGAGTACTCAAATAGTTGTAAGTGTCCAGAGTGGTCCAACTATCTTAACAATCGTTCTTCCAGAATTATGTCAGTTAGTAGAGTATTCATATTCATATACACTATCACGCCGGTCGATGGTATCCAGTCAAGCATAATTTCAAAAAATCTTTTGTTAGCAACATTTTAATGATGCTGACTGTACATACGAGGTACACTTTCTAAGTGTAGCTCGTATGCATGTCGCCGCCAACTAGCTTAATCAGTCGTTCAATTAACTGCCTAGGCTGTTAACTAAACGGCGCCATTCAATAAACGGCCGGAATGATATTAAACCGTAATGTTTATTACAACATTTAATAACCCGGCTGGCTTATGCTTAGGCCATTTGTAAGATGGGGCACCACCCCGAATTAAGACAGAAAATTACATACATACATATACTCACGCTTGTAAATCCCCGATGGGGAAGGCAGAGGTGTATGCACAGAAAATTAGCGATAGGTTTATTGAGAAAGCTGTACAATCCGACTTGGATGGGTTAGGTTAGAAGGCTAAGAGCGGATCGAGGCTCCCGCATTGACCTTCGTGGTTATTTTTTTATAACTAGGCAAGTACTTATCGTCATCGATCTAAGCTACTTGCCTAGCCGTTTAATCAAATGGCGGAACACCATTCAGGTCGCTAATTGAACAACGCCGTTCAGTAAAGAGCCTAGGCATTTCATTGAATGGCTGATTAAGCTTTTTGGCTGCGACATACACACGTGTTGGGTTACGTTGCATCGTCAAAGAACTTCGTAAAACTTGAGTTGATTCGTTTAAATTATTTTATAACCAGCTGTCGACAGCGGCTGCGCCCACGTAAAATGCTAATACGTCCTCGTCGATATTCATAGGAAACTATACCCGGGATGAAAGGCATATATGCTATTTCAGTCTTAATTAATAGCCGTGAATTCATTTAGCCAGTCATCTATTATCTATATCATCTATATCTATATCTTTTGATTTTATAATTGTACGTATAATTGTATTGCATGTATAAATATGTAAATAAAACAAAATAATACATACATACATACACTCACGTCTATATCCCCGAAGGGGTAGGCAGAGGTCCTAGCACCCACATTTCGCCAGTTTATGTTTAGGTCCCAATGTAATAGGTGGCGAGCCTATTGCCATTAACCGGGCACTTATAAATCTGCGATAAATACACACATAACTTCGAAAAGCATCGAAAAGTCATTGGTGTGTGCCATGGTAATACCTGGGATCGAACCCGAGACCTCGTCTCAGCAGTCCATTACCCATACCACTAGGCTATCGCGGTTAGACAAAATAATAAACATTATTAGTCTTATAATATCATTGAAGACAATACAAGAAATCATCTTTATTACTTCCATGCCTCAAGACAGATGAATTCATAACTTAGTCTTGGCGTGGATTCTCGCCAGATAATGCGAAATTTAGCAATGTCTCAGATAAACTGCGCTGCCAGCCATCCGTGAAGCCTGATATATACCTTCCTTGTATTCCTGCGCTTGAAGCACTGCATCTGGAATGTACTGTAGCATCAAATGTAAACAGCCTACTTCTAACTTGTACCTAATCATGCCGGTAAAGTGACTTAACAGTATACCTAGCGTATTTGTCCTTCAAAATATTCCTTCTAAGAGTTTAGAATAGGTATATTCAGAATAGATATTTGAATAACACCTCTGCTTTATCGCACATAATGGATAATAGTCCAGATGTATGTTTAATAAGATATCGTCTTATTATAAACACGGATCTATATTTGTATATTTGTTGTACCATTTTGAAATGACTCAACTATCCATCAAGCGTTTACCATGAGATAAGGGTAAGGGAGAATAAGACTCAGAACTAAAACCGACTATATGAATCAAATACGACATCTTATTATTGTAGAAGGTCGTACGTCTCCGGATTATGAGTTCAACCAAAAACACAATTCATCTAGTTCCCATTTCAACAGCGCTTTATCTTGAAAATTACACCTCGCACCTCTTGAAACGCTTATAATGTATAACATTTTTAAAATTCTCCCTACTTGTTCAACTTGTTGGTTTCCATCAACAAGAATTTGAAGCAGTATTTAAAGTTTTGTGTGGAAATTGAGAATATAATGAACCTTTTAATCTTAATTTCTACACAACACTATTATACTGAAATTTTGTATTTTGATCTTCTTAGGGTTCCGTACCTCAAAAGGAAAAAGCGAAAGCAATTTAGGATATCTGCGTTGTTCTTCTATAATTATGTTTGTCTTCCAAGATCCCTTTTTTTAGAAATGTGTGAAGGTATCAAAGTGAAATTTATATCAAACACTCAGGTCTGCATTAGTTAGTGTTAGTCCCTCAATTCAGTTTTGTACGGAACCTTCGCGTCAGCCCAACTAGCACTGAAATGGTTTTTAAATATAAATAAAAAAATTGCTTTATCAGTTATTAAATTACAGTATTGAATGTGACTTCAAATTAAGAAAAGAAACTAGACAATAACGTAACGTCGCTACATTAAAATCAACCTTGTACGAGTCCCGAATTTGTACTAAAAGCACTTTCTAATATAAGAAATTGACAGAAATATAATATTTTATTTATCGGTATCGCAACAGAATCCTCCACACTCCTCAGTTTATGCGTGTCACGAATCGAGAAATAAAATTATATCATTATACAAAAGTCATTGAGCCGTATTATTGATTCCATCTATGCGGGGTCGGTGCGGGTGACTTCACTTTAATACGGACGTTTTTGTAATATTCAGCCTTCAAGTCCCGTGACGTCAACAAGTTATTATTAATAAGCAGTCAGTTCATTAAGGCGTCGTCGCACTCGCTGTCTCCACCCGCTATGATTTATAGGGCATTTAACTTTTATGGTAGTGCTAAGTGGCCGGCCGACTTTCATAAGAGAACCGAGGAAACTCATCTTGGCTAATGTAAGCTGAAAAGTTAAACAAATTGTCTTTCTCGTGACCTTATATAGCGGCACTTCAACTGAACCAAAATTAGATAAAAAAAAGTATAAATACGTTTCGTTAGAACATCTATTTTAAGTTGGTCGTAAAATGAAGTCGGTTGTTATTTTTATTGCAGATCATTTTATTATATGGAGGTTTATTACATTAATTGGGTACTTGACGTCCACCTGTGCGTATAGACTATGCGAACTTGTTTTACTTTCTATCAAAGAATATATGATCCGTGTAATGCGTTGCGTCCGTTGCGTGCTTTGTCGATAGGTGGAATCTTAGCTTATGAGCGTTTTCACATTCATCCGATATCGGTGTCTGACTCCGATAGCCAATCGCCGATAGCCGACACCATGTGCTGTTTTAACAAAATATCCGATAAAATCGGCCTGATACGGCCATTTGCTCGAAAGCACAAACTAGTTGGGGATGCTAGGGGTTAAAAAAAAAGATAAAAGTGCAAGCAATTTTCGACCTTATTGACACGACATAGTATCGAGTTTTTACCTTATATTCGTGATCAGCGTTATCAATTAACGCGAAAAGATACGTAACTAAGAAAATGTCATTAAAGTCGAAAACACACAGTGGTGTTGGTTTCGATAACCGATTTTGGCCTGGAAAATGTGAAAGACAATACATATGTCATACATTTTACTTCTTTCGATACCGGATGTCGGATGTCGGATATAGGACTGTGTGAAAACGCTCTAACACTGAATACTGAAAATTGTGTTATGGAAATATCGTTTTTGAGATTGAGATTAGACCTGGAGAGAATTTCCAAAAAAACATACACAAGTATTGACCCTCAAATATACCGTTAGTTGGTTCGACTCTGTTACGATTTCATCGAGCCTTCTATAAGATGATAACTGGAACCTTCCATATAAAAAGTAAAGTTGGTTGTAACAAACCGTCGTGACAGTTATAAACATTCATTTATTTTCTACTTAATAGCAATAAGATAATGTAAAATTTAAAGGGTCCTTTAAGGGTATTTTTATTAAAGTGGTTCAAATAATATTTACTATGTGGTGCGGTAAAATTAATTTTATAATTAAGTACATAATTTAAGCGGCACTGGCCACTTAAAATTTCATAAGTCTCTTTAAGAGCTATAATAACGAGAAATTAAATATCTACTTTCGTTAAGTACTGCGGCCATTATAGATTATTAACTTTTATCCACTTACTATATTTTTTAGGAATATCAAGTCCTTTTTACGTTTTTTTTTCTGTTAGCATTTAGAAATCTATATACATTGACCTTTACAGTCAGCTCATTTATACCTACGTATATTCTTCGATATCACCAATTGATTGTGGTTTCACAGAAAATATCGAAGTTCAGCCGCAACGCAGTTTTACTAGAAAGTCGACCCCACCTGAATTGAGCAAAGGGTTAGAGAATGATGATTCTTCTAAAGCCGAAAAATGTCGAAGCTCAGCCAAACACGCAGTTAGATTGGAAAGAGCGGACCCCAGACTCCGGGGTGAAAGCTTCTGACACGACCGGGATTAACATAAGGATGAAGAAAAAGATATTCTTCTAAAGCCTCCCCTACACAGGTACGTTACTATCGGTTGATATTACCGTATGCGTTATTTGAGTTATAAGTGAAATTAAAGGTTACAAATATCAGGTAAAATACACTCGCCTGAATCTTTCGTAAAAAATCGTCGCACAAAGAATGACTGCGAAGACACAATATTGTCGTAGCTCGAATTACATTGCACTCCAATGAAAGTTGGGTTCAGAATGGAAAGCGCTCACCTGGAACGCATGCTATGAATACGCGTCTAACATTTCAAAAGTCAACACATCACAGTGCTTTGAAGGCGAGCTTTGACGAAAGGAGCATTTGCTCGCAATGCGCGAGGTGTTATCTTAATCAGAGCGCCAAGGCGCTCGAGTGCGTACCTATTGTGCGATTCCTTCCACTTGGCTGGCGAGTGTGTTGGGGACGCTCCAACGAAGGTAATATTTCTGCCCCTTTCATTAATCTTGGCTCGTTTAAAAATGTTTCAAAGACTGGGTTGTGTAACAAGCTATGTCGTTTATAAGGTATACACATAAGATATGCATGTACAACACGAATGAAGGATTAAGAATATTGCCTTGATATATACTGTGACTAGCTGTTGCCCGCGGTTCCACCTTACACACCGTGGGAACCTAATCTGGGGATAAAAAGTACCCTATAAACCCAGACTAAAATTTATGCCTGTATGATATTTTCTCAAGTTTACGCGAACGGGTTCTAGCTCAAACAACAGCGCGTCAGTCACAGATCCCGAGAAAAATCAGCCACGGTCGAACGCCAGCCTGTACCATATAATATCAGCCAAATTCTTTTCGCCGATAGAGCGAGATTGAATAACAAACATCCAAACATTTTTACAAACTTTTGTATTTATGTATATTATCAGATAGATAGGATTTTTAAAATAATTTTCACAGGGACCCCACCGAAGCCCAAAAGAGGATTAAAAAAAACCACAATGTACAATTGTTTTAGCACCTGTCTTTTGCAAATATTTCATTATATTTTAGGTGCGATATTTTGTTTAAGAATCAAAAACTAAACGTATAACATCCACAAACATTTACGAAGCTAGTTCATTACATATCAGCGCTTTAATTACGAAGTTGCGTCCGAAGTGTTCTCGCTGTGACAATCAACGTTCTGACAAATATTTGTATAACAAAACTACAAGCAATGCTGTTGGAACAAACAGTGTACGAAGCGTGGAGTTGAAAAGGTAAATGAGATGCGCTGCGACGCTCTCATTGTTTTAAGTTATATTATGAGGACGCTCTAAAGTACACTTTTAATTTTAGTATGAGTATCACTCAGACACAGTTCGTAGTGTTAACGAATCACGATTTTAACAAACAGAACTGATTCTGCGTGAAGCGGCGGTTATTTGGTGAGGTCAACAGATGAGGCTTTACTTCGTTAGATGGTGGCGCTTCTGTAAAAATTAAGAAAACATTTACACAACTTTCATGAAAAGTTTACTGTTGTCAGCAAAGAAGTAATTACACAACTGAACATGAATTTTAGTTACGCTCGCCATTGTGTCTAAATAATATGTATCATGAAAATATTTACAATAAAGAATATAAATATGAAAAATTAATACTCTAGCTTCAAGGGAAACGCTATGAGTACTTTTAATCTGTATTTTAATTTAAAATATTGTTAAAGTAACAGCGCATTATTAGGAAATCATAGTTTACAGCATATGATTACAAATAAGTAATATGGCTAATCGGGTCGTTACATACATCCCATTTATGAGCATAACATTCAAACAGCTATCAGAGCAATGGGAAATTCAATTCAATAGTAGTTTGTGTAGTGCTAATTATGATAATGAGGTATTTACTGGCCTTACGTCAATGTTAAACTGCCTAAACCAAAAATTTAATATTTTATCAGAATATTATGTCCGGTAATTTGCTTTAGGATCGTAACTCTTTGAACAAATTTTTATTTAACCACACTGTTAAAGGAGATCAAATAAACTTTTGGGATTTGTTTTTTTTTTCACGAAACATACTTAAATATATAAACTTATACTTCATTTGGTTAGGTAGGTACTTAATTAAACGCAAACAATGTTGACATGAATTTTTAATCTGTTTTATTTAGGAACTCAGTTTATTAATATTTCTCTGTTTATATACTCATTTTAAAAACTAAAAACCGAAATTGTTTGTTTAATATGTGTTTTATAGAAAGTTACAAGACCTAATGAATTGGAGTATAGAATTCGTAAGTATGGTTTGTTAAGATAATGGTGTAGCTGCTCACTATATAAATGATATGACGGACACAAAATTATTCCTTGAAACTGATGAATTATCAAACATAGTTTGCTTCAAATATAAGGGCTTGGTCGATAAGCCAAAGTTCAGAACTCCAACCCGTATCGAACTTAGTACAACGGACTATAGATAAGCCCGCTTTCTATATTCATCTTATCATCGTTTTCCATAGGCTAACCTAAATAGTGCAAGATGTGAAGGCTTCCTTGATTTTTAAACAACTGTATAGGTACTGTGTGGATCAATAAAGACCAATTTATGCAGGTCCTGAAAGCATAAATATTAAGATGATACCTTTCTAATAAAGGAAGAATTTCATAGCCGAACGCATACGGCAGCAGACGACGCGGCACTGGTTTCTATGTATATCTATGATATATTTTGCATAG
The DNA here is from genome assembly GCA_949126895.1 of Eilema caniola. Classification (NCBI taxonomy): domain Eukaryota; kingdom Metazoa; phylum Arthropoda; class Insecta; order Lepidoptera; family Erebidae; genus Eilema; species Eilema caniola. The sequence continues at coordinate 10,750,095 of OX421481.1, read as the reverse complement.
CTAGAGATACGTCGACGGTCTGTATTTCATAATAAAGAAATCAGTGTCACAATACGTCGCAGTGACATGCAGTCGGCCAAAAACTCGTACCTTTAGCAACAAAATATATATCTATCTATATTGAGGGTGCCAAGGAGCTGTATTTGTTTGATCAAATATGGAACGAGGCTTTCAAAAACACTAAAAATGTAAACAAAACGTTAAAAATAAAGTGTTAAATTTTTATGAAAAATTTCTATTGTTTCAACATTTTAGAGGTACCGCTACCTGGTTGAACAGGATTTACACAAAATCTTTATCATTAACAGCAGCGTGGGTTACAAAGCGTTTTAATTTGTTCGAGTAATTTCTTCTCGTGTCATAAAATTTTGCAGTGGAGCCGAGACACCAACAAAAGAATGAATAATAACTTTATAAAACAAAGTTGAAAATTTGGGAAACTTCCGCGGTTACACTACAAGGCGACTGTTATCTTGTGATTTGTGTTTTTGTTTTCCGTTGCCTAACACTGGTATCTACTTACTGCCTGATTCTATGCTTTTTCAAGATATCCCATATCATCGAATTATCGCGGGTAGTGTACAAATGATTATAGAAATTAACGGACATAAAGTGTACTCAGACTCAGAACAAATTGTCTGTGCCACACCCATATAATGGTGCTACGTGAGGGTTGAAGTCATGGCATCTGTATCTGTATATCTATATCCTATTTATTAGATACCATAATATTAATACTGAGTATTAGCAATATTCCTGTGGAGAAGTGGTGTGAGCGGTACCTCGGCTTATTTTCGGGATATATAGGTGTTGGTGTATAAAAATATACTACAGTGTTCTCCTGCATTTTTATTACATTAATCTGTTAATAACTAGTCAAGTGGAATGTTAAACATCATTATTAAACTTTTATCCCAACAACACAAATGTGACCGTTAAAATATTTTCATCTTATTTTTGTCTATGAGCTAGATTAATAAACGAAATAAAATGTTGTCCCTGAAACAGTCCACTAGCCTTAAGTTCAACATAAATGTACTTTATATTGTACTGTATGCCCTACAGACATGGCTTAAATAAGGTCCAAATTATTTTGGTTAAATATGTTTATTCTGCCCTTAAAAGTAACAAAGCCATGACTAATGAAGGTAGTTTAACAAGGAGAAACACTTCAGAAAGCCTTATTATACTTTTAGAAGACTCCAAACAGTGGAATTTTAAGTCGACACTTAATTTATCAAATCTCTGTGTTGAGGTCGCACTGGAGGATATTTTTGTATGAGATTAACAAAAACACTTTTCACTTATGATATTTTCAAGAATGTTGTAATCATTTTAATTTAGTTACTTCATTATCATGAGATAGGTAATTATGTAGGTGTAATTTAATTTGTACAATCTTTTTTTTACTTCAAATTACCTACTTTATGAGATAGAACAACCTTATTTACAAAAGTTTTAACTATACATAATGGCGGCTCTGATGCTTCAGGAAGATACCTGAACTGATTTTATTTTCTAATTTTATTTTTAATTTGTTTGTAATTTTTTTGGTAATTAGTGGATAAGATGTACTAACATAGTTTATTAAGTTGTGATACTAACAATCATTGTATGGATTTTTAATCTGAAATAAATGATATATAATAATAATAAATAAATCTTGTAATTATTAAAATACGCGAATACTTGTATAAAATATAATAAATGTATGATTACTTCCTCATCTTCATTTGAAACATGCAGAAGTAGAGAAAGTAACAATAAAATTTGCTTGATTTAAATTAAGAATAAGTTGAGAAACAGTGGTGCTTTTTAATAAAACGATACCAGCAATTGAATGAAAATATTTTTTATTTAAAAGTGCTACCAATTACCCTTTACTTTTTCTGTTCACGCGAAATTAATATGTTTTTATTATTGTATTATCTGTGCATAATTCTAACTTCCCGCCAATCAATTCTTTTGACAATCAATATTGATGTGCCCCGAGCACGAATAATATTCGAATTCGTTACATAAACGTATCGAAAGAATGGAGCATTGCGATTGGTTCACAGTAGGCAGGCAACCAATCGCATTGCTCCGTGCTTTTGATGCGTTTACGTTACGAATTACAATATTATTCACACTCGGGGCACTGTATTCACTTATGATTAGAAACGATCTCATTTGTCAATCAAGATCGTACGATGTTACAAAAATTCAGTCATGTACGAAGGGAACACACACCTTCCGTCAACGAATTTCACGCGGTTCAACACGAATATCAAGTTCAGGAATAACTCATTATATAGCGGATAAACGAGTACTTCCTCGCCGAACCACTCGCACGCAACAAGCCAGCGAGGAGATACTCGCCGTCACACTAACGCGTATCCGAACGCATTTTCATGAGACTCTGGCGTCGGCCAATGGGGCACGACGCGATCAAGCAGTCAGGAAAACAAATATCGAACGTAATGTGTGAATTGTATAACAATATTGTGTTAATAATAAATATATCCATTTCTTGCATCAACTGGACTCCTTATTGGCATCACCCCGACTACAATTACTAGTTCAATTTCAAATTAATATCACTAAGGTTCAGGTGAAATCAAAATCATTCCGTATTTAATACGGTGATGGCCCATTCTAATTGTAAATAAAATAAGTCAAATGGGTATCCGTTTAAGTGTAAGATCTGTATGTGTATATACTTGTGATTCAAATAAGAAATAATACTAGGTGAACGCATTTAGTAGTATTTATTTCATCAACCCAAAACACCACCTCAGCGTGTTCCATCTATTACGGAGTCAAGAAGAGGGTGGAATACGCAACAATGTTCTATAAAATAAATTATTGTCTTACCTTTTTTTTGCCTTACTTTATTATAAAAATGTTAAAAGAACTGAGTGGTAAATATATTGGATGTCCAACGAATAAATTGTGAAATGTAATTACGGGACCGTTATGCAGAGAATTCTGAAAAAATATTCTTTTTAAAAAATGCACAAATTCGTTTTAATACACCTTTAGAATTAGATTATTTCATTTTTAGAGTGCCACACTAAAAATTGGGCTCTATGGCACGTACATACGGGACGTGATTTCTATCAGGAAATATAATTGTATAAATAATAATTAAATAAATAAGAAGCACGTCCTGCCATAACAATAGAATCGTCAGTCAGCAATAAACCAAAGACTGACGATTTCCCACTCTTTAATTACTTGTAAATATTAGTATATAAGCTGTAGCATTAACAATAATAAATCAATAAACAAGTGAATCCAATTGTGGTATCTCTCTACCTAGCCCGCAATATTTGGGGGAATCGTCAGTCTTTGATTTATTGCTGACTGACGATTCTGTTGTTATGGCAGGATGTGCTTCTTATTTCTTTAATTATTATTTATACAATTATATTTCCTGATAGAAATCACGTCCCGTATGTACGTGCCATAGGCCCTAATATTACTTATTGTTTGTCTGTTCGTACATTTGTCACCAGTAATCTCATAATCTATAGAGACGATTTCAAAGTAATAATGATGGTGTGGGACCTTGAGAAAATTCTGAGATCTCTGAAGCCGTTTCTCTGTGAGACAAGAAATAAACAACGACAAGATTAAAATTTTATCTAATATACATATTGTACTAACTAATACTGCTAAATATTGGAGCAGCTGAGAAATACATCTCTAGAGTCGACAAAATCAAGTTACCGAAGCTAATACGTCACTGAGACCTTGCTATACTTAGATCAGACTATTCGTGATTATAGGCGGTGTAATCTTGTGTACCTTAGGTTAATTGAAGCCGTAACTTACCGTAGTATCAGGTAAATGTTATGTTATCCTTATTTTAGGTAGTTGATCAAGGTATGATAACCTGGTAGTAACGAGCGAACGAGTTGAGTATCGAATATCTGTAATGACATGGATTTAGAAACAACCACATCACATAATCTTTTATTTAAGTTATAGTCGATATTATCGAGTAAGAAAGCGTCGGTAGTTTAGGATTTAAGGCATCGGCTTTACGTTGGAGAGGTCTCGGGTTGGAATCCCGGCCATTACACTACTGACGGGAATACACTCCTAGTACAAGCAATTTAGTTTAGTTGGAGGGGTTAGACAGCATATGAGTAATTTCTGTTGCTAAGGATTCAACATGAACATCATGAATTGGTATTGTAATTAACTTCTATGACGTATGTCAGTTTAATACTAAGGCCTGTAAAGCTATCCTTTGTACATTGTAATTTTAAAAATATATCTACTACCTACTACTATTAAAAAAGTAAAATGAATTCATTTAGAAACCTTAAGTTTAAAAACTCCAAATTGGAGCAGATATTAAAGAGGTAATAATGTTAAACTTTAACATTAATTAAATTAATATGGCAGGTACACTTGCCAAACAAACTTTGAACTTCTTAGGTTTTTATTTCCAAAATTATATAACACTGGTTAATTTATTCTCGAAATTTGTCTCATCGTGGTAAAATTTGCCGTCACAATTGCTAACAAAAGAATGAGTAATAGCTTTATGAAACAAAGTTACACGAACGCAAACTTTAAAAGCTTTCAAGGGTGTGAATTATTATCTTAGAAAGTTCTTTTAGCGATTAGTTGAGTTAGAACATTTTGTTCTGTTTTAAGCTTACTAATTGGTATTGAAGAGTAATTTATTACTTGGTTGATTCTATTATCTGTTATCTGAAACCGTGTAAGTGATATCATAAAGAACGTAAAATAATTGTTCACTCTTAAAAGTTTGTACGTGATTTACCTACCAAACCAATACCAAGTATTAGCCAGTTGATGAAGGTATAACTGTTAACTAATATAAGCCATATAACTATAGTAATTAGATAACTACTGCTCCACCCTTGTTGTGTTTTTACCCAGAGGGACGAGGTTACATGTAAAACATACTTATTAAGAGGTAAACGTGAAATAAATGAATGATAAATAACTAAATACTGAATCCTTACATGTCAAAATATGTACATAAAGGAAATTGTTAATTTTAAATTATCTGCATAAAAAAAGCCAGCTGGGCAGTTATGAATTCAGATCTAACGACTTTTTGTATGTATTTCTAACGAAGGCACTCTGTCTCTTATAGCCAAATTTTCTCATTCGAATAACAAATCCGTAGAAATTAGGTAACAGTTTATTTTCTTTGCAGCAATATTTTAAAAACAAGTTTTGATTTCAGTTCAGCGGTTCAAAAGTATCATTAGACATAAATATTGCAATATCATATATTGGAAGAAGCCTATTTCTAACAGTAGACTGCAATTTACTAACGGATTGATTAATATAGAAGTGATTTAGAACGGACTTCAATCTTGAATATTGAGGTTACTTTTGTCACAAACAAATTATTAATAAAGTTGTCATAAGGTATAATATTCTTGCTCGAAAAGAAATGACTATTAGATAAATCTGTAAGATTTCATAAAGTATTATCATTGCAATTGGTATTTTTAAGCTAAATATTACCTAAATATTTCATTTTAAGTGTCCCATTTCCTTACTGTTATTTCTATCGATATTCTGTTTACAAATACAATTTCTGTATTTCCAGTAAACATCAAAGGCATTGCGACTGAAAATAGCAAGTCACTATTTACAGAAATGTGAACAAATTGTGGTTCTAACTTTAGGGATAAGCCTGTGTCAATTACGTATTGAGAAGGGTACTCTTGGTTACGACAAATTGAATGGCCTAAGAAGCACCAGCCGTTCAACTGACTGGCATTTTTTACTCCAAGGGCCGGATTATCTGTTTATATGATACTATATTTCCTAATAGTGCGAGATTATGCTTATATTATGTTACATTGCATTGATAAGTACCAATTTAGTTAAATTCGAATTGTGTACTGTAGTTTACAAGTAGTTGAAACGGAGAGGCAACAGTAACTTGTACGCATATTTCAAATACATAATACTAGTGTATAGCACATAATGCCTGTTAAAATGAGCGGAGAGGGTATTTTTAGGCTCTCACTTGACATAGACGGCGGGATGTGATGACAGTTCCGGCGCTGAACCGTCGTGGCTTGGCTTGGCTGACCATTCTGGCATTGAACTGTCGTCGTGGCCTGGCTTGGTTCGGCTTGGCTGGGCTTGGCATGTGGCGTGGCGTTACTTAGTAATAGACTGCGTATTACCTTCTACATAATAGTAAAGCCAATGATTCCGTGAAATCGTAAAAATAATCGTAAAACTACAATTTTCACTGTCAAATTCATACTGTTTTATTATAAATCAAAGACAATTTAGCACGATTTGACAATATTGAAGAAACAGTGGCAGCTTTCTTAAGTTCACGGGATTGTTGGTTTTAGTACACAGCAGGCTGATGGACCTTTTATTTTATAAAAAATATGAATATGCTTGTCGTACCTTACGAGAGACTATAATATAAAGGTACCTAATTAAATGGCTACTATTTCGCTGTATTACTAGTATTCAACGTTTATAGGTCCTTCCAAAATTTTCAAGGCCTAAGTCACCCTCACCTTGTTGGGTAGTAGGTACACCTGTTCTAGCGGTTATCCTGTATTTGGCCTCTCGGGGTTAGAACGAGCCATAAGCCAAAATTAAAGGAGTTGAATTACCACACCCTGATCTTCAACGTGAGAGCCTTGGAACCGAGAACTACGATGATGGTAATGACAGTATTAGAATTCTATAGGTCATTATATAAAATCATAAAAGGAATAGTAGGTATTAACAAGAAAAAAGAGCTGGACTGAGAGTTCAACGAGTTCACAGAGCCCTGATAAGTGAATATTTAGGTCCCTAATAAATTACTTACTAAGATACATGACTTATGTCATGAATTTTACAAGCCGACAGAGTGAGTAAATAAGTTAACGGAGTACCACGTGCGCTCAAACATAAAAGAAAAATATGATACTCTTGGCAATAAAATATCTGTATAAATATCATCATCATCATCATTTCAGCCGAAAGACGTCCACTGCTGGACAAAGGCCTCCCCCAAGGATTTCCACAGTGACCGGTCCTGCGCCTTCCGCATCCATGCCCTTCCCGCGACCTTCACCAGGTCGTCGGTCCACCGTGTGGGAGGCCTGCCTACACTGCGTCTTCCGGCGCGTGGTCGCCACTCGAGAACTCTCTTGCCCCAACGGCCATCTGTTCTACGAGCTATGTGCCCCGCCCACTGCCACTTAAGTTTGGCGATTCTGTGTGCTATGTCGGTTACTTTAGTTCTCCTGCGGATCTCCTCATTTCTGATTCGATCACGCAGGGAAACTCCGAGCATAGCACGCTCCATCGCCCTTTGGGTGACCTTGAGCCTTCTTATGAGGCCCATAGTAAGGGACCAAGTCTCAGTTCCGTAGGTCATCGCTGGCAACACACACTGATCGTAGACTTTAGTCTTGAGACACTGCGGTATTTTGGACGAGAAGATATTACGAAGCTTCCCGAACGCTGCCCAGCCGAGTTGGATTCGACGATTGACCTCTTTCTCAAAGTTGGACCTGCCTAACTGGACTGTCTGTCCCAGGTAAACATATTCGTCGACAACTTCGAGTGTAGAGTCTCCAACCTTTATAGAAGAATTGGGTGCGACATGGACATTTGACATAATTTTCGTCTTATCCATGTTCATTTTGAGGCCCACTTGTTGGGAGGCTCTACTGAGGTCTTCGAGCATTGTGCCTAGGTCTTCCAAGGTCTCAGCCATGACTACGATATCGTCAGCGAATCGAAGGTGAGTGATGTACTCGCCGTTGATATTGATGCCGAGTCTTCTCCAGTCCAGGAGCTTGAAAACATCTTCCAGGTCGGCGGTGAACAGTTTCGGAGATATAACGTCTCCCTGTCTCACCCCTCGCTGCAACTGGATAGGTTTTGAGCTTTGATCCTGGAGGCGGACTGACATGGTGGCGTTTTCGTACAAACACTTCAGCGCTTCGATATATCGATAGTCAATTTGGCACCGTTGGAGAGACTGTAGCACAGCCCAGGTCTCGATCGAATCGAAGGCTTTCTCATAGTCCACAAACGCCAAGCAGAGTGGCTGATTATACTCCTCAGTCTTCTGTATAATCTGTCGCAGCGTATGTATGTGGTCTATGGTGCTAAAGCCTTTTCGGAAACCGGCTTGTTCGGGAGGCTGGAAGTCGTCGAACCTGCGAGCGAGACGATTCGTAATGACTCTCGAAAACAACTTGTAGACATGGCTCAGAAGCGAGATGGGTCTATAATTCTTCAACAAGGTTTTATCACCTTTTTTGAAGAAGAGTACCACCACACTTCTGTGCCATGCCTTAGGCGTTTGTCCCTCGAGTATGACGGAATCAAATAGCTTCTGAAGAGCTTTAAGTATCGGTGTTCCACCAGCTTTTAGAAGCTCAGCCGTGATCCCATCATCACCCGGTGCCTTATTGTTCTTTAGCTGTTTGAGAGCCATTCTAATCTCGTACAGGCTGACGTCCGGGATATCCTCGGTATAGTGTCGGGTCAATCTGGCTCTTGGGTCTTTGGCCAGATTATTAACAGATTGCCGTACACTCGTGTATAATTGTCCGTAGTACTTCTCGACCTCTTCCAACAGCTCCGGCTTTGACGAAATAATTCTGCCATCCTCCGCCTTCAGCTTATTCAGTTGGCTTTGACCAACAGACAGATCCCTTGCGAAAACCTTTGAGCCTTTGTTGCTCTCAATCGCCTCCTTAATACGAGTCGTATTAAATTGGCGTAGGTCGCGAGTCAAGGACTTGGAGATCTGTCTGTTTAAACGCCGATACTGAGTAGCATCTTCAGAGGACTGCAGAACCAAATTTCGTCTTTGTTCCATGAGTTTGTTGGTGAGGTCCGAAATCTTTTTGGTTCCTTTTGAACGACGGGCTTTGAAGATCTTAGACCCAGTCGTTTGGACAATTTCCACAAATCTGTCATTGTAATCATCCACATTTTCGCAATCTCCCAGGCTTTCGAAGCGATTCTGCAACTCGAGCTGAAAGTGCTCAGGGTTCTGGAACTGGATAGGTGCTGGTCGGAGCGTAGACTTCATCAGTCGACATCTTTCGAGCTTTGTTCTAAGATTCAATGTGCCTCTTACCATCCGGTGATCGCTTCCTGTTTTTACTGAATTGATCACGGAGACATCATTGAATATGTGCCTCTTCGTCGACAAGATGAAATCAATCTCATTTTTTGTGACACCGTTAGGGTGTAGCCATGTGCACTTACGCTGTTCCGGCTTTCTGAAGAAGGAGTTCATCATAAAAAGGCCCTCCTTCTCCATGAAACTGGCCAGCAGATGGCCACGTGCATTCCTCTTTCCATATCCAAATTGCCCCACTCTCAGCTCGTTGTCGCTTCGTTTGCCCAGTTTCGCGTTAAAGTCCCCCATCACAACGGTATAGTGTGTTCGGGAGCTATGCATGGCTTTAGAGATGTCCTCATACATAGTCTCCACCTCGTCGTCGGGGTGTTTCGAGGTCGGTGCGTGTACCTGTATGACCTTCAGCGAATACCGTTTGGTGATTCTGAGTATAAGGTACGCTACCCTCGTCGAAACACTCTCAATCTGGACCACGTTGTTGACAGTATGTCGCCCTCCCGGAAATAGAGCAGGTTACCGGATTTGAGGATCATGGTGTCCTGCCCCTCTCTCCGGACTTCACACAATCCTACGATATCCCACCGTAACCTGCTCAATTCTTCCTCGAGTTCAGCGAGCTTCTCGTCGGTTCGCAGTGTGAGCGTGTTGTACGTTGCCAGGGCCAAAGGTCGTCGGGGTTGGTAGCCTGGCATCTGCCGGGGATTCTTCGCACCCCTTGCCCCGCCGTTACCATGGCCGCTACCATAGCCAGGAATAGCGGGGCCGCCGGGGACTAGGGGCCGTTTGTTGGGTTCGTTCATCATGGGGGGTTATGCCGTAATCGCCACGCTTGGCAGGCGGGTTGGCGATCGCAGTTTGGTGGCTAGTACGCGGAAAGATGCTGCTGCCCATCCTCCGGTATTTGAATCCCTTAGTCGCCTCTTACGACACCCACGGGAGGAGATGGGGTGGTGCTATTCTAGGGCCACACCACAGGCTTATTTTACATAATTGAATTGTTTAGTATTATTATGTAATATATAAATATATTACATAATAATACTAAACAAAAATAGCATAAAAGAAGGGGAGAGACTGCAACTTTATGCATCTAAAAATTCCTCCCCATCGACCTCTACTGGTGCCGTGCCCAAAAGGCTGGCGGCATTACCACGCTGAATAGCGATACTAATTTTTTTAGCGAGGTAAAGGCCTATGGTCACGGGAAGAATCTGTAAAAATGTGTAAATTTCGAACGGCCAATCAATACAATAATGTTGTTATAAATACGAGTGGCTATTTCTTACACTATGGTAATTTATAATATATATATATACTAACTGATGCCCGGGGCTCCGCTCGCGTGGATGTCGGTTATCGCGGATCGGGGTATGAAAAATAGACAGATAGTGGCCGATTCTTAGACCTACCTGAAATGCACACAAAATTTCATAAAAATCGGTCAAGCCGTTTTGGAGGAGTATGGGAACGAACATTGTGACATGAGAATTTTATATATTAGATATATTGATATACCCACTCGGTGATTCCTACACACAGTAGAAACAATACCATCTCGAAAACGGTTTGAAACTTTATTTCTTTAGGTATGATTCCGAGGCCAACAGAATACGACGACTGCCGACGCATGCAGCACATACATTACATACATTAGTTGTTAAGGCCCGGTAGTTTTAGAATTTTTGAACACATTTGTTATAAATCAAATTGCACCATATAAAAGTCATATTCATATAAAGACAGACACACGATTCATCATATGACACTGAAATTCTCCAAATCGCATTTCAAATACGTTTTACACTAATACGCAATTGTCAAATAATGTTGAAATTTGTACTAAAAATTGAGCATAAAAATATCTAGGGACTGGCAAAGTTTCATTTTATTACGCAGCTATAATTAAAAAAAAAAACATGAAAATACATATAAATCCTCTAAATCGCTGCATTCTCTCTCTCTCGCTCTCTCAAACTTTATATCAGCAATGCGAAGAGTACGGACGTCGTTTTTTTATACTACTTAGGTGGCAGGCAAGCACACGGCCCACTTGGTGGAAAGTGGTTACCGTGGCCTATGGACAACAACAATGTTTTACAACCCAGCCCTAAACTTCGATACGGATAAGGGGATCATTGAAAGAGAAGCCGCAATGAATTACAAGTATCTGCTGCATGTGTCTGTAGTTGTCAAAGAATCAAAGAATCAATTTCGTTTATTCAGTTTAGGCACATAAAGAGCTGTAAAATTTTGACGTGCATATGTATGATCTCAAAATTTTACAGTCATGTCAAGAAATTATTAATATAATATTAAATAAGGTAAATAAATCATTTGAAAATGATTCTTTCGCTGGTTCGGTTGGTTCTACTGAGATGCGGTCAACCTTAGAGTCATACCTTTTGTCGCACCGCAAAGATGTGGGATCTCTCTTCTTCTCCTCGGGTTCTTCAAGCAGATTTAGGCGCAGTGTTTCCTCTCAACAGCTGACTATTCAATCTAGTGGATTATCTATACTTTTGGTTACCTTTTGAGTACCTATACGAGCTGCATGTTTTTATAACATAAACAAAACTATAGTGTGTTAAGTGTCCCAACATGAAATTTTGTCCGATCATCATACATTAAGTAAATGAGTTAATTACCACGTTGTTTGAATATAATTGTTTGTCACAATTTTTTTTACCAAGTATTAGTTTATATACATAAGTGTATTATGTATAGTCACTTTGTGAAAATGATATATACTTTAGCACACTATTGCCTTAAAAAACCTTAGTTGCTAAACAATTCTTTTTCACTGACATGTTCTTAGTAAGAAAAGTTTTGCACAAAAAAGACAATCAGGTGAAGAAACCGTTGGCGAACATTTTAAATTGCAAAGTTCTTTTTGTAAGAACGTATTGGAGCTAAACAGCGGCTTAATAACGACATTTACGTTCTTCAATTACTTTTTGTTTAGACATTGCTTTAACTGTAAATACCACAGAACTGTGTTGCGAAGTCATTTTCTCTACTTTATTCTTCAATATATCGACTGCAGCTATTAACAAAGTCGGAACTACATTTTGGCGATTTTCGTTTTATTGCTCCTGAGGTCTTCAAACGTCTATAACTATGTTCTCGCTAAGTTTCAAATTTGAAACTAAATGCTATCATAGTATTTCTAGATTAACAAAGTCGGATTTTATAGGGGCGTACGAATAATAATGTAGGTAAGCATGTTACTACAAAGTTCGCGGGACTAAGAAGGGGAAGGGGCGCGCGCGCAACGGGCGGTTCTGCCAGTTCGCTCATTGTTAGCGGGGCGACTGCGCGTGCATGTTTTATATTTTTATATTATTGTTTTACGTAAATGTGCAGTATATAGTATAAAATAACAATGTCTCGATCTAGACGTACTTTAACGGTTAAGATTGTAATATGTGTCAAATTCCACATTGTTAACGGATTATTATTTTATTACCTGTGTCGAATGTACCACATTCTACATTATTGTGCGCTTTGAGTTCGTTCATTTTTGTCGGATATGGCACTACCGACTTTGTTTCTTGTACCTAACATTTCCGTTTTTGTCGGTTATGGTACTGTCGACTTTGTTACTCGTTCTTCTATTAAACGTTTTTGTCGGATAGTGCACTACCGACTTTGTTATTCGTTCTTATAATGAAAGTATTTGTCATATATGGTCCTACCACCATTTTTTATTGTACATTACTAAATTTAGATGTTGGATGTGTTAGTATCGACTTTATTTCTAAAACAGTTATACAATAATGTAGGTTGGATATGGTATATAGTCCTAAAATTAGGAAGAGTTGACTGGTTTTCTATTGCCTCATGTGACATTTTTAATTATAGGTATGTTATTTTAGAAGGTAGGACACGACGGTACCTCCCGTTACAACTGATAGGTATGTTATTTTAGAAGGTAGAACACGACGGTACCTCCCGTTACAACTGAGCAGTCCGACTGGGGAAGTACCTTCGTCCTACAGAATACCGCGGTTATAGTAACCTTGTGTTGTGTTCCAGACGGTGAGCAGGGTAGCCAGAGCTCACTGGAGAGGCTCTGTGTCGTCAGTGGGAAGACCAAAAGCTTTGGATGTCACCACTGACTAGTGCGGGAGTGAAATGTTGTCGCGGCGGTCAGGGAGACCCGGTGAAACGGTTAACCGCTGGCCGCCCGCAGGCTGTACGGTTCCTGAACCGGGGGATCACAATCTCCGTTCCAGGAGGCTGAACCAGCAGCCTGTGTAAAGTTCCCAGGGCAGTAGTCGTGCCGTAGAAGGAAACCGGAGTAGACTTGGCAGTATCTGGGAGGGGACCCAGGGCCACCGCGCCAGCCAATCACACAACCCTAGCTCGTTTGCGGTGGCGAGAAACCTTACGGTAACCTCTTTGACAATGAATGACGGGAATGCCGAGCCACCCATTCTCCCCAGCTGTGGTGTTTCCATGCCTGAAGTTAAAATCACACAACGGGTGGTCCGGCGGGAACTCAAGTCCCTAGATGTTTGGAAGTCGAGTGGGCCGGATGGTATATATGGCGATGGTGCTCAGGCGCTGTGCCACCTAATTGTGCCCAGCACTTACGCAGCTTTTCGCGCTCTCTTGCTCTGCCTCGTGGAAGACTGAGTTCGTGCATCCTGTGCTAAAGAAAGGAGACAGGACAGCCCCTCTAGACAAGTGGCAATTCGCTAGCAGGCGTTTGATGGAATAGAATGACGAATGTATAGGATCTGACGTGTTTGACATGCGTTAACGACTGTCATATACGTCAAATCCTATACATTCGTCATTCTATTCCATCAAACGCCCGCTAGCGAATTGCCACTTGTCTAGAGGGGCAGACCCGTCCAATTACAGGCCTATTGCTAGAACATCCCTTCGCTCGAAGGTTATGGAGTGTGCGATTAATACACAGTTCCTGAGATACCTTGAAGGAAGCGATCTACTGAGCGACCAACAGTATCCAAGCCGTCGTCGATGGCAGCTGCTCGGACCCCATGGACATAAACGCTGGTGTGCCACAGGGCTCCGTGCTGTCTTCGACCCTGTTTCTGCTGCACATAAATGATATCCATCCATTGCTATGCGGAAGACAGTACCGGGGACACGTGTTACACGGGCCGGGCAAATATCTCTCAGTCTAAGGTGAAGGAGAGTCGCTAGCAACTTGCGACCAAAATCGGGAGTATCCGATTGGGGTCGACTAAACCTAGTCCAATTCAATCCCATTAAGACACAAATATGTGTATTCACCTCTAAGAAAACCCCATTTGTTGTACCGCCGCAATTCCTGGGTACACCGCGTACGATTTCCTCGAGTATCGGGATCCTAGGCGTCGACATCTCAAGCGACGTCCAGTACCGCAGCCATTTGGAGGATAAGGCCTAGCTGGCATTGAAGAAACTTGGAGTGTTTAACAGGGCGAAGCAGTACTTCACTGCGGGGCAACGACTCCTTCTTTATAAGGCAAAAGTCCGGCCCCATATGGAGTACTGCTGTCACCTTTTGCCGGAGCATCTGCATACCAGCTTGACCCCTTCGAATCACAAAAACGTGCGTTGAGGCTCGCCGACAATCCCATACTCGCAGGCGCTGTGGAGCCTCTCAGCCACAGGAAGGACTGGCATCCCACACGGCAATAGAAATAGCACATCACCCCTTCGTCGTCAGTGGTTCTGGACTGTAATTACTTGTACTTTCCGTTACTATTGTGAATTTTTATGATTTTTAACCTGTTCGATGTACTAACCGTACACTATCTATATTTAATTTACATTTAATTGGATATTCATAAAACAATTTATCAGTTTTAAAACCTTCTTTTAATACATAAGGCCTATGAATACCCCCACATCCGACAAAACTTTGTAATTACGTACCGTGAAAAATTGTTGGATGTGACACTTCCGACTTCCCTAGTACGTGAAATATTGTAGGATGTGCCACTTACGACTTTCATAGTACGTGAAACATTGTAGGATATGTCACTTACGACAAGTGTGCTAGTATCGGTTTCGGTTAACAATGTAACAACTGCTTTTTCTAGAATTTCTTAGATTTATTTTTGTTATTCACATTACGACCTTCATTATCTTTCAAAACTGTAGCACTACGCGAAATTTGGTTTCAATTTATGGGCATTTGTGAATTTGGTGCAAGTTCAAAACTTTATTTGGCCGTACTGAAAAGTAGTGTTTTTGTAGTTCCGACTTTGTTAATAGCTACGGTCGATATATTAAGTTTGAGCTTAAAAGTCAAAGTAATCTGATCATAATTTTCGTCTTGGGTTTGCTTTATTAGTAAGATTAGAAAGAGAATTTAGATAAATATTTCGAAGTGGTTAATTTGTCTCGATTAACAAAAGAAAGTTAACAGTTTATTAGATAAATTGTTGTGCTGTGAAATTCGAGTGATGTTTTAAGTGATGTTTATATATTGGCATTTACTAATAAAAAAAAATATCATAAACTTCATACAAACTTTTGCCATAACAACTGTCTATTTTTTATTAGTAACGGCCAAATTGACAGTAGGTTAATAAAATTTGGAAATTGGGAATTTTACATAAGTAGAGACTAAAAAAAAGGAAGTAAGTGTACAATTGAAACTTCTAATCAATAAATCTGGAAAATATAAAGGGGTAAAGAATCACGTGGTCGGGTTTTTGCAATGTGTCGGTTTTTATTTCCTTTTAAACATAATATATATAATATATAACATATCTATTTATTTATGACTGTTATTATAAGCACAAGTAATGCCATACTACAAAATCAATTACGTTAGAAGTAGGTCCCAGTCCTGGTCGCGTATTGGTTTATCGGTAGGGAATTAGATGGGGTATAAGATGGCATATGGCATCTGAAGACTCGAGACAGCATGTAGTTTTAGTCGGCTTAAGTCTTAAGTCGGCTTAAGCTTTTTGTATGAAAATAGGGTATTAAATGGGGTGTGTGTTACCGCAACTTTCCAATTCGTAAAGTTATCGCCTTGGTTACAACCACCAAAACCAATAAATAATACCAAAACACAGTCTTTATTTAGCAAACTTCATGGAGATTATAAACGTCTACATCGCACTATATTATTATTATAATAAGCGTGTTGTAAGTTTGTTGGCACAGTACAATGTGTTTAAAATCGCAGTGAGTTGTGTGTTGTGGAGCGGCCGCGACTGTAAATTAACCCGCAAACGTTGGCTAAACTTTATCTCGTTTCCAACCGAGTTGCGATCCGTAACCCTTTGGTTGCTTCGATTAGCTCTCGTTGTAACACTCGGCTTGTGTGTACCCATATCATATAGTAAATCATGTCTTTATTACCCGACTTCAAAACTAACATTGAACATTGACAATTCTTCTGTGCACTCGGATAGGAATTGAATGAACGCATAAGACGTTTTTATATATTAGGTAGTTTGCTCTGAAAACCTTATTACCAACCAACTTTAAAATGAAAAATAGACGGCTTAAAATTCCTATAATAAAATATACTAACCTATTTTAACATCGAAGAGTAAAAGTATATCAGTAAAAAAACTATAATTTGAATGCACTCTGCGTATACAAGTTTCACAATCCATTTTCTTGATGAAACATCTATTTTTAATTGTGTGTCATCTTTCTCTGAGCCTATATTGAATATTTTTTTAATAAATTATGGTTTTTTTTTTTTTTTTTTTTTTTACGTGCGGGAAATCCCCACGGATACCCGCCCCTCCGGAGCCGGAGGGGTGGGTTATGTCGGACTCGAACCGACTAAACCGCACGCCGTCTGTGGGTCGTGGTGCTAGGCCGAAGGTGAGGTTGCCTTGCGGCATATCCCTCGCACCCCGGCTGACCCAGGGCCATCCCTTTCGGTCTGGCCCTCCTCGGGAGGTGGGGACCACGCCGTCCCCGACTCAACCCCGGTGTGGGGAGGCGCGCATCGTCCTACGATGCGCGCCGCCGCCGTGGCCTGCTTCTGCTAGGGTGACGGGTGGCTCCACCCTTCACCCTCAGGCCCGCGCTCATGGGGGGCGGAGGTCTGTAAGCGCCCTCCGACGCCCGAGCCGCCTTCGGGCGCGAGCAGCGATGTCAGCGAGTCTTTCTCGCTCACCGCGCCGCGCCCGCTCTGCTGTCTCCTTCGCGAGCATGACCTGCTCGCAGAAAGAGGCGCTGGCCGCCCACGCATCCGCGCAGCGGACCATCGCCGCGAGCAGGGTGGAGAGCGTGAGCACTCTCACCCCCAGGGCCTGCACAAGCTCCCGCCTCGGCGTCTCAAACGCCGGACACTCGGTGAGCGTGTGCAGCCCCGAGTCCACGCTCGCGTCGCAGTGATGGCACTCGGGCGTTGGCTCAATACCCATCAGATGCAGATACCGCCCGAAGTAACCGTGCCCGGTTATCATCTGCGTCTGACGGTACGAGAGGCTCCCGTGTGGCCTCTCTAGCCACTCCCCCATGATGGGCCTTACCGCCGCAATGACGGCGTGCCCTGCGCGTGGTTGCCCAAGTCGTCGCTCCCACTCGGCCACCATGACCTGGTGGAGCCGGGATTTCTCGGCCCGAATGTCCTCGGGCTCGGGATCGAATCCCCGCTCCCGCGCCTCCTTTCGGAACTGGTATAGTGCCGAAAGGGCCCTCGCTTCCAGGATCCACGGTGGCGATCCGGCCAGGAGACTCGCCGCTTCGAAGGATATCGTGCGGTATCCCCTGATGGCCCTGGAGGCCATCGTCCTCTGCGCCGTACGGAGCAGAGGCAGGAATCTGGCCCCCAGGGTGTCCGCCCACACGGGGCACCCATATAGGGCCATGGACCGCACGACACCCGCGTAGAGTCTCCTGCAGGAGGCCCCTGGGCCCTTCAAGTTGGGCAACAGCCGACTCAGGGCATTCGCCGTGGTGACCAACTTGGGGCGCAGGCTTCGGAGATGTTGTCCGAAGTCCCATCGACCGTCAAGCACGAGCCCCAGGTATTTCAGCTGGGGCTTGATGTCGATGGGAGTGCCTCCCACTGTAAGGCTGGCTCCCGGGCCTGGCCTGCGCCGAGGACCATGAAAGAACATGGCCTCGGACTTGTGCAGAGCCACCTCGAGACCCAGCCGCCGGATCCGTTCGACGACTTGACCAACCGCGGTCGTGGCCCTCAGGGTCGCCTCGCGGTGCGTAGCCCCGCTCACCGTCACCAGCGTGTCGTCCGCATAACACGTGACGGTGGCACCGTACGCGAAGTCACCGCGAAGCACCCAGTCGTAACCGATGTTCCACAGTAACGGCCCCAGGACCGATCCCTGTGGGACACCGCACGACATCTCACGCCTACCGACTCCGGTCGAACTCGGGTAGACGACGGCTCTCTCCGTTAGGTAAGCCCCGACTATGCGGCGGAGGTAGAGAGGCACACCGTGGTACACGAGTGCCTCCCTGATGCAACTCCAGGGCAAGGTGTTGAAGGCGTTGGAGATGTCCAAGGACACCGCCAACATCACCTCGCCCCGGGCGACCGCATCCTCCGCCAGAGTCCTCACACGCATGATGGCATCCACAGTGGAACGCCACCGGCGGAACCCAAACTGGGTATTCGCCAGGTCCGGCCCCACTCTAGAGAGATGCTCGACGAGGCGCTTGGCAATTACTCTTTCAAAGAGTTTGCCCACCTCGTCGAGCAGCACTATGGGCCGGTACCCGGACGGCTCGTCCGCCGGGCGTCCCTTCTTGCGGATGAGGACCAGCTTCCCCGTCTTCCACATCTTCGGAAACTGGCCCCGCTCCAAGCATGCGCTGAGGAACCCTCTCAGTCGGGGTTCGAGACCGTCTTCCCCTAGAGCTAGGACCCACGCGCGGCCTGGAATGCCGTCGGGTCCCGGGGCGGTGTTCTTCTTGGCCCTCAGCCTTTGCACCGCCAGCTCTAGTTCTACCCAAGTGACCTCGGGCACGTCGTCGTCAATCACCGCACTGGGCGCCGTAGGCGACCGAGGCGGCGGAGCCATCTGCGGCGGAACATGTTCCGCTCGCGCCGGGAACAGGGAGTCGACCACTCCTCCGAGCAGAGCCGGTTCGAGCACCTGGGTCAGCGGAGGGGCCCGGGGGCGCAGCTTTTCTCTTACCATAAGGTAAGGCCGCCCCCATGGGTCCCGCTCCAGCGTCTCCAGGAGCTCCCGGTAGCAAGCGGCCTTAGACCGCTTGATCTCCGCTCGGAGGGCATTCCGGGCCTCCCTGTATCCCTCGTGAAGCTCCGCCAGTCGGGGCTCCGAATCTGCGGTACGGCTACGCCTCCTACGGAGTCGAGCCCACCGGCGGTGCGTGATCACGCAGGCTTGACGCAGCCTCGCGATCTCCGCATTCCACCAGTAGACCCGACGCCTCGGATTATAGGCTGGAGCCCTAGGCATACCCGCATCGCAGACCCGTGTCATGGCCTCCCGGAACCAGGCCGCTTCATCGTCTATGTCGACAGGCCTGTCCGGCGCAATGGCCCAGGCCTGTACGATGGCGGCCTCCAGGAGGTCCTCCCGATTCAGTCGCCCCAACACCCAGCGCGGCTCGCGTTGGGCCGATATGACCGGCGCATCACCCGCAGGAGGGGAGACATCGAACCGAACGTATCGGTGATCCGATAGTGTCTCCACCTCCACGGCGACACGCCAGTCCCGCACGCGGAGTGACAGGGAAGCGCTCGCGAACGAAAGGTCTATGATCGACCTGCGCTCCCCCGCCACAAAGGTGCCCACATACGTGGCTTCGGCCCCGCGATTCTGGAGAACTAAGCCGAGAGAATCGGCCCAGCTCTCCAGAGCCCTGCCCCGCGCGTTTGTGCGCCGGGAACCCCAAGCCTGAGACCAGGCGTTGAAGTCCCCGAGCACAAGAACCTGACGAGGCGTACAGGCATTGACGACGTCGGTCAGCCGCTCCAGCGACCGCCGATACTGCCCAATGAGTCGGTGTGACCCCGGCGTGAGATAAACGGCCACGACCGCAATCTCCCCTACACGCGCCGCTACGATGCCATGCTCCCTTGCGATCACTACAAGGGGAGGGGCACCCGCAGCGGCGTTATGCACCAGTGCCGCCGATCCATCCAGGTCGACCACCCAGGCGGGCCCGAGGGGCCGGTGAGTGTATGGATCGGCGACAGCGGCGACGTGTATGGACCACTGTGCCATGCTCTGGAGCAGAAGGGCCTGAGCATCGACACCGTGGCCCACGTTCGCCTGCAGGATGCGGAGCTGGGGATCCATTATGGAACCATCTCCGCATCCCGCCTCGAACCGGTTGCGGAACGCCCGCCTCGCGGCAGCGGCTCCCCGCGGGTGCAGGCCTTACTGCCAACCCTATGGTCGGCCGGCTTGCCCTCCGCCGCACACCTGAAACAGTGCGGCGGAGCTTCGCAATTGCCGGCTCTGTGACCGGGTTGGCTGCAGCGGAAGCAACGGTCTCCGACCGTCACCTCCGCCGTGCACTGCACTCCCACGTGGCCGACCGACAGGCACCTAAAGCACCTGGCCGGTCGGTCCTGTAGGAGGCGTACCCGCACCCCTACAACTCCGCCCACCGCGAGGGTCCGCATGTCGGCAGCCTTTTGGGCTGCTGCGATGGGGCAGCCGACAACTGTTGCCCCCTGTCCGCGACGGCCGTAGCGGATCGCTCCGACCTTTACCGCCTCCAGGGGGCAACCCCCGGCCTCCGCCACGGTGACCCGAATCTCTTCGGCCGTGATGGAGTCGTCCAGGTCCGAAATGCGCAATTCTGCGCACCTGGTGGGCCTGGACACCCGGACGTCGGCCGCATCCAACGTGTCCCTCAGCCTAGCCGCAATGGCATCGGCCTTGGGACCACTGGAGGCGCCAGGGACGTGGATGAGACGGGCACCTGTCCGAGTGTGTGTCACTCGGAGAGTCCCCGCCACATCGAGGGCCCTCATATCAATGAGGCCCCTCGCCTGTTTCACCAGGTCCACGTACTGCACGCCCCTCGCCGTCGCCTCCGGTGTCATCGTTAAGACGACAGCGGTGGTACGGGGGACGCGCAGCTTTCCTGGCGCACCCTTCGCAGCAGCTTGGGCCTTCTTGGCCCTTTTGACTGCCTTTTTACGGGCGTTCCGACTTTTTCTGGCCTCGCCGACCACCTCCCAGCCCCCTGCCGGTGCGGAGCTCGTGGAGGCAGTCGGGACCGAAGCCGGGGCCGGGGCCGGGGCTGGGACTTGGGACGTCTTCCCCTTGCCCTTCCCCTTCCCCTTGCCCTTGGCTTGGGCGCTCCCGGCTGAGGCGGCGGTAGCGGCCGGAGCAGCAGGCGCAGTGGGCACACTGCGGGTCGACTCCTGCGAGGTCCCCGCCGTCCCCGTACGGCTGGGGCCCCGCTTTACTGCTCCGGCGTAGCCCCCGCTCGGCGGCGCCAGGGGCGGACGACGGATGGAGTCCATGATGGCCTCCAGACAACTCCGCGTCCACTCCTCGTGCGCCGCCTGCCGCTTTTCCATGGCGGCCATGGTCGCCATGCAGGCCTCCACCGGATTGGTGGGCCTCGGCTGCGCCGGCGGCGGTGGGGCCGGTAGGCGCGGCGGGGCCGGCAGACGCGGCGGCAACGGCGGCGGGGCCGGTAAACGCGCCGGTACAGGCGGTGGCGGTGGCGCCAGCGACACCGGCCGCGCCCGAGGCGGCAGTCTCGGCCGCACCGGTGACCTCGACCGCACCGGCGGCGACGGTGGCGACGGCGGCGACCGCGGCGCCAGAGATGGCGGCGGCGTCACGCGCTCGTCAGGCAGCCGAGTTTTCGCAGCGATGGCCTCCTGGAGCGCTGCGATTTCAGCCGCCATGTTGGCCATCTCCTTGCGGTACTCAGCCGCCTGCCGCCCAGTCTCCTCGAGCACCACTGCCTGCTGCCTGCTGAGCTCAGCGCGCTCCCGCTGCGCGCTGGCCAGCTCCGCCCTGAGCAGGTTATGGCGCTCGACGAGGCGCAACGTCACCCGCATGAGCCGGTCCTCCTCCGGCTTCATAGCCCCGGTCTGGGCCTTGGCCAGGCCTTTAAGGGCCTCCATCACCTCTGTGGAGGTGCTGTCGCCGGTACAGGCCAAGGGCGCCGCCGAGGTGGAGGAACTCGGCGGCGCCACCACATCCTCCGGGGCAGAGGCCCGTGATGGACGGGCCTGAGGGGCACCTGTCTCCCCACCCCGCGCCTTTTGGCGGCTAACCGCCACCAGTTTGGGCGGGGGTGGGCGCAGCATCTCGTTGCTGCTGTGAGTGCCGCTGGTGGAAGACGAGTCGGAGAGCGTGGGCTCAAAATCCGACCCCGTCTTCTTTTGGGTGAGGACTTTTTTTTTTCTGACGGTCCTCGGCCGCCATTTAGACCTTCGGGTCCGTAGACCCACCGGGCTTCGGTCTCGGCTGTCCCGGCTGTCAGTGGCGGTGTCGAAGTTCTCCGACACCGCCTGGGACGCGACTTCCGCGTCATGGTGCTGCGCGACCTCCGCGCAGACTGTTTCGCTTGGATGGGTTTGGTTTTTGTTTGTGTTTGTATTAAAGTTCTCCATAATGTTCCCACGAGTTGAACCGTTCGGATTACACTTCCTGGGTGACGGCCATTCCAGGAAGCGGGGTATATACTGTGGAGGTCCCCCGGTATCCACAGGTTTTAAGCGACTTCGCTGTCGGGTTTTCAGACTTTTCCTTGTCGTGGGCCGGCCAATTAAGGCAAGCCCCGCGGCCTCCAGGATATCGGCGTTCCCGAGTGTGGCTAGCACTCAGGTCGTTGTCGATATCTCGGAGGTTACGCGATGCGGGGGAGTAGCCAATTCTCCCAACGCCGACGGAGGCACGAATGCCCGTCAGCCCCTGCGCGAGCAGTGGGCCGACCCGTCCACGGATCCTACGGATCCCGTCGCCTCTCCCATGTCTCCTCTGCTAAAGCAGAGGGGTACTGGGAGCGACGGCTAGCCCTGAAAAGGGCTGTTGAGGTGGGAGGAACCCTACGGATCCCTCCCCGCGGGCCTTGCAGGCCCGCCATACCACGACCCCCTCGTGCAATGGGGTCAGCTAGCCCTTAAAAGGGCTGTTGGAATGGAAGGGTATCCTACGGACCCCTTCCCGCGGGCCTTGAAGGCCCGCCATCCCACGACCTCCTCGTGAGGTCAGCCGTCGGGTTATTTGTCAACGGCCAACAGAACTCCCAAGGTGGGAGTCTGTTAGCCGTTGTCCAGGGTGCACCAGCCCCCCCGCTTCCGCTCCCCAGGACCGCGGTCCAAAGGGGGAAGAAACGGAGAAGCCGACGTGGAGGTTACCCAACCAGCACCCCAATAAATTATGGTATGGTGTGGATAGAAACTGTGATATTTTGTATTTATTTATAAAGTTATGCTGTAAAGTAATTTAGTTTATTCATATATTAAGTAATAAACAATACTAGAACTATTCAACGAAAATACTCAAATATATCTACAACACTAGACGCGTTGCTGTTGAATGCTGTTGAATACCTTTTGAACAGTTCCAATAAAAATGAATTCACTTTTTCTTTCATTAAAGTCTTACATAAATTAAATGCACTCGCAAGTACTTACAACAGTTGCTTATTTTATGTATCTACTTTTTTCTTGACTATGTTTCCCAAAAAAGTTGCGTTATTTGGTATAAATTAGGCTGCTAAAAACTTTCTTGAAACCATTTAGTATAAATAATATAATTAGCTCACATTTTATGTAGATATAAGTGAATTAATAACAATATTATCCAATAATTAATTCTGTAAACCCTTAGTTGAGAAACAACATGGCCGCCTGACACAACCTTCTAACAACGTAATGACTAATAACTGGATTAAATATTGTTAAAACCTTTTTACTTAGTTTAATTCGGACTTTTTGAGGATTAACCTAATTATGTCGGGTTTTTGTTACGTGCAAGTGCTGGGCACCGTTGTAATAATTCAGTGTTAAGAATGTTGAATTCATTACGCTGGAGGAAAGTTTTCCGGTTGGGTCAGAGTCTAGCTTCTATTAAGGCGCTGTAAATTTGTGGATTGTCTTCGGAGCTTTTTTGTTTGCTTGAGCTAAAGTATAATATTACATACTGACTGTTGCCTGCAGCTGCACTCGTGTGAAATACGGATCTCTTTCCAATTCTCCACGGAATCCATTCCTAGTAACGGAACCAGCCAGTCAAAAGTAACCAGCCAGGGTACGAGTTACATAACTCTTACCCTGGCTGGTTACTTTTTTTTACTGGGATGAGAGAGATCAAGCCGGAGAGCGATGGAATGTTAGTGGCAATCTCATCGCCGGCAACAAATGACCCAAGACGCCCTGTGGTTTTAGTCACTTCTACTCCGACATAACAACCCCTATTGCCTGCAGTGCGGGAGAAACCGTGGAGATTTCCATACTTTACATAAAAGGATTATTAAATAATAAGTGATGTGATGTGCACTATTCTAAATTATAATCTTCATCTATCTAAAATTTCATCCAGACCTATTCAACTGATCTGACGTGATTGTGTAAAAAACATCTATCCAAAACCGTTCCATTTTTATTCACACCATTCAAATGCATAACACCCTGTGATTAAAATACCGTATACGTATCAGCCTTGCTATGGTGGTATCAGCGTTTATCCAAGCAAATATCTCGGGAAGTATTTTATGTAAGCCAAATGAACGTTTTTCCGTTTAGCTGGCGGTGAGAAAGCCTTTCTCTCGTTACGTTACCGCATATTCATTTATTATCATTTTAGATTAGGTCTTCATTGTTGCAACAAATAACATAAGCAACAATTTGGTCTTGTAACAAGCTGTTTTGTGGTCCACTAGATATATATACAACAAGAAAAGTATAGGTAATATTAGCAAATATCGTTTTTGTAACCGATTTGGTAATACGGAGTGCTCATAGAAGTAACCAATAGGGACACAAATTAACTGTCTGGATGACGCAGCGATAGTAAAGACGGCTCATGAAAGAGATTTTGGTTTTGTTTTTATGTTGTTCAAAGTTATTATGATATTGTTTAAAGTTATACATTAAAAGAAAATGGTTTTAAGTATATAAATGATATGGTACCACCAAACAATTGCGATAGAAAAAGTTCAAAATAATTTTATGTCGAAACGATTTTAAACTTCTCTTTAATGAAATTTTTAGTAGGAGGCAAAGAGGCGTTTTCTTATACCTACGCGTAATATTATTATAGGTACGAAGGGATAAACAAATCGACGCTTAGCTTCGACTTTAAACAGCTGTGAGTATTTATTTACAAAAAAATAACAAAAACTAATTTTTTGCGTATTTGAAAGAAAAAACGAAAGGTTCAGTGCTTCGATGTCCTGTCGCAATGCAGGTTTTGGGATCCGATAGCTTTTATTGCCATTCTAGTAATAACCCCAGGTACTTGTTCGAATGTATTCCGTTCTTTGGTGGATACGTTTGTGCATCGCCGTAATGTATTTCTTACCATTGGCAGCTCGAATTGGTTGGTTCATCATCTTAGCAAGAATCACCTTTGGATAAGCATGCATTTTTTTTTTTGTAAATACAGGCTTATGATATCTAGATAGAAACACATAGACCAATGCAGATAAAATTCATGCATAGAAATATTTTTGAGGCTACCCCGAGCCTGCGAAATGGGAAAGGTATATTTTGTCCTGCCTAAACAAAAAAGGACCCCAGAGTTATGACAGCGTATAAAAAAATACCACTAAACATAGACTCTTCCATAAGTATTGGATATTTAAATCAAGCATAAAATTCACATCAATTGGCCAATATTCTTGTTTTTATAGAAACAATATATTATTTCTCGTTATTGTCTCCAGGTCGAGATCGTTACGCACCTTTCGATGTAACCGCAGTTTATTCGCCGGTGGCAGTTAATGATCACTTCCCGCCTGAAGCGTTCTACGAATACCCATTTTATTTTTATCGCAATTGTTTGAGCGCCTTATAGGCCTCACGGAATGTCTATAAAGCGGTTGATCTCACCAATTATTTCTAGAGTAACGATTACATATACAGTAAAAAAACATTCACGATCGAAAAAAAATTTTAAAACTTTTGGCAGCATATTTTTAAAGTTTATGGTGACGCCATGCTGTCGTAATTATACCTTCAGACAGAAAGTCGACTTTAAGTTGGAAAAAGACTGGGACGGTGATGAATCATGAGTATGAGATTTTTTATATATAGGACCTGTCATTATAACTTCAACTGGCCTGATTGTAAGCTGAAGGCAAAGTCTCAGGATAGAGGGTCACCATTACAGACATAAACCAACAATGTTAATATGATGACCCTGAACTTAATGGCCGTATCAGTTGTTGTGCCCCGTTTTAAATATCTGGGACTGTCAGAAGAAGGAAACATATGTGTAGGTAAATTATTTAAAGACTGTATCAGAAGTTATACGTATGTTTTTATTCCAAATTTAAATTGTATATGTTCAGTTTTTTAAATAAATTGATACAAATCTCGTGGTAGAACTTAGGTGCTAAATACTTTAGACAAAATTACACATGTAAAATATGATGATGTATTCCAAACGAAATATCTACACGAGGCGCCATTTTGGCATCGCTTCAACATAAATTGTTGTAGGCATTTCGCGGCATGAAATTTAAGTTGATCAATAACGGAAGCAGGGGAGATTAGCTGGGGCACGATTTCGCCGTGAACGTTTTAGGCCATCGATAAGAGGGCATAGCGGGCCATCACCATATTTGTGAAGCTATTCGTTTTAATAAAACCATTCATGTTAGGTCAATTAAGTTTAATATTTAGGTCACTAGGTAAGGTCTGCAACAATTTATTGGATGTTATTAGTAAGTAAGCTTTTTTAGTACTTACTAAGGTGGTAAATACATACATAACGTTGGTCACAGCCTTTCGACTTATCCCACTATTTACAGAGATAGTCATGGCCTAGGCTTACGCACGCTTAAGACCGTTGTGAGCGTCAATCTCGTTTTTAGGCATATGTTTCGTGAAGAACTACTCTTTAATAGTAGATGAATATAAAAACTATAAATACTATGTTATTTGTTGGTTTTTTGGCTAAAATTTGTTTCTTTTTTGTTATTCTCACTTCAAAATTACTATATGAAAATCGTTCCCATAGCAATAAGGTCACTCAAAAGAACAGTAGAAACTACAATACGCGGTTTTTCAAGAAGGGCATTAAAAGGCTCACTTAATCACTTTCCCTCAGGTGGGTTATGTGATTCTGCCATCAAAGTGGTAAAAAAAAATTCTTACTTACCTTATAATTGCAGGAAAGACACGAGATAGAGATAAAAGAAACGAAGGTACAAGGAAATGTTACTTGTGTAATGTGGCGGTCGACATTAGTGGCTGTGGCGACTATCCTGCATTTTATTTACGATGTCACGGATATGAAAGCTGTTACAAATAGTGGAGTTTCTCACGTGTTTTTGACGCGTGATGTCGCTCACCCAACGCAGCATTTTCATCTCCGTGACACGCAGCTACTGCTTGTGTTACTCTAACAGCGACCACTCTACACAAGCGTATAAAAAAAGAAAGATATAATGTCAAACTTTAATTTCTAAGATGAAATGTTTCAAAGATTAACCGCTATCAGCTTCATAAATATTATATCTAATGCTATAATCTAAAGTAATCTAAAGATTTTGATTGATAACGGTTTGGAATTGCCTCATCTCAAACCGTTCAGTATGTTCAATACGAAACTTCCTACTGCAATATATTTACACCTTTACACCACTATCGTAATGGTGTAAACTCGATTTAGGACAAGCGTATTCCGTTCTCACAGTTCCCAAATAGACCCCCTGCGGTAGTCGTGCTTACGTCTAGCTGGCGGCCATCTTGTAAAATGTTCTAAGATATAATAACCAAGTTACATTTCAATATCAAACTTTATAATCAATATATCGGTAATATTGTATTTTGTACATTAAATATAATTATAAGTAAAAGACATATCTCAATTAATTAAATTAATTTTCTGAATTTTTAATTCCCTTCTGTAGGGTCGTAGAAGGCGACAAAGGGATAGGGCTGATCTCCATCCAACAACATACAGCCCATAACTAAGTGCCCTTTTGTCGGCAATGGACTCGTCCCCTATTACGTGGGACCGAAAATCATAGTTGGTAAAATGTGGGTATTATTAATAAACCTCTGCATACTCCTTCGGCGAGTATGTATGATTTTTAACTGACTTGGTTTTCTGTAGAGGTTCGTAGCTCTTTGCTACGACGTAGATGTATCTACGCTTTACGTAAGTTCTGTCTGTTTGAATTGGGTGCGCCAAAGTTCACCTAAATTTTCAACTCCGAAAATTGGAACTCCGAAAATGTTCTTCCTAACATTTTTCATCCTAACAATCACAATTCCTAACTACTCTGTCTCTAATGTTTTAATTCCGAATCATTCAATTCATAATGTCGGTAGCAATAAACATCTATTATACTATTATTTCTTTTCCTATATTTTGTCAACATAACCATCTTTTACACTATTATTGAAAGTCATACCTTTTCAAACTGTAGAATTATTTTTTAAAGAATATTAAACCACCTTTATAATGTTCCAAATCACATTTATTTTTAACTGTAACATTTACAATATAGTTAACACCCCGACTCGGATTACCCCGACTCGGATAGTTTAGGTTAGAAGGCATTAGGCCTTCGTGGTTATTTTTTTATAAACCACCCAGAAGTAGGAGCCCCGCGTAGCGGGGCTCCGTCGACCTTGTAGACGCATCAATTGTTTAGTTTACAAAATCACATTATGAAGGGGTTTAAAAATATAATTCTACCGACATATATTTTTATTACATTTGGTAGATAAATGTTTCTTTCTAAGTATGAGTGACAATATTATGGTAATTATGTTTAGGGATAAAAACGTTAGGATAAAAAAACAGTAGGATCTTTAATATTGTATGTTAACGATTTTATTAATAACAATTTTCGGAAACATGAGTGTTATGAACATCGACGGTAGCACTACAAATACTATGAATAAAAACTTTAGGATGAAAAATTTTAGGAGGAGTGATCATTCGGATTACAAATCGTTAGGAAGAACAATTTCGGATAAAGAACTTTAGGTGAGTCAATATGGACCCGTTTGAATTTTCATGTTAAAACACGCGCGCATCAGCTACTAGTTCATATGATAACATGACTTCCTTACAATGCCTTGGGTTTTACTCGTTTTGGCGTGTAAGAAGTGTAAATTGTGATAGATTTGAGCTCGCATCAATGAGCAGAAAATGTTCGGTTGCTCTTCTGGCGTTACTTTATCACATTTATTCGCTTCACTGAAGCTCAAAATGTAATAATTCACTTTAAGGCAATGTATCTGGCGCGGTTTCTTCCTAGACATACGATAACAAGACCGCTTCTGTAATGAAAATCGTTGCATGAAGAGAAGAGTGTTGTTTTAATGTGTTTAGAAAGCGAGTGGTCCGAGTATACATGCTCCGGTCCTGACCACTCCGGTCGCGAGTTCAACTCCGGTCCTGAATTTAAAATTTCACTGCTGGTCTAATCTTAGATATCGCTTTCAGTGTAATATTTGTGTGTTAATACACTTCTGCATCTGCATACAGAGGCCGTCAAGCTGAGTGCCACCATTGTTAACACGGAACGTGTATGTAATAGTGACCCTCTTTCCTGAGACTTTGCCTTCACCTTACCATCAGGCGATATGAAGTCAAATTAACGTGTACTATATAAAAAAAGACGGGTTGCACTCCGGGAGAAACCTGTTTTTTTCTATCTTTCTTCGTTATATACAGAGAAAAAGATAAAAAGAACATACCATACCATACCATACCTATTATATAGCGCCAATCATGGAACCTATCACTAATATTCACAAAATTAGTGATAGGTTCCAGGTTAGTGATAGGTTTCCAAAATTACAAAAAGTAATAAATTACAAAAAGAAAAAAATTATCACAAAAAGTGTCAGAAGCCCAGGTTCGAACCCGGTACTATCTGAAACCATAAAGACTTACAGTCGAAGCGCTTACCGCTAAACTACGAAGCTTCTTAGCGTACCTAACAAAATAAACAATCTGTAAATGTATTCTAATATTGTATAATGTGAGTCGTCGGTTACGGTTCAAAGGTCAAGTGATCCTGACACGAGTTTAACACTTTTTACCCATCCAACGCCGCTAAAGAAGTTTTCACTTCAAAAATGCATGTGAACAGAAGATAGGCAAGAGGCTAATAAATGAACTCAGAAGACAAATACCTGTAACACCTGTAACCTCCAATGTTCCGAAATTATTTTTATATAAATAAAAAGGTTAATATCGCTACTAGCAGATTATTCTGAATAGCCTATAAAGGGAATAGGACGTAGTGCTTATTGCGAACAATAATACTATAAGTAATGTGGCAGGCATTTGAACCTTAGGCAATAGGATAAAAGGTTGATATTTGCTTGTTACGAGTTTAGTTGTCATTGAACTGTATAAGATGATATTGATGATAGCAGTAACATATAGTTTATCAGGTGTTGATACACTTTATTCGTGATATTTTCTAAAGCTTATATGCGAATTTCACCCATTGAAATAAAAACATTTTTTTAACGGATTCTATTGCGATTTATTTGTTATAATTTACTTTTACCGACGTTTCGGCTACTTTTCAGCAGCCATGTTCGCGGTTTGACTTAGGATGGTAGTTGTCATATAGTTTGAAGTGTAAGTTATCTCGAAGTACCCGAATCATGATGATTTTTGATGTTACTATTTACGCAGAATGAGCTCACTGTGGCGTTAAGTCTTGCTGTATTTCTCTATTAGGTTTAATTAAGTGAATGAATGGGTTCCAGGCTGTTGGTATGCTTCAACCATCTTCTCTATTTTGGTGTTTTTTGAAGTGAAACCTTTTTTAGCGGCGTTGGATAAGTAAAAAGTATTAAACTCGCATCAGGATTACTTGACCTTTGAACCGTAACCGACGACTGACGTCATACAACATTACAACAGCTACAGATTGTTTATTTTGTTAAGTGTGTTAAGAAGCTTCGTGGCTTAGCGGTAAACGCTTCGACTGTAAGTCCTTATGGTTTCAGATAGTACCGGATTCGAACCTGGGCTTCTGACACTTTTTGTGATTATTTTTTCTTTTTGTAATTCATTAATTTCTTCTGACAGAACATTAGTGATAGGTTCTATGATTGGCGCTATATTATAGGTATGGTGTGTTCTTTTTATCTTTTTCTCTGTATGTAACGAAGAAAGAATGAAAGAAAAAGTTTTCACTTCTGCCGGCAGTCCCGGAGTGCAACCCGTCTTTTTTTTAAATTTCGGTAGCCTGACTGACAATTCTTGTTATATATCTATTCACTTTAGCGAGTATCTAAAACGTCGGTTTAAAACTAAATAATAACAAATAAATCGCGATAGAATCTGTTAAAAAGTGGTTTTATTTGAATACTTTATTCGATTAAAATTTTGATAATCTATATTTTAAAAGTACATACGTCTGAAATTACAATGTTGCAGTGTTGTAGAACTTTATCGCTCTTTACAAATATAAGTCCCGGGTTCTTTAAAGCGGGGCGTGAGAATGCACTAGCAGCACCAGGCATGGTGGCCTTTACTTTAAGAATTTCACCTAAGCTTATCAACAGATAGTATGTAATTGAATTAAGCGAACCCCGGACTCCGAGTTGAAAGCCTAACTAATGCAAAGATGATCGTAATGAGAATGCAGTTCAATTGACGCAAAAAAACCGATAATTTCTGTTTGATACTAGTACGATAATTCAAATGTACTGATGTATATTTGGTTGTAATTTTACATTTACATACATATATTTATGTCTGTAAGCCCCTTGGGGGGGTAGGCAGAGGTGTATTACACTTCGGTCCAATGTAATGCATGGGGCGAGTTTTTTGCCATCAAGTGGGCATTATCGGACGGAGAATAGCCCTATCCTTTAGTCGCCTTTCACGACATTTATAGGAAGAGATGGAGTGGTCCTATTCTACTCCACTGGGAACTAAACACGGGTTGTATTTTTGTATCTAATATAAATGTAAATCACACGGGAAAATAATGTCTCAAGTCCCACTATATACATTGTACACATTTGTTTCCACGGTAACAAAAACTCGTCAATTGATTGTTCGATATCGCATTCACTGATCATCCGGGAGGTATTCATCAATTCTGTTCAAAGTTAATGAGGAAAAAGGGGTTTACTACTAAAAACATTCGTATTCAATTAAAATTTGTATAAAAAGTGATCATACGTCGATAAGTATCTTTGATTTGTTTATGCTATATTAAATTTTGCAATGTTACATTACACATTAAAACTAAACGGAAAACTTTGAATTAACAGTCAAGCAACCGAAACACCAGGATTAGTGTAAATAATTTAATATCACCAAATACATTGCAGTACAATCTTTTAAACCTGACCAAGTGCTAGCTTGACGGTTATAGACTCGCTTCCCAGTACGCCCTCAAAAACATAGTTGTCGAAGTGTGACTGTGGATTTAAATCTGTTTAAAATGGTTTTATTTTGGTTGGAGTCCGGGGTCTAATCTCTTACGCTTTCTACTACTGATGGAAGTGACTGCTGTCTGACTCCCCTCTCAAATTCAAGAGGAAAAGCTCATTCAGAGCTTCGGCAGTCAATTATCAGGAGTACTGTTTCGCAGGTGAGGATACGTACATCCCTTGTATCCCTTAGTATAAGTATTTTTCAGTACGCACTGTTCATTTTAATTAAGAGCAAAAGAGACAAAAAGAAATATTATAGCCAAAAACACAAGGCATTGTTCATGACTAGAGCGAGAGGGTAATTATCTATATCATCCAATTAATGGTCTAGAAAATGCGAATCTAACAAAGACAAACTGATGGCCTTAAGACATTTGGCTCTCTAATTTTACCCGTTTGTTAAACCAGTTGGAAGGGAAATATTGAACTGTTTCATTACTAAGATAAGTAAAAAACGTCAGTTATAAAAGAGCTTATTTATTTTTAATTTCGGAACAGTAAAGTGTTTCGGTGATATCTGCTACTACCAAATGTGACATTATCTTTTATTAAAATAAGGTAGATTACAATACTGAGTGTATAAATTAAGGTTCAAACTAGTATACCTATTGATTGAGGGTCATAGCTCTGGTGCTGGCTTTCTTCTCTGAGGTGGGTGGTCAGACAGAGAGACAGAAGTAGCTTCTATAAAAACCAAACAAACTAATAAAAGAGACAACAGATAGACATTACAGATTCGAAGGGCGAACATTGTATGTGATTGACACTGATGAAGAAGAATATTATCTCTATAGTCTTGTGATGTCAAAAGTGTAGAGTGAATGACATCTATTTATTCCTGTCTATACTTTATTTATTTTCATACATTACACCATCATCACTTATTTGTTTCTATCGGCATTTGAAGCAGCGGTAACATAAATGGCTCGCAATCGAAAGTTTGCATGTTCGGTCTCCACTGAGTAGGTACAACACTAACATAAAGTCACTCCTAACACAAGTACTTAGGCTTAAAAATAGAACTGTGCGATTAGCAGTGTAGTAATGTGTAAGCCCACGTTACTAAACCTCATACATAAATACTCTAATTATATAGGGACTTGAGGCTAAGAAGTGTTAATCGAGTAGCTTTACTCATAGCACACCTACGGAAAGTTGGCCTGGTCAATTTTAAGATTAGCTTTTGTTATAAACCGGGGAATTTTGATAGGCCGTCGGTTTTAGTTGCTATATGAATATATAATATATGGAAGTAGTTCCGGGTAGTCGAAGTCCAATAACTGATCTAACTATGGAACTTCGATGTTACTATTGTCGAGGTTGTGGCCGCTTCGGTCGACCCCAATTAAGTTGGCAATAGGTTTGGTAGATGATTATTACTTTTCATATTGCTCCAACTTTTTTATTCTCCGTATTCTCGATTGTTAGAGTCCGCCCTTGTGCATGAAGTTTTTACCGATAAACACCGACGGCATAGAAACTCTCTGTGTTTACAAGGTCGGCAGCACGAGTGTGACTCTCCTGGTGTTGTACACTTCCGTAAGCAACGGTAACCACTTTCCATCAGGTGGGCCGTGTTCTTGTCTGCCACCTCAGTGGTATAAAAAAAAACAATAAATAACAGGCTTATTCAAATTATTGCTCCTACTCTTCAGTGCGACAAACGATATAATTCCGCTGAATAGATTGATATTGCTAAAACGTAAAGCCATTAGTCTCTAGCCGCTTCTAAAAAAAGCGCCGGGCATTCGACAGTAATCCTTCATGATATCGACACAAACTAATCCCTTATTTCATTCTCTTATAGCTCAGTAACTTGTTCTTCAGTGGAAAGTTCGGAACTAAGTGTTGTTTCCACAATAATCTATCGGCTTGGAATATACTTCGAACAATAAAATTATTGTTATTGTTGTATATTTTGAACACTTTAATTAAGCTCGCTTCTCGGTGTGCTTACTTGGTAAAGACAGGTACGATACTAACAAATTTAAAACTACCTATTTCTAAAGTTAAGAATGATATTATTATTTTAACAATCGCCAAAGCTAGCAATTCGGTTGTGAAGCAATTTATTTGGTCATATTTTAATAGCACATGTGGTGTTTAATTAGTCACCTTTCCAATTAACTTCATAAGATAATTTCTTTTTGTATTTCACACTGAGATTGATTATGATCTAGTTCCTTTATTCTGAAACGAACCGTTCTTTTTGAGTACTTACCTCATGTTTTGGGTCCAAGGATATTATTTTAGTACGACCTGGTTCTATAATAAGTGTTCTAGATTTTGGCCGCGTTCAGCTAAAATATACCCACAGTTTTAAGGATATTAAATTTAATAATTTTATACACTAATATACTTAAATTTTACTGGTTTAAAAATGTGAAGTCATTAATAATTTCTCGGACGTCACTATGGTTTAAGCGGTCATCTCGCCAACTGCTGCCACCTCTGGCATTGTGAGTTCGGTCCCGGGAAGACTATTTGTCTAATTCATAGACAGCTGTTGAGAGTCAGGTTTGAGTCGGTTACTTTTATTTTGAACCTTATATTATGGTAGATACCAACACAGAAACTTGGACTAAAATAAGACGGCTTGCGACTTGGTGCCTTTTTCCTAATAATATTTTTAGATAATTTCGCAGTTAATCTTCAGTCCTCAGATCCTCAGTCTCCTCTTGAGGACTAGTTTATAAATTGTCTATAACTATAATGAAACTTATTTTTGGACTGCATTTTATGACATCGTGGTCACGGTATTCCAATTGGTCTGTCATTTTTTAAAAGAATGGAAAGCTTCTTGTGTCAGACTTGTACGTTATTTGGGTGTGGGCCCTATAAGCCTTGGTGAGGCCCCATATACACCCCTACTGTCTTAATCTATGTCCATAAATAATTAACATTTCATAAAAACGAGGTAGTAATGTGAACAAAATGTAACCAATTTACTGCTGTTAATAAGATAAAACTCTAACGCAATAGAAAAGTTCAATTATGTGTCAAAAAAGTGTCCATCTTCGTATATTTTGTAATTTTCCAACTCATTTCATAAAGTACGTCTTCCGAGCGTGAAATGTTCTTTCATTTTAAATTAGTTTAGCTGCTTCAAAAATGGCCGTCGAGCTTCATAATCTCATAATACTACGTAATCATTCCAATTTTGCTGTTTATTTCTTATAAACAAATATAATAATGCTGCTTTTCAGTTTGGAAAGTGCATTAGCTGATTTCATTTTGTGACTAAATTGTTTTCGCCAAAACTCTTAATGCTATGTAATCATTCCAATTCTACTGTTTATTTCTTACAAACAAATAATGCTATCTATTAGTTAGGTTTTATTTTATCTGTATCTAAATTAGGTGCAACAGTGAATAGTGTTGTGTATTTTATTTATAGCTTATACGCAGACAATAAAAACACATTGTAGAAATTGGACGGTCGAGAAAATACTAAAATGTTACTGTTTATTTTTTGAAGAAATTTCTTCCAGCAGAGCAACAAGAGGATTTCGTAAAAAGCAAGAATAAGTTTTGTCTTGTTGATTTTTGTCTTTCTCTTTTTAGTGCTGTGCTTTGGACCTTACTAATAGTCAGATAGTACTACTGTGCTAAAGGTGCTTATTTATCAGTGTTGTACTGTGTGTTATACTACCGACGTAAACCCAATTCTGACAGAAGAAATTTTACTTAGCTTGATAGATTAAGGGGAAATTAGAAATATCGTTAAGTATAATTACAAAAATTACAAATGTCCTAATGTGTCTATTGTAAGTGTTGAAGCTCATGGTCATTGATGGCTATCAGGTAGATCATTATACTTATATGCGACCATAGAAGTGTTAGAACTGGTCGTTATTCTAGTGTGATTTGTACTAAAGTTACTCAACTTGCAGCCAAGTCATTAACTTGGCTATTCTAACCATTACCGTAGCGTTAGGCTTTTCATTAGATTCGATGACCCCGTGAAGAGAGACGTGACACACTCACAGTATAATTGTCAATCAGACTCTCAGTCCATTATCGGATATAGATCTCTGCATTATATCCGCCTTCCGCAATTAGTGCATATGCAGCACTAATGGCAGAAGGCGGAGGATCGTACGAAATGGCGCACATTGGGAGAGGCCTGGCAGTGGATTGCAGTGGACTAATTGATTGATGCACTGATTTGCTTTATGGCATACAGGCTTTTTTTTAGCATTCAAATCCAATTCAATGCTGATAGACGTTTCACGTAAGAATTTTTAGTACTTTTTTCTTGTAGGTATACAAATATTTACAAAAAATATTTCTTTACCTAATTTTTGCTAGCGTTTACATAGTACTACTTATTATGAAAAGGTTAGGGACGCGATAAGAATTTTTTGTTTTTCGTATCTAATAAATTACAGAGACTTGTAATTTGCCACCTACTTAGTTACTACGTACTTAGGTACGTACCTGTTAAGTCAGTTTCAATAACACTAATTTCACCAAATAACTGTTTTAGGGATAATCTTCTCGTTTGAGGATAAGCATCGGCTACTTAGGGATGTCATCTTGAGAAATAAGTACTTAGCTTCAATACAACATTATGGATAGCTTTTTATTTTATTTAGAATCACATAGACCATTTCAAGATCTAAAACTTTTCATGTGGAATGGAACTACTGGGATTATGCTAACTCCACACGGTGTCTCTGACATCAGATCTATTGGCAGGAGAGGCGGTTTTCCTACAGAGTAAAGTGTTTCTTACCATCAGTTTTTGTCCACTGTTCATCTCTTTGAAAAAAGTTCCTCGCTGGCGCTGAGTCCGAGGGGATATCTGCATTATAAAAAAATCCATATGAGGTTGCAGGCGAAGGTTTATACCAGTGTGAGAATGATCTGAATTCTTTTGAAGTGGTACTTAGTTAAAATCTGGTTCTGAAGCTGAAGCGTTGCAGATTAAGGGAATGGGAATTTCGTGGCCATGAGAAATGAAAAAAAGATCTATACACGATACACAGTTGCAGATGGTGGTTTTATTATGATCGCCATGATGGCATACCTTACAGATTTTATCTGTGTAAACTCTTGAACCTTCTATCGACCCCCATGTAGTTCGATACACGTATATAGTTTCCCAAGCATGGCCTGGGCCCGCATTAGTTAGGTTACCCAAATACCTTCAAGGCACAATCCATAGTGGACATGAAATTTCATCTGACCTTTTATTAAGCCTTCATCTGTCTTCACAGTGTATTCTTTTGTTACCTATTATACCAAATGTAAGAATTGTATTAATACTGTCCAAATTGTTTATGAATAAAAGTGCGATAACATAGATACATAAATACTCGGTCAACCTCTACAATCTACAGGCCTCTACATGTTGTGCGCACGTTGATTAATTTTAAATGGTATTTAATTATAAAATTTGACCAGTTTAGCGGAAAACAAACATGAAGCTACGTAATGTTATTAATTGACGAAATAAATTGAAAATACTCACAAACGTTACGGTAAATTGCGAGTTATTCGTCAAAGCGTTTTGACAAGGCTCTAACGAGAAGTTTTGTACGGTCAATGCGCTAATTTGGATCCAGTAATTAATATGTACCTACGTAGCGCGCAACTGAAACAGGACACATGCAGCTGCTAAGGAAAGGGTGTCATAGATACGGCAATTAAAATGACTATGTTATATTGAACATAATATACAAAAATAATTCAAACTATCATGCATATAGTTCTGAATAAAAATACCTACTTGACTGATGAGGCAAAATACGAAACTGATCATCATCATCCTCATCATAGAGATTTCCTAGTAATAATGTAGACGTTTATTCTAAAACATATTTTATTATATAAATGAAATAAAAATTTCGAAAACGTTAAGTGATTTTAAATAAACTTTGAGTATTTCCACAATGAATAACCTACAAAATATTTGCACTCCATTGAAATTTCATTTCTTTAAACAAACACTGCAGACTTGTCACAAATGATCGGTTCAACAATGTGATTTGTCACTTGCTGCGGGCAAAAAAGCATTTGAAAACTCATCCATTCAATCAGAGTTTCATGTCGGGAGAGCTTACCTGTCGGGTACGGGCGAGGGCGACCGAGGCTCTCCGAACTTTAGACTGAAGGTGGGCACAACGCAGCGACGCGTCGTGGCCGCCAACCCGCCAGTAGCCCGCGCTACGCGCGTCGCGATACACGTGCAGACAATTGCGCCAAACGCATGCCAACCACACGTAACAAGCCTAACCAAACTTTGACGACACTCCCCAATGTGTTTAATGACTTTTCTTTCCGTGCTTGTGTATAGACTGAAGTGAAAAAAGCCGTAATGCGGATATTAATTCCCGTCAGAACTCTTGACTGAAACGTATTAGTACGATGTATAATGAAAATGACAAGTAAGGGTCGTTGTTAACAGAACTTTGCGGGTCTAATTCCAAACTGTCACTAGTTTTGATTGAATTGAGGCAGAATAAACAATGAGATACGTTGACAGTTGTCAGCTGTTCCGTGGTAGGTATATTGAAGTACTTTTTAGTTAGATTACTTATATATTTATGTATGCGAGAAGTCAGTGATAACATGTTATTTGGTTTTTTTCATAAATGTCAAATGACGCTAAAAGGTTTGTGTTAAATCAGTGATACGATAAAATATGCATGCAATTTTCTGTGGTTAATTCAATGAACGATAAACACGTATTAATGAAATTATTATACCTATTAATATACATTTACTTGTATCAGTACCTAGTTGTTAGTTGT
Source organism: Eilema caniola (assembly GCA_949126895.1). NCBI lineage: Eukaryota > Metazoa > Arthropoda > Insecta > Lepidoptera > Erebidae > Eilema > Eilema caniola. The sequence continues at coordinate 10,710,719 of OX421481.1, read as the reverse complement.
GACTATCTACTAGTAAGGTCACCAATTGAAATTCTATATGACAATTTCTATTTTTCTGATATCTAAAGTAGATTTGTGATGGTATTGATATTTTTTTTACTAGTATGACTAGCGGTTAAAACCAGCGCCTCTCTTTTATGCAAACTTTCTTTTCCTTTTACAACCTCTTTAAACCCCGTATGTCCTTTTCCAACCCAAATTTCATCAAAATCTAAGACTAGTATGGAGTCAACAGTATATTTATGTATCACATGTAAAGAGTACACTACGTTATTTTAATTTACTATACCCTCGGGTCAGCTTAAAGCGGAGGTAATGGAAACAAGAACATATTGTAAAAAATATCGTTTGCTGTTATGATATATGGCAAGCTTGCGAGATGCCTAATCATTAGTTTAAGTATGTCAGTGTTATAATTTTGAAGTGAAAACTTCTTTAGCGGCGTTGGATGGGTAAAACTTTGAACCGTAACCGCCGACTGACGTCATACGACATTAGCTACAGATTGTTTATTTTGTTAGGTACGATAAGAAGCTTCCTAGCTTAGCGGTAGGCGCTTCGACTGTAAGTCCTTATGGTTTCAGATAGTAGTGGTGATAGTAGTGGTTCGAACCTGGGCTTCTGACACTTTTTGTAATTATTTTTTCTTTTTGTAATTTATTCCTTTTTTGTGATTTTTTTCTTTTTGTAATTCATTAATTTTTTCTGACAAAAAATTAGTGATAGGTTCTATGATTGGCGCTATATTATAGGTATGGTATGGTATGGTATGTTCTTTTTATTTTTTTCTCTGTATATAACGAAGAAAGAAAGAAAGAAAAAATTTTCACTTCTCCCGGAGTGCAACCCGTCTTTTTTTATCTCTATATTGCTAAAAGTCCTAAAAATAAACAATTGTATTGATACTATCGGTTATATTCTAACCCTGTACCAAACAGCCAGTGTTGTTATAATTAGTAAGAATTAGCATATAGATTAGCCTAGTGGTATGGGTGATGGACTGCTGAGACGAGGTCTCGGATTCGATCCCAGGTTTTACCATGGCACACACCAATGGCTTTTCGATGCTTTTCGAAGTTATGTGTGTATCTATCTCAGGTTTATAAGTGCCCGGTTAATATCAATAGGCTCGCCACCTATTACATTGGGACCTAAACATAAACAGGCGAAATGTGGGTGCTAACACCTCTGCCGACCCCTTTGGGGATAAAGGCGTGAGTTTATGTTATGCTATTGTGTTGTATCTAGATGCCGGATACTCTAACACTTATTTTGATGAACACAAATTGTTGATGGTATTATTCCCGGCATATATTTTAATCCCAAGTCGCGAGGGCAGAGATGCGCGCATTTGGTTTGATATATTTTATGATTGGTTGGATTTGGCTCCTATGCCACCGTAGCACCACGTGTTATCCTCAAAATACGCTTAAAAATGCAGACTACGCATAAATGGCACGTTTTAGGTCACGACATATGCCGGCAATTATATCTATACATAGTATGATGTAGAAGACCACTAATATTCCTATTATCTTCACAGTGGACTGTATTCAATCATTTTGCAACCTACATACAAAATACCTAATTTTAAGTCTTGCTTTATTTTGACGCTATCTCAAGTCTAGTTTTTAAACTCATAATCAAGATGAATTTATCATTTACAAGATCTGTCCGTATTTGTGGAGGATAATCTCTAAAACGGCATGACTAATTTTGATAGGATCTTTAAAATTCAAAGCTCATTATGCAGAAAGGTTTATGCCATAAATTTGTTGCCGCACTCAGCAGGAGCGGGTTGTTAGTTTATTATAAAAGGTGTGTTCATATATAATGGAAGAATTTGTGCTATTTCAGGCACAAGTTTAAGGGTAGAGTTTTATGTAATATCGTAAAACTTTTCGATACAATCCATCAGTCCCGTAGTCACTTAAGTTTCATAAAGTTATAATTCATCAAAATTGTATGGAATCTCATATTGAATGTTTCAAGTTTATAAGTAAGTTCAGAGTGTACGCTACTGTCAAGTAGTTAGGTATCGGCCAAGTGCGAGTCGGACTCGCGCACGAAGCGTTTTCGCACGAACCATTATCTAGCCCCTCATAAAATCGCGATTATTTTGTGGAAGGCTCCTTTAAATATTTTTTATATTCTGTTTTTAGTATTTGTTCAAATAATATTTTCAACTGCCGTGCTAAGCTATAACGATTCATGTGATAGAGGACAGACATAGAGTGGAGTCTTAGTAATATGTAGTTGGGTACGGAATCCTAAGAAACCCATTTTAAGGTGGTTGGTTATTATTATATGGTGGTTGTCTATATAATGGTTTGGTGACTGTTTACCAAATAGCACATTGAACTCTGCCTCAGAAAGCAAATATCTTCCAAAATCCCCAGGTCCCAATTTTTATGAGCAACTGTGCTTATAGGTTGCGGTAAAATGAGCGTAATTAAATATAGTCTTATTGGATCAAAAGCTGTGTATAGTATTTTAGAATGTTACCTTACACGCTTGCCTTGTATTCGTACTTGAAGGCTACATCAAATCGTTTGATTCACACACATTTTGATAGTTTGCGCTGTGTACGATCGCACATTAGATGGTACTACTGCACATTCCATCGTATGTATTACTTAATTAGCTACTAAATAAATGAAATTTTTAAGCAATATTAACTTTGCTTATAAATTAAAATAGGAAAGTAGGTACGTGTTTACTGGTTGGGGTACTAATACCCACAAAAGTCAGACTGGTATAGTATAAAAAAAATCTATTTCTAAATTCAGATTGTTCAAATTTAGTAACGTCATATATTGTATTAATTTTTGATGAATGTACTTTGTTGCCACTCAATTATTGTGTTCTAAAAATAATATGATCTTGAGAGTTATTTAAGATGATTCACCCACTGTTTACGATTAAGGTCGGGTTGCAGTGCAACGTCCGTACCTACTTGTCGCACTGCCAGTATAAAATCCGTAAGAGAGAGAGAGAGAGAGAGAGAGAGAAATGACCGCGAGAGCATGAAAGCAGCGGCATAGACGATTTTAAATGCTTTAGATAAAAAAAAATCTGTGTGATAAAATCTAACTTTACCAATCCCTTGATATTTTAATGCTCAATTTTTTATACAAGCTTTGACATTATTTGACGATGGCGTCTTAGTGTAAAATATGTTTCAAATATAGAGCAGTTTTGGCGCTAATTTCTATTATGAATCGTTTTCAGATTATGGTTATGATGGTTTATGATGACTACTGTTTTACACGTCCCCATACGGTTTAGCCTCCTTTATAAGTATGCTTTTTATTTACAACGCGGCTTTAAAAATGGCGCTCGTTACAAGTTTTCGAATACATAGTATTTTTTTTTAATACTTTATTTTATTAAAAAAATCGAAAATTCATCAAGGTGTCCGATTTTGTATAATTTATTTCGCGTATAATTACAAAGAAACTTTTTACCTCTATCTGTACAATAACTTACGTGTGAAATGTCTTAAACGCACTTCCACTTATCTTTACTTCATAGTTTATTTATATAATACTTTAGCAAGACAAACAATAACAACGAACCTAATGGCTATAGAAACAGCACAATGGGCGGTGTTATTATTTAGAGCAGTTTCCAGCATACAACCTTTTTTAGTATACTTATTGATCGGAACTTGAATTACAGCACAAAATATGGAAACATACTGGAGACTATGCCTCACAAAATATCAACTTTCATGATGTTTTATCTCAAAAATAGGTTCTCAGGTGTTGCGAAATTATAATCCATACTAATATTATAAATGGGAAAGTATATTTATGTGTCTGTTTGTCTTTCACTAAGCTTGTCATGTTACAACTATCAGAGTATTTTAAGTTCGTTAAGGTCCTAATATTTCGTTTAGAATACCTATTAATCAAAAGCGTAAATATTGCCCCCAGATATGTTTATCTTGCATTCAATGAATTTTAAAGCATTTTGCATGCTAATTTTCAAATCGAATTAGGTAGAATGTTTTTATTTAATCGGTCCAGGCGGGACTTGAACCCGCGACCTTTCACTAACAGGGCGCCTGTTCCGACCACTGAGCTATCAGACCACGCCCGAACTAATTCAATTTTTTCAAATTCGTACTATCATCAGGAACCAATGAATTAATTTTCAATCATTTTTAAACCTCCAAGTCCTTTTAAGGGACTTAAAGGTTTAAAAAGGGAAAGGGAGCGGGTTCGAGTCCCGCCTGGTCTAATAAAAAACCCTATGTAATTCAGTTATTGTTATTCTTGTAGATATACCATACCAGCAGATCATGTACCTATAATTTAAGTATTCAGTAGGTACCTATTATCCAGGCTACATAATTTTATTACTTACAATCAAATGAAAATAAAAAAACTAAAATAATCTGACTATAATTTCTTCACCTTGTAATCAATATTACATTATCACGCATTATGCTATCAGAAAACATGAGATAATTTATCAAGGCGTGGCTAGGTCAGAAAAATAATACACTCTTTCTCACCGTATTTGCAATAAAAGTAAAATGTTTTTATAATCTTTAACTAAACAGCCTCTCCCTATGTGTGGAGTTCGTGCTGTCAGACAGCTTAGCATCTTAAGTAAATGTTCATATGGCGAAAATATGTTATAAACAAGGCTTTTAGGCAATTTCCTTCATAAAGATCAAACAATTTCCTTTTAGAGCCATGTACGAAATCAAAGCTCGCGAATAAGGAATATAAAGAAAAATATGAGGAATGTTGCCGAGAGCAAGGCCAATAAAATATGGTTATGAGTGGGTACCTATTTTTTATAAAGGGAAAACCAGAATGTAGGTCAACTAAGCGAGGATTTTTCCCAGCGCCTAGTAGAAAACTTTCAGACTATGTGTTTAAGCTGAAACTAAGATACTCGATAATGATGTAGGTAGAATTTTTATAAAAAAACATGAAGAAGTTCTGAGATGGAGTGAGATTGTGTTTGTATATATTATATATATTATTGTATATATTATTTAGATTGTGTAGTACTTATAGATGTATAAGATCACATCTATAAGACGTACTGTTGTTGCTTGTAGATTTTTGTTGATATAAAACCTAGGAGACTAAACTGACTTGAGCGCCATGATGGCAAGTGGCATGAAGTTCTCCTGTGTCGTTATTAATATCTTGTGTATGAATACGATGATTAAAAAGGTTGCTAATCTCTCACATATCTTATATAATTTTTACCATTTTACTGATATTCTCGCAAGCCCTTCCCACTAATCTAAGTTTTAATCTAATTTATTGGAGTGGATAATATGTAGGAGTGGTACCAATAATCTACGAGGTGTGGTTCGAACCCGCAATTTCTTGATTGTTAGTCTTCTACTAGTTGCTGCCTACTAGAAATTTGAATAGCGTGATGCAGGACCAAGTAGCTCTTTAGACGTTCAGTTTGGATTCGCTAGATGGCGCTAACCATAGGGTCATAGGGTCTTTGCAAAATTGACAGTTGCATTTTGAATTTAGTGTCAATTTGATCCGAATGGGCCAGCGACACAAGTATGACGACGATGTAAACAACAGTGCTGATTTTAATTTATTTTAAACTGCTTATACCTACTGTTGATTGATGGCACTTGGTGGAACTTGCTACACATCTTCAATGAAAAGCACTTTACCGGGTATCTGATACCCAAAAAACATGTATCAATCTTTGATAATGCCGTAAGGCGAAACCGGTCAGGATACATTCCTGACCGGTTTCGCCAAATAATGTGGAATAGTACAAGCGTTTTTCATTGAAGAATAATTTATTTTAAGTGAGAAAAAGTGACAAAAAGGTATTTATGATAGCCTGAATTTGTTTTATATTTGTTATAACATCAAGTTAAAGTATATTCTTTATATTTTTTTAGTTTTATTCTAATACTAACCTCTTTGAACTCTTGTTTGACAACAATTAAATTTCGTTTTAGGAAAACATATCTATCGAAGCCAAGTGGGGCACATTACCCCGAAAATTGACTGTCCTGATTTATCTCGAGTTATGTGCCTCATTTCTGGATTATTTTGTGTCATATTTAAACGAATGGTAAAAAAAAGAGCTGCAGATCTCAGGAAATGGCTAGAAGAACATATGATAAAAGTGATGGCAAATGTCATAAGCAAGAAACAGGGATATGAAATAATAATGTTCTGCGTTTGTAACATGGTAACATGAAGACTGTTCAAGTTTTTCACAGAAATGCAACACGTACAAAGGCAATAACAAAGGGAAAGGAACGAAAAAATAAACCGACAAACATTTTTTTTTACTGGGGCACATATGACCGATGTATGCGTGTAATGTGCCCACCCTAAACTTTAAAACATCTTTAATCTCAACTTTATTAATTATATTTAAAGAGATTCGTTAAGTTTTGGTTATGCTAATTGAGTCAGAGTATTCAACTAATTACTTAAATTAAATATCTTCGAATGGAATTAAGATTGCCTGGTTTACCCTATATAAGACTGGCTCTACCTATGGGAATCTATACCAGGCATGAAAAGTCTGTGATAATGGAGTCTAATCTATCCCTGTGCCAAATTGCAGCCAGATTTGTTCAGTGATTTGAACGTGAGTGAATAAGAAACATCCAAACATTGAATATGTGCAAATAAATCATCTTCAAAATCTTTATCAGTAATATGTTGATTTGGTTAGTAGGATATTTAATCAAATATAGAAAGTTAAATTAGTCAGGGTCAATTTATTCTCTCAAATAATAACTTGAGAAGGCTTAAAGTTTGGGACAATTTGCTCAAAAATGTGATGTAGATAGCAGTAGTAAGTAAGTAGGCGGTAAGTTCGCTCTGACGGCTAGGAAATAGGGGCACGTTGTCTTCTAAACTATATTAGCGCTTCAGCACTGCGCTACGGGTCGTTTAGTCGCCTTTGATGACAGATTTTACTCCTTGAAAGCTTTTGTTAAAATTTTTCTTTGAGATTTTCTAAAGAACAATATCGCACAGTGAAGCGCACCGTAAGTAGCGCTAAAAATAGTTTATTTTCTACTGGAATCCCTATGGAAATACATTTGATATTAATACATCCATAAAGTTATGCCTGTATTAGCACATGCACATACACATACACACCCACGAGTTGATGAAACGCCGAATTTCGGTCCTAGTGGCGGGTCTGTTGCCATCACATGGACATTTTTTCATGGTCTATATGTTTAATGTCGGGTGTAGAACAACCTTCTCTCTTGGTTGGCTTCTCGACACTCATGGAAAGAGATAGGATTGCACCATTCTACTGCATTGGGAACCCACATTCAAAATGAAAATCATCGTAGTGTTATAGCGTTGGAGGGCGCAGACTGACCTCGGCCCCCCATGAGCGCGGGCCCGAGGGTGACAGGTGGAGCCGCTCGTCACCCTAGCAGAAGCCCTTCCGAGGAGGGCCAGACCGAGAGGAATGGCCCTGGGTCCGCCGGGGTGCGAGGGAACCTCACCTTCGGCCTAGCACAACGACCCACAGACGGCGTGCGGCTTAGTCGGTTCGAGTCCGACATAACCTCCCCCTCCGCCTCCGGAGGGGGGATATCCGTGGGGATTTCCCGCATGTAAAAAAAAACTGTGGTTTCCTCGGAGCGTTCCTTGGACATTAGTTAAAAAAATAACCGCCTCTCGTTTTCTGTTTATGAATTTCTTTCCAATTTGAAAACTAGTTATCTATATATAGATGCGTTTAGAGATAAATGAGGGACTATGTACTTTGTTGCAGGTGGTCTATCTGTCCTCGAGTGTGCACCGCTGCTAAAAGAGTCCTGAATAATTCATTGCAATATTTAACCGCGGCCCGAAACCCAGCCGTGCGTGACGCTTGTACATATGAGTCAACTTAATGCCGAAAAGATTACTCACATCGCTGGTACATAACGATAACACGCACTATCAAAGGGAAGCAATGGAACTTAATAATTCAATATCATCAACAATCGATTTACAGATTGACATTGGAGGATAGAAGAATATAATTTTGAAAATGTGTTTAAATTTTTTAGATTAGTGATTGTTATTTAACATTTTCAATACACAGGCAATGTACAGTAAATTGATATAAATTTAATAGTCTAATATTTGTTATTTTAATTAAGTAAAAGACTGGAAGATATAGTTGCCAAAATAAATTTAGAGAAGTTAAAAGTTTGAAATGTGTTGGAAAAGTGCTTCGGTAATGGGGTCAGTGATTATACGTGCGGTTTTGGCGACAATGTTGGCTGTGCTGGTCGTTGGCACTGGAGAATGGAGCGAAGATGCAGAAGATCTGGGTAAGTCATTGCTTAGTTTTTATTCTTTAATATTTTTGGTGTTAGACTGAGGGTGTATCAAGAATGTGGTACAACTAGTGGTGGTATAATAAAATATATGCTTAGTTAGGCCCAATTTAACTACTTCATTAATAGAGAAATATCCGACGTTGACTTGGCCATTGTCTTGAATATACAAGAGCAATTATTGAATGCAATAAATATAATATAAATTACTAGCAACTGTTTATACACTAAACACAGACTTGTATGTGCGTGTACAATAATATTTGCGTTGGTGAATTTTCTCATTCAAGTATTGAATCTTTGCAATTATTGAGTGTGTTCTTTACATCAAGAAAACTTGTCCAATATATCAAAGAATGTTGTTGTTTAGACCACGCAAGCCAAGTATTGTTTCAATTTAATTGTACCTATACGACGGGTAAGAAATTTGCATCGTGTAAATGGGAAGGTATCTTAGTCATAGACCTTGCACGAGATACAAATACTTTTCTCCGTATTGTTAGTACAAAGCAGTGCTCTGGCGCAAGTCAAGTCGCAATTTTTGAAGGTAAGTCAGAAAATCGTAAATAGTTGGACAATCACCTACAATGTAAAATGAACGGCTTCTAAATCGAAAATCGCAATGCAACAAATTACTGCAGCTAACCAAATCGTAGAGCGCTACTGGAATTGTCTGATTGTTCAAATACTTGTCTAGCATTCGAAAAGCACAAATTCCACAGAACAGGAAACCGCAGGCGAGTTGAACAAATTTACATTTTTATTTCGGAAGCTGCTATCGTTTCGAACAACAAAACTTTACATTGTCCTCGTTTTAAAACAGAGCAATCTTTGATCGGCTCTGTTCCTTCTATCTTCATGCCTGCGCTGGAGACTCCGTGGGGAGCTGGCGTCACGCCAAACAATTTCTTTGTCTTTGTCAAAACCTCTTCAAGTATTATCGATGCAGATATTTCTATTATTGCAAGCCTTGTGCAGTTTTTCCGTTTCTTTTCACAGTTTATTACTTTTATTTCCGTGTGTTTATAGCGTCGTGGAATCTCATAAAACTGAGGTTGTTTTTTATATTTTGTATTGTTATGTTCCATGAGCAAAATGGCCGTAGTGACTTGATTATAGGGTGCGCTGCGACTAATATAGGTGTGTGCGGCAGCAGGTAATGGAAAGAAAGTTGATAGCTTTTAAAAATCTCATTAGCTTAATGATTGTAGTGTAATTACAATCATTATTATCACTTTTCTTTAATAATTCAGTGAATGTCAAACACAATACTGATATTGTGTTGGAAATTCTCTGAATTATTAGAACTTTTAATACCCGTAATTTAACAACGTTGACCAAGAAAAGGGTATGCCAGGATCGTAACAAGTAGATACATGAGGCTTCTGCCTACCCAATTGAGATACAGTGGTGAGTATGTATGTAGGTTAGACTAACAATAAAATCGATGGATGAATGAAAATGAATAGTTCATCTTGCAAATGGCTCCATGTCAAGCAATATAGACCGTGATAGAAATATAGTGTGACTTACGTAAATTTCGTGAATTGTGCCGTGCGTGACGTGACTTTTTTAATCCTGAGGATCCCCTTTCCAGTACAAGATGGGAACACCGAGATTCCCACACCTGAGAACATCATCTCAAAGGTGCAATAGACTTTGGGTCAGACAGGGTGCAAGAGAATTGCCTTATTGGATCACCTTATACACTAGTTATTGTTTTTTAAATACCTCATTTCATGTATCGTGAAATTATTTTATTGTGTGATACAGTGAAAAATTCATAATGAAATACAAAATTCTTTAAGTAAAATACTTGTGTATAACAAATTGACATACTAGAAAGTTCCTCATGAATAACATGAGAGAGAATTTGCTAATTGTTCCCTTGTTAGTCTACACGTGAGGATCGTTTGATAGGTAGAGGGCGCCACGGTCAGCCTTTGAAATAGAACCCAAATTGTTTTCACCAACAAGTGCTGTTTGCAATGGAGACACCCGAACGATTGTCAAAGGGGAATACAAGAAGATCAAAAAGAGGGACAGAGATAATATCTGAGGTGACGCAGCTCTGAAGTGGACTCGAAGCGTTTTTATTATAACAATATCGCTAATTGCAAGGGTGGGTAGAGGATGTTTTGCTAAGAAAGTCTTTTTATTTTGTACACGGTGTGAAATTGAAGTGAGGATTTTAAAAAGTTCCATTCCATTGCGTGTTTGTTTTTCAATACTTATGAATAAGGAGGGTTTTGATTGGCTTCTGAGAAATATGATTTACTTTCCTTATAAATTTTGAAACGTCTTGGTTCCTGAGTAGCCTGAATTAATTTCCAGATAATTATAATGTGTAATAAATTGACAGTCGGTATGGCCAGGGCGCCATACCTACATAACTATTCATAACTATAACTAGTAACATATTACTATATGTTCAGTCAGCATCATTAAAATGTTGCAAACAAAAGTACTCAAAATAATCCAAATACCAAAATTCCAATTTTATATTGGTTATTAGAGTACTCAAATAGTTGTAAGTATCCAGAGTGGTCCAACAATCTTAACAATCGGTCTTCCAGAATTATGTCAGTTTAGTAGAGTATTCATATTCATATAGACAATGAAGGCGGTTGTCATTTAATCGCATTTTGTATCCTTTTCTTATTTGTAAAGCCGTCCCTTTCACACAATGGCGGGATGATAAGATGGGTATATGAGTAAGAAAAAGATACAAAATGTGTCAATTGACAATGCTTTTTGTATTTTTTTTATAGTTGACAGTTGCATAAGCCATAACTATCAACTTGCATTAGTGAGAAAAGTATGATTGTCTAGATTTTTTGAAATTATACTTGACTGGATACTATTGACCGGAGTGGTTGTGTATTTGAATATGAATACTCTACTAACTCACACAATTCTGGAAGATCGATTGTTAAGATAGTTGGACCACTCTGGATACTTACAACTATTTGAGTACTCTATAATAAGCAATGTAAAATTGGAATTTTGGTATTTGGGTACTTTTGTTAGCTACATTTTAATGACGCTGACTGTACCTACGTAACTATTGAAGGTAATATGGCTATTAGGCAATATAGGCACAGAATTCTGAATTGAAGAATAGTTATTTATACCTATTATCAAGTATCAACAGAATTTACAAGCAGTGATATCATGTAGGTACCTAAACTGGTGTTACTATAATACGCCTACGACTTTGTAGGTTTACATTTATCTTTTTAACAAGTTATACAGTAACTAATAATGTTTAAGGTACTTTGGAACGGATGGCGTATCAGTTTCTTAATAATCTAGAGTGCAACATTAAATTAAAATCACCACGCAAAAACAAACAAATTCTTCAGTTTTTTTAGACCAACAAATGCTTATTGTATCATAATGCTAGAACTGGTAAAACTAAAATAATAGGCGTCACTCACCGTCGATGACAGTTTTAGTTTCAATCGATCTAGTTCGTGTGACTTATCGAAGTCTATAGGTACGCGTATGAAAAAATAAATATCACTAGTTAAACAACTTACTTTGTTCATTCTTATTTTAATTTAATTTGAATTGGTCTTGAGAGAATATTGAAAGAAGACGAGTATTCAGCAACAGCTATTTGAACCGATTTAGTTTTTATATAGGTAACCTTAGGACATCTACCTGGCGTCGTGGTTACAGGCTAACTGGCTGAGATGTGACCTTCTTCGACTTTATTCAGCAAGCAAATTATCGGTGGTGGACTGGTGTTCTTTCAACTTCCGTATAAAAGTGAAGGGGAATTTCAATAACCACAGCTATCCCTCGTTCTCCTACGTATTCCGGTGACTCTGGCAACTAGCAGAAATGGAAAATTATGCAAGTTTTGTGGTTTGGCTGAAGTTTGCTATTGTATGGATATATTTCTCCGAACGTGCAGTTTCAACGCTTACAAAACTTAATGTTCATTCAATTCATAATTTTATTACAGTTAACAACTTTTTTTTTTTTATATAGGACACGTCAATTTGACTTCACCTCGCCTGATGGTAAGCTGAAGGCAAAGTCTCAGAAAAGAGGGTCACCATTACAAACACGTACCATGTTAACAATGGTGGCATTCAGCTTGACGGCCTCATCAGATGCTTTTTCACGCCCCGCTTAAAGGACCCGGGACTGTAGGAAGAAGGAAACACGTGAGCTGGCAAGGAGTTCCAGGTCTTAATGGTGCGACAAAGAAAGGAGTCACCAAACCGCTTGGTTCTTGAGGGAAACTTTTTAAATTTCGAATTCTTTGATTATTAAAGTTAGTCATCAATATTTTGCTTTTTATGTTTGTGTTGAAATTACAAAAGTGCACGTGACAGATTCCTATCGTGTTTAGGTGGAGGTTAACATCCATCTGATGCGTGTATGTATTTGACTTTGTGTATGACTTTAGAGTTCAAATACACTAGTCACTTTGTTAAACGTAGACTGAAGGGACACTTAAAAGCATTTAAGTTTTAAGTGGTGTTCGAAATTTGATTGGTATCTTTGACATTACATACCTAAACATACTCAATACTTACGCAGTGGTTACGCTTAAGTATTATTATAAACAAAATCGAGCATAATATAAAATGGGGGTATATAAAACTACCATATTTAAGTCATTCTTATTTAAGGTAAGAAAATTTGATTGCGATCAATTAATGTAAGTGTAAACTAATAATGATATAGTAATTGTATGCCAAGGTTCGTGCATATCACGAAATATTATGAGTTGAATAAATATTTTAATTAAGTTTCGAAAACTATGCCAGAGTTTTTCAGCATTTAACGCTGAAGACATATATTGTAAGTTTGGTAACACTTTGGAACCATTAACCGTAGGAGCGCTGCTGACGAGACAAAGTAATTGTTTGGCTGGTCGCCAGTTCTGTCCTACGTACGGTATCATACAACGCTTATGGGAACCTGAATGTGGCACTACCAGCGAAAGAGTTGTATCCCAGACAAAGACGAAGATTTCAGCTAGTTACCCGCAATAAAGATGGTAGAAGTTTGAGTTTAAGTTTTTTTATACAAACGAGGTGGGAGACTAGCACACGGGCCACCTGATGGTAAGTGGTTACCGTGACCTATGGACGTGTGCAACACCAGGGGAGTCACACTGGTGCTGCCGACCCTGTAAACACAAAGAGTTTCCGTGCCGTCAGTGTAGAAGATAAAGCACGAATAGCCTTTGGTCTTCCCACTGGCAGCACACAACCTCTCTAGTGAGCTCTGGCTAACCTACTTACCGCCGGGAACACAACTCGAGGTTATTATGGCTGCGGTATTCTGTAGAGCGGGAAGTACCTTCGCCCTTTCACTGCTTAATTGCGCCGTTGCACTGCTCAATTGGATGGGAATACCGTCGTGTCCTACCACCTACAAATAAAATAAGTTTATATAGTTTCTAAATTATGTAATCGTTGAGTACGTTTATGAAAGTTAAGACAGTGATGACGAGCAATTCGGAGGTCAAATGTCCAATATAAAAAAGCGTTATCTTGATACGATTCAATATCGAAATCAAATTAAATGTCAAAATCGATTTTGTCGTAATTTAATTTTCAAGAAAGAACATTAATATCGTGGTTATTTTTAACATTAGATCGAGGCATTATTAGTAAATAAATTTCTATTACGATAATTGGCCCTCTTTTTACTAAAATTGTGATCTTTTTCGACACTTAATTAGAATAACAATCGAATCTAGACGTCGATTTATGTATAGAGATTTTGTCCTTCAGTCAGATATTCAAACAATTGTTTTGTTAAAGAATTTTTTAAACTTGCATTTGGAAGTTATACAATAATATGAGGAATCCACCATACGATCGAGAGGTCCCAAGTTTGAATCCAAACCATAACCTTATCGATGTGAACCCTCTCCTAACGCAAGTAACTGTTTAATGAACTGTAATGATTTCAGTAAGCAAGCTTGAATAGTAAATATCTGTTTATTTAAAAAAAAATAACTGATCCAGAACTTGATGCAACTTATAATACCAGTTTATACTTTAATAGTAGTTTATGAAACTATTGCATAATAAGTTAAATACTAGTGTTTTAAGACCAAATTATTTGCAGGTTCATACAATACTTTATCTAATCTCATGAAATAATAAATATAATTTGCTTAAAATTACAGATTTGACCACTGATTCGTGCATGCGCGTTGCGCCGTGTCAATAGACAATGTGAAAAAAATATACATTGGCACCTTTTTGTTTCCAGCTGAGAGCGTTTTCATATTCATCCGATATCCGATGACAGCACATCGGATATCGGCATCGACATACGTATATCTGATAAAATCGGCCCGATGCGGCCATTTGCTCGAAAGAAATAATATCGGATGTTGGAAATCGGATATCGGACAATGTGAAAACGCTCTTAAGCTGTATCGTAAAGGAATAACGTTATATTAAGACACAGTTCCCATAGAAGACCTGTACTAAAATGCAATTATTTATTGTTGAAATTGCAGTACGAGAGTAGCTATTTTTATAACACTATATAAAAAACTTGTACAATGTAATCGTGAAATTTCTGCTAATTAACTAATAGCACAACAAGTATTTATAAAGCCCAAAACCTATTCACCCTAAAACTGAGGTTCATTTAACTATATCAACAGACATTTATTACTACGGACCTTAATTAATCCTTCATAACTTTTTGTTACAATGTCAGAATACCCAAAATAATTGTTTTGGACTGTTGCATTGAAACTTTCTACCGTTGTTAGGGAAAGTTAGTTACTGTAGAGAACGGTGTGAGATTGTTGCCGCCGCATATTAATATCTGTTCGCTGTAACTATGTAGCTTGAGGCTTTAGTAAGGACTCAATAGACCTCATAACCGTTACACTTTTTGATGGCAACTTTGTATGGGGTATAGTTCTAGTCACCTCAGCAACTACATTCTATCATCGCCCCGCTCGTTATAGACAGGGAGTTCATCCTTACACATTGCGACCAGAAATGGTGCGAACCGTGTGGTATGAAAGGAACTTTATCCCACGCACGCTCAAGCTGTGGAATGAATTCCCTGCTGTGGTTTTCCCAAGCGACTACTATATGGGGTTCTTCAGGGTCGGCGGCGTGAGTGTGACGCACCTGGTGTTGCACACGTCCATAGGCCAAGGTTACCACTTTCCATCAGGTGGGCCATTTGCTCGTCTGCCACCTAAGTTGTATAAAAAAAAATGCTGTTTTTATACCACTTAGATGGCAGAAAAGCATATAGTTCACTTTATAGGAGTTGGTTACCTTGTCCTAATGGACGTATGCAATACCAAATACATCACCCTGTCAGAATCTTCTTAAACCTTTCTTGAAGTTCTCCTAGATCGTCAAATTAAAAAAAAAATGTCCACATGACCTAAAGAAAATGAATAATGCAAAGAAATTCCAATTTGAATTTGTGCTACCCGACTGGCGAAGTACTTCCACCCTAATTAATTAGGAGTAATTTAATAAAAAGGTTTTCTTCCTTGCAGCTCCATAAAGTTCTCATTCCTGTTTCTTGCCGGCTTGGCTTAAGTTTAGCAAAGGCTTGAGTTAAACTCACCGAGTTCAACACCTCGAAATATTCAAGAATGACGGAATTCTATCCAACATGTGACCATGAAGTTGATAGCATTTTGAACCCATTCAGAAACATGATGCGCAGAATTTTTCATACGATACCTTTAATATTTTACTTACTATGGCATTGAAACAAGTTTTTCACCACCAAATCAAGTTCAAAGAAAATAATATACCTGTTTATTATAGTACATAATAATGCATGTTTTTCATATTACACAATTAAATATTTTTCATCTTGTATATGTCGCAGCCAACTAGCTAAATCAGCCGTTCAATTAACTGCCTAGGCTTTTTACTGAACAGTGCCATTTAATTAGCCGCCTCAATGGTGTTCAGCCATTTGATTAAACGGCTAGGCAATTAGCTCGGATCTATGACGTTTAATTACTTACCTAGCCATTTAATTAAATAGCTATGAAAATGGCTTTTTCTGCATGGTTGTAAAAAAAAAATAACCAGGAAAGCTACTGCGACATCTTCGCTACGCTCCGCTCCCACATTAGCCTTCTTTTTTTTTTTTCTTGCGGGAAAATGCTTTGCGCACATCGACGAGCCCCGGGAGAGGCCCGCCGATAGTGTGGGACTCCTGCAATTGCAGTATACCCACTAAAAACCCGCGGTGTTCCTTCCGGACGCCTTCATGCCAGGGCTACGGGCACGCTCTCGCACTCTTCCGCGGCCCCGGCGGCGTTGGTCCTCCAACAGAGGACTCCATCCCAGTGGGGTGAGGGGGAAGTATCCTCAACCCCGTCTTCCTGAGGGGCGCGCGTTCGGACGGCAGACGCCCCCGCATCTACCGCCCAGGCCCCTATCATGGAGGGCGTAGGAGGGCGTGGTAGATACGTCTAC
Source organism: Eilema caniola (assembly GCA_949126895.1). Taxonomy (NCBI): domain Eukaryota; kingdom Metazoa; phylum Arthropoda; class Insecta; order Lepidoptera; family Erebidae; genus Eilema; species Eilema caniola. The sequence continues at coordinate 10,693,946 of OX421481.1, read as the reverse complement.
GACGCCCAAGCCTCCTTCTGCGGCTAGGGAGCTCCGACGACAACTCCCGTTCCCGCTCCGCAGATTCTTTCTGCCTCATCACCTCCTCGCAGAAGGTGACGGCCTCCTTCCACGACCTCTCACATCCCAGCATCGATGAAATCAACGTTGGGAGAGAGAGGTCGCTCCCTACAACTGCAACGAGGGCACGGCGCTCGCCTGCCCAAGCTGAGCACTCCTCCAGGGTATGCTGCGCCGTGTCCTCGAGGCAGCTGCAATGATGGCACGCGGTTGTCGGTTCTCTTCCGGCTATGCGACACAGGTACTTCCCGAAGCAGCCGTGTCCGGAAAGCACCTGCCCAAGCCGGAAGGTAAGCGACCCGTGCGCTCTGTTTACCCAGTCCTCAAGGACGGGGCGGACCGCCTCTACAGTCCTGCTGCCAGCCGTTGGGTTGGCCAACCGCTCCCTCCACCTCCCGAGCATGGACTGCCGAGCGTGGAAGCTCCACATTTCGATCTGCCGCGGTGCCGGGTGTTCACCTCGGAGGAGGAGATCCTTGCGCCACGAAAACATGGCTGCTTGGACCTCCGCCTCTAGATCCCACGGAGGGGATCCCACGGGGGGGATCCCGCCAACACGCACGCCGCTTCGTAGGAGACGGTGCGGTATCCGCGTATGACCCCGACCGCCATCATCCTCTGAGGTTTTCTCAGGAGGCCGATGGTTTTGTTGGTCAGGGCCTCCACCCACACTGGCGCTCCATAGAGTGCCATGGACCTTACCACCCCCAGGTACAAGCGGCGGCTACCCGATTTGGGACCACCGAGATTCGGCATCAAGCACCTCAGCGCCGACGCCGCCGCTATCAATCGGGGCCCCATTCGCACGAAGTGCTCGTGAAAATTCCACCTACTGTCAAGGTAGAGTCCGAGATACTTAATCTGGGGCTCTACCCCGATGCTTGCCTCCCCGACAGAGATGGTGAAACCCCGAGGCGGTGCCCGCCGAGGGCCATGAAAACAAATGGCCTCCGACTTATTGAGCGCCACCCGGAGTCCCAACCTCTCTATCCTCGCCACCATCTCCGCCACTGTCACCGTGGCAAGACGGGCTGCCTCGGGGTAGGTCTCGCCCCGGGCAGTCACGAGCGTGTCCCACATTAACCTTCTAACCTAACCTATCCAAGTCGAATTGTACAGCTTTCTCAATAAACCTATCACTAATTTTCGGTGAATACATCTCTGCGTGCCTCCTCGGGATTTACAGGCGTGAGTATAATTGTATGTATGTGTACTTTTTTGTCTTAATTTGGGGTGATGCTCCATCTTACAAATGGACTAACCACAGCCAGCCAGGTTATTAAATGTTGTAAACATTATGATATTACGGCATATACAGATATTACGGCAGTTAATTAAACGGCCAATTAACCTAGTTGGCGGCAATATATAAATTTTTAAAGTTCTTTTATTTAGTAGTTGTTGTAGTAATTGTTCTGAATTAAATTATCTTTAAAAGTAGTAAAACTAACTTTACTATGGGATACTATAGGATAATTGGTTTAAAAGTCACTAAAAATTCTTCTTTCGGGGATTTACAGGCGTGAGGATAAGTTTGTATATGCATTAAAAAAAATGCAAACTGACTAGACATACTACCAGACAAACATAATTAAACATAAGCCAGTATTTACAACTTGAATTATAACGTAAAAACAATACTCGACGCTAGAGTAACTCGTCTATTCGTTTAAGGGGTTGACACTTGAAAAACGTTGTGGCTGGGAGCCGGTTACCCATGCTTTGTCACCCGTCACCTGCTCTCCTGTAACCCAATAACGAGCTAGCGATATTAATTAATGGAGTCTTTTAATTTATTGCTGCATGGACACGATTTATTGAATAAGCTTTTTAGTTTAAATCTTCGAATGATATATAATTAAATGGGTGGTGCAATGGTTTAAGTGGTCATCTCGACTTTGACATTAGATTGACCTTAGGATTCGATGCAGATCATTTTATAAGGGATAAAAGGATAGACTGTTATGTGAGATTTTTTTGAGATGTGAAATCGAATCATTTATATATTATGTATATTTCAACTCGAGTTTTGGTTAGGATTTTGACAAATAATATACATAATAACATTTGTTCGGCGTGTTCCATTTAGATACACTATCATCTGGTACAGGTAAATACAGTCTAGTACATAACAGGTATACATATTTGAAAATTAAATAGTATATAATGCGTAACGTGAATTCCTCGTAGATACAATATCCTCGTTTATACACTTTTTAAAAATGGGCGAACAAATTTAAGTTAGCATAACGTTTCGGCGAGTAATTGGCGCAGGCATTCGTGACGGGATTAGGGGTCAGAAAGCAGTAGTAAGAAATAACAAAAGTGGTAATTTTTAAAAAGTGTAAAGTGTAAAGGGAAAAACTATTTCGTTTGCCTAAAATTAAAAATTGAAAATTAGCTAGGTATGATGTTAATAATTAAAAAAATAAATACGTCAGAAGTAATGTGATTGACATAAATATATTTGACGGCATACAGCTTCTCAGAAGATACTTTAACTTTCATGGCTAATATTTGACAGCACTTTAAATTAATTAATATTAAACTTAGCGTAATAATATATCGTTAGTAAGTTAGTTTAAGGGATGTGTGGCTATCACCATATTAAAAGATTTAAATGTTTTAATATATTTCTATTCTTACTTAAATCGTATTAAAGAACAAATTTATTTTAACATTTACTTGAGCTGTGTTTTATTATTATGCGAGTAAGCCTTCTATTCCTCTTTTGCTGGCAGTATTTAATGAAAACATGCGTCGGGTGAAAACAGGGCCGGCATTAATTAATTAATTAATTATGCGCATTAAACATTTTTCCACGCCAAGTGATTAATGCAACCTAAACGAGCGGGTCAGTGATAACAACTATTAACTATTAAATAGATGAGTTGTATTAAGATATGATACTGTTTATGCGAATATAACTCAACAACAACAACAACAAATAAATCACGATAGGATCCGTTAAAAAGTGGTTTTAAGAAGCAAGCTGAATTGGCAGTGGGTTGGCCACAGCTATCGCCGCGAGCAAGGTGGCGAGCGTAAGTTCTCATTTCCAGGTCCACCAGCAGCTCCCTTCTCGGCCTCTCCCACGCCGGAAATTTGATGAGCGTGTGCTGCCCGGAGTCCTCGCTCGCGTCGCAGTAATGGTACTCTCTCTTCTGACACAGATACTGCCCGAAGCCCCCGTGCTCGGTGATCATCTGTGTCAGCCGGTACGAGACCGGCTGCCGTGTGGCCTGTCTAGCCACACACCACCACATGATGAGTCTTACCGCCGCTACTACGGCGCGCTCTAGTGGGACGCCACCTTGCCAGTTGTGCTGAAGACCAGAAAAAGGTAGCCGGGGTAGACTGGGTGCCGTTGGAGAGGGATCGGGAGCATCGGGAGCAATAGTGCACATTGGGAGAGGCTTATGTCCAGTAGGCGACTGCAATAGCATAATTGATTGATTGATAATAGATTAATTATGATTATTCTAGAGCCAGAAGCTAATAATGTGGATCTTTCTTTATTATAGGGCCATGCCAATCTCACTTGTAAACCGATGCACATGTTGGTAGACGGATGAGGTTCTGGCGCAGTCTTTCATCTCGGAGTCCTCACGGAGTTGGAACGTCAGACGTCAGACACTTCCATTAAAGCTGCAAATGTCAATTTTAAAGGAGGAATAGTAGGACCCAAGGCTCCGAGGTGAATGCCACGGATGCAACACTAAAATGATAAGATGAGACGAATATTACAATTTTTGTTCTAGTAGTAGTATAAGCCAAATCTCGTAGAGAAATTATAGAAGAGAGGGCCCGTGAAAACTTAGGATGCAATTGGGATAGTAGGGCTGTCTCTGACCGTAGTTTCAATGTTTGCAACTACACATTTACAAGTTTTTATAGGCAAATGTAAACACGGATCATAATTGTGCTTGTAACTTCGTAGCATAAAAACATACATCTATACATATATATCATCTATACGTGTATATATACATACATGTCTAGACAACTCGAAACAAAGAGATAACTATTTATCTCCAGCGTATTCAGACACGAATTATACAATAACATATTTAAACAAAAAACATGGTAAGTAATTAATAATAGGTGTGTTTAATTTTATGTTTCGTGAATTTAGCCGGGCAGAATTGCGTGCGGTTCGGTTAATTAAACGTATGTAAGGTACGGTTATTTTTTAATTTTGTGGCGGCGGCCAATATTTACTTGTACGAAATTAGATTTAACTGCTGTTAATATTATGGTAAAAGGCTGTCTAGATTGTTTCTGTGTCTATTTGGCTTGTATAACTTACAATGTTAAACGAAGTGAAAGTTATTTATTGTGTTAAACATAATTAAATAGGGATAGGGTGATACATCGATCAACAATAGTCATCCATATCGATTAAGATAGGAAAAAGTGAATCGCTCAGGCGGGACTCGAACACGCGATCTTTCCCTTACAGGGGGAATTCTCTGACTACTGAGCCACCGAACTACGCCTGAAGTAATCCAAATTCTCCTATACCATAAAACCGTCTTGGGGCGACGGTGAGGAGCCATCTATCAACACTCGTACGAACTATCGGAAACAATTTTATTCAATAGCCATCCAATCCCTATTAACCACCAAGTACCATCGTACGAATTTCCTACACAATATATGTTGAATAAGGCACTTTTAAACCGCCTTTTTTTACGTGCGGGAAATCCCCACAGATACCCACCCCTCCGGAGCAGGAGGGGAGGTTATGTCGGACTCGAACCGACTAAACTGCACGCCGTCTCTGGGTCGTAGTGCTAGGCCGAAGGTGAGGTTGTCATGCGACATATCCCTCGCACCCGGGCTGACCCAGGGCCATCCCTCTTCATTATACATCTTTGAGAATGCCGTGAGCAATAAAAAAGCTTCTTCAATTCAGATGGGGTTGGCATTCCGCGTAAATAGGAAATAGTTTTACTACGATATTTTCCATAAAGCGAATGCAATCTGACCTCTAAAATATATTGATGATATCGCAATTTTAAAGTACGTACGTTTGATCGCAATCGTTTCTGTAGGAAATATATAAGCAAAAGTCGCGCTAGTTTTATATATGTTAAAAGGCTTTGTAACTGACTGAACAAGATTGATGTTAGATAAATAACCGAACTTATGTAACGATTTTATCCTTAATCATCCTTGAATCCTTCTTCGGCCCGTTTGATTGGTCTTAATCTGTATTATTGCTGAGAACATACGGGTGTGGGTTGAGGGATAAAATAATGTTATTTCTGTGAGTTACTGACGTGTAATGTGATAAGTAGTAGATGGTTGTTTTTGATTTGAAGGGGCAAGTATTGATCTTGAGGCAGTAATAAGGATTAACTAGTGCTTATTATTAGCTTAGGTATAATTTAATGCGTGATCAACTAAGAGCATCTTCATGATCGTCTAAAGCCCGAACGATACTCAGTCCTGAATCTTGGTTTTCTAAGTAGATCTGAGGACAGACCATATTTTAGATGACAGTGCTAATATCATTGTGAGAGTCGAATCACAACTGAGTGTTGTTCTGAATACAGGCTTTTTTTTTCCAATTTTATATTTAACTAATTTGAAGTATTGGACTGAAAGCTTGCACCAGGGTTTTATTGGTAGATCGGCAGCTGTCCTACTATAGGGTGAGGTTGACTTGGTTCTCAAGATGTTAATAGGACCCTACATACCCTGATCAATTAACAACAACTAGTAATCACTGATTTAAAAAATACGTTTTTTTTTACGTGCGGGATACCCCCACGGATACCCCACCCCTCCGGAGCCGGAGGGGGAGGTTATGTCAGACTCAAACCAACTAAACCGCACGCCGTCTCTGGGTCGTAGTGCTAGGCCGAAGGTGAGGTTGTCATGCGACATATCCCTCGCACCCCGGCTGACCCAGGGCCATCCCTCTCGGTCTGGCCTTCCTCGGGAGGGGGGGACTACGCGGTCCCCGATTCAACCCCGATGTGGGGAGCCTGCTTCTGCTAGGGTGACGGGCCGCTCCACCCGTCACCCTCAGGCCCGCGCTCATGGGGGGCGGAGGTCGGTCTGCGCCCTTCGACACCCGAGCCGCCTACGAACGCGGCCAGCGAAGTCCACCAGTCTCTCTCGCTCATCGCGTCGCGCCCGCTCTGCTGTCTCCTTCGCGAGAATGACTTGCTCGCAGAAGGAGGCGCTGGCACTCTCACCCCCAAGGCCGCCACAAGCTCCCACCTCGGCGCCTCAAACGCCGGGCACTCTGTGTGCAGCCCCGAGTCCTCGCTCGCGTCGCAATGATGGCACTCGGGCGTTGGCTCTATGCCCATCAGATGCATATACCGCCCGAAGCTACCATGTCCAGTGATGATCTGCGTCTGACGGTACGAGAGGCTACCGTGTAGCCTCTCTAGCCACTCCCCTATGATGGGTCTTACCGGATTTAAAATAAGACGGCTTGCACTCCGGGAGTGCCGGCAGAAGTGAAAACTTTTTCTTTCTTTCTTTCTTCGTTATATACAGAGAAAAAGATAAAAAGACATACCGTACCATACCTATAATATAGGGCCAATCATAGAACTTATTACTAATTTTCTGTCAGAAGAAATTAATAAATTACAAACAGAAAAACATAATCACAAAAAGTAATAAATTACAAAAAGAAAAAATAATCGCAAAATGTGTCAGAAGCCCAGGTTCGATCATGGTACTATCTGAAACCATAAGGACTTACAGTCGAAGCTCTTATCGCTAAGCTACGAAGTGCCTTAGCGTACTTAACAAAATACACACTCTGTAGCTAATGTTGTATGACGTTAGTCGTCGGTTACGATTCAAAGGTCAAGTGATCCTGATGCGCGAGTTTAACAATTTTTACCCATCCAACGCCGCTAAAGAAGTTTTCACTTCAAAAATACTTTGATCTAAATTGGTTTATTTGAAACGACACTATTTCAATAACTTTTTCATTAAATTTGTATAATATCCTCCTTAATCAGTAATTATAAGTTCTGAAAACCTCAATTGTGTGTGAACCTATTGCAAATAGATATACCAAACCGTGCACCCTTTGGTTATGCTCAACCCCATATTACTTTTTGTGACAGGATAAAACTGAAAAGTTTGTATGGTTGAACGCGCTAATACCAAGACTTAGCGGTCCAAAGAAGTTCTTCGCGCTGAATAGCCCGGTTGTCGGGGGATTAAAAGTAGGAAAGTTATACAAACACACATTGAACTTCACGCCTTATATTGCATTTTCCTGCGGTCTATAGTAATAACGGTAACGCCCGTAATCCATGGGGACTAGTGACTACTAGTTATTTATAAAACCGAGGCAACGCAAATAAGTTATTCAATATTCTGCTGTTATTACGTAAATAATTAACCAGAATAACGAATAATACTTTGCTGAGCGTTTCATTTAATTGTACTGTGTTTTCCGTGCGGTTGTGTGCAGTTATTAAAAATCGTTTTCGGCACAGTTAAAATTAATGAATAATGGTATATTAAACTACTCTTTTTAGTAAGTTTTATTATTGAATACTAGCTATTCCTCGTGCCCTGGGTGCCCTTGGTGTGAGCATTCTCACAAATCTTTATAACCACATACACCTCACCGGTAAGATCCCGATCTAGTGTAGGCTGAGTATCATTGCGCCAGTCTTCAAAGGCAAGTGATCGGTGCAAGAGTGTGGCAGTTAATCGACACTTGGATCCGACAGGAGAGTGCACTCTCGGGGTGTGTATGAATTTCGTCCCGGGCACGGGACCCTGGATCTGGTGTTCGCCCCAAGGTTTGTCGCTGGGAAATATAGGGCGAAGAACACATCCCTGCACTGCTTATTCCTAGACATGCAGAAGGCATTCGACTGTGTTCGTCGCGCGGTGATCTGGTGGGCACTGTGGTCCATAGGAATCTCAGAGGCTTACATTGACACCATCCATGTTATGTACCACGATTCCGGTTCCGTGGTTCGGTCCATTATTGGCGACACAAAAACCTTGCCCATCACCGTCGGGGTACATCAAGGTTCTGTACTTAGTCCTGCTGGAAGTTTTCGGACGATCAGGTTACCACCTGTACCTTTACTATTTTCAACTAAATTTGAGATTTACAAAAAAGGTGTTGGATCGCTTCAGAATCGATCAACTCATGGTTATTAACCGAAGCGAGCACGGAGTTTGGCCTATTCTTATTATTTGTTAATCTACAGAATATTATACAGTAAGCCTATGGCTTGTGGTTCCGCCCATGTGGAATACTGAACTCGTATCGTGTACATGTTTTTAAAATAAAAATTAAACGATATCCTATTTCTGGATATTTTCTGTCTTGTGCAAAACTTCAGTCCAATGTATACAGCTGTTTTTGAGTGTTAACTGACAAAAGAAACATACTCTTTCATTTTCCTTTCTCCAGTGTACTATAGAAACTTGAAAATTTAAAAGTAACATGGCAACAAAAACCGTCTACTACATACTAATAAGTATGCCCAAATAGCTGACGTATTTAATTATTGAGTTATGAACACCTTTGAAATAATACACCTGGGTTAGATTTCACCAGTGATGATGTATTTACCTAAACTGAATTTGACTTTAAATCAATATTACTTATTGAGTCAAATTTACTAACACAGATTTTCACGTGAAATCCTGTCTAAGTTCCTGTAAGTGTATACCACATATTGCGTTTTACCAACTAGTCCGGCATCCATGCGGCCTAAGAGTAATGGACCATTTACCATAATTATCCATTGGCGAGCACATTCCGGGGATGTGTACACAAAATTATACACTGCACGGAGCCGAGTGCCGACGTCACGTACACAGTTATAAATTTTATCAGGGCTATTTGTGCGTCCGCCCTTCGGGAATTAATTTTTATTCACCACTCGTTTATAGCATTTTGCTATTCCGCCGGTAGTGTACGTGGAAAGCTATTTTATTTTTATGGAACAGTTTAAATTTTGTGTTAGATTATAGTTTTATACACTTGACGCATTGTTAGCTCGTTTGGTATTGAAACTTTTTTATTACGCGTATATGAATATTGATAATAAATTTTTAACGGTGTTGACTGTGGTTTTTTAGTTTTAGTTTTATGATGTTGGAAGGAAGATACAATATGCAATAGTGATTCTAAAGTTTGTTTTAATACTTAATTGTTTATACGTAAATATAGTCTTAGTCAGATTATGAATAAGTAATTATTAAATTATTATGTTATATTAAAAGTAATTATGAACAAAACAAAGACCTCAATAAATGATGAAGTCTTAAAGCATGACCTTTAAGACTTCATCATTTATTGAGGTCGGCTTTCTGTCTAACTGGGAAATGACTGAACATTGATATTTTCGTATTTCCGTCCTCTGTAACCTACTTAAGATATGATTACTTAATAATTCGTAAGTCGTATTCATAATCTGTGTCAAAGAAAACCTTTACTATTATTGCCAAACACACCACATAAAAGTTAGGAAATAGAACTTGTCAAAAAAGTATTTGACCATGAAAGTTCACGTCCACATAATATGAATATTTAATTATTTGGAAATTGAATCAAACAGTAACAAAGGCTCTAAGTATCCAACAATAAGTATCTATCAATTATACCACGTCATAAAGTTGATATTATAATACCTGATGACAATACTTATCCAACCGTAAACTTTTTAAATCGCTTACGCGCTCCAATCAAGCAAGCGACCAAAATAATATCGGCACCACATTGCACAAACGATAATTAACTAGCTAAATGAAATTGAAGCTAGATGGTGATTTGAATCAGTGTATCGGCATATGATGGATCGGTTTGGTATCGCGGGAATTAACTCTTATTAACGATCGAGTGATTAATTGGAATTAATGGACTACCGTTGAGGTCTAGTGTTGATAATCGGTTCGTGAAATTAATAGTGTTGTTTTTGTGTTACAATGTGATTTTGGGAAAACCAGGTGCTCAGTATTTAGTAGTGTGGGAAATCTCCACCGATTCCCCCCCCCCCTCTCCGGAGCCGGAGGGGGAAGTTATTTCGGACTCAAACCGATTAAACCGCACGCAGTCTATGGGTTGTCATGTGTCGGCCGAAGGTGAGGTTGTCAACAACATATCCCTCGCGCCCCGGTTCTCGGTCTGGCCCTCCTCGGGGAGGGAGCACCGCGCGGTCCCTAAAGTATTTAATATCACTAATTCTATATTCAAATCAATTTCTGAATATTATTTTGAAGTTTGTACTTAAATTTATATATTTTTTCTTTAATGATGCAATGCGAATGAAACCGCAACAGTTATTTCAAAATATATTAATATGTATTATGCGTGATGTTACAATAAAATAAAAATCTATCATCGTCAGAGAATTTGTAAATATCTATGTGGTAAAGGCCATCAGTAGCGAAGTACCTAATGCTAGTAATCTACAAAGCCTTAACGTTCAAATCGCTACTAGGAATTCAATCAGGCATTTCATCGAGTTAAAATAACTCAATAAACGTTATCCTGATTTAAGCTACAATTGTTGTCCGATATTTAAATAAAGGTAGTTCAATAGTGTTGAACATAGAGTTCAATTAATGTTGTTTTCAGAACTTTTACATTTTGCAATTTTTTAATGTTTGTTTATATGTATAATATATGTCGCCGCCAACTAGCTTAATCAGCCGTTTAATTAACTGCCTAGGCAGTTAACTAAACGCCGCCATTCAATTAACGGCCTGAATGGTGTTCAGCCATTTTATTAAACGGCTAGGCAAATAACTTGGATCGATGACGTTTAACTACTTGCCTAGCCATTTAATTAAATAGTTAGAAAAATTACTTATTTCTGCATGTATTTAAAAAAAAAAAACAAAAATAATAACTTACGCTCCGCTCCGCTCCCGCATTAAGCCTTCTAACCTAACCTAACCAAGTCGGATTGTGCAGCTATCACAATAAACTTATCACTAATTTTCTGTAAATACACCTCTGTCTATCCCCTCGGGGATTTACAGGTGTAAGTATATGTATGTATGTATGTAATTTTCTATCTTACTCGTATTTCGTGGTATTGGCCTAAGCATTAGCCAGCCAGGTTGTTAAATGATGTAATAAACGAGACGGCTAAATATCATTCAGGCCGTTAATTGAATGGCGGCGTTTAGTTAACTGCCTAGGCAGTTAATAGGACGGCTGATTAAGCTAGTTGGCGGCGACATATATATGACATGTATGTCTTTATCATCATCTGACTAACGAGAGTCTTTTTTTGTTTACGTGCGGGAAATCCCCACGTATACCCACCCCTCCGGAGCCGGAGGGGGAGGTTATGTCGGACTCGAACCGACTAAACCGCACGCCGTCTCTGGGTCGTAGTGCTAGGCCGAAGGTGAGGTTGTCATGCGACATATCCCTCGCACCCCGGCTGACCCAGGGCCATCCCTCTCGGTCTGGCCCTCCTCGGGAAGGGGGGGACCACGCGGTCCCCGACTCAACCCCGGTGTGGGGAGACGCGCATCGTCCTACGATGCGCGCCGCCGCCGTGGCCTGCTTCTGCTAGGGTGACGGGCGGCTCCACCCGTCACCCTCAACTAACGAGAGTCAAACTAAAGAGCGGCACCCGTGCTTCAAGTATTTGCATTCAAGCCTAGGATGCAATCTGGGCGTTGCAAGATTTATATTAGATTATTTATTTATTTATGTTCATTTCTATATAATCAGTCAATTTTCATTACATAGTATTTGCCAAGGTTTTTCATCTTCAAACTAAACGACCAGAATTTCATGTTAAAAATAAAGAATTACTTCATAGTTATAATATGAACAACACATTTAAAACTGCGACAATGAACTACCTAAGTTATTTCAATGTTAGTTTTTAAAGTAGTCTAAAAAGGGCCGTAGTTCTAGAACTTAATTCTATTTACATTTAAGATTCGTGTTCCCACAATTGTGATTATTATTCTTGTTTGTCTGTTGAAATTTGTCTTCAAACCTGACTTTAGTGGTTACCTTCAAGCTACAATAATAGTTGATGGAAACTTGAGTAAAACTTTCGTTAAAGTTAATTCTATTCTAACAAATACAGGTGGAGGTAGAAGCCGAGCCAGTAGGCTAAAATTGGATGGTCGTTTTCTAAGTATACGCTGAGATAAATTAGAGATATGCCACATGACTATCTTTTGTGATACTGTAAGTCAGCCGAAAATCCTTCGCACAATAGCATTCAGACCTTTGTACCCATCCACTTTTCAATAAGCTTACAAATAATATTATTTTGAAAGGTACTTTAGTTATTTTCGGATCTAACAGTTATAATATAACATAGTTGTATTGCATAATATACGAAAATATAATTGTGGACAATTTGGTTATTTTTAAAATATAATTAGTTTTTCTGATTTGATTTATTAGATCAGATCAAATCATATTTATTTTGAATAAAAACACTGTTTGTTACAAAGTAGTTATAGAGTTTCAACGGTGTTTCATATCACTTCAACGTAATTTAAGATGAGGAGTCTGAGTGGGCTTTTCTAAAACTAAAATTCTCTTCAGGTAGCATTGTTCAATATTATCGACATTAAACATGCTAAAGCATTATTGTTCCACGGCGGCGGCGCGCCTCCTCATACCGGGGGCGAGTTGGGGATCGCGTGGTCTTCCCTCCCGAGATTGCCTTCATTTGCAAGCGGGTTTTGCTACTAATGAGGTTCCAGGACAGGGATGGCCCTGGGTCAGCCGGGGTGTGAGGGATATGTCGATGACAACCTCACCTTCGACCTAGGATAACGACTCACAGACGGCGTGCGATTAAGTCGGTTCGAGGTTATCCGTAAGGATTTCCCACCATAAAAAGGAAGTTATTGTTAAAAACGTATCCTCTTCTCATGAAAACTTTTTTTGGCAGAGCAAACGGCCTACCTGATGGAAAGTGGTTACCGTGGCCTATGGACATACGCAACAGCAGGGGCGTTACACTCGCGCTGTTTACCCTGAAGAAACCTTCTAATGCTCTTCTTGAAGAATCCCATATTGTAGTCGTTTGGGAAAACCACAGCAGGGAGCTCATTCCACAACCTAAGCGTGCGTGGATGAAGTTCCTTTTTTTATGTAGGACACGTCAATTTGACTTCACCTCGCCTGATGGTAAGCTGAAGGTAAATTCTCCGGAATAAGGGTCAAGGGTAATGGTGGCACTCAGCTTGACGGCCTCATCAGATGCTTTTTCACGCCCCGCTTAAAGGACCCGGGACTGTAGGAAGAAGGAAACACGTGAGCTGGTTAGGTCCTTTCAAATCGCACGGTGCGCAACTTTTTTTCCTATCTGCTTATGCCTAAGCATTTTTTGATAATTTTTCGTACTAAATTTTTTGTATTTCCTGAATATGCATTACATGCAAATATCAAATTTAATATTGATGAGCATAATTTTGCGACAAGACAATTCAATGATTATTTTTATTATTATAATAAATAATATATTCTAAGGTGTGTAACTTGAAAACTTAGTGTAGTAATTAAGCCCACCGGGAAATTTGACTATAATAAAAGACTTGACTATTGTTTAAACAGATAGCAAAAACCTTTCAAACTGCTGCCATGAAAGTTGAAACTTCAGAAAGAAGTCATTAGCGAAGTTAAAGCGAACTTTCCTGCCCGGGGGAAAATAAATATTTCCAAAGTCGACGGATAACAATTGCGCTTTTGTTGTCTTTTAACAAAATTGTTTAGCGTACAGATACCTAAGTGGCGCTGATGGGATTTGTTGAGTCGAAATTTGAAACATCACTCCCACCGATGGCTATCTACTTTTATTTAAAAACTTCTTTAGAGTGGCCCCAGATGCCTACCTCAGCGGCAGCCTTGTCTAAGCTCTATGATGTGAACATGTTACATTTTAGGACCTCATACCAACATCAACACAATCCACTAACATCTTGGAAATACTTAGTTAACTTCTACATTCACTAGAAAAGCTATTACCTCACACATTGGACACTGCCTCACCCAAAAACTTTGTATCTATGCCGCAAACTGATAACGTATTTGTAACGTACATCATAATATTTCTGCGCAACTATCTGGCCTGTCTTTTATCCCTTGTGTCGGTCAACTGATCATTCACTCAAATCGTGCAAACAAAAAAGTTATCCCATTGGCATCAAACGTTCTTAGTGCTGTCACTGTGGTTAGTTGTCTTAATATCAATAAAAAATATATTAAAGGCTAATTGGTAAGGAACGCACATTGTCAATTACGAATGTATTTGCTATTCGTACACCTCTTCATCAAAACAAAGTCGCTTTCATATCCCTTTGTATGCTTAAATTTTTAAAACTACGCAACGGATTTTGGTGTGGTTTTTTGAAGTGAAAACTTCTTTAGCGGCGTTAAAAGTGTTTAACTTGCGTCAGGATCACTTGACTTTTGAACCGTAACCGACGAATGACGTCATACAACATTAGCTACAGATTGTATATTTTGTTAGGTACACTAAGAAGTTTCGTAGCTTAGCGGTAAGCGCTTCCACTGTAAGTGCTTATGGTTTCAGATAGTACCGGGTTCGAACCTGGGCTTCTGATATTATTTTTTCTTTTTGTAATTTATTACTTTTTGTGATTATTTTTTACTCTTGTAATTCATTAATTTCTTTTGACAAAAATAAGTGATAGGTTCTATGATTGGCGCTATATTATAGGTATAGTATGGTATGGTATGTTCTTTTTATCTTTTCTCTGTATATAACGAAGAAAGGAAGAAAGAAAAAAATGACGGGTTGCACTCTGGGAGTGCCGGCGAAGTGAAATCTTTTTCTTTCTTTCTTTCTTCGTTATATACATAGCAAAAGATAAAAAGAACATGCCATACCATACCATACTATACCTATAATATAGCGCCAATCATAGAACCTATAACTAATTTTCTGCTAATTTTGTGTCTTTTTTTTTTTTTACGTGCGGGAAATCCCCACGGATACCCACCCCTCCGGAGCCGGAGGGGTAGGTTATGTCGGACTCGAACCGACTTAACCGCACGCCGTCTCTGGGTCGTAGTGCTAGGCCGAAAGTGAGGTTGTCATGCGACATATCCCTCGCACCCCGGCTGACCCAGGGCCATCCCTCTCGGTCTGACCCTCCTCGGGTAGGGGGGGACCACGCGGTCCCCGACTCAACCCCGGTGTGGGGAGGCGCGCATCGTCCTACGATGCGCGCCGCCGCCGTGGCCTGCTTCTGCTAGGGTGACGGGCGGCTCCACCCGTCACCCTCAGGCCCGCGCTCATGGGGGGCGGAGGTCAGTTTGCGCCCTCCGACGCCCGAGCCGCCTTCGGGCGCGTGCAGCGATGTCAGCGAGCCTTTCTCGCTCATCGCGCCGCGCCCGCTCTGCTGTCTCCTTCGCAAGCATGACCTGCTCGCAGAAGGAGGCGCTGGCCGCCCACGCATCCGCGCAGCGGACCATCGCCGCGAGCAGGGTGGAGAGCGTGAGCACTCTCACCCCCAGGGCCGCCACAAGCTCCCGCCTCGGCGTCTCAAACGCCGGGCACTCGGTGAGCGTGTGCAGCCCCGAGTCCACGCTCGCGCTAATTTTCTGTCAGAAGAAATTAATAAATTACAAAAAGAAAAAATAATCACAAAAAATAATAAATTAAAAAAAGAAAAAATAATCACCAAAAGTAATACATTACAATAATAAATAAATAAATAAAATAGTAATACATTACAAAAAGAGAAAATAATCACAAAAAGTGTCAGAAGGCCAGGTTTGAACACGGTACTATCTAAAACCATTAGGACTTACAGTCGAAGCGCTAACCGCTATACTACGAAACGATTTATCGTATTTTGCAAAATAGACAGTCTGTAGCTAATATTGTATGACGTCAGTCGTCGGTTACGGTTCAAAGGTCAAGCGATCTTGACGCGAGTTCAACACTTTTTACCTATCCAACGCCGCTAAAGAAGTTTTCACTTCAAAAAGTTTTCACTTCTGCCGGCACTCCCGGAGTGCAACCCGTCTTTTTTTAATAGATAGAGTAATTCAAGGGGAAGGTTTATATGTATAATACATGTTTAACATAGTAGAGGGTGGAGTGGGAACGGAATCTGACGCCACGCGGGTGGAAAAATATTGGCGATATGAAGTTCACCGGGTCAGCTAGTATATTAATAATGCTGATAAGCACACCTGGAAAACTTTTGTTGGAACAATTTGACTACGCTTGGCCCAAGGTTCATTTTCTCCTTTTTCTTGTTTTGATTTGGCTCGTAGATACTATTTTTTGTTAGCGACTGCCATCTGAGCTTCCAACTCTGAGAGGAGGAAGTCTACGCCAGCACCTCGAGACTTACTGACTCGCCGATAAGATGTTTTGGAGAAAGTATTTCATCAATGGCTTTGCAGGGTAAACAGCACTATGTTCGTCGCTCCTACATAGAAAATAAATGTAAATGCAAATGATTAGGCTTCTTTTAGACTTACTAAACCGGAAAAAAAATAACAATAAGATTTCTCGTTACCTTACTTATAATGGTAAAAAGGTACTTATTTGAACCACCTATAATATTACATATTTTGAACTATAGCTTCTAAAGAATTGAACGAATTGGAAGTTACAAAAGTTTTTATACTGCGAATACACCAATTGAACCCACGAATACGGTTCACTCGATTCTCGACGCACAGTATGAATTTTACGTGCCATAATTTCAGTCTACTAAATGCTCAATAAAAAAAGGAGGGCCATTTCTTGCGGCCCGGGAACTGTAACAGTGAGGAAGGAAGACATTGGAGTGACGTTAGTTTGATATACGAGCGTGCTCTTTTGTGCGTTCGTCGTTAATACGAGAACACAATGCGCTCCCGACAGCTCTCTGGAGTTACGCCCGACTTAAGAAAACCGCCCATCACACCGAAGCAAAACCCCTTGGATTTGTTTTAAAATGAAAAAAAAGTGTTAATGTAAATATATTCACAGTTGTTTAAAACCGTAGTGAAGAATCTATCCTGGTACATACCAAAGTTGCCTTTTTTTCTCAACATTGTTGTACAGTCAATAGGTTAGTTTTTATTGATTAGAATTTCGACTCTACGCTTCATCGCGAATTGCATTATTCTAACATAATACTGAGTTAATTGTCATACTAACAACAAAAGATCGTGTCAGTGTCAGTGTCAGTGTAACATAGTGGAGGATAAGACCCACTAACCTAAAGCTGACCATTATTTATCAAGGAAGGTGGAAGACTATTTATTAAAGTGAAATAATCTTGTTTCTAGCTCAGCGTAAAATCTTATTTTTACACCAAAAGGTATTAACTTTGATTTGTGTAGGTATTAGGTTGCTGGTTACTTATGTGTTGATCGTCCTCTGAAGTATCAGGGTAATTCCAATTCTAAATGTGTTACTAGTCGTGTTAGCTACACTACCGGCACGGCATGATGGCTGTTAAATACTGAGAGAACTTAGCAGAGCTTGCTTGCTCTCTCTTTCTTTACACGGCCGTTAAGTACCACCTTATCTACTACCTTATCAACTCAACTACAGATGACTAGACCGTTTTACTTGATCAATATCGTAACTTAGTTAATATGTCAAAACTGTAAATTTCCGCAAGTATAGTAGGTACTTCGTGTAGTGAAATAAAGACGGGCATTTTGTTGGCGTTGTACGTCTAAAAAAATGATTGTAGCCAGATTTAACGTTGGCAATGCAAACATCTATTAAATTTGGCCTTTTCTGGTTGTTCCAACCTACATTTACAATGACCTACATATTGTAATATTGCGCTAATAGTTTTTCATTGAAGTTTTAAAATAATGAAATGTGCGCTAGAAAATTGTTTTAATTTACCATTTGGAAAGTTGGCCTTGTAGAATCAGTCATGTTTACTGTTTCTTCAGTCTGATTCGGTCTATTTCGGTCTGAAAGATTTGTAGAAAATACTTCTACAAATCTTTCAGACCGAAATAATTTAAATTTGTATTTGTATCTCAGTAATGAAACATTATGTTGTGCTTGATTTTGTGAGGGTTTATTTACGAGTACTTATTCAAGCATTAGATAAAGTAATAATTACCTATTTAGTATTTTTGATATAACTCGATACGTTCACAATCTTAACGCAAAATTAATTAATTACGTTAATTACTATGGCGATGAAAGGAGAGTAAATAAATATCTCGGTAATGAAGAATAAGTATTTAATTATGAAACTATGTAATTATAGCTAGATAATGACAAGATTTTCCGTCATAAAGCAATACGATCTTAATATCACCCCACCATTCAGAAAACCGTTCTTCAAAAATGTTATTTCTTTGTGAGGTATATGGAAACTCACAAAGATCTTTGACACTTAAGTAAACCTCTCCTGCTAGGTAATACACCTGCTTATTCAGGGGCGAAACTCTGATGCAGGGTTTAGGGGTCAGACGGTAGTTATAGGATAGAAGAGTAGCAGACGGGATACTAGGCTCCAAAGTGGAAGCTTTGAATGTAACCACGGGGATTGGTGCTTGAATACTTGAATGTTATTGTTTTTGTTGTTGTATACTTGGGTAATATATGGGACAATCATAGGTAGCTACTCGTAAATGGTTGATATAATGCACATAGAACATTATTTGAACAATAATAGTATTAATGAATACCACAAAAAGCAATGCCTATCAAAATTATGATTAAAAAGTTTAAAACATAAATGGTTATTTAATCAATTAAAAGCTGTTATGAGACGTCAAAAACTTTATATTTATATATAGCCTTTTGTATGAAAAAATTGAGCAAAAGTAATAATTATAATTTTATTTTATCTACTCGCCTTACTGTTTATTTGACTCAAAATTGTTTTTACATTATTTTACAAATAATACTGTGGTGTATATTTTTACTTTATTTCTGACTTGATTATATTAATAAAGAGGCTATAAATCTATAGCTTTAACGATCAAATAGAAATAACTAAAAATACAATTTATTTAAAAATAAACTATTGCTAACAAACACTATAACTACAAATAAAATTACGCAGTAAATTGAGGTTAGCAAACTAGGAAAGAGATTCATTCAATTAAGTGCATTGGATTAGTGATTTACACAATATGTTAATATTTGTTTAGTTTTTGCAATATATTAACACCCTGGTTACTTGCAACATAATAATAGGTACTTTTTAATTTGTACGCGATTCGGTGTAACCTGTAGCCACAACACTTACTACCTAAAGAGGCGCAGTGTGAGGGTATAGTTAATTGTGGTCTATGTCAATGTCAAAACTGTTGGGAAGCACCATTGGGTACTTGCACAAAGAAGTCTCACTGTTCTGAGAATATCTAAGTTATACTCCATAATTATAGCACGTCTCATTATAAGTATAATATGATTTACGTTTTTTTTTTAATAATGGTACAGTCTGCATCAGATCGATTTTGAAGAATAAAGTATTCAAAAGGATCATAATTTTTATTGAAGTGAAAACTACTTTAGTGGCGTTGGATGATCACTTGACCTTTGAACCGTAACCTTGAACCGTAACCGACGACTGACGTCATACAACATTAGCAACAGATTAGTTATTTTGTTAGGTATGCTATAAAGCTTCGTAGCATAGCGGTAAACGCTTCGACTGTGAGTCTTTATGGTTTCAGATGGTACCGGGTTCAAACCTGGGCTTCTGACACTTTTTGTGATTATTTTTCTTTTTGTAATTTATTACTTTTTGTGATTATTTTTTCTTTTTGAAATTCATAAATTTCTTCTGATAAAAAATTAGTGATAGGTTCTATAATTGGCGCTATATTATAGGTATGGTATGGTATGTTTTTTTATCTTTTTCTCTGTATATAACGAAGAAAGAAAGACAGAAAAAGCTTTCACTTCTGCCGTCACTCCCGGAGTGCAACCCGTCTTTTTTTTTATTATTTTTATTCCACTTATCTATTTATTTATTTATTTAAACAATACAAGCTCAAAGCGTAACACCAAAGCGCTTATAATGTGATACTACTTACTAATTAAATAACACCTAACTTAATCTACTAGGTACAACATGCACGTAATAAAATATTAATATGTAATAATATTCCTAATGTGTATAAGCCACTACTAATTTGCTAAGCCATTCTGATGTACGTCTCATGAGGGTGCAGTCAGGTACGTTAAGACGTTTCTCATCATTTGATGCATATTGTCGGAGAACACATCGACATTAGGGTTAGATCGAAATAGACCATTTATTAATTCCACCGCCCTTGCGGTGGCGCCATGTCGGTGGCGTTACGAAAAGGCTATGCTGACTACGCCCGGTGGCACGCACATAAATATTTGGGACAAAGAAATTAATGGATGCCAAGACGCACTTAGGTGCCAGACATGCACATGGTCCACCTGATGGGAAGTGGTTACCGTGGCCTTTTAACGTAGGGGCATTACAATCGTGCTGCCGACCCTGTAGAGACCTTCGAATGCACTTCTTCAAGAACCCCATATTTTAGCCGCTTGGGAAAACTACGGGAAGAAGTTCATTCCACAACACGAGCGTGCGGGGGATGAAGTTCCTTTTAAACCGCACGGTGTGCATAATTTTTGGTCTCAATGTGCGAGGATGAATTATTATTTATGAATGCCCTTTCTGTTGACAACACAATCAATAAAATATTTTAATTTGCTTTTAATATCTTAGTTTTTAGAATATTTTGAGACTTTAGTCATGATTGTTCTGGCGCTGACTGTACATGTTGCTTTGGTTAGTTACATTTATAACTTTTAGCGTCTTCATAGCGAATTCCCAGATGCGTCCAAAGGTTGTACAAGGATTCAGCAGAGTCTGCGGCAGAGCTATTTCCTGTGTATAACAGGTGTACCGACTAGAAATTAAGGTTGGTTACAGCACACTCTTAACATCTTTCACTCTATTTACTTATAAATAAAACAACTTCTCTTAAACGAATCGAAAGAATCTCCATCTTAAAATGTAAATTTCTGCTGCTCGTTTCGCAGTCGTGAATAAAAGAAAAGACATTTATTATTATTTCCTACTGTTTCATTATTTTCCATTTTAACATTTGAGTGACTTCATTTAAATATAACTGTGTTTCTTTTTCATAAAAACAACTATATTTTATACTCTTTTGAACTGTTACCGTAGTTAGAGGAAACTAGTTAGTGCTCGCGGCTCCGCCCGCGTGGATGTCGGTTAGGTCTAATCTACCCCTATACCAAATTTAATCAAAATTGGTTCGGTGGTTTAGCCGTGAAAGACGGAAAAATACACGCACACACTTTACATTTATAATATTAGTATAAATTTGATAATGGTGTTTTTGAAGAAAAAGTTGGGTAGTAAACAAAAACAAAAAGCTTACAAACGTTCTTATCATGTATGTTAAAAGAGAATAGAGGGAGAGTCAAAAAAAGATAGATGGATTTTATATTAAATGACAGCGAAATGGAATTGAATGTAGAGGCGTTTCCCCGTCGTCACTTAATAGTTGGAAGGGTAAGGGGAAGATGATATGTTACATATAAAATATCAGCTGTTGCCTGCGATTCCGCCCACGTGGAATTCTGATCCCTCTTCCGCAACCCATGGGAGGTTTTAATCTCTGGAATAAGTATTCCAGGGATAAAAGTAGTTTATGTGTTTATGTTTCTGGAAGAGCGGCAAGTGCCTTTGGGATGCAACTTGCGTCAAAAGCGTAGCCACCAGCCACCTCAGCCGCACCGTTCACTCTCCGTCTGTCTGCTGCCAGCTCAAAAAAGACCATTAAATATGTCGATTTTAAGCCACTATACCACTTTGTACCGATAGCGATGAAGATTTTGGGGTGCTGGAGCAGGGAGGCCAAAAGCTTTGTAAAGGAAATTAGAGACAGGCTCATACAGACAACTGGTGACTCCCGCTCCGGAGCGTCCTATTGCAAAGGCTAGCCATCGCAGTCCAGCTCGGAAATGCGGCGAGTGTGATGGGTACTTTTGCACCGGGAACGGTCAGGGATGGTTTATTAGATTAATTTATTGCCTTAATCATATAATATTTAGTGACCTAATAATAAAATAGTAATTTGTTTAATTGTATTCTAATTGTACTACATTTCAGCAGGGTTCTTTAGCCGTTTGAGCGTGACTAAGTAAGAAAGATCTTCACAAACTACTTCATAATGTTAGTAAAATCTATTGTTTTAAAATAATGAAAACGGAAACTGACCTTACGTGTCAGCCTATGACCATGACTCAAAAATATGTGAATACCTATACCATGATCGAGTTAATTCCCGTTATCATAATAACATTGTATATCATTGGTTTCTCTCTTCTAATCGGTAGTTGACATTTCTTGTGTATTTTACTTTGAAAATAAATTGTAAATTTGCATGCCTTTTATGTGGAATACGGTATGAGGAAATTTTAAACAAATATAATACTACAAATTTGTACCTGTATTCTTAAATAACTGTTTGCATTTTCACTAAATTATAGAACGGTACTGTTTTAAACGTCATTTTTATGTATTTTTCAATAAAAATATATCGAGGCCAGTGATTATCAGTCATTATACGGATTTTAATGTTATGTGAAATGTTATAACTACGGTTATAAAACGCAACATACTATACAATTAAATACCACTTTTATTTTGTTTCACTTACAAGTATTGGTGTATATATATATATATATATATAATATATATATATATATTTTTTTTTTTTTCACTTTTCAATTGAAGATTTTATTTTCTTTTTAATTTAAGAAAAGAAATTATTTCTATGTTTACAAAATCAAACCTATTATATACAAATTAAATTAAATTAAATTAATAAAGTTACTATATATACATAATACTAAATAAAAAATAAAAACTAAAACTAAAAGTTAAAATGCGTCGTGGAATTCATCCGCATCGCATGCCTCTTGTGGTAGCGTTCCCAGAAGACTGGCAGCATTGCCACGTTGTATGGCAATGCTTAATCTCTGACCTAAAAAGAGGCCAGCCTTCTGGTCACGAGAAGCGTCGACCATACGCTTCGCAATCTCCCTGAAGAGATTGCGGGCGCTCGGACCCCAAGGCCCAAACGTTTCGACTCCAAACGGCACAAATTCATAATCTCCAATGAGATTGGAGTATTTGCGCCGCTTAAGAGCCTCTGCAGAAGCTGCAGCAGCACCGGCACAACCAGCCGTGCCAGGTATATGGGTAGGGGCAATGGTGTCAACGCATGTTGCGTCCCACACCAGAGTCCTACCCATTTTCCAAGGCATTAATGACATACCATCCGGTCTCTTGCCATCGTCGCGCGCCAAACCGTTTGGTTCAAGCACAGCAGGCACACCAGCGGTGACAAGAGCACGGCGGATTATGTCGTTGAGGCTGGCGTGCCGTGGAATTCGCCCAGCGCTCCTGCAGCACGACAGGCCATGGTGTCCGAGTCGGTCAACTGCTTCTCCACAACGGCATTGATGCGGAGAGACACACGGCGCACCTAGGCGGAGGCACGTCGCGATGCGGAAAGTAATGTCATCTAACATAGTCCCTACGTTAGATGACGGAAGAGCTTGTAACCAAAGACCCGATTCCCACACTCCAACTGCCAGTAAGCGGGCACGCTCAGCAGCATTAGTGCAAGTATTTAATAAATTTTGTCTTAATAAGTTACAGAGCGGCCCGTCCCACTGACGCTGTGAGAAAAGGTTCCTTGGGAGATCAGTGTTTGGACAAGCAATTTTCCAAGCGTTCACTGCTTCAGTCTTACACAATATTTCAGAATTAACTAGTGTAGGTGCAAGGATTTTCCTAGTTAATTCTTCTGTACTGTGGACTGAAGACAGAAACGCTGGTAAGCTGACATCCGAAATTTTGCGAATACCGAGCCCACCCAAGCGAATCGGTAGAGACGCTTGTAGTGACGCACGATCATTCAAGGCCACATTTAAAATTTTAGTGAGTGTAATTTCTATAATTTTGTCCATTTTTTCCAAAATTGTTAAATGTTTCCAAAAGGGTGTAGACCTGAGAGCATGGGTGAATTTCGGAACGAAAAGACAATACCGGAGAATAGTGAAAGCCGAATGGATATTAATTTTGAGTAGGCGGTCCGAAATGATATTAAAATTTTGAATTTTTTCCTCTATAAATGGGGTGTAGGCTTCTTCTAAGATTGGGGACCCGAGGAGACGTAGAGACTCTTTTTCTATAATTTTGATATTAGGAGCCAAAGAATTAAATTTAGAAATAGTAATTTTTTTGTCCGAAGCATCATTTAAAAATATCTCGCATTTGCTATCATTTAGATCTAAACCAATTAAACTAAATTCGTTTTTGATAAAGGCCAAATCTTGTAAAACAGTCTCCACATCTCCTCCTAGGGTCCCGTCGTCTAGATACCATACATTGAATTTAGAATTTAACTGCCGAATAATAGGTTGAATAGCTAAACTGAAAATTACCGGTCCAAGTGGGTCTCCTTGTTGACAACCAACAGCAGATTCCAAAAGGTTGTCCTTATATAATAATTTAGAGGGGTACCTGTAACATTGCCAAAGGAAATTATAGATTTTGGGGGTTTCTAATTTAGCTTGGGTCAACAAGGTATCCCTGTTCACTGAGTTGAAAGCATTCTTCACGTCAACCTTGAGAATTACCTCGCTTCTCCCGGAGTCAAGGTAGGTTGACAAAGCATGTATGGCAGCCTCACAGCCCCCCTTTGAACCAAAACCAAGTTGGAGGGGCTGGAATTTTGTGGCTAGGTCGTTTTTGTAATGCTGGCAGCAAAGTTTGGCTGCCATACGTCGATATGTGCATCCCACGGCAATGGGACGAATGCCACCATCTCCCTTGCGCAGGGCACACAAATTAGCCCCATACAGAATGTCTATGATGGCTTCGTCCACACTGCCGGAGAGCATCATATTCATGAGGGCCGTAAGCTCCTTCAGAAGGACTTCGCCAGCCTCCCCAGCACTCGACCCCAGAAGATCTTTTAAATGCTGTGGGGTCAGTGCATCGAGGCCACCAGCAGAGCCACTTCGAAAGGAGGTTACGGCTGTCAACACTTCCTTGGCCGTTACGCGCAGGCAATCAGGGTCAGGCTCAGGCGTCTCAGGAAAAGAAAGGCCATCCGCAGGCGCCGGATGCTTACTCCGCAGACCAGCGAGGGTTTCTGGAGAGCAGGGCGCCACTACATCGTTACTAAAAAGTAATCTCGATGCACCACTTATGTCACCATCCCTTAATTTTGATTCCACCAAATTGTAAATATTATTTTTGCGAAAAATTGTAAATTTTGGATCTAAATTATCTAAAGAATCGTTGCAATTATTTTTAATTTGTGATGTTAATGAATTTGTTCGATTCGTTGATCGATTTTCTGTCCTGACATGTAAAATTTTGTACGGGAAGGTGAGTAGCTGCTCCCAAGTTGTTTTGGAGTTCTCTCGAACTACAAGACCTATACATTTGGATAAACTTTGAGCAACGATAGGTCTTGCACCACGAGGAATCCTTTTTAAGATCTGAACGGAATTTTTTAATTGAGACAATTTTTGCCAAAAGGGAATTTCAAAATGATTGGGGTCGGAGACTATAGCAGTGACAGCAGGCTGAGATGGGTTTGAAAATACATGTCGGGGCTTGTGTACTTTCCCAACATGTATTTTCAAGCCTCTCTCACCGTTAAAAAAACGGGCTTGGGAACAGTGTGGGCATTGCACTAGATTCAATAACGATGTAGTAGGTTGACTTACCTCCGCATCGCCACTGTATAGTGACATGTACTTATAATCCTTACACTAATAAAAATATCCACAAAACATACCTCTTACTTACACTATATTTACAAAAGGCAAAAAAAATTATACTAAAATATAAACACTATTATATAAAAGAATTGCGCTGGTGACGTAGGGTGACAGGCGCGTTGGCAGTTGGCTGCCGTTGCCGTGGAGTCGCCCGTTGCCTTGGGAGCGGCGTCCTGCGCGTCCTGTCTCAACTATGTTGTTAATTCTTCATCACAAACGCCTTCAAGCAAATAAACCATCAAACGCCGGCCAACGAATTGCCACTTGTCTAGAGGGGCTGAGATCAGATCAGATCATCACTTTAAAATAAGTACATTTTATCCTCTCATTTGAGATTAGATTTCACTGGTTATTCAAAAACAGTAGGTACTTCCTAAATGCTATCCATTTCGTATTCAAAATAATAATTTTAATATAATATTATAATATTTGACATTGACACTCTATTTTCACTCTATTTTCTTGATAGAAGACCAGAAGACTTGGGGTTCCTCGATTTCTGGATGGACATCTGATAAAGTATGTGCTTGGCTTTTTTCTATTTCCGGATGGATATGTGACGAAGAACATGCGTCAGAAGAATCTATTAGTAGATACAAAATCACCTGCAGCCCGTCCGTGCATTACTATACACCTGCGTGTTATTTAAACGCAGCGCGTAGTGGCCATACAAAACGAGAACCCGAAAGCGAGTCTGCACATCTGAAGTTCTCAACACGCAATTAACGATACGATACGGATTGATAGACAAACAACAAAACAAATCGATCCTATAGATAAGTTAGAATTTTGTTCTTTTTAATCAAGGCACGGAACCCTAAAAACAGTATAATTGTGAAAATCGAGGGGGGAGACAACTTTTTGTGACGGACAGATGGACAGACCGAAATTCAAATTTGTTATTATATATATATATAATATCGTTATAAACCCTATACGTGACTACTAATAACCTACTACTAGCTTAGACTATATATTTATTACACAAATAATGTCTACTAATACGGTATAAGTTGACACAATAATACATACATCCTATGACAGGCACACATTACATGGGTGGTTCTATACAATATAATAGTCTAATGGTAATATAGACATGAAAAATAACCTACACATCATATAAATTACTTTTTAAATGCGAGTCTCGTAGCATATTCTGCGATGTAGCAATACAAAAGCTACGAAAATTGCTACGAAAGAGTAAGCTACGAACAACCGGTTACAAAATAATTGTATGCACATAATTATTTGTGCAACGCCTGCTTTGTACGGACATCCAAGAACAAAGCAGAGGCGAGATGCGAGGAAAGCTGACTTGATGCGAGGAACTACAAAATTTACAGGAATAGACATGGTGTTAAGCCGATTTAATAAATATTAATAGCGCTGTAAATTTATCAAAGAAAGGAACGAATAGTGTAGGAAGCAAAATGTGCAATGAGAAATATTGAATGAGTAGTTCTGAATAGAGTATATTTATAGACTTTTTAACAGCATGTAGAAGATATTATGTATAAGGCCACCTACTCGTTTTACAATGAAAGTGCAAGGGTAATTGACGTGTCTAGGCTTCCTATTCAGACCATAACATCTAAAGACATGTTTAGATTTTTGTAGATATATTGGGATCGAAATGTATGTCACTGAAGATAATTAAATAGTCATAGTGTCGCTGAAATTATAAGGGTTGTCAGAACTTCATAAAATCGCGTGTTTTAACACACACACACACACACACACACACACACACACACACACACACACACACATACATTTTATTAACTTAATCCTAATCCAGTTCTGGAACGTACGCAAGGACCTCCCTGTATCTACTTTCGGCCAGAACCTTTCAGCCATCGTATTTTTTATACCACTGAGGTGGCAGACAAGCACGTGCCCCATCTGATGGAAAGTGGTTACGTTGCCTATAGACGTGCGCACCAGGGTGCAACACCAGGGGAGTCACACTCTTGCTGACAACCCTGAAATCACAAAGGGTTTCTGTGCGTTTCTGTGTCTTCAGTGTAGTAGACAAAGCAGGAATAGCCTGGTGAACCCACTGACTGCACAAAAATTCACCAGTGAGGTCTGGCTACCCTACTCACCACCGGGAACACAACACGAGGTTATTATGGCCGCGGTATTCTGTAGGGCGGAGGTACTTCCCCAGTCGGACTGCTCAATTGGATGGAAATATCGTCGTGTCCTACCTCCTACACCATCTGAACGTGATTAAGTAAAAATCCCAAAGATCTTCACTAACTTTCATTATTGATGAAATAATAGAAGAAGTACGACTCAAATGCATCCTTAATTAATATGCACCAACTTATTATGCGCCGACTTATATACTTTTTCTAATACGAGTATTAGAAAAAATAATTAAATTCAGTTTCGTGGGTAGACTCCGGTAACACCTCCAGAGGTGTTACCGGAGTTTCGAAAAATATTCGTGGGTAGAGATCCGTGGGTACAGAACAGAAACAATCAGCAACATCGTGCCTAACGTATAAATAAATAAGACTTGGTAAAAAACATAAGTAATAGGTAAAATTTTTTGTTGCATTACCTTAATTTAATTCATATAGTATTTTTTTTTTAATTATGAGTAAAGAAAATGAATTACATAATTTACGCCACAACTAGAATTTTCAAGAGATGTACCTAAATATGTATATTCTGTACACTTCAATAGTTCATAAAACACTTTGTTGCCTTTAAATATTAAAGCGTAGCCTCTTAATAGCGCCACATCCAGTCTGGTTGGTTGGGACGATGTAACAGCGAAAACCGCAGGTGTTTCATTATTCTGTTTTAATGGTGTTGGCGTCACGTTACCGTCAGCCCTTACGTGGCGAGAACAGAACCATCTGAGGAGTCGCCCCATGTACAATTGGAAACTTTTTTCTTCTTCTAAAATTTATGTGGTTATAAGACGTATGTTGCTATCAACGGACTCGACCGTATTATACTAGTTTAAGCAGAAGCAGAAAGGACGTATGTCGTACCTATATCATTTTGTAGCATTAGATCGTTTTACATTGTCCGATATCCGATATCCGATATCCAATATTGAAGGCAGTCAATTGTATGATATATGTATCTCTCTTTCCCATTGTCCGGCCCGATATCGGTTATCGGAGTCAACACCACTGTTTTGGACCGATATCGAATCACAAAGAGACTAAAACAGACACTGCAAGAAATTTTCGACCTTAATGACATTTTCTTAGTTACATGTCTTTATGCGTTAATTGATGACGAGAACTTGATATCATGTCATGTCCATAAGGTCAAAAATCGCTTGCACTTTAAAAAAAAAATTTCATCCCTGGCATATCTAACTAGTCTGTGCTTTCGAACAAATGACCGTATCGGGCCGATTTTATCGGATAAATGTGGAAACAGCACAAAGTGTCGGCTATTGGCGTCCGACACCGATATCGGATATCAGATGAGTGTGAAAACGCTCTTACTCAGGAGTCATTTTTCTAGCAGAGTTTTGTTTGTGTTTACGTCACGTCTAGCAGAAGCAGGCCACGACGGTCCCCCCTCCTTACCGTGATCGAGTCGCGGACCGCGTGGTCCCCCCTCCCGAAGAGGACCAGACCGAGAGACACAATGGCTCTGGGTCAGCCGGGGTGCGAGGGATACGTCGCGAGACAACGTCACCTCTGGCCTAGTACAACGACCCACAGACGGCGTGCGGTTTAGTCGGTTCAAGTCCGACATAACCTCGCCCTTCGGCTCCGGAGGGGGGGGGGGGGGGGGGGAATTCAAGCACAATTAGTTTTTTTGAAGTGAAAACTTCTTTAGCGGCGTTGGATGGGTAAAAAGTGTTAAACTCGCGTCAGGATCATTTGACCTTTGAACCGTAACTGACGACTGATGTCATACAATATTAGCTACAGACTGCCTATTTTGCAAAATACGATTAATAGCTTCATAGCACAGCGGTTAGCGCTTCGACTGTAAGTATTTATGGTTTCAGATAGTACCGGGTTCGAACCTGGGCTTCTGACACTTTTTATGATTATTTTTCTTCTTGTAATTTAATACTTTTTATGATTATTTTTTCTTTTTGTAATTCATTAATTTCTTCTGACAGAAAATTTGTGATAGGTTCTAAGATTGACGCTATATTATAGGTATGGTATAGTATGGTATGTTCTTTTTATCTTTTTTCTGTACCTATATAACGAAGAAAGAAAATATTTTCACTTCTGCCGGCACTCCCGGAGTGCAACCCGTCTTTTTTTATTTCTATATTTTTTGTATATTCCTGAACTTCCACAGAATGTTTTCGGAAAAAAGGGATTCCGGGACGGGATCAGTATTATTCCACGTCGGGCGAACGAAAACAGAAGTCCACGCAGGCAAGGCGTTTCAGCTAGTAATATCTAAAACTTGAGAGGCAATTCTACTTTATGATAATATATTATTTAGTTTTAAAATTGAACTTAATTCGTCAGTTTAGCCTACTTAAAGTGCGTTGTTACGATTACCACAAACCCGCATAGAGTAGGTACTCTTTATTAATATAACTGAGTTGTTAGATAGTTACGACCTACCAAGCTTCTACTCTACTTCTTAATTTAAAAGTCACAATAGGATTTTTTTGGGATGGATTCAAACGCAACTGTATTTGCTACCAGTATTCCACCAACAAAGATATTATGTATAATACATAACTATCAACTCGTTATTAAAGTGTTTTAAAAGAGATACATAACCAAAAAGAGAAAATGAAGTTAAAACATTGCTGTCGAGATTCTTATGTCACGTATAAGATCACTTTACATCACATTTTACACCTTTGCCCTTTATGAAAATGTGACGACGCTTACGGAAATTAATTATATGCTGCTAACTATACTCGCGGCACGCTATGAAGGTCGTTTTGACATTAACTAAGTTACGATATTGACCGAGCAAAACGGTCTAGTCATCTGTAGTTGAGTTGATAAGTTAATAGATAAGGTGGTACTTAAAACCGGCCGTGTAAAAAAGAGAGGGAGCAAGCAAGCTCTGCCAAGTTGTCTTAGTACTTAACGGCCATCATACCGTGCCGGTAGTGTAAAAGCATAAATGCAAAAACGTTACCTGCACATATCTTGACCCCAAACATGTTACAAAATGTACTATTATTGGGCAGTACACGTTCTTTGAGGACAGTAAAGCTTGTTCCGACGGCAGAGGAGCTTAACTACACTAGTCTTCTTCTATTTTGATCTAATGGCAATTTTTAGTACACTTTGACGTGTCCAGCCCAAAATTCGGCATTGCTAATTCGACATTGACTGCCGCGATTGCTTTGTTGCGGCACGCCATTTTGCATTTTATTATTAAAAAAAAAATTGTCAGACCAATTCGAGCGCGCCAAAGTCTCGTTTTTCTCGCGGCTTGGGGTTATGATATATCCCGGTAGCTATACCAGTGATGATACCAATGGCGATGGTGCGTCACGTGACACGTAACAACAGACACGCCCAAAGGTTTCTAGTGTCAGTCATCTGTCATTTGAAGGATTGCGTGCCTTTCTATTCGATTCCTCAGATTCTAACGGTCACAACACATTCTATCGTCTATTAGAGCACGTACAATAATTTGTTTCAATAAACATACATAAGCGTAATCACGCTTATAAATATCTGAAGGCAGAGGTGTATTAACACCCACGTTTCGCCAATTATAATTTTAGGTCCTACGTAATAGGGGGCGAGCCTATTGCCGTCAAGGGGACACCTATAATTATATGATTAAACAACTATTTTTCATGATTGACAGCCTCCGTGGCGTAGCGGTAGTGAACGCGGCCGCTACGCAGGAGGCGCGGGTTCGATCCCTGCTCAGTGCAAATATTTGTATGTATGAATATAGGTATTTGCATTGGTCTGGTCGTGCCTCGGAGAGCACGTTAAGCCGTCGGTTCCGGTTACCATACAAACATCTATGGCAGTCGTTACGGGTAGTTGGAGCCCTCAAAAGTTCCAACAACTAGCCTAACTGCAATGCTTCGATATCGCCTTTGGGTTGTGAAGGTCAGATGGCAGTCGCTCCACAGAAAATATCGAAGTTTAGCCAAATCCACAGTTGGACTGACAGACTCCAAGTTGATAGCTTCGGATGCGACTGGGATTAACGCTAGGATGAAGAAGAACTATTTTTCATGAAAGTATCATACAAGTACAAAGTGACAATATACATAGAAAAAATAATTCAATACAAACGATATATGAAATTGACCTGTCGCCTCCCTTGGTGGCAATAAATTTCTTAGAAGAGATATTTGTAGTGACTGAAAATAGCAACGAGCGAAATTTCATAGCAGTGGATGATAATATTATCATATTATGTAAATTGTTTAGAGGCGCATACTCGTACCGCTACACGAAGCGGGCTTCTGCGTGCGCTTGCCGCCACGCGCACCAAGATACCGCGTCCGCTATTACGAGTACTATCGCGCTGTTTTGAACACCCTCTAGTCATCGTCAATGCGAATCAATAAATTCAACCCTTTTTATGATTCAGTCATTCGCTTTTATTGGACTTGTACGTGCGCCTGAGCGTGCATCATTCAACGACAATAAAAAATTCGGAACGACCCTTTATATCGCGTACGAAAAATAAAAAAGTTAATGTTTCATTTTTTTTGACAAACTCGACGCGTTCACGTTGTCTGATGAGGATTTTTTAAGAACTTGTTTACGATTAAACTTATTCTGTGTTATGAGACAAGTAACAACTACACTTACTTTTTATGACTAGTTGAAGTGTCATTGTTATTTTATTCAATATCTTATTCACCAATTAATTCGTGATTAATTTCTTAACGTTATTATGGTTAGCTTTTAAAACCATTTCCTTTTTTACTCATTACTCAAACAAGCTGGCTACAATATTTGCAAAATAATTCAAGAATATTTTTATAGCTTTCTTTACTGATGCGGCAAAATTACACACAAACGGAGCGAAGACAATTTAAATAAGGCAAAAACCGACATAGAAAAAGTGAAAGGCTCTGCAAAAAGTTCCATTAAAGCCGAGTTACAAATGGGAACAGAACGGCGAAGTGTTATCCAGGATATCTTCCTGGGAATGCGCGACCGGCGGGCCCACGCTTTTTGAACACCATCAGAGGACGAATACATTCACAAAATACGTGTATCCAATGTCGGGTATGATTGATTTCTTGTATATTGATGTTGTATTATGGTAACACTCGTTTTGGATGTCGGCTTAAAGCATTACGCTCTTTCAATGTAGACTTGTAAAGAAACCGATAAATAGGTTCGTGAGTGACACTAACCTTAATATTTGAAATGTAACAAAATGTCTTTTAATCTTAATATATTGGTGTGTTTTGAACAGTATCGATCTGTTAAAAATGTTTTCATTTACATAAGTATTAGGTATTTACCAAAGTTGTACTTTCTTCATTTTCTACTGCAATTTAATCGAACCCATTTTGCCATCATCCAAGAAACCCGCACTTTATTTTCTCACTAACACTAATCTAATCACTCAAGTTATCTTGATTGGCATCTCAGGGGCATTAGCTCAATCGTTTAGCAGACATCATTAGGTATATTAAAACTTCTACCTCCGAGTTCCGTCGCGCAGTTTAACAGTAAGAATAATTGAAATTTTACACAACGGTAAGTTACCAACTTTGAGTTTCGGAGGTCTAATTTTGACGTACACTTTGACGTAGATTCGTTTTATAAAAGGTTGAGCAAAGAGCTAGAAATTCTACAATTCATTTGAAATAGTATGAACCGTCTGTTTGGAGGAAGAGTTTCTTTCAATTTCGTTTGTTATGATTTTAAAAATAGACTTTCTGTACAAAGTGTTTGCCGCATCTGATCACGCGATCGCATAGTTATCGCAACTGATCGCCACTGGCCATAAGATCAGATAATGTATCTGTTTTCAATTATAATATTAAGATTTTTTTTTTGATAATCAAGAGTTAGGTTGTATATTTCGTGATAACTTATTATTATATGACAATTAAAAAGTATGACGTATGTATATATTAACTGGTAGGTATAAGAGCTTTTTCACATTGTCTGATAGCCGATATCTGACATCCGATATCGGAGGAAGTCAAACATTGTCCGGCCCGATATTGGCTATCGGAGCCAACACCATTATTATGGCCCGGTATCGGATTACATAGAGACTAAAACAGCGACCATTTACTTAATCCATTCAACCTTAATGATATTTTCTTAGTTACGTGTCTTTTCGCGTTATTTGATGACGCTGATCAAGAATATAAGAAAAGAAATCGATACCATGTCATGTCAATAAGGTCGTTGCTTGTACTTTTTTTCTTTTTTCAGCCCTAGCATCCCTAAATAGTTTGTGCTTCCGAGCAAATTCCCGTATCGGGCCGATTTCCATCGGATAAATGTGAAAACAGCACAAGGCATTAGGTGTCGGCTATCGGCGTACGACACCAATATCGGATATCAGATGAATGTGAAAACGCTCTTAAGCTTCCTTACAACTTCCCGTTTTGACGTAAATAACTAATTTGACTAGACAGTCAAGCACCCCAATATAATGTAATGGTTCTTTAATTAATGGCTAAAAGAATGCGTTTCAGATCAAACCGTAGTATTAATTTACGTCTTAAGCATTACACGACCATATTTTGATATTAAAACGAAAACTCTGTGCGAATTGTTATATTTTTATACTTTCCTGGCACGGGTTGGAAAAAAAGCATTAGTAAATTACTCGATGCCTTCGGGAATATATTATACAAATATAACGTGTTTTCGTTTCATCTTCATGCTGAAGTCTAATATTATTTCCAATAGTAATTTTTGAATTATTTGTCGATATGGGTAGATTATTTGATGGAATGATCTTTTATGTGCAGAAGTAGAGCTGTAGGCTATAGAGGAATGTAAATTTGAAAGTCAAAATTTCCTGGGTTCGGTGTTCAAATATTTTGATTGGTATATGAGTTCTTCCTGGAGCGATGACTTCAACAACTTCCCAGCCCCGATAGGCCTGAACCTGATTACCCACATCAACCACATCACCCTGATACCCTATCAGGTGCACCGACAATTAGTGCCTATAGTATCCTCTAGAATTATTTTGACATCACAACTCAAACTGTAGATAATATCTTCAAATTAAATTTTTATCTGCCAAGAAAATAATAACTCACTTAGTATTTGCATAACCTTGCTTAGCAGATTATTTATTAAAACGTGACCAGCAAACAGCGTGGCCCTTGTACAAATATACCCTATCTCATTCTGTAATTATTTTTTTAAATACTTTGGTAGCCGTCGCTTAATAAACAGTTGAAGAAATAATTACGTATTAATCAAGAGTCGGTTATTATTAAAGGCTTTTATATATTATATATTTAAGTAAGGCATATTGAGTTACAAGGGGTTCTTACTTGTCGACGTACGACGTAATGACCTTCGTGTCACACAATGTCAAAATGCTTATTATTTTTATATAACTTATTCTACAAAGAATATTCAGGCCATAATGAGGTCACCAGCCCATTTTATACGACCAACTTGTCCGTTACGATAAAAAAGATTCAATATTTCGTGACGAAAAACGTGAGAGAAAACCAGCAATGAATGCATATTCCTTTTGGTTTTTTTCTCTCTCTCGCATTATGTATATGGAAGCCTTGAAATATAAGTTACTTACTTTCGCTTGCGCATCGTTGAGCATCTCTTGAATGTCCATACATTTTATTATTTCTCGTCTCGTAACGATTCACGTGTACCTAATTTAGAATTGTCTGAGTACGCTCAGACGATGTTTTTTTTTATATTTTTTAAGTTGATCGACTGATCTCAATCAAACTTACACGTACTTGTATGCTTCTTTTTAATAAATGGTTACTTTTAGACAAGTAAAACAGAATATATTTTTGTAAACATTTAATATTTTACCCGATTGCCAAGACGGGTTATGTTTTTCGCGCGTATCTAGTATGTTTGTATGTATGTTTGTAATATTCTTTATTACGTCATATCTTCTGAACCACTGTACGGATTTCAATGATTCATATCTCAAATAAAAGGTTTTTTTGCCCAAGTACTCTTGGGTATTTAAAATATGAACAAAAGCCATAATATTTTATGTCAATTTTACTCAAGAAATTACGATATAACATATTTTTGGCATTGTTATGAATCACTTACTATGAAAATTGAAATTATGTAGTTCATTGAATTATTTAAAATAAGTAAAAAAAAGCCAAAACAGTGGTGTTGGCTCCGATAACCGATATCGGGCCGGACAATGTGAAAGAAAGATACATATCTCATACATTTGACTTCCTCCGATATCGGATGTCGGATATCGGATATCGGATGTCGGATATCGGATGTCGGATATCGGATATCGGATATCGGATATCGGATGAGTGTGAAAACGCTCTTATGTACCCATTTTCGCAAATAAAGGATTATGATTATGTTTGTTTTTTGGCGCCCAAAAAAACACTTAAATTTATCGAGTGGGGTATCAAAATGAAGGAAATTAAAAGACGATTACAAAAATATATGTCATAACTAAAACGTATGAAATAAAATAACTTATTTGAAATAAAATAATATATCTGACTTATGCTGAAAAGATCGAAACAAACTTTATAGCAGGCGGTACCCATTAATGGGTATCAACTGATACAAAGATTGTTTCGATCTTTTCAGCATCAGTCGGGTTTTTTTTTAACCATACTTACTGAATTGTAAAGGCTTTATTGAATTAGTTTTAATCAAGCGTCAATCTATTTTCTTTTTAAAATGCTAATAATAGTGTACGTTCTCAGTACGCCTCATTTGAGCATGAAATTCCCTATCTATTTTAACCTATAACGATCTTAATATTCGGCTGTACCTTCAAGTACCACTAGGTACCACTTGTCACTAGGTACATGACCTTTAGAAGGTTAAATAACATTACAAGAGTTCTCAATATCACGTAATTGTAATTAACGAGTGTTAATCTAAGGCGTTTTAGATTAAATTTGTATTTGATTAGAATGCATCGGCACACGTTCTAATTAGACAAGATTAATTGCGTATTAATCGTATTTCTTATTCAGAGAACCATAACTAAAGGGTTATTAACTATCGATCCAGTAAAATTAAGTTTATAACCTTTTATTATCAAAGGTTTTATACTGCTAAGGTAGCAAACGAGTATACATAAGTTTGGTGGAAAATGGTCTCAGTATCTCATAGATTTATACAAGATCTAATAGTCACAAGAGCTCGTCATTATTAAAAAAGAAAAACATGGGTTATTTTATATTTAACTATCAGTATAGTTGCACTGATCGACGCATAAATTTATGTATTTAAGTTAAAAAGGTCTTGATTAGACTTAATTACAATTACCTATTTGATAGCAATGGAACCTGAGATGTGGCCAAAAGCAGTAGGGACGTGGACATCTCCTAGTAACAGCGATAATATTACTTTTTTTAAGCGATACAATCAAACCAAAATTCATTACACCAGATCAACAATCAGTACTTTTTGCTCATTCACTAAGTACAGCAGAAATCAACAACACGAAAGAATTTCACAATTGTTTGCTTGGTGGGAGAATAAATATTTTTTTAGGGAAGTGTATTTAACCGCAGAAGGAAATAAGGCGGGCGAAACATCACCGATTATGTTCGAAGATAATACGGGGTGGTGTTATTTATTACGCTGGTAGCAGGGGCGATGATTTAAGTAAAGCAGATAACAGAGTCGATTTACAGCGCTAAATAACATGTTTACAATCGCTTTCTTATTTCTGAGGTGAGGCGAGCTGTTTGTTCCCGTTATTTCTTGTACGTAATGCTTTATTTTTATATCAAAATGGGTGTTTGCTTTGCTGTTAGGGTCAGAAGGCCTTGGTTTAGCTAATAAAAATGGTTAATATGTATTATTTTTAACATAGCTTATAACTTATAGCATATATCAATACTGTGGGTATAGTTACTGTAGGTACCCTACTAGTATGTGAAACATGAGAATGAAAAAAAAAACATAATGAAAGATGATAAGATATAAAGCAGACGTATAAATGTATAATTATATAAACACTAGAGAATTTTAAGGCATAGGTAGACCTACAATATGGCTTATGAAAAGGCAATACAAGCAATTTCCTAGAACTGTTATTTATTTTTTGCGTATTGTTTGTTAAATACCTTTATAGTCTGGATCCATAATTCACAAGCGTGTTTAAAGCCAATATTTCATTTGCGTTGCAGTGTAATTTGCTTACAATTTACATACAAATTTATGACTTTTAATATTACAAGCTTAAAAAAAAATTAAATTAGAATGCTACTGCATACGAAAATAGAATAAACATAAAAATATTTTTAGTCCAGTTATTTAGAAAAAATAAAATAAGTAGGTAGGTATTAACTTCTTAAAATTCTATTAGTAGTGTTAGCAGACCAATGGTTCTGTTCACTTCAATTTTATTCCTTACAACATTGCTTATATGGTTTGGCTGCATTATAGAGATAATTATATTATGTTTAACATCATGCACACAATGCAATAACTGTTTATGTATAATTAGCAAAGTATCAATGAGTGTCATTATCGAGAAAATTAATTATAATACTTTTTATTTTATTAATATTAATGTAAACGTTCTTCAAGACAAATGTTTCATGAGTTTATGGTTAGACAGCACTGATCCAATATCCAACAAACCACAGTCTACGTAAATTAGCCACTCTTAGTGTAAGTAAGTAGGTACTACTCGCTTGGGGCCGCATTGCGTCTCTCTTCGTGTCACTTACTGTGAATCTCTCCACCGAAGTCACACGTTACACATATTTTAGAGACGTTTAGTCTCATATTGATGTGTAAAATGACTCAACAAGTCTAAAACTATTATAGAAACTTTTTAGTATGTGAATAAGTTTCTAAATTTAATGAAAAATATTTAAAATTGTTCTGTCAATTTTTTTCACTTCAAATAAAACGATGAACACAAATGAACATCTTATTTCTTTTATTTATATCTTTCTACAACAAAAAATATACCTCACTTACATTTTGTAGTGAAGCCTAGTTTGGGACCGAGATCAGACCTAAATTTATGCTTTAACCTGTTTATAATAAAGAAGTAAAGGTTTATGAAACTTAATATATTGCGTAAGAACTAATTGATAAATAGAGAATAGAGCAGAACTGATGTAATATAGGTTTTTAATTAAACATCATATCAACTTAATTCTCAGTTGTATTCTACTGTTAATACTGCCATTTGAAAAGATATATACAAACTTTATTAAAAGTCTGTAATATTTTGCACTTTGCTGTCACCAATCTCATAGGCGTTCGTGAATAGAAGGTATCATGGTACAGGGAACTATCCAATCAGTTGCGAATCAGCGGTCATCCATTTAAGGCTTGATCATGGCGGTTGTTTACCGCGCAGATTGATTAGCCAGTTTGATAGCGTTTAACAAACATGTACGTAAAGCTAATTAGTATTCACAATGTTTCTAGTGTATTAAGTTGCTTGAATTATGTTCATGGTGAACTCGCTTGCTTATTTTTACTTTGTTTAATAAGTTTAAACATGCATGTGTGGTCCCACAACTTCGTTGTTTCATACTTAACCGAATAATTCAGTATCGCCTTTTTCCTCTACCCCGGAATTCTGTTAAGGAGGATCGAAAAAGCGATAGCGATATAATCCTAAAATGGTGGTTTTGAGAGCCGTAATTTTCGAACTGATATCATCTGGAATGTTAGCCTAAGTTAATGTACCAAATTTATGTACCAAAAGAATATAACATGGTTCAAAAACCGTCGGCGAGTACTTTACGGACATCGAATCAATAAATGCTTGCAGCAGTACACGTGACACTTTGTGAAAGTGTAGTTATTAGAATGATTTACTTAAGAATGGATCTAGGTACTAATTTTTGAGTTGCTGTGTGTTCTCTTTGCCTCTAATACCAATGCATAACTAATCAACATGGGGAAGAATTGGAAAGGGTTACTCTTTTACGAAATTACCTGTAATTAAAGTCTTGTTTGATTACAATACGTTTTATGAATTAAAAATAACTTTAACAATGAAAAGTTGAACAATCAACATTACGAAAGCCCTATAATAACACTTTCTTTCAAATGTTATACCTTACATATATTACCAAGTGTTTTTAAATACTTGGTATAGTCATTTTCGCCACTGTATAAATAAATAAATCAATAAAAATGTTTATTTCTTATCACAAATTTTGTACAGATAATTTCAGCAGGAATTTCCATATAAGCTATTATAATGCTTATGTTTGGTAATTCCACTCTTCCAGTATAGACTTTGCTGGTTTTATATAAACAAGGCAGGGTTTCTTTGTATCGTAATACAATGTGTTAATTTTAGACAATTACATACAGATTCATTACTATAGAAAGAACGAAAGTTCGCTGCTCTGCGCTGCGCTGCGGTGTGTGTGTGTGTGTGTGTGTGTGTGTGTGTGTGTGTGTGTGTGTGTGTGTGTGTGTGTGTGTGTGTGTGTGTGTTTGTGTGTGTTTGTGTGTGTTTGTGTTTGGTATGGTATTGATGATTATTTAAGTAAGGCGTGGTTCATTGAGACTGGTACTGCGTGATTATGTTACGGTGGCAGAGGGATCGTCTGTATAAGGCTATACACACAAACAGTAATATAGAAACCATACTTCTGTGGTCCTAATGAGCTAGAATTTATAGCTTCTCGTTTATGTGCTCATAAATAAATACGTTTGCAAAAATAATACCATTTTCCTCGATTTATGTTACCTTGCATGAAAATATATGATCATACCAAATACTTCAACAGCTCTTTTCGAATTTTAATACTTTTCTGTTTCTGTTACTTTATCAAATTAGTCTCAAAAAAATTATGAAAGCCATTTCATTGGTAGACAATTGTCTAGGCATTGATTGGCTAGTAGTTTCAGATTTTTTGATCGAAGACTTATCTGTTTTTTTTTTAATTTAGATATTCTGTGTAAAGACTTTAATTAAATTTATGTTTTTTAGTTTTTAATGTTGACATTTCAGTATGAGAGTAGATGAAATATCTAAAAATACATCACTAAGTGTCATACTATTGGAAATACTGTTAACAGGGCACGTTTACAAATTCCTTACTGCAACAAAAGAATTTTGTTTATAACATCCAATAACATTTTGCTCAACCTGAGAATCACTTCTAAGACTGTCCAAGACAGGAAATAGAAAATCTACTAACTTGTTAATCTAATGCGTCAGTGCTCCTTATCTCATGGTGCACAGACTTTTGAATACGACTGTTTTAAGAGTAAAATTTATGGTGAACCTTTTTGAGACTCGTTTGCAATATTAGCTTTCGAACAATCCACCCATCCGCTATCCTCCCTGCCTCAAAGGACTTCAATTAAATGTTCTCGGTAGTTCAGCAACCGCAACTAGTTCTATGATACGTTTTATTATGTTTGTGAATCACAATACCGGGTGTAAGGGGAACGCTCCCGAAGTCGAAGGCCCCTGGTATACACTACTCTCCGGACTACACTACACTACCCTCCGGATACACTACTTATTGGCATATTATTTTTTTGGATTAGGCGAAATTTTTTTTTTATTTTATTCATGTATAGTTTTTTCCATTTAATTAGCATTATTTATTTTCCATCGTATTAGGAAAGCTCAATGAAACGACAATTTCATAAAAAAACATCACACATACAGAAAAAAAAACAAAAGCCGTACTTTTTTTAGTGATGTTTTTTTATGAAATTGCCTTTTCATTGTGCTGCTGTATCTTTTTACTTGGCTTATCTTTGCTTGTACGGTTAGGTCTAACCGACTGACCAAGAATGCCTGAGCAAGATGAACATGTGTAACGGCTTGAAGGGGCCCAATACTCACGTGACTACAAAACAATCAGATTTCTTATCTGTCACAACAATAGGCTATTTGACAATTTTTTTACTTTCGAAAAATGACCACTTTGTAATATCTTATTACAAATAAAAAAAAGTGAAATTTTCTTAAGACCAATAGTTTTAAAGATATTTGATTTTAAAAAATTTCCGGTACTTGTGACGTCACACCGCGGTTGCGCGTTACAGACGCAGACAACAAAATGTAATCTATTTTCAAATCCAACAGTTTGTACTGATTTTAAAATAAAGTGTTGTGAAATGAAAGGACGTAAATCATTCGGCGCAGTTCTGTCCACATGCCACAGGCGCCCAAACGCGTAACTGCGTGTTGGCCGGATCATAAAACATTTGAGACCAATCCGACCGGCAGCCCCACAGAAATATTGTCCCGGTAATATATCGGACCCCTAACTTTCTGATTTCATTGTTTGCAAATGTTTTCACATCTCCACGGATTTGTATTGCGGAAATAGTGAGAAATGTTTTTACGGTAGTTGAATTTTGATTAGAATGTTTTAACTTCTTTCAAAGTGTTTATAATTAGTTGCTTGGGTTTTAATTAGCAACTCGTAGCAGCAGGAAATTCATTTTAAACGTTAAAACAGTATTTAACCTCATAATAATACCGTGATGAAGTAGCTATTTAGACGGTTTAAAGTTTACCGCGCTAACTTTATTAGTGATTTAACTAGCCCATAGTAGTTCCCATTCTAACAGGGTGGCTCGCAAACAGATTTAACAGTTTCCGTCTGATCTTATCAACAAATACGTAGTTAGGATGAAGGGTAATCTCATTGACCATGGGTTCGACTAATTTGATTGACGGAGGACTTCTTCCAAATGAAACAAGTAAGGGTTGTAAAATAGGAATATAAAATAACGTATTTATTCATTTCTCGGCCTGGGTATAGTTAATTAATTAATTTGAATTGCACCTCTACTTTATGAGGATAGAAGTAATAAAAGTCATAGCGTACTATTATAGAGTAGTATTGGAAGAAGATTTCGGAAGAATTGAATGTTTAATAGACGTGAGTAACTTGGGTAAGTTTCTATATTGACTTCGGAAAATCAGTAAAGCTTTTCAAAAGCCTTTAGAAGTACTAACTGTAACAGTGGCATAATATATATATATATCTTATCTTATCATATAAATATAAACATTTCGTGTCACGATGTATGTTCGCTATAAACTCCAAAACTACTGAACGGATTTTGATAAAATTTTGTAACCATTTATAATATTATAGCCGCAATCCGAATTCCACGCGGGACGAGTCGCGAGCAACAGCTTGGAATATTTTAATTAACTAAAACTTTAACTAAATAAGATTGTAAAGTCTGTTTTATTGAAGATATTAAAAAAAAGACTTGCGTTGTGTTAGTTAAATGACTAACACAATAACACAAAAATATATTTTTTGAAATTCTTGCCTGTCCGCTACCGCTGAACGGATTTTGATGCGGTTTTGTTGTTTGAAAGGTCTTGGTCAGACTTAAAATCTTACATTTGTTTGATAGCAATAGGTTGAGAAGAATCGGAGATATGAGCAAAAGTAGTGTTAACCGACATCCGCGCGGACGGTACCGCGAGCAAAGGCTAGTCAAACAATATAAAATGTGTTCAAAATCCTCTAACCCTTGGTACGATATTTTAGCTCTTATTTTATACCCGAAAAATCTCTAAGATGTTATCATTGCAACCAGATGTCTTTTATATCGTTGAACAAACGACGGATTCAAGTTTTTATTGCCATTCACAGTATCCCTCGTATCAAAACAAATCTATCACAGAGTTTTAAAGCTGTCTCAAATCCAATTCAGGATTTACTATAGTAAAA
Source organism: Eilema caniola (assembly GCA_949126895.1). Lineage (NCBI taxonomy): Eukaryota > Metazoa > Arthropoda > Insecta > Lepidoptera > Erebidae > Eilema > Eilema caniola. Next base: position 10,650,326 of record OX421481.1, on the reverse strand, counting down.
TGTAGCGATAATGATATTCAGGTCCGTTAGATACGAATGTTTTGAGTACTCTTTAAGATAACTTAAAAGTGTAGACTGGTATTTAATTTTATTATTGTGTTCCTTACTTTATAAAAAAATGTGTGGGGCTTGTTTTAAATGAGTCGTACGGAATGAAATTTTTTCTTTCAACTGTTTTTAGGGTTCCATTATCCAAAGAGTAAGAACGGTACCCTATTACTAAGACACCACTGTCTGTCTGTCTGTAACTAGGGCATGTATCTCGTGAACCGCTATAGTTAGACACATGTCACAGATGATGTTTTGAATGAATGAATTTGAATACTAACAAACTAATACAAATTACAATCAGTTAAGGTAGCTACCCTTCGTGCGTAAATTCCACTCGCATTTGTCCGGTATTTTAAAACTTATCTACTGAATGACCTTGACTATAAAATTTTCATATTATAAATATGAGTTTGAGTAAAGGTGGGTGTACATTCTTGCGATTCGACCACTTGTTCCGCCGGTCGTGGAATGGATTAGTGAGGAATCTTCACATCAGATGCGCTCCACACCAAAGTGCGTGCCGGAATGAAATGGTCTTCTTTTTTAAAGAGTCTATGGTAAATACCATCCAAAACCCATCACAAGTATCCGTACAGACCCAACAGAACCCCATCATCGGTTTCTACCCCTTCGGTCCACAGGCACCATTATTTGTTTTATAAAATTATTATTTCTTTTTATAATTTATTGTAAAAGGCATTCAACAACTGAACAACACTGTTTTAACACAGAAATCTTATCTTCCCTAAATAAAATTTTCTTTATGACTTCCGAGTCTAATATTTTAACCTAGACGATTTTATCGTTCCGCTTGGTGTTTTTCATTACGATATTTCATTGCTGTAGTTATGACGTTAGCCTTTGTGCTCTTCTTAAAATAAGATAAATATTTTATTTTGAATCGTGTGTTTTTAAATAATTAAAAATGTTTAAAAATATCGGACTCTAATACTTTTATTAACAATGTAATTTGAAAGAAAACTGTCGTTTTATAGAATTGTTATATAGAGGCCAGGCATTAAATCTTAACAATAAAACTTTTGATTGACTTTTCACACTGCGCATTATCTTTGAGGAATATGGTGTAGGAAGCTCTCATCTGTATACACGTGGTGTTTAATGGTCGAGGGTCTGGTACTGGCTTTCTTTTCGGGTTTGGGGGGTAAGACAAGTATCTAAATACTTATTATATTGGCCGAAATTTCTCTTCTATTGGTTTCAGTTATTTTTTATAACTGAAAATGTCTAGGTATAAATTCAAGTCAATCTTCAATATCACGAACCTTTGACTTGGAATTTCGCCTTTAGAAGCAATGTGACTATTGAAATATTTCTTATAATATAAGATTCTATTGTTGAAGATGAATAAAATTCCTTGAATTTCATCTTTACAAGCCTCGTCAATTGACATGAGGTACGAGTAAGTGCTGAACATATGTTGTAAACTCATAGCTACAATACAGCTACAATACACCTACAAAATATTAATTCACTAGCTTTTGCTTGCGGCTCCGCCCACGTGGATGTTGGTTGTCGCGACCAAACATAGCCTATGTTACGCTAGTACTATTATCTATTCTGTGCCTATGTTCTTTCTCAAGGTCTAATTTACCCCTTTACCAAATTTCATCAAAATCAGCTCAGTGATTTAGGTGTGAAAGACGGACATACAGACACACACACACACACACTTTCCCATTTGTAATTTTAGTATGGATCACATATTCGATACGCCTCGATACAGAAAATGAACGACATGGTTTTACCAGTATAAGGTATTTATTTTAGATTTGATTCTCAATATCATGGTTATGGTTATGGTGGCCAAGGTCTATGGGAGTCTCTGGGGATATCTTATCCAAACTACGGTATCCCTGGATTACTCTATACAGGTGGCTGTGAAGACTATAATGGTCAATTTAAGTTCACTCTACGGGGTTTTCGTCCTAAGGAGATCCTGGGGAGGAGGACACGCTGAAAAGACATATAGTATTCGTACATATCATATTTAAAGCCTATATTCAGTAAGAGGGATGTACTACTTTGCAAACGAGCTGATATTTTCGTGCAGTGTATGGGAAAATCTGATTACTACCTGAAAATATCTCGATTCATAACTAATACTGAGGTGACAATCTGTCAAATCTGTCAATGGAAATCGATATTCTAGACTGAGTTTCATTCAGGCCAAACAAATCTGCACCTTGTTATTTTACCAGATGACAAGGTTCTCTATCGCAAGTCTGTCACTGGCGGAATCAGGTCCTCACTGGCATTGCTCGCCATAGAGAAAGATTGGATTGGATTAGGGGTCTGAGTGATAATACATTTCACATTATGTTATACTAGTTCAAAATATACGACAGTGAATATAATATTCCACCATGTGTCGCATAATATGAAATGCATGTATGCGGTCATTTTAAAATTCAACCTTTATAAAAAGCTACATTACATTTTTATGTTATAAAGGCAGATTCATTAGAGCACTCATGCACCCTCATTCTCCATCTAATAACGATTTTACAAGAAATCCTGAAACCATAATGAGCTCTTGTTTTTAGATACGTGGAACGTTATATAGGTTGTTGGAGTTCGTATATTGTGGATGTAATTATATATACCTACAATGCTTTATATTCCTACTCCCCTTGACAAGTAGCAATTTGTTGGACGATTTATTGTACAATAGAATGATAAATGTATTGGATTGACACATATTTTGACGTTTATGTCAGTCGTTAACATATGTCAATCCCATACACGGATCAATCTATCCTATTCTACAAAAGTATTGCCACTCGACTAGAGAATCTGATGTGACGTCTCTATTTTAATGGCTACTAGGCTTTATATTAATAAAGCTCAGTGAATGCTACAATTTGGACATCGTTCAAAATTTACTACAAAGATTTGGTGCGTAAGTTATCTTCAGAAAATGTTCTCTTATATAAAATCCTTTTATTATTTCTTTCTAATTTTTTTCAAAGGATTTCTGCACAATTATAAACCACAATAGACTTTGTATAAACTATACTGTCTCTCTCAATTCCACAAAATAAATGTGTATCAAATTTATGTTATTGAATTATACTAGGTGATACTAAACTAAAACTTCTATCACTTTTCATAGAATGCAATGCAATCTCTTATCAAACCTAATTCGATAAGTACTCTTAAATAATGATCGATTTGATTGTATTTTAGGGTAATAAAGGTTAGATAAATTACGGCAAATGTCGTCTATTGGTTATAAAAAGGTCAACTAAAGTGTCATAGATCGTCGTCGGGACCCACAGTTCTGCGGCGACGCCCACTAATACGTTTTTACAATCGTCCAGTGGTAATAAAACAAGGATGGGGCTCGGATTAAGCTCGTTTATCATTCGTTTTGATGGCCCTTTTTGCTGTAATCATTCATTTTTCTTCCGTTGTTTTCTGCTTCCTTTGCGTTTAAATGCCTTTTGTTGGTCGTGAAGCAAAACTCTTTTTATCAAATTAACTTACCTTAAGTTTTTCCAGGCTTAATTTATTGAACTCATAACCTTTAGCAATGAACGTGAAGGTTGAGCACCTCCACGTTCATTCATTTTTGTGATTTAACGAATATAGTCGCGTGCTATGAGTACCTTAAATTCTTCATGTCGTGGCTGTTAAATCAATTAATGAGTTAGGGCGACTTGAAAGCTTCAATCAAATAAGTTTTTGATGTAAACTTCATGCACGTTGTTAAAGAGAATGTCAAGGCAGATTTTTGCTATAAAATTCACTATAGTAATTGCAAAACAGTAAAACTTATAGTTTTATAGCGTGTCGGTTGTCATAAATGTTAATTGCTTTATTTCCCAGTGTTCGGTGCGAACGCTCGAATTTATGATGGTGGCTGTTTGTGCCTTTTTATTTCTTTTTCCATTGTTTTTGAATTGAATATCTGAAATTCTTGAACAGTACAGGCAAATATTCCGTCATGCGCAAATGAGAGGAATGTTTATTTTTAAAAAAAATTTACTAATGGTTTTTTATTGGTATAAAGAAAAACATTAAATTTTGTCTTAAAATCTGGTAAAAAATATATGTAACCTCAAAAGGAATTAGATTGTGAAATCAATGTACACCAAGTCTAAAATTTTATATATCCTCGACCTGTTCTTCAACAAATATATTGAATGGTAAAAATAGCGTCAGTTGTTCGCTAGCCAAGTATAAAACCCATCAACCTTTTACTTTGGAACTATGGCGTCGACAACACCATGATGTCTAGTCATTACAGTGACTGGCACAATAATAACGATGTTCTATTAAACCACTAGCTTCATTCCCAAACATTATTAATCATTCAATACAGACATAAAATTTCTACGTATCCTACTTCAATATTATTATATTCTATTATTCGTATTCATATTATATTCATAGAGCAATTAAATATAATTTGTAATAGATAATAAAAAAAAAACTAACATCTATCTAGAATATTTTTTGATTACAGTAATTAAATTACATATTTACTATATGTAAGGGTTTAAATACTCGTTATACTTCTTAGATGTTTTCTACAATCAAAATATAAAAAAATAATATTTGAAATGAGAGACAAAAAAATAAGAATACTAAGTACATATGTGATAGCAATATCAGTCGTATGGACAAAAAATAATTAATACCTTTTAATTTCGATGCCACCAAACCTAGCATAGCAAGGGTCGCTTCTCCTTCGCTGGCTGGCCTTCGACCTGTGTTCTCAATTGTTTAACTGGGTTACCACCGGTGCAAAGCTTTTGTAGATTATAGCTTGTGTGCCTCAGGGGTACGCCTTATCACTCACTTTCTTTTCCTGTATATTAATGGTTGACTGCATACTTTATTTTGCAGATAACAAAACTCTGCTGGGATATAATTACGGATATGCTATGGCTAAGTAAGCAACTTAAAAATAAAACTATTGTTAACAAATTAATCTTGATTTATTTTGTTTTACATAGTGTATATAACACTCACAGCTATTAATCTCCGAAGGGGTAGGCAGAGGTGTATTAACACCCACAGTTCGCCAACTATGGTTTTGGTCCCACGTTATAGTTTATTTTATTTAGTTATTTATATTATTGCCATAGTATCATTTGGTTTTCGGTAGCTGTAGACAAACATCTATCTAAGCTTTTCAAATCGATTAAGATAGGAAAAAGTGAATCGCTCAGGCGGGACTCGAACCCGCGATCTTTCCCTTACAGCTTGAAGCTATCCTAATTCTCCTATACTATACCGTCTTAGGGCGAGACTATCGGAAACAATGAATGATGTTGCAATCATTTTTAAACATTGTTTTTCAATGACTCCACCCAAATAATTCAATGAAATTTTGAAGCATTTACTATGCTAACTTTTCAAATCGATTAAGATAGGAAAATGTGAATCGCTCAGGTGGGACTCGAACCCGTGATCTTTCCCTTACAGGGGGAATGCTCTGACCACTGAGCCACCGAGCCACACCTGAAGCTATCCAAATTCTCCTATACTACCGTCTTGGGGCGAGGGTGGGAGCCATCTACCGACATTCATACGAACTATCGGAAACAATGAATGATGTTGCAATCATTTTTAAACATTGTTGATGATGTTTCAAAATGTCATTCTATCTGAGCTATCAAAATAAACGCCAATATTTTAGAATTGATACCATTAGCTGACCTATTACTTAAATTTATTTTAACGTATGATCAGATGGAGTAATCTTAACTTCATAATATAATATGTGTCAAACAAGATTTGAAACCAAGCTTTTACGCTCACCTACTAAAGAAAACATCTGACCATATAGACATTGATCTATCCATACTACTGCCACTTCGAAGCATTATCCACGAATTTTCGTTAACAATCAATCTATTTATAGCACTCTCTTAAGACAGTGTCTAAACATTAAATATTAAACTATAGTAATCTATTTATTACCCGCCTACACTCTGAAAGATTCTCACCGAAACAGTATCTAAGGCCTCCCCTATTTCTTCCCGAGGGTATTATATAATACGAGAGATATGGCTATTCTCCATTTAATAGAGTAAGTTTAATAACCCCTAAAAGTATCCGGTTGATAGTGACACAAAAACTTACTCGTAATTGGCAAGATGTGGGTATTATATAACTTTTTAAGGCTATAAACTTATAAGCATATATATGAATGAATCTACAAAGTTTATGTATCTATCAAATTTCAACCTTATTTTCAAAGAATTCGACATATCCAAGCATACTAAACCTCAATTTATATTAACGTCAAGTTTCAAAGTTAAAGTTAAGTAAACCTTTTGGTAGTATAAACTAAACAAAGAAACCCGTAGTGTCACGGTTCTCGAGCTCTCTAAATCAATTAGAGCCAAGGCGGTGCGTCCCCAGCGGTTTAATAAGAAGTTACGACGACACTGCGTCCACCCATAAAATGCTGACCACTGAAACCTAACAATGGACGCCCAGATAATGGAAAATTGTCTAAAGGGATTTTTTTTTATTATAACCACAGTATATCCACTCTAGTTTGTGACGAGAATTTGTGGTACTTTGCTCCTTTTGCCCTTTATTACAGAATTATATTATTTCAAATAGTGAAACTAACTTGACAGCTGTTCTTTTGTACGAACTTTTTGATTATAATAACCATCTTAAGATATTTTCACAAATAAAACAAATATTTCTTTGTACTTTAGTTAGAGGTAAGTTTAATGAGAAAGGCACCGTGTGCCACAATGGGACAATACACTCTTACCATCTGGAACCCGGGTCGCTTTATCTTGGACCGCCATAAGGGCCTAATAAAAATGATTTATTTAAAAAGTTGCGTTATAAGTTTGTCTTACCTATACGGTAACTTTTACCTTAAGGGTTTCATTGTTTTGGAGATTAAAAAAAAAAAACTGAACAAGCATTTTCTTAACATACAAAAGTACACACTTATTTGAAGTCTAAGTAGTGAGTGTCATATTCACCTCACGTTCCAGAGAACCCTCTTAGGTGTTTCGTCAAGTTTACTATCTCAAGAAGTATTGCAAGTTCAGATCACAAATCAGTTTATGTCTAGTGGACGAGGATTTCTATACGGGGAGAACATAGTGCGTGCGTCGGCTGTAGTTAGCCGTAAAATGTCTGTTTGTCACCCCTGGGCCCTCTATACCGACTGCTATAAAAACCTGTATAATTTTATTTTGCCTTCAGGACTCGTGATATAGTGATACCATTAGCCATAAGATAATTTGTTCAAATATGTGTTGTAATTGTGAAAATTAAGTACTTTCACTTTTAATAGTTAAACTGTTAAATATATTTTGATATGTTGTGTTGCCCATCAACATCTTCGTAGCCGAAGAAAAACTGACCTGACTATTAGCCGACAAGGCTCCAATGTAGGGTTTATATTTTGAAGGTTGAGAGAGTGATGGCAGTTGTACCCGTAAAAGTCAATTCAATTATGCCAATCAGCAGGAGTTGAAGTTACAAAATGTAAGCTTCGGATACTACTGATTTTGACACGATGTATTTATAATACTGTTATCGTTGTAAACCACCATATAACGGAACATAAGAGCATTTATTTTATTGATATCTATAGATAAATTTATTCATCTATGCATAAAATATAACCAATATCAAATTGGAATTTTGGTATTTGGATTATTTTGAGTACTTTTGTTATCAACATTTTAATGATGCTGACTGTACATTACGTAAATATTCTTTTTTTTATTTATTGAACTTTATGCACAAGTAGGTACACAGGCGGACTTAATGCCGTAGGTATGCCCTACCAGTCAATCAAAGGTGGTGCAGAGATAAGTTCAGTAGGTGCATTATAGAGAGTGAAATTAGTTTAATAGATAAGCTATAACTAGATATAGTACTGTGCAGTATTAATATACTTTCACACCCATACTACAGCATGAAGATACGAATATACATATCTGATCATAAATAGATATACATTCATAAAATAAATATACCTACACATATAAATAAATAAATACATATACATACGCAATAAATATATAATAGATGCCATTAATCATTTCCTTAAATATAAAATACAAATTCTGGCAATTATTATACTCCTAGTATTGACCTGACCACCCCTAGCTTCATTTCTTTAGTTTTAGAAGTTACATAAGTTCAGACCGAGAAGGATAACGATGAAAGGAGACAGTCCCTTTTCTTTCCCTCTTGAATATCTAATATCAATCTGATTATAGTACGTACGGATTTCTTATTTACCTGCAAAATTCTATAACCTAAATCCTAAAAGAAAAATGGAATTAGTCTTGCTTCAGATATCTTACTGTCATAAACGAGGTCATATAAATGATAAATGAGCAGTACCGTCGTACTATTGTATGCTATCACAAGCTATCATTTTATATTGTGTGTCGTGAACACATATTAGATTAGCAACTACTCTAGTTTGGCACAAGAGCCTTGCTTACACACACACATTGGTACTCTTGGAAGCTCTTCAGTTATGTTTATCAAGCGGGTCCTATATAAGCCCCTGTACACAAGCAGATAAGTATTTTTTACGTGAACCGTCGACTACGAGTGTTGAACTATTTGCGAACAAACTTCCATCGTAATGAAAAGTAAATTCCTCCCGTCGTCGTTCACGAAGACATCAATAAAACTATTTCTATTGACTCTACTGAAGCTTTACTTTTGAAAAATATTTGGTCTTGGCTTTATGACCGCCTAACTAGCGGATCGACGGCTATGTCACTGTATTTTTCGATATTCTTCCAATTTATTGGACTTCAACCCGGACAGTGAGCATTTTACCCCATTACGGAGTTGTATAAAAGTATTTTCTTGTAGGTTACTATTCTACTTGAAAGTAAGATTTTAATTTTCAATTTTAGAAATAGGATTTTCGATTCAAAAACTCTGTTTTTATGATTGAATGTAAACTATTTGAAAGTAGTTAAGTCTCGCATTTTATTAGATATATGAATTTATTATAACTTTTGGTTTGTGCAGTACATTAATAATGTCTATTAAAGCAATCTTTCAGTCTCTAAATTCTAGTAAAAGTGTCTATAATTAATTATAAAAGCAGTTTTAAGCGCAATGAAATTTAAATCATGATTCATAGTCTAACATCTATTTCCTTAAGTAAAGAATTATCTTACCTAACTTTAAGTAATTTATTGAAATATTTCCACAAACACAATGTTTAGGTTTAGGTCTAGGTTACTCATCAAACTTAAAAATCGATACAGTAGTAGTTGTAAACAAAAATGCAATCGTATAAACATACAGAGGAACCCCCTTTTTATTACGTACAGGAAATCCCCACGGATACCCCCCAGGTTATGTCGGGCTCGAATCGACTAAACCGCATGCTGTTTGTGGGTAGTTGTGCTAAGCCGAAGGTGAGGTTGTCATTGTCATATCCCTCACATTCCGGCTGACCCAGGGGCTTTCCTCTCGATCTGACGCTCCTCGGGAGGGGAGAAGACGCGATCCCCGACTCGCCCCTGGTATGGGGAGGCACCGTGGCCTGCTTCTCTACGGTTACAGGCGGCTCCTCCTGTTACCCTCAGGCCCGCGCTCATGGGGAGCGCAGGCCGTTCTACGCCCTCCGACGTCCGAGCCGCCTACGCACGCGTGCAAAGATGGCCGAGAGTTTGCCTCGCTCATCGCGCCGCGCCTGCTCTGCTGTCTCCTTCTCGAGAATTACTTCCTCGCAGAAATAGACACTGGCCGCCCACGCATCCACGCAGTGGACCATCGCCGCGAGCAAGGTGGAGCGTGATCACTCTCACCCCCAGGGCCGCCACAAGCTCCCGCCCCGGTGTCTCCCACTTCGGACACTCGGTGAGCATGTGCAGCCCCGAGTCCTCGCTCGCGTCACAGTGATGGCACTCGGGCGTTGGCTCCTTGCCCATCAGATGCAGATACCGCCCGAAGTTCTGGTGTCCGGTAATGATCTGCGTCGGACGGTACGAGAGGCTACCGTGCCTCACTCTGTTCTTCTCTAGGTTGCTGTGTTGTACTACGGTGGGTTCAGAAGTTTAATGGTGAAACGGTAATAAACAGACAGAATTACTTTCGCTTTTATAATAATAATGTGGTTAAGGTGAAATTCCTTATCTTCTACTTCTTTAGCTATTAGCTGTCTTTAGAGTATTGTGTAAGTTTTATGGTTTCTAATTGCTACTTTATTTTCTGTAGTTTCACAACTTTAAGGATTTACTTACTTTAGTTACTTAACGACTTTAAGCCTGCTTATCGGTAACCTAAAGGTGAGGTCTCAAAAACGATGAAACCATTGATGCCAACAATAAGATAAATAGTAAAATTATGAAATGTTTTCACCCCTAGAATACTCGGAATAGCATGTAGGAAGACGAAAACATGTGTATTGGTAAAGGATTTGAAATCTAATCTTTTTTGTTTTAACACGTTCATGCGAATAACGTACATGCACGTCCAATATTGGTGACGTTACTGTATTTATAAAGCACAACGTACTACTATGGCCCCTGGCAATAAGATTAATAAAAAAATCGTTAAATGTGCCACATCACATCAAGCTCTCAAAACTCTTGTGCTAAACCGTATCGAATTATTTCCATCTTCGTTGGCTTTCCGTTTAGTTGTAAGTACCTACTTACCTACTTTGTGAGCGCATAACGTGATGGTACGTCGCTTCGCTGAAGAAGTGTACATGAACGTCGTCATCTATGGACGTCACTTGATTTGTATAGGAAAATGGACTGCTCCGTCGTGTATAGACGTATACGTTGTTCGCATGGATGTGTTAAAAAGGTTGACAGTTATTGACGATTCAAAAAATCTTACAACTAAAATGATCACAATAGTTGTTGTGTAATCAAGCAAGAAAATGAGGGTTATCCTGAACACGGACCATATTACCCTACACAATAACTTAACCGCTAGGTACTTGATATTGCTCCTCTGTAAAAACCTTTGCCAGTGCTACAGCAACATGATCAAAAAGTTCAAAAAACGTCGCAAGTATGTTAATTCAAATATTTTCTTTTCATGTATTTTCTTCACCTGTGACAGAGTTATTCAGGTTTCCCATATAGGCCTCTGTCTGGACCTAATGACTGATGACAGCAGAGACCGACTTTTAACGTGTCCTCCGAAGCACGAAAGCGCTCATATATCTCTCCACTAAACGGTCACCCATTCCAATGGTAACCTTCGCCTAGGGAACTTAACCCACTCGTGGCCAGGTACGCACTGTTCATTAAACGATTTAATGAACAGTGCGTACCTGGCCACGAGTGCTTCCAAATAAAAAACCTTTACATCATATCAACATCGACCCTGCAGGAACCTTTTCATGTCTAATAAGTCCGAATTGGCGTATGATTAAAATTTTGCCAAAAGATACAAAAATTTTAATCATATGCCACCAAATTTTTCAACTTCTCCAAGACATGAGGCATATTTGACAACCAATCATGGCCACACATGATGATACGACCTTATTTTGCACAATATTCTTGATTAAATGTTTATGATCTTAGTGAACGTACGTAGACGTGGCAGACGCCTAATAAGGTTGTTTCCTTCCTGAAGCCTCGCAAGTAGCGGGGTATGTAGCGAGCTCGTTGCGGCTAAGCCAGGGGTGTATATAATATTATAAAACGTTAAGCCTGTTAAGTATAAGGAGTGTATATTGTACACAAACTATTACGTTGTGAAGTTGACGTTTATTGGAGAGATTATATCAACATTAGTTTCTCGTATAAGTTATGTAGAAGCTTTTATAGTATATATTATCTCTGATGTAATGGAATCATGTTGTAGTTAAAATATCCACCTTTTCAAAAGTAATGAGCCGTGTGTGTAGCTTGTAGCTGTAGCTTTTTTTGAGGAATATTAGTCATTTCGGAGTTATATTATGTTGATTGTATAAAATTTTTCTTCCTTATTGTATACATAACGTCAGTTTTGCTTGGGTTTATTGCACATTGAATCTTTATTTTTCATGAAAATGTTGATGTAGATATCTATTATGTTTATGAGTGCGTATGGTAACAGCACCGTATTCATCTATGTGCAGTGGCATTTTCCAGTAACTTTTTGAGCCAAACTTTGCTTTGTGACTGTTGAGTTGGACAAAGCCTTTAATATCAGGCAAAATCACCGCCTGTGTATGTATGTGGCATAAGAGTATAGACCGTCGTTGAAAAAAGACATCGTTCGTTTTAGTGTTTGTGACATATTTTATTTGTTGCTTTAAATATATATGTCGCCGCAACTAGCTTAATCAGCCGTCCAATTAACTGCCTAGGACTAGGCAGTTAACTAAACGGCGTCATTCTATTAATGGCCTGAATGATATTCAGCGGTCTCATTTATTACATCATTTAATAACCTGACTGACCTGACTTAATTAAATGGCTGAACAACATTCAGGCCGTTAATTGAATGGCGCCGTTTAGTTAACTGCTTAATTTTTTTTTTAATAATTTAATAATATTATATTAATAAATCGATCTGCGATCTATAAAAGTAATTACAAAAGCGAGATATCAAATAAAATATCTTACAATAGTGTCGAATATAGAAATTACACTTTCTTGAAACCAGCTAATAAATAGCGAGCCATTAAAGTATATCAGTAAGCTAACTCGAGCAGAAGCGCACGTCCAACAAAATATTTTCACGTCACCGGCACGCGTACTTAGCTCATTATGGGTCTAATGGTCTTCTCCTTTTTATATTATGTTCTTTGACTCACCTGAAATAATACAATATTGAGTCATCATACTTTTTACAACCCAATGTTAAAAGTATAATAAATTAATATTTTAATGATTAACGTTAACAATAAGTTATGATTTTTATTTTTTTTACTCGAGTGGGAGCAGATCCATACGGCTCGGATCGGCTTGCTATATTACACAGCGCTTGTCTACACCTAAATATATTTTTAGAGTTTTAACTAGAGAGAGCTAGTTAGTTAATAGAGTTAGAGTTGTAACTGATCATTTGAACAGTTCAGTTTGATATACGATAGATTGAACTCTCTAGAAAACAAATATCCGCTCCTTATGGCATCCCAAATTATAAGCTGGATTGCTCTACATGAGCTATATAACTATTAATTGTGAGAAAAAAACAACAATAATGTGTTTGCTACAATACTTACATTCATGTCTTTTTTAATACATGCTGGTGAAATTATATAAAAAATTAAAGATATTATATGTTGAAGTAATTCAAATTAACAAAGCTTGTACACACGGGAATACGATTCTCTGTAATCCCTCCGTTTCCGTGAATGTTTGTAACAATTATGAAGGTTGCCAAACAATTGAATAATCCCGAAATCCTTTGTAAACAAATCTAACTTTTTCCTTTTGCAATATTTATCAGACACCTAAATAATCAACATTACAAATTAAGCTATAAATACACCAACCTTTAGGCAAAGTATGTACTGTATTAATGACAATGGTTTAAACCCGAAATAAAGTTTAAAATGTACAAATAATTTTTGGATTCAATTGAATTTGAACCTTGAAACACGTTCAATGTTTTCATATATAAAAAAAATTAATTGCGTTAGAAGTTTAGTTTCAACTGTATTTTTAAGGGTCACTGCACATCGGTCACCGCCCACAACCACTTAACGCCGCCACCGGCGTATTTTCTATAGTTTTCATACATTTTAAATTGACTTGCCGCACATGGTTGACTGATTGGAAATATGCCGATGGTGGCGTTTTGTAGTTGTGGCGGGTAGCCCGTGTGTGCCTACTCTAAGAGACGGTTGACTAATATACCTAAAGCGTGCTAAAAATATGGTCTATACGCACAGTACGCGTTTTTTAGGTGTCTTTTGAGGATAAAACGGGGTGCTATAACTCGCTAAAATTCGTTATAATAAATCATGTCCTTGACATATTTTTTTACAATGTAGTATCTAAAATTAAAAATGTGTTAACTGTAAAACTCACTTACTAGGTGATTAGTTCCTAAAAGGAAATTTACACCTTATACTAAAGGGAAGCTTAAACTGCTTAAATGTCAACCGTTCTAAGAGTAGACTTTTGCGCCCCAGTAATAAACCGAATATTGTGTTGGGCTTAGTTTATTATATTTCTATGTGAGTGTACCTACTTATCCTATAAAAGTTTTTAAGATGCGGTACTGTAGAGAGGAAACCTTTTTGTTTGAATAATGATATCATTTGTACTTTTCCACACTTTATTTTGTTTTTATTTTTAAACTGACCGGTTTCACCTCACGGCATTATCAAAGGTTTACTGAATACAATGGTTTTTAACAATTATATTTCTGGATCATTATTCAATACGTGTAGTAGATTCGGCCAAGTGCATCAATCTCCAGTATATCAGAAACCTTTTTGATATCTTATTATCATCATCATTCAGTCCACTGTTCATCATAGGCCTCTCCTATGGACTTCCAGAACGACCGATCTATAGCAACCCGCATCCAGCGCTTCTCGGCAACCTTGAAATCTATTCATAAGAAACTAGCTGTTGCCCGCGACACCACCCGCGTGGATGTCGGTTATCGCGACCAAACAAAGCCTATGTCCTTTCTCGAGGTCTAATCTACCCCTATGCCAAATTTCATCAAAATCGGTTCAATGGTTTAGGAGTGAACGCGTAACATACAGACAGACAGAGTTACTTTCGCATTTATAATATTAGTATGGATGTGTGTACAGAATTTTAGCGACATAATAAATATATTTTTTTAAAAGAGTCAGTAACTAAAATGGTATTTATTAATGACTGTCATTTTGCGAATACAGCAGATAGGATCTGAATAAAATACTTGGCAACCCCATAGTAAGAAAACCGAAGTTACTTCATGGTACAAACCTGGTTAAATATATTTTTTTAGTTTATGTTTCGTGTGGACCCGAAATTTTGAATGTTTCAGGGTAGCAAGATACATACCGTTTCATGTTTTGAGTTTAGACATATCCCCTCTCTAAGACAAGAACTAAATAATATTCCTTTATAGATTTTGCCTTTTCATTTCTGTATAGAGAAAATAAATGTGATTTCTATCATGACATGTAATCGACGCAGGTGTAGGCGTTATATTGAGTTGGGCTGTCATCGCGTCGCCCCTTATAAGGGCTCTCCCGACCCGCTTAAGTCTGTCGCTGAGCACGTGACGACCACTTCAGTATACTACTGTGACTACTTTAATAACAGCATAAATTATAATGCATAAGATGTACAGCATTAATTTGTATTAAGTTCATATTTCACTTTAACTAATATATTTGTTGGTGTTAATTTTTTATTTAACTTGTTTTTAGAGTAACGTTTTTTTCAAGGAGTAATTAGCTAACAAACTTATTGCTTTTCTATCGGATGCATAATAGTTTAACCTTATTTATACCACTGAGGTGGCAGACAAGCACACGGTCCACCTGATGGAAAGCGGTTACCGTGGCCTATGGACGTGGTCAACACTAGGGGAGTCACACTCGTGCTGCCGACCCTGTTAATACAGAGAGTTTATATGCCGCCAGTGTAGAAGACAAAGCAGGAATAGCTTTTGGTCTTTCTACTTACGACACAAAAACTCTCCAGTGAGCTCAGGCTACCCTACTCACCGCCGGGAACATAACACGAGGTTATTATGGCCGCGGTATTCTGTAGGGCGGAGGTACTTCCCCAGTCAGACTGCTCAAATGGACAGAAACACCGTCGTGTCCTACGTCCTATAGCTACCTTCCATCGTCGAACGCCTACACGCACAGCGACTCATCAAATCTACATGATGGATGTTCAGTTTCACTTAATTCACGCACACATTTTGACAACACGTTCCTTGTGCGTAAGTATATCTAAGGAGTGGAACTTAGAATGCGTTTCCAGAAAGTTTATACCTGAGAATGCTACGTCTACTATAAGTCAACGTACCTTCTAGCCTAGCATGGTCTATCGTTAATCACATCATCACTTACCGCACGTGAAATAATAGTAGCGATCCTCTACTGTCATTAAGACTTTCATGCAAGCCCGTATTTAGTAGGTATAAGCAAGTAAAATAAAGTGTCAGGTCTGTAAATGTTTAAAGTACTTTATGTTAAGCCGCATATTTATTTATTTTTATTTGTACTTCTCTATCTCTCTCTTTCTGTCTTAATGTTTTTAACACACTTTTTACCCAGTTTATTCCATCACTACACCATACCTTTTGTTTTACCACATTAGTGTCCATCAGAAGGTTGCCTGGAAGAAATTCCTTATAGCGATAAGGCTGTCCATTGTACATTAAACTGTATACATGCTACATACTTGTCCTACTGTAGTACATTATAGAATTATCCAGCCGTTTAAATTAATTCTAGAATTTAAGCTATTTTCCACTTAAAATTTTGTCCATCTTATTTTTGTCATCTTATTTTTGTTTCATAAATTGACCTGCTTCAATACATTTTGTGTTATAATTTCTGTAAATGTAGACTAAAAGAGGGAATGGGAATAAAAGTTACTGTATCAGCTGCCCGTCTTCCTGTAAAAAGTTTTTATAAAGGAAAGTTAAGGGTTCGATAGAGTCACGTTTTGTTTACAACATTAGTTGTAGCGTACTACAAAGCGGAAACTTTTCAAAATCTATTGCAATACTTTTGATCCCATGTTATATCTTGTCTGAAAAAGAAAAAGAGAAACGATTTTAAAGTTAATAACTTTCAGTGAAGGTTATGATAGATCTGTTCTAAGACAATAATTTAAGATTAAAATTATCAGAATCTATATCACAACCTATAAAACTATATCACAAACTATGAAATCTCCATATAAAAGTCTAAAAAATAATAATTACACAATTCGGGGTTAGTTGTGAATTTCATTTAATTGCTGTTCCATATTTAAAAATACATGAGGTTAATTACTTCCAGCACAAATATATTAGTAGTAGGTAGTTGTAGTAATTATGTTTAAGAACATGATATTCTTAATTTGAAATGTAGACCACGCCAGGGTACAGCGGAATTTATTTTCCATTGTGTGTAATATAAATAACCGCACTCAAACAACACATTAAGCAATATATTTCCCAAGCTTTTGTAGCAAACTTTGTACTGACGGGAACAAAAGCAGTAATTGTACTGTTTTAAACTTTAACGTAGCAGTCCGTAGGTGTTTATATTGTATACTTCTAGCAGCGACAGTTCCCACACTCTTTCTGTGAGTTTAATATTAATAACCTTCTGAAAAAAAATTGAAAACTAATACTATGAAATATTTTGTAATAACTTACAAATAGAAAAGCACCCAAACTATAAATATCAATAAAATACTTTGTTCACTGCTGTTCTGTCACATTTATGTAAATCTGGAAGGTAAAATCTATCCTTATATTTACTCCCTCTCGCTCTTCTCCATGACTAGTATCATCATTAAATTCTTGAATAATCTGTAACCACTTACTCGTAAACATTTATTTAAATTTTATAACTTATAAAACGGATGGATTTTTGACAGATACAGTGTTTCTAAGCGATGGGATGCACGGTCCCTCAATATGAATATTTATTTATCTTTTAAATGCCAACCACCTTTCATCATGCCTGTACCTTTTTCCGCTTCAAACACGGAAGCGATTGTGAAAGCTCGGCATACAATGGCTGACAGTATATTAAGTTTCACTTGTTTATAAGGGTGAGTTTTTATTGCGGTATTTACAAATAGACGTTGACGTGTGATGTCTAGATGGAGACATGTTCAAGATAAAAAGGAAGACACTTTTTAAGGTGGAGTGTTGTCAAACAATAAGCTCTGAAATTGGTTGTGTTATAAGAAAAAACAAGAGCAATTTTTCACGTCGTAACGATATTATAGTATAGGAATTCAAGAAGTTCTAAAGTGCTCTCTATAGGATCTCGATATAAGTTCCCATAGGTTAAAAATTAAAATGGCTTTTTCTATTTTATTTAAACATTGGCTCGATAATGGATTCCTTTAACATACAATTCTTATCTACTAATACGCCTTTGGGTAATGTAATAGATAGCTCTATTATTCGTTTTGATTTCTGGTAACGATAATCTGTGAAGCATTCTTTTCATGTGGTAATCGAACCCATAAAATTTCACTTCCAAGGTTCTCACATAAACCAATATACCATCCGCGTAGTATATTTTTACTTTGAAATCGATTTTCAGCAGCGTGTAATCGCTACAACATTAAATACATGCCAATTGATATATTCAACTTTGATTTACCCGTAACGGATTTTAAAATAAATTCATTTATATTTCATTCACGATCAGTTAAATTCCGATTTCCTTTAGCCAACGAACAAACAAACAATTCAATCGTAGACATTAAGTTAACTGAGGGTAATTTTCTCTACGTTTTCCTGTTTGTACTCACGATGAAAGTGTAAACACAATTACACTGTTACCAAATAAAACCTTACATATGTTGACGAAGGTTTTCATAATTTAACAATTTACCAGTTTACTTAGTGTTCAACACACGGAGGTTTGTATTTGTACGCGTATGTCTATTCTGTCATATGAAACATTTGTGCCCCACAGGTGTTGCTAATGTTTTCCCTTGATTCTTGTATATTTTCTTTGCAAAAGACGTTCTTTTTGTTATAATTTGGGTTACAGTTTTACGCAGGATGTAGGGTACCACAGTATTTTTTGTTCAAATTTGATGCCGATTGACTCAGGAAAAAAAAGACGGCACTCACGTAGAGCTTGTCCGGAACTAAGAGGTTGTTTGTTTAAATCTTAGAGTTTGACAACTATTATGATAGCACCCGCTAAGGATAATGCTCAACAAAATGCTATTGAAAAGTATACGAACTTAACCCCTTTAAGTATGTTATATAGCAAACTGCGAATTTTGGGCGCTAATAGGTGTATTTAATACCTAAATTACAAAATAAAGGAAGACTATTATACGAATAATAATAATAATAAATATTTTGGTATAAATACATAAACAAATAAATACGACTCAACATCAAATATAAAGGGATTCCTCTAACATTTTCACTTTTGTGTGAACCGCTTCGGGCAAGTTTTTCGGATCACCGCTTTTGTCTGTCCACTAAGCATGGACAATGTCCGGGTCTGCAATGTACCGTAAGTCATTGTTTGAATGGCCGCCTCACCCAGCCTTCCGACGGTCTAATTGATTCATGAGGCATATAAGCCTGAGATAAGACTTTAATAACGACTGACACACCACTTAATTAGTGAACATTTGACTTCCAATATGGGTAACGATAAGACCGCTTGCGGTAAATTTGCTAGCTGTCATAAAATTACTTCGGTACATGTGTTACGATCTGCGATAATGTGGAAGTCATTTAGATGTGTCCTGCATAATTTCGTTCATATAATGGACTGACACACGTTAGAACAGATATAACTCTTAAGGATTAGTTTATGGCCGTAATTAAAAGAGCCGTTAAATTAAACTCGAGGATGCAAAGAAGGGTCTGAGGCAAATTGGCTATACTTTTGTTTTATGTCTAACTGTTAGTAAGTGTCAATGGGTATTTAAGCTATTCAGAGACTTTATTGTGGGTAATATTTGAATACATAAGGAAAAAGAGAATTATTAACAGTTATTTTATAAGCATGTTCGAATCATATTCTGATAATGATAAATTTTACGTTTACAAGAATTAGGTATTGTAATTATAAATATTGTTAAATTGTTAGCATATGGTGTAAAATAATATCTTATCTGATCTTATAAGGTACGTTTAAGCTTTAGGCTCGACCCCTATTACGTAAAACCAAAAATCATAGTAGGCGAAATATAGGTGTTAATACACCTCTGCCTAACCCTTTGGGGATTTACAGGCGTGAATTTTTAGATTTGGGTTACAAAGTATCGAGGGGCTATTTATCTCTATTTACTTGCATGTACGTTCAGTCAAAAAAAAGAACTCGGATACATATCACTACATAGTATAAAACAAAGTCGCTTTCTCTGTCCCTATATCCCTTTGTATGCATAAATCTTTAAAACTACGCAACGGATTTTGATGCGTTTTTTTTAATAGATTGAGTGATTCAAGAGGAAGGTTTATAGGTATAATACATGTTTATTATAGTAGAGGGTGCAGCGGGAACGGGATCTGACGCCACGCGGGCGAAAAAATATTGGCGGTACGAAGTTCGCCGGGTCAGCTAGTATCCCTATATAACGTTTAACGTTTGTCATGGTAATTAATTGTATTGTAGCAGTGCTATGAATATAATTATCTAGAATTATATTATTGGCCCCTAACATGATCGAGTTTAACATTTGATGAACTTGGAACTTGTATGGCTGTTTGAGCTTGTTATCTTGCAAAACTTACTTGATATTCAGGATAAGTGTTTCTTGTCACAGATCCTGCGGGCTCCCTGAAACAAAGACATCACTCAGTTGCTAACTATTTACAATAGTGGTAATATCCTCTGTTTAATTATCTTTCGGTAGCTATAGATCTTTTTCATGTAGACACTGTGGCTCAACAAAGTACTAATTTGGTCAAACTACAGAACTTTGATAGTTTGTAGTGATCAGATTGTCTTCACGAAAACTATCGGAGTTCGGCCGTTTCATATTTAGATTTGAAGCCGAACCCAATTGAAATGAAAAATGGTTCAGAAATGGGCCTCTGTATGTGCACTGGGGCTCGAGGACTATGATAATTAGCGGCCTTTACCTTTTATTTTTCCTGCGTTCTGGAACACTCTAGATAAGATAAGCCTAAGGCTCTGCGCAGCCAGCAGCAACAGCTATCCCTAATTATTATTGGGGATCAACATTGGTGCCATTGGTCTCACCATCATAGACGCTTAAAACCGCACCGTAAAGTCAGAAGGCGAACCTTGAGCTCGGCCTCGGAGTTTATCGTGGATTCGGATGCATTCAGGAGTTTACGTCTACATGATGATGATTATAAAGCATTTCAATATAAAATTGTATGTACACGGATATTTTGAACTCTTAGAATAAACAAAGGCTTATTTCAAAAGCGTAATACTATTAAGTTCGTTTATAGACTTGAACAAACAGGTTGAGCATAGTAATTATAAAAGTTCATTCGACCAAAACATATCAACGGTAATGTAATGCTTCATCCATTACCTTTTAAGTATGCTCCAAAGAAACTACTTAGACAACAAAAGAGTTTTTGTGTCCCAACTCCTTATCTGGGCATCATTACACTGCATAGGTTTGTAGCTCGTCTTTGTATTGCGTGATTGCGCAGAATTCACCCTTACAGGGCGTTGTTTTTTTCACAAGAAAATATTTTATCTCACCCAAAAGGAGATAAGTTTACAGGGGAGTTTTATTAACGACAGTTTCGCAGAGGGGACCGCAAAGATTACGGGTTACTATCATGTTGAAGTTTGCTTACTTATGTCAGAGAGCCTATGTTTGGAGGGGTAACATTCACAATCATTTATAGTAAATTTTTGTAATGGTAACTAAAAATATACCTGAAGAAGTCTTAGTACAGGAGTACAGGCAATAAAGTATTTTAGAGACTATAGAAGGCGCCTTGGAATTTTTGTCTGTCTTTGACTGTATTTGAATAACAATTTCATTTTGAAGTGGGCAAAAACAACATATGACACTGTTACCGTTACCGACCCTGTTTCTCAAGGTATCACTTCGGTTGGTACCATTTAATTGTTTACTTTTCACTTTGGTAAGGTAAGTCTCTGCAGAAGCGTAGAGATGTTGCTTCCTTGGCAGTTTTTTTACCGTCTCTACCATGGTGAATGTTCTGAAGAGCTATTCCAATTAGTCCCACCCTCCCCCTTCCTATACAGGACGACACGTGCAGGACTTAGGTGTCACCCCTATACGGTGCAGAACATTCCTTCAAGAACCAAGCGGTTCGGTGACTCTTTCCTTTGTCGCACCATTAAGACCTGGAATTCCTTGCCAGCTCACGTGTTTCCCTCTTCCTACAGTCCCGGGTCCTTTAAGCGGGGCGTGAAAAAGAATCTGATGAGGCCGTCAAGCTGAGTGCCACCATTGTTAACATGGCACGTGTATATAATGGTGGCCCTCTTTCTTGAGACTTTACCTTCAGCTTACCATCAGGCGAGGTAAAGTCAAATTGACGTGTCCTTTTTATAAAAAAAAGAATTACATTCAGATACGTAGTTCCCTGAAATATACAGTGTTTATACTCACCCAAAGTTATAAAAACCCCATGCTTTTGAAGCCACGAAGGCTGTTGACGGTTACCATCATCATTAAATTTTCAGGATTTTTTTGCTCGAGAGGACAGGAGTCTTTCCTCAGCTATTCTGCGACTTTTAGGTCTATTATATATTATCTTTGTTTACTTTGTACGACTCTTCGTTCTGGTTTATTCATAACTAGCAACATATCAAACGAGTGCAATGCAGACGTATCGAATACGATAGGAGACAGGTCTATTAATATTCAAAAGCTTCAAATCGAATTTTGCCCTCAAAAAATTCACGCTCCAAATTGTATTTAATTCGGATGGGTTTCAATATCCGTTTCGGAAAAAGTGAATTAAAAATGTTGCAAAAGTCCAAAAAAGATCTACCTTTAAGGCGTTTTTGTTAAATCCAATCTAAACCCCAGCAAAAATATAAAGTACCGAAATTACTCCCCTATTTTTATTGGAGATCGAATCTATATGGAACGCAATTAGGTCAAACCGCCATAAATACAGGGTGCTATAAAAACAGTCAACACTTAGGAGCTACTTACCTGACCATTAACCTTAGTTAGGCTCTCCAGGGTATTCGCTGGGTCTATAAGTAATCGCTATGCAACAGCACAGGCTCGCTCGTTTATCACGCGCTCTAATAAAGGTTTTTATCTATGCTCTCGTTCTTTTCTAGTTAGTTTTTGTTCACCATTCTTTACTTTGTCCCGGCGTTAAAAAATCTCTTAAATTTTTCGCTTTTTCCTTAATTAATATTGTGCAATATTGTGTTTGATATTGTATACATATTTAAGTTATTTCGGCATTTTTTTTAAATAATATACTTTTCTCTAACATGCAATGAAATTTTGACGTTATGTTCCTCATAATAGGCTTCGAAGTATGACGTTTCAGGCGCGGCTAGAACTAGAGGTCGTTAATGGAATTTCATACAAACCTTGCAGGCCTAGGCCGGCAAAGTCGTCTTTTTAATTTCGAATAAATTATAATTTGTTGGCAAAGGCATCGACACTCTGCCACTATGCGTATTAAAAAAAAACAATAAACGACTTGGTATGTACTTAGAGCAGTTTTATTTACATAAAAAATCCACATTAACATAACACTATTATCAATTTTTGTCTTAACTTTACATATAAACATTGAAATATTCATATTTAATTTAGTTGCAACAAATTGACATTTATAACAGTGACAAGTGTCACTGTCAATTCTAAAGGTTCGTTCAGAAACGTGCCTTTATACTTTTTCGAAGTTACATGATAATAAACATAAATGTAAATGATTTTTGTTAAAATCAAGCTAAAATAGACGAAATAGTAATATACACGTGAGTTTTAGTTTTTATCTTGTTTACTTTTAATTTCTTTAGAAATAAATCTTTAATCTTTTAAATTTTAATCTTTGTTGTTTATTTCATTGCCTGTTTGAGAAAGGCACTATACGTACCTCGGCAGGAAATATGGGGTTGCCTGCCTAAGACCTACGTTTTGACTAAAATGTAGAATTTGTGAAGGTAGGCCTTGTAAAGTTATGGTACATAGATCAAAAATATTGGCGTTATACGAGAACTGATAACTTTTTCACAGGGTTAGCTACAGAGACTCGTCTTGGCAACATTTTTACATAAAATGTTTTTGGTGGGATTTCATTTATTTTTGTAAGTTGGTTAAAAATTATGACGTCCGTATTTTTTATTTGTTATAAGAAATATTTTAATTTATTTTGACTTATGTAGCACAAACTGTAGTGCAAGTCTCATATACAAACTTCCACCGTATAAGGTACTATTATCTAATCTGTGCTTCCACCTCCTATTCCCAGGGGACAGGTTAGGTTAAGTTTTATAAGTTTTTTGTTGTCTTTATAGTAATATTAGCTTACATACCAAATTTCATCTTTCTAGAACTTCAGGAAGTACCCTAACAGTTTTGATGATCAGTGAGTGAGTGAGTCAGTGACGAAATTAAGTGTTTTGAGACATCAATAAAATTTAAAGTATAATAGCTACAACATTCAAACTTTGTATGTTTAATGATTGTACTGATGGCATTCTACCTTGAAAATTTTAACTATTAAGCATCATCCAAAGCAAAGTTATGAGAGTTAAAAAAACGACGACGGAGCGATTCCAGAAAAGGTAGGTAGTGCACTTGCGCTTGCTTGGATTTACTTTTTCGATCGACGTTATTTAATCAACATCTAAAAAAACTATTCGAAAAATAAAACAACCGCATTACTTGAATGAAATTTTAAAGCATTTTGCATGCTACATATTCAAATCGATTAAAATAGGAAAAAGTTAAGCTTAGTGGTCAAACCATTGAAATGAAATGAAAGTTTATTTGTCAGAATATGGGTGAGTAGGTACAGAAATTTTAGATGAAGCCATATTTTACCAATGTGTGGCGTACAATAATATGTCTTAAAATTAAAATTGAGCCCTTGTACGGCAAAGATCGCGGGTTCAAACCCGCCTAGACAAATTCAATATCTTTCCTATTTTAATCAACCGCATTTTTATTTTCAAAAAACATCCTGTAAAAATGTTTGGGTTATTTGGCGCTATACCCACAAACACAGCTATACTCAGCTATTGCTAATCACAATACACAGTGTGGAGTAAAAAGGTCGAAATTAGCGAGCAATGCTGTCGTAGCCGGTTACTGTAATAGCTACTGGCGAAAATTACCGACCCTGTAACTAATACTCGTGAGACTCAGGTGGTACAACACTGGGGCAGAGGCTTAAACGATTTCCCCTTTCCCCTAAAGCGTGGCATGTTATTGCAGTATAGCCTAGTTTTAGGTTAGAGTAATGCTTACCGCTTGTTGTAATAGAGGAACCGTTTTTGCTCTTATTATTGTTGCTTTGTTTTTTTTTTCATTCTTTTTTTTTTCATTAAGTTTCTAGTCTGCTTGGTGGTAAGCCGTTATCTAAACTGACACCTTACATGTGATAAATCAAAAACGTATATTCGTCAACCAAGTTATCCTATAATGGTAGTCAGCGAGTGAGAGTTTGAATATGGTGACGTATCTTTCAAGTAGGAATAGAACGCCTGCAATGCTGTTTAGCTGCCTTAATAAAGAGGTAGGTACTTGCCTAGTGCACTGAGTCTCTCCAAATGAGAAGAAATATCACGATAATTATAATATTAGCAACTGATTTATCTTACTCCTAATAATATAATAAATGTGAAAGTTGTATGTATTACTCAAACACGCTCCTGGGGCTGGATGAAATTTCCTTTAATTAACTACACACACACTTTTTATCTATATTCGGATCAGATCAGAATTTCAGTAGAGTGGAGCTGCGGGAAAAAACTAGTTTCTTATAGGTAGTCCTGCTCCAGGTGTTAATTATCTGTTCTTAAATTTTTAACATATTTAAATACAAAATCAGTTTAAATAGTAAAAGATTGAATAAACCTACGAAATTCGATTTGCTTTTTTCATATTTTTATAAAAACTTTTTCGATTGTCGATCCTAAAGTAACTTAAGTTTGTATTTTTTTAATAAGTTTTGATTTGCGGTGTGATAATAAAAGGAATCGTAACAGTATCTCTTAATTTTTTCTCATTAAGAGGTGTCAGGATAAGGAACTTAGTCAAAAGTTTAGGAGAAATTCTAACGTCTTTTATTTAAATAAACTTGGCTGCTAAAATGCGTTAATACATATGGAATAAGTTTGGTGTAGATAACTGAAACAACTATAATATCTCATTAAAAACGGCACAATTATTCATCCCAACACCTCGAACCATGGATATATATACTGTACTTATTCACGCAATAAAAGGCCTCTTGAGACGATGGCACCCTATTAAGCGGTTAAAACAGTCAAATAACTGTCAAATCTACTTTATCCTAGCAGGCTTTGATCGAGTCAATGCAGCACCTATTTTACTGTTATTTGGAACTACACTATTGCCTTTTCTGCGTTCGATAAATAAAATCTTCAGAGTGTATGTCTAATTTTCAGACATAAATGTAGTTCTAGTATTTCTTTTTATACCACTGAGATGGCAGACAAGCACACGGCCCACAGTGGTTACCGTGGCTTATGGACGTGTCCAACACCAGAATTAATTGCTTTGATCTGGCGAATATGATTATTTGCCATGCGAATATGATTGGCTCTCCCAAATATATACCTAGACAGCACTCCAAGCAATCATATTAGATTTCACTGTTAAAGGCGAAGAGTCTACCTATACTCATACTTTTATACTTACTTACTTATACTATAAAACCTGATGCTGTAACCATATTCTTCGTAATAAAGGTTGATTTGATTTGATTTCATTCTTCGCCAATAATGAATTTGAACTACCTATTAGAGAAAGACCTTTACCCTCTCCATCCTCCTACTAATATTACAATGAAACATACCAGTAAACGACAATTTAGGTACCTAATTCGTCACAAATAATTCTAAGTGCAGACCAATTTACCACAACACTGCAGATACATTTGAAGTGCTCACCACATGACAGAGGACGTAAGTGCGTAATGCAATGAAGTCGGCTTCGGTACTTCCTAGTCAATTCAGTGCGGTTGTGCTGGTATCTAGCTATTAGGTGCTAAGTTGAAATGCGGTTGACTACGACGCGTAGCCGTAAGGTAATGGACACTCACTCAAACTTGATGCAAGTTGATTCGTATGCGTCCTTGGTGTGAGAATTGTAGCCACCCAATTGGAAATGTTCCAACGCAGTGTGGAATGTTGTAGCTAACATAAGATATAGGACACGACGGTGTTTCCGTCCAATTGAGCAGTCCGACTGGGGAAGTACCTCCGTCCTACAAAATACCGCAATCATAATAACCTCGTGTTGTGTTCCCGTCGGC
The DNA here is from genome assembly GCA_949126895.1 of Eilema caniola. Taxonomy (NCBI): domain Eukaryota; kingdom Metazoa; phylum Arthropoda; class Insecta; order Lepidoptera; family Erebidae; genus Eilema; species Eilema caniola. The sequence continues at coordinate 10,623,218 of OX421481.1, read as the reverse complement.
GACTAGGGTAGCCAGAGCTCACTGTAGAGTTATTGTGCTGTCAGTGGGAAGACCAAAGGCTATTTTTTTGAAGTGAAAACTTCTTTAGCGGCGTTGGATGGGTGTAAAATGTTAAGGAAGCGTCAGGATTAGTTGACCTTTGCACCGTAACCGACGACTGGCGTCATACAAGATTAGGTAAAGACTATGTATTTTGCAATTTACTATGGATAACGTCGTAGCTTAAACGGTAAGCACGTCGACTGTAAGTCCTTATAGTTTCAGATAGTATCTGGTTCAAACCACCGGGCCTTCAGGGATTTTTTGTGATTGTTTTTTCTTATTATAATTTATTACTTTTGGTGATTACTTTTTCTTTTTGTAATTTATTACTTTTTATGATAATTTTTTTCTTTTTGTAATTTATTATTTTTTGTGATTATTTTTTCTTTTTATAATTTATTAATTTCGTCTGACAGAAAATTAGCAGAAAATAAGTGATAGGTTCTATGAATAGCGCTATATAATAGGTATGGTATGGTATGTTTTTAAATCTTTTTCTATGTATATAACGAAGAAAGAAAAAAGAAAATGTTTTCACTTCTGCCGGCACTCCCAGAGTGCAACCCGTCTTTTTTTTGTCTTCTACACCAACGGCACAGAAATTCTCTGTGTTTACAGGGTCGGCAGCACGAGTGTAACTCCCCTGGTGTTGCACACGTCCATAGGTCATGGTAACCACTTTCAATCATGTGGACCGTGTAGTTGTCTGCCATCTCAGTGGTATATCTTTTTTAAATGAAATTATTATATAAAGCAAAAAGTATGGTAGCTATTCCGATGGATGTAGATTGTCAAAAGTGAATACAGTCTGGGATGATCTAGACTGGTCACGGGTTGACTTAAGTACCACCTTGATTTACTGCAAATTTTCCAATAACAAAATCTAATGGCATTTGGGCGCAAATTAGACCAATTCTATTCCACTATAATTGTAACACATTATATACAAGCATTTGAAATTCTCACAATACTATCGGCACCATATCTTTTATCAATGAAACTACTAGAAACTCCGTACCGCATTTAATATCGCAGGTAGCTAGCATTCCGTTTAACGCAGTTATGAAAGCCGTTCCATCGACTTTACATTGTGGAAGTCGGGTAACAACGCCGCTTAGAAACTTAAGATACAGTGAAACTATGCAACAATAGACTTTTGCCGATTACGCTACGGAGACCGGAGATTCGCAAGTTATATCGGAGATTAAATATTTCGAAGGTGTATACTCGACCTCAAATATACACACTAACCGAATTTATTAAATTTTGAAGAAAGAGCAAGCAGAGTTACTGGCTGACTTTTGTAAAAGGATTAGTGACAGTAGAGGGACCTCGTGCAGTATATAAGGACAGCGTCAAATGGCGGGTTGTTGTATATATGTAAATACTATTTTTTTATTTGTAACACCCTTTATTGTCCATTGGCAGTAAATCCGACTGTAAATTGATTTAGCGATGCGTAGCCACGTGTTTATATATGCATATTTCGAAATAGTACACGGTCGGAGTCGTAGTTACAACAGTTAGTAAAATTATAGCTAAAACATTGAATTCATTTATTGTGTTCGTGTCACAGTATACCCGTAGTACATTCTGACTTACTTCTATTGATTTACAAATAGATCGAAGTCAGACTTCGACATCCAAGGGAACGTTGAACGCAGTGAGTGTGCCGAGAATAAGTGATAGAGCTCGTCTCGTGTCGTTTTGCCGCATTTAGGCACCGCCTGTAGTTTACTTAAGCACACACTTAGTTGACATGATTGTTTATTTATTGGTACTAATTTACGATACCTTGTAATAATTCCCAAGTAATTTGCATGTAAACGTTTGGAATTTTCTGTATAACTCATGCCTTCATGTTAAAGTATAAATATGATACAAAAGAAAACAATGTAACGATGTACGTTATAGTTTATAATTATAAAACTCTAAAACTATTCTCCGAGCCTTTTTACCCAACTGCCAAGAAGGGTTATGTTTTTCGAGTGTATCTTGTTTGTTTGTAATATTCTTTTTTACCTGATTCATGTCTCAAATGATTCATGTCTCAAATGAAAGGTATTTATTGCATTTATTGCCCAAGAGCTCTTGAGTACAATAAAATATGAACAAAAGGTAATGTTGGGTTTTTGACGCCAAATGTATGGGGTAAAAAAACACTCAAATTTATCGAGTGGGATATGAAAATGACGACAGTTGGAAGACGATTATAAAAATATATATGTCATAACTAAAGAGTATAAAATAAAATTAATACTTAAAAAAAACCCGATTGACGCTAAAAATATTGTAAGAAGCTTTATAGCAGGTACCACCCATTTGCAAATCTTAAACCAGATGAGAATGGTACCGCCTGCTATAAAGCTTAATTCAATCTTTTTAGCGTGTCGGGTTTTTTAATTTTAATAATTTATTTTATTTCCCAATTAAGTTGCGGTCAGCTTCTGTGATGCGGTTGATTAATACACAGTTCCAAAACTACCGCATAAATGTATTGTTTCAACTGTGGTGTTTCGACGAATCCACTGATCCGCTGAACATTTCAATGTATTTCCCGGGTGTAATTTCAAACTTAGAAACAAAGCATCCCTTGTACTGTCTAATATCGGACATGGCCGAACATAACCGAACATGGGCATGCGTTTATTTGGAGGCGAAGTCGTCAGTGCTAGTCCTCGCCACCCTACAACGGCTTCAACTAATTGTTTGCGGTGAGCTACAACTTCCATTGATATTGCTACTGTTCCCTTGGTGTTAGAGATCTTTGTACAGTTAAAGTAACATTCAACGGTTTTGCTGACTGTTATATTATGTAGATTCTAGGATTTATACTTTAGTTTGCGTCTTTTTGTATTGGTTGCTATTAAAATTGTACGCATGGGTACTGAATATTTTTATTCAAATTTGATGTTACTCAACCAGTGAAAGTTTATATAATGTATCATCATCGGCCACTAATCACTTACAAACAAGTGGGATTGCGGTCAAACGCGAGCCTATTGTCTATTGTTAATAAAAATAAAATATTAAGAATTGCAATAAAGTCATAAATTGTTGAGTCTTTTCACAGTAACGGGTATTTAAGGCCGTGGTGGACTCTTTCACTGCTCGTATAAATTTTGCGAGAGTGAGAGAGAGAAAAGGCCACGAGAACTTGAATGCAGCGACTTAGAGCAATTTTATGTTTTCACGTTGAAAAAAATATAAATATCTACGTCATAATATGTAACTTTACCAATAACTAGATATTTTTATGCTCTATTTTTTAATACAAACTTCGACATTATTTGGTAATGGCGTCTTAGTGTAAAATGAGTTTGAAATAACGATTTTTATTATTTTAGTTTTTTTTTTATGTTTGACGCTTTTTTCTATTGAGACAAATATTATGAATCGTGTTTCTGTGAATGTGAATGTGAATTATTATTTGGAGCAATTTGCTGTATATTTTAATGATAAATGTATTTAAAAAGTGTTGCTAAGCTGTTAAAAGCGACTGCAACCCGGCCTTAAACGATCAATCCTGTCTAACTAAATTAACAGTTTTAAGAAAAGCTATCACACGTTTAAAGTTTCATAGAGTTACATTATTTTGTTATTTCTATCGTCTAAATATTACACTCGAGCAAAAGTGATTTACGTGCCTTTATTAAACATTTTGACAAACTCATATCCTACCTACAAGAGCCATTATTTTAAGTATACGAAAGTTAAAATTTCCTGCTAACTTGTTGAGCTGCGACATAACACCGTAACTTCATTCGTGAAGCGAACTTGAGAAATTTATATTTAAGACGCTACTAAGTTAAACCCTGCTCGGAAACTCTACAGTTTTAGGAGACAACAGAAGGTAAAACAGGCGCTGGGAGCGGGACACTTTAGAATTTTAGAAATTTTACACGAGAAACTTTGTCATTTCGCAACGACCGTCTCGGACTCAGCACAACATAAATCATTGTACTTGTTTGTTTATATAACGCTAACTTTATCAATCACGGCTAAAATGAGTATTCACTTGGATAAACTTTGGCTAATCTACGTTGAACAAACAGCCACTTCATCTCTTATTATTTTAAAATTATTACACCTGCATAATGTTTCTTTAAGATAGTGGAAGTTTTTATATAAATATAAATGAATCGCCTAAAACTTAAAAACAGCTCATTCGATTTGGATGATTGTTGTTGATATGTCTAATATTGCTTTTTTGAAGTGAAAACTTCTTTAGCGGCGTTGGATGGGTAAAAATGGTTAAATCGCGCGTCAGGATCACTTGATCTTTGAACCGTAGCCGACAACTTTGTAGGACGACATGACGTCATACAACGTTCCTAGCTACAGAGTGTTTATTTTGCTAGGTACGCTAAGAAGTTTCGTAGCTTAGCGGTAAGTGCTTCGACTGTAAGTCCTTATGGTTTCAGATAGTACCGGGTTCGAACCTGGGCTTCTGACACTTTTTTCTTTTTGTAATTTATTATTTTCTTCTGACAGAAAATTAGCAGAAAATTAGTAATAGGTTCAATGATTGGCACTATATTATAGGTATGGTATGGTATGGAAAGATATGTCCTTTTTATCTTTTTCTCTGTATATAACGAAGAAAGAAAGAAAGAAAAAGTTTTCACTTCTGCCGGTACTCACGGAGTGCAACCCGTCTTTTTTTTTAATGACTCAACTTAGAAATATATCTATAAATGTATATTTTATGTAAGCAATAAGAGATTTGTATTGTTATCAGTTTTAATTAAAGTCGTTCTAAAACCAAAATTTGTACATAAATACACTCCTTGTTCTTTTGAGGGTAGATCGAGGTAGCAGGCCTCAGTTTGCTTCTGTTCTTATTCGGCCTTATTCTGCCGTCACTCAGTCTTTTTACAGTCCTACCTACAGGCCCTCGATTCTACTAAAGCAAAATCAACTGTCACACCACAGACACAGCAATAAATGGCATTAAATTTTAGACTTTATCACTATGCTCTTAAAGTCCAAAATTAAATGAAGAGTGTCACCTTTTACTTTTTCATTCTCTCTACAAAAAGCCATTTAATATTAGACTTTAAAAACATGATCTTAAAGTTTAAAATTAAATGGGTAATTATTGCAGTGTCTGTGGTATGACAATGGTTTTACTTTAGTAGAATCGAGGCCCTGGTTTTCGGGACTTTTAAGCTACCCCCTTTTACCCGACTGCCATTAACGGTTATGTTTTTCGCGCGTATCTTGTATGTATTTTTGTTTGTTCTTTTTACAAGCTTTTATTTAACTTGCAATGTATGTTTGTTCGGGTGGAATCTTACAACTCAATTTTAAGGCACTTGCCCTCAACCGATTGAGCTGAAATTTGGTATGCACGTTCAGTTCGGATGACAATGAAAGAAAAAAAAAAAAAAGATTGTTTTTAAAAAGGTTTTTTTATTTATTTTAATTTATCTTATTTACCTTATATCTTCTGAACCACCGTACGGATTACAATGATTCATCTCAAATGGAAGGTATATATTGCTCAAGTGTTCTTGGGTACATACAATATGATCAAAAGCTATATGTTGGGTTTAAGGCACCAAAATGTTTGTGGTTAAAAAAAATTCATTCAAATTTATCAAGTGGGATATCAAAATGAAGGAAATTAAAAGATGATTAGAAATATATGTATTAAAAATTATAGTTATTTAAAAAATTATATCAATCGTTTATTATATTAACTAATTCGCTATATTATAATATTATACAATTTAACTATTAAGAAATTGTTACAAAAATGTCAATTAGTCAGCCAAGCTTTTGTCATGTAAATAACCCGCCTCGGGTCGTGTCTGGTGCGAAGGAGCCCAGAACACTGGCCGCTATATTTTTGGGATTTTTATATAATAAATCCGGCTGATGTTGAAAAGATCGAAACAAGCTTTATAGCAGACCTTTTGCAAATCTCAAATCAGATAAAAAAGCTTGTTTCGATCTTTTCAGCACCAGTCGGAATTTTTTATTTTTAACAACTCATTTTTTTAACAGTAAGTATATGACTAGATTTGTTTCAATATTGCTGATTTGTCCTACGATCAGTACTAATAATCTGTTTCCTATACCCACTAAAGCATCACCTTGCCAATAAAAATTCTATCATTATATCCATTTTAAATCTAATTTAGAATAATAACCTAGATAAGTATACCAGTCACACTTACATTATAAAAAAAAAAAAACAGGACACTACATCATTGAAAACGAGGCATAACAACGAGGTCTCAATAGCGTAGGCACAGTATGAAAATACAATATAGCGTACTAGAATCATAATTTCAGAGGCTCAGGTGGCATAACACGATGTGGTATTTTACATTGAGACCGACCTATTCACTCGTAAACTGGGGGATTTAGAGTCTAGTTTGTAACTAAAACTTTTGCGTCGTCGTTAAGCAAAAATTGCTTCACAATCTTCAAATTTTATGATCTAAAGCGGCTTTACACGTTGAGTGCAAAATTTTGAATATAATATTATAAAGATATTAATAAGTTTTTTGTTTTATATATCATAATTTGGTATACTACTTTCTATTTCAGAGATTAAAGTATGAAATTAATTATTTTAATAGGAAGTAATCCTGCAAAAACTTACAAAGTTTTGTAAGTGCGCAGACTATAGAGTGACATTGTTTCCAGTGGGTTGGTAATCAAATTTGACAAGTATTGCGCTATGAGTATGTAATTTCAGTAATAGAGTGGTTGTAATATTAGAAGCTGAAATTAGGGGTCTCTGGGTTAAATTACTTCTATCGATTTACCTATGTTTTGAAATTATCGGTAGTACTTGTAGTATTTGGTTTGATTAAATAGTCTGTTTAACGGTAATTGAAGTTTAAATTCCATATCTGTCCGCCTCCAGGATCAAAGCTCAAAACCTATCCAGTTGCAGCGAGGGGTGAGACAGGGAGACGTTATCTCCGAAACTGTTCACCGCCGGCCTGGAAGATGTTTTCAAGCTCCTGGACTGGAGAAGACTCGGCATCAATATCAACGGCGAGTACATACATTCGCTGACGATATCGTAGTCATTGCTGAGACCTTGGAAGACCTAGGCACAATGCTCGATGGCCTTAGTAGAGCCTCCCAACAAGTGGGTCTCAAAATGAACATGGACAAGACGAAAATAATGTCAAATGTCCAGGTCGCACCCACTTCTTCTTTAAAGGTTGGAGACTCTACACTCGAAGTTGTCGACGAATATGTTTACCTGGGACAGACAGTCCAGTTAGGCAGGTCCAACTTTGAGAAAGAGGTCAATCGTCGAGTCCAACTCGGATGGGCAGCGTTCGGGAAGCTTCGTAATATCTTCTCGTCCAAAATACCGCAGTGTCTCAAGACTAAAGTCTACGACCAGTGTGTGTTGCCAGCGATGACCTACGGAACTGAGACTTGGTCCCTTACTATGGGCCTCATAAGAATGCTCAAGGTCACCCAAAGGGCGATGGAGCGTGCTATGCTCGGAGTTTCCCTGCGTGATCGAATCAGAAATGAGGAGATCCGCAGGAGAACTAAAGTAACCGACATAGCACACAGAATCGCCAAACTTAAGTGGCAGTGGGCGGGGCACATAGCTCGTAGAACAGATGGCCGTTGGGGCAAGAAAGTTCTCGAGTGGCGACCACGCGCCGGAAGGCGCAGTGTAGGCAGGCCTCCCATACGGTGGACCGACGACCTGGTGAAGGTCGCGGGAAGGGCATAGATGCGGAAGACGCAGGACCGGTCATTGTGGAAATCCTTGGGGGAGGCCTTTGTCCAGCAGTGGACGTCTTTCGACTGAAATGATGATGAATGATGAAGTTTAAATTATTTATTCAGAAGGGTTATGTATTAATTAATATGAGAGTAGAAATAATGGCAGGCGTTGAATCTCTAAGCCACGGCCCTTTTTATTACATTTTTTTTTACGTGCGAGAAATCCCCACGGATACCCCCCCCCCCTTCGGAGCCGAAGGGGGGGGGGGGTTATGTCGGACTCGAACCGACTAAACCGCACGCCGTCTGTGAGTCGATGTGCTAGGCCGGAGGTGAGGTTGTTTGACATATCCCTCGCACCCCGGCTGACCCAGGGCCATTCCTCTTGGTCTGGCCCTCCTCGGGAGGGGGGACCACGCGATCCCCGACTCGCCCCCGGTATGGGGGGGGCGCGCACCGTCCTACGATTCGCGCCGCCGCCGTGGCCTGCTTCTGCTAGGGTGACGAGCGGCTCCACCCGTCACCCTCAGGCCCGCGCTCATGGGGGGCGGAGGTCGGTTTGCGCCCTCCGACGCCCGAGCCGCCTTCGAACGCGGCCAGCGATGTCCGCGAGTCTTTCTCGCTCGCTGCGCCGCGCCCGCTCTGCTGTCTCCTTCATGAGCATGACCTGCTCGCAGAAGGAGGCGCTGGCCGCCCACGCATCCGCGCAGCGGACCATCGCCGCGAGCAGGGTGGAGAGCGTGAGCACTTCCACCCCCAGGGCCGTCACAAGCTCCAGCCCGAGCGTGTGCAGCCCCGAGTCCACGCGCGCGTCGCAGTGATGGCACTCGGGCGTTGGCTCTATGCCCATCAGATGCAGGTACCGTCCGAAGTTACCGTGTCCGGTAATGACCTGCGTCTGACGGTACGAGAGGCCACCGTGCGGCCTCTCTAGCCACTCCCCCATGATGGGTCTTACCGCCGCAATCACGGCGTGCCCTGCGCGTGGTTGCTCAAGTCTTACATTCTGTATCAAGTAATGTAATGTATAGTAAAGACAGCCTTTGTGGCGTAGCGGTAGTGAACGCGGCTGCTACACAAGAAGCGCAGGTTCGATCCCCGCCATGGGCATAGTCAGCTTTTTGCCCATGGGATTCTTCAAAACGATACTATGTCAAATACCTACAAAATATAATAATCAATCAAATCAAATTTATTTTAAATTTCACGTAAAATATGTTTTTGTATCAATCAAATCAAATAATAAAATCGAGACGACGTTAGCCGAGATCGGGATCGAGAGGTCCCGGGTTCGAATCCTGGCCATTACACTACCGCCGTGAATTCACTCCAAGCACAAGCAATTTAGAATATTAACAACCGAAACAATACCGAAATTACCTACCTAAATTATATTCCTATTAGTAATGTCGGTTGTTAATATTTGTTACAAATAAAATAAAAATTTCACATGGACTTAAATGAAAAAAATAATTTTATGTTAGGGTTATACTGCTATTAAAACCTAGAACAATAAAAGGAGGTATTTGCGCCATACAAGCTTTGACAAAGGATTATTTTAAGAACAATTAAATTTATTTTATTTTTAACTTTTTCATTTTAAAATACTGTACTTTTATGACCAGAGTGCTTGCCAAGGTAAGCGGAACGTGCCAAAACACTATAGGTTGTCTAGTGCCTTTGTTCCCGTTGTGTCACACCATTTTTTGTAACACTGTTACCCATTGGTAAAAAAATTACCGATTAGTAACACTGTTACTCAATGCCACATTTGTTTTCCCTTTGAGTGACAGTGTTACTCAACAGAACGCTGTGTTCCTTTTTTTCATAATGAGTGAACCGACGACAAGGTCGACGGAGCTCCGCTATGCGGGGCTCCTACTTCTGGGTGGTTTATAAAAAAATAACCACGAAGGCCTAATGCGGGAGCTTCGCTACGCTCCGCTCCCGCATTAGCCTTCTAACCTAACCTATCCGAGTCGGGGTAATCTGAGTTGGGGTGTTAACTATATTGTAAATTGGTGAAAGATTCTGTCGTCGGTTCACTCATTATTTAATCGTACATGTATATATAAATAATGATTTTACACTAGAATGTGTTACTTAATGGGAACAAAAAATGTGGCATTGAGTAACAGTGTTACTAATCGGTAATTTTTTTACCAATGGGTAACAGTGTTACACAAAATAGTGTGACACAACGGGAACAAAGCGTCTAGTGTAGTTAAGGAGGGTTCTGTATTTTTATTCCTAAAATTTTATGTCATAATTTAACATTGCATACTGTTACTTGTCATAACATTATTTACGCATAATACTCATTTACCATAACTTTTTAAGCATATTTTTTTTACTCCTATTTACTATAAGCATAATATTTAATAAACATAATATCCCAAAGCATAAGTTTACTTAAGCATAACGACGCATAACCATAATTATTCCGAAAAAATCATTACAAAATTTTTATTAACAATATTACACATACATTGCTCTCGTCAAACTTGTAGGCGTATCAAAGTTCATTTAACCTAATGGTCTTTTGACCTAATTGGTCGACGGCTCCTACTTCTGGGTGGTTTATAAAAAAATAACCACGAAGGCCTAAAGCGGAAGTTTCGCTACGCTCCGCTCCCGCATTAGCCTTCTATCCTAACCTATCCGAGTCGGGGTGCCCTAAAGTTCAGATTGCATCCAGATCCTTGCCAGCTTGCTAGCACCATGTTAGCAGGCGTTTATCATTATACCAAATAACTATTAGACAAATAAACAATATGCTTTACAACTTTATGCATATCAATGTTATGAATAAAAACATTAGGATATACAATATTTATGCTTAATAACACAGTATGCTAAAAACCAATTATGGCACACTATTATTATGACAAAGAAAATTATGCCTAATTTGTTATGGCAATTTAAATTAGGACAAAAACTATTATGACAAAAGATGGAATCCCGTTAAGGAGTTCCAAGGGTTCCAAAGGGGTCTGAAGATGAAGTAGCAACGCGTTGCTACTCTATCATCAGACCCTAAATATCATGTAACACCAGGACAAAGCGAATAAGTTCAAACTCGGTAAATTTATCTCGTTTAGATTAGGAGTTCCTATGGTCACCTTTCTCCGATTCCATCTTCAATGCAATACACACATTGCATATTAGTATTTTGAGACTATCGGATAAATAACTATCGTGTTTTTGAAATCCGGGAGTTTTGATTGTAGTTTTGTATTCGGCATTTCGAAAATCCAAATATTGAAATTTGGAAAAATATATCGGTATTTTTGGGTGTTCCTCCTAAACATACCATACGAATAATGCAATTTAAAAAAAAATCCAGTGGTTTATTCAAAAGTTAGGGCCCGTTTTATACGTTTATACTTGCTTTGTTTCGTGAGTAGTGCGAGTCATAGATGTTCTGACAGGTATCCACGCCATCCACAGGTATCCAGGTATCCTTTTATATGCCAATGATCCACGCTCAATACAAATATTTGTATGCGTGAATATGGGTATTTGCATTGGTCTGGTCTTGCATCGGAGAACACGTTAAGCCGTCGGACCCGGTTGCCATACAAACATCTATGGCAGTTGTTACTAGTAGTTGGAGCTCTCAAAAATTCAATAACTGGTATAGGTAAGAGCAATGCTTCGATATGGCCTTTAAGTTGTGAATTTCAGATGGCAGTCGCTTCACGGAAAATATCAAAGTTCAGCCAAATACGCAGTTAGACTGGTAATGTGGACCCCAAACTCCAAGTTGAAAGCTTCGCAGGCGACTGGGATTAACGCTAGGAGGAAGAAGTATACAAATATTATAATCAACAAAATATCTATGGAATAATAATAAACAGTACTATCAAATGTGTGGTTATCCTACTGCTATGAATAATTTTACCTAATTGCCAAGTAATTATACTACAGCAGCTAATAAAAACCAAAATGATGTAGATACGCTAATTTCTAAAAACGTGAGTTTGTTGGAATAATCTAAAAATTAACCCGAACACAAACATTGAATAATGTAGCATGAGGATTATTTGTACAATAATTTACATTTTAATATTGGACTCCTAGTTACTCAGTTATCTATTATTTACTTTAAGTCTTAAGTTTTTAGTATAATCCTAATAAGGGATGAATGGAGGCAAAAGAGCTTTAAGGCCCAAGCAAATCTTATTAGCTAGCCAGTATACCGGCTAATTGGCTCTGGCACAAGTTTTCCCCTCATGTCAGATGATAGTTTCTCCTGTAAAAGTAAAAAAAAAACTCGAACGGACTCTAGCTCAAAATTGCCAACTTTGGATGCAACCGGGGCCTGACTGGGGACTATAATTTATAATAGGTGTAATATAGTTTTCAAAACATTTGCGCATAAAGTGGATTTAATTTCACCGCAATTAGCCACATGATGACATCTGTTATCAAATTGTGACTTGCATTGCTATAATTCACAACTGAGTTATGGGTTTTTTTAAATTTTTATTGGCTGAGTTGCTTTATTCATTAAAAAGTTTCAATAAAAAAAGTACAAATAAATTAATATACCTACCTATTATAGTATATAAATAGAAAATTTAAATTTGTACGTGTTCAATAAACAAAAGTTTCACTCGATTGACTATTAACTTTTGTTCTCTCTGTAAGAACTTTAAATTTCCCATTTAGTCCGCGACAAATAAAAAAAGTAACCTCATTTACTATATGGCAGATCAAGATGCAAAAGAAAAAATTCATTTACCCTTGTTGCGAAAAAAATTCACAACTCATTTTGTCTTTTGAAATTATTGTTATTTATTGATTAAAACGTCTACACGTACTTATTATAAAGAAAATGATTTATGTTGTACAACGTCCGATATATGATTTGATTGATGTGAAAATTTACTACCTAAAAACTGCAAGGCAAGGCCAAGCAAAAAAAAATCTAGGTACTTTAGTATAATTTTATTTTACAAGAGTGTTGAAAACGTCATATGATACACGTGTGTATTGATATTACCGTCCTCGGCTCTCTTAAGACCCTCACCTAACGGCTCGGGTCTCAATAGCGCCTCAGCGGCAATCACCAACTTTACACCCTTGTACCATAATGTATTTCCTTGATATACCTATACCTACGACCATTTTTTATCTCAATTTCTTCTTTCTCTAATCACTTAATGAAAAGCAGCCATTCGCTCCCGCAATGTGGTTCCTGAATACCTGTAGAGTGGATCATGGGACTGGTTCGATGTGCTCAACTAGTATTGAATGGATTTTGTGAACCACATAACTATTAAAAACTAAAAACATATGAAAACAATACATAATATACCTATACAAATAAGCAGGTTCAGGCGTCAATAAATTCATACTATGGCATTATTTGTAGTTTACAATTTTCTATTATCTCATTTGTTCCTAGAAAAATGATTCCTATGATTCCGTCTTGTTGGTATGAATTACTTATGTACCAATAAGCAAGAATTTAATAATATTTCTAGCGAATGATCAATAACATTTGGTCTTGGGGTATAAAATATATTTCTCTTGTAGGTCAAAGATCTCAGAGGTTTAAGAGAGCGAAAATAATCAAATGTGTACATACTACTTACAGAATATTTCGCCAAAATTTTTGTGAGGTCAAATGAAATTGTACTTACTTGTGAATAAATAAGTCTAAAATGGTATTTACTTAAAATAAAATTTTATTGGGCTCGTAAAATACACTTACATTTTTTATAAATTAAAAGGCACAGTCGCTTTTGTTTTTGAAGGGTTCGTGGTTCAATGGTTACGGAGTATATGCAAAGTTCAACAATACTAGCCAAGATTGTCTTAGAATGGGCTTCTATTTTTTATACGTGCAAATCCCTATGCGCACCAAAGAGCACGTTAAGCCTACAAACCTGTATGGCAGTCTGATGACTGCCATACATGTTTGTATAACGTAATCGTTAGGAACGCTACAAAGTTCAACAACAGCCCCTCTAGACAAGTGGCAATTCGATGGCCGGCGGTTGGTGAAATATAATGACGAATGTATGGGATTTGACTCGTTGACATGCGTTAACGACTATCATATACGTCAAATCCCATACATTCGTCATTCCATTCCACCAAACGCCGGTTAACGATTGACCACGCAGACACAAAATTTCATAATCCCACTGGCGGGTTGTGAACGTTAGATAGAAGTCGCTTTACGAAAAATATTGAAGTTCAGCCGTGTCGAAGTTCTACTGAAACCGACCCCAACTCAGTTTGGTAAAGGCTTAGAGGGTTTTTTTTTATTCTTGAAGTGAAAACTTCTTTAGCGGCGTTGGATGGGTGTAAAATGTTAAGGAAGCGTCAGGATTAGTTGACCTTTGAACCGTAACCGACGACTGACGTCATACAAGATTGGTACAGACTATTTTGCAGTTTACAGTAGATAGTGTCGTAGCTTATACGGTAAGCACTTCGACTGTAAGTCCTTATAGTTTCAGATAGTATCGGGTTCAAACCACCTGGCCTTCAGGGATTTTTTGTGATTGTTTTTCTTATTATAATTTATTACTTTTGGTGATTATTTTTTCTGTTTGTAATTTATTACTTTTTATGATTATTTTTTCTTTCTGTATTTTATAATTTTTTGTGATTATTTTTTCTTTTCATAATTTAATAATTTCTTCTGACAGAAAATTAGCAGAAAATAAGTGATAGGTTCTATGATTAGCGCTATATTATAGGTATGGTATGGTATGTTCTTTTTTTGTCTTTTTCTATGTATATAACGAAGAAAGAAAAAAAGGAAAAGGTTTTCACTTCTGCCGGCACTCCCAGAGTGCAACCCGTCTTTTTTTTTACGTGCGGGTAATCCCCACGGATACCCCCCCCTTCGGAGCCGAAGGGGGAGGTTATGTCGGACTCGAACCGACTAAACCGCACGCCGTCTGTGGGTCGATGTGCTAGGCCGGAGGTGAGGTTGTCTTTTGACATATCCCTCGCACCCCGGCTGACCCAGGGCCATTTCTCTCGGTTTGGCTCTCCTCGGGAGGGGGGACCACGCGGTCCCCGACTCGCCCCCGGTATGGGGGGGGGGGGGCGCATCGTCCGACGATGCGCGCCGCCGCCGTGGCCTGCTTCTAATAGGGTGACGAGCGGCTCCACCCGTCACCCTCAGGCCCGCGCTCATGGGGGGCGGAGGTCGGTTTGCGCCCTCCGACGCCCGAGCCGCCTTCGAACGCGGCTAGCGATGTCCGCGAGTCTTTCTCGCTCGCTGCGCCGCGCCCGCTCTGCTGTCTCCTTCACGAGCATGACCTGCTCGCAGAAGGAGGCGCTGGCCGCCCACGCATCCGCGCAGCGGACCATCGCCGCGAGCAGGGTGGAGAGCGTGAGCACTCTCACCCCCAGGGCCGTCACAAGCTCCCGCCTCGGCGTCTCAAACGCCGGACACTCGGTGAGCGTGTGCAGCCCCGAGTCCACGCTCGCGTCGCAGTGATGGCACTCGGGCGTTGGATCTATGCCCATCAGATGCAGGTACCGCCCGAAGTTACCGTGTCCGGTAATGACCTGCGTCTGACGGTATGAGAGGCCACCGTGCGGCCTCTCTAGCCACTCCCCCATGATGGGTCTTACCGCCGCAATCACGGCGTGCCCTGCACGTGGTTGCTCAAGTCGTAGCTCCCACTCGGTCACTATGGCCCTGTCGAGCCGGGATTTCTCGGCCCGAATTTCTTCGGGCTCGGGATCGCATCCCCGCCCCCGCGCCTCCTTTCGGAACCGATAGAGTGCTGAACAGGTCCTCGCTTCCAGGATCCACGGTGGCGATCCGGCCAGGAGACTCGCCGCTTCAAAGGATATCGTGCGGTACCCCCTGATGGTCCTGGAGGCCGTCGTCCTGGAATCTGGCCCCCAGGGTGTCCGCCCATACGGGACACCCATATAGGGCCATGGACCGCACGACACCCGCGTAGAGTCTCCTGCAGGAGTCCTCTGGGCCCCTCAAGTTGGGCAACAGCCTGCCCAAGGCATTCGCCGTTGCCACCAACTTGGGGCGCAGACTTCGGAAATGTTCTCCGAAGTCCCATCGACCGTCAAACACCAGCCCCAGGTATTTCAACCGGGGCTTGATGTCGATGGGAGTGCCTCCCACTGTAAGGCTGGCTCCCGGGTCTGGCCTGCGCCGAGGGCCATGAAAGAACATGGCCTCGGACTTGTGCAGTGCCACCTCGAGGGTTACCTATCTTAATCCTGAATTTTAATATTCCGAATATTATAATCCAGAAAACGTTTGGCCAATTTTTGATAATCCCGGTTTTTCAAATTCCGAAGTTTTATTTGCCATATAATCGCAACTCCGAATTTCATTTATCCATTTATTCATTTGTCCGACGTTTTATAATCCAGACGAACGAGTTCCAGACACACGAAATCTAAATGCACAAAATCCAGATGATCGTAATCCATATGCACGAAAGCCCAATTTTTAAAACACAAATTTTTGAAATGCAATTAATTGATATCCAGTTAATTGATATCCAGACAAACAATATCCAGATTTTTAAACCTAAAACTAAACCTCATATAGCGTCTACTAACTACAACTGGAGACATACTGAACAAAACACACGTTGCCTTAAAAAATATAAGTATGCATGTAAGCAAACAAGCATGCATGCAGGCAAGCTGACAATCAAACCGGCAAGCATGCAGGCATGCATGCATGCAGGCAAGCAGGCAAGCATGCAGGCAAGCAGGCAAGCATGCAAGCAAGCATGCAAGCAAGCAGGCAAGCATGCAGGCAAGCAGGCAAGCATGCAGGCAAGCAGGCATGCATGTAGGCAAGCAGGCAAGCATTAGTGTTGCTCTTCTCCGGCGCTGCGGGAAGTGCAGTCCTTCCGCCCTTGCGTAACAAAGTTCGGGCACCCATGCTCGCTTCCGCAGCTTCGGTTTGCTGGTCGCCTTCGGCGACCAGCAAGCCGGTTCTTAAATAACACACTAGTGTAGGGCAGACAAGTACCACGGCGAGTCGGGTCGGGCGTGGTACGCAGTGTTCACGAGCTCGCTTTCCTGATTCATAGATTATACCTGCATACAAAACTGTTCATGCATGACATGGAGAACAATAATTTAAACAAAATTATATTAAGTGAAATTATTTATGTCTTAAGTGAACGTTAGATTTTTTGTTATTACCTATATCAACCGTTACACACCCTAAATAAATCGTATAAATTTACTGATTTTTACTATACCTGTATATAGTTTAGCTGGAACACGATTTGTATGGGAACCAAATAAAAAGATTATGAAAATTTGGTAATAGTTTATTTGGAAAATGGTACGATGGGAAACAAAAAAAAATATTCTGAGAATCTGGTATAACTATATTTGGATTATGACAATATGGGAAACAAAAAAATACTATTTGAAAATTTGGTTTTAGTGCACCTGGAAATTGATTCATCTGGGAAATGAAAAACGGAATTATAGAAAGTTGTCATTCATTACATCTGTCTTTTAAAAGTTCTACCAACCGTTTTCGGGGTTTTAAGATTCGGGTAACAGACATTCGATATTTCAATAGGTTACCCACCTCGAGACCCAGCCGCCAGATCCGTTCCACGACTTGAGCAACCGCGGTCGTGGCCCTCAGGGTCGCCTCGCGGTGTGTAGCCCCGCCCACCGTCACCAGCGTGTCGTCCGCGTAACACGTGACGGTGGCGCCGTACGCGAAGTCACCGTGAAGCACCCAGTCGTAACCGATGTTCCACAGCAGCGGCCCCAGGACCGATCCCTGTGGAACACCGCACGACATCTCGCGCCTACCGACTCCGGTCGAACTCGGGTAGACGACGGCTCTCCCCGTCAGGTACGCCCCGACTATGCGGCGGAGGTAGAGAGGCACATCGTGATACACGAGCGCCTCTCTGATGCAACTCCAGGGCAAGGTGTTAAAGGCGTTGGAGATGTCCAAGGACACCGCCAACATCACCTCGCCCCGAGCGACCGCATCCTCCGCCAGAGTCCTCACATGCATGATGGCATCCACAGTGGAACGCCACCGGCGGAACCCGAACTGGGTATTCGCCAGGTCCGGCCTCACTCTAGAGAGATGCTCGACGAGGCGCTTGGCAATGACTCTCTCAAAGAGCTTGCCCACCTCGTCGAGTAGCACTATCCGCCGGGCGCCCCATCTTGCGGATGAGGACCAGCTTCCCCGTCCTCCACACCTTCGGAAACTGGCCCCGCTCCAAACATGCGCTGAGGAACCCTCTCAGTCGGGGTTCGAGACCGTCTTCCCCTAGAGCTAGGACCCACGCGCGGCCTGGAATGCCGTCGGGTCCCGGAGGCTTGGAGGGTCGATGATGATGTCGTATTGGTTGAATTTTCGTTTAAATAGGTAGGAACGGTTTCTGAGATAGTATGTATCTATTTAAAATACAAGAATTAGGTACTTGTTTAATAGTACCTATTTGATGCCAAATTCCACAATGGTAATTGGTATTACACAAATAGGAGGGCCAGACCGAGAGGGATGGCCCTGGGTCAGCCGGGGTGCGAGGGATATGTCGCATGACAACCTCACCTTCGGCCTAGCACTACGACCCAGAGACGGCGTGCGGTTTAGTCGGTTCGAGTCCGACATAACCTCCCCCTCCGGCTCCGGAGGGGTGGGTATCCGTGGGGATTTCCCGCACGTAAAAAAAATGTATTACACAAATATCTTATTTCGATCTCTTGTCATATTTATCAGTTTTCAATAAACAGACGTTGGGGTGCTGGAGCATGGAGGCCAAAAACCTTGTAAAGGAAATCGGAGACAGGCTCATAGAAACAACTGGTGACTCCCGTTCCGGAGCTTTCCTGGTGCTAAAGCTGGCCATCGCAATCAAGAGTGGAAACGCGGCGACTGTGATGGTTACTTTTGTGCCGGAAACGGTCAGGGGGGGGGGGGGGGGTTATTTAATTAATCTATTTATTGACTACATGTTCTTTCCAACAAATCTTCTTTCCAACTTCACGAATACAGTCATTTACATAGCCACATTTAATGTCGGAATAATATGTTCAAGCAATCCTACATTTTTTATTTTACTAAACATATTATCACGTTGTCAATAAATACTATCTGGATGTTTTGTATCCTATAATTTCGTTACAAATGTACGCAGTCGGGTCGGGTCTGCAGGCTGCGGTAATAGGGCAAAATTCATAGATTTCCGGGTGATTGCAAGGCGTGCGTGACTGGGCGACCGAGTGAACTCGATAATGTACAAATATAGCTAAATTATAACGTTACACGGTCGGGTCACACTGTACATGCTAATTTTGTCTTCATGCGTTTATGACGTCGTTAATGATAACGGTTATTAATATATAGTTTGTTTCTTCTTCTTCATCCTAGTGTAAACTCGATATTTTTCGTAAAGCGACTGCCGTCTGACCTTCACAATCCAAAGCCGATATCAAAGCATTGTAGTTATCTATACCAAATGTTGAATTTTTGAGGGCTTCAACTACCCGAAACGACTGCCATAGATGTTTGTATGGAAACCGGGACCGAAGGCTTAACGTGCTCTCCGAGGTAGGACCAGACCAATGCAAATAACCATATTCATGTATATAAATATTTGCACTAAGCGGGGATAGAATCCGTGCCTCTTACGTAGCGGCCACGTTCACTACCGCTAGGCCACACAGGCTGTTGAGACAGAAGTTTGTTTGTAGTGCATTTAGTCTTCATTGCTCTATAACGTCTTCGTAAATATGGTATATATGGAAGTTTAATTCAAAATCAATGAAAGACTTGATTTGATGTTCTTACATTATCCTACTCAGTCAAGTTCTTTAGGGTCCAAGCCAACCAACCGGGTACTCTTGTTGAACATTGGATGAGCTATGACGGTGTAGTTTCTGTCCTAGACTTTCCTAACAAATTGGGCCGCATTAAAATTTCGTTCAGAAGTTTTTGCGTCTATCACGAACAAGCCGACAAATAGACATTCTTTTTTAAAGAATACCTGACCTTATTGAATTCTTTTAAAAGTATCTCCAATAATAAATAAGATACAACAAATTTACAATTTACAAGTATCAACCTTTGATAATGCCGTAAGGCGAAACCGGTCAGGATAATAATAAATAATGTGGAATAGTACAAGTGATTTCATTGAAGATGTGTAGCAAGTTCCACCTAGTGCCACCAATCAACACTATAAGTAATTTACAATTAATTGCAAAATATTTCACCATATAAATCAGCATCTTTTGAGAATGCACTCATAATTTTCTTAGCCTATGCTTCTAATATGAAGGGTGCACTAGCACGTTAAACACATGTAACCATGTCACGTTAATTTTTACTTCATGAATTCAATACATTGTTGCTTAATATTCAGTGACTTTAATTAATAGTACTGGTTCTAAACTATGACCATTAGTTATCGTCCTGGGCAATAGTTTCATTAACTATTTCAATTCCAATAACTCTATTGTAAGTGAAGGAGATTCAATGAGTCACGTTTGAATTAATACGAGTAGGTATATATTATTGATGTCTAATACAATTCGAATCACTAATGATTGACTATTAATTTAAATTATTTAAATTAAAATTATTATTTTTTATACCACTGAGGTGACAGACAAACACATGATCCACCGCGGTTACCGTGGCCAATGGACGTGTGCAACACCAGGGGAGTCACACTCGCGCTGCCGACCCTGTAAACACAGAGAGTTCCTGTGCCGGCAGTGCAGCAGAAAAATCAGGAATAGCCTTTAGTCTTCCCACTGACAGCACAAAAACTCTCCAGTGAGCTCTGGCTACTCTACTCACAGCCGGGAACAGAACACTGCTTATTTGGATGGAAGTACCGTCGTGCCCTACCTCCTACATATTTACCTGAATTGTGGCGTTTGGTAGGATTTTAAAGTCTATAATGTACCTAATATTACTTAGGTACGCTTATAAAAAGCCGTTGATTGTCTGCTTTGTGTTTATCCGCATCATAATACTCATAATACCAATTATGCCTGGCCTGGCTGGGTGTAATTATGTTCTAGATGATAATAATAAATTCTAATTCTCAATACAACGATTGAATATTTGAATGAAAGAAAATAAGACTGAAGATGGATTGTTTGTGATATACGTAATACATCAAATAAGTATTAAACACGATCCTTTACTAAATAGCTCTTTGCATTTTTGGAACTATCCTTACTTACTTTGTCGTTAATTTAATTTTTCGGCTGCCTATCGCAAAAGGCCCGGTCGTGTACTCTACGTTTATGACAGCCCTATCCTAGGCAAAATCTCATTTTCGGCTGCCTAGAGAATGTAAAATTATATTGGAGTCAATTTTGTTTAATACCTGAGGGAGTTTCTCTCTAGGGGTTAATTGGTTCACGCCGGGAAACTTCACAAGCCATATGTGGTTTTCTGGATTTACCTACCCGAATGAATTTAGTAAGCAGGTGGGTCGGACACCGCAGTTGCCCCAATTTCTGTACCTTTGTACTGCGATATGATATTATATTACAACATTAACTGGAATTGATTCCATATAAGGCTACTATTTTAGCCAAATTAGGAACCGTTTCGGTCAAAGAATTTATGAAGGCTTGTGGTTAATTTTGGGCCAATCATACGAAAATATTTCAACAGTTGGATCTAACGAAGAATGTTTTGTTTTGTTCCGTTGTTTGTAGATTGCCATACCGACCTTTTGGTACAACCTAAATTGTTTCAGTTTTGATAGTATCTATTATCTGTAATCCTAGCTACAGTTTATATTTTACAATAGAGATTCCAAAGTGTTTGGGTTACATAACAAGTTTGTGACGCTCTAACATAATTCGTATTTGTAAATTTAAAGTCTAGCCAAAGTCTTAATTAAATTTTAAGTTTTGTAACAAGTCACTTTGGGCTTTTGAAACTATTCTGTTATATTTTGATTATAATTAAGGTATAATTCGTCCTTTGACAGCTAGTTAGTTGCTCCCTGTAGGATCACTTTCAAATACTAATCAGGTGACCCTTTGAGATAATTCAAAGACCTAATAAAATTATAAGTCACTTTTATTAAATGAACAGCAATTTTTATTTTTGCGTTTCTTATTTGATTGTTTAAAATTGAATGAATGGGCTTTAATAACCAGCAAATAAGAATTATATTTTATCTCGAGATATAAATTTTACAGTAAATTTTAAATTGCCAGCTTATACTTTTTTCAGTTACTTTTCGACAATGTTTTACATTAAATGATAAAACAGTCTCTAGCGAGTACCTAAACCAAATTTAAATGATAATGTTTAGCCATTGCAGGCGAGAACTAAAATTAAAGCAAGCTCAGCTTAGCTGTGAATTTAGATATAACCTAGCTCCTTTAGCAATTCTGTTAACATTTAATAGCCCTTTCATAACCGTTACATTGTACATTATTTCGATAGTTAGTTAAGATTCATATCGTCATAGTGTGAAATAGAATATGTCGCAGTTAAACTACATCTAAGAAAATATTAAGGTACTTTCTACGCTGTTAAGTTATTTTGACAAAACTATTATAAATTGGAGGACCTGTGGCAGTGTGCTAATTGATTGATTGATGCATGGAGTTGGAAATACTTATGACAGTTTTAATACTTGAAAAGTTTAAGGAGTGTGTTCACGTCGGTAGTGTAATGACTAGGAGTCAAACCTAGGACCCCTCGGTAGTAAGGCTGCCTTCTTAAGCACTAAGCTTTCGAATTTGGTGGTGGCCAGACCTTAACGATCTTGAAGATTTTTTGATTTTTATATAGAGCACGTTAATTTGACTTTTCCTTGCCTGATGGTAAGCTGAAGGCAAATTCTCAGTAATGAGTGTCACCGTTACAAACGTACTTTGTTAACAATAGTGGCACAGCTTTACGGCCTCATCAAATGCTTTTGCACGCCCCGCTTAAAGGATTTGGGATGCAATCCCGGATGCAGGAAACATGGTTAGAGAATTTCAGTTTTTCCATCGTGTTTGTTGTTGTTCTAGGTGTGTGATCGAATAAAACGGTATTATTAATAACAAAATGTAAAGTCCTCAGGAAAAGTTCCAAAATATAGCTTCATCTATTTCTGCTTTGTCTTCTACATTGACGGCACAGATACTTTCTGAGTTTACAGGGTCGGCAGCACGAGTTTGTCACCTCTGGTGTTCCACACGTCCATAGGCCATGGTAACCACTTTCTATCAAGTGGACCGTGTGCTTGTAGTGGTATAAAAAATATATAGAAAGCGTACAGGCTTTCATGATGAATTAAAAACCTTACGCTGTAAATTGTTGTTGTTAGTTTTACAAAGTTAATGCTGACTTTTACGTTTCAAGTCAGCACTTAGCCTAAACAAGAAAGCTTTTCATTTTCTCACTCACAGTTTAGGCCGCCCCACTTAGGAAAGACGAGTTCACGTCAACTTACACAAAGGTTTTGAATAAAGACTACGGCATTTGAGCTTTTTTACTACATGAAACTTTTTATGGCCTTTATTTGGGTTACTGTCACATATTTTGGTTTAGTATGATTATAAACAGATTATGAAGGTAGCAATAAGACAAATAGTAATGTAGTTCTGTCAGTTTTGGTGCATTCCTTTCGTGAACACGCTGGGCATAGAATAATTGTGTGGACTGAAATAGTATGCGGTATTTAAAAAAAAATGAGATCGATGCCTAGGTTTGTGATGATTAGGTAATACCAAGATCTTTAAGGCCAAGAGACCTCATCGTGCAAGCCAGTAGGTACAGCAAACCTGTTGATTTATTGAAGAAGCTCTGATGCAGATTTTACTATAGAGGTTCAGACTGCAGCCACAATTCGTATAAACCAGTATTAACCAGATAAAGAGTAGGCGTCACAAGCTTCAAGTGTAAGTATTAGATTTAACCAGGATTAGAGCTCGGTTGATAATGATGATTGGTCCCTAATGGCATCATTGTAATAACACTGTCGTTTCGCTATGTTATTACACAATAAGCTGCTCCAATGTAAATAAAATGTTCACAAGAGACTATAAAAATATTAGAACATTTTTTACATAAACATTTCTATTGAAATAACTTTTTACCTAACATTCATTATTCAGGGAACAACATAATAAATTAGCAATGTCCAAAATGTTCATGTATTCAAATTCCATGAAGCTGTACTTAGAATTTTAATTCCGCCGAGAATAAAAACAGGTATAAATAAAAATAATCACACGAAACTTTTCGTATACGCTCGGTGACAGGCCTTTTCGGTCAATTAAAAGACCGCTGAATTTTGAATTCTGTCGTTAGAAATTTTGAGGGTGGGTAATCGAGTAATCCAACTGTTAAACGCGCATGAGGGGATTAAGGCCTATTATGTACCGACGACTACTCCAGTTGACTTAATCGTGTAATGTATTACATTATACAACTGTTTGCACGCGGCTTTGTGTGATATGCACGCGACATTACACCTGTATAATGACGGTGTGATGTCGTTACGAAATTTATATTGGGATAGGTGTGTAATGCATTCTACTGATTTATTTACATAGTGTACATTAGAATTACAGACAGCTTCCGTGGTAGTGAAGGCAGCCGCTACGCAGGAGGCGCGGGTTCGATCCCCGCTCAATGCAAATATTTGTATGAATGAATATGGATATTTGCATTAGTCTGGTCGTGCCTCGGAGAGCACGTTAAGCCGCCGGTCCCGGTTGCCATGCGAACATCTATAGCAGTCGTTACGGGTAGTTAGAGCCCTCAAAAATCCAACAACTGGTCTAACTGCAATGCTTCGATATCGTTTTTGGGTTGTGGAGGTCAGTGGCAGTCGCTTCATGGAAAATATCGAAGTTGGACATCAAATCCGCAGTTGGACTGGTAAAGCGGACTCCTGACTCCAAGTTGAAATCTTCGGATGCGACTAGAATTAACGCCAGGATAAAGAAGAATGTACATCAGAATGATGTAAATAAAAATATAAAAACAATACATAATATATACCAACCTGCAGCTTCAGCCGTCGAAGAATTCCTCCCCATTGACATCAACTCGGAGTGTGGCCAGAAGACTGGCGGCACTGCCACGTTGAATGGCAATACCGATCCTTTGCGCAAGGAATAAACCAGCCCTCTGGTCACGGGTAGCGTCTATTGAACGTTTGGAAATGTTTTTGGTAATTCAATGGTATTTAAAGTTTTTGAGACCTCATAGTTACATAGAAAATTATTTCCTATTTGATTATACTACAATGAACAAAAAAGTAACTTTACTCAACATATCAAATAAAATGCAACAAATCAATGCCCTAGATGCTCAATTGAGCCTTGTTTTTTATCAACAAATTATCTCATCTTGAAATAGTGTTTTCCGAAATTGATATTGGTTTATGTATTGTTGATTTATTTTTAATTCTCCTTGCGCCAGATTGTCTGGAATCGTGAATGGTTTGAGCAGCTCGATTGACATACACTTCGACGACGTCACAAAACAAAAATGAATTTTATGCCACCTATTGGATATGTAGTTGTAATAATTCTATAATAGTTCTATAATACTGTAACTGGTTGTATGTATCTCATATAAAAAATGGCATGTGGTGTTTACCTTTAAGTAATTGTTACATTGTCCGATGTTTCTTTTGTACAAGCTCATGTTGCATAAATAAATGTAAACAATTGAACCAAATAAATAAATAAAAAAAAAAACTGATTCTCTAGGGCACTTAACAGTGGTTCATGGTAGTCGCTCCCAATTTATTCAGGAGTAGATGACAAGGCGTGTGCGGTCTTGGACTTTCCACACACATATCAAATTAATATACAAAACACAATACAACATTTTCACTTTACTCTAAATTTATATTGTATTTTGTCCTTCTTCACTCCACTTTGGGTATAACGGTAAATCTATTGTTGAATAAATTTAGAGAAGCCAAACATTTTATATTTTGATATTATTATAAAGGACGACTATAAGTCTTTGGCGTATTTTTAAATCGAGTAATAAAATATTTTATTTTCTTACATTTGGTAGTGATAAACTTAAGTTTATGATCCTTGACTGCTTTGAATGCCAGTGGAATGACCTTTAGTTTTTTTATTATCAGTGCAATACTTTTGCATATTTTTCATAACGTGAAGAAAATACTGCTTTATGGAAAAAGTTTCCATAGGTATGTTCCCGTCTGTTTGAGTATTTGTAAAAACCTAAATCCCTAGTTCATTAAACGTATTACAAATGGAATTAATGAGAATATTTAATTTAAAGAGAATGAATTCTTATAAATATTAGAATACTAGCTTTTGCCCGCGGCTCCGCCCGCCAAACATAGCCTATGTCCTTTCTCAAGGTCTAATCTACCCTTATAACAAATTTCATCAAAATCGGTTCTGTGGTTTAGCCGTTAAGACAAGCAAACAGACAGATTTTATTCTAAGTGATTGAATACAGGTTTTTTAAATATTTAACTAACAAGACTACAAAAGAGGGGTCAAAAAGATTAGGCGTCGCAAAATTCCTCCCAATCGAGTGCCTTTATTTTATAGTGCCTTTATTTTATAGTGCCTTTATTTCCGTTAAAAATAATTTAATTTAATGTATGATATTCGCGGAAACTTTTAAGAACGTTTATATGATGCTCCTTAATACCAACCAATTACAAAAGCTCGTCACAGTTATTAAATAGGGCTCTCTACAAAGCTTCATATCTCAACATGATATTCTTGTATCTTTTAGTAGAAGTTCTCATTATTAAATTGTATATGAGTAAACATAATTCCCAGGTCGTAAATTTCGGGGGAAAACAGAACCTCATTATAACGGTCCAGTATTTAAAATGTAATTTACTGTACGAGTAGGTACTTATGAGAACAAAATCATTATATTTCATATGTATATTTTAATTTAGAGTTTGTTTAATACGGGTGTTACATTTCATTAATATAATTTTTTGTTGATTGTATTTATAAAGTAGATTTTTGAAAATAGATACAACGGTTTTTTGGACTTACCTATTAGAATCAATTTTTAGTTAAGGGCTTATATATGTATTTTATTCATTATAATAAATAAATAAACTAAAAATCAATATCTAAACTATATACTTGAAATTATATTAAAAAAATAAACAAATTAATTAAGAAACGGACAAGTGAACAAATGAAAACTTAACGTTAAATTTGCAAGAATATAATAGAATCAATTATAATAATGTATAGTATTGAATAACGTAAATATAAAACTGATTGATTGTGTTATCAATTAATTTGGTAATGTCAACCATATCCTATTTAATTCTATCCTGCTCTAAGAATTAATGACCGTTCCAATCAAATTTGTGACTTTTGATAAAGTAGAAGAAGAAAATTAATTTAATAAGAAGTAAATTAATTTACTTGTCCATTTTGATACAAATACTGAGTCATTCCGCCTTGCTGTATATTTTCTTCATTTCGTAGTATATTCAACCTCATCATTTTTGCGGCAATATTCTCGACAGTAAGTTAAGTAAAGGATCGATGTGGCATTGAGGCGAAGACTCGAGTCACATCACTAACGAACCATGGCTTCACCTGAGCTTGTCAGCTTCTAACGAGCCTGTACCCGTATTAGTCCCTACATCCACACTACTAACGAACTTGTGGAAAAATTTGACGTATCACTGCAACACGAGTAATATGTTGACACTTTCCTACTGTAGTGGAACAGTAAAACATGTTTGTGTGAATACATTTTAATGTACAGTCGACAAAGGGTACTCTTCTTCATCCTAGCGTTAATCCCAGTAGCATCCGAAGCTTTTCATCTTGGAGTCTGGGGTCCGCTTTTTACCAGTCTAACTGCGGATTTGGCTAAACTTCTATATTTTCCGTGAAGAGACTGCCATTTGACCTCCACAACCCAAAGGCGATATTGAAGCATTGCAGCTAGACCAGTTGTTGGATTTTTGAGGAGTCCAACTACCCGTAACGACTGCGATAGATGTTTGTATGACAACCGGTACCGATGGCCTAACATGCGAGTCACGACCAGACCAATGCAAATACCCATTATTCACGCATACAAATATTTGCATTGAGCGGGGATCGAACCCGCGCCTCCTGCGTAGCAGCCGCGTTCACTACCGCTA
The DNA here is from genome assembly GCA_949126895.1 of Eilema caniola. NCBI lineage: Eukaryota > Metazoa > Arthropoda > Insecta > Lepidoptera > Erebidae > Eilema > Eilema caniola. The sequence goes on along the minus strand of OX421481.1, from coordinate 10,595,346 downwards.
CGCCACAGAGGCTGTCTTACTACTATACTACTACTACAGAATACTAAACAATACAATTGTATGTGTACTATACACTTTTTGATACAACTTTATATGAAGTATCATGTTGACTGTACAGCCGACAAAGAAGATATGGTAGCACCTTTACATACACTTCATTTGAAAATGTGCAACCGTATCTCCTTCGTCGTTCATAGTATTTTTTTCTATAAAAAAAGTTACACAACATTTCTCTAATAATTGTTTTTGTCGCACTGTTAGTGGATTACTTGATATAGGTATACTTGTTTCACGATCTTATACAAATTTATAAAGTTTAACGTTGAAACTAAGTAAAAGGCTGAAAAAAAAAGACATGGATGTAGGTATATGTTACAGGTTAAAGTGTGACTCTATAAAGAAAATAATTTACGGAAACTCATTTGCTACCTAAATAGTTACATAAAACCTTGTCGCCTAAGCTTCATTTGGCCGTAAACGAATAAACAACATTTTATGAAGTCATAACGCGTAAGTTGTTGGTAAAAGTGCGTCTACAAATAGAACCATACACATTTTATGAACTAAATTTTCTTTTCCGTGTCAATAAGGCAAGGCCTTTCGCACACGCCACTTTTTCCGGCCCTGAGCCAATCCCGAATGTTTTCCTTATACCGTTACTATCGAATGACCATTGAGTTAATGACTATGAGTTTGTAGCCCCGTCATTCTTGGCATTTCCATATTTATTAGAACTGAGATAGCGTTCACTTCACCCAGGGGAGCTAGAAGTAAAGTAGCTATTTTCTTCATCATCCTAGCGTTAATCCCAGTCGTATCCGAAGCTTTCAACTTAGAGTCTGGGGTCCACATTTACCAGTCTAACTGCAGATTTGTCTGAACTTCGAGTTTTCCGAAAGCGACTGTCAGCTGACCTCCACAATCCAAAAGCGATATCGAAGCATTGCAGTTAGACCAGTTGTTGGCCCAACTACCCGAAATACAGCCATAGATACTAAAATGTATATAACAAGATGGATAAATATGTATTTGTCCCAATTATCATTGTATTTAAATATCCATGAGGTTCTTAATTTTTTTTTGTAAAACTTGTAAACCGCAGAAAATGTATGCAATGAATGTCCATTTCATAGAATGTAAAAGTTATGAAATGACAAAGAATACATGTGCGTTTTTTTCAACACACTTATTTTACGGTAATCCATTAATATTTGCAGAGTCCAATTACCTACAAATAACCGCAATATAGAAGGCATCACCAACTTTACTACCCCTGTCACAATTGCCACAATACACGGGTAACTTTACCCCTAAACCTACATCTTGGCATAGAAAAGGACCTTTTCACATACCGCAGCTATAATGACTTCTAATATATGTCTCATGTATTTGCAAGGCAAGGTCACGTTAACAAAATGTTGGAACCGCTATACGCAGATCCTTAAGCAGTGGAGCGAGAATAAAACTTTCTGAAAATATTAATGAGAGGCAGGGAGGATCGGTTGAAGGCTGCGGTTACAACCCATGACGTGACTTTAGCTAATGTTATGATTTCACCTGCGTCACTATAGTAATATAAACCATGGGTAAAATAAGTAAAAAAAATCTGAAGCAAAATAAATTGAGTACACGAGGATATTTCCAACGATATATCCAACGTTGAATACAACAATGTTTAATACTCGACAAGTGTAATGCGAATAATACACTGACTGAATAGAGTACCTTTTTTTTTTGACTACTACTACTGACTAAACCGCACGCCGTCTCTGGGTCGTGGTGCTAAGCCGAAGATGAGGTTGTCATGCGACATATCCCTCGCACCCCAGCTGACCTCTCGGTCTGGCCCTCCTCGGGAGAGTACCTAAATTATAAAGTGAATCGGCATCCTATTACCTGTTATATGGCCGTTTTAATCTTGTGCACACTATCTCATCACTACAATAAAGACCGAGACCGTTACTGTCACAAAATATAAAAAGTAATGGAAGTGCCCCATAAGAGCCGTATAAACCAAAGCATAAGTAGTAAGCAAGTGGCGAAGGGTGAAAATTGTCAAAAGGGAAGCCGGTGTTAAAGAAACTTACCTCAATCTAGTCTTTTATGCGTGCAACCCACTGGGAAGCCGGCAGGAGTAAGGCTATAAGAATCTCTTGCCACTGGTATATGCGGACCACGAAATAATGACAAGAAGTACAAATACCTAGTACATACAGCCTAGTATCCAGTTGGGAACATTATTGTGCAACACATAATATGGCGCAACATTGTTACACAATGTAGAATATACTGCTTCCGGGCTGATTGGCCGTGGTCCATGTGAAACTTGCGTTCCAGACGTTTCGTCGATCACTGCGGTCGACATCTTCAGTGGTGCAGGGCCGGGCGACGACAACTTCGGAGACCTTGCCTCGCCGGCGGCTGACGCCAGCCGACTGATCGACGAAACGTCTGGAACGCAAGTTTCACATGGACCACGGCCAATCAGCCCGGAAGCAGTATGTTCTACATGCAACGCAGGCCGTGAAAGCCTGAAGACTTATATTGTTACACAATGTTATACAATTAAGACGCGAAGCAATTCTGGATAAATTTGTTTAGCCACACATGATCAGTCGTCAAACAAAAAACAAGCGCATTGCATCGTGCCTGTTGCACAACGTTGCTGAACTTGCTGGGCAACACATGTTGCGCGTTAAATGTTGTTTAGTGGATACGTGGCATACGGTTATCGCTTCCCGGTTCAATTTACAACCGATAAACTTTTTATACCTTTCTTTTACAAGCACTTTATTAATCAGTTTATAAAAAACTGTTATTCTAACTCTTTTTTACTTTGAAGGATTTCGTTATTCAGAGAGATTTTAATTAAAAACCCTGCAAATATACACCTTTACTAACAACATGAAACTCCTTGAGAGCTCCTTTTGAACGAAGACTTTTTATTAAAATACTTTGGTGAAAGTAGATGAGAGCTCCAAGTTTAAATGTGACAAACAGTGGTCATAATATCGTTCTGTATTGTCTTAAGTTAAATGAGGGTTACGAGTTGTTGTGTCAGCTATCATACTCGAACTGTACTAAACCATGGAGATTTTTAAGACTTTGGGATAATCTTATGCTTCTTTTTTGGTTCTCAACAGTTTATTTAGCACTAGCAATCGACCCCGGCTTCGCACGGCTGGTAAAAACGTTCCGGTGGGAATACAATAATGTTACTCAAAATGAATGAAGCTTTCCAATGACGAAATAATTTTTGAAATCGGCACAGTAGTTTTTGAGTTTATTCATTACAAACATACAAAAATACAAATCTTTCCTATTTATAATAGTATGTAGATGTAGATTTATGTTATAATATAATAATATGTAAAGTTTTTGACAGAGTAAAGATTATAGCATACGCATCAATATCATCAACGGAAGAAATTAATGGCCATTAATTCGGAGTCAGTCCAAAGTTTATTTAAATTTCTATATTATCTGGCGTGGCGAAGGGGTTACTTTAAAATGTATTTAAAGTGTAATGTACACATATGTATATACTGTATAGTGTATATGTTACAGTTAGAGTACGGAATCCGTTATTGTGCACATTTACTAGGTAATCTGCACATTACCTGATAAGCTCGTTAAAGTGTGAAATTCTAGTTAAAAAAAGCTAATTTTCACACTTTACCTAGCTAGTCTGTATATTAACGATGTAAAGGTTTTACATCGTTAAAATGTGGAAGACGGTGAACGAAATACTTTTGTCCCCCTTACGCAAACTGTTCCAAAAGTGAAGCAACATCGACGGAGCCCCACGAAGCCCCTATTTTTTGTGCATTATCACAAGGAACCTAATCTATCTGAGTTGGACCGCGTGGTGTCCACAAGTTCGCTTCGCTTGCTCCCGCGCTCCTTCGCTCGCTCCCGCGCTCCTGCCCCTCTAGACAAGTGGCAATTCGCTAGCCGGCGTTTGATGGAATAGAATGACGAATGTATAGAATTTGACGTATTTGACATGCGTTAACGACTGTCATTTACGTCAAATCCCATACATTCGTCATTCTATTGCCTAGCGAATTGCCACTTGTCTAGAGGTGCTGCGCTTGCTATGCACTATTATATTATAACATAACTAAAACATTGATTAAAATGTTTTATTAAATAAAAATATTCTTATGCACTTTTTCTGAGACACGCAGTCACAAAAAATTATCAGCTGAATGTTATGAGAAAAAATATAGAAAAACTTAATAAAAGGTATTGCATAAACTATCGCATGATTAGGGATCGTTTGTTAGCGTTAAGCAGTTTAAATTTTGTTACCGCTTGTGGACCAATTACAGGACTTTTTTAACAAATTGTTAACGATAGAGTGTGTTAACATATAATTTTCTTGTTCAAACAGGTAATTATAAGCTCAAGGTAGCTATATAAAGTAAATACGTATATGAACGTGTACTTATTTTTCAATTGGTCCTAAATCAAGTGACCGATAATAATCAAACGAATTGTTGGAGAAATAATATATTACTTATAATTCAATTTAGCTAGTTACTATTAGTTGAAGCTCGCACTATATTATCAGTGACCACAAAACATTGTTGGTGAAATACTATAGTCTGCCTACCCTGTAGGAGGTAAGACGTGACGGTATTTCCGTCCAAATGAGCAGTCCGACTGGTGAAGTACCTCCACCCTACAGAATACCGCGGTCATAATAACCTCGTGTTGTGTTACTGGCGGTGAGTGGGGTAGCCAGAGCGCACTGGAGAGTTTTTGTATTGTCAGTGGGGAGACCTAAGCCTTTTCTTGCTTTATCTTTTACACTGACGGCACAGAATCTCTTTGTTCAAACCGGGTCGGTAGCACGAGTGTGAGTATGAGCCACGGTAACGACCTTCCATCAGGTGGGCTGTGTGCTTGTCTGCCATCTTAGTGGTATAAAAAAACCCTAGCAGTGAGTTAACACACGTATTGATAATGCATACTTATAGTTACGCCTTTTTCCCAGTGGGATAGGTAGAGACTTTATGTATGTACCTATGTATTGATTTGTATTTAAGCTATGCTTACCATGGGTCTAGATAGCGTTGTGTGAAATGTTGTGGAATATTAATTTATTATTTATTTATTGATAATGCACTTGCACTTTTGCACGATATTTATTAAGAACCGGTTTACAATTGTTGATCTTGGTTATAATTATGGTTATTTCATCCGTTTTGCCAGACAGTCTGCTGCTGCAGTTAATATTTATTTTATTATTTATCAACGACTGGCGAACTATATTTAACGACCATGTCCTGTGCCGTATCACCCAATCCTACACCTTCAGCAGTTTACTCTAGCTTTCTCAGGTCATCAGTTCTCTTGGGAACTAATTTGTAGCCTTCGGTCCTGAGTTAGATGCGGCCAGCCCATTGTCTTGCCATTTTAGTTTGCTATTTGCAGTTTTCAACAGCTAAATGGTTGAGAATTTTAAAATGAGTTGTGTGTGAGTAACTCGTACTTGACCAGTTATTTAAACTATAGTAGTAATCGAAATTACTACATACATACATGCATAAAGTTACGCCTTTTTCCCATCGGGGTAGGCATAGACCATTTCTTTCCACTTGCTACGATCTTGACACACCTTTTTCGCTACTTTCATAAGCGTTTTCATACAAGCGCGTCGGTTCTGGGTACTTTTGACCTGGCCTTTACTTAAGACGTCTTCGATTTAATCGAGGAACGTTCGCCTAGGTCGCCCTTTACCGACTCGCCAATTCACTCTCGCCTCATAAATCTGTTTCGTCAATCTACTTTCACTCATCCTTTCTACGTGTCCGAACCCATCCCTTTCTCTATCTTTGTCACTACATCTTCTACCACACCACATCACACTGTTCCTCACTATATCTAACAAAGTCACTCTAATATTCTCGTAAACCTCTCTAGATAGATAAATTGCTCGTGTTATTAGTAGATTCACATCAGTAGTGTAATTGTGGAAATTCATACCCGTACCCCAGTTTCTTATTCAATATTAAACGAAACGTTTCATAATATTAGCGTCGTGCTTAATTCCGTAGAAACGTGGACGATACGTGACAACACGCAAACCCAATTTTCACGAATATTTCGAGCTATTAAGTTTTAAAACGAAAATGTTTTGACTCGAGATTTTTCTTTTATAACTCTGTATGCTTAAATAAATATATATAGAACTCAAATTTAAAAATAAAATGCTGGCCAAACCAAAAAATAAATGCACGCTCTAAGCGGATTTTATGATAAAAACCAAGGGATATTAATTACATTACTTGCGTAACACATCTCATTATCTTTCCACGTTATTAATTTGAATCATTAGTACAATTAGGACAAAAGCTATAGCGTTACGGTTATAATATAGAATGGAGTCACGCAAGATATACAAAACAGGGATTGGCTTTGAAGGTATAAAAGGAGGCAGGAATCTGATCTACAGTACTGTAATCGACCTTGTTATTTACTACTAGGTCTTCTAGTCCTAACCGTCAAGTAAATTGGTAAATAAAACTATTCAGCAAGGTGTATTCCTCTTAGAGCACCCAGCCGAATAGCAGCTGAGCGAATAGCACCTAGCCTTGTCCATGAATAGTAGTGCTATTCGTTGATACTAATTTATTCTTATGATCTTATCGAATGAGGTCACCAAATTTTCTCCTTATTTTGTTGTTTTCGTCTAAATTCAGTAACATAAAAAACTAAACAGGTTTTCTTAAATTCAGTAATATCATAAAAGTGCATAAATAAATAATAAAATAAAAATCATTTATTTCGGACAACAAGGAATCCATATTTTGTTAGTATTAGTATATTTAAAAACATATGTTAGTAAAATTGTCAGTTATTGTTCGTAATCCATTATGAATAAATAATGTCAAAATAGGGCAATACAAGCAATGTCACACAGTAAATTTTTAGTAGGTACCTAATACAAATTTGTACTTTAATTAATATTGAATGTAAAAGATTTGTGAAATTTGTAATTAAATTATTTAATGTAAAAGATATGTCAAATATGTAATTTAATTAGTATTGAATTTATTAATATATGTCAAAAAAAAAATATATGTCAAATTTGTAATTAAGTTAATACAATTGATATTAAATTTAAAAGAATCTGTATATTATGGTTTCTGAACTATTGCACTCAACTATCAGTGTCACTACTTCCACCGTCCCTATTTAGACACTATTTTTGTGTCCGAGATACATTCACGGATCCACATTGAAATAATAGGCGAGTCCCACCGATCTGCTATAGTTTTCAAAATGGTGTTGGAGCTGCCCCGCAATCTGCAGAGCAATGAGACAGTTTTCTTTCTCATTATGGCTTGAAAACTATCTACGCAAGCCTGGGCAAACATGCCTGATGCGCTACAAAATCGAGGCAGCCCCATCAACATCCTGAAGGCGTTGTTGTATTGGACACGCAGTGCACTGATGGCCGCCTGTCTGTAACACGTATAGAAAACTTGGCAGTATGCTCTGAATAGTGTCAGCTTTACTGGCCTACCACAGCGCGCAAATCTTCGTATCAACATATTACAGCGCACCGCCAGCGCCCTGCGTTCCCGCTCAATGTCTACTTCGTCTCTGAGGTCGCTAGTTAAAAAATGTCCTAAATATTTAAAACTATGTACCCGTTTAAGGTCCGTCCCGTTTAGTTTAATACTAGGTACTGATGCGGGACGTTTTCCGCCAGCGGCCTCAAACACCAAGTATTCGCTCTTGTTTGTATTATAAATGAGACCATGTGTTTCAGTATACTGCTCGCACACCTGGAGCAATTTCCTGATGGCGTTGATCGTTGGACTCAGCAGTACCATGTCATCTGCGTAACTGATATTGTTGACACTGACGTCATCCACGCGACAACCAAACTTCATACTGCTGAGTTCAACGATCAGCTCATTTATATACAGATTAAATAGGCGAGGTGATGTCAGGCCGCCCCTGTCTCACCCCGCACTCCAACCTATAAGATTGAGAGAAAATACCGCCCCACTTCACGCAGTTTTCCTGGTTGAGGTACCAGTACTGGAAGATACGCAACAGCTCTGCTGGCACTTTTCTATCTTTAAGCTTTTGCCACAGTACGTCATAGGAAACGCGGTCAAAAGCACGGGAGAGGTCCAGAAAACATGCATATACCGGGGTTCGTCTGTCCGTGTAATACCTAACCGTATGCTTTAATGCAAGAATAGCTGTTTCTGTTGACAATCCGGACCGGAACCCAAACTGTGCATCATGTAGCTGTAAGTAGCTGCCGAGATGTGTATCCAGCAGGCCATCCAGCACCTTCGCAACAATAGTTGCCAATGAAATTGGTCTATAATTTCCCTTGTCCGCCACATCTCCTGTTTTATTCTTAATAACTGGCACAACAACAGTACGCATAAGATCGGCGGGAAGATACGAGTGACACATACACAGCGAATAGAACATGGACAGGACTCTAGATAAATGAGGACCTGCGTGCTGCAGGTGTTCGACGCTGAGACCATTGTGACCAGGGGATTTCCCTCTAGTCATACCTTTAATTACATTTGCAACTTGCTTGGACGAAAAACGAATGAAATCATTGTCACGACAGATCTCATCGTCGACCACTCGCGACACGCTCAGGGGTGTGTGCACCTTAAAGTGCTCAACAAACATGTTCGCAATGGACAGAGGTTCACTCGCGCCACTTACATTGTCTGGTAACCCAGGTTTGACTTTAAATTTGCCCGTTGCCTTCCAGAAAAGTTTAAATTTCTGGTTTGAGTGATGAGAAGCCATTTTATCATATTTGAACTGATTTTGGTTGGACTGACACAACCTCAGCTTACTCTTAAACACTTTGCGACTAGTGCACATGTCCTCGTATATAGGTCCTTGTCTGGGCTTATTATATAATAGCCACATTTGATATTTAAGTCTGGCTACCCCATGCGCCTCACGAACATATTTATTCCACCCTATTATCTGCCCTTTAGCAGGTTGGGATCTCATTAGGTGTGTCCGTTGAGCCAAACCAAATGGAGGGTAGGTCACCTCCTAGCCAGATGGACTGACGCCCTGAAAAATGTAGCTGGGACAGACTGGATGCGGAAGGCAGAGGATCGGACGAATTAGCGTACATTGGGACAGGCCTATGTCCAGCAGTGGACTGAGATGGGCGTGGCGTGGCGGTAGTGAACGCGGCCGCTACGCAGGAGGCGCGAGTTCGATCCCCGCTCAGAGCAAATAATTGTATACAAGAACACCCAGACCAATGCAATGTATATTTGCATCGCTCTGGGTGTTTCTATGTATAATATGTATGTATTTACAAAAAAAAAACGTATCTAAGTATGTTTATCCTCTTTCTAGATTCCATAACTCAAGCTAGTTAAGCTATGCTTTATGTGTGTATAAATTGATTTGTATTTAAGCTATGCTTACCATGGGTCTAGATAGCGTTGTGTGAAATGTTGTAAAATATTTATTTTATTTATTCATTTAATTGATCGATTGATTGAACCAAAAGGATCCAATTGTATAGAATAACAGAATATTAGTATCCCATATAGTTATTGCTTATATCGGTTTTATTTATTGGAATAAAATGCATTCAATGTTATTCACGACCCACAAACGTAGCATATGTGCTACATACGCTCATATGTGAACTCGCTCTGGTCCACTACACTATTATAATAATTATGTTGAAGTGTTAATAATTATATTTCATCTGCACTGCATATTAATTTGCAGCGAACCTGATAGGCACTGCTTTTCACAATTGTTTATTCTGTATCAATATAATATTTATTTAATGAATTTGCCGCGGTTAACTGACTAAATATGTTATTTTATTCACCAGTGAAGTCAGAAGATATATTTAATCATTATATTTTGTATAGGATTCAGTATTTATAAGCTACACATGTCAGTTTGTGATTATATTATCATTGTGCACAGCTGTAGGTCACTGGTTTTTACCCAACTGCCAAAAAGGGTTATACTCTCGTTCTCCTTCCTAACGAGACAAAAAAAAATATCTCGTTAGGAAGGAGAACGAGAGTCCAACTAAGATCGGATGGTATTCGTTTTGGTTTTAACTGCTCTTAAAATATATCAAACATAGGATTTGCGTGATGTGATAAAAATCGCTTTACAAAATCGAAGCAAGCAGATATTAGCGGGGCCTTTCTTCATAAACCTACATCCTAAATCAAAAGCCGAGTGTTGTAGGTACATATTGATGTAATTTCAATCAATTAACCTACTGCAGTCCACTGCTGGACATAGGCCTCTCCCAATGTGTGCCATTTTTGCCGGTACTCCGCCAATCAAATTTATGGCGTCAAAATTATAGGTAGAATTTTGCCAATATCAGTTGATTTGTCACTCCTCTTATGAACCCAAAATATAGACAAAAAAATCCTGAATTCTGTAGTAAGTTCATATTACAGTTAAACAAAATCAGTTCAATCGGAATAGAACCAACATAAAACAGTAAATCTCGTCATCCTTCTAGATTGTTCGACACTACGCGACATAGAACAAAGGTGGCGAGGCGTGTTAAAATAGTCGAGTCACGTGGTTCCATACCTCAGGGAGTGCGCCGACGGTCCCTGCGGCGCAACTGACCAATTTCCAGTCTTCACAAGACTAACCCGAATTGAATAATCGATTCAAGACACCGTGCCAAACGTGATATTTCGAATCGCTTCAAATCGACTATTTGGTTTGTAAACATATTATTATGTTACGGACGTTTACGATTCTCGTCCCACTATTATTGTATACTGTATTTTCGAATGTTGAATTCTAAATTTAAATTTTAACGAACAAAGTAGGCCTTGCGTTTCCCCCTACCTGTTGACTGATTTTTCTGACATTTAATACACACCTTTAAGTTCGAACAATAATACAATTTAAAACAATAAATAGTTTAATTTGCTTTTTATACGTTGGTATTAAGATCATTTTGAGGCTTTGTAGTTGAGATCATTCTGACGCTGACTGTGCCTATAAATTACTGTAAAAATGTAGTGTAATAATGTCACTTGGAATTTTTAGGACTGAATGACAAGTGACTACTCTCGTGGTCTGCTTTAGCATTATAGGCTGCTTTTGGAACTTACTACCAATACACGGGGGGAATAATTAGGCGAGGAAAAGTTTCTTACTTAAAGTCCAAGCTGGCTGATTCAACAAACTGTATGGTGGCGATGTCATTTCTAGTTCCGCGTTTCATCGTATTACTTATTTTGTGACGTTGACTCTAGACGTATTTGACGGTCGTAAACACATGTCATAGACTTCATATTCTATACATTTGTCATTCTATTCTACCAAACGCCACTTATCTAGACGGGCTGGAAAAGTATACTACTAAATAAAATACTGAAGTATTTTTAGCATTTATTATCAAAGAATTTGCTTAGATAATATAAACTTAATAGGAATATTATATTGTGATTATTTAAATTTTAGAATCTAAGTTAGTAATAGTAGCAAAGGCACCTGAACTCTATTCACAAACTTACCTTAATTCCTGATAATAACCGTTATTCAAATTAACCCCTAAGTGTGCCGTGAACAAAACTTCTACCAATAAGTAACTAAGATTTACTTTAAAAACAAGTTTGTCAATTCAAAGTCTTTGTGTACTTTATTGCTACCTAAAATATCAAATAACGATGTCAATTTTGTATGAATGACAGTGTCGTTATATAAAAATTTAGTTTACGATAAACCTTTTGCAAAACGAAAGCCCTATAAAATGTATTATGCGTCTGCATTCCATTACCTACGTTTTAATATTATGTGATAACCCGATAGCGCTAAAAGCAATGCACTATAGTCGCCACAAAAGAGGTCATCTATATAAATACAATAGTTAGATAAGTATTGACGTGTTCTGCATTTCTGAGGTGTAAGTATCGCTAAGTTCGCGTGATCAAAGTCGTTTTTGAGGCAACTCGTTCGACGTACAATACATGTGCCGACTCGTTTAATACAACCCCATTGAATAATCACGATTGTTCCGCTTTAGTTCGGTCAATAGTTCGCCATCTTGAAATTCTAGCTGGCTCAACTATGATTCTATGGTTACAAGGTGGCTTTTTTAAACGACTCGATATGTAATCGTATTGAGAATTTTATGTAAAGACCTGATAAGTAGATATTTAGTTAATAAGTAGCGTCATGGTTAGGTAACGTATTTCTAAGGTATATGTTATAATATCTTAGGGCATTTCTACCATGATTAGTAGTTATATTTTGCTGCTACGGTTGCTCTCCCGACCGAGTTCGACCATAGCGACTAGCTTCTGGTTAATGAGAGCTTCATTGGCACCCTCCGTTATATTTCATACAAGACATAAAAGAGCTGAATTAGTGTGATTTCCAGTGAAGTAAAATAGTGGAGAGTAAAAAGTAAAGTAAAAGATTAGTAAATAGTAAAATAAAAATAATAAAAAAAACAATTTTCCTTCTGTGGAGGTCGTATAGTGACTGAAGCTCTACTCACAATCTCAGGGTCATTCAAGCTCTGGGCCGTCTTGACTAATTTTCCTATCAGAGATATACCCTACGTTTTCAACATAACATATTGAATTTAAGTTAAAAATTATCTCTTCTGATTTTTATATATTACGCCATGTCATGTTAGTAATATTAAAAACTGACGAAGCGTATGTTCGTCAAAGTGTGCTCCGGAAAACTAATGGGTCGGATGCACCTGACACCGAACGGTGTAAATAAAATTCATACAAAATAATATGCTAGTATTTTTTGACGATATAAATCCCCAATCGATGTCGGTTATTACGACCAAACATAGCCTATGACCTTTTCCTTTAGAAGTTTATATTGTTAAGTTATAATTAAGTAAATGGCAATTATGTCTTTTTTAAATTTTAAACGTAAATTACTGACACCCTGCCTTCTAAACTGGCAGAGTATCTGACCCAGTAGACAGTGTCCTACTGACATACGATACGTTGATGGAGTGTGCTGTAGGTATATCTTAGGTGCACAGGGCCCTATCAACATCCTTGAAGTCCAAAACAACCACACTTTTAAGTTGTTGCACCTGTTAAGCAACGGACGAGGTTCTGGCTACGGGTTGGGAGGTCAAATAGCAGGAGCTCCCGGAAAAGCTAGCATAGCAAATTACCAATCAGTAATTCATGAAACGGATTTCGGGTTCCAAAGTGAAAATTTAAAACACAACTGGGAAATAACTATGAGAATGATAATAAAATAAATATATAGTGCTATAAATGTGTGTGTTGAAAAGCATATTCGCTTGTGCTATTCAACACCATATTTTTGTTGTGCACTTATAAATATGAATCAGAACAAAATAAAGCTCCTTTGTTATTAAAGTGTATGATGCCATGACGTGACGTGGATCATTTCGTGGCGCACTACCTCTTCCGTCGGATACGAGGCGAATTATCATAATGCATGCCTCGTCTCGACTCCAGCTCCAATATGCTCCCTGACGGGATTTTCGAGTTACACATATTGACTGACTGACGTGACTCTTTGTTATAATTTAAGAGCTTTTATTGTTACCGGTGCTTGAATTTCCATTATAATACTCCTACTGGGTATATTATGAAGTACCGGTTTGAATATTCCTCACGTTTTCTATTAAGATTAAGCTGTAAATATAATTGGAAATCACAATAAGTCGCCGCGTATATCTTTCTCGGGCCTGAAACTCATGATTACAAAGAACAATATTATGCAAAAATATACTAACTTCAAGGATGGATTGTCGGTCCAGAGCCCAGCGGCTATATTGGAGTCTAACAGAAATCGATACGCATTATTCGGTAAGTATCAGATGTATTGCTGATGAGTTGAAATTACTGCTTACCGAATTAACTGGTAGTATCCAACGCCTTTGTATAACTACATAAATGCAACGAAAATTAATAATTTGAGTAGCTTGGTAGATGCAAGACAACAATTTTTTTGGTATATTTTAAAGAATCAGTTTGAAATTGTAGCCACCAAAGGTGCTGTGCATGATTTTTTTGTATTTCTTTAATATTTTTTTGATTTGAAAGAATTAAAAAGCTTCCTTCCTTTCCCAAAAGTATTGAATCTAGATGACTCACAAATTCCTACAATATCTAATTATCGGTTCATATGCTATTAGTTTTGTAGTCTGCACAAAGTTTATTTACTTTATTTGTCAATCTAGTAGCATTGTAAACAAGCTCTACAGCCGCAAAATTTCGGGATTATTTTTCTTTTAAACAAATATTCGCATACGGAACAGTCGGTAAACATAGGCAAAAGAAAAACACTGTCCCAATTAACTTCACCGAGATAAATGTTGGTCCTAAACTGTAGGCAGTTGAGCCAAAACACTCGCTTCACCCGCCGTCACCGTTACGTTTTTAGTGTACCGCTCTAAAATGAGAAAATGGAATACTTATGCCTATCTTATCGTAAATTGCGCTGCTATTTTTTTGTTTGTTAGCTGCAAATGGAAAAGTAGGAATAAAAATAGTTGAGTTTTTTTATGCAGCTTTCATTTAATTTACTTTAAAATATATTTACTTGAACTTTTATATTTTATGCATAATGATTACCATTCCAGCTTACGACATATTAACATTGAGTTAGCAGCTACTCTAAAACCATAAAATAAATAGGAATACCTACGTTACGGCTGCTTATACGAAAGCGTAGTTAAGCTAGTACGACTGCAGTGCAAGAGAGAGGGCGGGGTTTCTCATAAAAAAAAACTATTAAACCTAATTTCAAAATGGAGGACATTCATTTGCAACTAGGAAAACCGTAAAATGATGATTACTGTCGTCTGATCTTCCAACTGCGAAAGTAATCCTTTACCAAACCCTCAGCCGTCAATCAGTAAGTGTCTGGTATCCATATACTGGGCATGTGAGGGCTTGATGAAGATTTTGATGGACCCCATACACCACTTACCAAATTTTGCTGTACATCCATACTGTAGTCAGTAAAACGTACGGAACTCAATAAAAATGGTACGGTCCGCACTTTAAACTGACTTTTTCATTAAATTACTTTCGTAATGAATAAATGTATTACACAAGGGATTCCTTTCTTCAATTTTTGTTTCTTTATTTTATTATAAACCGTTGAAAGTGTCTTATGCTCCGAGCTATTTTTTTATCAAGGGTATAATAAATTACATTATAATGCCGTTTTTTGGATTATTCCTAAATGCAAATGGTCGTTCTAGCCGCTGTCATCCTTTTGTAATTCGTATAATGAACTGGATAAAATCACAATGACAGAATATTAAACTTGTTTTGGAAATAAGGGGCTTCTGGAACGCCCTAATGTTGTTTTAGTTCCTTAAGGTTTTTGGGTAATTAGTTAATGCAGGATTAATTTTGTCATTTTATGTGATGAATATTATGTGCAAAATATACTGATATTTTCTGTTGTAAAGTATGTACCATAGCATAATGATTAAATTATTTTGGTGGTGTTTTCATTTTAAGCATTTCTAGATACAGCTTTATCGTGTATAGTACGCTAGTCGACCCATTCGAGCTTTGATCGTGGCTTACTTCGAAGCCACATACCACCCCCTTTTAATCTGTATACACGTATATATGCCCATTTTTTAGTTTTCAGAAAACGTATGGGAAACATATTTTGCTAACATGTATGACAAATGCTCAGCTCCTTTAAGTAGTAGCATAATATTATATAGCTTATAACCTTCCTGGGTAAACGGAATATTGAACACACACATATTTTTTCAATTCGAACCGGTTGTTCCTAAAGCCGCGTACAGACGTCGCGAGGCATGCGTCGCAAATGGTTGAGGCATACGACGATACATTTATGCATACGACCCACACGTCAAATGCTCAACGCATGAAAGCGCCACGCAAATGTCCGTCCACGTGGAGCGCAGGCTTCGCCCTGAGGCAGCGTTTGCAACGTACGAATGACGCGAATGCTCAGCCCCTCTAGACAAGGCTAGCGTTTAATGGAATAGAAAGACGAATGTATGCGATTTGACGTATATAACAGTCGTTAACGCATGACAAATACGTCAAATCCCATACATTCGTCATTCTATTCCATCAAACGCCGGCCAACGAATTGCCACTTGTCTAGAGGGGCTGTCCACACAGCACGATGCATGCGAAACGAACTATTCGCGGCTCACGCCTAGCGACGTCTGTGCGCGGCTAAAGATTGCGTGTTTAAAAGTTGTGATAGTTTAAAAGTTAATTTATTTGTTTGTTTAGATTTCTTAAACAAACAAGCAATCAAACAAATTCTTCAGCTTTAAAACATTATCGAGGATATATTAATAAGACTACCATTACTTTCAGTCCTTTTAAATATTTGCATATCTCCGTGTAAGTCAACCAATATCGACTGTACAGTTCCTGCAGCAGGCAATTTCTTTTATCGGTACACTATGTTGACATTAATGAAAATATTCTTGCAACAGTACCGGAGTTAGGAATTGCAAATAAATATTTGTAGATACTTGGTATTTTCTTCCAGGAAGCAAAACCTGAAGAACTTTTGATTATTAATTCCTCTAAGTAAATTTTAATGTCCAATAACTTCTTTGTACATACATACTGTATAATTTCAGTCCTATACACCTAAATTTCGTAACTACGTTTTCCAAGCCCTCTCAAAAGTAATTGGTTTACAGTAGAAGGTATGTTTGCTCTGTAGTGATAGAAAATTGTCAGGACTTTTTAAGACTCTGTTTACCTGTACCGAATACCACATGACTGCTGCCTAATGTGCTCTCCGAAGCACACATTCTAAGACTAAGAGCGTTTTCAAACTCATCCGATATCCGATATCCGACATCCGATATCGGAGGATGTCAAATGTATGAGATATGTATCTCCCTTTCACATTGTCCGGCCCGATATCGGTTATCGGGCCAAAACAGTGGTTTTGGCCCGATATCGACATCTTAAGGACATTTTCTGAGTTACATGTCTTTTCACTTTAATTGATGACGCTGATCACGAATATAAGAAAAAAACTTGATACCATGTCATGTCAATAAGCTCGAAAATTGCATGCATTTTTTCTTTTTTTTTACTCCTAGCATCCCTAACTAGTCTGTGCTTTCGAGCAAATGGCCGTATCGGGCCGATTTTATCGGATAAATGTGAAAACAGTACAAGCTTAGGCTATCGGATGTCGGCTATCGGCGTCCGACACCGATATCGGATATCGGATGAGTGTGAAAACGCTCTAAGCCTCACCTGGGTAGTATCACTTAAATTTGCTATTAGTTAACCTAATGTTAAAATTCAGCCACGAGCTACTTCAAAAGTAGGTAGCTGTGTGTTCTCAGCGTGTTGTATTTCTGATCCTGGAAATAAGAACCACGTAGCAATGAAAACAAAATTCGATCAGCTGTTGACTTAAGTAAGTGACTTAAGTAACGTGACGTAACGTAAAGTGACGCGTGACGTAGCACACTTTAGTACTTATTGTTTTCATTAAATATTCATTAGTAACTTACAGTATAATGAAATACAATTGTATTTTGTATACTTACCCTTCATTTGCTAAGCTATTAAACTGTGTTGATTGTTGCATGAATTTTTTTAGTAAATTAGGTTCTATAATGTAAATGCGTATAAGAACAAAAAAATAAAAATAAGAACAAGCATGAAATAAATTATTTAAAAACACGTACTCATACCAATCATTAAATAACAATGAGCTGATGCCATAATTGTGTGATCAGATCACACAGCCATTTATTAAGCTTAATCAGCTGTTCAATCAACCGCCTAGCCTCTTCACTAAACCGCCCCTTTTAATTAACGGCCTGAGTGTAGTTACAATTACAAAGGATTGGTATAGTTTTGCTTAGATGTAACTTAATTTAGAGTTCTATGAAGAGAGTACGCGAAAAGCAAATCATAACCTTTACGCAGTTACTATAATAGATAATTTTGTTTCATAGAAGTAATAATTAAATTGTACTAACTAAAAAAATATGATTAACTCCTGTAACTAAATTCGAAAAAGTGTTTACGGATCAAATTTAATCTTAATCTCAGACCTGACACTTAAAAAAAAATCTGAA
Organism: Eilema caniola; assembly: GCA_949126895.1. Lineage (NCBI taxonomy): Eukaryota > Metazoa > Arthropoda > Insecta > Lepidoptera > Erebidae > Eilema > Eilema caniola. The sequence goes on along the minus strand of OX421481.1, from coordinate 10,577,243 downwards.
AGAAATATGAATAATATAATATCAGTGAACAATTTCTTAATTTATTTTGCATATAAAGCTATTTAACCCGGCTCGTAAACGATGAACGGAAAGTAAGTGGCCCACTGCTCCACTGGCGTGGATTCTCGCAACCTATGATGACCTCTTTCAGGGATAAAAAGGAACCTATGTGATATTCCAAAATATAATCTATCCCTGAATTAAATTTCAGTCATTTGAACATGATTGAGTAAAAACATCCAAACATCTATACAAACCTTGAGATTTAGTAGGTAGGAAAAATACATTTTTTTTTTAAAGAAATAACTTTTTATTTTATTTTTTATACTTCGATAGATACCTATAGCACATGCTATCAATAGTAAAACCTAAGTTTATATTAGGTGTATTGTTAATTTAAATTTACATGTTCATTGTTACAGTATCAACGGTGGACGTGGACGCGGTATTGGGACGTACAGCGTCCCTTCCATGTGACGTCACTCCTGATGCCAACGAAGACAGAGTTTATATGGTACTTTGGTTCAGAAAGAGCGGTGGGAAACCTATTTACAGGTTTGTTTTACTTATTTATAAACAAGCTTAACTTAACTTAGTAATAGTTAAACGAATTCCGTTGATCCCCTTCCATGCACGCTCCATTTGAACCTATTACAGAGATAAAAAGGAACCTATGTATAACCAATGATGTATTATGAACTGTAGATGCATTGTCCGAATTGTAAAATGACGACAAAAGAAATTACTGGTCATCATTTTATGCGCATCAATCAGCGACGCGACAGTGCAAGCGCTACAAAAAAAAACACCTCTTCAGTAATAAATGCGTAATCATAGTATTATTATCGATACAAATAATTATATCATTCATATAAAGCAATGATATTGAAGTTGCTATATTTTTTTTTAAATATTTTATGTTTGCTACATTTTTGAAAGCCACCTTGTACTGGCATGACGTATCTACAGTTTATAATGAATCATTGGGTGTAAATTATACAGTCAGATTCATTCAGTCACCCTGAGGTGATTGAGCAACAATATCCACATATTTTCACAATCTTTCACATTTATAATAGATATGTATTGGTAAAATACAGGATTACAGGAAGATACTAAATATGTAATACTATCAGATGACCGTAGCTGCGTCCGCGTGACATATTGATTCCGTCCCGCTATACCAAAAGTAACATATTCTCGGTATAAAAAGAAGCAGATGTGCTATTCCAGACTATAGTACCAAATTTCAACGAATTTCGTTCATCCGTTAGAGCGTGATTGAATAACAAACATTCAAATATCTTCATAAACTTTCAAATCACTGCATAGTATAAAACAAAGTCGCTTTCTTTGTTCCTATATCCCTTTGTATGCTTAAATCTTTTAAACTACATTGCGGATTGTGATGCGGTTTTTTTTAAAGATAGAGTGATTCAAGAGGAAGGTTTATATGTATAATACATGTTTAATATAGTAGAGGGTGCAGCGGGAACGGGATCTGAAGCCACGCAGGCTGTAAAATATTCGCAGTACGAAGTTCGCTGGGTCAGCTAGTTTATAATATTAGTAACAAGTAGGATTAATATTCTTCATCGTGCTTTGTTCCACTTTTGTTGTACTGGCCCCAACAAAGTATTTCCGAATATTTAAAAAAACGGTGTACCTATATATGGCGTGCACCATTAATATACCCTCAAATCATCATAAAGCCTCGGCCTTGAGGACAAAGTAGCTTGGGGTATACTTAGATAAATAATAAAATAAGGGTTACTGAGCCTTTTACGTTAAGGTTTTACTATACCTAATGAATAATGAGCCAGTATGTTACAGAATTTTGCGATAATCTTTGTACGTAAATACCTAACCTAATAGGTTTTTTTCTGACGTCATTATCACAATAATTGTTTTAGTAAAAAGATGTTGTGGTGACTTTGCAAATAGAACATTTGAAGAATCAAAAGGATCATCATCTTATTATTTTCTTAACACTTGACATCGATGGGGAGGATTTTTTCGACGCCTGAACTTATCGCGCGCGCGGTTATCGCGACCAAACATAGCCTATGTCCTTTCCTAAGGTATAATCTGCACCTATGCCAAATTTCATCAAAATCGGTTCAGTCGTTTAGGCGTGAAAGCGTAACATACAGACAGGCAGACAGAATTACTTTCGCATTTATAATATTAGTGTGAATTCTTGTAAATATTTTATTTTCTATGTTAGTTTTAGTTTAACTTGTAAAAAAAACTTGTAATTAATAATGTAATAAATAACTAACAATGACGAATACTGAAATGTTACAAATAAAAAATGCTTTATTTTCAATCAAGTGTGTACAAAAGCATCAAACTCACAATTCACAAACGTATCCGTCGCAACGAGTTTTTCATTAGTTTTATTCAATATATTTTTACACAGTGAACACGTTTTTATATTTTGCAACTGTAAAAAATGTGAATAATAATTCGATTTTTAACGTCAAACTGAATTAGACTTGTCTTTTTTGCAGTATCATAAAAATATTTAAAATTCAGTTTATACAGATATTAAATATCCTCAATCAATCAATCAATTAGCCCACTGCAGTCCACTATTAAATATCCTCAACAGTATAGAATTATAATGCCGGAAGGCATGGTAGATACTAGACGACGGTAGTGGTAGCTTAACACAGTGGGCTGCAGAAGCGTGTGGATTATTTCAAATCTAAATATAGATAGATGATGGTACTTCCGTTAACAAAACTAAAAAGCACCTTTTTTTTACGTGTGGAAACCCCCACGGGCTTCACCCCACCGGTGCCGTCGACCTATTCCATAAAAATTAGGGAAAGGAAGAAAGAAATGCTTTTATACATTGATGGTTACCAGTGTATTACTAACTTACTAGATGACGTACGCCTAACGCCACTTTTTATCCAACTGAGGTCGCAGACAAGCACAAGGCCCACCTTATGTTAAATGGTTACCGTGGCCTATGGACGTGTGCCACACCAAGGGAGTCACTCGTACTGCCGACCCTGTACACGCAGAGAGTTTCTGTGCCGTCAGTGTAGAAGACAAAGCAGGAAAAGCTTTTGGTCTTCCCACTGACAGCACGAAACCTCTCCCGTGAGCTCTGGCTACCCTACTCACCGACGGGAACTTAACACGAGGCTATTATGGCCTTCATACAATTTACAATACATTGGACTTTATACAATTTAAGTTTAAAATTCTCCACGACCTTCTGGAGCCCATTATTGAATACATATGCTTGCAGCTAACTAAGGTATATTCCGGGGCACGTGTCTTGGACCTAAATCGTGAGACAAACGGGGCTCACGCGCGCGGATTTTGTTTGTAGTAAGTAATCTATGCTTGGTGAGTTTGAGCTGGTCCGCGACCGTAGCACCCCATACTGTCCTCAAAAGCACCTAATGAACGTGTACTACACGTATAGAGCACATATTGGGTACATCCAGGGTTCAACAATATTATTATGTCCTGAGGTATAGAACGTTGATGACAAGTCTTCGGACCTAACACGTCGTCAAGTGCGATTTCCTTAACGAGCATCATGACGTCTTAAGTGTGTTTCGTTGTAGGTGTATTTCTAACGGTAATTGGATTGGTTGTGCTCGGCTTCCGTTCATCCGTTTAAGGTAGCGCCGAACGGTTCATTAGGCCCGACTTTACGCTGCTAATTAAATACACATTCAGAAAGTTTTTATACGACGCTATCCTGTAAATGAGTCTGCCTGTCGAGAAATACGTAAGTGGGATTCGTATTTATGGTCTTTTTATATTGGATGATTATGAGCTTGCTATATTTCAGTGGTATTGCATACGCGTTAATAAACTATCTTTATTTGATTTTAGAAACCAAGTTAGCGTTTTGAAAATAAATTAGTATTGAAAAAATGGAAACTCACGAAATGTCAGAAATTTTATTTTATGTAGATTTTTTATTGGGTATAGACATCCGTTAAGAACGAATTTATGAAACTCCACCCCTAAGGGAGTAAAAATTTGTTGCATGAACGTCCAATATTTTTGAAATAAAAGACTTGAAATTAAAAATGTATGCTCAAAATATAGGGTGGTATACTAGCAATGCATCCTTAGAAATCAATCGCCTTTTGGAGTTACAACAGGGGATGTTAGTTTGTATGAAAGTCCATTGTTAATGAAGTTATAGTAAATTATGGCAGAAGAATTTTACTAGTTTAGTACTAAGAAAAACGTATTGATTGATAACTGGATCAGAACTCCATGCAGGCATGGCTGCAGGCAACAGCAAGTGTTTAAATATCTCCACTCCCGGCTTTTCAAAAGGAGGTAGGACGCGAAGGTATTTCCGTCCAAATGAGCAGTCCGACTGGGGAACTACCTCCGCCCGCAGAATACCGCGGCCATAATAACCTCGTGTGGTATTCCCGGTGGTGAGCAGGGTAGCCAGAGCTCAGTGGAGAGTTTTTGTGCTGTCAGTGGAAAGACCAAATGCTATTCCTGCTTTGTTATCTACACTGACTGCACAGAAACTCTGTGTTTCCATGGTCGGCATATGCTTTTCTGCCACCTCAGTAGTATAAAAAAAGAACATCGTACACGCGCTCTCATGCTACGGTGACATTCGCAGGCGTCACTAGTAGTTACCAATACTATTTATATTTGTATGGTAACTCGGGGCCGTTTACAGGCATCGCCAGACGCAACCATTAGTATAACTAATACTACCATTGAATGAAAATAATCTCTTAAATTACTTGTAGCTATATTTATAGAAATTTCTATACCACAATGTATGTTTCTTTTTAAATTTCATTCTACCTTAGTCCGTGCACCGTATACACAGTCTTGATGAAATTTTTACATCACCGGTGAATTTTTTGCTCTTAATGTACAAAAGGAACCTCTACAAGTGATACCTTTTCAACGAAGTTTCAAAGACTCCAGTTGTGGTCATGTGAAAAGAGTCAATGGAAGACGATGAAAAGGTTATATTGATCGAATGCAAGGGAAAACGCTGTAAAAAATGTCCTGTAAGTACTAGACCCACTTCGTTGTGTTTCGTAAGCTTTTGTGGATACAGTCGATCGATCGATCTTAACTAGCCAAGTACTCAAAACGATCGTAATACCTTAATGTGTTTACAGGGTCGGCAGCATGAGTATGACCCCCTGGTGTTGCACACGTCCATTGGTCACGGTGACCACTTTCCCACAGATAGGTCTGCCAGCTAAGTATAAAAAAAACACTTTGCATGATTAACGGTTTGTGTACATACGAAGCACTAAACTAGTTTCATTTTATATTTTTGGCTATTTTTAAATCATGAGAAATTTAATTGTATAATATTGTCTGAAACAAAAACATAGCGGAGTTAATCTTGTCATAAAATACGCGTTTAAATTGCTAAATTTACCTGCGAACAGCGGGGTGCACAATCAAATCATCTCTCTCAAAGCTTCTAGCTTTATAAATTAGAATGGATGTTGGCAACAGCCAGTCCGGCAATTGAAAAACTTCATTGAATTGCGGCCGTTTTATTCTAGGAATTGACAGTTTTTTTTTAAGTAAAATAAAATAAATGTGGACCCTGCCTGCATATGCGATAAATTAAAATTCTTATCAAATTTTATGATTCAACCCTCCAGTGTAAGGGTACAAATCACCGCAATACTTTTTGTAAATGTAGCTCAAATGAAATCGTGTTAGCTAAAGAAAATGAAAATTAGAGTCCATTGCTTGAAGGTGCCACTGCAAAATAATACGACAAAATGTTTTTTTTTTCATATGATAGTTCATCAAAATCGTCCTAGTATTATAAATGTGAAAGTTTGTGAAGATACTCTGTATACTACTACTTTTTAGGTTGCAGGTACGGGACCATAATTCCATGTAGGCCTTTGCCGCGGACAACAGCTTGTCTACATGTATGTCCATAAAACAAGTTCAACATATTATATAAATATACGATATGACACTGGTTAGGATAGGTTGGTAACAAATACCTGATAGGTAGAAGGAGTAAGGTCAAGGCTTGACGTCGTGGAAGGTGACATGTGTGTCAATTGTCTCTCTACCTGAGAGTGCGAAGTGGAGGAGGAAGAGCTGGAAGGTAGACCCTGAGCTTCGATGTTACCTTGGCCTTCGATGCAATTAGGAAAATTCGTTTCCACAAAGACGATGATGATGAAATACAGGCCATAATGTTTTGTTTCAGTTTTGATGTACGTGGACGATCGTTCAATAAAGCACTACAATGGTCCGACCCCGGTGCATTTGGGCCGAGAGCATATTTCGCCACCGTTGCGAGACCAGCAGCGCTCACATTGAGCTCTGTCCAACTGGACGATGAAGGCGTGTACCGGTGTAGGGTAGACTTCAAAAACTCACCAACAAGAAATTTTCAAATCAAACTTGCAGTAATAGGTAAGTTTCTTAGTATACCGAACTTTATTCCAGTTTGCAGATCTTTGTTTTTTTTTTACTTGATTATTTATTTTTCATACATTACACCATTATCAAAGTCGAGACCAGTACAATAGTGCAGGCTTATATTAAACTAAATTATTAAAATACAATTCAAATTCTACATACAAACGTAAGTAATAAAATAATAATCAAAATAAAACATTAATATTGCATTGACTATTATTTGTTGACATTTATTTGATTGATTGATGGATTGTTTATCTTAATAAATAATATTCAAACAATCCATCAATCAATCAAATAAAATGTCAACAAATAATAGTCAAATAATCCACCAGTATATCAGATAATATGTCAATCAATAATATTCAAATAAATCAAATAATATGTAAATCAATAATATTCAAATAATCAATGAATAAATCAAATAATATGTCAATGACTAATATTAAAATAATCAATCAATAAATCAAATAATTTGTCAATAAATAATAGTCAAATAATCCACCAATAAAATGTCAATCAAATAATCCATCAATAAGTTAAATAATCAAAAATTGACAACAAATAGACAACAAATAATAACAATATTGATATAAACAAAATTTTGATAGTTTTTACTCATTGAAAAATATGTGATAACTATCAGCTTTAATCACCCCGAAACATCAGACTTATAGTAAAAATAATCCGTTAAATAGTAGTTTTAATTCAATTGGAGATCTTTTACACCTACTATGTGGTATAAAAAACATGCATGCTACCGTCGGTATAACTTGGAGCTCCACCAAGTTCCTCAGCCAATCTCACACAACATCATACACCTGCTCATTTATGGACGATTCTTTGGTACAGACTTTCCCCTCAAGGTTGAAAGATCAAGACGCTGCCGTAGAAACCAAAACACACAAAAAAGTGCTGGCTTCCTTTCTTGAAACTTTCATCATTACAATAGTTTTCAGACGTCCTACAAGCCTTTTAGTGTCCTTATTCAAGATCCCCATTATATTCTTATGAAAAACCGTGGCAGGGTATGTTTTTTATTTTGTCGATTTAGTTTTAAAATAGTTCCTTAAAATTACTTAGCTCCTACTCATCTTAGTTCCTCAAATGATTAGAGAAACGAAATAATCGATGATTAAAGATATCTTACCAAAGCAAGTTGGTTTAATGATTCCAAGTTCAAAGTAAATTTGAATGTCAACTATAGTCATAACCAGACGCTGGTATTTAGACAGCTTATTATAAATGTTGACAAGAAAATTTCGTGAAAGATAAAATGCTATTTCTCAGAACCGGGACTCATTAATACTGAACGAATTATTATCCTAAACGAACATATAAAAGTGTTAAGTAACGAGTAGTCGAAGAATCAAATTAAAAAGTAAATCTCGTTAAAATAAAAAAGTGCTAACTTTCATATCAAAATTTTATGAAGCGACAACTGGGAATCAATTTAGTCATTACGGATGAATCGTGGGAAGAACGCGGTCGTCTCGTGATGACATTGCACAGACATTTTAATTATGAACTGTCGACTTGGGATCGGTGGGGTTGCTCAGCTGCGTCGCCGATAAAAACGATGCCCGGCGACGATGACACAGATAAAATCTGCAGAGGACAGGTTAAATTTAAAAGGAAATTAGATTTGAATAGATCAAATTGTCTGAGTGTTATCAGTTCTTGGTAGTGATCCCTTAATTTGGTTATTCCAACATTTTGGGCATTGGAAAGGTGCGCAACGGGTATATTTGTATGCCTTCTTTTAATTTAATACAGTGCAGTTTTGTGTTTTCGTAACGTGATTATCATGCTTATACACCTACATTTCGTATGGTATTCACGTTAAAATGTATTCTGCAAATACATTTATTAATGACTTTATCCGTCGCCACGCTTTTCTCGTATAAATTCTTGTGTTATTTTTAATAATACCCACGGAAACATAAAAATATAAATACGTCTATTAAATACTAAGTAAACTACAGTTGAGCCTTTCAAAGAAATTACCCTATTCAAGGCGACGAAAGAAGCTGGCAAAGGAGATGAGGGAAGTAAATTTCTTTTGCGCAGAACAAAGCATTAAAAAGTAAGCCTACATCGCATATATGCAACTCCATTGAAATCCATTAGTCTGCTCGCGCCGTGAAGTAATTTGCTAGGAGCCTTTTGTTAGCAAAGGGACTGTTCACACAAAGAACTCTCTGACTTATATAACAATTATAACCAGCCATATACCATAAAATATCCAATTACCATTGACAGCGTAAGATGTTCATTAATGGCAATAAATAATAATCAAATCTGTTTCTAGTGTAATGTCGTGAACGATACCCCCCTAAATTTCATTCCATACTGATTATTGTTATCAAGATGCGGAATAGAATTTTATGGAAGCTTGTTACTATAAGAGGATTTTTGTTATAGTGCCTCCACATCAGATGTTAATGTATGATAAGTCTGGCGCTGACGTATCGGGAGTGGTTGGCCCTTTGGAAGAAGGATCGGCTTTAGTGCTGGTGTGTGAAGTACGAGGTGGTAAGTCGAATAGTATTTTAAGTATTAACATGAGATGTACATTCAAGATTCCAAACTATATTCTTTACGTATTTCATGCCACAGTCAACAACAAGCTTATAAATTTCCTTTTAAGTAGATGTATTTTATACACCTACGCACGCCCGACAGATAGAAGTCACGTGTTGACATTCTATAACATTCGGGTCACCGCTCAAAAGTTTAATATCGCAGCATGTCTACGCGTATACAAACTGATTCATATAAATATATAAAATATATATAGCTCTTAAACGAAAATTTAACCGGTACAGTTGAAAAGTACTTACACATTAAATTTAAAAGAAAACAGAACGGTTTAAAAGTAAATCGTTTCCGTCAATTTAAATTTGGAAACAAGTAAATTCAGTTTGCAGCCTTTACTTAACCGTCGCAAAAATATTGAGCGGCAGCGTCGGCATTCATTTTGTTTTCTATTGCATGACTTCTTTTATGGAAACATTGGAAGAGATATTCCATTCGAATTGGTTCATTGAAAAGTCCGCAGTAAGGCCGGCTGGCGTCGCGCCAGTGTGCTAGGGATTATCTTCGGCCATGTGCCCACCAATTGTGATGACGCATTCAGGCGAACATTTAGGTTTTGACCCTGTTATCAGGTTCATACTTAATTATGTAGTATTTACTTACTTTAAATTATTTAAGGATGTCATAATTTAAAGTAAAATTAACCATGTCTACTGAAACTTACTTTTTTTTGCACAGGTCGGCCGGAGCCCGTAGTTTCATGGTGGATAGATGGAACTCCAGCCTCTCAGTACATTGGCGTCAAGACAGCTACGCACGTCATAGTCAATCGGCTCGAACTACAGCACTTGAAGCGAGAGGACCTCAACACAACGTTCAAATGCAAAGCTTCTAACACGATCTTGGTACCACCACAGGAAAAAATTGTCAGGCTGGAATTGAACTGTAAGTAATTCACATGAATATTCATGACAATTTTTAATTAGAGCCCATTGTTCGCGCCATTTTTGCTCTTCGCCTCGATTGGCTAACCCTGTTGATGTTTGAATAGATTGATGAATGTGGAGGAGACGCTTCACACTATATGATCTTCCTTTTTTGACAAATCGAAGACTCTTCTACTCTCAAATCCTGTATTACTAGATTTTTGGTACTGATTGTCTGTTGCGTCCTCGAAATCTCGACTAAAACCTACCTCAGCGTGAAAACGGTGTATGTTTGTTTGTATTTTTAAGGTAAATATCACTTATTCCTCTAAGACCACTGAATGGATTTGAATAAAATTTGGGTATGCTATACCTGTTTGCTGACTAAAGAATAATAATAAACAATAACGATTCAGTTTACTCCTATAGTACAGCTCCTATAGTATATCCCAAGGGACTAAAACTATTTATAAGACAAGTCGCTCGCAGGGTTCACTTTTAATTTAAGTTGTTTAATGAGGTTTTTAATACAGAACGTTGAATATATAACTACTTATACATTCCACTTCCCCTACATAGAGATTGAAGCGTCGTAATTGAGTGTAGAACTTTAAAAAAAACTCTGTTATTTTTAATGCAGTCTTAGCTCTTTAAAGAACTTAATTAAAAAATTATGAGAAAATCTTCTGTTTTCTGGCCACTTATAAGTTATTCTACTATCTATTGCTTAGAGAAATTGGAGTCTAATAAGAAGGATACTAAAATGTTTTGAAGCCAGTGCCCTATTCAATCACTTAAGGTAAACTATTTTTGTGTTGCAAATTGTCATTGCAATTATGTTAATTGAAAATTAAAATTAAATTAAAAAGTTATAACAAACGTTATAACTTTTTAATTGAAAGTTCCTACTAACTTGTAATTGTGTTTTTTTTTGTAAGTTCCTACATAGAAATAAAAAAAAAACAAACACAGTCTGGCCATTAAAAAATAGGATAATTATTAACGGTAATTATTCTATGTCAAAATTGAACAAATACTGATTGATACAGTTGCAGTTATAGAGATGTAACCATTTAAATGAATGCTCAATGCTGTTCGTTTAGTACATATAGTTCTATTAAAGTATTTTTCACTTCTCTTGCTCTTAAAATGTTACTTTAGTCTCTGCATATCGGGACTAAAGTTCCTTATTAGTATTAATCTCTAGGGACTAAAGTATTTGTTTAAAATTTACTTTGAAGACTCCTAAACAGCCAATCACGGTGATTATGAATGGGAGGATTATCACTTTTTAGTGATTGTGTATAGAAATAACCTCAAAATGACGTTTGAAAAAATCTGAAGAACCCATTTAATTTCGTGAAACACGATTAATGATATTAATTTAATTAATTATTATGTAAGTATTATGGATTAATTCATTTTCAAGTTTGAATCTGTTGGCTAAATATGCTAGCATTTAAAGCGTTCGTCACTTAACAAAAAAAAACCGCTGGACAAATTTCTCTGCAATTTGAATTTTGAATAGAACTTTTCTTAGGTTAGATTAACGATTAATACGTAATTTTAAGAAACTTTTTTATTATAAATATTATATTTTGTATAGAGGGTCGTTTTTTATCCTCGCATTCAAAGTGAAAAGTAGAGTGTTTAACGTGGGACTAAACAACCATAATGACTCCCGAACTATTAGCCACCTTCGCTTCGCTCGGGTGGCTAAAACATCTCGTGTCATTATGGCTTGTTTAAGTCCGTTGATGAACAATCTGCTATTAAAAATATCATAGATATCCATACATCTATGCATATAAATAAAATTGGAGTGTCTGTTCGTAGAATTGAAATAACATATTTTGCAATATTTATCTGTCTGTCTGTTGGCTAATCTCTGGAATGGTTGGACCGATTTGACCGGACTTTTATTGGCAGGTAGCTGATGTAATAAGCTACATTTATTTTAGAAAAAAAAGGGTTGACTCAACACTACGCGATAACCGACATCCACGCGGGCGGAGCCGCGGGCAACAGCTAGTCCTAAATATAATAGCTTCACTTTGGAATCCCCAATTTTTAACACATACGATTATAAAAAAAAAACCTTCAGAGGATAAGGATTTGATACAATTTTTCCAATACACTAATCAATGTTGCATCAAGAACTTTAATGGACTGGCTTCTATGGACTTTTAGTACCTTTAAACATATATCATTTTAATACCATATACGAAAATTTAATCCCGTATGTATACGTCCCTAAATCACTTTATCAATTTGGTGTATGTATAATACACCTGTGATTATGCTCTCTCAAACATAAATTATGTTGTAGCTTATAATTATTAATAACATAAATAGAACATCAAATTATGCAGACAAAATGGCGGCAGTATATCATTTCCATGATATCAAATTAAATGCTTGTGTTAGATAAAAGAGAATTTATTTCAATTTCTTACTAAATGGGATACAAGCTATGCAAAAAAGAAAGTAAGTTTCTTCTCCCCCTTGCTTTTCAATTATTCGTAATAACTGGTATCAGTAAATTAATTTGATTGTTTAAAAAAATCATTAAAAGTATATCATGGAACGCGAGAATTTTCAAGTAAGATCATCAAAAAGAACTATTAATTGAAGAAAATCTGAGCAAACAGATTGGAGCGTGACATACTATGTCATCATAGTGATATCACGCTACAATGATCAACTTTTAGTGTCTAAAAGAGATTTTTGTTTTTATAAGTAGCTGATTGATAGAGAGTAATATTAATTATAAATTATGATGAATGCCCACTCTTAATATCCAGAATAGCAGTAGGTAGAGGAAAACGAGGATGCAAGTTGCTTTGTACAAAACAATAAATACAACAACAAATGCATGGCTATGGCGTCCCCGCCGGGTCCAGGGAGAAGGGATAGGTCCAAAAAGTCCTGGCTTGTCGTCGTGCAGGGTAACATGTGTGCAAATGGTCTCAATACCGTGAATGCCCAAGATCGTGCGAAGTAGAGGAGGAAGAGCCAGAAGGCGGACACTTTTCTCTGAGGGCGTCTCGCCCTCGGATGCAATCAGGATGACGTCCAAATGTCGATGATAGAAATTGCTTTGTCGCGGAATATTACATTCATTAAATATCACATTCGTACATTTCAGGAGTTTATACAATACAGTTACAGTTTTAAAATACAATTTTTCATACCAGTGGCACCTCTGTCGGTGTCCCTGCTCAACCGACCACAACAACTGCTGGCTGGAGCAGCGGCTACAATTCGATGCGTCTCGGAAGGTAGCAGACCGCCAGCACACATAACATGGTTTAAGGATAACAGGAGTTTCAACAAAGATATGGTAAGACACACAAAACATTAAATTACATACATTTTAAGAGCATCCGTGGCAACCTTCATATCCGTGACATCGTAGATAAAATGAGTCGCCTTCGCTGGTGCGGCCATGTCTTGCGGAAATAGCCAGGCTACGTAGGTGACAAATGAGAAGGACCGAGAGCTCCGAGGGTATCGTGGCCTCGGATGCAATCAGGATTACGCCTCGTTTTAAATATTTTAGTGTGCTAGCGGTTTGCCGTGTATTTTGATCCCGTTCCCACAATCCATAAGGATTAGTAATACCGTGATAAAATGTGATTGTAATCAATCCCTATAACAAAATTTAACCAGATATGTGTAGATATTAAAGCGTGATTGAATAACAAACCTCCAAATATTGATGATTAAAAATATTGGTTATTGAATAATTTAGGAAGGAATAAGGATTTATTGATATATCTATGTTGTTGTTGTTGTTGGTGTTGTTTTTTATGTGAACTGTAAAAGTTAAATTTTCTTACAACAAATAGTTATAAAGATATTTGGTTTTGAATATTCAATTTTTCGCACCGCCCGAAAACTCTTCACACAAAATAGCCCGTGCTTGTGACGTCACAAGAGAATATCGCATTTCTCTCGGTCGATATTGCGTTTACACGTATATAGTTTTTAATAAAACTGATAGAAATTTAATGAAATTTAAAAGTTATAAATTTGAACTGAATTTGATTGTTTATATTTTGACCTTTATTGGGAATTTCAAAGAATGAAAAGTCATAGTTTCAGTTTAGTATAATGCAATATTTTATTTTGCAAGGCATATTTTTTCAGAATTAGCTAACATATTAAAGATGAATGTGGAATAATTAACGACCTAGTCAAATCAACTATTGAGAAGCACTGTAATGCATGATGGACATCGGGTGAATATCTTGTTCAGATGTTTATAGTTGCAAAACATGCTGTCAAACCATTACAAAATCATTACAGTTTTAGAGGGGGCATAGTCATGAAACATGGATTGGGCGGGTACACTATTTTTGGATTTTTGAATACGATACTGTATCTTTTTTCATAGGTGTTTATAAACTATCAAATTGAGTGGCGGGGCGTGAAAAAGTATCTGTCAAGGCCGTCAATTTAGGGACCGCCATTCCAGGAACAGCAGCTGAATTGGAGACTACTGTTCTTTGGACGGCACTCTAGCTTACAATTTGAAAATTCTACACTCGCAAATATATTTATTTTAATGTATTCTGAAGGTTGCTGTATAATTATATTTATATAATATTCATAATAATTACGTGTTTATGTATTATTATGAATATTATTTTTATTATGATTATTATTAATATTACTCATATTTAGGATGTTTCAAAGAAGTTTTAAGAAAGATTAGTATTACCTCATATTTCATAATTTATTCGCTTCTTGCTTTTATCAGTTAATTATGAGTAGGTACCCTGTCAAGGGGCTTTTAAAATTATCAACAAATTATTTGGCCTTTTATTTGTAGCTCAAACGGCACTAATATATTGATAGTACTATAGAGACTACGTGAGCGACAACGTTGTCAGATTAATCGCGATACGTGCATTACCCTGAGTAGGTTTATATATAATTAATTTCACATTTAAACTTAACAGCTTCTTTATATTTAAGTACTTCGCCAAGCATTGGCTTTTATATCTTAATGGCTTGGTCAATCCGTTGTCCGGAAATCGTCTTACGTTCTACGTGACTTGTTTGTAAGACGCCATCTCCGAGCTTTTAGCATTTTATATGACGTTCCAATTGCTCAGTGCAAATTTTATTAACTTATAACGTTTCATTCCCAGTAGTAAGTGAGCTTCTCACGTCGTCTACAAAACGTACTGTACGTAACTATAATGTGACCGCGAGCACTATATCGGTATCTCGCTCGCTCTCGTGTCATGCTCTTTGTTTCTCTTTCTTTACTGTGTCCCCCGCTACACCCCGCGTATCATCGGTTGGTCTATAGTAAATGTATTCGTTGTCTAATGCTCTTATTTCACTAGAACACGTCAGGTACTTGAATGAAATTTTGAAGCATTTACTATGCTAACTTTTCAAATCGATTAAGATAGGAAAAAGTGAATGCTCAGCTGGGACTCGAACCCACGATCTTTCCCTTACAGGGGGAATGCTCTGACCACTGAGCCACCGGGCCACACCTGAAGCTATCCAAATTCTCCTATACTACCGTCTTACTAGGTACTCCCTCAATTAACTACCATTAAAAACCTAAGCACACAGAGGCTTTTAAACCGATTGTAGTATTTTATAATCGGATTCGGCCATACATGGACGCTACTGCTATCGACCTCACTTATACAATATTTATCAGAAATACGAGTACTAGTAGTGTGTTTAAATCACTTGGGTCTTTTAAATTAACTGCTGTAGACCTATGCTACAAATTTATAGCAGGCTCGTTGTATAATGGGAAGAGCTGAAAGCAATGATAATTTAGCTTCATTTGGGTTTACCTAATGGAAACGTAGCTTAGTTTTCATTTCATGACGAGATATATATTTTTAAGCACAATTTCTTTTGAGATGTATCTTTATACTACATTACTTCAGTAGGTACATCTAACTGTCATTTATACCCTAACTAACTATTTAAAAAAACCTCGAGTCAAAGATAATAAAGTAAGAATTGAGAATTTAACGAATCATGCCTGTCTATTTCGTTGTTACATAGTCTGTATTTTCTCGTAAAATTGAGTGCACAATCGTTTAGACGTCAAAATTTTCTAATCTTAACACATGATTTAATTTCTTTTGAATCACTCTTATACGTTATGAATTTTATCAACACACTTACCCATAAATTGGCATTAATTTCACCGCAATAAGGCACAAAAGGGCCAGACCGAGAGGGATGGCCCTGGGTCAGCCGGGGTGCGAGGGATATGTCGCATGACAACCTCACCTTCGGCCTAGCACTACGACCCAGAGACGGCGTGCGGTTTAGTCGGTTCGAGTTCGACATAACCTACCCCTCCGGCTCCGGAGGGGTGGGTATCCATGGGGATTTCCCGCACGTAAAAAAAAAGGTATTAAATTGTTGAATTTTATTGTACTTTTAGTTTTTAACAAAATTTGCTAACATTGTTCGTAGTTTTTAATATTAGATTACTAATGCTATTAAAATTTGATTCTTTACTAAATTATAAAAGATATGATAAGCAGTTATTTAAGATTTTTTTAGCGATAATGTGTGAAATAATGTTTGTATTTTAAATTACTAATAATTTTACATATTACTCAGATCGCGTAGAAAGGACTAAGCATAGATGAATAAGCACATGCATTTAACCAAAAATGCTTTTCTTGATCACATAATTGTCAGCCTCCGAAACATAACGCTCGGAATAGGGCAATAGGCTCACCTCCAATTACAAGGGACCGAGTACATTTGTTGAAATGTGGGTGTTAATTCATCTCTGACTCACCCTCCGGGGATAAAGGCGTGATTATATGTATGTATGTAATTGCTCAAACACAAGCCTCGTCCTCCAATCTCTTGATATACTGGTTTGGAGGTAAGGTTGACGGTATTGATGGGGTCCCATACACCCACTGTTATTACCAGTTATTACATTTAATGATGGAAAATTATCATAGTTGTTATAGTATTAATGTTAATTTTAATCAAACTGTGTCTTCTAGATAACAGATCATTCGAACGAGACATGGTCAGTTAGCACACTGGTGTTCAGCCCGAACCCCTTAGACAACGGTGCAATTATCAAGTGTGTCTCTGCTAACCCCAGTTTACCTACAAAGACGATCGACGACCATCTACAGCTCAACGTTGTATGTTAGTAATACATGTTTGTCATTAATATTCTTCTTAATCGTAGCGCCAACACAGGTTCCATCCAAAGTTTTTACTTTGAAGTAAAGTTGAAGAAGTTTCTACATAGCTTGCCATAATTTGGTTTATACTTTTTTATACCACTAAGGGGGCAGACAAGCACAAGGCACAAGTGGGTGGCCTATGGACGTATGCAACAGGGAGTCACACGCGTGCTGCCGACCCTGTAAGAACAAGAGAAACTGTAACGTCAATACAGAAGACAAGCAGAAAAGCCTTTTGTCTTCCTACTGACAGTACACCACTCTCCAGAGAGCTTTGGCTACCATAGTTATGAGAGCGACTGCTGTTTGATTCCCCAAAATCGAGAGAGAAGGCTTCGCTAGCGCTCGCCCTTCAGTCAGCAGGTGGTCACAAAAACATACTGTCTCTGTGTGTTTTAGAGTTTTATGTTATGCTTAGATACTGCTCTATTAACAAAAATTCAGTTTCTTCTGCAAAATAAAAATATTCCTAAAAGGTTGATTTAATAAAAACACGTACCCGCTCCATTTGTCTTTACGTATGTGGTACTTTAACCTCTATCAATATTGTGTACAATATAATTCTTCTTTATCTTCGATATATTAGTGTGACATCTCTGGTGTTGTACACGTTCATAGGCCACGGTAACCTCTTTCCATTAGGTGAGCCGCGTGCTTGTCTGCCACTTAAGTGGTACAAAAAAAAATAGCACTCAATGGACATATAATATGATTATTATTTAACCTTACGTACATTTTATAGCATTGTGTAGCTTTAAACCACTTTTTATGGCTTTTTATTTAAGTTATTTAAAAAAATATTAAATAATAGTATTTATGTGTTACTTTTTATACATTTATATTATTAGTATATTATAATATGGTCACGTATTAAGCAAAAACCAGTACGTTAATTTGCTTGTTTTTTTTTTACATAATACAAGCCCAATATAATAGATTTTGCTTGATATATTCCGAGGTACAAACCTACATATTTATGCCGAGTAATTGAAAGTGAAAATATAAAATAAGATAAATAAAATAAATGATACTTATTTTCAGTTCACTATTCATTCGAATCGAAAATAACTGCACATTGACTAATAAAATATATTTTTAATTTAGATAGTCCCCTGGTGACGTTGACGCTTGGGAGCACGTTGAATCCTCATGATATCAAGGAAGGAGACGACGTCTACTTTGAATGTAACGTGCGTGCTAATCCTAGAGAACATCGAATATCGTGGTATCACAACGTAAGTTTTTTTTATTTTTATTCTTTCCAATTGGCTCGTAATTCACTACAAATTCACTACATATTGATATTTACTAAAGTTTACTCGAAAATCACTCATTGAAATAAAATCACCTGATATACGTTAAAATTCTATCGTGATTTATTTGTTATTGTTTACTTTTAGACTGACGTTTCGGCTACTTCGCGGTTCGATTAAGGATGGTAGTTGTCATATAGTTTGAAGTGTAAGTTATCACAAAGAACTAGAATCATGATGAATTATTCTTGTTACTATTTACGTAGACTGAGCTCATTGTGTCGTTAAGTCTTGCTGTATTTTGCTGTTTACTTGGTTTGATTAAATGGATGACTGGGTCCCAGGCTACTGGTAAGCTCTAAACATCTATTAAAATTTGGATGTTCTTTAATTTCAATAGCCTTGCGGATTATTCTTTGTATATATCTATGCCATATATCTATACTATGTAAATAAAAGTAAACAATAACAAATAAATCGCGATAGAACCCGTTAAAAAGTGGTTTTGTTTCAATCACTACTTATTGTTAAGTGATGATGGTGGTCGATGATGGAGCATGCTTGCATAGTAACCGTAACCTGTTCACTTTAGACATGTAGATTGGAAACCCTCAGTTTTAAGGCATACTAGAAACACAGACTCATACAGGAAATTCTATTCCTTAGCACTAGGTATAAAGAACGTACAAATAAAAAAAAAATCACATGTCATGAGGCGATGAAATGGTGTAGAACAGGGTGTGCACGGGATTTGACGTATATAACAATCGTCTACGCACACTTCAAATCCTGTATATTCATCATTTTATTCTACAATACGAATTTCCACTTTTTTAGGGGGGCAGATGTGGCGCAGATAAAGCACGGAGATTTTGCTTAGATTATGCCTTACACCTTGTGCCTTAGTACCCCGCAGAATATCACTTGCTTGATCATTGCGGTTTCGTATATGAAATATAAATAGTTATGTTCATGTGTTTTTATACTGAATTTCGTTCTGTCAGCGGTCATCTGTCCGTCGTTTAATAGTTGTTGGTTTTAGTCTGCAGGGACATGCGTGCATTTGAATCTGTGTCCATGACATCAACCCTTTGTTACGAACATATATTTTGTTATTCTTTGTCTTTAAAGCGTAGATGAGCGACATCCGGATTAAAGAATTATCCCTATGTTGTGTTGGATTTACCAAAAATACAGCTAACGTACAGTAGAAAATTCGTACAGTCATTGTACACAGTGTTGAATGTTGAAACTTAATAATATTCGTTTAGAATAGTAAGTCAAACGTATAAAATTTATCTTCTATATAATATGATTCTTCAGCTCCCCTAGATAAGTGGCACATCTTTAGTTGATTAAAATAATCAATGAATGCGATTGATATTTTTTTTTTTTTACATATCGGATATGTACGTCAAAGTGATTTCAGCTCGCCTGATGAAAAGCTAAAGGCAAAGTCTCAGGAAAGAGGGTCACCATTACACGCACGTACCATGTTTACAATGGCGGCACTTAGCTTGACGGCCTCATCAAAAGAAGATGCACTTGCTGACCCCTGAACGCAATCCATATGTTAACGACTGTTTTTATTTTTACGTGCGGGAAATCCCCACGGAACCTCACCCCCCTCCGGACGTCCCCCCGCCGTCTGTGAGTCTTTGTGCTAGGCCGAAGGTAAGGTTGCCTCGCGACATATCCCTCGCACCCCAGCTGACCCGTGCCATTCCTCTACGTGTGGACCACGCGGTCCCCGATTCGCCTCCGGTATTCGTCTTGCGATACTTAAGTACTGTACAGTACATACTACTGTCTCTTGTAATCTAATGTTGGTGTACAATAAAGAGTTATCTATCTATATATCTATTAAGTATTCCATTCTATTTGATGTGTCAATGATAGCCACTTTTCATCATCATTCATGTCAGTTAAATCAGTTAAAACTCACAACTTCTACAAGTTTTTGACTTAATAGTGTTAATTATTATTTACACTTAATATTGGCGGGACTGAGATCAAATTTAAGTTTAATCTAACGGTCAAGACACAAAAATGTTCAAAACTTCACGCATATTATGGCATGCCTGCATTTGTATTGTTAAAATCTAAGATATCGTCGCTAAAGATGTATGCCACGTTCGTTTTAAACTGCACTATTCTGTCAATCATTTTAAAATATTCTCAAATTCATCGTTTTTCAAATTTTGAGTTTATTAGACATAATTCTAGTAAAGGTTAAATTTTTGATAGTACTATTAAAAACTAGCTGATGCCAGCGGCTTCGCCCGCGTGGAATGTTGTTTCCGTTCTCGTGACGGCGTAACCCTTCTTAAATTTTTTCTCTGCTTAAGAATTAGCCAAATCGGTCCAGCCGTTCACGCTTGATGGCGAGACCAAGAGAAATAGGGATCTCTTTTCAGATATATAGATTAATATAGATAAAATAAAGAGCGCTTTAACCTCTTGAATAATTTTGTAGGACAAACCAGTAAGTCAAAATATGACTTCAGGCATCATTGTCAGCGCTAGGTCACTAGTGCTGCAGAAGGTGACGAGAAGAGAGGCTGGCAACTACTCTTGCAAGGCTGCTAATGCAAGAGGAGAAACATCTAGCAAATTTGTGATGCTGAGAGTTCAATGTAAGTTATATTCTGATTACATCTATATATTGTGTTTTAATTTTGGAAAGTTGTTTTGTTTCATTAATGCAATCAATATCAATCAATGAATTAGCCCACTGCAGTCCACGGTAATATACGATGCATTAATAAAATACGCCGTTATGGAAACAGCTGCAATCGATAAAAATGTTGTGGAGAAGCATTTTTCAAAAGATCCAAGTGCTTGTGACTCGCATTGTTATATCAATAAACGATATCATTTTCTATTTACGTGAAAACGCAAGAATCCACTGTCTTCAACTATAATCCTTTTAGTATAATATATCAGATCAATGGGAATTTCTTCTTTATTTCTTCCTTCCTTCTAAACTATTTGGTATAAAGACACATCATTTAATTTTCTTTTTATGTTAAACTTCTTGGGCTCTAATTCAAGTTGAATTTATTCTAATCAGCAATTGTGGAGGTCAATGGTTTTTATCTGCAGTAAAACTAAATTACTGCCTCCATTCTCTTCTCAGTTCGTTTGAATACAGCTTTGAATACGTAAATTCATCTTAAACTAAGTCCCGCAAAACTATCTTCCATTTCAGTTTTCAGTGCACTTCTGAAATATCAAACATTTTAATTATTTATAAGTTTTTCTAATTTACGTAACACATTATATGAAACTATCATATTATGCAAAGCTGATTACGTAATTGAATTTGATTAAATTACCCAAGTATCTACGATTGAACACAACGTGTTTCAAATCAACAGAGGCTAAAATATAATAAATATAATAATAAATATTCCACAATATTTTACATAACGCTATCTAGATCCATGGTAAGCATAGCTTAACTAGCTTGTGTTATGAAATCTAGAATATGGATAAACATACTTAGATACATTTTTTTTTTTGTAAATGCATACATATATTATACATAGAAACACCCAGACCAATGCAAATATCCATATTCATGCATACAAATATTAGCACTGAGCAGGGATCGAACCCGCGCCTCCTGCGTAGCGGCTGCGTTCACTACCGCCACGCCGGCTGTAAAAAGTATATTATTGTATAAATTTATTGTATATGTCAATAACCTCAATAAGTCTGCAATACATGAAAAAATTAATAGCAACTATAAAACATAACAAATATGCCTTGTTAATGAGCGCCATGACTACACGCTATATAACAAGCAAACTACTGGATTCCACGATGCCGTCATCGAGCACTAATAACGAAAAACATGTTAGAAATTCTACTAAGATGATCAATCCTATTATTATGATAATTGGCAAAATTACTAAACGCTTAATGCTAATATAATATATGGTTTATTGACTAAACAGAGCGTGTTTATCGTGGCAAAGGTAAAACTAAATTATAACTGGTACACACTAGACACTTCATTAGCATTTCCGTAATGCTCGGATAATGTACATCGGACACACACATCCCTTAAAATGTCACAGAGCACAGTATGAATTACTGGCCTATAAATACTGACGTGTCTGCGAATAGTATTCAAATGATTGCGGTCGGGATCGACGTACCAACTTCCTTCCGTGGCCGACCGTCCGCATAGTAATTGGCACGAGGGAAGGCGGTGCCGTCGGTAAATCATCAAAATTATTGCCTAATATTACTACAATTCTCTTGCTACCTCCTCAATCTGTTGTTTCCTTGCTTCACATTAATACCTCTAGCTTTGTTCACTTCACTCCCGGTGAATAAATTTTATTTCAAATAGGTACATATTACCGTTTGTGAAAATGAAGTTGTTCATAATAACTCGAATGTCGATATTTTCTTTGGATAATTCGAGATAGTATTTTTAGAAAGGATTATATTAAAGAACGAAGTACCGCCCACATTTTATAACTAATTGCAAAAAGTATCCTTATTTACGATCTCTTTCCTTCCTTTTCATGGTTGAGTGCCTTTTTATTAAAATTAGAATTTGATTCTCAAATTATTAGTTACTTGTGAATATTTTGACTTGTTACTCGAAGTCAAGTAGACAATTAATAGAATTTCATTTACGGAGCTCCAAATGAATTTTGCTAATTGCTTTAGTTAATAAAATTTGAAATGACAATACAAATTTTGCAAATATTTAAGTTATACCGTATTTATGTTGGATAACGAACCTTCGTTGACGCCTAAATTAATTGTACAGGGATTTTTTCGGTTGAAATAGGGAAATAGTCACATTGTGATATTACGAACAATTTATAATATTAAAAATCTGCAAAACATAGTCAAGTATTTGAAATTCAAACAGATCATTGATCATATATTTTGTTCAGGATATGTGAAGACATAAATCAGCAACAACGTCAGTAGTAGGAAGTACTTATTGTGTAATTACGAGTATGTATTGACGCATCAAGAAACTTCCTCGCTCGACTGGCCGACACTGAATTGCCTGGAATTGCCGATTCGAAAGACGAAATAATTCGTAACTGCCGAAATAATTGTTCAGTTGATTTATATTTATCGCTTTATGACAGGAAAACTGGTCGTTGGAGTTTTTAAATTTATGGATATTTTATGCTTGTTATTTAGGAGGCCGTTTTGGGTAGCGAAGTTAACGATGTACCGGGTATTTGGCTAGTATGCAAATGTTTCCAAATTGTAGTATACCCATCACATCCGGCCGCTGTCTTTCGAAACTAATTATATTTTGTTTTGGAATATTTTACCAATGCTCTGTTTATCTTTGAATATACTAATGTAACAAAATAGCACATAATAAATAGCTGTTTGTTATCACACACAAACAATGCTTCGTTAGTACACCATTTTCGTCTTAGATTTTTTTTTATTTGGCTCACCAGCAACGGGTACACCAAAGCTTCACAATAGGTAACATAAACAAACTTAAGATAAGTGCATCCTTAAGTTTATATAAAAACTTGACAGTAATATAAATAGAAATACGAGCGGAAAAGCGAGGGTCAGGTGGCTAAGCGGTCA
This sequence comes from Eilema caniola, assembly GCA_949126895.1. Lineage (NCBI taxonomy): Eukaryota > Metazoa > Arthropoda > Insecta > Lepidoptera > Erebidae > Eilema > Eilema caniola. The sequence goes on along the minus strand of OX421481.1, from coordinate 10,553,297 downwards.
AAGCAGATTGTAACATACGTACAATACACGATCATTGGAATTCATCATAAGCAGCATAAAGAGGTGCAGCTACCAGACCTCCCTCCAAATCAAGGACTAGTGCCACCGATAACGCCTGCAGAAGTTCAGACTGCCATTCGACGCGTTAAGAACGGGAAAGCGGCAATGTCCCCATTGAGGCTTGGAAGGCAATGGGTGTCTGTGGTGTGAGCTTGCTCACAAATCTGTATAACCAACTGCGTACTCCTCACCGGTAAGATCACGACACGAAAACCTTTCCTATCGCCGTCGGGGTACACCAAGGACTTGTACTTAGTCCTTACTTCAGCTTCAGCCTTCAACTTGATATTGGACGTTCTGTCGAACAGACTCAGAAACTCACATGAGCAGCCTCTATGGTTACTCATGTATGCTGATGACATTGCGCTGATGGACGCGAACAGGATCAGATTGGTGCGACGTGTGAAAGTGTGGAAGGAGGCGCTTGGGAACGGCGGTCTAAAGCTAAATGTAGCGAAGACAGAATACTTGGCGTTAAAGTCAACAAATACCACACCTGGCAATAGAGCCCCCGCCGGGTCCCGGTAGAAGGGGTAGGCCCAAAAAGTCCTGGCTCGACGACGTGGAGGTTGACATGTGGCCAAAATTGGTCTCACTACCATGAACGCTCAAGATCGCGCGAATGGGAGGGGGAAGACCCGGAAGGCAGAGCCTGAGTTCCGAAGGCATCTTGGCTTCGGATGCAATCATGATAACGTCTAAATGTTGATGGTAATGACGTCCATTGGAATTCAATTTGAGATCTCTTTTATTAATATTTTTTATATAATTGCAATGAAGTATATTGTGACCGTGAGAAGGTAAACGGATGGTAGGACAGCCAGATGGACTGACGACCTGAAAAAGATGGCTGGGATAGACAAAATGCAGAAGGCGGAGGATCGGACTAAATGGCGTACATTGGGAGAGGCCTATGTCCAGCATTAGACTGCGGCGGGTTAATTGATTGATTTTGATTTCATGTTGATAGTGCCTCTTCTTCTTCTCTTGAACTTAACATAGCCTCATACCATTAAATAACAGATAGGACTCAATTAGAGAGAAACAAAGAATATAAGTTACATACCCTCAAAAAAACTTTATATATGTACTTATGAAACACAATATCATTATTGAAATAAATGTTACAAAAGTAACAAAAACTACTTTATAATATTCCTGACGTTTCAATCAAATTACACCGGAATTTTAACCAATCGTAGTTACATAGAGAATTACTGACTTTCGAAATTTCTCAAACCGTATTAGTGTGATTGAACCGATCGTGCTCTTCACGTTGCGGTTGATAAACTTTAATCCTGTGGTTGGATACCGACTCCAGTAAGCGCTCCGCTATGTTAAATATTTATATTATATAATAGGCTATAATAAATAGTTCTTGTAATATGAGGTCTTTAAAAAGGATGGGTCGATTTTGACAGTACATGGCGGCCATGTGGTTTTGGCGGCAACGGGCAAATCTGGTGTTCCTTATTCAGTCACTAATGCCAAATACGCAATACCATAGCAAGTTTCACGAATGAGCAGCCAAATGACAAAACTTTATTGTCAAAAAGTGTTCGTTAAACGTTACGCGCATTGCGTTCATTTTACTGACTCTCCAACGTTTGGTGGGCAAATTCCATCTCATCAATCAACCAATACCCTTACATCAAAGGAAGGCCAGATCAGTTGAGAACATCTCCCCTGTCTATTAGCGACGACGTGACTTGATCCCCAAGGTCGTTAACTCCGCTAGAATGTTTCTGGCGGTGGTATCTGAAGTCACAGGTCTATGTCAATAAGTTATAATAGACGGATACCCTGAAAGTCACTATAACTGAGGCCATCGTTCAGATTCATTCAAATCTATACAGCAGAATCATTGAAAATTTGACCGCTCGTATCCGTGCCGCCATTCGAAGCAGTGTGGCGGATATTTGAAAGATATCATATTCTGCAGCAAATGGCATGAAAATATCGGATAAAAAAATAATTTCGTAAAAATCTCACGTGTTTTTTTATATATTTTTTTAAAATATTAGCAACCGAAATTATCGAAATTACTAATATTCCCTCTAACCCCTCCAACTAAGCTAAATTGCTTGTGCTAGGAGTGGATTCACGTTGGTAGTGTAATGGCCTGGATTTGAGCCCGGGACCTCTCGATCTTAAGGGTGACTCCTTAACCACTAAGCTAACGACCCATCCTTGTTGAAACACTCTATTTGGTACAGTTCCAATTTTCTATGTTACTCCTCTCAACTACGGCTTGAACAGTGGAACTCTGCTTGATGCGTGATGAAGACCGGTCATCGGTCTAGCGGTTACTTCTATCGGTGTATATTGATTGAAACGTCGGGAAATGAAAGGTATTTATTTACCTCAAATATTAAACGTTATGTAATTAATGTTACCCAATTTTTTAAGCTATTGCATTGCTTCTATCGAGGGCCTTGAGCGCGGGGACCGAATCCAGAAATTCCGTAACGAAAAAACCTCACGCTCGTTTCTTTTCGGCAGTCTTCGACACGGTGTTCGTGTGCGTACAACTAGCCGTATTTTACGACTCTACGAAGCTCGCACGAATCGAGACGAGCTGCTCCGAAATCGGACGAATACATAAGCAGCTGTTTATGAGAAAGTATATAGGTGTATAGGTATTTATGTACAACAGTGAATAGCTGTACTTGTAAAATTTGTCGACAATCACTTCTTAATATCGTTATTTTTTTTTAAATTAATAATTTTGTTTTGGTGTGTCATTACACTATTTATACCTAATTATTTATACCTATTATTTATACCTAGATATTTTCGTTTTATAGAGAAGAAAAGCGTAAAGAGCTAAAAAGAAAAAAAACTAATGCACGTCAAAGGGCATATTATCATAATTGCATAAGTTGATACAAAATGCTATGCAATAGCTTTCAAAGAATCAAAGAATCAAAGAATCAATTTCGTTTATTCAGTTTAGGCACATTTTACAATCATCTCAAGAAATTACTAATATAATATTAAATTAAGTAAATAAATCATTTGAAAATGATTCTTTCGCTGGTTCGGTAAGTTGGTTCTACTGAGAAGAGACCAGCAAGAAACTCAGTGAACTTTTTTTAAAACAATTAGATTTTTTTTTTCATAGGTTTTATTTGTGCGAGCAAGCAAAAAGATTAGGATGACCATGCATTTTTATCATTAAGGTATTCGTTTACTTTGTAATATCCTTTTTTCATTAAAGTCTTTTTTACTTCGATTTTAAACTTATTTAGTGGCATGTCAACCAACTCTTGAGGAATTTTATTAAACATTTTAATACTGTTACCTACAAATGACTTACCAACCTTTTGAAGTCTGAGTTTTGGCACTACAAGTTTATTTTTATTCCTCGTATTATAATTGTTTTACCGCGGCAGTCCCCGAATGCCACACGTCTTTTTTTTTTTGTAGATTCACTCGGTGCATTCATTCGTCATCTAATTGTGTTATTTAGTTGGTATAAGGTATGATAAATACTGTACCGATTTTAGATATTATGATCCAAAATAGCCGTTGTTCTACCAACGAACCGCCGCCGGGTGGCGTGATGCGTTACTGCACAAAATGGCCGTGAACGAAAATCAGCGCTTGGTGTAGATTCTTACGAATACCTACTACATCACAGCACCAAGCTGGGAAGCGACCAGTTTTGGCGGCTGCAGCGCATAGCATAATAACCTTTCATTACAACACTTATGTTATTAAAAAACAACCATTTTTGCTAACACAAAGGCGATTTATTGTTGTTATGGTTGAAAATGTAAAAAATTGCATCATAGAATTGCATCATTGATTCCATAGATTATAGATTATTATGTATTGAGTCACAGACTATGATCGATATGATGTCATAATTTTCTCATAGATAAAATAAATCATAGATTGTATATTTAGTAATGTAATGGCCGGAAAAAAAAACACTGTTAAGGAACTGATTTATAGATCAGATAGTTTAAATTTACTCTGATCTTACCTTATTAAAATTGAACTGTGTGTAACAAAAAAAATATTTAAATGAAATTACCTATGTAAAATTATCTATAATGTATTCGTCATCAATATACTTAGTATAAGTTTTGTATTTGGGTTGATCTGTTTTGTACTGATGTGATGAGATATTATGTTATCTTCTGATTTTGAATTCGTTCTAACTTAATGTTCAGTAGTTATTAAAGAAAGGAAATGCGACCCTAGTCCTATAGAATAGGTAGTATGATTCTTTGCGCAGTCTTATTGAGTTTTTTTTATGTAGATGCACCGGTTTGCGGTGAGATATCACCCCAGGTGGTTGGTGCAGCTATTGATGAGGCACTGCGAGTTCGTTGTGCAGTACACGCTGATCCAGCTGATGTAACTTTCTTATGGCAGTTCAATAACAGCGGCGAGAGCTTTAATGTGTCGCCAGCTAGATATGGTAAGTAGGTATAAGTAGTTATTATGTTATATAGATGTTGCTTTTTTTCGATCGATTAGTACAAAAGTTATCTAGTTATCTATTTAATTAAAGGTTATTATATTTCCAAGTAGATCGAATATAAGCTCATATATAACTGGAGGCGTGTCAAAGGCTCCTTCTGGCGATATTATTATATCAGAGCAAAAAGGTACAAAAATTATAATAAAATTTGATCATTTTCGATATCTCCTTAATACAATTTCAGTTTAAGATTCTTATCGTATTCCAGGAACGATAATAATCCACAAATTTGACAATCGTATTACTCTAAAGAAAATGGTTTTAATGGAAAAATTCCGGGTAGTATATCGGAATATCTACAGATCCTATTTTAGATAACTTTTTATCAAATATTGCTTTACCGATAATCCACTTTTGTATTTAAAAAATTAAGGTTGTAAGAAAGGTAGTGTCTTCAGCTGTTCAAGCCTTGAGTAGTATGCTTACAGTAACAAAATGTATTATTGAGTCAGATTACATTATATATCACAATATTTGACTTAACATAAACAAATGATGTAGGATTTATCATTTTTTTTCGTTTTCCATCCTGGAGACTTTTCATAGAAGATTTCACAAATCTGATTCGTTACTGATCAAATTCTAATTAAATATTTTTATTTTTAGAATAGAATAGATATTATGAGCCTACGAATTATTTATCGACGTACTACTCTACTTCCTGTAAATACAACCACATATTGTGGATTTATACTTTGAAAAACAGTTTTGAAAAGTGATTACTATCGTTTTGGGCAAACTTATTCAGCAAAATACATATTCTTGTTCTTATTATAAATCACCTTTTACGGTAATGAAGCACGTACATGAACATCATAAAATTTGAAATGAATGTTCTTTGACCCTTTAGGTACAATCAACGGCAGTATAAGCGAGCTCCGGTACATTCCAGCCAGTGAACGTGACTACGGTGCATTGACGTGCCGCGGCACTAACGCTGTGGGCCGACAAACACAGCCCTGTGTTTTCCAGATTGTTCCTGCAGGTATTGTGATTTTTAATCCACGCATTATTAGCAGAAATCCTCTTCAGCTCCTCCAATTAAGCTAATGAGAGTGGGTTCAGGTTTGTAGTGTACTAGATCGTTCGTATTGTTACTCAATGTAATCCAATTCATTTTTTTGATTTATGATATCAATGTTTAACTAATTACCCTATATTTTATCATTTAAATTCAGTTAAAATCGCACAATGAAATATTTTATGTGATAACTTTACTTTTAGAACACAAGTTTCTTATTTTTCTTGTTGAATATCACAGAATTCTGAATGACATAAGTGAGTTGCATCAAAAGCATAACAGAAATGTGTAGAATCTGTAGTAAATTTCTTATAACCAACAAAAGCAAAATACTCTAAATTGTTTCGAGAGAAGTCAGACAAATTATCATAAGGACAATAATAACGTGGGTTCAAGTAGATATGCCAACTATTTTCGTCTGGAGACAAAATTTATCTGCTTAGGTCCCAAAACTAGTTTTGAGAAAGTTTTTCCCTGTTCCCAATTGTAAAAGTTTTGCGAATTATATTTTAAACATTTTGATAGACCGGGAGACACAGTTGGAATGGCAAATATTTGCCAATTTACGGACGTTTCTCTGTTGAACTCGAGTGGGGTACGAATATCAATATTCAAATTTTAGTAAAGAGAATAAAATGAACAAACGGTATATTCTGTCAAACAGTTTGTAAGTAAAAGTATTAAGTTTTAAACTTTTGGCCATCTTTATCGTTTTAATTAGCAAGTTTTCAATGCACCCTAATTTTATAGTCGTTTCCAATAAAAAGATTTTGGATACAGTTTCGATAGCAAAATCGTCTGAAAGTATATTTTTATTAAATATGGGAATAATGTACGGTGTTGTATAAAGTAAATGAGGGTAGCCGTGGGGTGTTCTTTTGCCAAATTACTACTTTCAGTCGATTTTGCTATCGAAACTGTTCAAAATCTTCTTATCCGAAACGACAATAAAATCACCCGGTATAGTCTAGTCTATAAATATACAAGCATAGATTATTGAATAAGAATAAAGCACAAAGCATAGAATCTTGTAAAATGTTAAGAATATATATATATATATTTTTAGTTATTTCTGTTGCATATATAAGAAGTTCTTTAAATTTTCACCAGCTCGTCCATCACCACCTCGCAATTGTACAGTGTCTGCAAGCAATGGGTCCAATTGGATTGAAGACTCCAGCAGAGATGACTTTGGAGAGTCAGTGGTTGTACGTTGTGTGACAGGCTACGACGGAGGCCTTCCTCAACTGGTGGTACTAGAAGCACTGGACTCCAACACCGGCAAAATAAGATTCAACGTGACTGCTAATGAGACTGGTAAATTTGTTATTTAAATGTGTGATTAAACTTGTATATATCTTTGCCGATTGTTGATCATTGTTGTTCTTGTTATTTGATTCTACAGGATTACCATTTACACCACCATCGATAATAATTCTGTACATTTACAGACTGGTATACTGTACATCATTTTCATTTCACTTCATCAGATTTTATTATTAATCATACATTTATTCATATTTTTATAAACATAACATAGAGTAACAGTTTGTTACGATCAAAATATAATATTATCATATTCATTTTAATAGATGGAGTGGCAATATTTATAGTACCTGCTGATATCCTTTGGACAAGTGGCAGCGCTCTTAGACTCACAGTACATTCGAGGAACGATAAAGGAGCATCTGATCGTATCATGCTTCACGCCCTCGCATATCAAGATCCAGAAAGACGAACTGGTGTGTATTCCACGAACTCTCTATGCAATGATATAATATTTCATTATTTACGTTATTCAGCATACCTTTTATTGTTTATAATAAAACATAAAGCATAATTACCTTTTGCAGTTCACATATTAGGTTTCATATTTTACACCTGTTTGGTAAGTATTAATTTACTACCCACAGTCGAATCGCAAATGACTAATATCCGTGATAGCTAGATAGCAATTCTAATGCATTCAATAGCATTTTTGGGACGTTCGCGTCCCAGTTTATCTTTAGAAGCATTGAAGTAGGAAAGTGGGATTTCAGATTGCACTAATTTTCTATCTGACAAGGTGACACGAAAGCTATCTTTACTATTAATAAGAGCCCCAGGGTTCGTTTTCGAATGTTATTTAGTATTTATTAAATTAGTAGTTCTGTGAACAGTATAGGTCGATTCACATATCTTGGTCCTAAAATGTGCTTAAAATGTATTGTGCTTTATACGCACAGAACACGTTTCTTGGATCTATTTTATGGATAGCACGGGGTGCTACGGTGGTGGACGAGCTGAAATTTACCAAGTACAGAATATTTCAAAACAATCCAAGCGCGCCAGGGCCCATTATATCTCGCGATTTAGGTCCAAGATAAAATATGTGTTGAACAATAGACCTCGCGTGCACCCTTTGCGACATTTTCTGGTACCCTCTGATATCCTTAAAAGAAAGAAAAAAAGGATCGATGCGTATTTTCTTTTTAATGGTCTAGATGTTTCACCAACACAACCGTTCAGTGCAGTAAACTGTTCCCCCTTTTCTATCATTTCTTTTTAGGGTTCCGTACCTCAAAAGGAAAAAAACGGAACCCTTATAGGATCACTTTGTTGTCCGTCTGTCCGTCTGTCTGTCCGTCCGTCTGTCAAGACCCTTTTTCTCAGGAACGCGTGGAGGTATGAAGCTGAAATTTATATCAATTACTCAGGTCTACTGTCCCTTGAAGCTGTGAAAAAATCAAACTTCTAAGCCAACGCAATCAAAAGATACAGCCGTTTATGCCGCAAATTTTCGACACTTGCAAGGGAATCAAAACCTACAGGGTGCTTCCCGTGAACTCAGAATCTTGAAATTTGGTACGAAGCAACGTCTTATAGCATAGATAAAGAAAAAATTACGAAAACCATAAATTTTTAGTTACATCACATAATATATATTTTTTAATAATTTTAAACTTACTACCCATTTCCTCATAAACGCGTAGAGGTATTAAATTGAAATTCATACCAAATACTCAGGTCTATAATACCTTTAAGCTGTAACAAAATCAAACTTCTATGTCAACGCAATCAAAAGAAACAGCAATTTAAGCTGCATATTTTGAAACTCGCAAGTACTCGCAAGGGAATCAAAACCTAAAGGGTACTTCCAGTCGACCTAGAATCTTGAAATTTGGCATGAAGCAACGTTTTATAGCACACATAAAGGAAAAATTCCGAAAACCTTAAATTTTTAGTTACATTACAAAATATATAAACTTATTACTTTTTAGGGTTCCGTACCTCAAAAGGAAAAAAACGGAAACCTTGCAGGTTTGTACGGAACCCTCGGTGCGCGAGTCCGACTCGCACTTGGCCGGTTTTTTATATCGGAGTGACAACATTATCCATATCAATAATATTATAGTTAGTGCTAATTGCCACAACTAATTGTTGTAAGTTCAGCATTTGTGACACCTTAGCCTTCATTAGTTTTTCTCTTATTATTTTTCTTAATTCATTTTTAAAATGCACACAAAATAAATCTAAATTATTATTCAAAATAGAAATTAAATCTTTCTCCCCTTCTTTGAAATTTTAAAAGTCATGAAGAGACATTGACATCAATTATATGTGTACGATTGAGCGTATGCTAGACTTTATGTAGGTATATGAATATTTCACAGATGACATGCTAAAGAGAATTTAAGCACATATTCTCTACAAATGCTTTAAAATACAGTATTCATTATAATTGTACTCAACTAAAGCAACCTCCTATGAATGTATTTTTGCGTTACACGGGCGTAATGATGTGAGCCCGTCGTTTATTATAAAAAAGACTTAGTCATACAAAAGCTTGGGTTTCAGAGCATTTTGATAGTAAAGTACCCATTTCACGAATAAAAGATGGTATAAATATTCTTTATTTTCACATTTCTTTTAAAATCGTGGCAAAGCAGTAATTGCTGTGGTTCAAGACGAATGAAACTGGCAATTTAAAATATATTTTTTTTTAAAATAATGTGACCCCGAAGTTCTTCCTGGGGACCCAGTTGGTAAATCCAGTCCAAGCAAAGAACTAGAAGAGACTCCGATGTTAACATAACTGATATTTTTCATCCTAGATGGTGGGAACGGATTAATGGCTGGAGTCTCCAAAGCTGCTTTCTGGTTGATCATCTTCACTGTCATCATCTGCGCGTGTGCAGCTGCTTTCACTGGATTCTTCTTACGAAGAAAAAGGTAATCAAAAACATTTTAGACGGGAACTTTTAGCGCATCTAGCGCTCTCTAGTATCGTCTATCTAGGATAGATGGATAGGGCATATCATCAGTATCTTAGTTTCGTTCCCGGTTACTTCTTAGGCCACCCCGTTTTTTTTGGTTTGGTTATGCTGCATTTATGGACGCAACTGCCGTCTGACCTCACAAATCTAAGGAAAAGTTGGACCAAAACTTCGTACAGGCTGTATAATATGTAAGTATGTTAAGCTGTAAGACACCCACCTCCCCCAAATTGTTACGCTGGTCAAAATTAAAAATAAATCTGTATTTTATGTTCAACTACTCTTTTTATCTTACTATTAGGGGTCAAAAAGTTACGTGACTATCCATTTCATTTCACTACGGATACCATAAATGGTAATGAAAAGGAAAACATAAAGGGGAATATTGGTCAAACGGGCACGTAACGCACGACTGCATTTACCAATTCACTAACAAACTGTTTTGATTACAGCTACACGTCCCCATGATCATGCGTCTGTATTTCACCTCTTACAACCGAATGGAGCTTTTGTGCACCTCTGTACATAAAATGACGTACGTTTTGTATCCATTTTGATTAATGTTATGTTACAAAATGTGACGTTTATTTGCTCTCCTATTAATAAATAAAATATCAGATTGGGCTATACTACGCCCTATAATACCAAAAGTATTAAGGAGACGATAGCGAAATAAAGGCTCCAAAGTATTTGCGTGGAATACGTCCGTTGAAAAAAGCCGGTTGATGAAGCTGAAGACGGAGGATGGCAGCATGGCAACGACAACGGCAGAGGTACTTTTAGCATGTGCTAAAGATTCAAGAGCCAAGCTTACCCGACATTATACGGAAGACATCCCGGACATCAGCTTGTACGAGACTAGGATGGCCCGCAAACAGCTAAATAATAACAAAGCGGCGGGTAAGGACGGAATTACAGCAGAGTTTTTGAAAGTGGGCGGAACGCCGGTACTGAACGTCCTTCAAAAACTCTTAATGCCGTCCTACTCGAAGGCATAATGCCGGAAGCGTTGAGCAGGGGCGGGTGGTCCTTTTCTTCAAGAAAGTCGATAATATTTTGTTGAAGAATTATAGGCCCATCACGTTCCTGGGCCACATTTACAAGCTGTTTTCGAGGGTTCAATGACTGATGAATAACAGGCTCGAAGACTTCCGAACAAGCCGGACTCCGAAAAGGCTACAGTACCAAAGGCCACGTCCACACGTTGCGGCCGGTTATACAGAAAATCAAAGAGTATAACCGACCTTTCTGCTTAGGATTCGTGGATTATGAGAAAGCGATTCGATCGAAATATGGGTCGTGCTACAGTCTCTCCAGCGGTGCCAGATAGATTATCGGTATATCGAAGTGTTGAAGTATTTATACCAGAATGCCACTATGTCGGTCCGAGTACAGGAACAGAGCACGAAGTCAATTCCACTGAAAAGGGGCGCTAGACAGGAAGACGTTATTTCGCCGAAACTGTTTACCAATAATGCCTTGGAATACGTCTTCAAGCTACTGAACTGGAAAGTTCGTGGCATCAACATAAACGGCGAGTATATCACTTACCTTCGGTTTGCCTATGATACTGTCATTATAGCAGTATCGCTGGCAGACTTGAACACCATGTTCGAAGACCTCAATAGAATATCCCAACAGGTGGGCCTCAAGATGAATAAAGACAAGGCAAAGGTTTTGTCAAATCTCTCTGTTGTGCCTCTATCAGTGCTTGTTGGGGACTCGGTCTTAGAAGCTGTTGAAGAATACGTCTACTTAGGTCAACTGGGTTAGGTATGCAATTCCAGTTTAGTCGAAGACGAGGTCAATAGACTAATTCGACTCGGCTGTGCAGCGTTCGGGAAGCTACGATATGTGTTCTTGTCCGACATACGTCAGTGCCTGAAGACGAAAGTCTTTAATCTACCTATGTGTGTTACCAGTCATGACTTCCGCTCATCGCTCATTAAGGTCACCGGGAAGCGCTGAACGCGGACTGCTTTAGATCGGTCGTTTTGGAAGCCTGAAGGAGCGGCCTATGTTCAGCAGTGGACTCTGTGTGGGTGGTACGATGATATGATGATCATGACGCCTCATCAAATATGAATTTTGACTAACCACTATAAGTGGAGTTATTAAACTGTAAGCTAAGATGTATGTCTTAGCTTACAGTTTCGATAGCTTTCAAACGGCGTTTGTTTCGATCTCCCATGGCAAAAGCGCGTTTTTTGATTCGGGAATTTCGAATAATGTTTAATATGTATTACTGTACATTTGGGTTTCCGAAAATTTACACTTATTTGAAATGTGTAACTACGTGCATTTTCACGAAAGGGAAATCGCAGTTGAAAATAATATAAAAAAATCTTTTGTAGCTAAAAAGGGGTGGTGGTTAATATGCATAAACGTGAAAACGTAAACGGTTTCGTGTGTATGGCGTGATGTGACAGTCTTGGGTCCGAGTTGAGTCCCTGTAGCATGCCGCGGTTAGAGAGCACCACAACTGATTCTACGAATTGCTTTATCCGGCAAGGTTCATGCCATCCACATACTCGTACACTGAACTAAACTGAACTTTCACCTCGCAGCACGTGATCGAGTTACTCTTTCTCCTCCTTTGGTTTCTTTTACTTGGCTTGCTTAAGGGTTAGGTTGGTTTAACCCCGAAGGATTTGGTAGGTCTCCAAACATCTAATATAATAACACAGTATTACTACATACAGTGGAGAAACGCCTTTGATATCGGACGATGCCGCCGCTCGCGTAAGTACCTACGCTATTCGTCGTAAATGTGCAAGGGTTGTCAGAAAAAAAAAAGGAAATAAATGTAATTATTGTGCAATCATTAATTTAAAATACATTTAAATGTGTTGTACAGCAAGATACTTTCGTGACACTATATTTTTAGACGTTTTTAAATTAATTATTACACACGATATTATTATTCACGATAAAACTAATAATTGATGGATAGGTATGTTTTACTTATGTAAATCAATCAGCATTTGTTTACACTCGGCAATGGGACGATTGTCAACGAGAGAAAATAGTTATTGATTTTTGATTCATAATACGTAACTATTATTTGCATAAAATAATTTAAAACTTTCAATGTTGATGTTTATTTGACTACATTTTTCGTAACTTCTATCGATAGATTCTAGACGTTACTTTGAAGTTATATAATTATATATACAGGGAAATCTATGGAATCGTGTGTCTTTATAGGCACTTGATGTCCAAAGACATCCGTATACGGAACAATAGTGCACCATTATGATATGAAATGAAAAAAATCTTAATAATTGTCACGTGACGGATACCTATACGCGGCTTCGGTAGCCCTCAGCGAACTTTCCCGCAAAAGACGCGATTTGGTGGAAAGCGCGTCCGCGCCCCCCGACGCGTCGCATTTCCCCTCCGATGCTCTGTGTAAGTACATTCGTCGCGCTACTGTATGTAGTAGTAATACTGTGATAATAATATCAATAACTTAAAATCATGGCGTTGTTTAGCTGTCAAGTAATGATTAAATAGAAATCCATAGTATTATATCAGTTAAACTACATGATATTTGTATAGGCATAATATTGGGGGAGATGAACATATTTATTAAGCATTGAATGCAGACAATAGTCTCATTTAACATTGACGCCACTAAATCAAGGGACATCGATTGGTAATAACATTAAAATTCTATGGTTACGCAGTTGCGGGTAGAATAGCAAATGAGTGTTGATTAAATTTGTAGAATATATCATAATAATATATGAGTTATTAACGTACATAAATAAGTATTGTTTAATTATTCTATAAATAACAGTGTATTTAGAATATTCAGTACTTTCATTAGCTTTTCAAACACAGATGTTAGAGATGTATGTGTAGGTATGCGATCTATATTGGTTTTTAGTTTGAGGAAAATTGTAAAAGTGGCATAGTTCTAAAGTGCCTTTGCTCCAACCAAACACGTGGCATTATTAGAGATAGCAAAAATGTATTTTATTTCGTTACGACCTAGTGTAGAATCGATTTAAAACCCGCTATTTGAATTTTGCAGCATATCTATCTATAGAAAAGTTTCGTGAGAGAGGACCAACCTTAATTCATATGATATTTGGTGATTTATTTTATTTATATTCATTTATCTTTTGTCTTTTTGCGGCATGTGGGCATTATAAGGCGGATAGATACTTAGTAAACTTTTATCGTCATCATCGTGTATCAATATAGCCTTTTCTTTTTTCAACCAGGAGTACTCCTCCAGCAAAGCAACAGTCATCGGAGCTGCAGCTTAACGCAGGAGATGGCCAATACGTTGTCGCATACACCCTCAAACCACCCAAGCACGCGCAGCCAGATATACTAAATCCTCCCCCAGGTAACTAGAATAGAATAGAATAGAATATGTTTTATTCATATTAAAAAGTGTTTACAAACTTGTTTTATTTAATCTATGCTGTAGTGGGCGTTGCAAACAAGCCTGATACTGAACGGTAACCGTAAATTATTTAGGGAAAGTACATTCTGTAATAGACTGAGGTAGCAGCTTCGTATAGTGAAAGCTATCTATAAAGCAAACATAAATTTGTGTAAATTAAACTGTTCCTTTAGCTTATGGATCATTAAGACCTCAAAAAAATTATTACTAAAACAGCAGAAGCTCAAGGTATAAATAGCACGACATAATGGAAATCTTGCTAATCTAACTACATTCGGCACTATTCCTGAAGACTTCTATTATTATTACAGTAATGGAAGTCTTCAAATATAGAAATAATATAGAAAATAGAAATCTCGAAGTTCAGGTATTAAAAAAAGGATTAAAGGATTAAAATATTATTTGAGTGATGTAAGCAGCTTTACGTAAAAAAGTTACAAATATCAACATATTTCATGTAGAGCTGCTAGTTCAAAGCTTACCCGATTTAATACCAAAGTGAGGTTATGCTCGATTTTCGTTATAAGATTTATCATATTTTAAAAAGTAGCTTTTCTTAATTTGTACAGGTGTTTTCAAAATATTTTTATTTGATCACCATTTGTGGTCATCCAGTTTTGCTTAGAAATGCCATACAGAGTATTGCTTAAGATATTAATTACATTTAAGGAAATTGTGTCTGTATTAGGTATTAATAAAAAATGTATTAACAGTATGTATTATATATGTGCATAAGATATTTATAAAACATAACGTTACGTTTTTATTTTGTTGTATCATGTTTAATTATTATTTAATTTATTTAGACTAATATTTACATAACAATGGTTTTAAAACTACAATTCTAAATAATTACACAATACTAAAAAAGAAAACTAAAAGTTAAAATGCGTCGTGGAATTCATCCGCACCGCATGTCTCTTGTGGAAGTGTTCCCAGAAAACTGGCAGCATTGCCACGTTGTATGGCAATGCTTAATCTCTGACCTAAAAAGAAGCCAGCTTTCAGGTCACGAGAAGCGTCGACCATACGCTTTGCAATCTCCCTGAAGATATTGCGGGCGCTCGGACCCCAAGGCCCAAACGTTTCGACTCCAAACGGCACAAATTCATAATCTCCAATGAGATATGAGATATTTGCACCGCTTAAGAGCCTCTGTAGAAGCTGCAGCAGCACCAGCACAGCCAGCCGTACCAGGTAAATGGGTAGGGGCAACGGTGTCGACGCAAGTTGCGTCCCACACCGGGGTCCTACCCATTTTCCAAGGCTTTAATGATATACCATCCGGTCTCTTGCCATCGTCGCGCGCCAAACCGTTTGGTTCAAGCACAACTGGCACACCGGTGGGGACAAGAGCATGGCGGATTATGTCGTTGAGGCTGGCGTGCCGTGGAATTCGCCCAGTGCTCCTGCAGCACGACAGGCCATGGTGTCCAAGTCGATCAACTGCTTCTCCACAACGGCATTGATGCGGAGAGACACACGGCGCACCTAAGCGGAGGCACGTCACGTTACGTATTTATGTTATGTTGTGCACGTTATGGTTAGAGTAACCCAGAATTATTTCCATTAACTTAATTATCTCGAACTTGGCTTGACACTGCATGACACGCTGGCACGTGTGTATATCAGTGCCCTTAATATTCTCTGAAATGTGAACATTATTTTGGAAAAAAAAAATCTAAACCAAAAAATGCAGTGATATTCTGATTAAGTTGCAATCCTATTTTAGTAATCTCTAAGTATGCATCGTTGATAATAATTTATAATGTTCACTTGTGATAATATTTTTAAAACGCTGTCCATCTAATATATAATATATAAATTTCTATAAAACTCCTCCGAAACGGCTCGACCGATTCTCATGAAATTTTGTGGGCATATCGGGTAGGTCTGAGAATCGGCCAACATCTATTTTTCATACCCCGATTCGCGATAACCGACATCCACGCGGGCGGAGCCGCGGGCGACAGCTAGTATAATTATAAAATAATAGAATCTCCTAGATGGGACGAAATTAAAACAATTTCTCAATTCAAAATTTATGTCAATTTTAATTCTATTGTGTTAAATACTTGACACGCTTTTTTAGAAAACGTAAAATTATATTTTCCTACAGACGGGGGACCTCCAAACACAAACTGCATTACAGATATAACCGCAAAACATGGCACCCTGCACGCAAGTGAAGAGTGGGGTACGGCTGAGCGCGCGAGCACAATGCTTGACGATCACAGATCCGTAAGTGCCATTAAAGACGCTTCTAGTGAGCATGCTGTACGACAGACTGAACATTAACAAGTGCATACATACCATACAAACATATAATCACGCCACCAATTAACACCCGGTATTTTTTACTATAAATATTTTTTTACATTAACTTCCAATGTTAAAACTAGATCTGAATATTTTTTCCTGGATAGTAGGACGTATATGAATTCTATATTTTTAAGCTCAAGCCTGTTATTAAAGTAGAAGTACTACAAACCTGACGTGAAAAATTCAACTCATTAAAATGTGGGTTTAATTATATCATAGAATAAACACACCGCACCTAATTATAGTAGGTAGGCTGCTCATAAAATGGGACTCTAGTAGGTACTTCTCAAGCATTAGGTAAAATTGTCGCTATATAAAATGCAATTACCTTTTTATTATAGTCATATAGTTGGAGGTTTATAAAATACTTTTAGGGAGGCATAATAATTCTAATCTCAAAATTGAAATTCGACGTTCATTGGTCGACTTGATGATGATTTGTTTGTAAATATATTAACGTTTTTAAATACATTCTACCTCAAACTATCACTAATAAATTAACAAATTATTTTTCAACAGAAATCAGAGGCCCATCTTAATCGATCATCGCCTTTTCTTATTTTCTAAGGTGGTCGTAGCTTAGAATGTATTGAATGAATACCAATGAAGATTTTTAAGTAGAATAATGTTTATGAGTCTTTAACTTATTTTTTTACAGAAGCTATCTCCACCGAAGTCAGTGTCAACTAAGCAACCGATTTCATTAGGCACTATGACCCTTAGTAGGAGAGAACACCTCATTGCAGAAGAAATACCAGGGCCAGAAAGTTGTGTATAATTTTAAAATTAAATACTGTTTTTGTATATATAAAATTTTGTAATGAGCTTCCTTTGGAATAAAATTATCGGTGACTTAAATGAGAACATATCAATCTTCTAATCAGTTTTGATATACATAACAACTGAAATCATATGAGCATCTCATAGGGCAAAATTCTTGTAAATGTAAGATGCTGTTATTTGCTCGTATATAAGGAATGGATGTAGGGTAAAAGATATCTTATACATCAGTTGAAATCATAGAAAATGGAAATTATAAAAATACATTACCATTTAACAGCATAATATCATGAACTCGTCTCCGGTCTAAACAACAAAGGTTAACTACTACGTTTACTTTTAATTACTGTCATTTACTTGAAGAAGTTTTAAAATTCAGTTACAAGAATGAGTTAAAAAGGATAACAATAGAGACAGTTATAGTGACATAATATTATTTAATTTTAACAAGACCAACATTTAAACGTACAAGATAACATGGTTTGTTTATTAAGTGAGAGGTAGCTCGATTCGTAAATTGAAATAAAATAAACATCTTTTGCCGCTAGCTGTATGTTTTATTATGATTTAATATTATGTTGCTACTGCAATATTTACAAAACAGTTTGTAGATTAATTTAAAGAAAAATTTAAAGATTAGAACGTATATTATGAAGTTAAACGTCAAGAAAATACAGTACATTATGGTACAAGTTTGTAAAGTTGGTGATTACCACTGAGGCGCCATTGAGACCCGAGCCGTTAGGTGAGGGTCTTAAGAGATCATCAATGCACACGTGATCATACGTGTATTTTCAACATTCTCGTGAATGAAATCATTCTAAAATAGATATTTACTCTGGCAGTTTTCAGTTAGTAAACATTCCATAACGTTAAGGGCTTCACATCAATTACATCATATATTGGATGTTGTACAACATAAATCATTTTCTTCATAACTAGTACTTGTAGACATCTGAATCATTAAATAACTATAATTTCAATAGTGAAAATGAGTTGTGAAACATTATTTCGCAATAGCGGAATTGTTTTTTCTATCGATCGGTCATAGACTAAAAGGGGTCACTTTTTTATTCTTCGAAGACTAAATGGGGAATTTAAAGTTATTACAGAGAAAACAAAACTTTTAGTTAATTGAGTGAAAGTTTTGTTTAATAAACACATACAAGTTAAAATTATCTATTTAAATACGAAGTTGCATGCAATGAGCAAGTAATAGGTAGGTATATCAATTTATTTGTACTATTGAATACGACTTTTTTGTATCAATTTTTTTTTTAAGAAATATAACTGAACCAAAAAAACTATAATTCATTTGTAAATCAATCAACAAGCCTCAGTTTAATTATATGTGTCATTATATGTCTAATTGCGGTGAAATTAGACACATAATAAGTGTGTTGAAAAAAATATTATATCGTTCCCTATTCATTATTGTAAATTATTTTTAAATCTTATGTGATATAGGATCCAGTAGATATTATAGTTTTAATATAAGATAGTGGTCGTTATAATAGTAAGAGAAATCGTAATAAAGACCACCATATTATAACAAATCCAGCTATATAATTCCTACAAACCGTTACTTACAGTTAATTTATTTGCACTGCGGGACATTTTTAAAATATTTTCAGTCCTGTTTGGGTGTATGCACATGAGTCTTGGCAGTTACAGTAAATTTTTGTTGCCGTACATTTTATGTGCTGTTCTTGCTTTGAGTTTAAGATTCTTAAATGTCAAATGGTTTGAAATACTTTTATGTTTAGACAGAGTTTTGCAAGCTCATGAGAGTTTTAGCTGAATTTCGATCGGAGAGGTAATAAAAATCATTTTCGAGTATAAACCATGTTTTTTATGATATAAGTTTGTAAGGTGGTAGATTTAGCAGAAAAAAAATATGTGAAGGTATTTTTATTATGAAAGTAACCTAATTTTTTTTTATAATTTAACACTTGAAATCAATGCTATAATTATTTATAGGTAAATTTTATGTGAGGCATTACAGTTTGAAAAGTTATATAATTTCGTATTTCAAAAAGAAATCAAAGATTCGTAGTTTCAGGATTGTGAATAAAATATATATAATTTTAGTCTAGTTTGACATTTTATTTACTGTGAACCGAGTTTTATAGGTTTTTAGTAGTTGTAAAAATAGTTTACAAAGTTGTCCGACAGTGTATATTAACTTGTAATATTGTATAATAAAACTTTGTAAATAAATGTATGTATTGACTGTGAAATTGTGATAAATAGTGTTGTAAATATCATAAAATGACAAAACGTTAAAATATAAGGGAATAAATTCTGTTAAGAGCCCGGTTGTTTGATTTGAAGATCAATTTGTCTGAAAAGTTAAATCTAATCCTCGGCTAAAACGGTAAAATGGTAGAGAATTTTTCGCAGTTTTCTAAAGCTGTGCAAACATAGAAGCAAACAATACCTCGGAACAACGTTTAAACTGATATTGTATTTCACGAACAAACACGTTACGGTACGAATTTTATTTTCATTGTATATTCCACATTAAATATTTTCATTTATGGCTCCAAAAAGAATAAGATCATCGGTATCATGGGTCGTTGTACAAGGAGCTCATATAAATGTCTTAAACCTTGCATTCAAAGTAGTATTGTTATGCTTTAATTATTACTATATCAGGGCCGATGAGTGAAAATTTGTAAAGCAGTAGTGCAAAGCAGACCACGGGTTCCGAGGTCAAAGCCTCAGAGGCGACTAGGAATTGAGAGATGGCGATAACGATGATGATGCTATATTCAGGCACTGAATGTAATACTTTTTTCGTACTGAATTTCCCACGAATATTCCTCGCCGGCCACCAGCAGCCAGTGAGTCTAAAAAGGGTATTCCCTCTCACCCCGATCGAAATTATTCGACCAGGAACAGCAAAATGTAAGTAAATATGAGTAAACCATTTACTTTTTAAGTACAGCAAAAATTTGCCATGATTATCAATTTCTTCACCCAATTATTCAGTAGATTATGAACTAAAATGTACCAGTGAGAAGCCTCGACATGGGCCATAAATGAATAAGTTCAAACACTATATTTCTGTATTATTTTACTCATAGTACTGAATATTTATAAGAAACAGTTTATGTGTATCTACGTAAAGAGCGAAGTGTATTTAAATTACATTATACACCACTGAGTGATCAAAAGCCTGAAAAGTTTTGACCGCCGGTATTTGCTAGTTGAATAAACATGAAAATTTACTTACTTACGACTATATAATGTAGTAAAGCACTGTTTTATAATAATTAAGATAAAAATAAAACATTTACATAGTTCACAATGTACTTGGTATAAACTTTTTAAACATTAGATAGGTGTTACAATTCATCTTTTTTTTTTATAAATAGGACACGTCAATTTGACTTTACCTCGCCTGATGGTAAGCTGAAGGTAAAGTCTCAAGAAAGAGGGCCACCATTATATACACGTGCCATGTTAACAATGGTGGCACTCAGCTTGACGGCCTCATCAGATGCTTTTTCACGCCCCGCTTAAAGGACCCGGGACTGTAAGAAGAGGGAAACACGTGAGCTGGCAAGGAATTCCAGGTCTTAATGGTGCGACAAAGGAAAGAGTCACCGAACCGCTTGGTTCTTGAAGGAATGTTCTGCACCGTATAGGGGTGACATCTAAGTCCTGCACGTGTCGTCCTGTATAGGAAGGGGGAGGGTGGAACTAATTGGAATAGCTCTTCAGAACATTCACCATGGTAGAGACGGTAAAAAACTGCCAAGGAAGCAACATCTCTACGCATCTGCAGAGACTCGAGGGTACTCGTGACCTCAGGATTTCCGATAATGCGGACCGCACGTCGCTGCAACCTGTCGAGAGCATCTAATAAGTACTTTGCGGATCCATCCCAGAGATGTGAGCAGTACTCCACGCAGGAACGAATTTGTGTCTTGTAAAGAAGACACCGTTGCTCCGGCGTGAAAAACCGTCTCACTCTGTTCAGGACTCCGAGTTTACGCGAGGCGGCTTTGATGATACTCTCGATGTAGTTTTTGTTGTTCAGTTTGCAGCGAACATCCATACCGAGGATATTGAGGTTGTCCTGCAGTGGCAGTGGCGTGCTCTGAAGAGTGGGAAGGGGAAGGAAAGAAGATACCTTTGCTGTAAACGCACAATACATGCCTGCGTCTTCTTGGCATTGAACTCGACCAAGTTCTCAGAGCCCCATTGGGAAATGTGATCCAGGATCCGGTCAAGCTCAGTGACAAGAAGCTGCCTTTTTTCCGCGATATGCGTCTGCTTATCCGCAGGATGTCCATGATAACTCCCGTGTAGGGTGCTATCATCCGCATAGCAATGAATGCTGCCGGTCGACAGCATGTCATTGATATGCAGAAGAAAGAGAGTTGGCGATAGGACAGATCCCTGCGGTACGCCGGCATTTACCTGCAAGAACTACGAGGCTCGTCCATCACAAAGGACGCGAATACGGCGCTCCTGCAAGAAGCCGGCAACCCAGTCGCACAGTCTAGGAGGCAGACCAAAGGCTGGTAACTTGGAAAGAAGCGACTTGTGCCAAACTCTATCGAAAGCTTTGGCGATGTCAAGGCTAATTGCCAATGACTCGCCGTGCTTGTCCATAGCCTCACCCCAAATATGGTTAACATACGCCAGAAGATCACCCGCTGACTGTTTCGGCCTGAAGCCATATTGCCGGTCATTAATTAGGGAGTGATCTTCAAGGTGACGCATGAGCTGTTTGTTAATTATGTGCTCGAACACCTTGCACAGCACTGAGGTGACGGCTATGGGTCGATAGTTATTTGGGTCTGAGCGATCCTCCTTCTTGGGGATCGGTTGTACATTCGCCTCTTTCCAAGCCGAAGGCACTGTACCAGAGCTGTAGGACAGCCGGTACAGCCGCGCAAGCATTGGAGACAACTCCGCTGCACATTTTTGCAGAACCACCGCTGGAATACCGTCCGGACCACTGGCTTGTCACGGTGTCTCTTCCGTCGGCCATTTTCCCTGCTTGTGCAGTCCTGAGTCCTTGTTCGCATCTCAGTGATGTCACTCAGATGTTGGTTCTTCTCTGGCTCAAAACAGGTCACTCCCGAAACACCTTGTCCTGAAGATTATCGCCGCTTTAACCGGTCCTCCACGACGAGTCTTTCCGCCGCTACTACGGTGTGCCCTCACATTCTTTAAACCAAATGATAAGCCCATAAAACTATGCTTACTTTGGGTCTAGATATTACTATGGAATGCTTTATTTAGAATATTGCTATAGAATAATAAGGATATTGCTTTACTCAAAACAAAATTTTCTAGCTATTAGTATGCATAATGTTCCGAAAAATACATTATAATACTTTACAAATGAAAAGCAGGCATTGAAATAAATTCCACTTCGTACCACATATAGTACCTTATGCACACAATGCATTTAGGTTAATCGTGGCGTCGTGAATTATGCAACTGGCTTGAAGGAAATCCCGAATGCGCAATAATGAACATCCTACATAATCCACCATTGGACTGGTTAACCAATTAGAACTGTTTTGTGACTTACGTCGGCGCTTACAGGTTGTTCTGTGCGACTTTTGTTCGTAAGCTGTGCGCTTCTCTTTATGTTACATTTCTGTGAATATCACTTCTTCTTGTGTATGTCGAAAGAAGATTTTTTTTTAGATAGAAGGTTTTTAAGAGTTTTTCTAAAGTACTAGCTGTTGAACGTAGCTCCGCTCAGGAATATTGAATTGAATGAATTGATTGTAGTTCCTGGTATCTAAAGAAACCTATTCCTAAGGTAAAATATTGCTACTCAAGACTATAATTTATTATAACGGCAAATATCATCCAGATCTATTGAGCCGCTATTGTATGATTGAGTAACACACTTCTTTTACACTAGTAAGATTTGAAGATATGGTTAATTTCTAAGGCAATATAATCAAAAACAATGTTTATAAACGATTGTGAAATCATGGCTTCTACGGCACCCTAAGATACGCTAGATATGCGAATTTCAGTTATCAGAATAGGTTCTCATGTACTTACGTATTTCCTACCCCAGTAATGTAAAATTTGCTGACAGTTATTCTAATGATAATTATAATAAAAACCTAATTTCATAAATAAAAAAACTGATTTCAGAGCCCTCGAAAACATATTATATAATGATACCCACATGACATCAAACGAAGCTAAAAGAGTCAAATTAAATAAATTCCGGTAATGAGCATTATATTTCATTGAAATTACGTTCGTCAGCTTACATTTATCTAAGTTTAAGGGACTTGTGTAAAGACGCAGCATTTCTTTCTGTTGGTACGCCGTCGAGAATGAGTGCAAAATTCCCAAGCGTGTGCTCGTTTAGCTCGTAATTTTTCATTGAGCCTGAGAGTCGGCGGGAAAGCCCCCAATTAAGTTTCTCTTTACCGTTTGGCCCGGGAAAAAGGGGAAGAAAAATGTACAACAGAGGCGAGGGACAGTCGCCGAGCCGCTGCCGCCGGCACCCTATGATGGCAAATGACCTTTTCCAGCCTTGCCGACGCGTTTTTGTTTCGCAATATATTTAGCGCAAATTGCAGCTTTTGAAACACCTTCAATATTGTAGGTTCAATTAACAAATTAATTTATCATCAGTACAGACTTTTTTAATAAAGGTTTATTTGATTACAGAAGTGTAGTAGACGGTCGTTCTCTATTTTAACACAACAATAAATAATTCAAGTGTACTTCATTATAAGATCATCGAAGATATAGGTAGTTAATTGTGGTGATCCACGGAATAAGTTTCTCAAAAAGTAGTTTGGAAAGATCTTTATAATACGTAGTGTAAAACTTTTATAGTCTTGAAGTCGATGTTGCCTTATTTAAATAGCCTATCTATCTTAGATATTTAACAGCTTCAGAAGCGCTTATGATAACATGACAGAAACACATTACAAATTATAGCGAACAAAGTTAATTACCACCGTAATAAGTAGAGGCACACTAACATATTTTCATGTGCGGACGTAATAATAAAAAAATAAGCTCTACTAATTCAATTCTTAGGTGGAGGTAAATGAAACATTATTGGCGTTCCGGCAATAAATGCACTCACCTACACCGCTCGTAAAATTCGGTAGGGTGATTGAGTCAGTATTTTTATTGTTTCGGCTCGTGAATCAATGGTGAATGTTTGAGTAATAAAAGCATTTTACGATTGTTTTCACGGGGAAATTTGTGGGCCGTGAAATACTCTTCCGCTGTCATTTTCTTACTGAACGTTTCTCTCAGGAGACGCACTTGACATTCTTTGGTTAGATGCCATTAATCGTTCGCACCTTCGCTAACCTTTGTGTGATTTTGAATAGGACTGCCCACGCGTAAAACAAAATTTTCCGCTTCGAATATAATTGTACCGAAGAATAGGTGGATGTTCTGTATGTATAATAAACCATATAAGTTCGTGATCACTATAATATTTACAGATCTTTTCCATATGGAATAAATGTTTTATAATTCTAAAAGGACAAGGTTATTGCATCTGAGACGTTTTATCTGAATTTAGTTCTATAGTTAACACTGCATGTGTACCTATCTTACTTTACGGTCCAGGAGTAAACTTTCAGTACAACCGGGATTAGTGCTCATAGGAAACTACTTAGGTGGCAGACAAGCATAAGGCCCACCTGGTGGAAAGTGCAACATCAGGAGAGTCACACTCGTGCTGCCGACCCTGTAAGCTGTAGTAAGTTTGTAAAATTAATGTGTTACGATACTGAACTATATTATACTGATGTCAAATACATTTAGTATTTGACAATTTAACCAAAAACTTACATTTCGAAGCGACTGTAACAGTATAATAACATAGACTTCAGATCAACTAGTAAACTACCGTTTACAAAACGCTACTGGCGATTAGTTCGCTTAAGCTCCTAATGACAAGTAAATAAAAACAACATTTAAATAGTGTTACCAACATTTGCAGGTCGTACTTAAAAATTCGCAACACATACCGAAGCGGGGCGTAAACAGTAATTAAGTCAATTTATACTAAAGCCAAGAGGGGCCGAGAGCCGAATGCCTACGGCCGATGGTCGTTGATCGTCCGCTAATAATCCCTCACTTTAATTGCTATATAATCAGTCGCTGTTTATGCTGTACAATACTGGGGAGCTACCATGAAACATCCGAATCTTCAGACCTATACGAAACACGAATGAAAATACGTAGCATTTTTTTTATACCACTGAGGTGGGCAGGCAAGTTCACGGCCTACCTGATGGAAAGTGGTTACCGTAGCTTATGGACGTGTGCAACACTAGGGGAGTCACACTCGTGCTGCCAACCTTGTAAACACAGAGTTTCTGTGCCGTCAACAGCACAGAAACTCTTTAGTGAGCTCTGGCTACCCAACTCATCGCCGGGAACACAACACGAGGTTATTTTGGCCGCAGTATTCTGTATGCCGGAGGCACTTCCACAGTCGGACTGCTCAATTGGACGGAAATACCGTCGTGTCCTACCTCCTCATTTAATCATGTATATAGGTAGGTACAGTCAGCATCAGATCGATTTTGACTAGCATAGTACTCAAAATCATCTTAATGCTTTGGCTTTTCTTAGAAGTTCGTTTCGTCTTCGGATCCGATTGCCCGAATCTTCGATCCGCAACTACGGATGTTCTATGGTAGGCTTAATGTTTACCAACTGATGTTTTAACATGATAATTACCTGTATTCTGTTATACAACGAACGAACATTCTATGGAAATGGAGTGTATACACCTAGTTTTATCTTATTGGTATTATCGTTGTCGTTATCATTCAGCATGGTTCCTGGTTGCATCTGAAGTTCTCACCTTGGAGCTCAGGGTCCGCTTAATACGTCTTCTGATCTTAATTTGGCTTATACAGCTATTATAGGAGCACTACCGTCTGAACACAATTCTAGGTAAAGCTGCCTGTGTCAGAGGATTGCATGGCAATAAGCAGGTACACTGTCCTGCAGGTGAGGTGACAGGAGCCCATGTTGTGGGGTCCCGTTCAACCCTTGCCTGTAATTATGTATTGTTAGAAATATATATAATGGACTCCTGAAGACAATATATTGATAACGACGGTACCACCTGGTATGTATTGTACTTTCAGAACTACTTCTTAGCTCGATGTCAGGCGGAGTGCAGTCAACTAGATGGACCAAACATAAAAAAATACGCAGCTATGAAGGCAAGCTGTCTCCGTAGCTTAACGATGCTTGCAATACCAAGGCACTTACAACTTTACTACACTGTTGAACTTATAAAAGTACAGATTAGAAAATGCTGCACTAATGATTTCTCGTTCTTTTTTCGTTTAGGGAAGACTGCAGGCAAAATATTGTTTTGAAAATGGTTAGAATTGTAAGTTTACCTACATTTTATTTGTTGTACATTTAGTACTCTTATATAATGCATCAAAGTATGTAAATGATATTAGAAATAATAGTAGGTAAAAATATTAGAAAGTAGCCGAAACGTCGGTGTAAAAGTAAAACTTTAAAAAGTGAATTTATTTCAATAAGTATGTAAAGTTAGAAGTGGTTAGATAGTGTAGGTAAAAAGCTTTTTATACTGGATTTGGTAAGCATTCTATATTCATTCGTTCTAAGTGCACAGAATATCTCAAAATAACTTATTTTATTTGGTCCCCTCATCTTATTTCAAGCCAGCAGTTGCAGTCTCTCCCCCTCTTTTATGTTATTTTTGTATGTATTATATAGCATAATTTTTATTATTTAGTATTATTCTGTAATATAATTGTAAAATCTTAATTTAAATGAATAAAAAAGAGCCAGCTTAAACTTATTTTAAATAATATAATGTTGTATAGTAGTAATTGGTCCAATATGTACATCACAAGGTTAAAGAAACAGGTAATACAAACATACGAATAGATATGGATGATGTCATCGTTATATTCCAGGAAAATGTTCGACATTTGAAGGTGTGGTCAAGGATGCATACCAGCGTCGCCTGGAGCGATAAAGTGACGGGTGACAACGATCGAACGATAACAGATGTAGAACAGTGTCCTTTATTTTTCAAAGACAAGTTTTTTTCCGTTTTATTCTAAAGCTTTACGAAATTCTAAGAAATTCTACGATATTCTACGAAATTCTGCAAGCATAGCTTTACTAGCTTATATTATGGGATCTAGATTGCGGATAAACATACTCATATACTTACATTTTTGGTAAATACATAGTGTATATATTATACATATCAACACCCAGATCAATGCAAATATACATATTCATGTATTCAAGTAATTTTATTCAAGTTAATCATATAATGTGAAATTTCTATAATGAACAAACTTTAGAACGGTTTCAACTACTTTTGATGTAGCCTACCTATATTAAAACGTCACAAATTTGATCCCTGTTAGTTCTTTACATAAAAACCAAATACAATTCTTATGAGCATCCATATTAATATTTTAAATGCAAAAGTAACTCTGTCTTTCTGTCTGTCTGTTACGCTTTCAGGCCTCAACCACTGAACCGATTTCGATGAAATTTTGTGTAAAGGTAGATTAGACCCTGAGAAAGGACATGGGCTATGTTGGATCGCGAAAAAGGGGTAAAGGGGGGAGGGAAGTAGGGGATGAAAGTTGGTATGAAAATTTGTCATTTTTTAAGATATCCTATCCCGATAAAATGGTACCGAGATAGATAGAGCTTATGAACGATCATACGCTTCCCTTTATCGCAAGAAGGGGCGTTTATGGGGAGGAAATAGAGGATTTTAAAAATATTCTAATGAAATTGAAAATGAAATTTGGTACATAGATGAGCTAGAGCTTTCGAACTGACATAGGCTACCTCTTATCACGAAAAGGGGTGTAAAAGAGGGGGAAATAAGGGATGAAAGTTGGTATGAATGTTTTCATTTTTGAAGAGATCCTCATGAAATTTGGCAAACAGATAGACTAAATCTTGAGAACAGACATAGGCTACCTTTTGTTACGAAAACACGGGTAAAATTTGGTAGAAAGCCAGATGCTGCTTGGAAATGGATAAAGGGATAGGAAATGCTACTTTCTGTCACTGATAAGGGACTAGGGGGGAATTAGGCGACGAAAGTTTGTATGAACCTTTGTCTTTTTTAAAGATGACCTGATGTTTTTGATACGTAGACAAATTACAGATTAAGGAAGG
This sequence comes from Eilema caniola, assembly GCA_949126895.1. Taxonomy (NCBI): domain Eukaryota; kingdom Metazoa; phylum Arthropoda; class Insecta; order Lepidoptera; family Erebidae; genus Eilema; species Eilema caniola. The sequence goes on along the minus strand of OX421481.1, from coordinate 10,524,762 downwards.
ACATAGTCATATATGGTCAAGTAGAGAGTCGAAAATGGAGGCAAGTCAAGTGAGCGGAGAGTGGAGTAGAATAGGGTAGAGGGGCGAGTAGAGAGTCGAGAAGACAGGTGAAAAGAGATTGAATAGAGTAGAGAGATGACTAAAGAGGCAAACTGAGATCGAAAAGAGAAGCGAGTGAAGAGTCGAGTATGGAGTCAAGTAAAGAGGCGGGAATAGATGCGAGTTGCGCTTGAGTGAGCCTCGGCTAAACGCTACGCAATTATGACATCCACGCGGGCGGAGCCGCGAGCAACAGCTAGTTTAGTATAAGGAGAGCTTATCAATCTACATACTTCAAGGCTTTCTGAGTGAAGTGCTAGGAATAGCCTTTTGTTCAAGATAACTATTTGGGTATAAGAAAGAGATTTATTACCCTTGACGTACGCTATAGACGCACAAAAAGAGTCTAGATGACGACGTTCAAACGATATACGTTTTAAGTGTGTACAAATACTGCTTCAATAATCAAATATTTGAGTTTCTTTTTATAAAATAAGGTAATAAAATGTTTTTTTTTTTCTTCTATATATTGGAGATTTTTTCACGAAAGTCCAAGTTATTTGTTCTATACCACTTATGTAATACTTAGGTTTACCTCAGTTGAAGTGGTCACCGCGACCCTATAAGCCTTCTTTGTGAATACTATTGAATCTGCAATAACGTCTAATCATATCATAATCTAATCAGCAGTTTTTACGTCTATCGCGAGTAAAATAAAGAGTACATAAAAAAATTGGGTTCAGAATTGTGCATAGCCCATTTTTTTATATCTGTAATGTAACAGAAACGATAGAATACGATAAAAGAAATGTACATTAAGAAAGAAAATTAAGTATTTTGTATTTGTATTCATAAGTATGAGGTTAACCCTAAACTTACTGACTTACTGCAGAGATAGTGTGATTTTAAAATATATATTATATATAAACTAGCTGTCGCCCGCGGCTCCGCCCGCGTGGATGTCGGTTATCGCGAATCGGGGTATGAAAAATAGATGTTGGCCGATTCTCAGACCTACCCGATATGCCCACAAAATTTCATGATAATCGGTCAAGCCGTTTCGGAGGAGTATGGCAACGAAAACTGTGACACGAGAATTTTATATATTAGAAGATTAATATGGTGTACAATAAAGTACTATCTATCTATCTATCTATCTATCTATATTTTTTTAAATTAAATAAGGCATAGATCGCTGGTTCAAAACCGCCTTGAAAACCAAACTTGTTTAGCGGCGTTGGATCGGTAGAAAGTGTTAAACTCGCGTCAGGATCACTTGTTAAACTCGCGTCAGGATCACGTGACCTTTGACCCGTAACCAACGACTTTGTAGGACGACATGACGTCATACAACATTCCTAGCTACAGAGTGTTTATTTTGCTAGGTACGCTAAGAAGCTTCGCAGCTTAGCTGTAAGCGCTTCAACTGTAAGGCCCTATGGTTTCAGATAGTACCGGGTTCGAACCTGGGCTTCTGACACTTTTTGTAATTTATTACTATTTTTCACGCCTTCCCTTACCTCCTCCTTATGGCAGCGCAAAATACTGGGCTACACAGCGGCAAGACATTCTCCCACGGGCTCGCTATTTGAGGTGGAGTCCACGAACATCTGTGGGCTCCATACAAACCTTAACGCCGTCCACCAACACCTGGAGACGGCAAAACCAGCACTGCTATTTCTTACGGAGACACAAATACGCTGCCCTGACGACACGACCTACTTGCTCTACCCCGGCTATGTCCTCGAGGAGAATTTCCGTGCAAAAGCCGGGGTGTGCGTGTTTGTTAGGGCGGATGTTTGTTGTCGCCGTTTGCGCTGCCTAGAGGACCCATCCTTCTCCACCCTTTGGGTACACATAGACCATGGTTCTACGAGTCAGATCTATGTGTGCCTCTACCGCTCCCATACAGGAGATGCCGAGACAACTCGACTCTTCGAATACCTGAGTCAGGCGGCAGATGATGCGCAGGAGCGGTTTCCGAACGCTGAGCTGGTGTTTTTGGGGGATTTTAACGCCCACCATGAGATCTGGTTGGGTTCCTCTAAAACAACCCATGCGGGAAGAGCCGCCCATGCATTTGCTCTGGCGCATGGCCTGACCCAACTGGTACACGAATTTACTAGAATACCAAAAAGGTCGGACCATGAGCCCTCTCTGCTGGACCTTCTGCTGACGAGTCGCCCGGACCAGTACAGTGTTTCGGTGAGTGCCGCTTTAGGCGGATCCGACCATAGTCTGGTCCGTTCCAAGGTGCCCATTAAAGCGCCACCACGACCCGTACAGGGGAAACGGCGTCTCTGGCACTACTCGTCAGCAGACTGGGATGGATTGCGTGACTATTTTGCATCCATCCCGTGGGTTGAACGCTGCTTTGAAGGCAAGAACCCATCTGAGGGCGCAACTGCTGTCGCCGGTGAGATCAGTCTGGGCATGGAATATTATATCCCCTACACTGATGTCGCCGGTGCCCGCAGAGCCCGCCCCTGGTTCGGGCGTGAGTGCGCGGAGGCTGTTAATCATAAACAGTCCGCGTACCGCGCTTGGGTGAGGGCGCGCGCTACGTGCGATCCTGACGTGGGCCATTTCAAGGCGGCGTACAATAGAGCCACAAAGGTCTGCAAGAGGGCTTATGTCAGAGCGGATGCCCAGCGCATAGCGCGGCTTGGTCAGGAACTAGTAGCGCATCCCACGGGCAGCCGTGGCTACTGGCGACTGGCCAAAGCCGTGCAAGCCAACTTCTGCCAGCCTTCGCTGCCGCCGCTGCGCAACCCCGATGGATCCCTGGCCCATGAGTCGCAAGAGAAAGCAAATTTGCTGGCTAATCTCTTTGCGGCCAACTCCCGAATCGATGATTGTGGCATGCAGCCACCGACACTACCGATCAGTGACCATGCAATGCCTGATATTCGTATCAGGCAACGCGATGTCCGTGCAGTGCTGCAGTCACTCGATGTACGGAAAGCCAGTGGTCCGGACGGTATTCCGGCAGTGGTTCTACAAAAATGTGCAGCGGAGTTGTCTCCAATGCTTGCGCGGCTGTACCAGCTGTCCTACAGCTCGGGTACAGTGCCTTCGGCTTGGAAGGAGGCGAATGTACAGCCGATCCCCAAGAAAGGGGATCGCTCAGACCCGACTAACTATCGACCCATAGCCATCACCTCAGTGCTGTGCAAGGTGTTCGAGCACATAATTAACAAACAGCTCATGCGTCACCTTGAAGATCACTCCCTAATTAATGACCGGCAATATGGCTTCAGGCCGAAACGGTCAACGGGTGATCTTCTGGCGTATGTTACCCATCTTTGGGGTGAGGCTATGGACAAGCACGGCGAGTCACTGGCAATTGGTCTTGACATCGCCAAAGCTTTCGATAGAGTCTGGCACAAATCGCTTCTTTCCAAGCTACCAGCCTTCGGTCTGCCCCCTAGACTATGCAACTGGGTTGCTAGCTTCTTGCAGGATCGCCGTATTCGCGTCCTTTGTGATGGACGCGCCTCGGAGTTCTTGCGGGTAAATGCTGGTGTGCCGCAGGGGTCCGTCCTGTCCCCTACTCTCTTTCTTCTGCATATCAATGACATGCTGTCTACCGGCAGCATTCATTGCTATGCAGATGATAGCACTTTGCACGGGAGTTATCATGGACGTCCTGCGGATAAGCAGTCGGATATCGCAGATAAAAGGCAGCTTCTTGTCACTGAGCTTGACCGGATCCTGAACAACATTTCCCAATGGGGCTCTGAGAACCTGGTCGAGTTCAATGCCAAGAAGACACAGGCATGTGCGTTCACAGCAAAGGTATCTTCTTTCCTTCCCCTTCCCACTCTTCAGAGCACTCCACTGCCACTGCAGGACAACCTGACTATCCTCGGTATGGATGTTCGCTGCAAACTTAATAACAAAAACTACATCGAGAGTATCATCAAAACAGCCTCGCGTAAACTCGGAGTCTTGAACAGAGTGAGACGGTTTTTCACGCCGGAGCAGCGGTGTCTTCTATACAAGACCCAAATTCGGTCCTGCGTGGAATACTGCTCGCATCTCTGGGATGGCTCCGCAAAGTACTTATTAGATGCTCTCGACAGGTTGCAGCGACGTGCGGTCCGCATTATTGGGAATCCCGAGGTCACAAGCACCCTTGAGCCTTTGCAGATGCGTAGAGATGTTGCATCCTTGGCAGTATTTTACCGTCTCTACCATGGTGAATGTTCTGATGAGCTCTTCCAACTGGTCCCGCCCTCTCCTTTCCTACATAGGACAACACGAGCAGGGCTTAGATGTCACCCGTATACGGTGCAGAATATTCCCTCAAGAACCAAGCGGTTTGGTGACTCCTTTCTTTGTCGCACCATTAAGACCTGGAACTCCTTGCCAGCTCACGTGTTTCCTTCTTCCTACAGTCCCGGGTCCTTTAAGCAGGGCGTGAAAAAGCATCTGATGAGGCCGTCAAGCTGAGTGCCACCATTGTTAACATGGTACGTGTTTGTAATGGTGACCCTCTTTTCTGAGACTTTGCCTTCAGCTTACCATCAGGCGAGGTGAAGTCAAATTGACGTGTCCTATATAAAAAAAAAAAAAAAAATTCTTTTTGTAATTTATTAATTTCTTATGTCAGAAAATTAGCAAAGAATTAGTGATAGGTTCTATGATTGGCACTATACCTATTATAGGTATGGTATGGTATGGCATGGTATGTTCTTTTTATCTTCTTCTTTGTATATAACGGAGAAAGAAAGAAAGAAAAAGTTTGCACTTCTGCCGGTACTCCCGGAGTGCAACCCGTCTTTTTTTGTATTTATATCGAATAAAATAATTATTCGTAGCTTGATTACCAAATCTATTAAGTGGATTCTATATTTCATTAGAGTACCTCTAAGCGGATACTTCTGCAATTTGTATTTCATTAACTATATTTATGTTAACTCATAATTCAAACACTACACAATGAGCTCAAAACCCACATACCTACAACTTTTACCTTCACTACAAAGGACAAAAATCCCGAGCTGATAACCGGGCCTTGAGCGCCCAGAGGACCTGTCAGATGATAAATCTTCATTTGCCCTGTCCTCACTCCCCACGCCTTCCAATTAGTAACTCTCGGTTGAGACCCCTACTCATGTCCTGATTTTGCTTCCGATTTGTTGGCCGATTAACAGGCAAAGTAACTAGGCCTAAGCTACCTTGAAACTTGGGAACTTCTTCTAACCTCTGTTTGCTCGCTGGCCAGACGAGTAAGTACAGGGTTTTATTTCAAATTTTCCTTCTCTCGAGGCGACTAACGAAAAAATAGGCTGACTGTATCACTACAGTCAGCCTATTTTTTCGTTAGTCGCCTCTTACAACACCATTCAGATCAGATGGAATGGTGATACCTATATTCTTTCTCCGTCCAGACTGATAATTATATATAATATAGATACTAATATACAAAGGAGTCCCAATTTATCATAAAATAAATTATTAAAAATTAAATTCCCTGCTGAATTTTCATCTGGTTTGAGATTTGCAAATAACTACCGCCTGCTATAAAGCTTGTTTCGATCTTTTCAACATCAGTAAGGTTTTTACCTTTTAATAATTTATTTTATTTTATTGTTCTTAGTTGTGACATACATGTATTTTTGTTAATCGTCTTCTAATTTCCTTTATTTTGATATCCCATTTGATTTTTTCAGTGAATTTTTTTTGACGATATTCTTACTGGCGCCAAAAAAACAACATAATATAGCTTTTGTTCCTGTTTTATGTACCCAAGAACACTTGGGCAATAAATACCTTCCATTTTAGATATGAATAATTGAAATTCGTACGGTGGTTCAGAAGACATAAGGTAATAATGAATATTACAAACATACATGCATACATATATACAAGATACGCACGAAAAACATAACCCTCTTTTACAGTCGGGTAAAAAGAGGTATCGGTAACAGCGTCGTGTGTTGAATGATTTTTTACCAAGCCAAAAAATGTTCTACTAAACCTGCATAGCGCGGCTATAAATGTTTTCTTTTCAAATTATACAATATTTTATGATATAAAGTATATCTGCCATTAGTCGGTACCCTGCAAATCGTCCCGATTGTTAGAAGCACAATCAAGACAATACCTACACGCGTTAACGGTGTTTATTTCACGGTAGGGACAGGTTAGCTCGTACGTTACAGGCTCGGATTTCCGATGTGGTCACCTTTCTGTTAACAAATACCAACCTAACTCCGGTTTATACATTTTATCAATAAAGTTAACGTTTGTGTTTTTGATCGACTGCAAGACCTCTGGTTATAGTAACATGAAATAATAATGCAAAGTTGGTGACAAGCTAGCTTACTGTGTCTATGATATAATATAACGTTTTACCTGTTTGGCCTAGTACCGTCTGCTGACAGATTAATAGTGTGATGGTACACAAGTTACTCAACAATGGGAAATTAATAAGCCTTAAAATTTACATCTTCAATACGTTGGTATTTTGATTTTTAATATCGGGCGTCCACTTGCAGGCATCTGGCTCGCATCGTTGCTATTTGACCCTCCACAGATCAGGTAAAGCAAGACCTTTTGTGTTGGCTCCTGAAACGATGGTTATTGTTTTTGTGATACTTTGAAGAAACTATTAGGACGTTAGTTTTTACGAGAGAGGTTGGGAGTACACGTGCAGGTTTTGTAAAGGCAAGGCGTGGGAGCGTTTTGGAGAGATTTTTATGAGGTTGGAGAGAGCGTAGGTTCGGGGCATTCGTTTGGTATCCGGGGAGGAGAGCGGTCGACCAGGGCTCGTCGAGGAGCAGGAACATAGGCGTCACTCGAGTAAGTTACAGTGCTACACTGTCAAGTGAAACACTATTAAAAATCTACAGACGTGGTGAGTTACTTTCATACCATTACAATTAATTATAGTTATTACTGTATTTATATGTTTTATGTGTAATATTATTCTTAGCTGAGTGACGTGACGCTTAGATTATTTAATTGTGTACATTCAAATCATATTCTTATGATCGCGGAATCCGTTGATAGATGTTACGCGGTACCTTTGCCCTCGACGCGTATTAGAATGTCCCACGTAACGAGTCATGGCTTTCAGACCAGGAACTTGGCAAACATATGCTTTGGCGGAGGCCGAAGTTATCCTTGTGTGTGCCTAGGCCGAAGACGCCCTTGTGGCCTGTAATCTGCTAGCGAGGCGGCGCTACGCGAGGACGAATGTATGGTGAAAATTGTATGGATGAGTTAGGAGCAACTTATCGCATTGAGACCGTATTCAGCCGTAGTATAAATTCTATTACACCAGTCCTGTCATACCTGGAGGGGCTGAGGTTAAAGTCCCAGATGAGTACAGCATGCAAGAGCTGGCTTAAAGTTCAGATTGACGGAACACCAGTTATTACACACTAGAGATTGGGGACGTTGAGCCTCTCGGGGGTCTATGTGTTGGAAGTGCGGTATAATGTAAGCCTAACTCAGAAGTACGATCGAATGGATGTGAGTCAAGTAACTGCTATCAACGTATTTAATCGTTTGTTGTACTTCATTTCCACTTCTTTTTACTCGCGGTTAATTCCTTTATCTATTGCAATGACTGAGACCAGTGGGGGAATTATTGTCTCTGGATGAATTCCACAATATCTGTGCGGTTGGCGGAGCACTCATATCTCCCGCCAAAGGGCGGGGGCTGGCACTTTTGACTCAATATTTAAATCAAATACGCAAAACGAAGTTCACTCAGCTTTGGTTAGATGACGTACCGTCACAATAGGTAGTAACGTAATTAAAATATCATTCTCTAGTGAATATATCAATTATCAGATTGTTTCGTGGGACTTCGGCTTAATAAAGCAATTAAGCTAAGCCTCCATAATACCATTGTCACTGGTAGGTACACACCTAATAACCTAAATATTTACAACCCATTTTGATTCTACTACTAAAACCACAGTCACTATCAGATAAGAACAAGTAAATTCATTTTATACTCACTAATTTTTACTCGACTGCCAAGAAAGGTTATATTTTTTGCGCGTATCTTGTATGTATGTATTTATTTTTGTAATATTTTTATTACTAATATTTTTAATGATTGACCTTTTAAATGAAAGATATTCTTCTCTCAAGTGCTTTTTGGACGCCAAAATGTATGTTGTTAAAAGTATTGTCACGCGAACATATTGAGTATAGTATCAAAATAAAGGAAGTAAGAAGCCGACTATAACAACTTACATAATATTATAACATAACCTAAAAAGAAAAAAAAAATTAAAATAAAAAGTCCGACCGATGCTAAAAAGGTCGAAACATGTTTGATAGCAAGCGATACCCAATTGCAAATCATGAATCATATGTAAATGAATTAATGTAACTCAAATAATTTTGATAGCACAGTCACCAAATCAATTGTCGAATGTAAAATAAAAAAATACAAACCAACAAGGCGAAGTGAAAGGGCTTAATGCAGAAGGCGGTTTTCTTCGACATGGTACAAATTGCGAGGAGGATGTTATCTATGGAGCCATAACCGTACTGGCTATTTGTTCCATGTATCCTCTGTCGATGGGTCTCAGTATCCTTTTTATATTTTAAATGTATTTTCTTAAAAATACTATAGATTTAAATTACTAGTAGTCTTGTTAACTCATTCAGCTAAGCCGAATTGCTTGGATTTAAACCCGAGTCCTTTCGATGTAAGGCTGACTATTTAACCACTAAGCTATAAAGTAACAAAAGGAACCACATGCTTTGGCTAAAAATAAATTTGAAAGCCCACGGCCCACCTGATGGTAAGTGGTTACCGTGGCCAATGGACGTCACAATCGTGCTGCCGACCCTGTAAACATAGAGAGTTTCTGTGCTGTCGGCGTAGAAGACTAAGCATGAAATTATCCTTTGGTCTTCCCACTAACAGCTGTTTTGTTATGACTGGTTATGTTCTGACATATAGAATCGCTCCCATGAAAGTCTTATATAAGACTTAAAACGTGCAGGAGAAGAAAGAGTAAATGGACCCCGGCCTCTAAACTTTGGATGCAAAATGATGAAGATGATTACAATAAGGTGCAATTTAAAAAGTTATACAAGTTGTGTTGTAGATAAAGCGTTGATATCATCCTTACATTCATCTTACAAGTGGGTAACGAGTAAGCAATCGTAAAATGGGTTACGATCGCCAATGAGCAATGTTTTCCATTTCTATGCTAATGAGATTTAGCCAATGAGCGAACGGGATCTCAGACCCGGTCAACGTACTCTATCAATTTATTTTTCCTATCTGCTGTACTGTTTTCTTTAGTGGGCCCCTCAAAGATTTATTATTGGAAAGTGTTTGTTTATGATATGTTGTTAGCATGCAAATTTATCCCAGCCGTTTAGTGTTTGGTGCCAGTTAAAGACTCATGTTTGCTTGACGGCCAAAAATTTATAAGGTAGGTTATAATTTATAAATTGGTTTGCTGAATATTAATTTAAAATATAATATAATATACGGATCAAGGAAGTTTATTTTGAATTATTTTAAAACTATAATTAAATGAACTAAAAAAATTTTTTATTATAATAATAATATATTATAATGCGACGTGCAATGCCTTCACATAATTACTGATTAACGTTAACGTTCTCGTCAGCATTGCCACGTTGAAATTCTTTGTGTAAGATAAATCAGCTTTCTGCTCCTCTAGACAAGTGGCAATTCGCTAGCCAGCGTTTGATGGAATAGAATGACGAATGTATAGGATTTGACGTTTATGACATGCGTTAACGACTGTCAAATACGTCAAATCCCATACATTCGTCATTCTATAACATCAAACGCCGGCTAGCGAATTGCCACTTGTCTAGAGGGGCTGGTTACGCGAGGTATCGAATCGATCAGCCGCTAAGCCAAATCTTTGAATGCAAAACGGGCACTTGCTACCCAATGTTAAATATAACATAAAAACAAACTTGAGTTAGTAAATTTTCAATTATCATGTAAACATCAATAATTTTTACAAAAACGTAAGAAGTATTAGACATTTTTAAACTCATAGCATTCGTCTTTTGTGTACATTAATTTGTACTTTTCTAAGCATCTCTTTGAGAAGTAATAAAAATCGGCTTAATAACACACGGTGGGTAGAAAAAGATCATAATACACGAGCGGCATTTTTTTTGCGCTTGGTTTCAAGCTTAGTCTTCTACCTCGCACACTTGTGTAGGTGATTTTCGAACTCATCGACTGAAAAAACATATTTGCCTAGACATATTCAGAGTCACGTCGAGTAAACACGTTTTGAACATGCCCGCAGTTTTATTTCATGTCGGTGTAAACACTTTCTAAGATGAATTTCTCGCTTTACAAACAAAATGAAATATTTTAATATTTTTTCCCTTTAAGTTGGCTACCTGCTTTTATATTTCAGTGTATGATAAAACATTACTGTAAATTTTTATTTAGGAATCTTATAAAACTGTCCAATTGAGACAATAAGGGAGCGTGGCGTGATTTGGAAGTATTATTTAATAGATTATTCTGTCAATAAATTTTCAATAACAGCACGGAGTCTGGAAACGTGGCAAGAAGGTATTGCATATCACGTGAGGCAAAAAATGTTAGCTGCCAAAATATTGATATAGCATACCGTGCGAGTGATTTGCATAGTATGTAATCCGATTATTTCTCAACAGATTACATCAAAGGCTTTCTTCTCGGAAACCGAGGTTCGCTTACGTTTTCTCCTCCCTTTGGTTTAGCTTCTATGAGAACGACTGCCGTCTGGTCTACTAATTACGGAAGGAAATCCTTCACCAGGACCTCGACCGTCAATTAGGTCCACGGGCTTGCAGCTGAGATTGGTTAGTATACCGAAGATCTTGGGAGTACCTAATTATTCCATATTATCATATACTAGCTGTCGGCCGCGTTTTGGCCGCGTGACATTTGATACCTTTGTATCTATCCATGAGAACCTATTATCGCGGTAAAAAATGATATGTTATTCCGAGTTATGACCTGTACCAAATTTCAGTCAGATCCGTTTAGCCGCTAAAGCGTGATTGAATAACAAACATCCAAACATCTTCACAAGCTTTCACTGAGGATTGCTAAATACTAGGCGATTTTCTTGGTGCCGATGTTTGGAATTACATGTCTTACATAACAATCAAATGATTCAAGATTATATATGTACCATTTCCTCCACACGAGCGACTTGCTATAAAATGTTGACATCATATTAAATGGATAATAACATTAATCACGATGTAAGTAGGTGTGGAATATCACGGACAAGGCAAGATGGGGCAAGACAAGACATACGAGAATCGCACGTGACAAAGGTCCGGCCATCCTTCAAGACACTCGACTTCCTACCGGATATTATTCGCTGACCGATTTAGCTACATAAATAAAACGTTCTTGGAAAGGGTATTGTAAGGTTGTGAAATAAGTTCACAGATACTGTGATTGGTTATCGTGGAACTTTATTTGTAGAAGGTATATATTTTGTTTAGGAATGGGCTCAATGAAACATAGGTTACAAAATTCAGAGTGGACTAAGCCGAGACTTTCTCCTACTACAGCTACTGTAACAAGGGATCTTGAGTCAACAGGGCGGAATGTTACTCGCAACATCTGTCGTAATAGATATCTTTAACACTCACTAACAGGCTTTCGTTATTGTCTCTTAGTTTAACATAAATGTTAAAATGTTCACATCATAACATCTACCGATTTTTGCATCACATAAAGACAGTCAACGTCAGAACAATCTTAACTACATCATCTTACAATGATTTTAACACCAAGTTATTAGGAGTCAATCAAACAGTTTTGTTGCTTTGAATTATATTATTGTCCGAACTAAAGGTGTGTACCAAATATCTGACCAATCAGTCAACAAAAAGGGGGAAAAACAAGGCATTAAAATGGCATTAATGATCATTTTGAGTACTTTGTTCGTCAAGATCGACAGCACAGACTCGGCAGCACGAGTATTAGGTATATCCCTGCTGTTGCACGCGTCTTTAAGTCACGGTAATTACTTGCCATCAAGTGAACCGTGTGCTTTTCTGCCACCTAAATGATATAGTAAAATAACTTTTATACACATGATCTCAACTTGGAAAGAAATTCCGAGAATAACCTACTTGCTCCATTCAATATAATGCCTTTCTAAAATAATGTTACCTTAAAGATAAATATTTTTCCTCTGCCTCACTGAAATTAACCTAATTAAAATAAAACTTATGTGATACGGAAAATTTGACATACTCTGTGCGATTGGTTTGATCTTTATTTGTAGGTACATGTTGTATGTTCCCATTATCTTTCGAGAAAACATTATGCTAGAATTATATATTTTACAATAATTAAATAAAACAAATACTGTGTTTGGCTATCGTGGAACTTTATTTGTAGTAGGTTTATATTCTCTATTGGAATTGGCACAATGAAACATAGGTAACAAAATCTAGATTGGACTCAGCTGAGACTTTTATTACTACAGCTTCTGTATCAAGGGGGCAGTTTGGTTTGTATATATTATGTGTAATATATATTTATGAGATGCCTCTGTGGCGTAGCGGTAGTGATTGCGGCTGATACGCAGGAGGCGCGGGTTCGATAACCGCTCCGTGTAAATATTTGTAAGCATGAATATGTAAATTTGCATTAGTCTGGGTGTCTGGGTGTACACAAAAAGGTATCTAAGTACGTTTATCCGCATTCTAGATTCCATAACACAAGCTGGTTAAACTATGGGTTGTGTGAAATGTTGTGGAATATTTATTTATTTTATTTTATTATATTTATTATATTTTTATTCAAATAATTCTAATGTACATATTGTAAATAGACTTATATTGGACAATATTAAATAAACGTTTAATTTCACTGTCAGGTACAGGCTTGTACGTTAATTACTCCAGTTTATTTAGATCTTGATTTAATTACTAATTTATTTTGAATATTACAAAAACTAATTGAGTATCTTGTGAAGTTGTTGGCTATTTTGCGATATTCTGATATCAAAAGACGGCGTTTACTCTATGCTGAGCATATATTATAGCTTTCAATGAAGAAATCTATTTTTTTTTCTACATAATAGTACATATTTCATTAATCTAAGTATTATTAGTAATAGTAGTTATATTGATATCTCTGCTATACAAATCTTGGGGACGGGAATTTCTTGAAGATGTTTTTCAACGAGGTTGAATATGTTACCTTGTGAAAACTTATCCAGATTCGGAAAAAAAATCGGTTAAAATCAAATCTGTTGAATCGTTGCTTCCTCATCAGCTTACTGTTGTTCCCAGTTGGATCTAAGGCTTTTTCCTCGGAGCCCTGGGTCCACTAACTTTCATTTTCTCCTGTTGGTTAGACTTATACGGCTTTTATGAGAGCAACTGTCATCTAACCGCCTAGCCCAGAGAGGAAACCCTCTGCCAGAGCCTCATCTGTCCGTTAACAGGTGTACCTACTAGAAATAAAGCTATTAAAAATCCTGTAACCCAATTGCGTCTATTGTTTTATTGAATAGATTATCGGGGTATGTAATAGGTATGGATACATGTAGATTTATAATGCATGTGGGCATGCAGAAATGATCATCAGTACTTGAATCATGTATGCCTAATCTGCAAGGAGCTATTTAGTACAAATTGCAGGGAAGGTTTAATAATGCATGCTACATACAACACACATATAAGACTACTTCTAGGATTTGCATATAGGAAAGACAGATATTATTACAATGTTGATGTGAATCTAGAAATAACAAAATAAAATAGAAATGCTTCATCTTGTGACTTACTTTTTAACACTAAACTGGGGTCCAATGTTTTATATTTATTTAAATCGTATGATCTCAAAACGTATAAAAATCTCAAATTTCAAAACCGAATTGAAAACACAATCAAACGTGAACAGCGGGTCTAAAAAGGCCATATTGTGTGTTCGTTTACTGATCATTATATGTGCTATTTCCCTAATAATTGTAAAATGGCCACTTTTTGATTATCATAAAATGCAGCTACATTGGAGTAAATTATCTCATTTGACAGTTTTGTATGATTATGCGTAAAATGGTTTCAATTTATGGGCCTTTCATTATGTCATATTCGAGATGTTAGTAGGGAGTTACATTTTGCGTTCATTTTGGTGTTTTCATTGTCATTGTTGTATTATTAAGCCTTCGTGCCTGTCTCTATAGAAAAATTCGAACAAACTTGACAACTAACACTGACAACTCAGTTTTTTAAACTCATGTCAGATAAAATTGCTACACCAAAATAAAAATGAAAAAGGAAACATATTTGTAGTTTTTGCTTTAAATTCAGGTTTATTATATGGGAATATTAAACTATTGGGATATATACCGATTAACACTGTGTTAATGTCAAAATCTGATTTTAGTCAATACCGCGCAAGTACGATTTGTCGCATCTTGTTCGCAATTTTTTGTCGTTGTAGTAGCGTGGTGTATTATTGCAACATCAGTAAATGTTACTAGAATATAACCAAATTGCAGATGAAATATGAATGGACTATTAAGAATTTTACCATTTTATAGTCTTAATATGTCTCCTACTTATCGGCAAATTAATTTCAACATGCAATGTGACCCTTTTAGACCTGAACCGGGTCTTCAATGCATCCGCTAAACAACGGATCAGGCTCTGGTGCAGTCTTTACTCTTAGGTTGAGAGATCAGATGATAACCACTCTCTAAAAGTCAATAAAATAATCAAAAATGACACGAGCCAAAAAAAAAATGTTTTTTGAGCCTGTTGTGTGGTGTTTTCTGATTATATACATCGGAAAGTAAATATAAGCTCTATAAATAATAAATAAAATTGCTTTTGTACTCTATTTTATAAAAACTAAATAATATTTAAGGTGTTTTGGCAGTCTTTTTGTATATTTCTGAATTTTGATTGTTTTAATGTCTCTACTGCATATGAAATTAGGTCTCATGAAGCAGTCCGTCAAGGCTCTTCCTCAATACTCCGAAGCCTTCCAATATTTAATATTGTTTTCCTGAAACTGGCAATTGCTAAAATATATTAGATATATATATAGATATTTGCGAACGTTCACAAATAAAGAAAATATGACGAGTAAGGTAAATAAATAAATAAATAAATTTCTTCAGCTCCGAAATGCTTATGAAAAATAAGCGTGGTTCCGCTTTATAGTAGCCATCCAAGGCTACCTTGGAAACAAGAAGGTTGAGAATTACAAAGATCTTATTTCTAATATTATGCTTGACACCTTTAAAGTTATGAGTAAATGCACTTTTATAAATTCAAAATTTCAGCAGAGTAAGGGCAACGTATTCATCAAAATTTATATAAATAAATAAACATTCTGCAATATTCTGCACATCGCTATCTATACCTATTGTAACTAGCGTATGTTTTGGAATCTAGAATGCAGAAAATACATAGATACTTCTTTTTTGTATTTACTTACATATTATACATATAACATGCTGGTGGCTACAAAAGCAAATTTTATCATATTAAATATTTTTTCTTTTTTTAATTAGGCATAAGTAATCAAAATCAGAGGTCGCACGCCATCTCGGGCTTACCGGTTTAACTGTGACACGGCTGAACTTCGCTATTTTCCAAGAAGCGATCGCTGCTACCCCCATCTCTTTCCTCTCCAAGTTCACCAACCTGAAACTAATCTGGCAGATATTGATTAACCTAGAAATCAGAACACCGGTCAGGTTAAAAATAAAAATAAACTGTGGAAAAGTACAAGTGCAATTGTTATTCAATATGTGTAGTAGATTCCACCAAGTCAAGTCTAAAGTCAAGTATAAACACTAATATGATAATCCATTTTAAGACTGACCTGACTAGATTGCTTAACTTTGTAATGTGCTAACTTACTCCAGTCACAAACCACCCAAGCAATAATATAATTTTTTTCTAGCCGTACCTAATTCTGTGACGAACTAGTTTTGGTATTCGTTTTATCAGTGGTATCAGTCAGTGGCTCGGAACAGAATATTAACGAGATAAAAAAGAAATACCACGTGGTATTATAAAAATGGATACTAGATCGGAATACATCAAGATTTTGGACACAATCTCGATAACTAATTCGCCAAATGATTACTTCCAAAAGATTTTGCTTATAGAACCTTTGCCCAAAATCTTTCGCCCCGAAAAGACCATTCTACTATTCGACAATGATAAATGTCTCATAAAGTCTAGTTACTTATAAGGTTTTTACCTTAGCGCTCTTTCGTCGTTAAAGTGACGAAGGAAATCGTGACGATACAGGTTCATATCCGTCCCCGGAAGCACCTGCCTGGATGATGGAACATTTTCCCTGGATTCCTGCCACCCACCTTGTGTTAACTGTTTGTCCATGATTCATGATTTCCTCACAGTTGTCCGCCTGAGAAATGTTAGTAGACTCTTTATATTTACATTGTCGTTTAAATGGGACACTTATTTGTTATTCTTCAGCACTTTTTGTTCAAATTGTTGTCAAAAAAGTGTACCATTTTAGACTTCTCCTAATTGTTTCAAATAAATTAAACATTTAAGCATTTTTTATGCTAAGTATTCAAATCAAATTAAAAAGATTTTATTGGTTCCGATAGTTCGTAAGAATTTCGGTAGATCTCTCATCAATAGCTCTTTTGCTTACTAATCTCCTCAAAACTTTTATATCTACGATTAAAGACGTTCAATTGAATAGGAGAAGAAATCTCACATTCCTTTAACCCTAGATCACTAATCTTCGCCTCAAAGACAGATATGGAAGGAGAAATTTGAATTGGTTAGGGCGAGGTCTTGTAGCTTAATGAACAAAGCATTGCCCTTGTAAGGCAAAGATCGCGGGTTCAGACCCCGCCTTGACCGATACAATTTTTTTTCTTTAATTAAATTTTTGGAATTGCCAGAAATTACTTTAGAATAGACTTTTAAGGCTACGCATAGACTTATTGTGTTCTACTGATAGTGACTTCCATTTAACCTGCAAATCCCGAAGCCTGCGTCAGACCCCTCAGCCGTTGTTATGCAGGTACAAATTACAATGACTGGCAGTTTATACTTTATATGTTATTTCAAGTTTTAAAGCAGAAGTTCAATAATTAAATACATTTAACAATATTTGCAATTTAACATTAATAATAGGGGTTAAAGTATGAAATTGCCGTTTCATTGTAATAGGTACTTCGAATTGACATATAACCTTCATGGTTTGAGATTTTTGAGTGAAACTTTTTCCACATGGTACCTATGTAGTTCTTCATTTAAAAATGTGCAACATTCGATTATCGACTTTCAGTTGTTTTTTTTATTCAGCTTAGACAAGAAAGATGGATACTTCGAAAATTCGAGTGATTTTTGAATACGAGTTCCGACGCGGAACTAACGCGGCAGAAACAGCTCGCAATATCAATGTTGCGTTTGGAGAGGGGACTGCTAATGAACGCACCGTGCGATTTTGGTTTAAACGCTTTCGTGATGGAAACTTTGATTTGAAGAACGAACCACGAGGAAGGCCGTCCACACAGGTGAATAACAATGAATTGAAAGACATGGTGGAAGCCGATCCGAGACAAACTACCCAGGAATTAACTGCATGGTTTAACGTTACCTTACCAACAATATTGACTCATTTGCGTCAAATCAATAAAATAATAAAATGTGAAAAATGGGTACCTCATGATTTGACTGATCTGCAGAAAGAAATGCGTGTTGAAACTTGTGTTGCCTTGTTGAATCGATACAGAAATGAAGGAATATTGGATCGAATTGTGACATGTGATGAAAAGTGGATTCTTTACGATAACCGTAAGCGAAAAATGCAATGGCTGACCCCAGGTGAAACGCCACAACAGTGTCCTAAAGCAAAGCTTACCAATAAAAAGGTAATGGTAACTGTTTGGTGGTCTCAGCATGGTGTTATTCACTGTAGCTTTCTACGATCTGGTCAAGCAATAACGGCAGATGTCTACTGTGCCGAACTCCGAACACTGATAGCAAAACTAGCAGTGAAACAGCCCCGACTCATGAATCGATCTTCACCATTATTGCTCCATGATAACGCGAGACCTCATACAGCACGAGAAACCGTTTTAACGCTACAGGAACTGCAATTAGAAACTATCCGCCACCCTCCGTATTCGCCAGACCTTGCTCCAACAGACTACCATTTTTTTCGTGATTTGGACAATTTTCTATGTGATAAAAAGTTTTCTTCTCAGGAGGCAGTACAAAATGCTTTCACACAGTTTGTCGAATCTAGATCACCAGAGTTCTATCGCAAAGGCATAAATGACCTTCCTACTAGATGGCAGCAATGTATAGATAATAATGGTAATTATTTTGATTAAATAAATACGTTAAATTAAAAAAAAAACGAATTTCAATTTGTCAGTACAAATCGGCAATTTCATACTTTAACCCCTAATACAATGAGTTGGGGTTCACTTGGGTTTTACAGATATTGTTAGGTAGAATATACTGCTTCCGGGCTGTTTGGCCGTGTTCGATGTGAAACTTGCGTTCCAGACGTTTCGTCGATCACTGCGGTCGACATCTTCAGTGGCGCAGGGCCGGGCGACGACGACTTCGGAGACCTTGCCTCGCCGGCGGCTGAGTTGCGACTGATGCGAAGTCTTGAATCACGGGCGTATTTATAGGCACGGTCGGAGCGGGGAATCGACTCACTCGATTCTGATTGGTCGTGCGCTGTGGCGCGGACTTACTCGATCCTGATTGGTTGTTTGCACTGCGATACCGAATGGCTCTCAGTGCTGGGTACCAATCTTTTTGGAAAGATTGGTACCCAGCACTGAGAAGCCTGAAGACTTAGATATTGTTAGGGTTTGAAAGATATTAATATTTCATAATCATGCCGTGTTGGTGGCAGGTGGAGTAGAATACGGCCACCCTATCTCTTCTTGTGGGTGTCGTATACTTACAACCCATGATTATGTCCTCACTTGACGGTAATAGGCTCGCCCCCTATTACGTGGGACCAAAACTCATAGTTGGCGAAATGTTTGTGATAATACATTTCTGCCTACCCCTTCGGAGATTTACAGGCGTGAGTATATGTATGTATGTATGTTTTGTATTTTATTATATTTTTATTCTCATCAAATTGTTTTCAATTATTATAAAGAATATGAAATCAAACTGCAAATATCACAAAACCGATAAAACAAATTCGTAAGAAACCTTTTATAACTACTAACTTAACCTATTTGAAACTAAAACTCACATCCATAACTATTATAACACTAAGTCACACATTCTAAAACTAATTCAAATCAGCGTTCGAATGAATGAAGTGGCGAATAGCGTTGAATAGACTAACAAGCTGGTTCCAGGGGCATACTATTATCGCGCACTGATATGTTAGTAGTAATCATATTGTGGTCTCTCACTTAATTGTCACCCGTGCACCGGTAGATATCTAAACGGCTCTATTGAAAACTACGCTTACATATTGTGAACTGGCTCCAAGCCAGGGGATTATCCTTGGCTCTACTGCAATATTTGTGTCTCACGTAGCTGTATTCAGGGGATCGAAAAACTTTTCTAATATTTGAGACGAAAACACTCATTGGTGGATATATGACTACTGATCACGCAAATACACGTGTATCATGATAGGCTTTTTGTCATTAATATTATCGTACTTATATAGTTACTTCTCATTAAAATAGGAATTATTAAAAAAAAGACGTTCAAAACTTTTTCTTTCTTTATTTCTTCGTTATATACAGATAAAAAGATAAAAAAACATGCCATACTATACCATACCATACCTATAATATAGCGCCAATCATAGAACCTATCACTAATTTTATGCCAGAAGAAATTAATGAATTACAAAAAGAAAAAATAATCATAAAACGTAATAAATTACAAAAAGAAAAAATAATCACAAATAGTGTCAGAAGCCCAGGTTCGAACCCGGTACTATCTGAAACCATAAGGACTTACAGTAGAAGCACTTAACGCTAGGCTACGAAGCTTCTTAGCGCACCTAACGAAATAAACTATCTGTAGCTAATGTTGTATGACGTCAGTCATCCAACGCGGCTAAAGAAGTTTTCACTTCAAAAACAAGCATTGCTCCGTAAACACGGGGTTTAACCTTTGAAGAAACTTCAGGCATAGCTCGCTACGAACTAACGCCACCGTCAGTATCCACATTTCGACACCATGAGTTAATATTGGTAGGACGCATTATACCTTCGTTTTAAGGCATTGTGGTAAGGGAGAGGAGAAAACCAGACGAAATTTGTCAAATGTTAGTAGAATTTCTTCGTAGTTCTCGTTCACAAAATAGCAATCAGTAAACGTAACATAATTTTAAGATTTAAGACTCACAAACTTAATAACAAAAACTACATCGAGAGTATCATCAAAACAGCCTCGCGTAAACTCGGAGTCTTGAACAGAGTGAGACGATTTTTCACGCCGGAGCAGCGGTGTCTTCTATACAAGACCCAAATTCGGTCCAGCGTGGAATACTGCTCGCATCTCTGGGATGGCTCCGCAAAGTACTAATTAGATGCTCTCGACAGGATGCAGCGACGTGCGGTCAGCATTATTGGGAATCTCGAGGTTACAAGCACCCTTGAGCCTTTGCAGATGCGTAGAGATGTTGCATCCTTGGCAGTATTTTACCGTCTCTACCATGGTGAATGTTCTGATGAGCACTTTCAATTGGTCTCGCCCTCTCCTTTCCTACATAGGACAACACGAGCAGGGCTTAAATGTCACCCGTATACGGTGCAGAATATTCCTTCAAGAACCAAGCGGTTTGGTGACTCCTTTCTTTGTCGCACCATTAAAACCTGGAACTTCTTGCCAGCTCACGTGTTTCCTTCTTCCTACGGTCCCGGGTCCCTTAAGCGGGGCGTGAAAAAGCATCTGATGAGGCCATCAAGCTGAGTGCCACCATTGCTAACATGGTACGTGTATGTAATGGTGACCCTCTTTTCTGAGACTTTGCCTTCAGCTTACCATCAGGCGAGGTGAAGTCAAATTGACGTGTCCTACATAAAAAAAAGATAAAATGGCAGATTTTTTCACTTAAACGTCGGTAGAGTAGGGTCAGCATTTTAATAAAATTTCATTAAAAAAATCTCCACACTCTATCAAGACTTTTACATGTCTATGAAAAAGACTTTAATAAGGACAGAAATGCAGTAGTCGTTAGTCACCAACTCTGGCGTATAACGGATGTGTTTTTCAAGTACTGAACAATTTACATTTTTACTTTTTAAGTTAAATCTATGGCTCTTTTTAAGCTGTGGAGAAAAACATCGTATACTTTTTAGGTAAATATTTTTAGAGTCGTGCGTCAAGTTATATTGATAAATAAAGGTGGTCATAGGATTTTATTCATTGGTGCAGCAAAGAAAGGAAATTTGTAGAAATCTTGGACATAATTAAAAATGATTATGCTCAAAAGTCGAGAACGGTTCAACTAATTCGGCTATTTTTTGTATAATCCTACGAAAAATATTGAACGAAAAAACAAGCTTTGATAAACGTTTTAATAAAAGAAAATAAAGTTCCCATTGGCCACGGGACTGGATACAGAAATCCTCACGGGTGGAAACAATGATTTAACTACAGCTTCTGTTTCTGTGGACCTGTCCTTGATTTTTTGCTGTTATTATTTTTAGGCACGAAGTTAAAAACACCTTCCCGGCATTGTCGGCTTGCAATCAATCTAAACATAATTCAGTTATGTTGAACAAAGAAACCGTTGTACGGAATTGTAATTTTGTTTATTACCCAGCTGTGTTTAGATCCTTCCTATAATTTGTCAAAGGTAATTCAATTTATTGAAAACCGCAGAAGTGAAGCACAATGCCTGAATATTACACTTATCATCGTCTTTCGGACGTTCTTGTTTGCATCTGAGGATTCCCGGTCACCAGCCTTGCCCAGGGTCCTTTTCCTTCTTTTATGAGAGCGAGTGCCATCTGACTTCCCAACCCCGCCAGAGTTTCGTCCATCAATTAGCAGATATGAAAGCTAAAGGATGGCTTGGACAATTTAATTCATAAAAGAAGCCTGTTGCAGCACCATTGAAAAAAAAAAAACCATCTTTGAAGCAAATTACATTTAGGACTTTTTGAGTTTCTGAAGTGTACCAACTTAACATTTTTATATATCCATATACATTTTTACACATATCACGGGAAGGCAGAGATTATATCGCGAAGATAAGATGTACCCAGTGGCCACGTAATAACAATAGAACCACGCGCGTATTCTCCCTTAGGTATCGTATAAAGTGACCACAAGATTATTCAACTGCTAGCTAGTATTGTTCAGACTTTGTACTATGTACTTAAATATAAAGCATTTTGCAATTTTATAAGTTTGTAAATGTTCTATAGTTTAAAGAATAGTAGTGTGAGAGCTGATGGCTCTATGCACCTTTCGGCAGGTGCACCAGTTTGTAGATGAGGTTGATTAAAGCCCGTATTCTAGAATCTTGTTTTATCTGAGGACAGATTGCATAGACAATCAGTAAAATCTGTCTGTCCTTAGAATCGAGATTCTAGTCTGAGTGTCGTTGAAGAATATGGGCCTTGGTGTCCAAAAATCTTGCCAAAGAAACCTCTTTACTACCTAAAAAAACTATAGTATTTCAAAGGAGCATTTATTTTGTGAAAAATAAGAGGATCCTATCGCGAATTATTTGTTATTATTTACTTCTAAAAAGATGTTTCGGCTACTTTTCAGTGGCCATGTTCGTGGTTTGACTAAGAATCGTAGTTGTCAGTTTGAAGTGTAAGTTATCTCAAAGTACACGAATCACGATGAATAAAATTGTTGGTGTTCCTATTTACGCAGAATGAGCTCACTGTGTCGTTAAATCTTGTTGTATTTTGCTGTTTACTAGGTTTGATTAAGTGGATGACTGAGTCCCAGGCTGCTGGTACGCTCCAACCATCTTCTCCAATAAAATTTGGGTATTTTTTAATTTCAATAGCCTCGCTTCGGTATGTATCTATATTTATTAGCAAGTATCTGCGTTTTATCAAATGTTAAGTAATGGTTGGTACCATTTTGCACATGTTCACATACAGCATTCACTTTCTTGAGCATTGGTGTTTTATGTTAGCCATGTATTCTTTGACGCTTGGTTGGATCAGTACACGAGAACCCAGAATCACAGTCTGTTATATAGACCCCTGCATCTTGTAGAAAAAAGCAATTTTATTTTAATGAGTGACACACGCCTCAACTTTAGAAAATATTCAAAAAAAAGGCTTAAAAAGTCGACAAAATGTAGAAAACAATATGAAATCCTCTCGCGTCACTCTCCTGTCGTCATCACTGGAGGCCAATATTTTTCGAACTGGAGCGTGCACATGCATAACACAATTACGTTTACATTTACCATGTCACTCCTGTGTCCATAGCACGAATAACTATTGTAATCGTAACGTAAGCGTTTCGAGAGAATGGAACATTGTGAACCTGTGGGTGTTTGAAGCCTGCCAATCGCAAAGCTCCGTTCTTTCGACGTGTTCACTATACA
This sequence comes from Eilema caniola, assembly GCA_949126895.1. Classification (NCBI taxonomy): domain Eukaryota; kingdom Metazoa; phylum Arthropoda; class Insecta; order Lepidoptera; family Erebidae; genus Eilema; species Eilema caniola. The sequence goes on along the minus strand of OX421481.1, from coordinate 10,501,187 downwards.
ATTACGATAGTTTTTTGCGTGCTAAGGGTACTGAATCGGTGTCCTTTTTGGAATCGTTCATCGACGTAGTTTCTTTTAGACCTGGCTGCATTTTAGTTAAAGGACTTATTTTAATATATGAATGAAGCTGTTTGGTAGCAAAGCACCTTGTTAAAATAAACAACTTGGTAGGTACTTACTGAAAAAATGTTGACTCATTTTAAAGTTAATTTCCGATTTGTTCATCATCTTGGTACTTGAAAATCGACACCCAGTGTCGAGTAGCCCCGAATTATTTGAATTTATTTCTCATTGGTTAAATCGTACCGGGTATAAAAAGTACAGACTAAAATTATTCGTTGACAAAAGTCTATTTTTGTAGCGAGATATTATTAACAAAAGCTTTGTGTAAATGTGAGCTTTACAAAATATTTTCAATGCAAGATAGATAGGAATGCATATATAATATATATAATATAAAAGATTGAATACATTCGTGAACAGTAAAAATTAAGCCGGCTTACAAAATTCACTAGTTGCCAAGCAAATAAAACTGTGTTGAATTGTAAATATATTTCGACAATAAACTCTCTCGTTGAGCTTGGTTAAGTGTGCTCGATAAAGATTTGGGCGTATAAATTTTCAAAAAATTTGAATGGGATACATAACTGAAAAGGGATATTATAACTGAGCACATCATTGAATTATCAATTTGATCCCCTGCATCAGTAAAATTACGTTTTGAAAAATACGTGATATCTAATTTTACGTAACCTCATAATCATTTCATTAGAATTTTAAAACCTTATAGAAAAAATCAAACAATGAGTGTTTTCTGAAAGTTAAATAACCGTACAATACCGCAATACCATTTTATTTTACTGAATACCAATATTTTTTTAAGTTTTTTTTTGTAATTGCATGGAAAGCGTATATTGTAAAAAAAAAAACTACATTAAAAAAAAAACCGAAGTCGGCGTCTAGCCTGAGATGTCACATTTCAATTGATTCCAGCATAGTAGTTCAGGCACCACAAACAAAGTTGACACCGACTACTAACAGAACAGTAAATTTTTGAATTCAGTTATTTTGCTTTAAGTTATTTTATGCTTTTCATTTTTGAAGTCGATTTTTTAAACGTAACTTTTTTTTACTTTCAGTTTTTTGTAATACTTTGTCCCTAAAATTGTATTAATTTTTCCCGTTTTAGTAATTTAACCCAGTCCAGCCTTAGTCCAGCATGCCTTCGACCATAGTTTTTGAGTCTTGTTTCATAAGATTGACATAATGCTCACAATAAATAAACGAGTCACAGTAGCCATGAAATTTATTATGGGACCACCTGAGAGTTATACTAAACCCAATGCAAAAAGATAGAAACCGGTTCATAAACGAAGAAAATATGGGATAACATAAATCATAAGTCGGTTAAAAGTTTGAATTACAATAATACAAAAATATTCATAAAATGAAAACTACTCCAACAAACTATATAAAATTTTTGTGGAACCAAATGGCAACTATTCTGCATCGAACTAAAAAAATCACGTTAGTCAAATAATAGTAAATCTCAGAGTTATCGGTCTACGGACATGAAAAAAAAACCGATCGAATTGAGAACCTCCTCCTTTTTGGAAGTCGGTTAAAAGTTCCGACGTTAATAAATTATTCCATTGGTCGCCAGTGTTGGGCTTGAAATTAAAAGATTGTTGGCTTTGAACCCTACCCAGCATAAAAGAGACATGAACTAGAATACACTCTTAAGACACTATAAAATTATTGAATAATTAAGGGGCTTTATCTCCCTGGTCTAGCGGAGCCTCTGTACAGTGCCTATCAACATCCCTTTATCTGTTCCAGGGGAACGAACGACAGGACCCCGTCACCATAAATACATCGGTCTGATGAAGACACGAAGACACGGCATTTGTCAGTATATCCAAAATTAAAATTTCTCATTTATTCCATCGTCAGATTAAGAAAGCAATGAGGCCTTAGTTTATACACCTCAAAGGCTTAAAGTACATAGATCTGATCATATGAATCCATACGAATGCGGTATTTCCTTTCACGAATTTCACATTCCTAGAATTTACGAATACATTAATATTTGAATGTGTATAGACATTTTCATTTAGCGCGATTCATGTCAGCTTTTATGTACATGTTCATTAGACATTGACATGTGAGTAAATAGAAATAGAGGAAAAGCCCTGAGGTTTCAATATTAATGAAGTTTAACCTCTTTATTCATGTCATGTAGAAATATAATATATTTTGAATGGTTGTATGGTAATTTACGTTCTCATTGAAACACTACTTTTCGTTATAATTGACTGTACGTATATCACGAATTGTCAGAAAACGGTTTGACTACATGGATGGAACAGCGTTTTCTGTGAACTTAATGGCAGTTTGATAGCCATCAAGTGGTATCAATTTTTCAACTTGGTAGAATTCCAAATAGGGCTCGTGACTCTTGTAAGCTTAATCAGCCGTTCAATTAATTGCCTAGGCTCTTTACTAAACGGCACCGTTCAATTAGCGGGCTGAATGACGTTCAGCCATCTTCAATGAAAACACTTGTACTATGTACTATACCCAAAAAACATGTATCAACCTTTGATAATGCCGTAAGGCGAAACCGGTCAGGAATTTAATAAATAATGTGGAATAGTACAAGTGTTTTCATTGAAGATGTGTAACAAGTTCCACCAAGTGCCATCAATCAACAGTATAAGCAGACGTTCAGCCAATTGATTAAACGGCAAATGGCTTGGATCAATGGCGTTTAATTACTTGCCTATCCATTTAATGAAACACCTAAGAAAACGATTTACTTTTGCATGGTTATAAAAAAATAACTACGAAGGCTTAATGCTTTTGACCTAACCTATCCAAGGCGGATTGCGCAGCTATCTCAATAAAACGATCAGTAATTTTCTGTGAATACACTTCTATTTACCCCCTCAGGGATTTACAGGCTTGAGTATATGTATGTATGTACGTAATTTGGTGTGGTGCACCGTTTTACGAATGGCCTAAGCATTAGCCAGCTAGTTTGTTAAATGTTGTATTAAACGTTAGGGCTAAAGATCATGCAGGCCGTTAATTGAATGGCGCCGTTTAGTTATCAGCCTAGGCAGTTAGTTGAACGGCTGATTAAGCTAGTTGGCGGCGACATCTACACAATGTATATTTTAATTAAATTCTGTTGTGTTCTGTGTAAATTTTTAATTTAACTGAATCCATGAGTACCAGCGCAAATTTAAGAAATATCCATCAAAATACAACTTTAATATTTTATATTTCAATAGTGTATTTGCACACATTACGACTGAAGTTGGATTAGAAAACCGTTTATGTAAACTGATATTTTCACGTATTACTCAATGAAATTGCTAAAGTACAAGCTAACGCAGTTTTAATTGTCTTAAATTTGTTGATATTTAATGTTGAAATCTAGCCCAAGACTTAGTATAAATAATTTAAAATGAACATTTATGAATAGAAAAACGGTCACATGAATATTCTGAAATTCTCACTCTTTTCCAATTCAGAATATTTTATCGTAGGTATGTGTACAGGTATCACGACGTATTTCCTTTTCAACCCTATTACAAACGGGTCCGAAATAGCTGAGATTTTGGGACAAACAGCCGGGCGAGCTATTTCAATAGCTATCGGATTAAGTATTGTCCTCCGAAGAAGGGCAATATGACACGTGTTCTGCACCTCGGAGACTAGACCAAGTCGCCCACTCGGCCCACTCGTCCCACGTACGTGATGTTACTGCGGTATGCGCTCTCCGCACCTCCGACATTGATCTATTGAATCATTTCACCGATTGTGTTCGGAATAATACCGATGTACTGCCATTATGTGCCTCGTTTGTACTGATTGTCCAGCGTCCAATGAATTTGTATTTGTGAGTAAATTGTAGATATTTAATTTATTTTACACTGGAAGGTGTAGTTATTTACTCTGTTTGGAATTAAATTAAGTGGCGTTATAAAATGTAATCGTAAGATTTATATCAAACCTTCTTTTACTCCAGTTTCGTCTTTTTGATGAGAATCCATTTTACGAGTTTTCGTCAACCTCGTTGATATTCGTAAAGTACCTAATATACAGGCACCTATATAAGTAAATAATAGAACGATAACTTTCCTAATTTTTTTAAATTTAAATTTGAGGAGGCAACAAACGTCTCGAATGTTGCCGTTTCTAATTAATAGTAAGTAAACTAGTAGAGTTACTTAGTTAGAAATATTGAAACTTAATTTACTTAAACTAACTAAACTTAACTAACTAACTAACAAATCGTAAAATCTTTCAACAAAATCAATATTAACGATTCTGTAGCATACCATTTAAAAGCAAGTGGCGTCAGCAAGCGAGAAACTAAAAATGCCCAGTTGCATTTCAAATTAACCCAACCGACCTTTTCGAAAGCGAATTCAAATTTTTCAGTGGACACAGTAAAAACGCTCGTGAAACAGCTAACCTCTTTGCGGGTGAACGTGGGACGTAGCGTTTATTGGGACAATGAAATTAGCATAGTAATGAAAAATATTGGTCGGGTGTACGCCACGGCCGAGCCTCACCCAATTTATCACTGGTCGAGAATAAAACAAATTTACTTGTACCCGCATGTTTACAGCGAATGCACTACATAAAATGCACGTTGTCACATGCCGTGGTCACGATTCACATCATTGCTCTAATTCACCGTTGGGAGCCGAACTGTAGTTGTGTAATAATATATTACGGAGCCCGATAGAAATCCTTTTAATAGTATGTGAATGTTTGTGGAAATGTTTGGAAGTTTCAATGGAACTTGGTACAGGGATAGATTTTTAGTCTGATATAACAGTTGCCGGAACGGGATCAGAATTTGGTTGATGGTAGGCATACACTTTCAGCGGGCGTGGGATGATGTGGGGGTGAAGCGACTCCAGAGTCGACTATTGGAGTGTGCTGATGAGGCCAATAAGGCTCGACTGCGGGCTGTAACGCAACCTGTATTTGGAGCGTGATTACAAGCGTTACCTTCGCCGTGTGGCGGTGGCTTTCCGCTTGGGATCTAAGGTGTGCGAACCCTATATATGCACCTGCGGCTGCATGGTGGAAGCGGATGGACATCACGGTCTGAGTTGTCGGCGGTGCACTGTGAGATGTCCACGTCACCACGCTCAGAATGATATCGTCCGCAGAGCCCTCGTATCGGCAAACGTCTCCGGCGTGTTGGAACCTCCAGGTCTGAGCAGATCAGACGGTAAGAGGCCAGACAGGCTGACTTTGGTGCCCCAGAAGAGCGGCAAGTACCTAATTTGGGATGCAACTAGCCACAGCCGCCAGCCATCTTAGTCGAACCGTTAACTCTTCGTCTGCCGCGACGGAAGGAGCCAGCTCATTAAAGACCATCAAATATACCGAGTTAAAGCCACTGTACCACTTTGTGCCGTTAGCGGGAGGCCAAAAACTTTATAAGGCAATCGGAAAGAGGCTCATAGAGACAACGGGTGACTTCCGTTCCGGAGCGTTCCTGGTGCAAAGGCTAGCCATCGCGGTCCAGCGTGCAAACGCGGCGAATGTGATGGATAGTTTTGCGCCGGGAACGGTCAGGGGCGGCTTATTCGATTAATTATTAATTTATTGACTAAATTGTATTTTGTATTATGTATAGTGACCCAATATATCAGAATTAGTAATAAATATTTAACTATAGCTAGTAAATAAAAGAGTTTACGTTTGAGTTTCTCAGAGAGAAAGAGCATCTATCTTTTATACCAATGTGGTGGTAGAAATTTGATGACACAAATCTGTCACAAATTTCGACCGGGTTGGTACCACCGTGCACTATGCGAAAAACCCTCCATAGTAATCCAATCTCGGTTGGATTGCGTTCAGGGGTCAGCAAGTGCATAGCCGGGCAGGGGGGATTGTGGTCGCAGCACTAGCGGGACCGGTGGGTATTGGCGTAGTCTAGTGGGGGGTGGCGCGGGGCGACGCGCCGAACAGGGAGACCTGTAGAAACGGTGGTGCCGCTGGCCGCCCGCGGCATAGTACAGGGGCCCAACCGGGACTAACCACCCTGGGAGGCTGCCCCACCAGGTCGCGCATAATCCCGATATGGCTCGTCGTGCCGGTTGGTGACCGGAGGGAGCCCGGCGACCATACTCGGGGGGGTACGGGGGCCCTTCCGTTCGGCGTGTCGGTTCTCGCCGTTCCTCACATTCATAGACAAAACCAATCACCCGCGATTTGTCACGCGGTGCTGCGACGATAGTCCCCTTTTTTCACGCCTTCCCTTACCTCCTCCTTATGGCAGCGCAAAATAGAATACTGGGCTACACAGCGGCAAGACATTCTCCCACGGGCTCGCTATTTGAGGTGGAGTCCACGAACATCTGTGGGCTCCATACAAACCTTAACGCCGTCCACCAACACCTGGAGACGGCAAAACCAGCACTGCTATTTCTTACGGAGACACAAATACGCCGCCCTGACGACACGACCTACTTGCTCTACCCCGGCTATGTCCTCGAGGAGAATTTCCGTGCAAAAGCCGGGGTGTGCGTGTTTGTTAGGGCGGATGTTTGTTGTCGCCGTTTGCGCTGCCTAGAGGACCCATCCTTCTCCACCCTTTGGGTACACATAGACCATGGTTCTACGAGTCAGATCTATGTGTGCCTCTACCGCTCCCATACAGGAGATGCCGAGACAACTCGACTCTTCGAATACCTGAGTCAGGCGGCAGATGATGCGCAGGAGCGGTTTCCGAACGCTGAGCTGGTGTTTTTGGGGGATTTTAACGCCCACCATGAGATCTGGTTGGCTAAAACAACCCATGCGGGAAGAGCCGCCCATGCATTTGCTCTGGTGCATGGCCTGACCCAACTGGTACACGAATTTACTAGAATACCAAAAAGGTCGGACCATGAGCCCTCTCTGCTGGACCTTCTGCTGACGAGTCGCCCGGACCAGTACAGTGTTTCGGTGAGTGCCGCTTTAGGCGGATCCGACCATAGTCTGGTCCGTTCCAAGGTGCCCATTAAAGCGCCACCACGACCCGTACAGGGGAAACGGCGTCTCTGGCACTACTCGTCAGCAGACTGGGATGGATGGCGTGACTATTTTGCATCCATCCCGTGGGTTGAACGCTGCTTTGAAGGTAAGAACCCATCTGAGGGCGCAACTGCTGTCGCCGGTGAGATCAGTCTGGGCATGGAATATTATATCCCCTACACTGATGTCGCCGGTGCCCGCAGAGCCCGCCCCTGGTTCGGGCGCGAGTGCGCGGAGGCTGTTAATCATAAACAGTCCGCGTACCGCGCTTGGGTGAGGGCGCGCGCTACGTTCGATCCTGACGTGGGCCATTTCAAGGCGGCGTACAATAGAGCCACAAAGGTCTGCAAGAGGGCTTATGTCAGAGCGGATGCCCAGCGCATAGCGCGGCTTGGTCAGGAACTAGTAGCGCATCCCACGGGCAGCCGTGGCTACTGGCGACTGGCCAAAGCCGTGCAAGCCAACTTCTGCCAGCCTTCGCTGCCGCCGCTGCGCAACCCCGATGGATCCCTGGCCCATGAGTCGCAAGAGAAAGCAAATTTGCTGGCTAATCTCTTTGCGGCCAACTCCCGAATCGATGATTGTGGCATGCAGCCACCGACACTACCGATCAGTGACCATGCAATGCCTGATATTCGTATCAGGCAACGCGATGTCCGTGCAGTGCTGCAGTCACTCGATGTACGGAAAGCCAGTGGTCCGGACGGTATTCCGGCAGTGGTTCTACAAAAATGTGCAGCGGAGTTGTCTCCAATGCTTGCGCGGCTGTACCAGCTGTCCTACAGCTCGGGTACAGTGCCTTCGGCTTGGAAGGAGGCGAATGTACAGTCGATCCCCAAGAAAGGGGATCGCTCAGACCCGACTAACTATCGACCCATAGCCATCACCTCAGTGCTGTGCAAAGTGTTCGAGCACATAATTAACAAACAGCTCATGCGTCACCTTGAAGATCACTCCCTAATTAATGACCGGCAATATGGCTTCAGGCCGAAACGGTCAACGGGTGATCTTCTGGCGTATGTTACCCATCTTTGGGGTGAGGCTATGGACAAGCACGGCGAGTCACTGGCAATTGGTCTTGACATCGCCAAAGCTTTCGATAGAGTCTGGCACAAATCGCTTCTTTCCAAGCTACCAGCCTTCGGTCTGCCCCCTAGACTATGCAACTGGGTTGCTAGCTTCTTGCAGGATCGCCGTATTCGCGTCCTTTGTGATGGACGCGCCTCGGAGTTCTTGCAGGTAAATGCTGGTGTGCCGCAGGGGTCCGTCCTGTCCCCTACTCTCTTTCTTCTGCATATCAATGACATGCTGTCTACCGGCAGCATTCATTGCTATGCAGATGATAGCACTTTGCACGGGAGTTATCATGGACGTCCTGCGGATAAGCAGTCGGATATCGCAGATAAAAGGCAGCTTCTTGTCACTGAGCTTGACCGGATCCTGAACAACATTTCCCAATGGGGCTCTGCGTAGAGATGTTGCATCCTTGGCAGTATTTTACCGTCTCTACCATGGTGAATGTTCTGATGAGCTCTTCCAACTGGTCCCGCCCTCTCCTTTCCTACAAAGGACAACACGAGCAGGGCTTAGATGTCACCCGTATACGGTGCAGAATATTCCCTCAAGAACCAAGCGGTTTGGTGACTCCTTTCTTTGTCGCACCATTAAGACCTGGAACGCCTTGCCAGCTCACGTGTTTCCTTCTTCCTACAGTCCCGGGTCCTTTAAGCGGGGCGTGAAAAAGCATCTGATGAGGCCGTCAAGCTGAGTGCCACCATTGTTAACATGGTACGTGTTTGTAATGGTGACCCTCTTTTCTGAGACTTTGCCTTCAGCTCACCATCAGGCGAGGTGAAGTCAAATTGACGTGTCCTATATAAAAAAAATAAAAAAAAATGTGTGAATCAACCTCGAAGTAACATAAGCAAATATTATGTCTGTGCCGCCAGTAGAGACATACTTTTCGCAATCAGGAAAGGCTAACTTAACCAGGTGCTTCAGCTTAACAGGCCATAATTAAGCAAAACAGTAATAGCCATAATTAAGTAACAGTATGCTGCATTTCTTACGGTCAGTGAGGCTGGTGAAGTTAATACATGAACTGTGATATAAAAGTAGGTCCGTACTGTCTTACTTCTACCCATTCGCTAGTAATAAGTGTTTCCTTGCTAAAGAGAGCTGAGCAATCACATTCAAATTAAAACAAGTTGAAAAGGAGGTGAAACACACTTTTATCTCAATGTGGATAAATTGAAATAAAAGGTAAGGCGGTAATTATTTTTGATCTTAGCAAGAACGCTGGAAGGACGATTTTAAATTCAATCTAAAACCCAATTAAGATATTGAGGATACCTTATGTTTTAAAATAAATAAAATAATTTAGGAAGTTTTTATTTTATTTTCTTAGCTTCGTTGGTGTTATGACGTCATGGTTTTGCAATGTGAAAATTTATCTTTATTTATCTAATTTATATATGCGAATATTATTTTGTTTTACTTGTCTAATTTGGGAATGATGCTTAAAGTAATATCGTAATATTTGATAGCTTTACCATCGCGACGTTAGTTTCAGATGCATACAAAAATTATGTTTTGGAGCTCGAGGTACGCTTTCGCATCGCCGCACGCCAACACCGAGATTGATTCATCTTGACCTGTATAAGAACCTCGTTTGTTAATGACTATCAGGGTGAGTTTAAGGTGGAAGATCTTTGTATGACTTCATACAATCCAACTATCAGAGGCGTAAAGTAAAATGGAAGGTACTCAATTTCAATTTGCATAGGCACATATAAAACTAGTCATTTATCTGCGCCCTAAAACGGTGGGTAAACAGCTCTTTAATTTTATAACACATATAAAACTTACTGATAACCCTTAGCGTCAAAGGTTTTATCGAAACATGCCAGAATCAATTTGTTGAAAATCTTAAAAGTCACGTTCTACGAAGCTGAAACGGCTTCACGCATAATCCACAGATTTCTTTAATGAATGAGCTTCATAAAAGCTTTTTGGTTTATTGTAAACAAGGTAAGAATTCATTAGCCGCGCTAAAGTAATGGTGCGAGGCTTCTAGTACGTGACTCTCAGGTGATAAAACTGGAAGTGGAACACAATGTTCAAGGGCCTGTCGGGGCCTAATATTATTAGATGGAATTTTCCGTCTTGAATTTTATAATATTGAAAGTAGACTACTTAAAGCAGTTTCCGCAGGACACTTACTTTAAAGTTATCGTTTTTTCTTTAGGTTTAGATGAAAAGAAGTTTTAGGTGGATGTTATACTAATTTTATAGTTTTTTTTTTTGACAAATTAATGGTTATTTTGAAGCAATTTGTTATATATATAAATATATTCCCTATGGATTTAGATCGGAAAAAGTCAACATATAGGACGGGACTTGAAAGTCTTGGATGCTGACCTCCTCTGATTTGATGGTTTTTATTACACGACTAGTCGACTGCAAGGTTCGCATATATCAGCAATCAAAGAGTTTATATGGATTGATGAAGCGTCACCGCATCACCTAATTAAGTGATGGAGTGCATCATTTTCGTTCAAAAAAGTTAAACAACTTTCTAGGGTCGTCGCGCATAAGCAATAGCTGCGAGGCTCATATCTTGATTCTACGATTATTCTATTAGTATTCTATTTTATTGTAATCCATCACTTAAATACATATTTTAAAACAATGCTTCAATCCTCGTAAAGCTCTTTTCAGACTACGCTATACTATTGTTTACTAGTACCTATAAAAAATAAGAAGATACTGTTGATAATATTGTACTGTTAAGTGTGAATGTATCCATAATTAATATATAGTGATATGCGATGTCGCTGTGCTATGAACTATGCGATATATAGATATACTACAATTTGATAGCTTAGTCTGAAGAGCGCTAAACAAAAAGTTATCGCTTTAAAACTATTCCGAGAATTATTTCGTCAAGCCTGCCTTTCTCATAAATATCGCGGTAATCTTTTCCGCCTCGCTCAAATTGAATTTATAGTCAACAAAGCTGTTTTGTAGAGACCGCGAAAAGATAAACTGAGATTTGCCAGAGAGCAATTAAAACTTTACCTTAGAACTAACTTCGTTAGCAGGCTAGTGTTGCCGGGGAGGGATTATAAACGCAGTCAAGAAATATGTTCACCTCACTTTTGAGAGCGTAACCGTAGATCCGGGCGACTGAATGGTTTAAATTGAAGCTGTGAAATATAACACTAATGAAAGTGTCCGATGTAGAATTATATCTATGTTAGTTATATTTAGATATGTAGGTACCTATTCCGTTCACATTAAGGCTAAAAAAGAAATCATCATTTTTTTTTAAATCTATCGCGATTTCTTTGAAGTATTTTGAAAGTATAGGAAGTACGGCTTCGGTTTAAATGTATAATAATTGCATCAAATAAATGGTGATAGAATTTGTTAAAATATTTTTATATCAATGTTAAAAACTAAATAATTTTATTTGCGTAAACTGCCAACAATAACAAAAATGTTTTATAAGCAATGATTATAATTAACCACTTTCACGGAGACAAGTTTTTTTACTGATACCAATAAATATATTTATTTATTTTCAACCAGCAGCATACTGATCTTGTACCCATGAACCACAGAAATCAATTCTCTACTCTGTACCATGATAATATATCATTCAGATCCATACAGCCGTTCTGTGGTGTGCATTATAAAATGTTAGGAAATGTTTTACAACAATATTGAAACAGAGTGGAAGCTGTGAAAATAATCTACCTTTAATTATCGATGGTTAAAAACAGACATCATGTTAATGTATTGTTAACTTACACTATGTGACCCCTGTATGGCAAGCGGCATAATAATCATCCAACCAAACCTTCGCATTTGAAATAGGAGTTACAATAGATAGTTATCCGATTCCGATGCAAAAATAGTATGTAGGTAATGTGTAAAAACAAAAAATCTATCGAAAGATTAAACAATGTTGTAGGTTTGTTAACGCTGAAAGACCTTTCTCTGAGGTAATGGACAAGGTTGAAAGGAAAAAAAAAACGATTTTTTTTATTAGTTACCAGTCTCCCTGATACCATGGCTGCTTTAAAGAAGCTGAAACGTCGAGCAAAGTCTGAATAATAAAATAATATCTAAATAACTGACAATAGAATCAATTAGTTTCATTGTGTGTATTTGTAATCATAATAACGGTAATTAAAAATTACTTTCCAATTTTAATAATAATATGAATATTGAAAATGTAACATAGATAATATAAAAGTTCTAATCTCTTAATAGTAGTTTATGATACTGTTGCATAATAAGGGTTCTTATAACACGAGTGTGTTTTAAAAAAACGAGCCGGTAGGCGAGTTTTTTTATAGTATCACACGAGTGTTATAAGACCATGTTATGTACAGTGTCATACACTACTTTATCTACTCTCATATATAATACATAAACGAATTTATTTTACAAACAAAACCAAACTTTTTTTAATTTAAATGTAAAATGTTGGCGCCAAACATCGATTGCGCATGCGTGTTTCTTTTTTTTCCGAATCGGCGGTTTCGTTTTTAAAGTAGAGGTTCAACCTTCTTGGTCCAGATGGAGGTTGTATAGGTGTATCGTTAGGATTAAAAAGTTATTTAATGATATAGGTGTCCATACAAGACCTGTATCGTAATAAAATTTTATTTTTGGCCTGTGCGTAATGTTTGTCATAAGAGTTTTGATTTCAATTTTATAATCTTTGTATTATAGTATCAGAGTAGATAAAATTATTTAGCTGACCATTTTATTTTTATTCATTTCGCTAATACACCCTTGAGTCCTGTTCATCTCGGTGTACAAATAGGTGGAGACCTATCGACAACCAACGGGTGATTGGTGATAAACCAATTAATAGCAATGTTTGCTTAAAGCGAAGCTTTATTGAATCCTAATCTAGTTTGTGAAGGAGTATCTAATATTTGCAGGGATCGTCGCATCCACTTTATCTTAAGAGTATTAATCCTGAATTCTGTACGATTCACTCTTATCTATCGGCTTCGTAGAGAAACGGTCTATAGAGCTTTTATTAAAAAGGTTTTCACCGACATTGGAAAATGTACATTTTTTCTTTTAGATAGTTACAGAATTCTTTTCAGCAAAATGGATTTAGGTAAACGCTTTCTCAGGCCTCTTACAAATTTTACCTTTCCATCTTATAGCAATAATGAAATTTATTTATAATATTAAAAGTCTTTGTTAAGTTATTCTTAGAACTTTATTCAATTCTATATAATAACTTAAATTTATAAAAAATGAGGCGGTAAAAAGTTGAACATTACGATTTTTTTGTGTAGGTACTGTAGTACGCTAAGTACCTTGTAATGTGGTTCAAAAAAGAATGTATCAGGAATCATACGGACCATCCGTCACAGTTTTTTGTAGCCGTGTTCATAAATAGTTCTATTCCAAAACACCCCTAAAATAAAATTTAAAAAGAATAGTTTATTTTCGGGCCATCGATCCATAGCAGTGTTAGTAACAATTTAACTTAAGAAGTAATGTTAAAATTAATTATATAATTATCAACATTCCACTAACTGTGACAGGGGTCTTTCAGTCCCACTGGTCTTCGAACGCACTCAGGAGACCGTTGGTGCTGCAGCGGAGTCGTGCCAAGGCAAAAGCCGAACACTTTCTTACAATGATATAGAAATCATCTGTGTGAACCTCAGCAAACATCCGCGACAGCCCCAACAGCATCCTGAATGCGTTATTATACCGAACGCGCAGGTCGCTGTATGCCCACAGAGTGCCACACGTCCACAGGCTGCACATGAAGGACTGACAGAAGGCTTTAAAGAGAGTCATTTTGACTGTGTTGGTACAACGTGCAAGCCTCCGGACAACCATGTTACACCTGATAGCCAGCGACCTACACTCCCTCTCGACATATAAGTCATCGCTGAACTTATCTGTGAACCAGTGGCACATAATTATGTATGCTTTAATGGACCTGACCTAAACATGAGGAGCTTGCTCTTCTTTACATTGTACCTGAGCCCATGGGAAAAAGCGTATGCTTCTGATAAGGTCTCTAGTTTCCTAAGGCTGCCAATCGATGGACTCAGCAGCAAATTCTTTTTAGAACTACTCACTGCACGCATGTGCACCATGCCATAGCCAATTTTTATAATGCAACCGAGCCACCCTATGAGCACTGCCCTCTGCTCACATGTTTATTCCAGCCCGTGATATACTTTTTTCTTTCTATTTTTAATTATTACAGAATTCATTATGGCTTTCAATTGGCTCAGCATTTCTTTCCTCCCTTATTCCTAATTAAATTTCGTTCAGGTTGTTTTTTTAGTCAAGTTTTAAGTCAAGTTACACTCAAGCAAGACGGGATAGTGATCTGAAGGATACGTTCCATATGATACAGTTACACTAGCAATTAAATCTTTGGCGGCTTTAGTTATTAAACAATGATCCAGCCAGCGCAATGAACCACTGAATTCACATACAAAAGTATGTGTACTCTCCGCAAGTAACTTATAGTCAACACAGGATGAAATCTTTTCTTAACATACCGAGATAAATTCACCAAAGAAGCGCGTTCCAGAATGAACATTGAAATCACCCATTATCACAACACACTCAATATTGCAGTTCACCACCACAGCCACTATTGAACTCATGCAATCCGTAATGCCATCGTCGAAAGGAGCATAGACAGGGGGAAACTAACGTAGAACGGTTCTCATATTCCACATTTATTGCTACTAGATGATCACTTTTGTACTTCGCAACAGGCACCGACGAAAATAGTCTTATAGCTAGTTCTTAGCTACTCCGTCATATGGTCTTCCTGCTATTAGCTTCATAGAGGTATCCATGGTTGACTCTCCTGTGAAGGGTAAAGCCATCATCCATGTTCCTCAAAAAAGCTAGGTCGTGTGGAGGTCCAGGTCTAGGTCTCTTGCAGTGCCACAATATCCGCCTTTTAACATATATCTCTCACACTATCTATCGATCTAGCCACACCTTTACAATTGACACTGGCTAGCGTTACATGAGTCATTGTTTACCGGTGTTTTGTTAACAGCACGTTCATGTTTCGCTAGTCATTTTGAAAAATATGTATTTTCGGTAACGAATACCCTCCGGCCAAAGAAAGCTTACTTCCCGATATAAATACTTTGAACGCATTGTAGGCTATTACAGTTTTCATGCTGATCTTCTCCTTTTTCACGATCACTCCAGTGTTTAATATGTACTCACGAATGTCCGATTCCGACGTCGGCTTATCCACATTTGAAATAAAAAATTGGGACCCTTGAATCCGTAGCCTTATTATTATATTATTTAAAATATGCTACTACTTTTACCATGAAGGTAAGTCTGGTTGTTTATGTGATCATATAAAAATATAAAGGATAATAAAGTTACATTTGCAGTTGGGAGTATGACAGCAATTCAATTATTGATCTACTTTAAGCGGTTATGGTACTAACTCAGTGTAAGTATTCTAACAACAATAATTGTTGTGAGCCCATTTATTTGGCTCACAATTTAGAAATTCAAAATTTTAAAAAGATGATGTCCATTTGTTTTTTTTATATTATTATTACATAGTAACTGTCGCTAACATTGAGAACACAACTTTATTTTTGTACATACGGTTATACTAGCTATTAAACTTAGCTTATATCGATGAAAATATGTCTCACATTCGAATATCAACCTCCACATACGAAAAATAAGGTAGAAAATGTTTAAGAGTGAGTCAAACGATATAAAAGTTGTTGCTCCACGTCGGTAGTTCTCTACGGTAATTATTGGCACGTGCACACTATTTCTCAATACCTTACTATTTCTAGTCTTGAGTGTTATTCAGAGAAAGTATATAGACCATCAGGTGTAAGTGCGTACGTCATTTGGTATGTTGTTACAGACGTATTGAGGTAACTTAATTAGAGAAAATGTACGATCATTAAACCTTATTCAATGTAGTTACCTCGTAACATGTGCAGCTGAGCTCCACTCTGAATTTGTATCTGAAATATTAAAATTAATTGTGCCTTACAATAGTGAAACTAGTTTTCTGAAAATTATTTTTATAAGGAGCGTGTCATTATTAAACGTCTACAGTTTGAAAGTCTTATTAAAGTGCATTTTTATGTAGGGTGAATATGAGGTTCTTTACCAGTCTGGTAGCTCAAAATTGCATGTGAAACTTGCATGTGCCTCTTTGAACTAAATTTCTGATGCAAAGTTGACCGCTGTATGTATAATATACGACAGACGAACTCATGGTGATTTCACACTATGTTTGTCACTCCTAAAAAACCCTTTAAATTAAATCAATAAAAAATCAGGAGTCTCAGAATAAAAAGAAATATTTTCGTCTTCTTGTTCGAAGTTGTAGATAAGAATTGTTTTCTTTGATATGAAATAATGTTTTAGAAAAGAGACACTGAAACGTATTTATATCTCAGACAGACAGTGGGCGTAGAAGGGTAGAAGTGTGTTTATTTTTTCATTATTTCTCAAAGTCAAAGTCAAATCACCATCAGAGATAGAAGCTTAAATACTGATTGATTAAAATTTAGGACTATAACATCAGTGTAATGATAGAATATTACTTATAATAAAGACATACGGATATATATATTATACTTTTACCCTTGGTGTAGGCAGAGACAGGGGCCCGCCGTATGCTTAATTTCCTATATATTTCAGAGCTTCCTGTAACTGTAAATCTTTTATGCAAGTGCACTAGTTTCGAGTGCTTAACCTGCTCGTTTTAATAAGTCTTCAAATTGATCAATGTATGTTTTGCGAGGTAAATTTTTTATGATTTAGAGTGAAAAAGAATTGATTTAGGACTGTTTAGTGGGTATTTCTGAAAAAAAAATTGGATAGTTGAATAATTGAGTTAGGACTGGATCATGCCGATAAAGCTAGGTCCATATTGTTTTAGAGAGATTGTTTTATTTGGAAGGAGAATGGAGGAGATGGAAGGAAGTTTGCTGTCGCGTTATTTATAAACGGATCTTGATGATTCTTGGCTGAAAAATCAAGGACATGATTACTCACAGATTGTAGTGAAGTTTGATGTAGCGTTTTTTAAGTAGTATAGTATCAATTTTGGAGCCATTCAAAATTTCAAATTAGTCAAGTATTATTAAGTAGGGACTTACGTTTTGCATTAATTTTGATTATTTCATTGCCATTGTTGTATTATTAGGCCTTCGTGCCTGAATCTACAGAATCTCTGTTCTAACAGGTTCGGCAGCGGGTGTGGCGCCCCTGGAGTTGTACTCGTCCATAGGCCACGGTAACCTCCTTCCATCAGGTGGGCCGTGTGCTTGTCCGCCACCTAAGTGGTATAAAAAATCATGTCAGACAAAATTACTACACTGAAATAAAAATGAAAATAGAAAACATATCTTTTGCTTTATTTTGCTTTAAATTCAGGTTTATTAGATTTACATCATAAACTATTGGGATATAAAAGGCTAAGGCTGTGTTAATGGCAAAATCTTATTTTAGTCAACACCGTACAATAACGATTCTGTTCAGTAACAATAGTCACTAGAATAGGAACATGTTGCAGATGAAATATAAAAGAAATATTAAAAATGTTACCATTTTATGGTATTAATATGTCTCCTACTTATCTGCAATGCAATGTGGCCTTTTTAGACCTGCAGATCGTCATTCGTTTTGGTGGAATATTCAGGGTTGTTTAAAATAAGAACTGATATATCATTCTTTTAATGTGGCAAAAAATGCTCACGATACCAACAAAAGTTTTAAGTGGTACAAAAGAAAAATTAAAGAACTTTCACTTGTTGATGAATAACTATACTGCCCGATATCTCAGATATTCTTATTATTGTTAGAAATAAAACCACAAGTTTTCAGTAAATTTGCAAATGTACTGTAGAATTTCGCTACTTCCTTCCATCTCTACAAAGCATACTTCTATCCAACACGGAAGATCAGATTTCTATTCCATCAAGTGTAACATAGGTTACTTTTAGACTACTTCAACTTAGGTTTTATTACTTTTTTTTACGTGCGGGAATTCCCCACGGATACCCACCCCTCCGGAGCCGGAGGGGGAGGTTATGTCGGACTCGAACCGACTAAACCGCACGCCGTCTCTGGGTCGTAGTGCTAGGCCGAAGGTGAGGTTGTCATGCGACATATCCCTCGCAGCCCGGCTTACCCAGGGCCATCCCTCTCGGTCTGGCGGGGGGACTACGCGGTCCCTGACTCAACCCCGGTGTGGGGAGGCGCGCATCGCATGTAAACAGAGACGCGAACAATAGCTAGTTATTAAATAGATAAAGATTAGTTGTGAAGGAGTTGGATTCGAATCCCTGGCTATTGCACTACCGACGTGAACCCACTTTTAGCACAAGCAATTAAGCTTAGTTGGAGGGGCCAAAGGGAATATTAGTTATTTCGGTTGCTAATATTCTTAAATTTCGATTTCATGATCATAGTATTGGTTTCGTAAAGCTGATCTCAATTTGGCTACAATCATTGCCAAACAAACCTTGAATCCGTGATACTAAATAAATATTCCAGCCAGGTACATAACTGAATACGGTATTCCTGTAGTCCAGGTAAGAGCAATCGTTGACACGTGTTGTTCATATTGAGTTTGCCCAAGTTGCAATCGATCTTAGACAAGATGACGAAGGAGTTTTGTAAACGTAATAAAGTACCGGTTACTTTAGATCGGGACATTTCTTTATTCATCCCTGCTAATCTACGAAGGAGTAGGCTGACCCACCTTGCTAGTGTTTTAATACTGTGTAGGGCCCAAATTGTAAATGTAAGTAAGTAATATATTTTAAATTCTACATGTTCACCGTTTAGTGTTTTTTTTTTGCACACGAAATCTTATTGTAGATATTATTATACTTAAATTAGTTATATTTGACCTTATTTGTAAACATGTGGCTAGAGACATCAATTGAGCACTTGCCTGAGTCTAAGTTATTATTAAGAAATTTGAAACAAAAAACGAGTTCAATAACAAATCTTATTCTCTATATTTGTGCTCGCTAAACTCCGAAATGAATGAGCCTATTTTGACACAATTTATTGTTAACCTATTTGTAGCTTAGGTTACTTTTATTACAGAAAAGATATTAGTTGCAAAGAAGAAGGATGAAAGAATTTACGGGTACAGCGAGTCTACAATTTACCTCTATTAGCATAACATTTTCACTCTCAGAGAACTGATGTAGAACGTGTAGGTTAGGTTACTTTTATTTTAGAAAAAAGTATTAGAATTCCGCGCAAAAACATTAATTCTCAAATCTACACCCCCACGGAAGTAGCTATATACTTCTACGGGAGTCTACAATATTATCATAACACAATAAGTCTGACGTGGAAAGAACATTTAATTAGAGCTATGGCGTGTGTGGAGACAGACAGACCAGACAGTACTATAGCGCTAATTGAAAGGAAAGATTACAGCGGTGGTGATATTTTTTCTGATTTTATTGCCCGACAATAACGAGCTTTTCATAGTATCTTCGTGCGCCGCTGCACAACGACACTATGAAAAGCATTATTTAAATTTAAACGTTTTATAACATAAGAATCAAATGCTAAAAATGGTTATAAATCTTTTCTATATATTTCTGCCAGCAAAGTGGACGATTGAACTAAAATTTTAAGTATTTAGAATAAACCATTATTCATGTGCGGTCAGCATCATTAAAATGTTGCTAACAATAGTAGGTACTTAAAATAAGCCAAATTTCAAAATTCCAATTTTATATTGGTTATTAGAGTACTCAAATAATTGTAAGTGTCCAGAGTGGTCCAACTACCTTATCAATCGGTCTTCCAGAATTATGTGAGTTAGTAGAGTATTCATATTCATTACACAATCACGCCGGTCGATGGTATCCAATCAAGTATAATTTCAAAAAATCTACACATTGATTATTTTGACTTCATTTGTTAGCAACATTTTAATGATGCTGACTGTACAACAAAGCATAGCCCAACTTGCAACTGTCATTTGAGAGCCATCTATCCCTTGGGTACGGGCGAGTTTGTGTGTTGAGGACAAACTGAAAGTAATAAAGGATTTTTATGTACTGTACGCAGTGAAAAATGTTTTCATAATCCTACTAATATTATAAACACGAAAGTTTGTAAGTATAGATGGATGAATGTTCATTACACTTTAACGTAAAAACTTCTGAATGGATTTTAATGAAACTTTACAAAAATATAGCTTATACATCAGATTAACATATAAGCTACAATTTATAATGATAACCGATAACGATAACCAACATCCAGGCGGGCGGAGCTGCGGGCAAGTTCAAAATAAAATTCTGATTAAATAAGGAAGGAGGCCTAGAAATTCTCGTGCAACATTCCCGTTTTGTTGTGATACACGTGTGTGCTAAGCTATATATTAGACTCGTATACAGAGTGATTTTTATACTGGCCCCACTAAGATCTTTAGATTTTTCCTAATAAAGTCGGTGCAGCTGCTGATTGATGGATGAGGCTCTGGTTCAGGCGTTTTTAGTGGCTTTGGAGGTCGGAAGGTAGTCACCTCCATAAAAGCAAAAACAAATCATCCACTTGGAACATAAACTGAAACCTGTAAATTTGAGTTTCGATTTTATCAAGACTTTTTTCATGATTTAAACTGTCCTTACAATAGCAGGAGCTTATTGTGATCAGACGAGAGTAGGTATATGAAATAAAAATATCACGCGACATACTCACTACGAATATCATATAAAAAGCCTTTACTTATTCTGAAAGGTAATCAGTAACAAGTTCACTCGCTTCAATATTTACGTGGACAAACCAGACACCCTGTATATCAAGCGAGCAGAGGTGCCTCAATTTCATGAATTTTTGCGGCTTCATATTTTGTGACAAATAGTTAGCGAACGTCGGCGGAATTGGCTCCATATGAAGCACGCACGTAGCTCATGCATCGAATTTAACTGTATTAAATGAAATATTGATGAAAATATACTGGTTATAAATAAAATAGTACATAGTGTTTTATATGGTGTTCAATTTCACTGCACATTGATGGTAAGTTTGGGTGAAACCCGAAACGAAAAGGTCAAAATATTTCCTATTTCATAATTTTGTGAAAGTCTGGATGTTTGGATGTTATTATTAAATTACATTTAAACAGATGAACGGATCTAGTGGAGTGATAGATTATAATCTGGAATATCACTATGCTTTTTACCTATGGCACAGGTTTCTATGGGTTATGGTAACGGGACCATAATTCCATGTAGGCGAAGCCGCGGCCAGCACCTAGTATTTCAATAAACCAACATTACATATTGTTACGAGCGTGGGGGTCGGTTTAAATAGAAAATGCGAGGACAACCGTTGAAGACAGATTTTATTCAGCTGCACTTAACTTACAGCAAAGCGCGTACAAATTCGATAACTCTTCCTTACACAATACACAGTCACTTGTATAATCGCACTGTATCGCTTCGCACACTTTATCGCAATGATCGCTTCGAATTCTAGTCGTAGACTAACTTGAGCAGCGGCTGTTAGCTCGCCTTTTATATAAGGTGCGGCCGAGTAGCGAAAGATCGAGAAAAGACAGGTACGTTCTGAAAAAGACAGGAACTTTCTGGGAGGTTCTATTAGGTCTTGTGTCTCTTTCTATTCATTCCATTTCTTCTAGAACAGTGACGTCAAGGCATGCTGTCTCTTTCTAGCCTGTCGTCTCGTTCTATTCATTCCATTTCTTCTAGAACAGTGACGTCAAGGCATGCTGTCTCTTTCTATAGTGCCGTCTCGCTCACTCCTATGGAAATTTGGCCATATATTGAAGTGGCCAAGCGCCGGGCGTAGCACTAGCCCCTTCTTAGACATGCTCGTCCCGAGCATTATTAGATCCGTAGTATCTCGCCAGTCGGTCAACATGTACAACCTTCAAGGGGCTTCGCTGGTTGCGTTGTATCCGGTATGTAACGTCATTGATCCTGGTGACAACTTTATACGGCCCTTCCCAGGTTGGAGACAACTTCGGAGATTTGCCTTTGCGACGCATCGGATTGTGTAGCCATACCAACGAGCCTTCGTCGAACCCGGCCAACTTCGATTACGTTCGCCTAGTTTGTAAGTTCGTACTTGTACTATAAACCTTAGAAACTGGTGTCAGAAGCGGGATAGAAAATGCCGATAACGCCGAGGGACGACAGGGAGGGAGTTAAAACCAGAAGCCAGGCCGCGGAAGAGGCTGCGGGTACTCCGAGTACGTCGACGGGTGCTTCAAGATCATCATCGGAAATTAACCTTAGCGCGATTATGACCTTATTGAAGGAGCAAGCCCGTCACCAGGAAGAGCAGACTCTGCAATTGAAGGCACAGCTCCAGCAACAACAGGAGGAGCTAATCCGTCGCCAGGAAGAGCAGGCCCGTCACCAGGCAGAGCAGGCCCGTCACCAGGCAGAGCAGGCCCGTCACCAGGCAGAGCAGGCCCGACGCCAGGACCACCCCATATCATCCGCAGTCTGACGGAATGGTTGAAAGATTTAACCAAACCTTGGAAAGGCATTTGGCTAAGGTTGTTGAGAGCCACCAGAAGGACTGGGATAGTCATATTCCTTTGTTCTTGTTGTCTTATAGAACAGCGATACATGAAAACACAACGGTGACGCCTGCGTGTGCAAACTTTGGCAGAGAACTGAGACTACCGGCTGATCTACTGACTGGACGTCCTCCAGATTCACCGCAAGAAATCACGGAATATGCTAGTGCATTGCGCGATAGACTAAATGACGTTCACACCCACGTCCGTGAATCTGGGCTCCAGGCAAGCGAAAGAATGAAAACCCGATACGACCGCAACTCTCATCAAGCCGGGTTCGACGAAGGCTCGTTGGTATGGCTACACAATCCGATGCGTCGCAAAGGCAAATCTCCGAAGTTGTCTCCAACCTGGGAAGGGCCGTATAAAGTTGTCACCAGGATCAATGACGTTACATACCGGATACAACGCAACCAGCGAAGCCCCTTGAAGGTTGTACATGTTGACCGACTGGCGAGATACTACGGATCTAATAATGCTCGGGACGAGCATGTCTAAGAAGGGGCTAGTGCTACGCCCGGCGCTTGGCCACTTCAATATATGG
Organism: Eilema caniola; assembly: GCA_949126895.1. Taxonomy (NCBI): domain Eukaryota; kingdom Metazoa; phylum Arthropoda; class Insecta; order Lepidoptera; family Erebidae; genus Eilema; species Eilema caniola. Next base: position 10,477,986 of record OX421481.1, on the reverse strand, counting down.
CCAAATTTCCATAGGAGTGAGCGAGACGGCACTATAGAAAGAGACAGCATGCCTTGACGTCACTGTTCTAGAAGAAATGGAATGAATAGAACGAGACGACAGGCTAGAAAGAGACAGCATGCCTTGACGTCACTGTTCTAGAAGAAATGAAATGAATAGAAAGAGACACAAGACCTAATAGAACCTCCCAGAAAGTTCCTGTCTTTTTCAGAACGTACCTGTCTTTTCTCGATCTTTCGCTACTCGGCCGCACCTTATATAAAATGCGAGCTAACAGCCGCTGCTCAAGTTAGTCTACGACTAGAATTCGAAGCGATCATTGCGATAAAGTGTGCGAAGCGATACAGTGCGATTATACAAGTGACTGTGTATTGTGTAAGGAAGAGCTATCGAATTTGTACGCGCTTTGGTGTAAGTTAAGTGCAGCTGAATAAAATCTGTCTTCAACGGTTGTCCTCGCATTTTCTATTTAAACCGACCCCCACGCTCGTAACAATATTATGGACTCATGTCTGTTTCAAAGTATGCTAATGGGCCATTTTAATCCGCTGAACATGACATTTATAAGGCGGTGATGTCGGTTATCGCCACGAAATATGGCCTATATCACTCCAAGGCCTAATCTGTCTCTGTATCAAATTTTATTAAAATAGGTCCAGTGCTTAAGGTTAGTCATGTAACTTTGTAAAAGTATTTATAGCGTTAGATGCCTCAATTATGTCACAATGTTATTAAAACACTTTTATACTTAAATTTGTTTGTCTAAAAAATAAGCAATCCTTATTATATGCAATTAGGTTAATCATGTTACAATTTACGCACACACACACACACAGTTGTACATGTAGTGTCTGTAAATATAATCGCATGACCTCAAGACGACGAAGCACTTATCACCGTCGAGACTACCCACTGAGAATTCACGAAATGAAATCGCTTAATCATGAACATTTACTAAGGTCTGAACATATGAGTTGTTTCCTTATCTTTAGTAAATTATGATTGCATCTCTTCACCACTCTTTTCGGAGATGTAGACTGCCAGCTTTGAACAAATTTCGTTATTCTCGCGATACTATACCAGAATTAAACAAAAAAATAGTAAGTTCGTTTTTTTGTTAACCTAGATGGTAAATAGGTATATTGCAACCGACAGTCCTTAGATATCGTAGAGGCTGACATTCATGCCAATGATCTCATTACCACGGATGCCCAAGAACTCAATCAATTAATTCATATTTAAGTAAACCAAGGACTCCGTGATGAAGGCAATGAATTAAAGTAATATACATTTACTACAAAATTAATATAAATACCAGACATTAATGCAATCTTGAAGTTTGTGATAGTAAACTCCATAAAATAAGTAATTCTTTCCGGGGCAACTGTATACACTTTTATAACAAGCAAGTAAGACTAAACTGTGCCAAAAAGGCTATTATATAATCTAAGAATATTTAGATGATAAACAAGCTTGGAAATGAGTTGTTCGCTCAATTTGCTACTCACGGAAACTATTGTTTAGACCAAAATAGACCAAAAAAAGGCCTGCTGAGTTTCTTGCGGAGTCTTCTCAGGTCGGTGCTCAGTGCTAGTCTAGTCTGGAAATTTACTTTTTAAAATTTGTCGTTTTGTAAGTTTTGTTTAAATGGTCTATACAAAATAAATGATTTTTGACTTTGATATTGAACAACTTGGATATCAATGTTCCTTAGAAAATGTTTTAAAATACACTTTGTTAACAATTTTGTAGCGTTAACATATTATAATATCTACCGTATGCGAATGTTCGCACCCGCTCATTAACTACTGCGAGGTTGTCGTTCCCTGCGATATTTTTTCAACACTTATAAGCATTTATCATGCGTTATCTTACGGAACATGTTCCATTTTTCCCCGGAACAAACATCCGGTTGCAGATTACTAACACGGATAAGAATGATTACGTCGAGTAATGAGCTGTAACGCTAGTATAACTTGTATGAGGGCATAAAATGTTTTGCGGTGGGTCATTAATTAAAGTTGTCGGGTTTCATGAATATCGTGATAGTTAATTTTAGGGTTACAGAAAATTGATCTCATTATACCATGTGCAACGAATAAGTGAACTTATGACAGTTCCACGTAGTTACGTCCCAATTGGTGACCTGTACGATTTTATATGTATGTCAATCGACTTTGTTTATGAAGAAGTTACAATCGGTTATACGATTTAATATTTTTGATTTTGTGGAAAGTTTATGCAAATATTACACTTTGGAATAAAATTATTTTTAATGTTTTTTATTATTCATACGCTATAAATGTATTATACATACACATAAAAGACTATATTTGTGTAATATAATGATAATTTTGGATCCCTATACAACACAATTTACATATTGTGTTGTTGTTCATTGAAAGTAGGTAAAATAATCCTCGATTATAAAAACCAGGCTATTTATAGTTGACGTGAATGCAAGTAAGTTTGAACGATTATATGCGATTCGTTAATTTACATCGAATACATACGAATACATTCGATCCCAACACTATTGATGCAGTATTTAGTGTTGGGTGTGAGTGTATTCTTTGCAAATAATCGAATCGCATATAATCGTTCAAATTTAGTTGTATCTACGTCAACTATTATAACCTTGTTTTTATAATTAAGAATAATTTTACCTACTTCCAATGGATAACAACAAAACGTGAAAGTTGTGTTATGTATGAATTAAATTGATTGTTACTTGAAATCGAATAGGTAACGTACTGGCTATGTACCAATACGTTACCTATACTATTTGACTTGACATCATCCTTCAAAGGACCACTTATTCGTTGGACAGATTATTATAATGTATTTTTTTATACACGGCCGTTGTTACCGAGGCCTATGGACGTGTGCAACACCAGGGGCATTACACTCGCGCTGCCGACCCTGTTAAAATAGTGAACTCTCCAGTGGGCTTTGGCTACCCCACTCACCGCTGGGAACATAACACGAGGTTATTATGGCCGCGGTATTCTGTAGGGTGGAGGTACTTCCCCAATTGGACTGAAATACTGTCGTGTTCTACCTCCTAATATTATTATATTAAAATTTATTAATAAAAGGACAGGTTAAGATAAGTAAAGACAGTATGAGTAATAATTACAGTTAGGAAATTCATGCAGTGTGTAAGGACAGAAGCAGGTAACGGGTTGTCTCTATCGGAGGGAAGAAAGAGAGGAAATGATGTAAAAATTAGAAAATATCTCGAATGTGAATATTCATTGTATTGTCAGCCTACAACCTCGGAGCATAGAATGCGGCTATCATGAATAGATTACGATAGCTAATTTTACTCAAACGTTGTTGTTCCTATTAAAATATTAAATTATGTGATAGTAGGAGCATAAAAAAATCTAGTTTTATTCAATCAACAGCATCATCTTACCGTTACTCCAGGTAATTGTAACCGAATCTTTTAAGATAGCCTAACAGAAGCCAGCATGTAAATCAGATTATATGACACATTGATTTCCATTTCCGCTATTGGTTTTCCAATATTTATTGTTTTTTTTTATTTATTTCAGAAGGGATTTGCCTCCTGAGATAAATAACAATAATGTTAATAAATATGTGGGAGTACATGAAGGTTCTCCAGGTTCTCCGAAACAATATTGGTTATTGCTCAGCTTCGCGAGCGTATAATTAATGGTTGGAACTTTCCAATAAAACGACATCTTTATTGACAGACTGTCTTATTTGCACTTAAGTACAAATTCAAACCTTTATTATCCTTTGAAACAAACGCGACTAAGAGCCAATAGGTAACCACACATACGCCACTTGCAATGGTTGGTTCTCGACTGCCCAAGTCACATGGCATCTGACACACATATAACTACCCCATTAGGGTGGGGTCACCCGCTCTTAAATCATAGTACCCTCACTGTAAATAATAATCAAATAGATCTAAAGTTGATTTTAATTCACAAAACACTCTTAAATTATTAAATTACGTAGGTATTAATAGTAGGTATGGTTAAACATAAAGTTCTTAAATAAGCCACAATAATATTAGACTGATATTTTGTATAGGTAATTTCATCTGCGTGAAATTTTGGTCAGTAATGACGGCCATGTTTCGACTACGAATACAAATGATTTATCGTACGTAATTGTACGCAGGCAATGGACAGACGTGATGTGAGTCCTTGATTATTGATGACCCATGTATCACCATTGATGTTCTGATCGTTTTAATTACCGGCCGTGGGAATCGGTTCAATTATTTATTGATTACAAGTGTAATAAGTGTGAGGGCGTTGTCGGCATTCATCGATGGTTATCTTGAGTGAGTTATATTGTTAAGATTCATAGATTACACATTATATTTTTGAACTAATTGTTATTATGTACATTATAATGCACATAACCTGCCCTTCTAAAAATGAAATGTAATGGATATGTAGAGTGATGAGAGTGAACTTAATAAGGATTTTTCTATAGATTTAGATGGAAAAAAATCTTGGATTAGGCATCCACGACTTTTTTTCCGATCTGAATCTATAAATAAAGATACGCATAACCGCACTTTACTTAAGGTTTATATAACTTTTTTAAATCTAGGCTAAGTATGTACATGAAGAACTTACCCATTCAAGAAAATACAGGTGTATATGCATTTACGGCTATTTCACAAATTTTATAACAAGCTTTAATATATTCACGTTAAATTTATTTCCACCGCAGTAATATTCAATGCGTCGCAACTTCCAAATTTAACTCAAGTATAATATTATTTTCATTATGCACATAAAATTCTTAGTGAAATACAATAATAACTAGGTCAAGTAATGAAATAAGATGAATAAAAACTTTACTGCGAAACTCGACTGAGAGCGACTTACCTGGGTGAGGTTATAAGGAAAAATCCAAGCAAGTGAATACCTGGATCCTAGATCCTCCATGAATTTATAGCACAACAAGAAACTTCAGGAAGGAACTGTGCTACGGATTTTTGCAGTTTATAAAAGAAAAGTAAGCTGAAAATTTTAAAATGTCAGCAGGTAAGTTTTTGTACAGAGCGCAACCAGTCAGCTATATTTATTTGAATGTAAATTTTAAGGAGATATAAATCTTGGTTTTAGTTTATTTGTTGAAATAACAGTTACTTGGCTTGTATAAGATCTATGGTTATTGTGTAATCCGAAGACCAAGTGCAGTTATTTTATGCCTTTAATTTTCTGTTGTTTCGTTTAAGTTAGGATGACTTAAACGAAAGAATTTAAAAGCCGCTATACCACTTCCTATGCTATCGACTCATATTAATAATAAAAATGTGAAAGTTTGTGAATTCTGGAATTACACCATAGGCCTTTATCCCGGGATTATTATACGTTCCTGTAGGTAGTGGTAACGGGTACTTAGGTTTATTGATATTCTATAACATAATATTGCTGAAAACTCTCTGAAATATTGTTTAATATAGGTAACTCCTATATATATAATCAAGATAAGAGTCAGGGATTATCGGGGGTCAATGTTGTCATTTATCGAACCCCTATATTAGGCCGCAAATATCAGCTTTATGTGTTAAGTGTTACAGCTCAAGTACGATTGATAGATTAACCACTCAATGTTGGTAGGGATATAAGAAATGTCAACAGCTCTGTGGCATTATGGTGGTACGTTCGACTGCTTCGTCAGGGGTCGTGGGTTCGCGTTTTATTGAAATATTTATATGCGAAAATCAACCATTTGCATTGGTGTGAGGCTATTTGTGTAAAACGTGTATATAAGTAGGTATATTCGCATTTTAGTACTTACATTACAAGCTAGTTACGCTATGCTTACTTTGAGTTTAGATAATGATTTTTCACATGTATCACTTGTCGTACAGGAAAGAATAAAATGTAAGACAGAATAGGTATTAAAATATTAGCTATTCGTACAAATTGTCACTCTTACAGGGAAACAATTACAATTTAGGTAATTTTAATTTTTCGCAGCTCAATTTCATACGAATAGCTACATCGTTTTAGATTGATATTTCTTATTGAATTCGCAATCATTTCGAAGCGCAAGTCATAAATATTAACGAGAAACCATCGCCGCTTACAAATCCGTTCGGAACAAGTACACAAACGTGTATACACCACAATAATATTTTATTAACACGAACGTTATATTTAGCAATAACGCCTACACGAAATTTCGGGCAATTTTTTTTCGCATCGCAAACTGGACACAATCGGATATCATTAGGATTATTTATGTGTGTGTCGTGTCGCGGACGCTGAGAGGACGTGACTTCAATTCCCAACGCCCGTTATCTCGGGCACTTACTTTTCTCATTGATTGCCTTTTTTGGATTTCCGTTCCCGTTTTTTTTTTCCGGCAGTTGTTCCTTGATATATAGTGATATTGAAAATAATTTGTCGCTAGGGTACAGAAGGGTAGTGTTACAATACAAACAATTATTGTCGCTGTCCGAAGCTCAAGCGATTGTGACACCTATTTTTCTGTAAGCGCTTGCTCGACACTTTCGGTAATAGTTCCAATGCGATATTCCTTTTGTGAGAATGTACGAAATTGATTTCTGAAAATGTATTACAATGGGATCTCTTTTATTGTCCATTATTTTAGACGATAAGGTTAAAGTGGATAAAGTACCTTTAATTGAAAATCTTTTTATAAATATTATTAAATCTTTTTCTTCTTTTCAGTCTTGAACTTTCTAAAATAATGTTAGCTTTTCGTTTAAAATTATATATGTACAAGTAAAGGTTTGATTAAAATTACTGTTCATTTGCGAATCATTTAATATTGTTAAAGCAATTGCATAGATAAGTATGATAAATACTAGACTGTATGGAAATTTGCAGATCCCCACGCTATTAGCCCTTTTTCTAGGTCTTCATATATGTACACAAGGCCAAGAAAATAAGTATTCACATTTAGATGTGAAAGTAAGGTAAATTCGTATACTTATTTCTTTGGTCGTTGGAATATTATTGTGGTGCAGGTTTAGAAGTCTATTTATTCTACTGCGACCTAGACCCGAGAATAGTTGTATTCATGCCTCAGTGACATAATACAACATAATACTATTCAAACTCAAGCATTGCTAAGCCTCGGACTTGTCCGGAAGCATATCTGCCAGTATTGTTAAAGTTTAGCTACTACCATCGATAAGCCTTGCGCTAGAATTTCAAGACATGGACTTTGTATTAGTTTATGCCATACAGTTTCGATAGTCTGGCAATGGCGAAACATTGAGCATTCTATGCATGACATTGCACTGACTTGTAGGTACTTATTTTCTTGACGAGCAATAAAGAAAATTATTTTATAATAAATAAAAGTATTATCTCTAATTAAGGGTTAAACTTATTGAATACGTGAAAGTTAAAGCCAAAGTCACAGTTTTTTTTTTCAATCTAGAACATCATGGTTAAATTAATTAAATTAATAGATTAAAGCTAAATTATGATAAGGTTATAAATATTAATAGCCAGAGGCGTGGCGGTAGTGAACGCGGCCGCTACGCAGGAGGTGTGGGTTCGATCCCCGCTCAGTACAAATATCTGTATGCATGAATATGTATATTTGCATTGGTCTGGATGTTTCTATGTATAATATGTATGTATTTTTACAAAAAAAGTATCAAAGTATGTTTATCCTAGATTCAATTCTGGATGCCATAACACAAGTTGATTAAGCTATGCTTACCATGGATATAGATAGCGTTGCGAGAAATGTTATAAAATATTTTTTTTATTTATTCATTTCTTTATCTAGCTTTTACTAAATCTTAAAATGTTATATTCGAAAGACAAACACGTATATTTTAAAATTGTGTAAACTTGAGTGGCGTGTGTGTGTGCTTTCCAAGATGTTCATAAGGTACTGTCTGCTCATTTCTCCTCCTCCAAATTGATTTGGCTTATCTGAATAAGCTGTCTTTTATGGGCGTGACTGTCTGTCCCATTAACCCCGAGAGGAAAGATTGCAACAGAGCCTTGTCTATCAATCAGTAGGTACCGGCTTGCAAGCTAGGCATGGCATGGCATGTTCACAGTAATACTATCTATTAGCCTACATGGTGTAAGGCATGATATGAGTCCCCCAAAAGTTTTGGAAGCGCCTTATACAATAATAAATATCAAGCCAATTCGTACTTATTTTTTGGTTCTTTAGAATGAAATTTGAAACGGAATCGTTTTATTTAAAGCTGTATTTAAATTTACATTACTCGTACACGTGAAATTATATTATTTTAATTTGAGATCAAACTTTGAAAACATCCAAAACACTCCACTCACTCAGACTCATAGCCAACAATATTATGTCTGTTTCAGTTTCGTAGCTTTTTATCCAGTTTTTGAATGTCTGAGTCGAGTTTAACAAAGTTACCAGATTTGTAAAAACTCTACTAAATATACGAAATTAAACAAAAAAAATTTCGGTGAATCAACACAAATTGAGTGAGTCTTAATAGTAAAATAATTTACTTCATTGCATTAACAAATATATGTTAAAGATTACCATTTTGTATAAATAATCCATACTAATATTATAAATGCGAAAGTAACTCTATCTGTCTGTCTGTCTGTCTGTCTGTCTGTCTGTCTGTATGTTACGCTTTCACGCCTAAACCACTGAACCGATCTTGATGAAATTTGGTACAGAGGTATATTAGAGCTTGAGAACGGACATAGGCTACCTTTTATCACGAGAAAGGGGGTTTAAGGGGGGGAAATAGGGGATGAAAGTTTTTATGAAAGTTTGTCATTTCTGAAGATATCTTAATGAAATTTGGTACAGAGGTAGATTAGAGCTTGGGAACGGACATAGGCTACCTTTTATCGCGAAAAGGGGGGTATAAGGGGGGGACTAGGGCCTTCGAATGAAAGTTTATAATTTTTGAAGATTTCCTGATGAAATTTGGTACAGAGATAATTTAGAGCTTAGGAACGGATATAGACTACCTTTTATCGCAAAAAGGGGGTAGAAGGGGGGGACTAGGGCCTTGGGATGAACGTTTGTCATTTTTGAAGATTTCCTGATGAAATTTGGTGCAGAGATAGTTTAGAGCTTGGGAACGGACATAGGCTACCTTTTGCCGCGAAAGAAGAGGTTAAGAGGGGGGGGGGGGGGGTTTATAGAGGATGAAAGTTTGCCGGTTTTGAAGACATCCTGATAAGGGTAAGAAGGGATGACCTGATGAAATTTGGTACAGAGACGGATTAGAGCTCGAAAATGGACATAACCTACTAAATTTGGTACAAAGGTGAATTAGATTCGGAACGGACATAGTCGAGTAGCAAATAATAATATAGAAGTGAGTGAAGAGGCGAGTAGAGATTGTTATAGGGACGAGTGGATAGGCGTGTAAAGATCGAAAGTCGAGCAGAGTCGACTACAGGGGCGAGTAGATATGCAACTAGAGAGCCAGTGGAGGGAGGCGAGTGGAAAGGTGAATGTAGTGGCGAGTAGAGATCGAATAGAGAGTTGAGTTGAGGTGCGAGTAGATAGACGAATGGGTAGAGTCAAGTAGAGAGGCGAAAAGAGAATCGAATGGATGGCGAGTATAGAGAATAGTACAAAGTCGAGTAGAGAGGGGAACAGAGAAATCAGTTGAGAGTCGAGTATAAATTCAAGTATAGCGGCGAGTAGAAAGTCGAGTAGAGAGTCGAATATAGAGGCGAGTAGAAAGTCGAGAACAGAGGTTAGTTCATAGTCGAGGACAAAGTTGAGTAAAGAGGCGAATTTAATGCTCAATAGCGTCGGCTCAACACTAAGCGATAACCGACATCCACGCGGGCGGAGCCGCGGGCAACAGCTAGTAAATAAATAAATATTAGATGACATTCTTAGACAGTGCTATTTAGACCCAAAGTAAGCAAGTTAAATTAGTTTGTGTAATAGGATCTAGACTGCAGATAAAAACATACTTAGATTCATTTTTGTTTTTTGTAAATAGATATATGTAAAAGAACGACATTGAGTCGTGTGCACTAATATAAAGAAATATATTATTATTATATCTATAAAACGCGTGTTTTACTGTAGTTAACTGTATTGTATCCGTCAGATGTTAAAAATACTTATAGCTTCGTTAGAGCCCATAGTCCCACCTGAAAAGTGCCAGATCGAGAGAGATGGACCTGGGTTAGCCGGGGTGCGAGGGTTATTCACTAGCTGCCTCACCTTCGGCCTTGCACTGCGCCCCTCTGGTTCCGAGGGGGGTATCCTGCACGTTAATAAAAAACCGTTTTAGGAGTAGCGTTTCACCAATATGGTGTCAGATCGCCTTACTGTTAAATGAAGCATTATAATTTACTGTACTGGTCGGGATACCGTCGTAAATATCCTTTTAATATTTGTTTTATACAAAGTTTGTGAAGATGTTTGTATGTTTGATTGTTAGATAGATAGATAGAAAATTCTTTAGTTTACACAAATAGATTAACAGTGAGTAGGGTAGCCAGAGCCAACTAGAGAGTTTTATTGTGCTGTCAGTGGGTTCTACACTGACGGCACAGAAACCCTCTGTGTTTACAGGGCGTGAGTGAGAGTCCCCTGGTGTTGCACACGTGTATTGTATAGGTCACGGTAAACATTTTCCATCAGACGGCCCGTGAGCTTGGCTGCCACCTTAGTTGTATAAAAAAAAACATTAGGGCAAGTAGGTAGTATGTTTCCAGTTTATTTTTAAATTGGTAAAATGTGATGTGTTCCAGGCAACTTTGGTACTAAGTAACTCTCGTTTGTTATTCAATTAAACTCTAACAGCAGAACGAATCTGGCTGAAATTTGATATAGGGATAGATCACAGTCTGGAAACAATTATTTTATTGCCGGGAAAAAGTTCCCATGGGCAGCGGGAACGGGAACAAAATTCCACGCGAGTGAAGTTGCGGGCAACAGTATTTAAAATTAACTGTTTTGGGTCTAAATAGTGCTGTATAGAGTAGATTATTTATTGATTTATAATGTTGTAAATTACTTGCATTGTTTCCTTGCAATAGCTTACAAACACTAGAACTGCTGACTGCATTAAAATATGAATTTTTATAAAATGGTCTTGGTCAGAGTTGAAAACTGTACCTTATATCTTCATTGCAATTTGTTGACTAGGGCCGGAGATATGACCAAAACCGGTGGCCAACATCGTTGTGGGCAGAACCGTGGGCCTTACCTAGTGTGTTTACGTATCTTTAACCTCTGTAAAGTTTCAATGGCAAAAATTATTTCGTGTACTTTCTGATAGAAACAATGGATTTACTGTGAAGATATGAAGGATTTTTAGAAAGTAAAAGTATAGTTTAATTTAGTTTATAGTACTTAGAGCCTATAAAGACATTTATGTTGTTTGATGCTAATTAAACAATTGTAGGTACTGAATCTATAAGATACTAACCTCGCCAAGTTTATGCTTGTGTTCGTAATCAACCTGAATTATTTGCCAATTTTCTTTTGCTCTCTATGTAATATCACACAAAGCGAAATAAAAACGTCTTCAAATCCGAGGTGGGTTTGTACTCGTAACTAGGAAAAGTTCCCAGAGAGCGGAAACGAGTCTACTTGCTACGTTATTGTAGAAACTAAAGTAGCGGTGTTTACTGGTTCCCGACGAAACCGCTACGCATTATAAGTCAGAAGTTTAGTTTCGTTTTGCAACTTCTACATGGGTACCGTGTATAATAATAGCTACTTAAAAAATTCTATAACCAAAAAAGTCACTTGTTAATTGCATCGTTGCGGATGGACCGGACTGGATTGGGTCGGAGAAGACCCAATCCGGTCTGCCCCTCTAGACAAGTGGCAATTCGCTTGCCAGCGTTTGATGGAATAGAATGACGAATGTATAGGATTTGACGTTTGTGACAATCATTAACGCATGTCATAAACGTCAAATTCCATATATTCGTCATTCTATTCCATCTAACGCTGGCAAGCGATTTGCCACTTGTCTAGAGGGGCCGGTCCATGATTGCTCATCAAAAGTTCTTCGAACAAAATTTTGGATGATTTTTATAAAGATATTTCAAACTGATGATGGATTCAATTTTTGACAGAATACACTGAAACCTTCCACATTTGCTTATTGACTATGCCGGCTTTCTTCTGGCGTATGGGAGGTAAAATAGCTATCTGAGAGGTTTTATAGGAGCTATGAAAACTGTATAACTCTGAACCGAAAATAGGAGAAGGAGTAAGCAGACCCCAGGCTCCGTGATAAAAATAACACTAAGATGATATTGACTGAAAATATGGATTTTACTAGCTGTTGCCACAGAATACCGTTGCCACAGAATACCGTTGCCACAGAATACTGTTGCCACAGAATACTGTTGCCACAGAATACTGTTGCCACAGAATACTGTTGCCCATTACTATGCAAAATTTTATTATCCCGTGTTAAAGTGGCTTAACCATGAAAGCGTAAAAAGAAATTATTAAAATTAAATACCCGACTAATGCTGAAAAGATTGGAACAAGCTTTATAGCAGGCGGTACCCATTAATTTTTATCGGGTTTGAGATTTATAAATGGGTACCGCCTGCTATAAAGCTTGTTTCAATCTTTTCAGCATCAGTCGGGTTTTTTTATTTTAATAATTTATTTTATTTTATTTTTGTTATGTCATATACATTTTTGTAATCGTCTTCTAGTTTCTTAATTTTTATTTATTAATTTTGGCGTCAAAATACCAACATGTAGGTAACTTTTGTTCATATTTTATTTACCCAAGAAGACTTGGGTTATAAATACCTTTTATATGAGAAATGAATAATTGAAATCCGTATGGTAGTTCAGACGATATGGGGTAATAAAGAATATTACAAACATACATACTTACATACATACAAGATACGCGCGAAAAACATAATTCTTCTTGGCAGTCGGGTAACAAACAGGCATTTCCATTCGCATTTACATTATTAGTATGGACGATTAACGCTATTAGAGCTGGTATTATTGAACTATTTGGAATTGCAAAACTCATAACATAAACTCACGCCTATATCCCCGAAGGGGTAGGCAGAGGTGCTAGCACCCACATTTCGCCAGTTTATGTTTAGGTCCCAATGTTGGCGAGCCTATTGCCATTAACCGGGCACTTATAAACCTGCGATATAAACACACATAACTTCGAAAAGCATCGAAAAGTCATTGGTGTGTGCCATGGAAAACCTGGGATCGAACCGGAGACCTCGTCTTAGCAGTCCATTACCCATACCACTAGGCTAACTCATATCCTATAATGATGTATACATGAAGTACAGTATAATTTCTAGAATCCTCACAGTTATGGGTACTACTGGCACCATGCCGACACCACATATGGCGATTATGCCCAGCAATTTCTAGCTTAGTTATAACCAATCTTGTATCACTCTGGGAAGTTTACAGTATTATTTATTTCACTTCTACCATACATACAAAAGCCTTTACAGGATTAACCCAATGCAATAGTGTTTATATTTATAAATACAAAACTAAATATCTAATTACCAGACCCAATAATACAAGACAATTTAACAAAATACAGGGCAAGACAGTACAATAACTTTAGCTTATTATTTTATAATATTAATTAATTAGTACCTGGATGACCGAGCTTGGCTCGGTATGTTTTTTGTAACAACGCCATCTGTTGGAAGCTTTAGTGTTGTTGTGTCGTTAAAACAGTTAGTTGCTCACATCGCCAATAGATGTCAGGAAGAGTCATATTTCTTTAGATTTTTTTTTAATAAAATGACATTTTGTACACTATAATTCATGAAAATCGTTGGAGCCGTTTCCGCGATTCCAAATATATCCCAGATAAGCCTGAAACTAAAATTTTCTGAAAATTTTGAAAAAAGTTACATTATTTAGTTTATTAGATCTTATGCAACATAAAAAAAATTATGAAAAAAAAATTAAGTGTAAGGCTTTCAGGGAAACAGCCGTCCTATATGTAGGACAGTAGGATAATAAGAGGAAATAAAAGACCATTTATGACAAAACAGAATGTAATCAAAAAGTGTAGTTTATTAGATAACTATTGATTATATTACCCATTGTTATATGTAATTTACTAGATTAACACTACCTATGAATGATATGTTTCAAAACACTTGACACACACTCCAACATCACATTTCTTGCAACGTGTCAAACATTTTTTGTGACATTGACGACAGTGTGTTTGCTTCGATTGAGGAATAACCAGATGATTCATTTGGTCTTTACGACTATCAGCATGTTCATGATGGGAGGGTCGGCTAGGCCCTCTTTTGGCATTTTTTCTGTTTGATTCAATCAAAGCAATTGCTACCCTTCTGCGAAAGCCAAGATGATCCAGTTTTCCATGATTTATTTTATATAACTGCCATGCATTATGTTCGGCAAGATCAATCATGTGTGTGAGCAACGGCATGTACCATTTCTTACCTCGTATACCAATTCGGTAATGTGAAATATTTTCATCAGACCGATCCACTCCTCCCATATATTTGTTATAGATGGACGCCATATGTGGTTCTTCTATGACAATGTTTCTCTTTTCACTTTGTGAGAAGCGTTTGGCAGATTGTTTAGGATTTATTCCTACAGCATTAGAAGCAATACTGAATATATTATTGTCATGCCATTTAGCAATAATGAACGTGTTGTCATGTGTCGTTCTGTAATCGACAGCACCACGTTCCTTTTTTTTCAGTAACTTCGATGTAATCAGAGGACAACTAGATGTCCTGTTTTCTCGAACTGTCCCAGTGCAATGAAGGCCTTTCTTTGTTATCTCTTCCAGCAAGGGCGTCCCAGTAAAAAAATTATCAAAAACTACGTGGTAAGGAAGGTCGAAGCCACGTGAAATCAGCACATCGCAAAAAGTGAGAACAACGCTTGCACCCAGCCCCAATTCTTTATATATTGGATTGCACATAGTTGTAGCACCTTGGTATGGTTCCATCCATAAAACATACCCTAACCGTGTAGCACCAACCCAAGCTTTGAACCCGTACCCAATAGGTTTACCTTTTATGTGCTGTTTGCAGCCATGTCTACCACAGTAGGGGATCATGGCCTCATCTACACTGTAATGCTCTTCAAGAGGAGAAAACTCTAAGAACTTTTTATTAAGAAGTGTAACTAGGGGGCGTACTTTTGTGTATTTGTCTTGCAAATCCACATTATCATTGACATGAAGGTGGCGAAAAATAAAGTCAAATCTATCCCTAGTCATAGCCGAGCTGATCAATTCATTCTTTGTATCAGGGGAGTTTTCCCAATACATTCTTCTACGGGGGAGCCATGAATAACCACTAACCAACAATATGCCGATGAAACATTTCATATCTTCAGTGGTTATGTCTCCAGGCAAATTCTTTTTGACAGCATATTTATTGCTCTCTGACACCAACAACGAAATAACATCTTCATCTAAGAAGTTTACCACTCAATTGGGCGCTTATCTTGGCAAGCGCCTTGAACATCTGGCCAATTCACGGGATTTTTTGCCAAGTCCCGTTTTCTCCATGCGTAGGTACGCCTACGTTTAGTTCGACCTGTAGAATCAGAAGGTTCTTCTTCTGTATCACTCACCATAATCTGCCCTTGAATCATTACTTCAGCCGGTTGAAGCAGAATGTTTCGTGGCAAATTATTCAAAGTTACATTATCTTCTTCACCCGAATCTTCGTCAGTGAGACAGTCAGGATCAACAGGAGGAGGTAGAATACATATCAGTCGTTCTCTATAATCTTCTTCATTATCAGAAACATTTTCTAAAGCATCTAAAATTTCATGCGCAGCTAACGGTCTATAAAGAAAAAGTTGTATTATTGTACTAAAATCATGTATATTATCCTACTGTCCTATATATATTACGCTAGTATTTGTAACAAGTTATACGTAATTTATTTATATTATTTTGCTAGAATATTTATTTAGTACAAAAGTTAAGGTTATCAACTAGATATTAACACAGAAAAAAACAACTCACGAGTAAAATATAACTTTTTATACATACCTGTCATTTGCCATGTCTGCAACGCACTGTTATTACACACTTATAAGGTAAAATATAAGGTAAAAACTGTTAAAATAACTGTCTTTTTATTTTTTCTAATAAAGCTGACACGTTTCTTACTGCAAATCATAAGACTAAATAATCTTAAATAAAGAGGGTATTCTGATATTTTTTTTTATTTCTACTGTCCTAAATATAGGACAGTAGGCTTATCTGGGATATATATATAAATATATACTAGCTTTCGCCCGCGGCTCCGCCCGCGTGGATGTCGGTTATCGCGACCAAACATAGCCTATGTCCTTTCTCAAGGTCTAATCTACACCTATACCAAATTTTATCAAAATCGGTTCAGTGGTTTAGGCCTGAAAGCGTAACATACAGATAGACAGACAGACAGATCTTGTATATATATATATATATATATATATATATATACAAGAATTTCTCGTTTAAAGATAGAAGATATATGTCAGTTGACGGAATTTCTCTTTGTGTTCTATAATTAAGGTTAACGTCCCCTCATCGTATTTAGCAGAAGACAATGATTTATGATTTTTATCAAATCCAAAAACAAAGCCTCATAACTTTTGCTTTCGGATATATTACATACATACATAAACTCACGCCTTTATCCCCGAAGGGTTAGGCAAAGGTGCTAACACCCACATTTCGCCAGTTTATGTTTATGTCCCAATGTAATAGGTGGCGAGCCTATTGCCATTAACTGGGCACTTATAAACCTGCGGTAAATACACACATAACTTCCAAAAGCATCGAAAAGTCATTGGTGTGTGCCATGGAAAACCGGGGATCGAACCCGAGACCTCGTCTCAGCAGTCCATTACCCATACCACTAGGCTACCGCGGTGGCGGATATATTATGTATGTGTTATCATAGAGTTCTTCTAGGTATTATTTCCTTCGAGTAAGCTATATGAGTTGAGATATGTCACGAAAAAGTGTAAAGGTGGTATTTAATACAAGCATACGTTATACTAAATTAAAGATGCACTTCAAGACATACACATTATAAGTAACATAGTAGATGCTAAATTGGGCACATGTATATTACACCAAGAAAGGAGGCAGTACAGTATAGTGCCAGGCACAAGTAGCCAGTACTGGTTTTCAACTGGCTCTCAGCGGACACATACGTAATATTTGTCTATTTTTATTTGATATTTTCTAAAGTTTACGCGAATATCACTCACTACACACTAAATAAAACACCCACTTTTTAACGCAGGGTGACTAGTGAATGCGATTTAAGAAATAAATCGTGGTAGAATCCGTTATAAAGTGGTTTTGTTTCAACAGATTTTTATAGTCTTACAGATTGTCATACGATCCCATGATAGTGTATGTGAAACTTCGGGGTAATCACGCGTGGCATTACAGACGCGATGTGCCGCAACATAATGCTTGAGGTATTATACTAATCATTGGCGTTATATACTAATAGAGCAGATCTAATATCAGATTATATCTACTATGCGTCTTTGCATGCCTGTGGCAATCGAAGTTCGAATTCAATAGTAGGACATGAAAAGTTACATCCAAAACTTGAAAAACAAGGACCTTGGATGGTCACGCACAGCCAGTATTTTAGTTAGATGTATCTCCTTCTGTGTGTTTTCATTTTACAGAATATCTCGTTAGTTATGTGGAATGTCACTCAAAATGAACTTATGAGCGTTTTCATATTGTCTGATATCCGATATCGACATCCGATATCGAAGGAAGTCAAATGTATGACAAATGTATCTGTTTTGCACATTCACCACACATTCACTTTTTTCAACACCACTGGATAGCAAAGAGACTAAAACAGCGACTGCAAGCAATTTTCGACCTTAATGACATTTTCTTAGTTGCGTGTCTTTTCGCGTTAATTGATGACGTTGATCACGAATAAAAGATACTATGTCATGTCAATAAGATCGAAAATTGCTTGCACATTTTTTCTTTTTTTTTTCATCTCTAACATCCTTACCTAATCTGTGCTTTCAAGCAAATGGCCGCATCGGACCGATTTTATCAGCTATATGTGAAAACAGCATATGGTGTTCTCACATATAACCGTGGCTTTCGGAGGTCGGCTATCGGCATCCGACACCGATAACGGACTAACGATGTTTATACCATACTGTTTTATTGATTTAATTGTATTATCGTCCGATAGCCTGTGGTGTGGCCCTAGAATAGCACCACCCCATCTCCTCCCGTGGGTGTCGTAAGAGGCGACTAAGGGATTCAAATACCGGAGGATGGGCAGCAGCATCTTTCCGCGTACTAGCCACCAAACTGCGATCGCCAACCCGCCTGCCAAGCGTGGCGATTACGGCATAACCCCCCATGATGAACGAACCCAACAAACGGCCCCTAGTCCCCGGCGGCCCCGCTATTCCTGGCTATGGTAGCGGCCATGGTAACGGCGGGGCAAGGGGTGCGAAGAATCCCCGGCAGATGCCAGGCTACCAACCCCGACGACCTTTGGCCCTGGCAACGTACAACACGCTCACACTGCGAACCGACGAGAAGCTCGCTGAACTCGAGGAAGAATTGAGCAGGTTACGGTGGGATATCGTAGGATTGTGTGAAGTCCGGAGAGAGGGGCAGGACACCATGATCCTCAAATCCGGTAACTTGCTCTATTTCCGGGAGGGCGACATACTGTCCCAGGGTGGTGTCGGGTTTATCGTCCACAGGTCCCTTGTCAACAACGTTGTCCAGATCGAGAGTGTTTCGACGAGGGTAGCGTACCTTATACTCAGAATCACCAAACGGTATTCTCTGAAGGTCATACAGGTACACGCACCGACCTCGAAACACCCCGACGACGAGGTGGAGACTATGTATGAGGATATCTCTAAAGCCATGCATAGCTCTCGAACACACTATACCGTTGTGATGGGGGACTTTAACGCGAAACTGGGCAAACGAAGCGACAACGAGCTGAGAGTGGGGCAATTTGGATATGGAAAGAGGAATGCACGTGGCCATCTGCTGGCCGGCTTCATGGAGAAGGAGGGCCTTTTTATGATGAACTCCTTCTTCAGAAAGCCGGAACAGCGTAAGTGGACATGGCTACACCCTAACGGTGTCACAAAAAATGAGATTGATTTCATCTTGTCGACGAAGAGGCACATATTCAATGATGTCTCCGTGATCAATTCAGTAAAAACAGGAAGCGATCACCGGATGGTAAGAGGCACATTGAATCTTAGAACAAAGCTCGAAAGATGTCGACTGATGAAGTCTACGCTCCGACCAGCACCTACCTCGCAGGTTCGACGACTTCCAGCCTCCCGAACAAGCCGGTTTCCGAAAAGGCTTTAGCACCATAGACCACATACATACGCTGCGACAGATTATACAGAAGACTGAGGAGTATAATCAGCCACTCTGCTTGGCGTTTGTGGACTATGAGAAAGCCTTCGATTCGATCGAGACCTGGGCTGTGCTACAGTCTCTCCAACGGTGCCAAATTGACTATCGATATATCGAAGCGCTGAAGTGTTTGTACGAAAACGCCACCATGTCAGTCCGCCTCCAGGATCAAAGCTCAAAACCTATCCAGTTGCAGCGAGGGGTGAGACAGGGAGACGTTATATCTCCGAAACTGTTCACCGCCAGCCTGGAAGATGTTTTCAAGCTCCTGGACTGGAGAAGACTCGGCATCAATATCAACGGCGAGTACATCACTCACCTTCGATTCGCTGACGATATCGTAGTCATGGCTGAGACCTTGGAAGACCTAGGTACAATGCTCGAAGACCTCAGTAGAGTCTCCCAACAAGTGGGCCTCAAAATGAACATGGACAAGACGAAAATTATGTCAAATGTCCATGTCGCACCCACTTCTTCTTTAAAGGTTGGAGACTCTACACTCGAAGTTGTCGACGAATATGTTTACCTGGGACAGACAGTCCAGTTAGGCAGGTCCAACTTTGAGAAAGAGGTCAATCGTCGAATCCAACTCGGCTGGGCAGCGTTCGGGAAGCTTCGTAATATCTTCTCGTCCAAAATACCGCAGTGTCTCAAGACTAAAGTCTACTATCAGTGTGTGTTGCCAGCGATGACCTACGGAACTGAGACTTGGTCCCTTACTATGGGCCTCATAAGAAGGCTCAAGGTCACCCAAAGGGCGATGGAGCGTGCTATGCTCGGAGTTTCCCTGCGTGATCGAATCAGAAATGAGGAGATCCGCAGGAGAACTAAAGTAACCGACATAGCACTCAGAATCGCCAAACTTAAGTGGCAGTGGGCGGGGCACATAGCTCGTAGAACAGATGGCCGTTGGGGCAAGAGAGTTCTCGAGTGGCGACCACGCGCCGGAAGACGCAGTGTAGGCAGGCCTCCCACACGGTGGACCGACGACCTGGTGAAGGTCGCGGGAAGGGCATGGATGCGGAAGGCGCAGGACCGGTCACTGTGGAAATCCTTGGGGGAGGCCTTTGTCCAGCAGTGGACGTCTTTCGGCTGAAATGATGATGAATGATGATGATGATCGTCCGAACTAAAGGTGTGTACCAAATATTAGAACAATCAGTCAACAGGAGTCATTGTAACACCTTGGTACTCCCCCCCCCATACTAAGATATTAAGATCATTTTGAGTACATTGCTAGTCAAGATAGATCCTGCACTTTGAAGTTCCCTTCAGATTTCTTTCGTTAGGGTTAAACGGCGAAACTGAGGAACAGTAGTAGTAAATCATTTAAGAAAACGATGTATTACTGTTAAGTAATTTAAACAAACTTCTGTTCTTTTCTGTTCTGTGGCTCAACGTAGTCACGCCAGTCCATTGACCTACTAAAGAAGTTATCTAGTTAGATGTATCTCCTTTTTGTGGATTTTTCCTTTTACAGAATATCACGTTAGGTATGTGGAATGTCACAGCAGTCGTGATAGGATTAGCTGTCTTCGTATTGGTACTCAATTAAAAAGCGCGGCGTTAAAAATACGTAGGCCGCTATTACAATAATAATTTAAACAAGAATAGTATTTTGTAGAACAAACTTCAGCTGCGTGACAGCTAGGCTGAAAAAAACAGACCCTGGACATTGAGGTGAAGGCCTCAGTTTCGAGGAGGTTTTTACCCAAGGAGGATGATGATGAGAGTTTATTAGAACAAAGAAGGCTCATAATAATGTTAAGGGGCATCAACGAATAATAATATAGGTTTATTAATATCCTATTTCGAATCAATAAAGTGCTCAAGACTAGACATGAACCCGCTACCAGTAACCATACATTTTTTAATTTTTTTACTACTTTACTACCAGAAAATACAAACATGAGCACGCCTTAATCATTCGAATTTCAACGTCCGCTTGACGCTTTAAATTTAAAAATTCGATACCTGTCTAAATTTAGATTTCAAACGTCTATTATTTTTAATAAATAAACATAAAGCATAAACATAAACTCACGCCTATATCCCCGAAGGTGTAGGCAGATGTGCTAGCACCCACAATATCAATATAAATATTGAAGTGTATGGATATAAAATAATGGATGTTTTAAATTTAAATTTCTTGAACATCAAAATAATAGAAGCACAATAGTAGGTGAACCAAGTTAAAATTGCATTTACCAACCGCGTACTGTGCGATTTCTATTGTCACACCAGGTGAGGACTTTGGTATCCAAACGACGCGATTTAAACTCACATTATAAACTTACATCATTCTATTAAAAGATTCTGACTTAGAAGATAAATCGATAGCAATGAGATTCTGATAAATAGACTAGAGGCAATTATTTGGTAGAATACAATGATCAATGATGTTTACGATTCTCATAAACGTAATAGCGACAAAATACGCGTCAATCAGATACATTGATTATTCTATTCTATTGTACTAATAATTGTGCCACTAGTCTAGGGGGCTAAGCATTGTTTTTTTTATATCACTGAGGTGGCAAACAAGCACACGGTCCATCTGATGGAAGTGGTTACCGTGGCCTATGGACGTGTGCAACACCAGGGGAGTCACACTCGTGCTGCCAACCCTGTAAACAAAGAGAATTTCTGTGTAGAAGACAAAGCAGGAATAGCCTTTTGTATTCCCACTGATAGTACATAAACTCTCCAGTGATCTCTGGCTACACTACTCACCGTCGGGAACACAACATGAGGTTATTAGGGCCGTGGTATTCTGTAGGGCAGAGGTACTTTCCTAGTCGGACTGCTCAATTGGACGAATGTACCGTAAAATATAAAATTTCATATCATTGTGATAATACTCTAGTAAAAATAAAACAAACTACGAAGATTTATACATTTATCATTGATCAGTAATAATATACTCGAAAACAGAAGTAAGTTTGGTACTAATTTCAACAGAAACTTCGCGAGACTGAGCTAAAAATCTGTCTATAAATAAAAGGCTTGTGCTACATTTTAACTGAAGTAAAACGGTGTAGTCTAAGAGAATAGAATCGAATACATACATGGGTATTCGCTTTCTTCTATATTGGTTTTAGATGTAGTAGTTAAAATTGACACGCTATAAATGTTAGTTTTCACTACCAAAACGATAACGCTTTGTTATTGCTTTGGTTTGAAAACGATTTTCTTGATTTTCTATTTTTACTTTGTATATGCATATAAAGGAGCTGCTTTGTCGTGTAAGAATGGAATTGCCTGAAAATAGACTTATCGATTTTAGTTAGGGTTATTTTGATATTGAATGTCTAACTGGTATTATTCATGATAATATAGGAAGTAGTTTTTGCCTATAGCTTCACGCTCGTGGTATTTAAAATGTACATGTTTATAATCAAGATTGTTCTCAATGCGATACGTAAGGCCGACATATTTTCACTTCCCACGCTTTGATTCCTTTACTTTATATAATATTAAAGTTCATTTTGTCTTCATTTACAGAACTTCATTGTAATAATATAATACCAAGGGTTGAGATTACGATGAAAACATGACTGAATAATATTTTTTCGGAACAAGATGATCTGAGATATTGAGTGGGAATTTTATTTTCTTTCTTTTCACAAAGCTAAACCCTTATTAGCTTTTACAAAATTATAATGAGAAATCGTTAAAATTAAAAAAAGTATTGCTTGCTTCTTATACTTGCTACATGAGCACGTCTTTAAAATTTACGATTCGCAGGATATGAACAACATCGGGAAAAATATATATATGAAACTTTCTGAATAAGGTTTTCATTCTGATCTCACTGAAATGAACGTGGCTCCTTTTAGTTTTTAAACTTCAGTAGTATTCGTTTTATGTCCTAACAAAAAGTACAAAACAATGTATAAAAGTACATCAGACCTGAACCAACATTTACGAACAATAAACCAAACTATCTACATTTATTCAGTATTATCACAAAGTAGAACAACGGGCGGTAGTAGCGGCAACTTGCGGTAGTGAAAATGCGTAAAAATTTTGTACGTCAATTGCAAAACTCAGGTATCGGCGTCGTCGTAAAGGCGACGCTGGCAACCAACTTTATTAGTATTAATAAATGCACTCGTTACTTACTTAGAAATTTATTGCTGTGCTCGCACCTGTGGTTTTGTACACTTTGTTTTGTTTGGTAACTTTCATCTGGTACGGTAATTTGAGTTATTTGAAGCGATATGATTATTGATATTAATAACCATGGACGAATGAGTCATCTGTGATCTTTGGAAGACTTAAAGTATTGTGCAGTAAGAGTGATCAAGCAAAACTCCAAGGCTAGCCAAACCAATAGACATGGTTAGAACGACCCCGGGTTCGTAAAAGCAAGGTTTGGGTGTTCACACATGACTAAGTGCAACGTTAAACCCAAGTGCCGGATAACGTTACCGAATTATTTGTATATCAAGTGTCACTATTGGATACGAAGCTTTAATCGTTATAATTTTTTTTACCCTTATTTTTATTTCAAATTGTTTTTAAATAATATATCGTTTTAATTGTATAACCTGAACATTTATAAAATTCCGTTTTCACAGAATCAAAGAGGAATAAAATCAAATCCAAACGTAACCATCAGAATGGGAGGAATGCCAATTGTAGGTAGTTAGAAGAATATGACTATATAAGCTCTGAAATTGTGTGCTAACATTTTGAGATCGGGACAGACGGTGCAGGGTTTCCAATTAGATCAGAACTTGCAAATTGTATAGTAATTCAATACAGTGTGATTCCGGAAATTCCCATACTGCAAGATACTAAGGCGTTGATCCCAAAAATAATAGGCGCACTCTAGGCTCCAAAATGATTTAGGTAGATCAAACACATACAAACAACAACAAAACATGAGCATGATTATGATCAAACAAGTCTGAAGTAGCACTATATGTATACCGAAATTGGTTGCGGGTTTGGGATCATTTTACTAGCTTATACAAAACACCCATCATTTGGCAAACCGAGTTTCTTGCTACAAACTTGCCGATCGTGCATTGGGTCATAGGGTACCAAAGGTGTAGATATACTATTTCGAAGCAATTAAAACTTCCACTGGGGCTTAGGTTGTTAGTGAAATTCGGACCTTTTGTATTGTTCGAATCACAATTGTAAGTAAACAAAGAGTATTAAGACAAAGGAGCTCCATTTGAGAACAGTATTTAGTGCAGATTTTCAGAGGACTAGTTCTTTGGAGAGCTGTAAAGAACATCCGTTGCACTGAATAAAAACTAACTTTAGTCGAAATAGTTTTACTTGTTTAACTTTTATTTTGTTTGTATATAGTTTTGTGCAGATCGTTCGACTCTCGTATCTTTGTTTTATACACCTACAATGTAAACAAATTCATTAAGTCGGTTTGTTTCTGAGTTGAGTCTGTTGCACCAACTATATTTGGTATAAAACAGTTGCAGGTTTATTTCGTTTACTTTTTTTATTTAGTTGTTGAATTCTCTTTATTAACTGTTAAAATTGTTCTGAAAAGTTTTCATATTTAAGTGTACACTTACATTTGACGTCAAGTTGCCGCTTACAAATCATTTTTAGAGGACTATAAATTCATTAAATCGATTTATAAGTCGAAATTGATTAATTGATTATAGAATACTAGCTGACCCGGCAAACTTCGTACCGCCAATATTTTTCAGCCCGCGTGGCGTCAGATCTCGTTCCCGCTGTACCCTCTACTATTTTAAACATGTATTATACATATAAACCTTCCTCTTGAATTACTCTATCTATTAAAAAAAACCGCATCAAAATCTGTTGAGTAGTTTATATGTGTTAGTAACAATGATCTTACAACTATGTTAGTATGTTAGTAGTAATGTTAGTATTTAAGCATACAAAGGGATATAGGGACAAAGAAAGCGACTTTGTTTTATACTATGTAGTGATTTTTAACCGATTTCCCAAAAAAGAGGAGGTTTTCAATTCGATCGGTATTTTTTTGTGACACCGATTACTTTTTTAGTTCGATGCGGAGTTAGGGGGAGACACACAGAATACTCTTCAAAATCAAATAGGAAATGGGAAAGAATTGCTTTTTAGCTATTTTTAGGACGTAGCTGTGACATGGTAAGCTACATTATGATTGTCAAGGAAGTATTGGAATTACCAAGTCTTGAACTATGGAGGTAGACAACGAGACTACTTAATTACATATAACACTAGCGATTCGCCCCGGCTTTGCTCGGGTGGTAAAAAAGATCCCGTGGAAATCCAATATAGCCTATGTTACTCAGGGTGAATGTAGCTTTCCCATGGTGGAAGAATTTTTGAAATCAGTACAGTAGTTTTTGAGTTTATTCATTACAAACATACAAATCCTTCCTCTTTAGAATAGTAGTGTAGATGAATGTCTCGTTTATGTTATTGAGATCATTATGTCAATCTTATGAAACAAAACTCAAACACTATGGTCAAAGGCATGCTGAACTACATTAAATCACTAATTGGGGGAAGCACTGAAAAGGAAAAATTAAAAAAAATACGTTTAAAAAAACCTACTTCAAAAAATCTAAAGTATAAAATAACTTAAATAACATAAATGAATTTCCAGATTTACTGTTCTGTTAGAAGTCGAACATACAAGATAGGTACGCGCGAAAAACATAACCCTTCTTGGCAGTCGGGTAAAAAATCAGGTTACCGCATTCAGTCATAATATTAAAATGACTAATATCACAGAATAAATAATAGTACTGCTAATATACATAAATCACTGTCTGTAAATAGCTGGTTTTAATTAAAATTACAACAGTGATTGGCGCTATGATCTGTACAATTAGCCGCACTGATGCTCCACGTCCACACCAAAGCGGGTGCATAATTACCTCAATTATTAATTGTGGCGTAACTATTAACGTCTCACGCTGACGTGCCGGTGGTACAAGTTGGATCTACGGTCACGCACGTGCTTAACAAGGTACACTTACGTATTAGAAATTATATTACACTATTTTTTTTCCTTATTTAATACAATTTGAAATAAGTCAACTACGCTATTAGAAGCGAACAACTAAAATATATATGGCTGCGTATAAAACATATAAAATCTATTACAACGATACTATAACTAATTAAGAAAATGGGAATTAACGCGATCATGGTATAGGTAGGTACTTACATACCTTTGATTGTCTGACGTTTCGACCAGGTTTCACTGGCCGTGGTCATAGGCTGGTCAGCCATATACCATGTATACCATGATCGCGTTAATTCCCGTTTTCTTAATTAAAAGAAGATTTTCAAATTTCCGAAAATTCACTGCTCAATTTAAAAATTAGTATCACAAATACATAAAATTTTGAATTGATTTACCATGTCACGTATGAATAACCAGGTAATCAAAGCTTTTTTCCAAATTAATTAATTAATAATAACTCTCCAATTATTTCATATAAAAATTTATCTAAACCCGACTTGCTGTGGTCGTACTGCCGTGGTACTTGTCTACCTTACATTAACCGGGGGCACGGAGGGAGAGCAGTCCTTGTCCGCAGTAATGAAGCCCAGGCACCCGGGCGTGCTGAAGCGGCTGAGGCTAGTCGCCCAAGGCGACCAGCGTGCCGAAGCTGCGGCAGCGAGCATGGGTGTCGGCAGAAGGACTGCACTTCCCGTAACGCCGAAGAAGAGCAAAGCTAATGCATGCCTGCATGCATGCTTACATGCCCGCAAGTCTACTTATATGCCAGCTTGCAAGCTTGTTTGCATGCTTGCTTGCACACTTACCTGCATGCTTACAGGCATGCACTTGTTGTAAGTTGTATGGCAACGTATATTTTGTAATCAGTAGGACAATTTAGACGAAAACAATAGATCAATCATTCAATTTTCATGGT
Source organism: Eilema caniola (assembly GCA_949126895.1). NCBI lineage: Eukaryota > Metazoa > Arthropoda > Insecta > Lepidoptera > Erebidae > Eilema > Eilema caniola. Next base: position 10,450,710 of record OX421481.1, on the reverse strand, counting down.
CGTTTTTCTTGTACCCGACTAGCAACAATGCTACTTACCTCATGCAAGTTCACAAGGCTTTCGATTGTCGGGCTTGTGTCGTTTCGGAATTTTGATAATCGGAATTCATATTTATTATATTTGGGATTATCTAATAATAATCCCAAATATAATAAATATGAATTCCGATTATTAGAATTGTAATGATTCGGTATCTTGAAATTCGAAACTTGGACATTCATAGTTTTAAATATTAGGGGTTTTAAAATTCGGGTTTTCAATAAATAGGATTTATGATAAAAAATTCCGAAAGTCAGAAATCAGATATTTCTGACTTTCGGAATTTGAATCATTCAGAATTATAAAATTCGGAATTTTGAAAAACGTGATATTCGGAAAAAAAGTTTTTCGTATTTATGTAGTGTACCCATTTACTTTTCTGTTAGAAGTTAGTGCCTAGCCCGAGATTGCCTAGCAATTGATACCAGTATAGTAGTTCAGTCACCACAAACACAGTTTACAGTTTTTAAAGTCTGTTTTTAAACGTAGTTTATTTTTTATTTTTTACTATGTCGTGTTTGTAATAGGTTGTTCTTAAAATTGCATTAATTTCTTCCTTTCCTTTCCATAATGCTCTCAATAACATAAACGAGACATTCATGCTATATTTAATTATGGGGTTCTCTTGTTTGCCCTCATAGTTCAACACTAGATAATTCCCACACGTGCTTAAAAATCATAATGTAGCTTACCTAAGTAGTAGTAGTTACAAAACTAGCTAAAAAAGCATTAATTTTTCATTTCCTATTTGATTTTGAGGAGTTTGCTGGTGTCTCTCCGGAGTCCAAGTTCCAGTATTGATATGGGACCCCCTGTGAGTTATACTAAACCCAAGGCAAAAATAATTTTTGAAATTAGTTCATACAAGACGGAAATATGGGACAACATAAAAAATAAGTCGGTGAAAATTTTAAAATAAAATAATACAAAAATGTTCATAAAATGAAAACTACTGGAACAAACTACATAAAATTTTCATGAGACCAAATGGCAACTATTTCGGATCGAACAAAAAAACAACATAAAACGGATATTAATCTCAGAGTAATCGGTGTACATACATGAAAAAATATCGATCGAATTAAGAACCTTCTCCTTTTTAGAAGTCAGTTTAAAAGGTGAGAGTGCAGCTTTATATTTTTCTTTTCTTAGTTACAACTACTTGACACTATCAATGGAATGGAGAGTAAGTTTCACTTTCCTGAAACACTATTGATAGTGCTACGGGTTATAGTAAATACATTTACAGTGCCATTGCATTTGCCAGTAGTTTTACGGCAAACGTTATTTCCTGTAACACACGTGGGCTATCAAGGTTGTTGAGCACGAATAGACTCAACCTGGAAAGTTCCACTATTAGTTATCTACATTATGACGTGACTATCTGGATTGTATCCAAAGTTTGCACGTTGGAACCTAATCCATTCCATGATTTGATAGATTTCTACACTCTGACACCAGCTGACACTTTGACAACAACAAAAAAAACTCTGACACTCTGACACCAAAAATAAATATTATATATTGGTCTAGGAAGACCCTCGTCCATTAATTAGCAGCTGAACCGGCTCAAATTTCAACTGAGGTTGGTTTAGATCCTTAAGATATTAGATGGCAGTACTGTCACATAGTTTAAGCAAACAAACATCGTAACCCTATTTTAAGTACTAATACCTACTGGTGCTAACGCTCCTGTTAATTGTGTAACAGTATTGTATTAGTGATAGTGTTCGTTCAATATTCAGTAAAGGACATGAGATGAACTCTTGCTCGAGAGTTTATCATCGCCCTGTCACTCCACAGTTATTTATGGACCAGTAAACTTGGAAATATATTTTCCTCGGCGGCGGCCGCGCGTCCATTTCAGGTTAAGCCCCTTGGGCCAGGCCACTAGACGAGTCGAGTGTCATAAATTTGAAAACTGTTTCGTGAAAGCGAAAAAATGAAACAAATATTTGACGTTCACTCCGGTCTGATCTTCGATATGAGCTCGGCTATCCCGCCATGAATTTACGACTATTTACAAGCGAATCGAGTTAAACGCGTACATAAACTCGGTGATATTGCCTATGAATATGAGCATAGCAGTATAGTAAAAATATTTACGTGTTCAAATGTCACGAAAGGTCTTACAAATTGGAAGAAATTGTTTTTAAATGTATTCTAATTTTATTTATGATGTACATACTACGATTTATGCTCACACATAAGTATGAATCGAAGGTCGCGAAAATTTATAGCACGTGCATTACTACACTTCACAGGAGTAGAACAGAAAACAAAAATAACATCTAAATCTACCTACATACATGGGTGCATTAAAATCTCCATTATATTATACATATAATACTGGTAAATGGACTGAAGAAACTTATTGTCTAAATCATTTTTATCCTAGCATTTTTGTTTGGCTTGGTTAAATGTGACTTCTGATTTAACCAAGTTCCAACATTGGGAGAAGTCTATGTCCAGCAGTGGATTGCGATAGACTGGGCTAATTGATTGATCGATTGAAAGTTTTTCTCTAGAAAGCGAGAGACAGCCAAGAGAGGTTCACACCCTACACAACATGAATGATGTATGTATGAATATAATGTCTTTTGGCATCTGTGTATTTGAGTACGCATGTATAGGTAAAGGTATAAATAAAATATTGACAAGTACCTTTATTCGCATAGTATACACATGACCTGATAATGAGGATAATAGAATGTACAGTCGACAAAGGATATAAGTATAGACTGTAAAAGTTGTAAGAAAAAGTGTACACTTATATCCTTTGTCGGCTACATGCATGTTGATCGGCCCGCAAAAGTTTCATACAGTATATGTACACGTCTTAATGAATGACTTACTTTAGAACCTACTGACCTATTCTCAGTAAATAAAGCTTATCTTAAACATGTCAGCTGGTATAAAGCGCGATGCACACATCCACTGTACACGTCCAACGGACAAAGCTTTTATGAGTGCTTGTCTTTTTGATCATCATATTCTTTTTAATAAGTGGGCAACGGAGCTTTGTGAATGCGCCATTTCTTTTTCATTACTTCATATCAGCTTCTTTCCGTGCAGTATTATCACAGAATAAATATGGTACTGGTATTATATCCCTGCACTCCGAATATTATTAAATTCACGAAAGTAACTTCTTCACATCACACGTCATATTGATGTTCTTAAATTTAATGTTTCTGACCCTTACTAAGCAACATTAAAATGAATTTACAGTTTCTTGCTTGTATTTAAATATGTACCTACCAACACCTATGGGGCCCGAGCCGATCTTAACTGCCACGGTGCACCTGCTACATTATTGGACGAGGATTTGGTGCAAGCTTTATTCTCGGGATTGAGAGGTCTTCTGGCAATTGCTCCCAGAAAAGTTAATTTACTAAAATTAAAAATAATAAGCGTGGACACAATAATAAGGCTGCAAAGTACAAAAGGATGATGATGACTTGTATTTGAGGACATGTTTTAACACGCCGTTTGGTCTATATAAAGTTTGTACAGAGAGGCATCTGTGTGCTATAGCCCTAAGAATAGGGTACGCGAATGTAGAGATTACTCCTCACAATCAGAGGGTACTAAAATAATTTTAACGACAGTTTGATTACTTTTATCGCAAGTTTTCGCTTGAGTTGTCACGTTTTCAAGCCATTAGTTTTATGCGAATTATTGCTAAGGAATTGCTTATTTATTATCAACGTTCGCAACGCAGAACATTATTTATCGACGCCTATTTTAGTTAACCGCCGAGAAAATTTGTCTGTAATCAGCTTCTGGACATCTCGGGTCCACTTTACTTTTGTTTGGCCATTTGTCAAATTTCTTAATTCAAGTTGCTGTTGATTTAAGTCACTCACACAAGTTTAAGTTCACTGAGTTTCTCACTGGTATCTTCTCAGTAGAACCAACTTACCGAACCAGCTAAAGAATCATTTTCGAATGATTTACTTACTTTATTTAATAATATTTTAATGATTTAACATTTTAATTTTAATTTTTAATTTTTATTTAAAATTTAAAATTTTGACGTTCATATGTGCTCTTTATGTGCCTAAACTGAATAAACGAAATTGATTTGATTGATTTGATTAATTCTTTGATTGATTCTTTGAGTCAGTTGCTACATGATCAAGTTGAATTTTTTTTTTGTTTGTTGCATATTTTTAGACTATTGAATACATAGTAGCCCCAATACTTTACCGGTATGAACTTTTGCTGAAAAAAATATTCAATTTTTTAAAAGTATCTATATTAGTTATAATTAAAACACTAACATATTGTTTTTTTTTTTCATTATAAAGTTAACATTAACCGAAATCAATGGTATTTCTATAACCCCTGCAGTCAAGTTAAATGGTTTTAATTAAGAGTAGATGGGAGGTCTCAGAACCAGGACCCCTCGATCGTAAGGCCGATTCCTTAACCACTAAGCTAAATAGATAGCTTTACTGTATTTGCTTTGATATGGTCACTATATTAATAATGGTCACACTATTAATATTGAGACTAAACCTTTCAAGGCAATTAGCAAAAATGTATTTTATTTTTATCTGCTTTCATAATACATTCTAACAATATAAACTATAAATGCAAAGAAGACCACAATACATATAAAAGTTAAATGGACATACAACACATGTGAGCAACTTGTAAGAAATATTTTGCGAAATACTCAGAACAAAACTGAGAGATAACCTTAGGAGACTGACTATATGATGTAGAGGACATCGCAAATGTGGACGTGATCAGCGTTACTACTGTCTATACTCCGCAAAACTATAGTAGCTACCAATTTTAGTTGCTAACTCGAAACATGTCCGAAAGGAAATGTCCTCTTTCTTACCGCTTATTAGTTTTTGTCGACGAAATACACTCATTGTCATTGGGGTCCGCGTAAATGAGGTTTTTCCTTTAATCTAGTTTTTGGGGATGCTTTTACGGAAAATGATTAGTTTGAACCTTGTATGGGATTAACGAATCATGGCTCTCTTATGTTCAGTGGAGTGGTTATGTTTTGTTCTTATGTTTTCTTCCATTTATACCGAGTTTTGTAAGTAGAATATATAATATACTCAGCGTCGTATAAAGAAAGAAAAAATATGTTGAGTAACTGCTATCATTATGAATATGTTTTCTTTTTCTTCTACTGAAACTGGTTATGTACCTATGTATGTACCTATCTATGTACCCTAGTTTCGTGGCTGAATTAAAAAAAAAATTACATCACTGTGATAATTAAAATCTATGGTGGTAAAATAGAAGGTAATATTGTTTGATAAAAAAAGGATATTATAACGTAGACGAATTACTTAATGATAAAAATGCATGGTCATCTTAATCTCTTACTTGTTCGCATAGTAAAAATGTTTGAAATAAAACCACATTTAATAAGAAAGGATAATCTTGTTCACTGAGTTTCTTGCTGGTATCTTCTCAGTAGAACCAACGTAACCAAACCAGTAAAATAGAATCATTAATATTATTTTAGTTATTTTTTGACTTAATTGTAAAATGTTGACGTTCATCTGTGCTCTTTATGTGCCTAAACTGAATAATTGGAATTGATTCTTTGATTTCTTGGTAATTAAAACCAAGCTATGGTGTAGGTTTTCTGCTCATAGAATTGGGAAATCAAATGTTAGTCGCCAAGCCAAACCTATAAAAAGGTGCGAGCTTTGGATGAAGCTGGGATTGACACTTGGATGGTGAAAAACATTTGAAAGTTTTTTAAGAATATTAATATTATTATTTACTTTTTTAAATATTAAGCTCAAACAATTTATGACGCATTTCAACTTTTAGAAATAGTTTTGGTTTAATAGCTCATTTACGTACTACTAATCACTACTCAGAAATAATCTGTATATACGTGCATTTTGTGTACCGATAAGTCTTCAAACGTGAAATGTATGTGAGGTCCTATGCAGCGAGCAGACAATGCGGGTGGGTGGGCAAGATAACTATGATAAATGACTGTTTTGACACCCAGCCCCGTCTATACTGGATCGATTGTTTCGATAAAAGTGTATACTTCATAAATCACACCCCCAGTTTAGACTCCTTATAGATATGGTCTAAATGTGATAAATATTAGACTGGATTTCTAGCAAATTAATATTTGCTTTAGAAGAGACATAAATCCATCACAACGTATACAGTAAACCAACAAAATTTTCAAATATTGTTTACGCCTTATAGTCAATTTCATAAGTAGTTTAGTAAGTGGTAGAACCATCTTTTACCATGACTGATTCTATCAGGAGAGTATTTAATTGGAAAATCATATCATATTAACTAATATATTACATATCGGAAAATTATCTAATCATATTAACATTGTTCCCAGTTCCAAACGAGACTTCGACTTCAGAACACTGGCTCCGTTTACTTCTTCTCTGTTTTTTATATATTTAGCATTTATTTATAAAAATATAAGTATCTATGACTTTTACAACAATTAATCTAATGCAAGCATGAAAGATAAAATTAATAAACAATAATAATCCCGCAAACATAGTGTAGGACACCCAACGGCCAGGTGGAAGGACGACCACATCAAGGTCGCCGGGAAGCCTTGGATGCGGGCTGCTTTAGATCGGTCATTCTGGAAGTCTATGGGAGAGGCCTATATTCAACAGTGGACTGTGTGTGGCTAATATGATGATGATGATGACATTATAATCAATTATCATAATGAGGAAATTATATACAAATATAGTAGTACATTCGGCGTAGTCATCAATAATACCAAATACAAGCAGTATTACAGCCAATTTCGATGTTATTCCGAGCCACGATGTAAATGAATCATAAAACCGGTACAGGTCTAAAATTTACCCGCAAATTCGACCCGTCTTTTTTCGTTCTTGATCAAATATAGGACTTATATACTTAGGGTTTTAGACTGATACTGTCAAAAACCAAATTACTACCTTAACCCTCGTTTTTGCTCCATAAAGTAAATAGTACTTCAATAGGATACTTGAGTCGCCGCAAAATAGCTTAACCAGCCATTTAATTGACTGCCTAGGCTGGTAACTAAACAGCGCCATTCAATAAACGGCCTGAATGATATGCAGCATTAACGTTTATTACAACATTAATAACCTGGCTGCCTAATACTTAGACCATTCGTAAGATGGGGCGCACCTCCCCAAAATAAGACAGAAAATTACATACATACAAACATATACTTTCCATTCCCTTTTTTTTTTTTTTTACTTGCGGGAAATCCCCACGGATACCCACCCCTCCGGAGCCGGAGGGGGAGGTTATGTCGGACTCGAACCGACTAAACCGCACGCCGTCTATGGGTCGTAGTGCTAGGCCGAAGTTGAGGTTGTCATGCGACATATCCCTCGCACCCCGGCTGACCCAGGGCCATCCCTATCGGTCTGGCCCTCCTCGGGACTTTCCATTAGGTAGAGGTCCAGTAGGTAGAGGTGTATTCGCAGAAAATTAGAGATAGGTTTATTGAGAAAGTTACGCAATCCGACTTGGTTATTTTTATTTTAAAACCATGCAGAAATAAGTCATTTTTCTAACTGTTTAATTAAATAGCTAGGCAAATAATGAAACGCCATTGATCCATGCTATTTGCCTAGCCGTTTAATCAAATGGCTGAAACACCATTCAGACCACTAATTGAACGGCGCCGTTCAGTAAAGAGCCTACATTGTTAATGAAACGGCTGATTGAGCTTGTTGGCTGCGACACTTCTACTAAACTAGCAGTGAATACATAAATAACGGTATCATTAACTCACTTCATTTTTACTCAGTACTTTTATAAAGATAGTGTTATTAGTTGTAGCACTTTATTTGAAGCAAAAATTGTGGAAAGCTATTGTAATTACTGTTAATTAAAGAACAATAACTGTGAGTTTTACTTGCCATGTTCTTTTCTTACTGGCTATACCGACTTGCGATTATGGCTATAAATATTAATGTAGAAACATTAATCTTTATGTTCACAAGTATTAACGTTAGCTAGTACCTATTTTTAGCGTTAATTATTACCAACGTATTCTACTGTGAATTTCAACCTTTTTTTTATCAATGCACAAATGCACGTATTTATGAATTTTACTTCCATATTCTCGTTTTTATTGAATATCATTATGATATCATTATATTTATTGGGTCTCATTCTTTAAAATTCTTGTAAAATTTCAATTTCATATCTTCAGTATTGCTCAATCTTACAATACAATATTACAATTCTGCGGAATTTTAACCGTTAACTATGGACGTACGGTCTCACAGACAGCTTGCAATTTGTGATTCACGTGCCCCTCTAATCCCGCGTACCCCCACGTCTGTCGGTCTCAGTAGCTTCAGTATTAGTGGTAAAACGTCTGTTGAGTAAGGAAATTTAAATTGCCAGCTGTTTATTTCGTAAATAATTTCGCTTTAAATTTTTATACCGGTCTGTGAGACTGCATGTCCACGTTTGTGTGATAAATTGGACTGAGTTTTAAGTCCTGATATGCCATTTAAGAAACCATAGTTTCTAAAAAAAATGTCTGAAAAGTGCCTATTATTGTTATATGGAAAACAAGGACATATTCATTTAAATTACATATTTCATGTATGAACATTTTGTAGCTAATAAAAGGAATAAAAATAAGAATCTGCATAATACTTTCTTAACTAGATAGAATACAGCCTTTAAAGGTAGCGGTCTGTGAAACCGCACGTCCAAATGTGCGTAACACAATTTTCATGTCCGTAGTTAAAGGTTAACATTAAATTAGGAAAAATAATACAAGATTAAGATCACGAGATGTGTCTATTATCACCGCCAATATATTGTGTAATCAAGTAGCTATTCCCAAATCAACAGTACCAGGGGGCCTGCAGTTTGGCCATAAACGTCGAATCAACGTGATATAAGGTCGACAAACGACGCCAGTACTCGATTTAGTAAGAACAAAGAAACCGTTTTCGCCTACTTTTCTTTTGTGGGGAGTCGCAGACAGCTCGCACTCTATTACAGAGCCATTCATTCGCTCAAATGAGCCGCTTAATTTATCTTTTCTTTATTACAAATAATCGGTTTAAAAGTTACAAAGCCTTTTTGGAATGCAACAGAGATTCGTGAAAGCGATAATGGCTGGGTATTGTACTCTTATTTTTTTGTTTTAATGCTGGGAATTCAAGAGCAACGTTTTTGATTTTGAAAACAAGTGTGTAGGTATCACACTATTAATAATCCATTTTGTCATGTACCTAAGTATCTGAGTCTATAATTATTTCTGCTTAGTTCAGTTTCAGTTCAGTTTTAGTGTTGTGATAGTTTAGTTGGTCAGGGTATTTTAGAGAGAGATAAGTCGCGGTTCAAGTCCCGTCCATGATGACTTTTCTGATCTATTTTTTATTAATTCTTTTTTTGTACACATAAATGACATTTATACAAATAAATGAGATGTAATGTATGAAGGTGAGCTTTAAGTTGCGTTCTCTTCCAGCAAATTCGGGAGTGCAGAGAAATCTAAATCTATGGAAGCTGCCTCAACATTTTATTAAATTGATGACTGAAACACGGCACTCAAGTAGAATACTCATTGTGGGCGATTAGAGTACAAATTCTTTCTAAAAATGCTTCGCAAACTTTCAAGAGTTTTCATAGTTAGCTAGTAAGTTGTTGAAGTAAAACTTGTTTGTAAAAAACTAACAACACCAGCATAAGAATCTTGTGCAAGAGCTGTTTCTACACGAGAAAACAATGCATACAAATATGAGTTAATTTTACACTGTGAAACTTTTTCATTTCTGAACAATGACTTCTATAATAATATACTTCTATAAATAGACAAGCTATTGCTGTTTCGTACAAAAAATGTGTCATGGTTTCTGCAATGAGAATGGGTTTCTGGGTGAGGTGAGAATAAATTTTGAATGTCGAATGTCGAGCGGGACACAGAAACTAGATTAATGAGATCATGTTTTTTGACATCATATGTACCTCACGCTTTTTTGCAATTATCATCTGTATAACAGCAACCCAAACTGCTTTATTGTCATCGGTCAAATAGTGGGCTTAATTTGGGGTTGATCTGTGTTCATTCTGCTGAAACTCATACCGTTTTAAATTCTCAACACATCCCGATTTTTATACTGTCTTCACTCATCCCACTTTGATATTAATAAATTGGCTGTGTGATATATAGGTTGTTCTTTAACAAGAATTTAAATGGCAACACCCACACATATAAAGCACACATATATACAAATTTATGTATGTATCATACATGCGTACATTAGAGAGGCAATACTTAGTACGGTTGGCATCATCCCATCCCTAATCAGATTTGTAGTATTTAACGTTCTAAAGACTCCGTATGACAGCGCTTGAACGAAATTAAGTTAATTTTGGAGACTTCTCTTCTTTGTCTTTGATACCGTGTGTATATGTGTGTATTTTATTGCATAAATAGGGGTTTATTGTACTCATTATAACATTTGGATACGAATGTTACAATAGAATTTACATATTAGTTAAAAAAAATGTTCTTTTTTTAATATTTTACTAATTAACGAAGGATGCTTTGAAAATAATATAAATAATGTTTAAGATCCTTTGGTTATTTTAATTAATTACATAAATGAAGTTAAAGAGCTCGCTTGCTTATATGAATGGGATAATCTCAGAAACTATTAGTGCGATTTGAACAATTCTTTGAAGTTCAGTTTTTATCTATTGAATTTACATCTATTTATTTTGTAGTGTAGAGTGAATTATTACCTAGTAGGCAAGCAAACGTGTTCAATAATCGACCATATCGTCATTCACCATCATTTAAGATACTGGTTCCACGCGAGTCTATTAGTAATGGAAAGTTACACTCATCTATAATATAAAAATGAGAAGCTGAATGTGTTGCTAAGTGCAAATCTCGAGAACAGCTGAACCGGTTCCACTAATTCCTTTTTTAGAATATTCCTTGCAGTACATGGATGGTTCTTACACAAAATTTAAAAAACTGCCTGAAAAAGTTTAAAAACATCACTTTTCTATACTCCTAAACAAACGATTCGTTATTTAAAAGTAAATTTGAACTTTAATACCATGACACAAAGTTCAAGTGTTGCAAAACAATTGACTGACGCATAATGGCTTATGGGTGCTACTGGGTTGAAGTATGCGACGGGTAAACCTGGGGCGGTTCGGCTAATCACCAATAAAATACTATACCAGGATTTGCTGTATTCGTAAAACTAAATGTCAACTTATTTGAATTCCGCACAAGAGAACGTCATAAAGACAAACTATGAATAACTAAAAGTAACAAAATGTTACATCAGGCGGGCAAAAAACCCTAAATAACTTTAAAAGTATGGTAAAGACCACTACTTAGCATCGTGTACACCTATATAGCTCACTATTTATAAGCTCACCCATTATTAAACCTTCATACTGGTATGCTATTTATTTTATACCCATATCTATTTATGTGGTACATATATTTATATATTTATAATACGTTACGTATAGCGGTATATTTATTTTATTTTCTACTTATTTTTTACTTTTCTCTCTCTTTATTTCCTTTTGTTTTAGAACACCTTATATCTAGTTTAACATATGATAACTACACTATAATTTTGTTTTATCACATTACTGTCCATCCCAAGGTTGCCTGGAAGAAATCGCTTCAAGCGATAAGGCCGCCCATTGTACATTCAATGTATACATGCTACCTACTTGTCTCTACTGTAAATTTTATGGTGTACAATAAAGTATTATCTATCTATCTATCTTCACCAAAGTATATTTTGTATAGCGCAGCGAATTTTCAATAGAGTACCTACAATAATTAGAAATATACAGAAAATCAGCCTCAGATGCATGGCTCGAGTCAACAATAGTGCCCGGAATACGGCAATAGGCTCACCCCCTATTACGTGAGTGTAATTCACCTCTGCCTAACCTTCTGGCGATAAAGGCGTGATTATATGTATGTATGAATATTATCTGTCATTAACATACAACAAATCTCTTTATGATATTGTATGCCAATACCTATGGCTGAACATGGCTGAGCAATTTATGTAAAACAATTTGAATTTGTTCTGTTGTGGTGACCAACGAAATCATTGTCATGCATTTAATCCGAAATAAATTAGAAGATTTATAAATGTATTATATTTTATTATCTCCCAATAATTGGTCAAAAGTCTAGTCTATTGTAAAACTTTTATAAGTTGTTGCCTCACCAATTTAAAGGTCAATTGTGACTTGTCACACTCTTTTCACGATATTTTTGTAAAAAAATGTATTTAAGTCTATCCTTTGCTAATTCACACCATCTACAAACTGAAAGGGCTATGTGTAAACCGGCAACAACCGTAAACTACCTCAATTTATATCATCATACATGCATGCATGTCTAGCTATGCCTAGTTTTGACCTAGAGAGCGCTTTATATTATGTTCTAGAATATTATTCTCATTATAAGGTATTGCAAAACTATTTTACCTCCAAGACAATACCGATAACACAAGTTTTGCAATGATTTACGAACTTACGAGTAAGTATTTCAACAATAGTATTGAATTGGCGACACACTCAACTAATGTTATTTATTGCACAAGTTAGTGGGACATACTTTGTACTACATTGTTTGTTATTGTATTATGGAAGTTCGTTTGTTCAAGTATGTTGGAAGCTGCTGACGGTGCCAGGAGTACCAATTGAAAATAAAGAATGAGCTGTAATTTTAAATTGCAATACCATGCTGCAATAATATAAATGTATTATTATTATAATCCTACTATCCTACTAATCGATTTGAATAAAAACAGTTGAAAGTCTCTAAGTTCACATAGTAGGGGAGGCGACGATACTAAATGTGTAGTGACTCGAGTGTCACGGAAACCTATTAGAATTAGTGGAGTAAATGATAGAAAGAATAATAGTATATAATATTTCCACTTTTAGCGGTGGGGGAAGCATCTACATAAAATCTAAATAAAAAAATAACAAATCACACATCTTAATTACCGTTTTGTATTATTTTGGTTTTATTTAATATTTGTTAGTTACTCTGCTATGTTCAAATCGATTTAAATTAAAAAATTAAATCGCTTTAGGCGGGGTTTGAACCCGCAATCTTTGCCTTACAGAGGCAATGCTTTGACCACTAAGCTATTAGACCTCGCTCTAACCAATTCAAATTTCTTCTTCTATATCTGTCTTTGAAGCGACGAAAATAATCCTACTAGTATTATAAATTTGACAGTTTTTGTGTGTGTGTATGTTTGTTATTCAATCACGCTGTAACCGCTGAACGGATTTGGCTGAAATTTGGTACTGGGATAGCTTATATTCTGGAATAATACATAGGTCGGCAATAGGTTTTCATGGGGTCAAAATTCACCCCGTTCCCGCAAATCATGGAAACCAGGGCTACAACTAGGTCGAAGCCACGGGCACACGCGAACAGCTAGTACACGATAAACTATGCAGTCTCTTCTAAACAAATACTTAGGCGGAAAGACTATAATTATAAAATTTAATAAAGTATTACTTTCATATTTTACTTATTTCAGATATTCTAATATGCCCAATTTAGCTCTTCTAATGGTCTCTCTATTTCTTTTCTTTTTATTTGAGTTAAACCCTAGCGAGTATGGGGACAATGATGAACCTTTCAAAGTTTCTACACAATTAGATGGATGATATAGGATGGCATAGGGGCCATGTAAACAAAGAAATCTGTAAACATTACATACAAATATTAAGTTGATATAGGGGTAGATTAGACCTTGAGAAAGGACATAGGCTATGTTTGGTCGCGATAACCGACGTCCACGCGGGCGGAGCCGCAGGCAAAAGCTAATAAATAATATTTGCCATGGTACCATGGATAACAATGAATAATATTTACCATATAGTACTCTCGACATAATATTACTACGGCAAATCAAAATTGCCACAGTACCATTAATAGTACCACGGAAAACAAACGCTCTAATCTGCTTTAGCGATAGTTCTCAGCTACATATTTTTAGTGAAAGCCTGCACCAGATCATCTGTCATCAAAGAGTCTTGTACCGGTTTGCATATAAGGTTAGCCCTAAAGATCTTACTTGAGCCTAATACGTAGAAAATATATTTTTATTTGACAAAAAAAATAACAATCTTCTACCAATATATGTAAAAGTTTGTGTAAACTACACGTTGAGATGGTTGGGTGTTCGTAACTCAATAACGTGTATGTCATTGAATAGATTTAGATGAGGGAGATGAGGAAGATATAAGTGATTCTATTCTATTCCACCAGGAACCGAAACTGGGACATGAATTCACTTCAGTGAACTAACAAATAATATAATATTTTTCATCGCGGGGTAAGATTCCTGTGTGGAAGAGGAACGGAAAGAACGGGAAAGCAGAACCAGAAAGTTACACAAGTTACAAACTCTTTAAAAAAAGCCAATGAACAACGAAAAGAACGTAACGTATATGTCGCCGCCAATTAGCTTAATGTGCCGTTCAATTAACTGCCTGAATGGTGTTCAGACATTTAATTAAACGGCTAGGCAAATAGCTTGGATCGATGACGTTTAACTACTTGCCTAGCCATTCCATTAAACAGTTAGAAAAATGACTTATTTCTGCTTGGTTGTCAAAAAAAACCTAACCTAACCTAACCAAGTCGGATTGCGCAGCTATCACAATAATCTGTGAATACACCTCTATCCACCCCCTCGGGGATTTACAGGTATATGTTAGTATATGTATGTATGTAATTTTCTATCTTATTTCGAGGTAGTACCCCATCTTACGATTGGCCGAAGCATTAACCAGCCAGGTTATTAAATGTTGTAATAAACGTTACGGCTGAATATCATTCAGGCCGAATGATATTTATTGAATGGCGCCGTTTAGTTAACAGCCTAGGCAGTTAATTTAACGGCTGATTAAGCTAGTTGGCAGCGACATATACATCAAATCATTTGCTTTAAATTATAAGTTTTTAACTAAATACACAAACAAAATGTATTACAAAGCAGAGTTCTTAATTGAGCCAAATGAACTGTTTCGCTCCAATGGTTATAAAGAACATTATACAATCTCGTAAATATTCACTCAAGATGCTTGAATAAAAAAGTTATCAATAAACCAGTCAGAGATCAAAGTTTGCTTAAGGTAAAGATAAGCCGATCAAAATAATTTTGATATAGCTTTGAAGTCGTTGGCTTATAGAAAATGTATATAAGACACATTTTCCAATGACTGACTTCTAATAAAATAAGTGCTACAAGCTAACTTATTCAGTGATAATATTATTATGAATGACAAAAGATTTCAATATAAATTTATAAATGCCATCTGCTAGATAAATTTTAGTTGAATTTGTGGTACAAAATTGACTATGAAAAATAAATGCGATAGTGCTACGACGAAGATCGTTAGGCCTACGGCGTAGGTATTGGCTACGATATTTTATTATAATAAAATTGATCAAGCGTTGACCAAGCTACAATATTTTCTAAATTTAGTGAGAAAGACATAATAAAGAAGCTGGTTAGTCTGATTGCTTTGTTGATATGCAAAGTATGTTCAATAATAATCATCTTTGTCTGGGGTGGGGTGCATCTGAAGTGCTTACCCGAGATCCGGCAAAGATAAAAAGATCTAATATCAAAACTAAAAAGTGATTTATTTACCCTCTTTTTTGCTCGTGAATACTATGTCTTAACCTCACAGGAGATTAAATATGGTGTTTGACGGACTCGAACTCAGCTTCGTCACATACAGGTTTTTTTTTTTACGTGCCGGAAATCCCCACGGATACCCCCCCCCCCCCCTTTCGGAGCCGAAGGGGGTTATGTCAGACTCGAACCGACTAAACCGCACGCCGTCTGTGGGTCGATGTGCTAGGCCGGAGGTGAGGTCCCTCGCACCCCGGCTGACCCAGGGGCATTCCTCTCGGTCTGGCCCTCCTCGGGAGGGGGCACCACGCGGTCCCCGACTCGCCACCGGTATGGGGGGGGGGGGGGGGGGGGGCGCATCGTCCTACGATGCGCGCCGCCGCCGTGGCCTGCTTCTGTTAGGGTGACGAGCGGCTCCACCCGTCACCCTCAGGCCCGCGCTCATGGGGGGCGGAGGTCGGTTTGCGCCCTTCGACCACCGAGCCGCCTTCGAACGCGGCCAGCGATGTCCGCGAGTCTTTCTCGCTCGCTGCGCCGCCGTCACATACAGGTTTACGCGATTCTAAAACCTAATTCAGATCTATTGGCAAATAGATTTCATAACATTTTCACAGAACTTTACAGAGATAACTAATAATTATATTTTTAAAAGTTGGATTTACCGAGCGTTGCAACTGCAAGCCCTGTACTGAGTTATTTTCAGAAAAAGTTTTTAACTACCTCACTTTGATCACCGGATTTATTTATAATTACTTCTCGGGAAACTTAATATCATTACTCTGAGCTCGTTTTTATAGTTTTAGAAGTGGTTTTTAGGGTATATCCTCATAGCTCATCAAATTTTTTTTAGATTTGGTAAAGCCGTCCGTCTGTCCACCTGTGTGCAGCACCAAAACCTTAAGTTCTAGAACGATTTAGTCACTATAGTCATGAGCTAGTAAGTAAATAGCATAGAGTAATCTTCAAGCAACCAGTATACATTTTGACATTCCTCAATCAATTATTTAGCCTATTCACACTCATCCGGGGTCCGATATCCGATATCCAACATCCGATATCGGAGGAAGTCAAATGTTTGAGATATGTATCTTTCTCTCTCTCACATTGTCCGGCCCGATATCGGTAATCGGAGCCAACACCACTGTTTTTGCCCGATATTGGAAGACAAAGAGACTAAAACAGTGACTGCAAACAATTTTCGACCTTAAGGACATTTTCTGAGTTACAATTCTTATCGCTTTAATTGATGACGCTGATCACGAATATTAGAAAAAAACTCGATACTATGTCATGTCAATAAGGTCTGCGTGCACTTTTTTCTTTTTTTTACTACCAGAATCCCTAACTAGCCTGTGTTTCTGAGTAAATGGCCGTATCGGGCCAATTTTATCTGATAAATGTGAAAACAGCACAAGGTGTCGGCTATTGGCGTCCGACACCGATATCGGATATCGGATAAGTGTGAAACGCTATAACAGTTCACTACTGGACATGCACTTCTCCTCTAGTATACGAGTACCATAGCAACTGTTCATTTATCATCGGCATTCAATTTTACGGACATAATACGTAGAATAATACGTTAAGGTGGCAATAGGCAGGTCAAGTGGAGTGGAGTATGTTTGTAACGAAATGGCTCAAATATTACTGTGCCGGTTTTAAAAATCCTTTCATTATTTGAATGCTACACTATCGCTGATTAATATAGGCTATTTTAATTGCATGAAAAAACACTACGCGATAAGTGACATCCACGCGCGTAGAGCCACGGGCAACCGCTAGTGGAAAATAAGACGCCTCCTAGACAAATGTACTGGCGACCAGAAAAAAAAAACGGCTAAAATCTTAACACATTGTAATAGAATGTGAACAAACGAATGTCAACCCCTATTTAATTACAGCAAACGCAAAAATCATGGTAGCTCGACGCCTTACTCAGATTTATCACTCTCACTTTACAAGATTACCAATACGACAGTGACGGATTGACTCTTCGACATTCACTATCTTACTCCGACTTATTAGATCCTGTATTTCTATCTCTCACTAACGTGTGGTAATTAGGCGGCACCTGCATTTGTTCAGGTCACTAGGGATATTGGCGAGACTATCTAGACGCCATGTTAATGCTATAAGATTGATGAATATCAGAGACAAAAGTTTACCTTTATAAATAGCGGGATAGTTGATTAAATTTACGGTAAGCTATGTGTCTCTTCTTGTCTCACATTTGTTGTCTAATATATAAAAATCGCATGTCATGGGATTTCGTAACACTCCTTCAAAATGGCTTGGACAATTATAATGAATTTTATTTGTACAAGAATAGGAACCTCCTGAGGAGGGCCAGACCGAGGGGGATGGCCCTGGGTCAGCCGGGGTGCGAGGGATATGTCGCATGACACCTATATAGACCTTCGGCCTAGCACTACGACCCAGAGACGGCGTGCGGTTTAGTCGGTTCGAGTCCGACATAACCTCCCCGGGGTGGGTATCCGTGGATATAATATATGGTTATAAGTATTTTACATCCACCTACGTAGGGTAGGAGTTATAGGTATTTCCGTATTAACGATTATAACTTAACCGTCATTCACTGACATCCGTCAGTTAAGTCAACAGGGGGTACTATACATGCTGATAGACAAAGTTCACTCTAATATAGGCTTTCCTCCCGTTGTTGGGAGGTTAAATAGCAGTCGCTTCCGTATAAGTTCATCGCCAATAAAATAACAGAAAATAAAAGAATTGATTAAAAACTAGTTTTACTATCCAGGCTTTGAATTATTTATATTTTCTATTAAAACACAGGTTTGAAAACCCAGTAATATTCTGGCAGCTTGATTAAGTAAACATGACGAAAGAACATTTCATTCTAAACTAAGCTATACACTACCATGCGCCTCAGCAAACAAGTCAGGTAGAGCAACGTTCTTAGTATTTAGTTATGTTTGTTTAGGATTGAAAGCCGTTAAATATTCTTGAACTAGTCCTGTCACAAAGAGCTCTCTGTGATTGGTAAATCCTGAGCCTGAATGCGATATTTACACTGCTCAAGCCAATTGACCGACTCGCCGAATAATTCGATTAAATTCTTAGATACTAACTCGTACATTGCATTCGCTTGTTTACATTTGTGAGTTGAATTGAATTGAACTATTAAGTAAACTCGATTTAGATAGGAAACGTTTTTGAATCGGTTCAGGCGGGACTCGAACCCGCGACCTTTCCCTTACAGGGTGACTGGCCTAACCACTGAATGCTTAAAAAAATCATACAATTGTTTGGGCGGAGTAGTAAAAAATTAAAAAATGGTTGAAAAATCACTCATTGTTCCCGATAGTTCGTGAGAATCTCGGCAGACGGCTCCACCGTCGCCTCAAAGACGGATATGAGAAGAAATTTGGATTAGTTCGGGCGTGGGTTGGTAGCTCAGTTATCGGAGCAGTCACCCTGTAAGGGAAAGGTCGTGGGCTCGAGTCACGTCTGGACCGATTTAAACCATTTAATTTTTTTTTATATATGACGGCGCGTAAATAATTATTGTGTGATTAAAGTGAATGAAATTCACTCTGGCGTAATGCAATACTCTAGTGCTCTATGGTCGAGTGTGACGACATTATAGTCCTACCTCCTCGCCCGTATATCCACATGTATTGTAAGTGCTGAGAGGCCCCAAACCCGAAGTAGACCCCGTGTGTCTACAAATATATAGGACACGTCAATTTGATTTCACCTTGCCTGATGGGAAGCTGAAGGCAAAGTCTCAGGAAAGAGGGTCATCATTACATACACGTACTATGTTCATAATGGTGACACTCAGATCATCAGGCCGATCGAAATCGATTTTCAAAATTTAGCATGTGGAATGCTTAAAATTTTTCATTTAATTATTAAGTAAACTGTTTTTGATTTAGTAAGATGGGATGAAATTGAGAGTCCGGCTAAGATTAGATGCTGTGGCATGGCGGTAGTGCATTCGACTGCTACGCAGAGGGCGCGGGCCCGCCCGCTCAGGACAAATATTTGTTTGCATGAATTTGTCAATTTACGTAGGTCTAGGTTTTTTTGTGGCCGTTAAGCTGTCAGTCCTGATTGTTTTTTGAACATCTAAGTCCATCGTTACATATAGGGGAAATGAGTGAAATAGCTCACCATTACAACGGATCACCCGTTCGGTCAATGAGTCCCCATTGAAAGTAGTAAAAGGGATCGATTTTATAGAGCACTAGCTTTTGCCCGCGGCTCGACATGCGTGGATGTCGGTTATCGCTATAAAATCGGTTATCTTTATAAATTGTAGCCTATGTGTTATTCTGATGTATAAGCTATAATATTGTAATGTTTCATTAAAATCCATTCAGTAGTTTTTACTTGTAAGAGTAACAAGCATCCAACCATCTATGCATACATCTATACTTACAAACTAGTAGGATTATTTTCTCACACACTTGATATCTTTTAAATTTGAGGAAGAAGTATATTGATAACCGACATTACTAATAACCCCCCTAACCCCTCCATCTAAGTTTATATTTGCTTGTCTTAGGCACTTTATTTACATCGGGGGGTTGTAATGGACAGAATTCGAATCCAAACCACACGATGCCGCCTTACCACTTAGCTAGCGAAGATGTACTAAAATTGTTTTCGAATATATTATGATAACAAAATATATACAATACAATACAATACAATATTCTTTATTGTACACCATAAACAATTATTTACAAGAAAAAAACAATTACAAATTATGAGGTAGTACAAGTGGCGGTCTTATCGCTAGGTGCGATTTCTTACAGACAACCTTTAATGGCATTAAAACAGAAAAATAAACTCTAATTTCTTCATAATGTTATTACTAAAGACTGAGATTTTGTCTTTTATATTCTCAATAATGTTGAAATAGAAAAGAAATATAGCTTACAAAGATATTTGTGACTAATCTCGATAAGCCTTACCGTTAAAGCCTTATGCCACTAAAGCCTTAATTATGGATTATCACAACACGTTTTAGAGTAATCCTTTAAACAGATAAGCTGTAAATTT
The DNA here is from genome assembly GCA_949126895.1 of Eilema caniola. NCBI lineage: Eukaryota > Metazoa > Arthropoda > Insecta > Lepidoptera > Erebidae > Eilema > Eilema caniola. The sequence goes on along the minus strand of OX421481.1, from coordinate 10,429,948 downwards.
ATTGTGATCGTTGCCTTTGTCTTTGAATCGTTTCTATTTTATAAACCAATACTGAGATCAGCAGAATAATGTTCTTTACTATTGTTAAAAGCAGCATCTTTATGATAAATGATTTGAACACTTTGGACTATGTTAAAAGAGCTTCTTTATTTCTTTATACCTAATAAAATTTTATAATTAGAAATTGTCAGAGCACGTCGTGTGTTATTGACCGGCCGCCAAACTCGTACGGAAAGCACAAAAAAATAAACATAGCACAAAAATCACAAATGAAACATAATCCTTCCTATAAGCCCCTTATTACAAAATACTTTATACCCTCGCTTTTTGGTTAACAAAGCCAATTAACTTCATTTAGGAATTAAAAAATATACATGCAATAAATCTGATATCGACATACGCGATGAATTCCGCAGACGGAAAAAGCTCATACGATAGGAAATTGAAAATAAATTCCTATAAGCTCTCAATTACCTCAATCGGGAATATCACGTTTCCGGAGACGTGAATTCAAATCTATATGGTGGTAACTTTGGATGTGGTCGTATTACGTGCTGGAAGCATTGTTGTGGGCTTTGCATACTCATCAGCGTGTAATACAAACATACCTACTGTGTCGCAAAACAAGTGTAGTCCATTTAATGTAACCACGACCAAAGAATTCGAAATTTTTATCTTGATGCATGCCTCACTTTACACATAGGTATCTGAAAGGTACCTGTACCTACTAGTTAAATTTTGTCAGTACGATCACACATATGTCACTGAAACTATCGGTGTGTCAGTGATCAAAACAGGCATTCGATGGAACCCATAACACCGTAAATTCTCGTTTAGATTATTATATACATTGACTACATACAAGTGAATATCATAGAACGCGAAAGCTTAAATTTGTTACCAATATAATTTTATACCACAAATTCGTAATATTTGTAGTAATTTACATTTAACAAATTTTATACTTGTTATACGACATCAAGTTGATGGTTATATAAGCTGAGTTTCCACTAAGTTACTTAAAGCCACGGTTTATAGGTTTGCAATAAAAAATATCATAACATTTAACAGCGTCAGACGTTATTTCAAAATATTTTATTGATGAATCGACGTAAAATATACCCTTATCAGTTACAACAGGAAATATTTTGCACGTATATAAATTTTATTCAATGCAAAATGTTGATAATAATAAATCGTATAAACTGGTAAAATTTGATTGAAATTTTTAAAGCATTTTGCATATTAACTATTCAAATCGATTAATATTTTTCCTGACCCAGATACGATTTAATATTTTCCCATCTTAACCGGTATAATTTGTTTAGTTTTGATTCAAGGTTATGTTATAAATGTGAAAATGACTTTAATTTGGTCTACATTATGTAAAACGGTGAAATGGATTTCTATGAAAGTTTATACATGTTACATACATATATATTTTCACGCCTGTTTCCATCTAGGGTAATCAGAGATAACTAACCGCCATTTACCTCTATCCTTACACGCTTCACGAACTTCCTCTACTGGTTACCTTTCATGCAAGTCCACCGGTTTCGAGTTGTTTTGTACTACACTTTTTTCAATGAGACGATATTCTTAGCAATCCATGGATTCTCCGTGCGGGTGCCGGGTCCATCGCGTTGCTGAGTTGGGAACTCGGGACAGTGCCTGGGACTTGCGACCCAAGTGTAGGTTTAGAAGGGGCCCCTTTTGTTGATGTACATCAATACTCACCTTCACTACCCAAGTTCCCCTCCCTGCCTAACCAAATTTGATACGAACCTACTAGTGCCGCTTTAGACATTCGTCCTAGTAATGAGCTTATTGTAGCTCTCGATAGGCCTAGATCTTTAAGTAGGTTATAGAGAGATTTACCTGGTATACCTCTCGCTCCCACTTCTACTGCATACAAATTAACCACGTAACCGTTTTTGATTAATTCGTTTGTGAGATCATAGTATTTTTTTTCTTAAGTGTGTGGTCCTTCGGTATATTTGTTTCCCACGGTACAGTAAGTTCCACAAGGACCACATATTTAGTCGTTTTCGAGTAGAGAAATATGTCCGGTCTAGATGACGAAACCCCAACATCCTCCGGAATTTTATAGTGCTTTTCATACGTGTCGATTAGGAGAGTCCAATCTGGGGCAGTATCTAAGATTGAATAAGGTTTGTTCCTGGATTTTATGGATGAACCTTCAGACACAAAGTTGATATGACGTCTGTTAGTAGTCAATCCTTTTTGGGCTCTAGCTACTGCCAGACTCATTGCTTCGCGTATGATGAAAAGCACCTTATCGTGGCGGCGTGAGTTTTGGCCTCTATCATGAAGCACCCTACATCCTACTAATATGTGCCTAGCCGTCCCTATTGCCTCACCACACGTATAACATTGTTTTTCTGTGGCTTTCCCCCCACCTTACCAGATTACTCTGGTCTGGAAGGGTCATCTGAAAGGCGTTAAGATAGAATTTTAACAGGGCCGGCGACCACTCATAGATCAAGGTGCGCCACTTTAAAGCCATCGGTATGCAGAACTCTCCCATTGTCAACCATTCGTTTTGGATTTCCAAATTCATCGCGTGCACTCGATATTTATCATTTTCGTCTTGCTTCAGAAAGGACCTAAGTATATCCTGGTCCTTTTTTGGCTCTCGTACTCCCAACCCCACTTTGTTCGACTGGGCTCCTATCATAAATCGTTTATGGAATATAAGTCTAGATTCTAGCTCGGACGCGTTATTATCTTTCGGGAGTGCCCTGACTTTGTCATCTTGGGATTTACCTAAGATGTGGGCTTTGGTAACTCTAAGGTGTTTATAGAGCTCCAATGGTTTCTTTAATTTTATCCCAAAATTATTCTGATCCCTAAATAAAGCAGAGGGATCAGCAGAGTGCGCTAGTCCAAGCCACGATTTTAGTGATTTTATGACAGTTGCATCTATTTTCGCGAGTAAGGTTAAAGGTAATTATGTTCTGAGGTTGATTTCGGCCTTCCTGCCTACTTGCCTGAGTCTTAGTTACATACCTACCTACTTAGTGCTCATTCGTGTAAACGACCTTTACATTTCTAGTCTCAACATTATCTGATAGCCCACACCAGTCTAATAAAGTATGGCCTGAAATAATTTAATAATTTTATCTTACTGTATTGATTTAGGTATTATAGTTCTTCATCCTAGCGTTAATTCCAGTCGCATCCAAAGCTTTCAACTTGGAGTCTGGGGTCCGCTTTACCAGTCTAACTGCGTATAGCTGATCTTCGATATTTTCCGTGAAGCGACTGCCATCTGACCTCCACATCTCATAGGCGATATCGAAGCATTGCAGGTAGACCAGTTCTTGAATTTTTGAGGGCTCCAACTACCCATAACGACCGACGGCTTAACTTGCTCTCCGAGGCACGACCAGACCAATGCAAGTACATACTATTCATGCTTACAAATATTTGCACTGAGCGGAGATCAAACCCGCGCCTCCTGCGCGGTCACTACCGCTACACCACAGTGGCTGGTATTCTACTACCATCATTGAAACCCCTTAGGCGAGGCCGCAGCCGTAGGTCTGTTGGTAGTCCTGGGACATACTTCCGAGGGCTTACCCGGGGCTACAAACCGCAGGCTATTAGGCGGTACGTGAGGGCTTTTAGTTGGTAGGAGTACGGCATAGCATCCATGAAGGATTTTCCCTAACAGTAAAAAAAAGCATAATCGAAATAATTTAACAATTAAAATGCTCGACTGAATCTTTACCAAATTATTAATCACACGTGCAAAGTTTTAAGCGTGTGTGAACTTAGCTCATTTGGCACACAAAGTTGGTAACTAAAGGGTTGCAGGAGTCAAGACCTCGAGTAGGTGTAGTGGAGCTGAAGGGTCACTAAGTAAGGAAATGTCAAAACCACGCATCAATATTAATCCATTAAGTTGGGTATGTTTGTACAACACTGGACAACTTTGACATGGTTCAAGTGAAATGTTGACTTCACCTGTTTAACTTGTAGATTAATTGGGTGTGTTATATACGAAACATTTACGGGATAAATGGCCTTTGATGTGTTTTATTTAATTTATCGTGCTGGCTGTTATACGTGTAACGTAAACTGTCAACACCAATGGATAGGAATTAGGATATTTCTGCGAAGCTATATGTGTAAATATAATATAAAGTGTAAATTAAAATCTGAGTATTTCGAATATTTATTGATAAACTTCAATAGCGGATATAACTCGTTCTATTTTGAAAGAATGCTCGGCTTCAGTAACACCGTCATTGTCGTACCTACTTCCAATAGTTTTATTTAATACTAGCTGTTGCGTAAACGCTATTTTTCTAAAATAATTGTAGCCTAAGTTACTCCTTACTACATCAGCTACCTTCTAACAAAAGTCCCGTCAAATTCGATCCAGCCATTTCAAAGATTAGTCAGAACAAACAGACAGACAGGCAAACAAAAATTGTAAAAATGTTATTTTGGTGTAGGTACCGTATTATATTCAATTAATCAAATTCAAATTCAAATTCATTTTATTTGCTTAAATGTGGTTATGCAGGTGTTATAATTATCGTTTGTGCAGCACATTTACCATTTTATGGCATGCAAACATTATATTATACATTACACATGAGTTTAAGTACACTACAATATTTTTATTATTTCAGCACATGCATGGAAATTTTACAGTCACAAAGAATACAATAAATGAAATAGAATGTCAGTATATAAATATCAATAGCATAAAAACAAGTCATTAAAAAACATTTGTGAAAATTGTAAGCATGTCAATATTTTTTATTATAAAGTTTATTATTAACATTATGGAAATAGGTTGGCTCAATATTTGCTAATAATAATAGTAGCATTCAGTCATCATCAACCCTTACATTTTTCCAATTCCTCTATCGCATTAAAGCATTTTTTTATGAGCCGTGTCTTCGACTTTGTTAGAAATTTAGAGGTTGGAAGTTCCTTCAAACTTTTAGGTATTGCATTATAAATACGACCACACATTGCAAATGAATTTTTAAGGTAAATAGCCGTATTCGGGACTCTAGATAAAACAATTCTATCCTGATTTCTAGTTACTAAACACTAAACTTCGCAGTTTCGTAGATGTACATACAGGGAAGGGTAACAAGATTCATTTTCAAGAAAAGGGGCCTACACGAGTGCCCTGGTGCAGCTCCACACATAGCTCTGATACACTTTTTTTGGGGCAATGAATACTCTATTTACGTCTGTGAAGTTACCCCAAATCACAAAACCATAGTTTAAAACGGAGGCAACGTAGCCTTGATAGGCCATGGCGACTGATTCGGGGTTCGAGGTCTTCCTTAGCTTAGCCGAAATATTAACAAATTTATTTATTTTATTGCAAACTTTTTCTATGTGTGCCTTCCTGTTAAGGTTGTGGTCAATAATTATACCTGGAAACGTTGTTTTGTCTACTTTTAGTAAGTTTTCAGTCAAATATTTGATATTCAAGTTTGGTGGTTTCGTACCATAATTATTTAATTGAATATATTGTGATTTAGTCATGTTAAGCTGCAGATTATTTTCATGGAGTCATTGAAATAATTAATATAATAATAAATTTGATGTTATGATGAGAGAAATATCGTCCGCGTACAGAATACAAGGATTAGGAGTTACACTTGGCAAATCGTTAATGTAAATAAAAAATAACAAAGGTCCTAAGATACTTTTACCTAAGAAGCTATTGATCCTGTGCGAGGATCTCTATATATACTTTAGTTCCTTGTTATCATCTATACACATAATTTCAACACATTGTTCTCTGTTCTTTTGGTATGAATCAAGCCATTCGTAGGCAGGACCCCTAATTCCATGCTTTTCTAATTTGTTTAACAACCGTTTATGCGAAACTAGATCAAACACGCTTTTCATATCAAAGAAAATAAAAGTAGTTTGCATGTTGCGATCTAGGATTTCACAGATCCTAGTTACCAGGTTAAAGCACGCCAAGGTAGTAGACTTGCCTTTTTGGAAACCATATTGTTCGTTTCGCAATATTTCGTATCGAGTAACAAAATCATATAGTTGCCTATGCATTGCATATGCATATGCCACTTCTTAAACCTTAGAAAATATAGGTATAAGAGTTATTTGGTCTGTAGCTATTAAGTAGAGATTTTTATTGTTTGTATTATTGAGTGATTGAATTATTCTCAGAATCTCAGCACAGTCGTAAGGCCTAAAATAGATACTGTTGCAAACACTACGAATGTCTTCATTTTTTGTGCCTTGCTTGCTTGTATTTTGTTTTGTATGTCCGTCTATCAAACGATCATTGAACGCGTGTGCTATTACTTCTGGGTCTGTAAGAAGGTGGCCATCTACCTGGATTTCATTTATAAAATCTGATGTTTTGAGACCTTCAGCCTCCTTTTTTATCAGTTGCTAGTTTATTTTGATTGTAGTTTTTCACAGAGTTAAAAATGCATTTGCGAAGTAATTTAGAATATGACTTGAATTTTTCTTTATTTGTTTCAGATTTGTATTTGTAGCATTTAAAGCGTAGTAGTCTTTTTGTTTTACAGCTAACTCTTAGTCCTCTACTGATCCAAGCATTTTTTTTAGGCTTGTGTAAAATTTTATATTTGAGTATAGGAAAACACAAGTTAAAAAACAGAGAACTAGTTCGTGAAACTTAGAATATGCTGAATCAAGGTTTGATTCCACGTATACCTCACTAAATGAAAGACTTGCCATACACTCTTTGAATAAAATTATATTTTTACTAGAAAAGTCTCTTTTGTAAACTGAAAAGCTTGTACCCTTAGTTTTCTTGTTACTTGCAGGAACAGTAAGTAATTGCGCTGTTTCGTGGTCCGAGATTCCAAGGTTAAGAATTTCGCCCTTGGCTGTGCCGATATTACTAATAATATGGTCAATACAATACTTCTGCTGTCGAGTTGGCTGGGTTATGTGTAGAGTCAAATTAAAATATTGGGCTATCTCAAGTAAAACAGTTGCATGCATGGCTAACTTTCAATGTATTTATGTTTATGTCTCCAGCAATTACAATTTTTATGTCATCTTAATATATATAAATCTCGTGTCACAATGTTTGTCCTCAATGGACTCCTAAACCACTTAACCGATTATAATAAAATTCGCACACCATGTGCAGTTCGATCCAACTTGAGAGATAGGATAGTTTAAATCTCAAATTATAGTCCGATTCGCGATAACCGACATACACGCGGGCGGAGCCGCGGGCGACACCTTTCTTAATAAAATATCAATGTTTTCGAAACATATAGTAATGTCAGAGTCAGGTGTCCTTACACGCATTTAAGTATCAAGTTTTGGTGACTTAATTCTATAGCACAGCAATCAAAGTGCTTCTCTATCGACATCTCCTTAATATGAGGTAGTTCTACATACGCTATGTCATAATTCACCAGTATGCATACACCACCGCGCTGCGCGTTTTTTTGTTTTGATTCTACAAAATGAAGAGGCTAATTTATACCCATTTACATTTACAAAAAATTCATGACTACTTTTTGGAAATGTTTCTGATAGGCATATAATGCAAGGTACAAGTTTAAAATAATAAAAATAAAAATAATTTATTTCCTAAAAACATTTACATATTGGAAACGTTTCCCATTGGCCCCACACTAGGCAAGCCTGTCCTGTGGGTACCGTGACGTTTGCCTCATTCGGTTTCAGTGCTCGGTCCATAAGGTTTATTGTAATCATACTTACAAGAGATAGAAGAAAAAATAAAAAGGATATGAAATACATGTATATAATAGTAGTATGTAATATGTATATTTATATATATTTATGTATATTGTATGTATATATAAATCAATATTGAGCAAATCCTAGTAGTTATTCTAACTTAGTGCAGTAGAAGCATTTCTGTAGCCTCGTATGTCAGTGAAATCAGCCACTTTGTAACCACCATTTTCGCCTCTTTTAGCGAGCAGTTTCTGATGTCACAAAACTTAGCTACCTTATTGTATATAAAATACTCAATGTGTGGGCCAAACCGTTCTGCAAATGTGGTATTAACTTTAGGTACCGTCACTCTATATACCCGGCGTTTAAGAAAAATTTCATAGTGTTCACTATTTATAACAGTTTGATGTGCTTTAAGAAACATTCTCAATATAAACAATTGGCGTACGGTAAGTACCCTGCTGTCCTTGTAGAGCTGTGTTGTGGGATACCTAACGGGCTTTTGGTACATGACTTTCAGTACTCCGCGTTGGGCTCTTTCTATTTGCATAAGGAAGGTCTTTTGAGCAGCACCCCAGCTTTCTATACAATAGGTCACCAGTGACTGACTCAGGGCAAAATAAACGGCTTTCAGGACGTCAGTTGGCGCTGAAGAACGCAGATTTTTCATTATGTTTGCGGTTTTCCGCACTCTATTTGACAAAACGGTGATATATTCCTTAAAGTCCAAATTTTGGTCAATGATTACACCAAGGTATTTAATGCTAGCTGCCCTTTGGATGAATTCACAGCTGCAACCTTTCGTTTCTTTGCAGTTGTGTAATTTGATGCCAAGAGACGTGCAAGGGGCCGATGCAGCTGTTTTGTGAAAGCAAACATATTTAGTTTTACTGTTATTCAGTGTCAATAAATTATAACGCAACCATTCTGATATTTGCTTCAGTCCTGTCTCAGCTTTCGAAAATGCCTCAGCCCAGCTTGCACCATCAAATATGACAACAGTGTCATCGGCATAGCATATTGTGTTGGCATTGATCGCATCGTCAATATCGTCCATATACATTATAAAAAGCGTTGGGCCAAGCACACTACCCTGGGGGACGCCAAAGTTGATAGAATGCAGATCACTTTTAGAGTTACCCACTTTAACAAACTGTCTCCTTCCCGATAAATAGCTCTCAAACCATTGCAATGCTATACCACGAATGCCAAATTTCTTTTCCAATTTCGCTAAAAGGATCGGAACTGAAACGGTATCAAACGCCTTAGCCAGGTCCAAAAATGCACCTATGGCGAACCGCCTTTTGTCAAGGTGAGAAGAAACTGTTGACGTTAACAGAGTTACGGCGTCATTAGTCGATTTGCCTCTTCTAAACCCGAACTGCCTATCGGAGACAAGATTGTGAGATTCTATATATTTAATCAATCTATCATTAACCAGCTTCTCGAGTAATTTCGAAAAAGCTGTCAGTAGTGAGATCGGTCGGTAGCTTTCCGGAGAATCCTTAGGGCCGTGCTTGTAAATTGGCAAAATCGACGCTGTTTTCCAGGCATCAGGAAATATACCAGATTGTAAACTCAAATTAAATATATCAGTTAGGGGTGGTACAATGAGATTTTTTATTTCCTTTATGAAGCTGTTAGTCAATCCATCACTACCCGGTGCTTTATCAGTCTGTAATGATAGTATCAGAGATTCTACTTCAATTTCGTCAGTGGGTTGCAGAAAGAATGAGTTGGTTATAAGTCTGCTACTGATCTTAGCTGCTAATGCTTTCTGGCTCTGCTGAAGCTGTTTCAATATCTCATTGGCTAGATTTTGCCCCACTGTCGAAAAATAAATACTACATTTGTTCAGTGATTGTACGGCGTCTGTACCATTAGATGTAGTTAGAAGTTCCTTAGGCTCTTTTTTATTTGCTGATAGGTTGCAAACGTTTTTTATGGTTTTCCACATCTTTTTAGGACTCTTTATGCTGTTCGAGAGTTCATTAGTATTATAATCGGTTTTTAACTTACGCAACAAGCCATTACAAAAGTTCCTATATCTATTGTAAATTATCCGCAAGAGGCAGTCGCTCGGTGTTTTTCTGACCTTGAGATGTAATCGATCCCTATGTTGCATGCATCGAATAAGACCAGGTGTGATCCATGGTTTGATGTTGTATTTTGAGTGGCATATTCGTGTCACATGTGTGTGCTTGCTAACAATATCGGTTAGCTGCGCACAGAAACTAGTTACTCTCTGGTTCACCCCAGCACTGCTTAACGATTGGAGCCAGTCAACCTCCCCAAGTTCTTTCTTTATAGCCTCTGTATCACGTTTGGTGATAGTTCGGTCCAGGCAATGCTTAACAGTTCCGTTTCCAATTATGCCAAGCAACACCATGTCACTGGTTTGTTTGTCAATGGTTTACTACATTGAAGGTTATTGGATCAATGAAAAATGGACAATTGGATCTCTACCGATTCAATTTTAATATTTAAGCCCGCTATGTTTTGATGCATTACTACTGTAATAAAATTTTCAATATTTTTATTATTCACGAAAAAAGTTTATCATGTTTGATATTGTAGGTTGCGAATGAGTTTGCAAGTTGTTTTTTTAGTTCCACAGTAAAATAGTAAGGGATGGTACCTTTTTTTGCCTTCGTTGAAAGAGTTTCTAACAGTGTGTTGGTCTCTTGGCCATCGTGACGCGAGTGCGAGTTACCTTTGAGTTTGGGTTTGCTAGCAAAATAGTAAGGGATAGTCCTTTTTTTTACCTTGGCTGAAGGGGGAGAGCAGTGACGGGCTGTTGACACACGAGGTATACCCCACGAGTGATGTGGTCTATGTTTATTATACATAATTGGTTTAGTCATACATTTAGTCTTTCAAGACAATATTTACAATTATAGTCATGGCTGTCAATATTTAGGTTTATACTTTTACACATGTCAAGTAGGTTATAAGTCACATTAATATAAATACAGTGGGGAACTACGGCCGACAGCGAGAGGGCAGCACCTATGGTGCTCGTGAGGGCCGTCTGTTGTCCGTCCCACACCTCACACACGGCCAAGGTGTGGTGTGCCGTGTCGAGGTCGCCGCTGGCGCAGTTTCGGCACCGGGGCTCCGACTCCACGCCCACCACCTCCCACAGGTACTTGGCGAAGCAGCCATGACCTGTGAGAAGTTGAGTGAGGTGGTATTTTGGGGCCCCATGACCCCTCTCCACCCATTCCCGTAAGACGGGCCGAACGACCCCTACGAGCAGCTCACTGCTACGTGTGGTAGCCAACCTTTCGGCCCACTTCTGGAAGAGATCGTCGCGCGCCTCCTGTCTCCAGCGATCGATCCTCATAGACCCTCTTCAGGACGCTGGCCTCGAGATCCCAGGGGATACCGCCCGCAATCAAACACGCCGCCTCATAAGAGACGGTGTGGTACGCTCGTGCAGCCCTCTGCGCGATGGCGCGCTGCGTTCGCCGCAGCAGCGCAACATTGGCTGGGCAGAGGGCTTCCGCCCAGATGGGCGCCCCGTAGAGCGCCTTGGAGCGCACCACTCCGTCGTGCCAGCTGCCGGAAATGCTCTGCGAACCTCCACCGACTGTCGAGAGTGAGCCCGAGATACTTCAAGCTGCTCCCGACAGCGATGGAGGTGCCACCCACCACTATAGTCTGGTCTCGAGGCGGCGTCCGCCGAGGCCCATGCAAGAACAGGGCCTCGGACTTTTCGAGGGCCACCCTCAACCCGAGCGCCCCAAAGATAGGGGAGGTAAGTTACATATTGACAAGTACCTCTAGTCAGTAAGAGCCTTTAATAAGGACAGGTGCACAAAATAAAAAAAAATGTCGTTGGATATTTTTTTACACGTACGCATTTGATTAAGATAAAGTAGGTTAGTTACTAACTAACAAGTGTCCATTTTGAGAATCTGGTGATTTAAGCGTAACATAAGAGCGTGCGATGATTACAAAGTTGCAAAAAACTATGTCTGTATATACTCGGGCGCGGTCGTTTTTTTTTTATTTTCATTTTACAGTTAAGAAAATATAATAGAATATTTTTTTATTTTTTATATGTTATTTATAATAAATTTTAATTGGTTAGGGTGAGATCTGGTAGCTTAATAGATAAGGCAACCCCAGCTAGACCAATTCAATTTTTTCAATTTAAATCGATTTGAATATACCAGATTAACTGACAAACATTAAATAAGACTAAAGGAGAAGAATAATAGAAAACGTTAATTAAGATGTTGTGTGATAGGCTTATGTATTTATTTATTATGATTTTATTTAAACGCTTCCCAAGCACTAAAAGTGGAAACATTATATACTATTATTCTTTCTATAATCTACTCTTCTAATTCTAATAGGTTTCCGTGACACTCGATTAACTACACATTTAGCATCGTTGTCTCCCCTACTATGAGAACTTAGAGACTTTCGACTGTTTCAACTGATCGTGTATGTATGTTTGTCTGGGTGGTTTTAAATCTGAAGTACCGAGACTCTTAGCTATGGCAGATAAAAGTCGTTCAAACTTTCAAACATGGTTAGTTCTGTTAACACAGCCAGCAACATGGAAATTTATTTTACTTACACTAATCCAAACGACTTTCTTTGTAGGATTTATTTTAAATTTTGTTAGTAGTTTACTACTATTTAATGTTAATTGTAAAGTAATTAAGTATTGCTTGAAATTGTAATATCTTAGTTGGCAGTTACAACATCTTAAATGTTGTATTGTATTCAAAATTGGCATCTGTTACAATATCTCCATAAAAACGTTGATTCCAGTTGCATCCGAAGCTTTTGCCTCGGAGTCTGGAGTTCGCTTTTTTCAGTCTAACTGCGGGTTTAGCTGATTTTTGATATTTATCCGTGAAGTGATTGCCTTCTGATCTTCGCAACCCACTTATAAAACTTGGATGGATTCCATTCCATTTAATCAATAATGCTCAACAACTATAAATAGGTTGATTGATGAATTCGTTCACGATAATATGTACTCGATATGACTAATTTTTATAATCACACGATTCCAATACAGTAAGTAGTAAGTGTATAGATCGTGCAGTACGTGAAAATACCTGCCATGTCACTAGGCATCTTAAATCAGGGTGCCGTTGAAATCGCCGTATTACAATATTAACACCCCATTCAAGTGTTTCTCCGCACTCTGCTTGCTGAGTGACGTTCAAATATACACGAACGTAGGGTATCTTGGGGTCTTTGTGGGTAGCTTTACAGACAATCCCCAACTCAGCTACCCGTGGCCTCACTTATAGCGTAAGTACCGCGATTAAAAATATGAATCTCAGATATCAGAGGAGAAGGAATTATTAAGTCATAGATATACCTCATTCATCCTCCAAATCCAAAGTTTATTTGGAACCCTTGATCCGATTTTTTTATTAGTTTATTGAATTTTATCAATAGGAAAACTTATGGCAGACCGTCGTCCACTGTTTAGCAGTAGCACCGACTATATGACGGTGACGTTAATTTGAACCCCATAGGTGTGTAAACCCAGGTGTGTGAAATACATTAAACTGCATAAAATCATACAAATGTTATTTATCACCTTAAATTACAACTTTGTTAAATCTGCTTACTGCTCTTGTAATTCAAAGAAATTGCATTTTGTCAGTTATACGATTTATGCCGATAGTTCTGAAGTATTTAAAGTGTGCTTCACATAATTACTCCAAGCGAATGACAACAGCGATACTGGTTGCTAACACGCCACTTACAAATAGCACAACGTGTTTCAAATTTGGCACAAGTCAAGCCAGTGTCTCTAATTAAAGAGGGATCAGATGTAGCGGTTACATCGGCTTCGTATTCGAAGCTCTCCGCTTTTGGTTTCTGGCCAACAAGCTTCTTGTATAAATGATTCGCTTGTTAAGTTTTATGTTTTTATTCGGCACGGCTCAGCTAGCTAATTATGGAGTTTAGTTTAACTCTTGCCAGTGCTGTTTTTTTCTTCAGTTTACTTGTTGCTACGGAAATAGCGTTTGTAACTGATATTGTGTTCTTTTTGTATTCATTCATTTGTAGTTTTGTTGTGTCTCGTATCCAAGGCAACATTTGCTGCTCAATGTGGTGCCCTCAGCAAGTTTGGCAACGTTGTGCCACACTCGTAATGCAACATGACGCGCAGCTTGTTGATTGTTCTTGTTCGATGATCGATGCGTATATAGAAAACATTGTTCCTTGGGTTTCGATCCAAGGTTTCGAATAAAGATATTTTTTACTTCTATCTCAATTAGTTACAAATCAGCAATTACGATGGCGGCTGAAGGGTGTTGTGTAATGTTGTGCAGCTATTTTACGGTACAATGTTGCCTATAGATAGTTTATAATTTCAATAAAATTTTAACTGAGTAATTCTAATAAAGTAATTTTAATAAAGGCTAATATTTACTTTTATTTCTAATACTATCTGATGGATTGAAAATAATGCACATTAGTTGGTCAAAATGTATGTTGCCAATACTGAAGAGCAGAACAGTAAACTAGTGTCATTCTCCAGGACCGTTGTGCGTTAGTCGATTTATACCCTGGTAAGAGAGGGCTTGGTTCTTATAGATATTCTACTTCGCGGGCCCCATCATTGAATTTTCATGTTTGTTTAAGAATGAGTTTATATCAGCAATGCATTGTCATTTAAATTTAACTTTTACTTCTCTTGTAAACCGTTTTTATAAACCAAACAATTCTAACATAAAATTCTAGGTATAAATAGGTATATGTCAGAATCCATTCTCAAATGTACAGATGTATACGTTGTCAATGCGTTTCTAACTACATTCTAGCAGTTAACTAGGGTCTGAAAGTGCGGTAGTGTACCATTAAAACTTGGATCTAACCAGAGGTCGTTAGAGCAATGTACTTTTACTTCTGCTATGGACTACACATGGTCGTGAAAGTCATCCAATTACTCTACTGGGACCAATAATGTACATAAATTATGGTACCTACCATAAAACATGTATGTGAATTATGTGTGCTACAACTATGAATTTTTATTGTAGTAGATACATTGCGTACGATATATTGCCTTTATTATATATTATTTAAATAAAGCCCTAACCGGTTCAAATTCTAGATCATACATTTTGTAAAATAAAAGGGAAACGTCATCGATTCAAGCTATTTGCTTAGCTGTTTAATCAAATGACGGTAATTGGACGGCGCCATTTAGTAAAGAGCCTAGGCGACAAATACATATCGATAGAATTGTTCATTCATTCAATTTTTTTTTAAGAACTGTTCTTTCTGAAAGGAGGAACTAGATACAGGTTTATTTTAAAAAGGATGAGCCTATGCTACATACCTTTGTAGGCAAATGAGCCTACAATGCGGGTAACAGTATGCGGTTGTTTATAAATCTAAACGCGCTAATTCCCCATTCAGGACACTATTTTGAACACAAAACTAAGTTACATACTTTCATTATAAATCAACAATAAATAATTGACGTATCGGTATAGCTTCACGAACACCTTACACGTATGTGTGAAACTCTCTGGGCAACTTCTTTGCCAACAAAAACGTGACCTGTTTTGTTTTATAACGCGTCGCATACTTTTTATTACTCGGGCTTAGATGTGTCGTATATACATATATCTTAAAAAAACATGTATGGAGTAAAACTGTCATCTGAGTTCTCAACTATGAGAGACGTTTTCTCTCATAACTATGAGAGAAATACACACATACAAACAGAGATGATAAAATATAAAAAATATAAAAACTAGATCGTATGAAATAATTTAAATCTAAAAGTTTGCAGAGTTGTTTGGATGTTTGTTACTCAATCACATTCAAAGGCTGACCGCATGTGGCTAAAATTTGATACGAGGATAGATTTTAGTCTGGAATAACACACAAGCTTCTTTATCCATGGAATAGTTCTTCTCCTCTTTTTCACGCCGTCTCTAACCTCCTCCTTATGGCAGCGCACAACAGATTATTGGGCTATACAGCGGCAAAACTCTCTCCCACAAGCTTGCTATTTGAGGTGGAGTCCACGAACAATTGTGTGCTACATACAAACCTTAACGCCGTCCACCAATAGCTGGAGATGGTGAAACCAGCCATGCTGTATCTTACGGAGACACTGAGAGCTGCCCTGACGACACGACCTACTTGCTCTACCCCGGTTAAGTCATTGAGGAAAATTTGGCGGCTGGATGTTAGTTGACGCCGTTTGCGCTGCCTAGAGGACCCATCCTTCTCCACCCTTAGGGTACACATAGACCATGGTTCTTATAGTCAGTTCTATGTGTGCCTCTACCGCTCCCATGCAGGAGATGCTGAGACAACTCGACTCTTCGAATACCTGAGTCAGGTGGCAGATGATGCGCAGGAGCAGTTCCCGAACGTTGAACTAGTGTTTTTGGAGGGTTTTAACGCCAACCACGAGATCTGGTTGGGCTCCGCCAATAAAACCCAGCCAACTATCGCACATAGCCGTCACTGTGCAAGGTGTTCAAGTACATAATTAACATACAGCCCATGCGTAACCTAGAGGATCACTCCTTAACATTTATTAATTTGCTAACTGGCAATATGGCTTCAGGCTGAAACAGTCAACGGGTAATCTTCTGGCGTATATGTTTACCCATCTTTGGGGTGAGGCTATACAAGCACGGCGAGTTACTGGCAGTTAGTTTTGACATTGCCAAAGCTTTCGGCAGATTTTGGCACAAATCGCTTCTTTCCAAGCTACTAGTTTTTGGTCTGCCCTCTAGACAGTGCAACTGGGTTGCTAGCTGAAAAGCGCTGTATTCACCTCCTTTGTAATGGACGAGCTTCGGAGTTCTTGCAGGTACATGCTGGCGTACCGCAGGGGGTCCGTCCTATCACCCACTCTCTTTCTTCTGCATATCAATGACATTATGTCCACCAGCAGCATTAATTGCTATGCAGACGAGAGCACTTTGTACGGGTGATATCATGAACGTCCTACGTATAAGCTGTTGGATATTGCGGGAAAAAGGCAGCTTCTTGTCACTGAGCTTGAACGGATCCTGAACCACATTTCCCAATGGGGCTATGAGAACCTGGTCGAGTTCAATGCCAAGAAGACGCACACATGTGTGTTTACAGCAAAGGTATCTTTTTTTCTTCTCCTTCCCACTCTTTAGAGCATGCCATTGCTACGGCAGGATAACCTCGAACATCCATACTGAGTAATAGATCGCTGCAAACTGAACAACAAAAACTACATCGAGAGTATCAGCAAAACAGCCTCGCGTGAAATCGGAGTCCTGAACAGAGTGAGGTATTTTTTTATGCCGGAGGCGGTGGCTTCTATACAAGACACAGATTCATTCCTGCGTAGAATACTGGTCCCATCTTTAGGATGACTCCGCAAAGTACTAATAAGATGCTATTAGGTTGTAGCTGACGTGCGGCCTACAATATTGGGAATACTGAGGTCACGAGCACCCACGAGCTTGTGCAAATGCGTAGAGATTTAGCTTCCTTGGCAGTACTTTACCGTCTCCGTCACGGTGAATATTCTGATGAGCACTTCAAATTAGTTCCACTCTCTCCTTTCCTACACAGGACAACACGTGCAGGGCGTAGATGTCAACCGCATTCAGTGCAGAACATTCCTTCAAGAACCAAGCGATTCGGCGACTCTTTCCTTTGTCGCACCATTAAACCCTGAACTCCTTGCCAGCTCACGTATTTCCTTCTTCTTAAAGTCCCAGGTCCTTTAAGCAGGGCGTGAAAAAGCATCTCATGAGGCCATCAAGCTGAGGCCACCATTGTTAACATGTACATGTTTGTAATGGTGACCCTCTTTCCTGAGATTTTGCTTTCAGCTTACCATCAGGCGAGGTGAAGTCAAATTGACGTGTCCTATCCATATATATTAAAAAAAACAAGTTCCATCGAGATGGAACTAATGGAACGGAATATAATAAAACCACTCAACCAGTATATTCTATATTATTAAATAAAAGTCATCGAAATAAACATCGCAATATTTTAACTTGACGACAAGCGTTAATACGGCCGCAGTGGATGCAGCTGCATTTTAATAATAGATTAACCTCAGTGCAAACATGGGCTGCGCTTGTAATCTTTAGTGTACACACAAATTTAATTAATTCTGCTATGACATGAACACAGCGAGTTTCAATGGCAATACAGTCAAGGTAGCATATACTCTGTTAGTCTCTAGGGAATTATACAGAGTAGTAGCAATATGCGACATTGGCATAGCGGAACTTGCTGGAGTTGTGTCGACCTGATAAAGGAGGTGGTGTTGTGACTTAGGGAGGTCTATCCTCTCAGTGGTCTGTACTTACCATTGCTAGCGAACTTGAGGCTTGCATGTGCATATTTCCTCAGTATACCAAGTTTAGCTCAGCTGATGCGATCAAGGATTGGTAATACATCACGGTATGGGCATACTGATGAGACCCTCAAGGTCAATACTCGATCAAAGTTTCACTAAGGCAACACTAGTGACTGCCATTTAAAAAAGTAAGGATAGGCATTCATTCACTAGATATGGGCCAATTTCAACGTCAGAAGCCTACTTTTATAAAGAACACAAAGAAGTCATGATACTCGTATTACAAACATAATTTCCTTTTTTTATGTACAATCAGTGACAAAATTCCGCAAATGTACCCAGAAATGTTGGCTTTTGAAGTTTCATGTATGAACAATGAGCGTTGTTATCCATCATTCTTCTTTTCTTAATAGCTATTTCCATATTTCATATTTCTCCATTATATATTTCCATATTGAATAACAACTTCACTTGTACTTTTTCACTTCTCATGCTCTTAAAATGTTACTTTAGTCCCTGCATATCGGGACTAAAGTTCCTTATTAATCTCTAGGGACTAAAGTAATTTTTTTTTTAATTTGCTTTGATAACTCCTAAACAGCCAATCACGGTGTTAGTGAATGGGAGGATTATCACCTTTTTAGTGATTGTGTATAGAAATAACCTCAAAATGACATTTGAAAAAATCAAAAATCCCATTTAATTTCGTGAACCACGATTAATGATATTAATTTAATTAATTATTATGTAAGTATTAAGGATAAGTTCATTTCCAATTAGTTTTAAATTATTTTTCAAGTTTGAATCTGTTGGCTAAATATATATGCAAGCATATAAACCGTACGTCACTTAACAACAAAAAAAACCGCGGGACAAATTTCTTTGCAATTTGAATTTTGAATAGATTATTCGTAATAAGCTTGCGTTGTAATCACCAATTACACACCACTTACACCAATTAATTGTGCAGCTTAGAAATCTAGAATACGGAATCTAGAATACGGATAAACATACTTAGATATTTTTTTTGTAAATGCATACATATTATACATAGAAACACCCAGATCAATGAAAATACCCATATCCATACAAATATTTGCACTGAGCGGGGATCGAACCCGCGCCTCCTGCGTAGCGACCGCGTTCACTACCGCCACGCCACGGAGGCTTTACTCCGTTATCGATATGATAAATTAGTATATTTAGGTTGAAAAAGATATTTGCCTAGTTCTTAATTTTTTTTTTAATATTATAATTTTGTATAAAATGTCTCTTTTTTTCCTCGCATTCAAAGTGAAAAGTAGAGTGTTTAACGTGGGACTAAACAACCATAATGACACTCGAACTATTAGCCACCCTCGCTTCGCTCGGGTGGCTAAAACATCTCGTGTCATTATGGCTTGTTTTAGTCCCTTGTTGAACAATCTACTATTTCACAGTTTATTTTAATTTTTAACCTGACCGGTTTCACCTCACGGCATTTTCAAAGGTTTACGTAAACCTTAAAAATAAAAATAAACTATGGAAAAGTACAAGTAAAGTTGTTATTCAATATGTGTGGTAGATTCCACCAAGTGCCATCAATCTCCAGTATAAACATAATGTTATTTCATTTATAACTAACACCTGTTCTATCACGTTACACGTATGGTAAAACATCACAAGGAACTAAATATCCTGTCATGATTATTCTCTGTTATTTAGTTTTCTTCACTTAACTAATGCGTGCATTTATATTAATGCAATCTTTATTTAACGCGGGTTCGATCCCCGCTCAGTGCAAATAATCGGAGTGCACGTTAAGCCGTCGGTCCCCGGCTGCCATACAAACATCTATGGCAGTCGGTAGTTGGAGTTGGAGCCTCAAATGGCCAACAACTAGTTTAACTGCAATGCTTCGATATCGTCTTTGGGTTGTGGAGGTCAGATGGCAGTCGCTTCACAGAAAATGTCGAAGTTAAGCCAAATCCGCAGTTGGACTGGTAAAAGCGGACCCCAGACTCTAAGTTGACTTCGGAACGGATTGGAATTAACGCTAGGATGAAGAAGAAGAAGAAGTCAGCGTTAATCGATCGAAACTTGAATAAATCAATGGTATTACTTACATTAGCATAATTATTTTAACACTTTTACTGTCTGAATATAGGTCATCAAACTGGATGTAACACAGTAAAAACATTATCTCAGTGAAACAGAACCGACTATTAATGCTTTTTTCTATCTTTTGAAGTGTTATGCAAAAATATGCAAATATGTTCCGAGGCTCAATGTTTCGTAAACGGTGGTTTAAAAATGTATAGGAAAGCCTCTTGAATAGACCTTTTCAATGATACTCCACGGTGAACAGAGTTTTTATCAGTCCGTGCATGTGGTACTTAAAAGCGAGTTTATATCGGTATAACACGCTATCCGTATTGTGCGTTAATTTCTAGGCTGTGGTGCAATTATTAGAGTTATGTGTCCGGTAATTTGACTGAAAGAATATATATGTAATGGGTTTTAATAAAGATTTTCACTCGTTGATCAATTATTTTTTAAGAGACCAAGCGTAGCCGACTCGATTCTAAAAATTCTTCTAAAACTGGAGAATTCCTGATCGACAATAAATCATTAATGAAGATATTAAAGATTTCATTACAGAGATAATTATTTTAGCCAAAAAGCGTGCGAATAAGGTCCGAGTATAAAACAAAACTGATAAATAATAATTGTAGAGTATTCGTATTTAACTAGACACAAATGGGTTATTTATATTTCAATTTTAAATTAATATTTGTATAGCATGTTAAGCGTGTAATTAAAACTCATGTATTTGTCGTTGCTATTACAATGGTTAACAAATATGAACTTCAGACCTTTGTTATCGTTTGGATAAATATTGTTGTTTACATTGTATATAAACCTTGCAGGTGTATGAGTTATAATGGAACGGTTATAAGCATACGCACACGCACACACACACACACACACACACACACACACACACACACACACACACACACACACACACACACACACACAGACACGGTGTGTGCCACAGGGCTCGCGCCCACTCAGTTATGTGAAAGACATCGATCAATTTTCCTAGTATTGTTACAAATTAATTATTTATTTTCATCCAATAGACCTGCTTTTCCATTTATCATTCTTGTTAGTTAGCTTTTCTCTTTGTTATTAACTAATTTGAAAATTAAATGAAACGAAATTAAATCTGATTAAGTCTCCCAAGATACAGGTTTTGGCCTAGTTTGAGAGACAGCAGTGTATGTTTATGTGTTTTTAGTACCTGCTTTATTGTTTTGTAACTCGTTCAAATTGTGTACTTTTAAGATGTCACAATAAAATTTTCTTAACTTGATTTACATTTATAACACATTAATTTTAAAGTTAATCACTTCAAATATTTAATTAATGTGACAGTGTATTCTAAAAACAATGTTTACTGTAACATCATTCATTGTTTTTGTTAGTTCGAAAGAATTTCGAAAAGGACGGGTCGTGGAATCAAGTCCTCTCCTGGCATTTGATTTTTGATCTAAAGTTATAAGGTAAGTTAGTATATTAATGGCTTGAATATTTCAACCAATAAGCATTATGTACCTATTGAATAGCTTTTGGAGTATTTGATTAGCTATGTTTAGTCTCATGTATTAATTACCTCACCAGGTCCGCTTCCGTTTGCTCATCAAATGCCCATGCACTCTCTAATAAGATGATAAATAATAAGGAAGACTATGGGGTTGGACACATTTAATGCAAATCTGAAGTATCCAAAAATGGAATATATTATATCGAAAGTTTTGTAGATTTGACTGAATGCCATCGTGAATGTCGGATATCCCAGGTACAGAGAGAGAGAGAGGAATAGGTAAAATGAATGAAATGGTCCACAGATGAAAGGTAGCTAGCACAGAACTGGTCGTTCACGTCCCCGTTTGAAATAATAATAAACTTATATTTGGCATAAAATATGAAAAATTGCAAGTATGCTGTAAAGGAAAGGAAAACTAGGATAACGCTATTACGGAAGGATTAGGTAATGTCAATGTAATAAGTAAGGTTTACGTTATAACTCCTACCGGCTGTTACCGGAAAAGGTAAGGGCAGAATGAGTCCTGTAATGGTTTGATAATAGAACCTATTTGTTAGAGTTGTTTTATTTCTAAAAGTCACTCGTGTCTTATTTTCTAAATATTTCTAAGTCTAATTTTATGAGATTTAGGTACAAGAAGAAGATCAAACCTGCCAATTTCATATTTACATGATATTTAGAAAATTATATATAAAGCCAAAGCTATATTTAGCAATTGCAATTTGCCCGCGATAAACGTAGCCTATTTGTGTTATTCAAGAATAAACACTCAAATTTATAATAATATTGAAGCTGAAGAGGAAGAGAAGAAGATTTGAAGCTGTTTTTGATCATTGAAATACTAACTTTCTGCTTATTTCTAAGATATTGTTTGTATTTATTTGTTACTTTTTGATATGTTACTTTTATTTCAGTAATATGCTATTACGCATTTGCCTCTCTAATAAGTTTGTGCTTATTTCCTGGTTCGGAGAATGTATTATTCGATTTTCTGTTATGATGTTAGTATACATAAGTTCACCCTCTAATCCGTGATACCAAAATACAGATAATAGAATGTGAATTTAAAATACTACTTTACTACTCACCGTTAACACGTCTACACGTGTGAGTACTTTTAAGTTCCCTTCCATTTTAATTTCTCATCTTGTTAACAAATATTAAATGTGTAGCGAGAATATCTTACAAAATGTTTAGCATTATAATTAAATTTCTAATATCCTTGACATCAGACCTATTAATTACACTTCATTAATTTTCATTACAAATTTAAATGCAATTTAAACTAGCAATTATACGTACGTCATGACCAAGCCTCGGTCGTATTCAGCTTGTAAATAATGTGCGCCTAAATAAACAAAAATATTAATTATGTATTATACAGTGTTATCTTGTTGCACGGACATAAATCAGATAGAAGAGTGTAAAGTTTCGGCTGATATTGAACTTGCTTCGTGAACTTTAATCATAAACCTTTTTTATTGGGTTTATTACCTCAAGATTACTTGAGTCTTGAGGTTGTATATTTGAAGAAACCCTTGGGATAAATATCTTATAAACTCTCAAAACGTTTTTGCTTTGATAAATATGTAAGTGGCGAAAGAAATTCATATTTGTCTATTAATAATCGGAATTGCAACTATGCCCCTATTCCTTTCAGCAAAATTTTACCAAAATTGAAGGTTTTGGAAAAACGGTGTAAAACAAACCTCCGATATAAAAAAAAATAAAGATCAAGCCCGGCAGGAAATGATCCAATAGCTGATAGTAAAACGCATTTTTGCTGATTTGAGGGTAGAAAATATTTGACTTAGACATAAAACTAATAAGTAATAAAATTGTGTTATATACGTTTCAACTGAAATTTAACTAAATTCTTGTCAAATTTAAACCTCCCTAAAATGGCATTCTCATTGTGGACCCGTGTCATCGTTGGACATCCCCGCCCGCTTGTCTAGCTTATCTAGCTACGGACTTATATCTATGACAACACCTTCGTTATATCATAGGAAGTGTGGGCAAGCACACAAAAGATCTAATTGTTTGCGTTTAGACGGGCATCAGCAAATATATACAGAAGTTAGAGGCGTTTGTTTGTTTTTTATTAATCGAGTTCATTCTTA
Source organism: Eilema caniola (assembly GCA_949126895.1). Classification (NCBI taxonomy): domain Eukaryota; kingdom Metazoa; phylum Arthropoda; class Insecta; order Lepidoptera; family Erebidae; genus Eilema; species Eilema caniola. Next base: position 10,406,202 of record OX421481.1, on the reverse strand, counting down.
TCTACCAACACATCGTGTAAGGTGACACTTTCCTGCTACATCCACGGTGTAACACTTAAGGGAATACATAAAGAACGTCTTATCGGTTACTTAAATTATGTAGATATTTAAATTGAAAAAGCCAATACAGAATGGGAAGCCAATTTATCACGGTTTTAATGTACTTAGTTTAAGCTATTATCTGGGTTTGTTAAGAAGAAGTTTACGTCTGAGGAAGAAGTAATGATTTAATTCTGTATTTTTAGGAATTCACAGAATACTGTTTAATTATTGATCAATGACATTGCGTATCATTTACCATAGGGCCGCAATCATTGATATAATATATTACCACTACGGCCGCAACAAGATCTTTGGGTCCAATCCAAATTTATCTGTAAGGTGATAATCATTCTGAGTGATGAAAGAGGTTCCTGCTCAAACAATTTGTTAAAGAATATAAAAAAAAAAATAAGTTATTGTCTTTCGTTTTCTTCACAAGTAGATATAATTGCCGGAATACTGTTGATTTAAGTGACAATGTAGATATTTACAACTATAACATAGACCTTCATCGCCAGTTGTAAATTTAATTATTAGAAACATGAATTAATTTGAAGAACCGTTGAACATCTAAGCAAAATTTTCGAAAACAATTTTCTACATGAAATTTCTCCCACAGGGCTATTGTTATTTGAAACTTCAAAGCCATGTTTCACAAAAACCTGTTCAAAGGTACGGATAAAAACTTTTATGTGTTAAAATATAAATATTTCATGTCACGAGGTCTTAATTAAAACATCAAACACACACTCTGTTCAACAAACAATACTTTGACTTTACTTTTCATGCCTTTTGAAATAAACTTTAATTTATCAGACACTTGCAGGCTTGCATATGCATTGAATGCTTTTCTTAAATAATTGCTTTCCATTAATATCGTGTTTAATTTTTTAGAGATAGGTCTGGAGCTACCCGAACTAACATATAATAAAGATCGCTTCCAAAATAGTGTTATACAGATCAATTCAATTCAATTTCTAATACCAATTTAACTTAGTTATAAGCCCAGCAATGCTATGTAATTCATTCTATATGCTCGTTATTATAAAAGCTTAATACACACAAACAGGTACTGTCCACTTACTATATAGCATGGATGTATATTCGATGTTCTGACTACAATAAATTTTCATTACATTATTACCGTAAAGTAAGATACATTAGTCTGTTAGTTGGAACCCTCCACTGATAGTAAGTAGTATTCCTATGGGACACTGCATTGTAATTTTCAAAATCTCAAATTGTAAATGTAAGAGACTCGCTATTCTGAGATTTATTTTTTATTTATTTTATGAAGGTTCAAAGGTTTACTTTCTGTTAGAGAGATACCTTGATACAGGTCTAGAACATTAACCATCTTACTTCCTATCCTATCCTACTAATATTATTAATGTGTAAGTTTTTGAACACGTTTGTATGTTTGTTATCCAATCGAATCTAGCTGAAATTTGGTACAGGTACAGATTACAGTTTCACATAAGCTTTATATATTATTACGGGAATATTTTTGCATGGGTAGAGAAACGGAAATAAATCCAGGTAGGTACAGCTAGCTGTACGTTCTGTGTAATAATTATAAAACATGTTTTGATATTGCAATGTTGAACTTTCGTAAAATAAATATCCAATTACTGGAGCGGAGCTCGTCATTAGTTTCCCTATTAATATATTAACTACCTGGAATTGTTTTATGTACTACGAGTGTATTACACATATTTCCAAATGTCTCAGTTCAAAGCAATAATACATGCGATGTTGAAGTACAAGGTAAATTCCACGTACTAGTATTTGCGCAGTACTTGTATGTTTGTAATATATGTCTAGTCAACCGTGTAAGCTTTGATGACAACATTATAGTGTGCAGTGCAATTCATCAAAATAATCATTAATATTTCTAAGTAATAGGTTTAATTATGAGTTGGTAATACTGTAATTATGATTTAAAAAGTATTCGCTAACTATTTTGTTGTATACGTACCATTATCAGCTCACGCATTGTCGCTATGTCGTTTTTATTAATGTGGCATGTCCAGCAGTGGGCTGCAGTGGGCTAATTAATTGATTTATTGATTGATTGTATCATGGACTGGCACCCACACTCGCCGTATGGAAGTTTGTTGTGTACATCAGAACTTGTTGTTGGGAACATATCTTTCTTTTCTATTGACTGACATAGAGAATATTTGGATACTACTCCCTCGACGCCGAGAGGACATACTTGAATGACTTAGAATACTCGCTGATGGTTTGGGTCTTTTTTCTGATTTGTTTTTAGAGCAGAGGGTCGTCAGCGCGAGTTTGATGCCCCTGGTGCTGCACGTTTCTAAAGGCCACGGTAACCCTTTCATCAGATGGGCCGTGTGCTTATCGGCTACCTAAGTGGTATAAAGAAAAGATAATCGGCAGTCTGTGTGTAGTCATCATCATTCTTGCGTTAAACCCTGTTGCATCCGAAACTCTCACCTCGGAGTCCGGGGTCCGCGTTTTTTAGTCTAATTGCGATATTTTCCTTGAAGCTACTGGCGTATAGAACAATTGTTGAACCTTTAAGGATACCATTACCCGTAGTGGCTACCACAGATGGTCATATCACAACCGGGACCGGCGGCTTAACGTGCTCTCCTAGACACAGCCTGACCAGTGCAAATAGCCATACGCATGCCTACAAATATTTACATTGAGCAGGAATTCAAACTACGCCCCCTGCGTAGCAGTCGCATTCACTACAGCCATGTCACAGAGGCTGTCCATTCTGTGTGTATCTTAATTAAATGGGATAGGTTAATGTACAGCGGCAGAGACTCCCGTCAAAGCTCTATCCAAACATTCACGTGCATGAAAATCCAACAAACGTCTTTTAATCTTTATTATCAATTGCAAATTCAGAACATACACCTCCGAAATACCTTCCTTCTAGAATTGAATTCATCCTAGGACTATTTGTATTAACATTGTACCATAATTCGAGTTCAGTTAAATCAATCCTAGAAACCTAAAGTTATCGAGCTTTATTATAGAAGATTTTTCTAGAAAATTCTTTTTTTTTTAAAAAAGGTTATCGTGTATGGCAAAATCTCGGCCCTCAGTATTCATAGCACATAGCACCAAACAAGCGGGTTCGGGATAAGCCGATCTAAATGGTAAAGTAGCATACACTGCTAATGTTTTTCTAGCAAATGTACTTTTGTTAATTAGCCGAACGTGTTTGCTTTAGAAGCCGATATGGAAAGATGTTGCTTCAGAAAAAAAATAAAATCAAACTGTACTAATGCAGCTGGACTTACTGACTGAGTCTAGAATTTAAAAAAAAAATAGCTTGCAAAACTTGTGTGGAATAATCTTTGCGTATCCGTTTGGATGTATTTTGTATATATATTACAGAAAATTTTACACAATTAACAATTTGAAAGTATTTCATAAAACGCCACGGTGGCCTTGAGAATTTCATGTACATGATAATTCTCCGATGGAAACCTGTCAAATCGTGTACTGTTTAATCATGATTACATTTTCTTAATATTATAAACTAGTTTGCATACTTTCAAAAATTAGAAATATCGTGACAATGATCAAATTTAAACTGCGTAGGAACCTATATATTGACGGATGAGGCTTTGTCGCCGACTTTCCTGTCCGATTATTTCAGAGATGAGAAGTCAAATTACAGTCGTACCTATAAAAACACATCAACAAAATCAGAAATAATAAGAGATCTCTGAAGTGAAAAGTCTTGCATATAACCAGGAATAACAGAACAAAATACATAATGCTGATGAATGAGACTTTATATTCATTTTTGAAATCTGAATTCACGTAGTTTAGAGAGGTTCTGATACATTTTTCCAACTTTATAAACCTTGTAAAATTTTATGTCATCGATACCGTGGTATTCATAAATTCTCTATGTATACGTGCACGTAATATCTGTGCGGGTACGAAAGAATCCCTAAGGGGCACCTGGCGAACCGTAAGGCTCGAAAAAGGAATAACGCGTTGTAGGCATTCCGAAATTCCAGAGCTTTGAATGAACCTGTCGAAGTTTGGAGCAGTCTTTATTAACAGAAATAGAGTTAGCTGGATGTCTTATTCTTTTCAGATTTAATAGAATTCCAGGCACTTAGACTATCAAAATATCTGAGGTACTTATACTGTTTTGATTGTGATATTTGATGCAATCAGACATGATACTGATTTTGACTAATATTATAAATTTAAAAGTTAGTGATCTAAATTTAATAAAGTTAGTGAAAGATAGGATCGATATTTGTTACTTTTTCACTCACAACAACAAAACGTATCGAGATATATATTATAATTTATCATAGAACTAGATTATAATCTAAAATAACATATATCACGGGAACCATCATTTAAATGTTTTGTTTAATAAAATATAATCATCAATAAATTGTATGATGAAATTATTATCGATTGTATTATTCGGATGCTATTAATGCGTACATTGGTAGAGGCCTTTGTCCAGCAGTGGACGGCAATGAGCTAATCGATCGATTATTAAATAAGATGTCAAAAAGTTACTAAAAACTAAATTAACGATGTCTCTGTACACTATTTCTCCTCCCCATAGTTCTAAGGGTACCACTCCCGATTCTTTCTTTTTTTTTAGTTGGGCCATATGCTTGTTACGTTAACAAAACCGAAATGTTACAAAAAAAAAAGAATCTCAGCTTTTATAACTCTTGACAACACAAAACAAAGATTAACTTCGTAAGAGTATATACCAACACCCTTAAAAGTTTTAATACTGTAAAACGTAATCCTATACGGTTGTCTGATACCCGTTACTTAGTCAAACTTCGTTAGCAGGTAAAATTACTCTGTTAGGATGTAGTAAATTTTTTTGTATAGAGAACTTTAATGGGTTTTCATAATAATGTTGTGGGTTTTCAAAAAAAACTTATCGTAATCTAACTTCTACCTACTTAGAGAGTTGTCGGACGCCGATAGCCGACTTCCGATAGCATGTGCCATGTGCTGTTTTCACATAAATCCGATAAAATTGGCCCGATACGGCCATTTGCTCGAAAGCACAGACTAGTTAAGTTTGCTACCACACGGTGGTGTCGGCTGCAATAACCGATATCGAGCCGGAAAAGGGTGAAAGACAGATTCATGTGTCATACAATTGACTACCTCTGACATCGGGTAACGGACAGTGTGAATACGCTCTTACTCTGTAATTATGCTAAACGATGACTGTGTGTTAAAATAAGTAGGTTTCCACGTTTTCCTCAATGTAATTTGTTGAATAAAATGATGTGTGTTTGGCATATATATTATGGTGACCCCAAGTCGCGAAAAAAACGAGATTTTGGTGCCATATCCTCCACCACTGTAGTACCTGGTGCTTTACTTAAAGAGACTCAAAAAATGACTACTGAGGATTTAGCATCGCTATTACTGGGATCATCATATACGCCGGTAACTATGCCGACTTACTAGTCCTGCACTCCTGCTTGTGAGGTTGACTTTTGGTTGGTTCTTGATCTTGAAGGGGTGTCCAAATACTCGGTCTTTAACAGTATAACATCTAAAATAAGCAAATAGTAAGTCCAGACGTACAGAACTCGAAACATTCTATACAGCCAATATAATAATTTCTTTAAAATGTTCTCGAAGTTGCAGCGGAATTGAAGTGCATTGGGCAATATTCACAAACATTCGTGCTAATGTCTTTCATATTGTAATATGAGCAAAAGGAGTCGAAAGATTGCACATAATAATTCACCTGTTTGTATGCACACGTTGGCTAACTTTTCTGTTATAAGAATTAATCTTTATTTACACATTTAAATGTGCAAACAACCAAACTATCTACAGGACTTCAGCCACAGAAAGTAGCAATAGTCCGATGCAAATTGAGAACCGAAATAAGTTAAATGAAGAGGTACAGATCGAACTAGATCAACCGTACTACTAGAGGATTAGATAATAATGAAATCAAGTTCGTAATTATGATTATTTTACTTTTAAATTGTCGCATTCCCATCCAATATCAGCGAGAATTCAATCATCCATTCATGACTGGGTTCCTGTTAATATTAGTTATTGTATAAGTTCCTCATTATCGATAGGCACCCCAATGTCCGATTGTTTTATTCATAGTGTTTATAAAAAAAAAAACTATATAAAGATAATCAATTAAGAAATATGAAACACGGACTAAAATTACATGTTATATTCAAATTTTCATCACTGTTCATTCTTGGGATCTGGCAATCCGCCAACTTGCAATTTTAATATTACAGTTAACGGTCTGAATATCAGTCTGTTTGAATATGCATTTGTTAATAATGCCTATTACTTGTGATGACGTTCACTGCACTGGTAAAAGGGGATTTTAGACACTTTTACAAAACTACTATTTGATGGGGACTTCTTACAAGGGAATCACAAAAATTAGCATTACTAACGACTGTTTTATTAGTATGTATTTTACATCGAACATTGTAGGTACATATGTTAAGGGCTTACAGGTTCCTACTAACATGCTTTACGTACAAGCCACCCTAACCTGCGAGTTAGTACATCTGCTTAATAAGTAAGTGTTTTTTTTTATGGCAAAGAATATTTGCACTAGGCTAAATTGCTCGAACCCGGCACCTCTATATCGTAAGGCCGATTCCTTAGCTACTAAGATATCTTCCAAAATTAGCTTCCAAATACCTTATCTTCTTTTCCTTTTGCACATTTCTATTATCGTTCCCCTTAAGCAGTGGCCATTATTGGTTTCTGGCATTACAGATGTCCGTAAGTCACTTTAACGGTTTATATGCAAAGTCTTATCTTATTACTGAATACTATTTACAAACTTGTCTAAGGAATACGATAGATTTCTAATTAACACTCAAAAAGTGTTTGAGCATTTTGTCGCTTGGTCTGTATTGACGCTTAAGAAGAAAAAAGCAATGATACTACAATCAAAACTATGAAACAAAATAATGGATGCAATATGATGACTCTCCTCGGACATTGCGGACGAGTGGTGACTACAATAAAAGTAACCTCACAGGTCTCCAACTATTTTCTATCATCAGACGAAGCTATTGGAAAACTTTTTCGATCTCGTGAATAGTACGCCGTACGTGGGACATAAGCGGTACAGATGAGCTCCCTTTTATTATTCTGCACACAATGCTTAGACAAGCTCGACTGTTTTATTGTATCACTTTGATACATTTAAATTGATTACTATTTGTTCCTACCTAATGTCACTTTTTATTGCTTGCGGGGATTTAAAGGTTGGTACTATTATAGTTTCAGTAAGTTTGTTAAAACATTTGTGAGTTATTCTTGTTTTGTAGTTTTACGTAATGCAAAGTCGTCTTATTAGGAATAGAAAAGAGTTTAAAAAATGACTTGATGATGTTCTGGATATAGCATAGACCATAGATTTACGGGGCCCAAATACCTATGGAGCTCATCCACTCAAGGGTCCTATATGCTAATGGCACCCATACTACCATGGGTATCAACATCTATAGAGCACCATACGCCCATGATACCTAAAAAATATTTTGGTGGCCGAAGTAAGCCCGCAAGTTGAATCGGTACACATGCTCTATTTCTCTCTTCCATAGTTTGGTTCATTTTGGCTTTTACAGGAGCTATTGCTATTTTTACATGAATTCCGATATTTTGTTACTTGTTGGTGACTTTTTTAACCGAGGTGAAGGTAAATCCAACAAAATAAAAATCATCAAAACTAGTCCCGCCATTCTCGTGTTTTAAATGGTGAAACTAACAAAAAAAACACCTACTTTCATTATCATATTTTAATTATTCACGTACAAGCAGAACTTCCGTTGCATTAAAGACAATTTTGGCCACAATCGGGCAGCAATACCGCCACGTACGTGTCATTCACTACCTGTAAGATTTACCTACATTATTTAATTTAATTTATTCAAGTGTAAGTATAACTTTCGTTGCATAAACGACGGATTCAACCACAATTGGCCAGAAATACCGCCACGTGCGTGTCATTAGCTGTGCCTCATTTGTGCGAATGCTTCAATTGCATGCATCTGTGGAATATCTCATTTATATAACGTGCTTAAACGATCGTAATTGCGTTGTCCAATCCGTCAAAATTACGCTTGTAAACAATTGATCACCTTACTTTGGAGATGTCCATAGTAAAATTGTAAATCGTTTGCTATTTGCTAATAATCGTAATCGGAATATTTAATAAAATACTTGGGTTATTTATATTAATGATTGAAAACTCAAAACACATCCTTCTACATATCCAATTATTTCTACATATTTGCACTGAACTTGAACTAAATCCACGTCTTTATCTTCACACTTTGGCAGGCTATATCCATCATTTACATTTCTTTACATTTTGGTTTTATCCATCTAGGGTGAAGTCAGGGCGCGTAGCTACCGCAATATAAGAACCGTGCAGTCAAAATAATAATACGGATACTTTCTATTCAATGTGCAAATGACGCTCAAGGACTTAATGTTGAAATATGGTAGCAATTGTCCGAATATTGCAAGCCATTTCCCGTCCGTGAAAGTCGTTAACGAAATCTAGCACACGCGGGATATCGTGTAATGTAAATGATTCATTACGTAACTCGCCTTGGGACACTAAGCGATACTATCAGAACTTGAGCTTATAGATTAGTTGAATCGAACTGCAACCATTTATAATATTACATATATAATTGTACAGAGGTGAAAGATTCTGTACTTTGAAGATAATCAAAAAAAAAACTCGGGTCATGTTATATTATCGATTCTGCACTCTTTTTTCATTTTCATTGCACATTCTGGTCTGTTTGTCCATTTGTCTGCGAACTGATTTTGATGTCAGACTTAAAATTCCATGATTGTTTGATCTTAATCTGTAGGATCGAAGGTATGAGCTAAAGTCCCCTTAACTCACATCTGCGTTGCCGGAAGGCTAGTTCATAATATCACAAAGGCTGCTACCGACATTTAGAAAATAGCAAATCTTTTCACAATATGGAATAGTATTACGGTCGTAAAGTAAGATGTTTCATTCTGAAACCTTACCTTTTGGGAGCCCTGTGTTCTTGGGAATGCCAAGTTAGTGGATGCCGTCGTTTTCAAACCCACTGGCGCAAATAACATTAGCATAGTTATCGAACGCGCCGGGATGAGACCTCCGTAAAGGTCCCGTTGGGGCTGGGACGGCTCTTAAACCCGCTTTTCCGATAATGACTATCGATGATTCTACCCTGAATGCGGGCCCGAGCACAATATTATTACGTAGTTTGGCCGTTGTGGGGAATTGCGAAATATAACATGACCCGGTATTCAGTTATTTGCGGTGTGAGGAATTCTTGCCGTGTAACTCTGATACACGGGGAATGACTGCCCACTGTGTTGTTTGACGAACCCCCAATGTTTTTTTAAGTACAGCTTATCGGTGATTCAAAAGCTCAAATATTTTTGGCTGTTATTTAATTTCTAACTTGATCCTTTATGTGACGTGGTGGTATAGATTTGACAGCTACAGATAGAAATAATTCCGTTCACGCCACCACTTGAGTTGACGGTAAAGATGTAATAGGACTATGGAACTACTTATTTTTCTTTATTTATTTAGGATTTTTTCTCAGTACTTCCATAGTACTCGCTTTATCCCAGTAGTCTATCCATGGTCTACTTCCATAATGGAACTACTGTAACGTCTTATAGTGCGCTTCTTATCCTATTTGTACTTTGAATACTACTACTACTTCTACTAAGTATTAAATGGATTAGGTAATCGATTTTTTTTGTTTGAAAAGTCTTGGTCATGATTAAAATCTCACGTTTATTTGTTGCTATTAATCGAGAGAATAGGAGATAAGTTCAAAAGTCGTGTTAGCCGAATCCGCTTAGGTGGAGCCGCGGGGATCAGTTATTATTTTTTCGTTGTCAGAAAAGCGGATTTCTGTCCCAGTAAAGATACCAATAACATTTTCACAATAAAAAAAAATCATTTCACAGAACTTATGCTGGCAAAATTAGCAGAAATAATCGTTCGATTCATGCACTACTTTGAAACTGTATTACAAGGAATCCTTTACAACAATATTCTTACTATCGATTTACTTTTCTATTTAGTAAGGCTACATTTTGCAACATTATCATTGTAGGTATAGATTTAAGAAGATTATCAGTAGATGGCTTTTTTCAGAGCAGTCCCCTTGTAAGCGACTGGTCACGCGTTCAAGAACCGCCTGGATGTTGACTTTTTTCAATATAAATCTATGGGAATACTTAGCTACTTGCTTTACAATTTACTAACATTGGCTAGCGAAAGAAAAAATCCTTTTTAAATAGTTTGTGGCAATATCGCATGTACCCAGCGCCCTCTAGCAATATCAAGCCGAACTACTACGACACTACAAATCCAGCATCACGAAATTGAAGTTCCCACCCTGGTACAATACATAAATACAACATCCCAACAACAACCGTTGGGCCGCGGCACGCCAGGCGTGATCACATTGCCTGGTCGGAGGATCCTCCTTTTGTGTTGAAGGAACATCTCCACCTCACCACCTCGTTCCTCCACAAGTTTAAAAGTGATTTTATTCTATTCCCAAGTACCTTCTAGCACAACGATCAAATATAAATATTCGGAGAGGTCACACGGCAGTCGGTATCATAAAAGGCGTTTAAAAGACGTCAAACCAAAAGGAGGAGAAGGAATAATAAACCCAGGACTTCATGATGAACATCTAGATAGAACCAGGAACAATGAACTTCAAGATTCAAAGTACGACACTCAACCTCAAAAAAGCATAAACCCTATATTTTATATTAATCTTGTACCTTTTGTACGATGCTAATGCTAGCTAATGGTAGACATAAAGTGCTTTTTGCACAAGTATCCCAAGGAATGTGTACTATGGTATTGAGCGTACGAATTGTACGGCACGTATCTGCGTTCGGGACGCGCGCTCCGATTGACAATGACTCCCTATCAATCAGTCAATCAATTAGCCTACTGTAGTCCACTGCTGGACATAGGCCTCTCCCAATGTGTGCCATTTCGTACGATCCTCCGCTTTCCGCATTCAGTCCGTCCCAGCCATCTCCCGTCTCCCTATACTCTATACCATATTGAACCAGAGGGTGCATTGAAGCAAATAGAAGCATTGCATTGAAGACAGCATCGAAATTCTATACTACATACTACCCAAGCAATTTGGGCCGATAGTACGGCATACACTTCCTACCTTGTTACAAACTTTGTCAATAACGCTCTCCTACTTTAAACATCTGTCGATGCCAAACCACAGAATTGTTATCGTCCCAAATTGCCATTTACAGACACTGTACTTCCAGGCTTCATACTAAGTAAAATTTACATAAAGTAAGTCATAACTCACTATCTTTTGCCCGCGGCTTCGCCCGCGTGGGTGTCGGTTATCGCGACCAAACATAAAATATGTTCTCTCTCAAGGTTTAATCTACCCCTATTTCAAATTTCATCAAAATCAGTTCAGTGGAATAGGCGTGAAAGCATAACAAACACACACAGACAGACGGAGTTATTTTTGCATTCATATAGTTAAGTATGAATATATGAATTCATTTATCAAAATATTTCATGTCAATTTCTACATTTTTTAACGTAAGTAATCATACACATAGGTTTATAATACTGCTTATCATTCTTGGTACTAACCATAACAACGATTTACCATACGAATCGGTCTATGCGGAGTTTGAAGCCGCGGTCTTTGCCTAACAGGGGCAATGCTTTTGACCACTAAGCTACAAGACTCTTTCAACCTCGCCCGAATCAATGCAAATTTCTCCTCTTAGTCTTTGACGCGACAATAAATCGATTTGAATATTTAGCATGCAAAATGCTTAAAAAAACATCATTCAAAATACCATAACGTAATAAAATATTATACCTAGTATCAATTATGGCTTTTTAGGAAGCGACTACTGCCTGGCCCTCCAACTTCGACTGGTAAGGCTTGGCCGTCCATCAAGCTGGCAGGTGAGGTTAGTTTAGGCCCCATACACCTCACAAACTAAACAAAAAGTGTTACATTAATCACTCTAGCAATCTCTCAAGCGTTTAGTATACGAACAGCAGCAAACCAAATGTTCATAACTCTTTACAAAATAGGGTCGCTGTCAAAATAACTCGTTAATCTAAATTATTGTGTTTGATTTCATGTGTTTGTAACTGAATGGGGCCCTTGGGCAGTTTGTTTTGTTTGCCAATTTATATCACTCCCAACGCAATGTTCGAACCTAAATAATACGCTATGAGTGACTTCTTCAAAAACAGAGATGATGTACAATAATTGGTCGCCGCCTGAGTAGCTGCAGGTCCTCCGATATTTTGGCATGCTGATATGTGCATCACTTTTGTTTACTTTTTTTTATTATATGTGCATGTGTTTATCCGCAATAAAAATAATTTTCTTAATCTCTTTTCTTTCTAATATTTATACTTAACATGTATTTCAATAATATTTTTTTTATTCTTGTAATAGTTTTATGTGGATAAAAATGATGTTGTTAGTAGTATGACAATAACGTATGAATAAAAAAACAATTATTTTATAGTACAGTATTTTTTATTATTATTTCATAGTTGCAAAGATATGCAGTATCAGATATAATAGTTGCAACAGAAATAGTGCATTGCAGAATATTTTGAGGGACTTGAATGTGAATGTATTTATGGATGATAAACAACCACAAAAAGTATTTAACAAACTTTGATCACATACGCAACAGGAGGTGAAATTATTAAACAAAGAAACAATTTGGATTTCACCAAAGCTTTGCAATTGACAAGTCAAAACAGATGCTCCTAAATACTTCTACTAAGATGGAAAATTTTCGATTAATAATCTTTTCTTCGCATTAAAGCGAGGCAATGGAATAAAGGATTGAGCCAGCGTGAGATTCAATTTGTTACAATCTTCAGGAAACGCTTTCAAATGAAACATTTTGTGTTCAGAAGGAAGTTAAATTGTATTTCTTACAAGAACCTCGTTGGTCGGGCTTGTTTGTATCGGTGGAACTCAACTTAAGTCCTTTTAATACTAAATAAATACTTTGAACATTTTTTCTGGGTAGGCTTACAAATGTTTGTTGGATGTTTTATAAATCTATACATATTTGTGCTATATGCTTTTATCATATATATATTCAAGGTCGAAAGGAAAATTGTTATACGAATCAATATTCAGGTATTTATGATTTGAATCCAAACAATGTTGTTGACAATTATTTGTAAATTCTTGTTCGTTGCGTTATTTTTATCTTCTGGTATGGAAGGGTTTTTACCGACGCACGTGTTTGGTGAAATTGATTATTTTGATTATGAAACGTAAGTTATGATAACCTAGGACTTGCTTTGAAAATAAAATAATATGAGAAAATATAGCAACTACTTAGCCATTAAATTAATTTGTTATGGTTTTACTAATTACTAGCACCTAGTGAAATGTGTCTTTTTTGAAGTTGAAGTTTTACAGTTCTGACGTAATTTTTATGTGGTTTAGAATATTATTTCGGCCTTTTGTCGTTCTAGTCAAAATCAGTACAGTAGGTACTATGAATAATATCAATTACATAAGATCAAACGTACAATACATCGTGATCAATAATATCGAAATTGCTTAATAGCCTAATTAAAGTATAAAAAACCAACAGTCTCAAAGTCACAAAGAAGCAAAAAATATTGTAAAATATTTAAATATAATAAGCAAAATCTCGGAGGATGCTTATTTGATTAAAATGCGAACACATTTGCCATTCAAATCGGTCTTTTACTGATCATAAAGTATTCAAATGTTCAAGTTAATATTTCCGACACGTCGACGGGTACCGCTGTGGGTTTTTATATTTTTTTGTTCTTTTAACATCCCACCAGGCGCGTGATTTAAATCTGTGTACGGTTCATGTTCAACTACATTCTGACATTTTTAATGCATGTTGAACAAATTAACGCATTATTAATGGAACATAATGAACGGGTATAAGCCTGATTTATTTCTGTTTCACTTCATGCGTATGACTTTGATGTATGTTAGCAGACGTGTTGAATCTGCATTGGATTGCAATGGTATATATCACAATCCAAGATCGTGATGCGGTATAAATACAGAGACTGATCGCAGTTTTGTGCAGTAATAATTTATATTTGAATTATAAAGTCAATATTATATCGCCCCGATCGCGATTTAATATTGACTTTCTTATCGCATTCGTCATTACAAGAATATATGAGTTTATAAGTTTATTTTTCTTTTAATTTAATAACCAAAATAGTACAAGCATATTCTAGCAACAAAACCCGATAAATAACAAATCGCCTAATGGTATTTTAATCTTGTTTATTTTATACAAATGCCACCCAACCCTTGTATAGAGAGCAGCAAATGCAATACCTCTCAAGTGAGCACGCACTTAGGGGTTATTGCCTTCCCGCCTGCCAGTCTAAGATGCCGCCCCTTCCCATGTCTGTTGTATTGAATGAATATGACCCGAAGGAAATGACGAGAGTGCTGGGTATCAGTGATCTGCCGCGACGTAACGCTATACAAACATCATTGAATCTTTTAGAGCAGAAGAAATCATGAAAAGAATGATTAAGGTATAAAGACACAATTTGTTTGAAATTGTAAAGGATTTTTTTTTGGAAACTTGAACACAACAACGCTTTTGATCTGACTATATTTTGCAAATCACAAAAAAAGTTACTAATAAGCACGATTTAAATCTGTATATTCTAGAAGATATAGAATAGACGTTCGTCTATATCTTCTATACAAATTTTGAAAATTGTAGTATCTGTTTGTAACGCTACTTATATCCTAGCAAAACAACATTAAACGCAGATCTAGTCTACGTGAACGAAATTGCTCAACTAAAGTGGCGAAAGAAGCAAATTTTCAAAAGGGAAGGTGATAAAGAACTATGTAACCTCTTTTAGAACGACCATAGCAATTTTTTGAGAAATTAAAAAACATCTCTGCCAAGGCCTCGGTTTGCAGAGCAAGCAGGCAGTAATCGGGTTATAGGGGCTCCTTTCTACTGCACAGCTAATATATAATAATAACAATAAATAAATTACGATGCATATAATTTTCAAGGACATTTTACAAATTGTGCATAGCGGGGACGGATCAGTACTTCCCAATTCCTTGCCGTGGGTACAGTTTGTATTTTAATTTAATATAATTTTAATAAGACGCAAAACATCTTGAAACCAAACATTTACAAAGTTGAATAAACACACTTCAACGAGCACAATATAGAGATGCCTCTTAGTATCAAATTAGCGAAGTCTTGCAGCGATAATTAAACGTTACCAGCAAGTGGAAACTGCGTTTGACTAGTTCAAATTAAACTAAGTTATAGGGAACGAATTAACTTGTACAAACTATCTAGCTTACCTTTGACAAGTATTAAAACTACTCAGTACCTTTATGTACGGCTAATTGACTCAAGTTGTGACATTTTAAATGACTTTCGAAAGTATAATTTTGAGCAAATAATTGTCTTGGCTGAGTTCATTGCGCTGAACTTGTTAAGCTGGTTAATAAGGTGTTCTTTTTATATTTATTTATTAGTAAGGATAGCATACTGGAAATTAAACAGTGTAACATTTTATTTTTCACATATAGAATCATATCGATTCTTCGTGTTTCAGTGCCATCTAACATATTCGTTCGGAACTGTTAGGGTCTGGTGACCGATAAGGTACTTCTCGGCCGCATTTAGGGTGGCGCCGGTTGTCCCAAATTACAACTCGAGCATCGAATTGATATGTTTACTATCTAACAATAATAAAGTGAATAACAATTTTCTTCGCAAGAATTATGGTAAACATTTAAGTATTTGATATGTTAATTATTTGAGTACTTAGTTGGGTGTTCATTGGTTTAGTCGACTCTTTGTTTTTAAACTTATCTTCCTTGTCTATTATCATCGGTCAACTAATGAGGTAGTCTGTGGTATATTGGTTGTGCGATGACGAGTATATTTTGAAGATTATTCGGGAATCTTCGAAATTCGACCTGCTCCGTGAATCACGACCTTTTACTTGTTTTCACATCTAGCTTGAAGCATTCTCTGTAAATAAGTAATTTCTGTAAGTAATTTTCAGAAATCTCAAAAGTGGTCACCTTCGTGTCCCCTTGTGATTTTAAGATAACCTGCTCCCAGATAAACTGGTAAGTTCTTAGTTCTCTGGTTAATAGGATTCATTCCGAGCCTGTAGTGTTGTTCGCAACTTATTTGTTGTACTATTTCACAACAGGGTTCTAAGTTGGCGCTTGAGAGCTCATTGAAGTCGCCACGATTTCGTTTTCTATCTACGGCTCACACGCAAGCACGGAGCAACCACGAGCTAGGCACACAAGAGCGAGGGATCCGCCGCTTTCAGCAGCAGGGTACAGGGTCTCCGACGACCGTCCCTTTGACTTCCCAGCGCAATCCCCAGGCCAGTACACCACCTACTCACTACCTACTTGTTGTATAGCCGCAATCGTAACGTGCAGTTGCATATAGCCTGCTTACGCTTAAGTAGCATAGTACCGTAATTCTCGTACCTTCTGTGTGTGTCCTTCTGCCTATATTTCTACTTTTCTTGTGACTTCATAATCTGTACTTCTGTCTGTCTAACTGTCTTCTTACTTGCTTGTCCTGTGTATCTACTTCCATCTACCTATGCTATCTACCTTTATATAGCTTCACCATCTATTTCTGTGCTCTGTATTGTATCCTTCTAAATATATGTGTTTACACCTTTACCCATTGTTTTCATTAGAGCCTTAGCTTACCCGTGCACACACCTAACTAGTTCTGTAGGAAGGCGCCCTGGGAAAGAGTTCTCTGTCAGCTCCTTTGAGTAAGCTGGTGAGTATCCAACGGACAAGTTCAGTGGTTACAACAGTAGGAAAGCGCAACCTCAGGTTCCGGGGTAAGGGCTTCGAAAGCCACAAAGACAGTCACGACGATGATTTATTGTTTAATTATGAAAGTATACATTTCCCACATAAATTGGATAATCATATCAAATCAATGAAAAATATGATTTTTAATTAGAATTCAAATCAATCAATTAATTAAATGTACCCTGATGTTCATATAAAAACTTTATTTATTTTCTTTTATTAGAAGAACTCATTAGAAACGCAAAAACAGTCACTTTCAATGCTGCATTCGTACTGTGTGTGCATCGGTGCGTGGATTGTTATAACATACCGTACATTTGAATCAAACACAGCATTATTTAAAATAATCCTAATAGAATAGAAGTCTTTATTTGCATGAAACACAGTGTGAAGGATGTTACATAATGTTGGTTTCTTAAAGTGCGATGTGTCTCGTCGATCTATCGGCATGCAAATATGCAAATGTCAAATTAAAGTGTTTCAAAATTAATTACAATTGTCAAATTATACTGTTACAAAATTATACATAATTATTTATCCTTTTGGTAATTGTAATCGTGATTGTAATTGCTTATAAGTGTTATCTCACTATTTTTGTCTACCCACACAGTCAATATATTACTTTAATTGACATCTGATATCCAAAAAACATGTATCAACCTTTAATAATGCCGTAAGGCGAAACCGGTCAGGATATTAATAAATAATGTGGAATAGTACAAGTGTTTTCATTGAAGATGCGTGATTGTAATGTCAATATACTGTCATAAAACATAAATATCAATTCACAATTCAAATCAAAATCTTAATTTTGAAACAGTTAATACCGAAAACCTATGTAATTCAATTCTGTGAGTTTTGTTGATTTCATTCGATAATTTAATTTTGTAACTTACTAATTACACTCGATTCTATCTCGAATCTAAAATGGAAAATTATTTTAATAATTTTGGAATTATCTATATTATTGGTAATTATTCAGTAGGTATTTTATGTTTCCAGAAGTAATAAATGAGATAATTATTACAACAAAAGATTTAACGTGTAAAAACGGAAATGGCACCTGTGTTAATTTTATTATTATTGATATAAAATTTATTTTTCAGATTAATTTTATAATGAACTTGAATAAAAAAAAATATTATTAGAAGTTATAAGTCTCAACGTATCCAGAGTTTGACAATAATCTTTGAAATGATTTACTATCGTAGCTATTAGCGTATTTAAGATTTATTTTGCTATTCTACGGAGAGGCGTCAAGAAACTCTAACGTCAAAAGCAATTTTGTAATGACATCGTTACAAGTGGTAAGAGCAATGGTTCCTAAGCCTACATCATACAAATAACAAGGTTACTGTAAAATCCAACGGAGTGGAACGGTTTAGAAAGTTCTCATCAAATCTCGGGCGAAGTCAGGCGTTTGACCTAGCCAAAGATACACTTTGATGACATTTGCTGTTAACGAGCTAGGAGCTTAATTTAAATAAATACAAATTGCTTCAATCGGGTTAATCCTACATTCTATCATACTAGTATTATAAATGTAAAAGGTCCCTAGGCCCTGTACTCCTTAATATGCAAGCAATACAAAAAGACGGACTAAGAAAACTATGTTTTGCCTAAAACTACATCTCATATTAGAAAACACTGTTATGTAGACTGAGAATCGCGTAACAAAAAAAAATGAAACACAGTGACAAAGTCTGGTATTACAGTAAAGTAGAATCACGTAAAATATGATTTTGTCGAACGTGTCCCCGCGAACGGAATACACTGTAAGGTGTACCTGCAAGACAGGTGCGCCAGCCACAGGCACGTCTTCCCAAACCATATGATAACGATTCTAACCAAAAGCGATTTAAATTTGCTGTACCTCTCTATACTGAGGCGATTTCGGGTAATGCAGATAGTTAATGTTGGGGCCACTTGCTAAAATATGAGTATCTGCATATTTAAAGTCAAATTTGTGTCTTGGTTACAGTCAAGGCTCGGGAGCCCGCTTTCTCCTTTTGCTCTTCTTAGTTTATGCAGCTTTTCTGGCAGTGACTGCCTTATACTAACTACCCCGAGAGGAAAGGCAGAGTCAGAGTATCGTTCATCAATCAACTTTATATGCAATCCAACTAATATTATAAACGCGAAAGTTTATGAGTATGGATGGAAGAATGAATATTTGTTTCTCATTCACGTAAAGACTATGTACTGAATGGATTTTAATAAACCTATACAACAACATAGCTTATACATCAGAATAACACATAAGCTACAATTTATAACGATAACCGATATTACAGCGATAACCGATATCAACGCGGGTGGAGCCGCGGGCAAAAGCTAGTTTTAGAATATTTTCTGAATAAGTACGTAGCGTAGTACACAAACATAATATTAAAATCAGCTATTCCTTACCTATCTGCTGCTAAGAGTCCCTTGGCAGAACATCACGTGCAAAGATAAAATAGTGCTAAATATATTTAATATTATGTCTTTGAGTTGTAAAGGTCAGAAGACAGTTGCTCCGACAAACAACTGATTAGATTAGTTAAAGCTATCTGCACTAGAAGTTGTTCTCATTATACTTGGAGATAACAAGACCTAGCGGTTAATTATCTCACGCCAATTACTTCATTTATCTTTACAGGTCAGTTTGGCAAGATTTCTTTCTTATTCCAAGTAATTATTATAAATGTTAATAAATGCAAGTATTTTTTGTTGCAGCTTGCTTATTCTGCGAGCTATGTCGGCAACTTTGGTTCTTTGTCGGATCATCTCGTTTCGAATTCTATCTTTCAGAGAAACTCCAAGCATAGCTCGCTCCATAGCCCACTACGCGATTTTTAGTTTATGGATGAGCCCTACCGTCAGTGTCTACGTTTTGGCACTGTAAGTCATTACAGGTAAGATGCACTGGTAAAAGACCTTTGTTTTCAGGATTGCGGTAGGGGAGAAGAGAAGACTCGACGTTTGCGAAATGCTGCCCAGCCCAGCTGAATCCTTCTGGCTAGTTCTTTCTAGAAGTTGTTTTTACCGAGCTAGATAACCTGGCCCAGGTATACAACAAAAGTATGTGGACAAAAGTGTGGACCGGGTGGGCGGTACTTGTCAATGAAAAATTTAAATACCTTTAGAACATTTCGATCGGTAAAAACTAGAGAACTTCATGGGCGTGAACTGTCAAAACGGGCCATTATTTAAGTCATCAATTGTTTCTATACACTCATATGCGGAATATCGATTTATAAGCACGTTTAAAACAATAAAACTTGATTCGAAAGATTTTATTAAGTATGCTCCAAGCCTTATTGGCATGATATGAAAACCAAATATTTCACTCTCACAAATAATTTTCTAGAAAAATACTATGAGACACAATATATTGTGGTCCAAAATAAAATAACTACAAATTTTGTTACCATACTCATGGCTATTGTGCGACCCTATAAGTGATGGGGCTATTGACAACATTAACTAACTTTGGCGGCTCGCAAAGAAAAATACTTGGAAGATAAAAAACAGAGACTACACTGATTGAATTGTACAGCTGTTGGAAGTCCTTGACGAAATTATTTCTATTGGAACATTTTGTTCGGCGACAAAGTTAAATTGGATTTCTTATGGTGGAAGTGTCTCATGAAAGTGGCAACCGAGCGGTTGCTTTTATTCAGCTTGAGCTGTTTTAGGTGTATTATGACAATAGCCACTTTTTACCGTCTCTCAGACATCCAAACTTTGGCTTATATTATTTGTAGGATTTTCAGGCCGCATTATTTTGAATTTTATGTATTTTAAAAAGTTTATGATTTATTTATAATCAGCTTTTGCTTGGATCTTGGAAACTAATGTGCGTTTACTCTTCTTATTCTTTGTGATAAGCTTATATTGAAGCTACTACAATTTGAACGAGAACTCTAAAAAGAAATCTTGCGCTCTGTTCTTTAAAGCCTCATCCTTCAATCATCCGATGTACTAGCTTACATGAGGCTGAAAGGCCTTCTAAGTTCTTGTTGGAGCCCCAAAAATACCCTGCATTTATTTTGTATACACCGTAAAATACTTACAAAACGCCAAATAAAAAATAAATAAAAATAATTAGACTAACTTAATGCCTAATAAATGGACCGCTACCGGTTTACAATGCAGCTCAGTTCCAAGAAATTAACACAGATGAACTGTTTGCCTACAAGCGACTAGCTACTTCAATACTGCGAGCTATTTACTTGTAAATAAACTGTACACAATATACAAACATGGCAAATATTCCCATAATAATGATCACAATGAGTAACCTGCAAAGTTTTATCTTACAACCATATGCGTATCGTAATCTAGATAAATCAGATGAAATATTTAAAATCATGTTAAAGCTTTATAAAATGACAATACAACTTCGCCATTTCAGAAAGTTAATAAGAACATAGCTGGACATAGCACTGCAGTCTCGCTTTTAATTTAACAGACACGTGTCTACGTGATTGTATAACATCAAATTTGTAAGGTTGCGTTCACACAGTACGAAAATTTATCTCTCCATACGAGAACCTGATTATCAATTCCGGTAGCATCCAAAACTTGCACTTTGGAGCCCACAGTTCGCTCTTCTGCTCCTTCTTTACGTGAATTAGTTTGCTTAATTTTTACGGTAATTATTGCCGTCTGAACTCTCTACACCGAGCGGTAAGCTTATGGCAGAACCTGGTCAATTTATAAGCCAGTGTACTTTCTTGTTGTGCTTAATTACCAATTAATTATGTAACGGGAAAAGGGTAGAGGACTACAGCACTCAAAATTAATTGTGTTTTAATCATTCAAAAGTTGACAAATATAACACCTCAGCTTGACTAATTTAAGTTTCTCCTACAAACAAGGCGATAACTTATTCTGTTTACTTTCTGCTTTCAGTTTTCTTGACATTGTACTTACTACCTTAAGCATAAAACTCACACAACTTAGGGCAATTCAGTTCTTTTTTATAAACAGAAATTCAATATCAAATATAAAGGCATTCGCTTCTGCTGTCGACAAACCACAACATGCAAATGTTTTTATACTTCCTAAATAATCATATCATAATTTTATTCAAATTTAAAAAAATTAATTATTAAAAACCAAAAACTCTACTGATGTTGAAAAGGTCGAAACCAGTTTGATAGCAGGCGGTACACATTAATTATTACCCGGTTTTCTTTCTTTCCGGCTGATTTTCATATGTGCCTGCCTTCTCTTCAGCATCAGTCAGGTTTTTTGTTTTTATTCCATTTTTTCCCTTTTAGTTATAACATATAATATTAATTTTCCTACTCAATAAGTTTTTTTTCTACTTAACCGATTGCAATCAAATAAACGTAAGATTTTAAGTGTGACTAAGACCTTCTAAACAAATAAAACCCCATCAAAATCTGTTCAGTAGTTCTTACGTGCATCACGGTCAAATAATTTCAGTGCCAAACATCCGCCATTTTGATTTGCTAGAAATTTCAATATACCTGGTGTCACTCACACAATCACAACGAATCAAATGGTAAATTGCGTGTCAAAATCCATCAAGCCGTTCAGGATGTAGGGCGTTTCAAAGAAAAGGACATACATACTTCTTCGGTAGTTGGGTAAAAGGGTAAGATTCAAACAGCTGCTTCGTGCATTATCATCCTTTCTTCGGTAGTTGTGTAAAAAGTTAAGATTCAAACAGCTGCTATATTTAAGCGAGCATTTCTATTAATCAGCTCTATAAAATATATAATACCTGTTTGGACAAACAATCTAATAATTGAACATCAAATGTATAATATTTTGTTTCAATAAATATTAACCTGTTTTATTGCTCTCCCATACATTATCTATAATATGTTATAAATCAGTCTAAGGCATAGTACGATTGCTTATTTTATTGTATTACTAGCTGTTGCCCGCGGATCCACCCGCGTGGATGTCGGTTTTCCTGAATTTTCTTTGCTATAAACCTCACGGAGCCCGAGACCTTTCCAACGAATGCAAAACCGTGGAAATCGGTTCGTGCGTTCTGGAGTTATAGCGTCAGGGAGGAAAACCCGACTTATTTTTATATAGTAGATTAGGGTAACCTGTAAAGATAAATAAATAAATAAAATATTAAATAAAATGTACTATGTCAGTATGCACACGCGTTTGTTAAGAATTTTTCTTGAGCAGCGACGCTCTTAGCTCAGGAATCACGTAAAGTATGAATTCACTGAAGCACACTACACGGCTCCTGGACTATTCACTATTTTTACGACTTCGTTCTACGTGTTCACTGTTGGACGTTTATTCCATCGCCCATTATATATTTAGATACTGCTCAACAGTACAAAGAATATTGTTTTATTTTGTGCAAACAACTTAAGAGTTGGAGGTCATCAATGTACTATAGCAGCCCGACTTCTGCATCTGCCCGGGATAATAACTTTGGGTCTAATGGTAAAATTTAAAAACTAAACTTTGATATAAAATTTTATACTTAAGTAAATAACTTCCCATGAAATTAGCAATATTATATATTAGTTGATATTAGCAACATAATAATAGAAGGAAATCAAACGCCTAAATATAAATTTGAATGATTTTTAAAAACATTTTTCATGCTTACTAATCACATCGATTATAATAGGAAAAGTTTGAATCGGTCTAGGCGGTGTACCCGCAATCTTCGCCAAAGCATTGCCCCTGTAGGCGATGCTTTAACCACCAATCTACCAGACCTCAAAGACAGACACAGATATAAAAGGAGAAATTTGAATTGGTTCGGGCGAGGTCTGGTAGCTGAGTGGCCCCTGTAAGGCAAAGAAGCGGGTTCAAACCCCGCCTACATAGATTTAAACTTTTCCTATTTGAATCGAGCCAAAATATAAAGTTTGTAGTTATCAAAGCATAGCCTTAGTCTACCAATCACTCCATTATTAAGTAGTCACAAGAAGTTATCTATCGATTTTGACTGTTTTGCCTAAAATTCATTAGTTATGTAACAATATTTTATTAGTAGTAGGTATTTGAAAGTAGAGATGAAAAATTATGACAAGATATATATCTCCATATTATTCCCAACGATATTATAATAAACTGAGAGTTCAACAGACTTTATGATTTCATTTTACAAACATCTACATAAACGAGATACACATTTGACAGACAACATTAATGAGCTTCTCATACTTGACATACGAGTACCGCTAACTAACACTGCTCCCCCGTTACTGGAACTAAATGAAGAGAAACTCTGTAAAGCTGCAGTACTAGTCATACTTGACTTATATCACTTACTAGCTGTTGCCGCTGCTTCACTAAAGTTGGACACTGATCTCATTTCCTCGATCTCCAGGTGTATTGGTAGCACATTGGTTGGTTCAATGTTTATAACGGGTATAGTTAGAACCCATATTAGTGCTTTTAAAGACTGTAAGATCAGATAGCCGAAGCAAATCCCATCAGTGACAAGAACTGAGCTCAATCTAAGTCTAGCTAGGCTCAGCACGCTTTGTCCAATGAATTTCATTGAAAAGAACGCTAGGACCCAGCCTGACCTAAACAGAATGCCATCATTCCCACAATTAAATTTCAACCGTAGTAATCATTGCGCGATCTTTTGTTTTATTCACTTATGAGTAGTATTATAACTAGTCATGAATTTAAATATTCAGGATTTTCATTGAAGTAGTATATGATAATATAGTGATGGGAGACATAAGACCGCAGCCTTATGCATATTACTCCTGTATATCTCGAAGAGGTCAACAGAGTTGCGCCATTGAACAAATATTTTATTAATTATTTCTCATATTTCTCAACATATTTCTCAACATTTCACACAACGCTATCTAGACCCACGGTAAGCATAGCTTAACTAGCTTGTGTTATGGAATCTAGAATGCGGATAAACATACTTAAATACTTTTTTTTTTTTGTAAATGCATACATATTATACATAGAAACACCCAGACCAATGCAAATATTCATATTCATGCATACAAATATTTGCACTGAGCGGGGATCGAACCCGCGCCTCCTGCGTAGCGGCCGCGTTCACTACCGCCACGCCACGGAGGCTGTCAAATTATATTTTTCAGGGCGAGGCTGTTTCATATTACACTAATGCATGCAGGTTATTAAATTATGTTTTACTACAGCAAATTAATTTATTCTAATAAATATGATTAAAACACATTATTTAATTGGTTTTGACCATAGTTAATAATACACAATACTAATACATTTTTTTCCTGTGTTGACTGGTAAAATATAGTAAAATATTCTGGCGGGTGCAATAAATTGAATTACAATTTCAAAAATTGTTTTAAAAAATTTAGAACGATTAAGTAATTATTCCTCACAGGGAGGTATTTACGAAATCCCGGCATAAAATTATAATTGTTCAGATTTTGGTCTCTCAGCCTTAACCCTTGAACGGGTGTGGCTATGTCACAAGAATGGCTTTAAAGCAAAACTCAAATCTTTGAGAAAACATCTGTAAGAACGACAAATGATCATCCTGTGCCGTGTCAATACTCGGCAAGATGCAGCGAAATGTTTAACTTATAATGTCGATTTGTTATTTTCCCAATTAGTATAAGTTTCTTGAGTTTGACTTTAGAACTGGCTGAATAGAACCAGCAAAGTTAAGGGACATTTCATCTTGAATTTTTAATACGAATTTCCTATGGGTAATTAAAGACCAGGGGAGATAATAAGAGGGATATTACATTCAAGTGTAGCTTGCTCTTCACTTCAAAACGTAATTTGATCAGGAGCTCTGAATGTTTGTGTAAAATGAGTTGCCAAATACGTAACAAAATCTCTTTGTTATAATAATCAATGCTTTTATTTGTGAAAAGGTGAGCCTTTGTTAAGTATTTATTGCAAATTCCTTGTTACTATGCTTAATTTTTGTTACAGGTCATCTATTTAACATTAGTAACTCGTCAAAAGCATCTATCTTCCTTAACAGAGTGTCATAGTGCAGTGGCGTGTGGAGTCGTGCCGTATCGCTCCACCATCTGACCCGGTTTGAGTGCCTACCACATCCAGTCTGGGTGAGTGACTAAGGGCCCGCCACGATTGTGCGGAATCAACTACAATGGGGCGTGTTAACGATCGTCCTGATGTGCCAATATGTGCTTTGTGAACGGTGAATGTCTATAAGGAATTTGTATTGTCCGTAGTTATTGTGAGGGTTAAGTGCCGAGTGTCAACCCGATAATTCGAGTGATGAATGATATTTATTTAACAATTTATACAGCTTTAATTTTTTACACGTTATGTTAATTACGAAATATCATACGAACCTTTGTGGCTTAGAGAAAAATATGTACATTATAATCCGTATAAATTGGGCGCATGTTCCGGCATTAATAGAATTCGGTTGACTTTCGAACAAATACTTCAGATTTGTCGAAATAACCCTGCAAGTTTAGATAAAGGGTGGCTGTAGTTAGTTGCTCTGTATCTGCCCTGTGTGCTCGTAATTTAATTAGAATTTCTGAAATGGAATTTCACGAATGACTTTTGTTCCTAATGAATTTACTTGTTATGTAAAGCAAATCTCAAAAGCTGCTTTAGGCAAAGTTGGTCTAAAACAATTTATTGAACGGTTTCTATGCGCCCTTTGGATGCGTACTGAAAGAACACTTTATTATTTGTTTTGCCATTGAGGTGAGTTAAACGTCTGTGAAAACTTCAACTTTTAATTAGTTTACTTAATTCAGTTATCTTTATTTGGTTTACTTTTAACATTTTAGGTAAAATTTGGTACTAACTCATATCATAAATAAATATACATAATAAATGAATTACCAAAATATAATAATAACAAGTAGTACGTATAATTGTTATTATCGTACATTGTCATTATACGCAATATTATTATATGCTTTGGCCCATGACTGCTTATCATTTTGTGATTGGTTTGTCGACCTCGACACCAAGAGCAGATAATCAAAATCTGAATAAATAGTTTTTGTGGTTTAGTAGGTAATGTTTCTAAATGATAATGCTTTTATATTTTTTAGGCGCCACAACACAAATTTTGTTTAATTTTGATTCAATAATCAAACATAAATAATAATAATGATCATAATATTTATATCTGACTAATTATATAATATAACTAACAGTTGCCCACGGCTCCGCCCGCGTGGATGTCGGTTATCGCTTAGTGTTGAGATAGTTAGGTCTCAGCCCGATCGGTTTAAAATTGACAAAGTTTCATACAAACTTTCATCCCCTATTTTATCCCCTTGGGGGTAGAATTAATCAAAATTTCTTTTGATTCATTTCAGCCCGATCCGTCCAGTGGTTTAGGCTGTGCGTTGCTAGATCACTATGTCAGTCAGTCAGTCATCTTTACTTTTCTTTTAACTGACTTGAAAAATTCCTTCTAAAAAATATTTTGCGCGATAAATTTAGTTTCCACTTAAATGGCGTGGCTTTCGACAATTAAAAGGAATCGACGCTTTTTACACGTACAATTTAAAATTCGTTCAGTGTCCAGACTTGCCAACCCAGCAAAAATGCAGTCTCTAACAGCGATAGCAAAAAATGGTCAAGCATGAACTTCGTAGAATAACTGATTTAATGGCTAAGAGTGATAAAAATCTAGATTATACTTTAGCTATTAGATTTTTCAACTTTAATCTAATGGATAGCTAATACATTTTTATGGCTTACACTTAATTAGGTTTTGAGGGGATACTGGAAATAACAGACAACATTATTTCTTTAAATAATAAGAATATTTTAAATGAAATTACATAGATTTAAACTGGTTCAATGTGTTTGAAGTATTGCGCAAAATTGGCTGTGATCGTTTCATGATTTTTGTAATGAGTCCCATAACAGTATAACTAGTTGTATAGATTCTGTAATCTTTTAATATATTGCACAGAACCGGATTTTGAATCAAAAAAAAAAAAATTGAGTCTCGTCAACATCTACTTACGCATAGTTAAGTGTTGCGCGTAGGTATACATTTTAAAGTAATCATTAATGATTGTAATTATAGGTTTTTTAAGTACCCTATATTCTTTCTAAATCTATTGATTTTAGCTTCGTGTTTAGCCAAAACTTTCAATAGGGACTAGTCTTAATACTGTCAGCGAGGCGACAGCCATTTGATACGAAAATCGATCATCAGCATCTGCGTCAGTTATTCAATTAACTCTCATTAGTACTTACCGATGTCTAGACATAAGTTCTTCCTAGCTTTCAACTCAATAGTTCTCTGGTACCAGCTCTGTTAGGTAGTACTGGGTAGAAACTATTTGTAATCATCAATCAAATAGCAACTTCAATAAATAATAATAATGATAAAAATTTACATAAAATGATTTAAGACGACTGTAATTTTTTTTTGTAGAATTTAAGTAATCACCCCGTTTTAAAAGAAGATACAGAATAACACAAAAAATCGAATTTAGAACAACCTTAACAACAAAATAGTTTTACTTTTTGCTAAGTTGTGGTATTGATTTTAATGATGTTGAAGCCAGTTTCAGGTAGTAGCTCTTAAATATATATTGTGAGCTTGGACCAATAACTTTCCAACTTCTCTCATTATAATTATAAATATTAAACTTCACTCTTAAAATTAATTTAGTAACTTTAGCAAATGTAGTTAATCAATCAATCTTAGAAGATTTGAAGAAAAATATTATTTTATCAAGTCCGTTCTGAATTGCTTGATCGAAATTTTATTTAATCAATGTATTTTTACAAGGGCTACCAACATAATTATTGCCAATAATTTATCAGTTTTATACGAAAAGGATAGTGTTTGAACATTTTTTTGTGTGCATTACAGTGTATTTAGCATCCCAGGGTTCAAGTCCAACATAAGCCCCCTGCCATTCGGTGCAGGGTACAACGGCGTTTTTAAAACGGCCTAAAATTGAAATTAGTTTATACTAGCATTTTTTAATATGTATTTAGCTTACTTACGGGTTTCTTTTTACGTGCGTGAAATTCCCACGGATACCTCCCCCTTCGGAGCCGGAGGGGGAGGTTATGTCGGACTCGAACTGACTTAACCGCACGCCGTCTGTGGGTCGATGTGCTAGGCCGAAGGTGAGGTTGTCTCGCGACATATCCCTCGTACCCCGGCTGACCCAGGGCCATTCCTCTCAACCTGGCCCACCTCGGGAGGGGGTCCACGCGGTCCCCGACTCGCCCCCGGTATGGGGGCTTACTTACGGGTTTCAAATAATCGCTGCCATCAATCAGGCTGCCGCTGATCCCGTTCACAACCGATCTCATTCTCATAAGAGCAATGTCACATTATCCGATCCGATATCGGTGTCGGACGCCGATCCGATATCGGAGGAAGTAAAATGTATGAAATATATATCTGTCTTTCACATTGTCATCATGTTGGATATCAAAGCCGACATCGCTGTGTTGTCAGCTTTCGGGTGTCGGTTATTGTCATCCGACACCGATATCAGTTCGGATAATGTAAAATAATCCTATATACTATTATAAAAATATTTTTATCTATTTTCCACTACAGTTTTATTAGATTACGCTGTTATATTAAGTTTATTTTTGCGAATTGATTCCTGAGTGAAGCTGGGATACGGCCGCAAGCATTTTATAAAGATTATTTATTGTTTAAGAATTATTTTTTCTTTTAAGTGAATCGTCAAAACAGCCACAGCAAAATAAAGAAATTATAGAACCCCTTTTATATATTGAATAGAGCTTAGGCCAGGTATTTTATTATTCACAATAGTCTGTCTCTAAATTTAACCTTTTGTCTGTCAGTCCCAGTGAAAATGGTACTTATCTACTGGCTTTGTAAGTAAGGATAGAGACGCCAGTTGATTAAAGTAAATGCATGACGGTGAGATGTTTCGTAACAATTGATGGAGTTAGTTTTTAAACAATTTTTAGATAAGAGTAATGTAGTTTGCACTATTGGTGTAGTTATACACCAAAAGTCTGCAAACTTGAAGACATCAAATATTTTTGTCCTGCCCCATCAAGATCTTTGAGCCAAAAGCCAGCTTCACCTACTAACTTATTGCACTTATTATCAAAGTCTATATGCAAACTAGATAAACTGATAGCCTAAAGATCATTGTGAACAAAAATTCTGCATACCTTCCTAAGATATTATCAACCAAGACATAGTAGAAATAGAAACCAAGATCTCAATCTTTCATTGAAATCATAAATGATCACTGACCAGTAATTAACACTCGCTGGACTGGTGATCGGTACCCATATATTGTGTCCCATTGAAAATCGCCATATTGGCGCTGATAGTTGCGGCACGTAGTAGTGAGTGTACTTGGAACTAATACTAATGATGGACAACAATTGTCTTGGTATCGATGGGTCTTGTCTATCAAATTAACAATATAGCCATTATAAGTCTTCAGGCTTTCGCGGCCGGCGTTGCATGTAGAATATACTGCTTCCGGGCTGTCTGGCCGTGGTCGATGTGAAACTTGCGTTTCAGACGTTTCGTCGATCACTGCGGTCGACATTTTCAGTGGCGCAGGGCCGGGCGACGACGACTTCAGAGACCTTGCCTCGCCGGCGGCTGAGTTGCGACTGATGCGAAGTCTTGAATCACGGGCGTATTTATAGGCACGGTCGGAGCGGGGAATCGACTCACTCGATTTTAATTGATCGAGCGCTGTGACGCGGACGTACTCGATCCTAATTGGTCGTTTGCAATGTGATACCGAGTGGCTCTCAGTGCTGGGAACCAATCTTCTCGCAACTCAGCCGCCGGCGAGGCAAGGTCTCCGAAGTCGTCGTCGCCCGGCCCTGCGCCACTGAAGATGTCGACCGCAGTGATCGACGAAACGTCTGGAACGCAAGTTTCACATCGACCACGGCCAGACAGCCCGAAAGCAGTATATTCTAATATAGCCATTAATGAACTTTTTTTATGGTAAACGCATAAATAAAAACAACAAACAATGTCCATTTCCAAACTAAGTAGTTCTCAGTACACTCACGGTGGCGCTTTAAATCGACACAAAAAGTAAGCCTTCGCTTTCTATGGTATAGCCAGTCCAGCTAGTTATAGAGGTCAGTGTAAATGACGATTATCACTATAAGATAACCACACCACGATCATAAACATTCTATTTCAGTAAGTATCTCACGATAATAAACTCAATTTACGATACCAAACACCGAAAAATCCCTTGAAAACCATTAATTCTATCAACATAACGTAATTACGTGCATACAGGACATAGTTATCTGTACCTAGCAGCTGTCCCGTTTCCCTTATCTCGAACAGCAAGATATACGTGCCTATCCCGGGAGAAAAATCGCTGGCCTTGTCACAGGGGTGCGGGGGAACCATTTCTCAACGAAGCTCCACGGCCACACAGGGAATATTAGACATGTGTAGACGCGGCTTAACTAGAGATCTTCATTATACTCGTTGAGTATAATTCTGTTCATTTATTTCAGATAATTATATTATTGGACAGGTTGGTCTTGTTATGAATGTTACGGATTGTTACTGAAATAATAATGACATGACTAAAACTGTGCTTGTTAGGTTATTACGGTATGGCGACAAATATCCTGGTGCCCAATTCTGTCACGCAACGATTTCAAAACGCTAGATTTCATTCGAATTACAAAGAAAAACATTATATTACTTTAATATTCCGTATAATCTATCAAAACGTAACGTACTTACAGTTTTATGAGGTTCTTAAACCTTCAAAATCACAAAATCTTACGAACTATATAACTTCATAAAAATCAAATTGCACATCAAAAGTTTTACCTAAAAATCGCTTGTATGTAAGTATGTTTTAAGGTACACCATAGAAGAGTCAAAAGAGCCTTGTAGTACCTAAAGCTAGCCAATAGAAAATTTAATTAGTTATAGCAGAGTTCCTTATAACTTTTCCGAATTTCCGTGTCGTACGGGTCACGGTATTTTTCCTGTTAGAACAAAACAATTTGTACTTTACACCTTTTACATAAAATATTTTTAAATAACTGTGTATTCAGGTTACCGTTCTTTCCCATTGTAATTTTAAAGGATTTATTTAACTTGCTCCGTTGTTCGAAGTGACTGGATTGAGTGGTGGGAACCCTTACCAATTATAAATATACGATGGATTTCCGCCTTCAATTTGTTACGCCCTTTATGAAAAAAGTACCTACAAGAGACGTGCGATGATTATTAAAAATATAATATATCATGTACAATGTTATATCGGAATAATGCTATTTTTCTACTTTGGTATCAAAGATTTTATAGGCCGCTTGAAAACCTCTCAAGTTCACCTCACTTTAACAAAAGTCGGACATACCCATACATACTCATCGTTAGATGAGTATGTATGGGTATGTCCGACTCGAATCAAATAAAACTGCTCGTAGTTTTGTCACATTTACTTATGTTGCTAGGGAACCAGGTAGGTATGCTCCAGATACAATGTCCCTGAGACCTCGACCGATTTTAACCGGCTAGCTCAACGACCCCAGCGCTTTAAAAGGGATCACAATCTTCCCTATAGGCAAAGGAGCGATTTGTTTATCCCACTGACGAGGCAGACAAGCACACGGCTCACCTGATGGTTCCTGTGGCCTATGGACGTATGCAATACCAGGGGAGTCACACTCGTGCTGCCGACACTGGGCCTGGCTCTGCTAAGGCAATGATATCTTAAATAATACATCTGTGAACACTATTTCTCGAACAGTTTATAGACACGAATGTAGTCTGCCAGCTATATTTCCATTGCCGAATCTCCATTCAAGCAGCATCGAGATGAGCAGTCAAGTGTTAAGTAGAGCAATGTGGCTGCAGCAAATTCATACATCTCCATTTGAGCAATGTACATGAAACAAGGTACATAGTTAGCCGCGTCAGTTCCAATAGCCTCCGAAATACTTGGAAAGCGTCAAGGTATAGTATCGTATGGCCTGCAATGGGCTAATTGATTGATTGATTGATAATATCGTAACTGTATTTGGCCAACTTTACTAAAGGTATTATGGATTGCATTTGTCTAGTCACACTCTTAAGCATTAGCAAAATCATTTTTCTTCTTCATCCTAGGGTTAATTCCAGTTGCATGCGAAGCTTTCAACTTGAAGTCTAGGGTCCGCTTTTACCAGTCCAACTGCGAATTTGTCTAAACTTCGACATTTTCCGTGAAGCGACTGGCACCTGACCTCCACAACCCAAAGGCGATTTCGAAGCTTTGCAGTTAGACTAGTTGTTGGACTTTCGAGGACCAGTAACGACTGCCATTGATGTTTGTATGGCAACCGGGACCGACGGCTTAACGTACTCTCCGAGGTTCTATTAAACCATGCATACAAATATTTGCACTCAGGGGATCGAACCCGCGCCTCCTGCGCAGCGGCCGCGTTCATTAACGCTACGCCATGGAGGCTCTCAATTTGTGTTATTTATAGTTAATAAATATTTATGTTGCACTCTTCCTGGAAATCTTTACAAACACTCTAGACAGACAATCCAGAATATTTACCTTTACACGTAGCCTTAGATTTGTGGTAACTAACAGTCTTAACTTAACAAAGCTCTACGTAGTGATATCTCTTCATATCATGCTTAGCATTCAACACTTCCCATCTCAAGATTGGACTGTCAGGTTGGTGAACCGAATGTTGGAGGTACGTCGAAAGTGCTTGGAGTTCAGGAATTTGTGAGTGAAAATGGGTATATTTAACAGCAAGTGTGTATGTTAAATGTTGAATTAAAATTATTAATGTTTATGTGCATGTTGAGTGCATCCAGTCGCAATGGAATAAAAAACGATGCAATTGTATAAAGTAATAGCACTTCACCTTAGTATTAAATTATCCGTATTATTAGTAGTAGGTATATTAGATATTAGGAACAATTTTTGTAATAAACAATTTTAAATCATGCAAACGTAAGCTGAAAGTATCGATCGATTACCCATTGATATAATTAACAATCCCAATAATAATAAACAGAAAATGTACAGAAGTATACTCTACATTTTTATTGCTACAAATGTTATTAGTTGAATCAAGAAAACAGTTTGTAGTTAGTACGCAACTGCGCGATGTACGATACCACACAATTACTTTAAAATGAAGACAACACTGTAGTTAGTTAATAAGTTACGACATATTACATTCCCCGAGAACTAATTGTGTAGAGACACGACATTACTTACTCCTTGGCAGATTTACTGATAATTTACCTTGCGTTTGTACTTGAAGGTTGAATAGCTAGTGATCAACTGTCGCAATCGTGTTTTATCTTCTTTATGAGGTGTGTGTGTGTGTGTGTGTGTGTGTGTGTGTGTGTGTTTCCCTGATAAGTTTGTAAATGATCAAAAATTGACGAATCTCTGCCTATATTCTCGGGTATGTGAAAGCATGTGAATATGAATGTAAGGCATTAGAGCTTAGGCATTATGAAAATATTAAGTATTTATTTATTGAATTAAATTTTAAAGCATTTAGTTTGACTATTGCTTATAAAACACTTTTTTATAAAGAACAACAAAACTATTGACTACTACGAACTAATTTAAACCTTGGAGATAAATTTAGAGACATCGTTTGTCAGTTAGCAAACAAATAATACATGTAACACCGTCCTCTCTTAAATAAAACTCTAGGTCCTGACTGACTGATTGACTTAAAGACAACGTACAGCCTAAACCACTAACCAGTGGTTTAGGCTTGAAATTGACTTGAAATTTGTAGAGTGTTTGGTGTGAAAGAAAGGATTTTTTTTTAAATTAAAACCCTAAGGGCCTAAAGAAGGATGAAAAAGTACTTATAACTCAAGAACGGCTGGACAAATTTTCATGATCGTTGGTTTTTTGGAATTGTTCTCCCATAGATCAAATTAAAGCATGGTAAATTCACGAAATTATGTAATAATAATGAAAATACCAACTTCAATTTCTTTAAAAGGGCCTCCGCAGCAAATCGCCACAATTTTGCCAATGTCAAGTAAAATGTATTATTAAATTTAATAATGGCGAGACGCTAATGTCAAATGTACCAAAGCCACGTTAGCCACGCCAGTAAATTTGTTTCTGTATGTCCGCCACCTCCCACGAGATTCAAGTGGACGATCAGGACGTGTGCTTGGATTTCAGAGCGCTAAAATCGATAACAAAGTTGTCATGACAACGGAACTATAAGGGATTTTTTTCAGTGTCAATCGTGGGGCAATGAACAAATATCTGATGTCAAAATGAAATCCTACCAACGGAAAAATATATTTCAGAATTATCCAGTAAATGACAAATTACAAAGCTGGAATTCAATAAATTAAGGAATTTTCAATCATTTATAATACTCAATACATACTCAATTATCACGACCGTGAGCAACTGAATCAGTTAAATTGTGCAGTATGTGTAATGTTGTTTGTGTTATTTTGATTTTGTTTAAATTATGTTTTACGTTGTGTTACAAAAAAAAAAACCTTTTAATTGAGTGGCAGGAAATAATTATGTAGGCAACAAGCTCAGGGCAGACCACAGTTGTGGCGGTAAGACCACAGGACCACACAGGCTATTTAGGGGAGTACTTGCATCGTATAGGCCGGAAGACATCACCCGAGTGACATCACTGCCGGGGCTGCCCCTCAAATGCCAAGAGTGGATAGAGCGGTGCCAGATCGTCAAAGGAGCTCTGTTGGAGCAGGAAGTACCACGTTGCAGATCCTGGCGCTGGTCATGGTCGGCGATGACAGTGTATGGAACGCCACCGCCTTCTTTTTAGAAGCAGTGATGCCTGTGAAAGAAACAGTGCAAAACAACAGGAGAGATTTAGCACTCGCCCATGCCGTAGAAGGTGCACCGGACGATGAAGATAACAGAACGATCTTCAGCCTCCATGAGCTTGAGCTTGGGATAACAGTTTAGGCTAGCCATCGCCATAAAAGAAGCAGGACCATGGTAGCAGTGCACGAATCATCATAATATTTCCCTAAACACTCTTGATTGAGAAGAAATGATTTCACAAAAGTGTTCAAAAGTAATCCTTTTTTTGTCTGCGGTTGGTAGCCCCGGGTAAGTCCTCGGAAGGATGTCCCAGGACTATCAACAGACCTGTGGCTGTGGCCTCACCTAAGGGTTGATTTGTCATCCCGATTCTTAGGGAGGGCGTGCGTGAATCTCTCACGTCACGCTGCCGTCATGAACCTGCTTCTGTAAGGACGGCGAAGACATGTCGGCGGTGCCCAAGCTGCCGACTACGGAACTCGGGTGGGAGAGTTCTCTCCCGCTCCCGCCCCGCAGCCTCTTTCACGAGCATGACTTGCTCGCAGAAAGAGATGGCGCAGTCTCACCTACTCCCGCTGGAGACCATGGCTAGTACCATGATCTTGAGCGAGAGAGTGTCACGTCCAAACCCACCACCAGGACCTGGCGCTGTTCCACCCACGCCGTGCACTCCACCAGCGTGTAGATCGCTGTGTCATCACTGCATTCCTCGCAGTGCTGACACTCGGCCGTGGTTTCCCGGTGTCTTCGCCACAGATACATACCGAAGATACCGTGCCCGGTAAGTATCTGTGACAACCAGAAGGAGAGAGCACCATGTCTATTCTCCAGCCACTAGTCCATGACCGTTCTGACGGCCGCGATTGTGGCAAATTCCCCCTTTGGTTGCTTGATGGCCTCCAGCAGCTGGACCATAGTGGGTGTCACCTTAGGTGGTGCACGGGGAGCGGGGGTTTTCACAACTGCGTCAGCTTGCCGATCTCCTTCCGCATCAGCTGTTGCTGCTTGCGGGAGTCGGCTAGCTCCGTCTCCAGGCTCGCAACCCGAGCCCGGAGTTTCCTTTTCTTGCTGGAAACGCACCTTTCCAGGAGCTCCTCCTCCTTTGGCGGCACCTGTGACCAGCACCTGTGTGTGCGGCGCCATGACCTTCTTCTTCCCCGCAATATTTTAAAAGCGCCGCCAGGATGTTCTGCGCCGCCGGCACCCCCGTGACCTTCCTACTTGGCAGCGGGGGCACAATCGCCGGCGGCTCTGCTACCTTTGCCACTACCTTTCTGGGAGGGCTTTTGCCTGGTCCGCTCGACCTAGGTCTCTTCCTACCTATTTCGGCAATGACACCGACACCGAGG
The DNA here is from genome assembly GCA_949126895.1 of Eilema caniola. Taxonomy (NCBI): domain Eukaryota; kingdom Metazoa; phylum Arthropoda; class Insecta; order Lepidoptera; family Erebidae; genus Eilema; species Eilema caniola. The sequence goes on along the minus strand of OX421481.1, from coordinate 10,369,146 downwards.
GCATCCTCGATCTCGCTACCCATGTTGACAGCCGACTCCGTGGGATGAACCCGGAAGGGGGTCGCCATGGCTGGTCGCCGAATGGGTGTCCATTCGACCACCAGTCACAGCAAGGGATTCCCCGAACGGAGTCCGGGTACCCTCATGGGTACATTTATCTAATTTTGTTTCCATAGTCATATTTTTTTTATGGTTACTGTCCGCCTACGTTTGGGTGGAAGTAGGGAGGTTGGAAGTGGATGGCGTGGATGTGAGGATGAGGAAGGTGGGAAGGTGGGAGTGGGAGTGTGGGAGTGACGCCCTAGGCACTGAATTCCCCCAGCGATGCATCCCATTGTCAGTGCGTGGGGTTTTTTATAGAGGTTTTCTTCCTCGCCGCTCCGAAGAGCCATCGTGCCCGTCTGTCTCCAGACGGGGTAACGGCTCGGCCGATCGATGGTCCCTATGGGACCGTGTACTTCGCCACTGATCGCTCAGTGGCAAAGTACTCGTCGCCCTGGGAGTTTTCCGCTAAGTGCGTTTTGTTTAGCAGAGCGCATGCGGAGAGCTCGAAGCCGGCCATAAAGGCTCTCCTCCTTAGTAGACTATTGGCCATGGGCGACGACGTGCGCCTCGCGCGAAGCCCACGTCGTCGTACACGTTACCAGGGTACACCACGTGGAGGTTGTCCTACCCAACACCCCAATGGGTGCATCCTTTTGGTTGCTACTACTATACTCAGGTATACGGTTTAACATGTTAACCGAGTGTGTATTTATGGAGGTGGTATGTATTAAACACAAGAAAATAAAAATGAATTGTGAAATAATTATGTAGGTACTTATAAGTATTGCTGCTACGGAGAGCGCGCTTCGATTCTAGCTCAATGCAAATATTTATATACATCCCATACATAGAAATACCCAAGACCAATGCAAATATAAATGAATAATGTCTGTTTGCATTGGTCTTGGGTATTTCCATGTATGGGAGAGAAAATGTTGAAGCTAGACTTGAAAAAGCTGACTGCGGACTACATTTATTCCGATCGCATCCGAAGATTTCACCCCGGAATCCAAGGTTTGCCTTTTTCAGTCAAACTGCATGCTTGGCTGACATTTGACATTTTACCTGAAGCGACTGCCAAATGACCTCTACCATCCATTAATGATATCGAAGTATTGCAGTGAGACCAGTTGTTGGACTTTTGAAGGCTCCAACTATATGTAACTAGCCATAGACTTAAACTTAGATTAACGTACTCTTCGCGGCACTGAATAAGAATAGTAGTTGCCGTCATTTATTTCAAAGAGCATCCTCCTTATAAATATATTAGGTTTATTTTGATTATTGTGTTCGTTGTTACAACGGCAACAAAAATACATAATCTGTAAAAAATTCTACTTTCTAAATTATGATATGGTATAGTTTATAATATACAGCCTGGTGACAGATGGGCAGCCTAACAGACAAATGAATAGTGAAGTTTTTAGTAATAGTCTTAGTAATAGGATCCCGTTCCCCGGTTGAAATTACCGTCGTAATACGTTGTCTAAAAAAGACTAGTGGTGGTAAAGGTGACGATAACCGACACACAGGCGAGCGAAGCTGCGGGGGAAAAAGCTAGTACTAGATAAAACTCCACAGGTAGCTACTAACATATTTATTCCATAGCTTCGTTGAGAAAATAACATTAAGTTTAATTTTATTATTCGTTTTTCACCTAACGAACCTGTTTACATAGAATTAAACACGCGAACAAAAAATAACACACACAAGTCAAAAAGGTTTTTTCCAACGAGGGTTTGAACACATTTTGATTAAAATTTCAACAAACTTCGTCCTGTAATATTTTTTGTACACAGAACGTGCAAAAATCACAATCCTTAAGCCGACCGCGGCACTCATTTCACTCAAACAAATTTAATTACGCGTGCCGTAACTCCCTTGTATTGAAAATCGTATTATACAATATTGTGACAAGTATTACAATAAAAACCGGTCAAGTGCGAATCGGGCTGCGTTCTGCTCGTTCCGTACTATTATCTATACAACATCAAAAGCTATATAATAGCCTGTTCCATAGTTTTTAAAATATTAAGGGAAAACATCACGTTTTTTGAATGGGAGTCCCTCTCAAATTTTATTTTGATATATTGCGTCTACCTGTTGCTGCGCTCAATATCGAGCAAAAAACGGCAAAAAATCACGTTTATTCTAACGGGGCTCCCATAGATCAAACCTGTTTTTTTTTTTGGCTTAAGATTTTATTTTATTCCGTTTTTATTATTCGTTGTTACAGCAAAAAAAAAGATTCATCATGTATATAACTTTCTGCTGTCAAGGTTCATAAGTGGTTTATGTGCTCTTAATAATAGGGTTCCGTTTTTACTTTTTGGGTACGGAACCCAAAAATTAACATTGCAGTAACCGTTGAGGCACGGGTTCAACGGACGAATAGGCTCTTAGACAATGGATAACACCTAATGTTCTCTAGCACGCAATGCATCTGCTGCGGGTCGGAATCGTCCTAGCTTTTTACAAATCATTTCTGCCGCTTCTTGTCTATGAGATGAGATGGTGAATTTCTAACGTGCTCTGGTGAATATAATTCACGGTTAGTGATGTACTAGAATATATCCGGTAGTGCTATAAATTCGCTGGTCCCTATTAAAATCATCGGAACTACAAAAATGCAATTTTTATTTTATTTCATCTAAGTACCTAGGTCTATCGTCTGTTAAAAAGAAATTTTTGAAATAGCCAAATTAATAACGTCGGATATTACCTAGATAGCCCGCTAACATAGTCGGTTATCAACATTAGTTTTAAACCGTTAAAAAGGTCACAAGGTACTTTTCTCACATTTACACTTAATACACCGGCTACTTATAATATTGTCCTGAACAGGCATAACTTGTACATCATTACTTTAAACTTTCATGACTCTGCTTAAAATAAGTAAAAAGTTACACGGAATTCAAACTTTGAAAATGCTCTCCTGTAAAGTTGCAGTTTTTCACATCCGACAATTTTAATAGGGACCGTCGAATTGTGCGTTGCGTATACTGTGGAAATATAGGCCAATTGATTTGTCTTCGATTTGTTAGCTATCAATTTAAGCGACACATTTAAAATTTTTGTGTATCTGTTAAAATTCAGATATTAGGGTACTATTGTTAAATTAGCTGCTTGATTTTGGCAGTAACCACACATTTTCAGGTTTTTTAAAGAGTAATAGAAACCGTAATTACTAGTAATTTTTGTAAATCCCTCCGACAAAGCTAAATTGTTAAAATATTAGGAGCGGGTTGACGCCGGTAGTGTAATTTTCAGAATTAGAACTCGTGACTTATAAAAGTCGACTCCTTGACGTCTAACGATGAATGAATGAAGATTTAATAAATGTTCTAATTATTCATTGCATATCCTACCTATATAGGCAGCGTAGCTCTTAGGGGTCTCAATATTTAAAACAACTAGCCGTTACCCGCGGCTCCACCTGCGTGAATGTCGTTTATCGCGTCTAAACATGGCTAAGGCTATGTCATTTCATAAGGTGTAATCTGTCTCTGTACCAAATTTAATCAAAATCGGTTAAATAGACAAAGAGTTACTCTTTAGACAGACATACAGAGAGATCAAGACCTACAGACAGAGTTTTTCGAGTGGTATTATGGAATTTTTTGCGTACTGCATCAAAAATGTGCAAATATTTATAACTGTTTTGTCGCCACACTGATCCGTGGTTGTATACATCGGCAACATTAGTATTACATTAGTGTGGCTAGACGGAAATATTATGCAATTGAAAGAGAATTTTTGATAGAATCCGTGACAAATTGCATATTAAATTATTAAACGGAGCCTGTCTTCCTGAAGAGTTGTTTCAAATGGATTGCAGGTAATTTTATGTTCTAATAGAATATTATATGAGACATTGAAGTGTACCGAATGAATTTCTGAAACATTCACTATGATAACTTTTTCTTGTAAGGTTGAATTGAATTTATAAGTTAACATGCCACAACGTCGGCCAATATACTGGTTCTTAATTACCTATGTAATTATTAATGGTGATGGGCTGGGATGGGCGCTTATTAGTCCCAGTCACATCCATCCCGGAGCACGGAGTCCGCTTTCCGGCTTTTACTTCTCCACTTCGCACGGTATTGGGCATCCGTAGTGGTGACACTATTAGCTGCGTTTACACGTAGTGGATTGGAACGAAGGATTTACCACAGGCCAGTTCAAAACCATCAGTTTGGAACGAACGTGTAATGTTAGCGACGCGCCGAGAACGACAGTTCAATCTGACAATTGGAGCGCGCGCATCGCATCACCGTATTATCCACGCTCAAGTTGGTATTAAAGACATTTTCACGAAATGTCGGCTTGGGGCGCGAAGGCCATTATACAGTTCATAAATTTGTAATTGGTTTATGTTCATATTTTCGCCTATATTTCTTTTCCCATTCTTTTTTGGTACTGTCCAAACCGACTACGAACCCAGCTAAGGCTACTACCACATGGGATTCCATTTTTAAACAACACAGGAATGTGAAAGATCTGCCGTTACAAAACTGTGGGCATAATTCAGTCGCAATATATCACTACAGTTCGATCCGTAGTCCAAACCAACAGATCGAACCGGCGCGGCGGTTTGGAACGCAGTCCCGTTGCACGGTTCAAAACTATGTAAACAGCGCTATTGGCACGCATGTTATCTTCTACGACGACGCCAAAGTCGGAACTTCTTGGATTTATTTCTCCTAACGGTCTCTCTAAACTTAAAAGCTGCACCCTAATCACTGGAGTAATCGCCACTCTTCTATCTCCTCCGCCAATCCTTTGACCTCCTGATATGACATAACTTGTATCTTTTCCTTTATCTGTGCCATAAACGTTCCTCTTGGTCTATATTACTTAGTCTATATCATCTTTCTCCGGTTCTCGATTATATTCAATATTGATCTTCTCTCTTGTACTTGGTTAAGTACTTTCCCCTCCATCCTTCTCTAGCACCATATTTCAAATGCCTCTAGACTGTCTCTATCCCCTCGTGTCATAATTCACGTCTCAGATCCATAGAGTGCAATGCTCCAGACATAAGTTTTAATAAATCTTTTTATAATTAATAATGAGATGTTTTAGGTCTTAAATAAATGCTTCTTATTATTGAACGTTTGCTTAGCCATTGCTATTCGGTTCACTATATCCGGTGTGAGCTACTGTTAATAATACTGCTGAGATACCTAAAACTATCCACTTGCTCTAAATTGTTATTATTTAATACAAAAGGCCTATGTCTCCTTGCATGTTTCGATGTTAACATAGTTTTAGTCTTCGTACTGTTATCTTTAGCCGGTATTTTAGGAAAACATTGGTCATGATGTTAATTAGGTCTTGCAATTCCTTTGCAATCGCAGCAGTGTCATCCGCAAATCTAATTAATTTAACCCCGACCAGAACTCTCTTCAATTTGTTTAATGGCACTCTCAATGAATAGATTAAATATCAATGGTGACAGAGGACATCCCTGTCGAACGCCCTGTCGGCTTCCTGTTGTTTCCTTTTCTTCATTCAGTGCCTTCATCATGAGCTTCCAGTTCACTCTGTCGAATGCTTTCTCCAGGTCAACAAATGCCAGATGTGTCCCTAGCCACAGTTTCATTCTCCTATCCATAATAAGTCTCAGCGCCAGTATAGCTTCCCTTGTCCTTTTCTTTTGCCTGAAGTCGTACTAATCATCTCCAACCACTTCTTCCACTTTAGTTCTTACTCTGCTTTGCATTATTTTTGGGAGTATTTTTGAGACCTGTAAAATGAGGCTCAAGGTGCGATGTCGCTCACATTTAAGGGTGTTTAGTTTTTAGGCAGTGTGACTGTTTTACTCACTTTAAAGTCTTTGGACACTTTTACGTCTGCGTACATAAGTTGGATCATATTAAACAACTCTTTATATAATGGCAAACAGACGGCGTATTTTATAAGTTCGAACTGCATCACATCAGCTCCCATGGGCTCCCATCCCATTTTCCGTTTTGAACACTGTTTCAAGCTACATTAAATCTCTTCTTAATATAGATGGTCCCAGTTTATCCCTTTCTACCTCCTCCATCGTTTCGCGATATTTTTATTTTCTATTTCTAAAATAGAAAATAAAAAGTCCACTATTCGCCACCTGTGGACCCCGCAGATAGCCTACAGCTTAGCCATTACCTACTCCTAACGGTACAACAGAATAAATAATAGTTACAGTCGCCTGGGCGAGGCGAATAGCATTCATTTATTATATAATATAAATACAATTGGATATTATAATTAATTGAGTAGCCTAACTGAAAGTCGTAACTTAAGCATTCAAAATGAAATTAACAAAGTTTGGAAGATTCCAATAAGCCTGTGAGTAAATTGAGCTATTAAACTATACGTCTATCCAGTTGTACCAATGGTTTGCTGGACAAAATATTTAATAATAAAATTTATTGGAATCGAAACTACCAAGTTGAATTAAATCAAAACACTAAGACTAAAATGTTATACAAAACCTGCTCATAAAATAAAATTTTCTGAAAAAATGAACATTATTATATAAATAATGATGTTTGTAGTTTTGTGGATCACATCTATTTTGACTAAAAAGCTTCAAAATAATTTTAAAACCTCCCAAGGTATTAAGAGCAAGTCAAACTGTTTTAATAATTCAAATTGTATTATCGTCCGAATTAAAAGTGTGTTCAAAATATCAATCCCATCAGTGAACTAGATGGGAATACCAAGGTATTAATTATTTTAATTATTCATTTCAAATACTTTGTTCATCAAAATTGACCTGTAACTGACTGTACCATAATTATTGCAATATATAATAATGTATGTACAAGTATATGTCACGGTTAATAGAAAAGGGCGGTTACATCTAGTTTTAGTCAGCTGGAACTAGGAGCAGCTTGTTGGAACTGGAAAACCGGCCCCATTTGGATTGGGAAAAAGGCTCAGAGGATGACGATGAATGTTAATAGGATAAATAGCTAGTTGGATTGATCTGGGTACCAATTTTTTTAGATCCACTCAAAGTTAATATGAGTTGTATAAAAGGACGAGGAACTAAAAGAAAGTCTTTCATTTATTTAAACGGCATGGTCGAATATAGACGAAACTTTAAAACCAGGTTGTCATACGGCATGCAATTTTCACTAAAAGTTGAGGACTGCAGTGCGTATATAAACTGAGAAAGTTTGTTTGTTAAATTAACTCAGTCATGTGGTTTTTAGCTCAATATCCGAAGTTGTTTAAATGCTCCCTATAAAGGATTAAGTCGACTACGCTCTCACTGAAAAGGTTTATGAAGATAAAAATCTAATAAGGCTGGAAGCTATTTGCAGAGTTATAGTATATGGTTTTCTTTATTTATTTCCAAACACTATTTCACGCTGTGATATCTATCTGTATCTATCTATATATATAAAAATGAATCCCTATTTCCCTTGGTCACGCCATCACGCCTAATCCATACAAATATTATAAATGCAAAAGTAACTCTGTCTGTCTGTCTGTCTGTCTGTATGTTACGCTTTCATGCTTAAACCATTGAACCGATATTGATAAAATTTGGCATAGGGTTAGATTAGACCTCGAGAAAGGACAAAGGCTTCGTTTGGTCGCGATAACCGACATGTACGCGGGCGGAGCCGCGGGCAAAAGCTAGTAAAATTATAAATTTTAAAGTTTGTAAAGATGTTTATATGTTTGTTACTTACCCAACCATGTTCCAACTGCTGAACTGGCTAGCCATTATAAATAAATACACATATATAATTACGCCTTTATCCCTGGAGGGTTAGGCAGGGTAAAAGTCTCCCATATAAAATAAAAATTTAACACCCATATTTCACCAGCTTTTTTCGGGACTATTGTTGAATCGAGTCATGCATCTGAGGCTGACTCTAGGCTGTATATATGAGGCCAAGTCTGATGTTAAATAGGCCTTTGCCTTTGCCTTGCCATTACGCTGTATTATAGTAACAGGGCATTAGATAAAATTAAATGGCCAAACAGTAATCGGTCTCACAAACGTCGCCAAACTAAAAACAAACGGAGTAAGTGGACCCCGAACTGAGGAAAAGTTTGAATGAAGGTTTGTTACTCAATCACACCTGAACGGCTGAATAGATCTGAATCCAATTTGAAAGAGTGATAGATTACAATCTGGAATAGCACATAGACTCCCCTTTTTATTTAGGGATACATTCCTGTGGGTCACTAAAAATGGTATCAGTATTTCACACGTATAGAGCCGCCGATAACAGCTAGTTTTATTTTTTGGTTACTTGACAAGAACTACAATCTAATTAGTGAAAAATTGTTACCAATTCATTATTTTCTGGTTTTTTATTAACAATAACTACTACGAATTAATAAACTAAAGTATTATTCATTCAAAAAAAAAAAAGACTACAGAATATTTTAAATATATCGTTTACGATTTAAAAAAAACATTTTTTTTTAATCAAAATATACTAAACTATTTATTTCAATAAACACTGTTGATCTACCTTTTTGTAGTGTATGTAGAATACATAGGACATACGCTGTATTCAGGAGGTAAATACAGTAAATAAGTAAGTACCTATTTGAAAATAATCTAAGCATTACGACTTCGACTAAAAATAGAATGTTCATTTTAGTCACGAAATTACAAAGATTTAATAAAAGATTGTTTGAAACTAATAACAAACACGAAAATAAATATTATCACAATGAATCTTCTGCTTTTTGATGGTACACAAAATTAATGAACTTTAATCACCCTTTTCAGAGTTAATAAAGTTTTACAAAATAGCTCATTGACACTGATCGAGGTTCCCAAAAGTCTTTAATATTGCCGATCTGTCAAATGACACTACACTACACTACAATAAATATAAATAAAGTGTTACACTTTTTACTAAGCAATACGACTACAAACATTGTATTCAAAGTTTTGAAATTACAGAACGTGTCAGTTCCAAATTTGAAAATTCTTTTTACAATCGAATCGAGATGAGTTACCCGAAGGCAGCCGAGACTGGCCGAGGGTGCACGATATCCTCACCTTTGGAAAACATCGTCCAATGCCGAATCAGTGCTTGTTCGCAGTTCGCCGCGAATGGCTGTGGGCTCATTTTGCCACTCCAAACTGCTCGTGCTCATACACACAATAAAATAATCGACTATTTGATTTGTGCTTTGTGACGTAAATATATTTTACCTGTTGATTATGTCAACATATTCTTTTTAATTATTTTACAACAATGACAGTGTGATCTTAAATTTATTTAAAAGTTTGAAAGGAATTTATTTTTAACATTTTAATTGACAGAAAGAAAATTAAAAAGATTAATTAGAATGCATATTAGCGTAAATAAATCAGGATGGAACATACGTTGAAAATGGGTACGTTTTTGCATAGTTTTACATAATACGTAAATACCAAGTTACTTAATTACTGGCATTGATAGTGGTGCTCTTATAATTAGGGTAGGGTCAATAGGTATATTTTATCATATAATTTATTGCAATAACTTAAATATATAAATATATATTTATAATTATAATAATATAAAGCTTATAATATAATTCAAATTTTTAATTCACCAATGTGTATGATAAAGTGAACTTTTTGGTCCCATATAATTTGTGTTATTATCTACATAATTATTACTAGTTATATATTAAGATAATGTTATTACAATACTTTAAGACTTAACATAAATATATATATTCGGTACTAAACGTATAGACTAAGGTACTAAACTATAAGCTTGGGCCAATTACTTTGAAACTTCATAATCTTATCCTGAAAAACCGCGGCATGCTCATTATAATTCATAAAAAACATAAAAAATTGTTGAAAAAGTATTTACCGAGATCACTGGCCGCTTTTCTTACATTCTTTTTCACCGAGTTTCCACGCTTCGTTGGTTTATTTTCTTCTCTCTAGGGATTCAATATAGCTACCGACCCTAGTAATTAGCCTAAAATGTGTCAATATTTTGGCATTTTAACACGTATGAGTCTTTTTTACTCAACCAATATTTACTTTTCCAGGTAACTGGTTACATTAGTGTTAAAATATCAATAAAAATAAATATTTATGCCCTCAAAGAAATGTATTTAAATTAATTTTCGCGCACGAAATTTACATGCCACAGATTTAAATTAGATGAACTTTTTTTTAATTATGTAAACTTACGGCCAGGTATACAAATAAATAAGAAGAGAGCATTAATAAGGCCAATTAGAAGATTTTACAGGTATTGATGTTTACGTAATGGGGGTTTGATCTTTGTCAGGCGTTAATTAGTAAGTGTATTTATTTTGTTGTCTATCTATGTAACATTAGATAAAATCGATAGTAGACTAAAATTATTCAGCTTCAACAGTAATTTATAGACAGATCTTTAATATTGCCGATCTGTCAAAACTTTTTTTACCAAATACAAATCGTACGCCAATACGACCATATTTGAAGTTACCTACAGTTATACATACTATTATAGATTAGTAACAACTATATGATAACATATAAATTCACAACAGTAACTACTCACTACTTTTAGCAAGTTAACACTCTAGGGTGTAGTCAATTTGATTAGGTTCCTCACATGTGAGTGGTAATAAAAAGTTAGCTTCAACTGTAATTTATAGACAGATATTTATTATTGCCGATCTCTCAAAACTTTTTTTTTACCAAATACAAATAAAGGTAATACTTGCCAATACGACAATGTAACCAGCTTTTAAATAGATACGTACCAGTTGACGCCGATGGAGAGGATATTTTACATCTAAATTTTACTTTAGTTTTAACTGTATAAATTTCTCCCCTTTTTAAGTTGGTATCTAGTAATACTTAATTTGTAAAATAGCATTTATGAACACTTACATTTGTAGTTGGTAAAAATGTTTTGCTTAATAATTTTTGAACTTAATAATATCACTGTTCAGTAATCGTTAACTGTTCACATTATGGCGAAACTAAATATTTTTAAACTTATTATTCTTTGGCAATATTTCTTAAATCTAAAGTCGTTTTAACCTGGAAGTATAAATATATATTTTTATATAATACGTTACACCACCAGTAATACATTCGAGGTTAATCCCCAAGGAGTTTTGGTAGAATTGGAAACGGTTTTCGCTATAAATTGATGTAATGCGGAAACTGCTTCCAATTCCTAATTGGTCAGGTACGAATTTAAACTGGAAATCCGGTTATGCTCTATCTTTTAACTGCTGCATTAAACCAATCTACACTTTGACTCTTTGACACCCGGTTTCCGACGTTTAACTATTGATTTAACAAAGTTCTTGGTAAACGTTCGAGATTGGCCAGATATCTGGCAGTTGAAGTTCAAGCGAAGTTTCTCTCACGAAGTAAAATGTTAAGAACGCTGTGAATGTAAATAATTTATCGTTTTTATGCTCACTTATGCTTTTATCTCAATTAAGCGGCGGTTGTGGTTAATGAATAGATTCCATAGAGTTGTGAGACCAATATAGGTGCCCACATGAGGGTCGATGCTAGATGTAGCGGATAATAACTGTTAATAAAATATATTCAAGAAAAACAATGGAGAAATAATAGTAAAAAAGATTGTTGTCACACATTGTGAAAAAAATATATGCATTCGGAATTCAAATTCTTCAAGTCTATTATTAAATTTATTGACATGTCGTTCTCATTTCAATGTTGAATGACATCGAATAATTTAATAATATCATCGATGTGGAAGTAATGTCAAAAGTAAAATAAAATTAGTCAATTTTAACAAAATAAAATTGTTCTATCATTTTCACAGTTGTTAAAGATTTATTTAGTTTATATTTTAGCCGCAATTTATAATACGCCCACCAAGGGTACAAAAGGCATCTAGCCTAGTTCACGAAAGGTAATTTAAAATATTTTTGGCACGTATTATTAATAGTAATATGGCTGCTTTACTGTTTTTGACAAATTCAACACACAATGGTTCCTCTGCTCATAAAGCACTTATTAAAATATACATATATAAATTATGGGCTTCAATAGAGCTAAATTTAAGAAAGAGACAAAGTTCCTATAGACCTAAACATTATGGATCACATACGGATTATATTTTATCCCACAATATACGTAAAAAGAAAATGTATCGGACATGTACCATACACGGTACTGTACATAGAATGGATACACTCCGCTTACATACATATAGTTGAGACAATATACGTTACTATACGCCTCGTTTGACGCATGGAAACTACTTGGCACAGTATCATGTTCACTTAACATAAGAAATATAATTAGTCAGACATCCTTACGATATCAACATTAATATTACGTCCGACCTTCTGGCTACAACGTTCCTTATTAGTAACCATGTCTTTTTCTAATCATTAAGTCGGGAATACTTTTAGTAACTACTACTTTTTTATATAAGACTTCGGCTTATATAAAAAAGTAGGTCAAACACACAAAGAGTCTTGGAGAAGATTCATGTACGTGCTACGTAGTTGTAAGAAAAATATAATGTTTCTGATTAATGTTTTCTTTTTCACTACACTGATATTACTTGGTTCATTAAAATTAATGGCCATCGAAGGTTACCTGTAAAAAAATACTGTTAGATATACCTGGTTAGGATTAGTTAGGTTAGGCTTTACTAACATAATAGGTCGTTACATATGAAATTGCCGTTTTATTGAAGAAATTAGAGGAAACCCAATTTGCAGTACTAACATTTTTGCATTTTTTTTAGGAATGACCACGGAGGACAGAATATGATCATTTCCTTCTCCATGGGAATGAGAAATCTAATTTTTTTTTGTGTAGGAATGAGACAACATTAACCTAACAGCAACTTTTATTACATTTCTGAAAAGTGACAGCTGTAAAAAAGTAATATGAAATTTATCATCAAAATGGATAGCATTTAGGAAGTACTGTTTTTGAACATCGAATTTAATTTTTCAAGCGGCCAGTAAAAACAAAATTAAATACTGAGTAGTAAAATCTTGAAATCAACTTTCAAACAAAGGCAATTTCATATGTACCTAATAACTTGACCTAGGTATATGCTACTCCAGACTATAATTTATAACCGTTTATAAGCCGTTCTAGCGTTATTGTTAAACATCCATCCATCCAACTATAAGTAAAATTCACCATTATCAGTATTACCATACTTTGAAATCTGAACAACTAAAACTATGTTATTGATATTACAAACAAAATAAATCTCTTAAATTTGTCTTGGTTGTAATTATAACAGAGCGAACATCGACGGAAAGAGTAAATGCTCAAAGGAACGAGTAAATGCCTTATTATTATATACTTCTTCGTCTACCTTAAAGTTTGTTTCCGGAACAGTATTTCATTCAGCTGTCTGTGTAAAAGGATCACACAATTTGGGATTACTCAATACAATTTTGTTCTTACACACTTGACAAGGCACTTGTCTCACTGCCAGCGATGAACGAGTAAAAAGCGAGTATGTACGTAGTTTTGTCGCTTGAAAATACCTAAACGAGTATGTGTGTGTAACGGGCGATCACTCGCACGATAGCAGTGGCTCATAGAAGTCGAAACGGTACATTCATATATTAAGTATTCGGTCGGTGAGTATGCCTACCTGGTGACTTACTATGAGTTCATAAAACAGGTCTATAATTGAACGGCTAGCCGTCATATTTCGTACCAAAAACCGAGGGAGTAGTCTATCGCAACTCTGAACTAAAAATATTTAACAATATGTGTTTGTATGATCTTTGCGTGCCTGTTAACCTGTCGAATTATATCTCTGAAGTCTGCCAAAAGTTCATGGTAGAGACCCTGCTTGCTGAGATTTTCTTATCGCCAAGCGAGAATCGCTTTCGCGGTCTGTGGGACATGTACCTAAGTATAAGAAGATAATAGGATCCACCCTTATAATGGTCATCCAATATCTACGGGAGCTTGGACGCTTAAAAGAAAACTTATTAGTTATTGTCTCTGTTCGCTAGTACTTCCACTGAGCGGCTATCAGGGAAGTATTAAAAAATAAACCAAAAGACTTCTTGAATGCTATCAGAAAGAGCGTTTTTATTGAAGTATCTTGTTTGAAATGATGCTACATTTTTAAAAGATTGAATGTGCAATTTTAACTTGCAAGTAGCTGCTTATAATAATATTTAAAATCGATATAAACATGTATTCTAGGTCAAAATATTTGAGCACGGTGTTCACATAAAGAATAGTATTACGAACTCGACTCGCATTCTTTATATTCTATTTATTAGGTATATTTTGAAGAAAGGCGTTTGGTTAACTGTGTATGGACTAGTGGCATCGTTTATTTTTTCAGCGACCGTCCATAATTTAGAAACCACTTTATTTTACTGTGTCAGTAACATTATTTTCATTGTAAGTTATATTGGAGCTGAGATATCCAGGGCGGAAGATTTAAACCTTACCTGGAGGGAAAGTACTCTAAATACTGGAGATTGCGAATTTCATTAACTCTAAAGAAACATTCCTTTATTTTTTTAAATAAACAAAACTGCATTCAGACCTTTTCCAAAATGCAACACCTGGTAGTCGAACCGACTAAAATTTTTCTAAACCTTCTCTTTCCTGGATTTCCGTTTATTTAATTTAACAGGTTTGTTAAGGAGATTTGATCCACCGCTATTCCAGGTCACCAAAATAGTAGCATCAGTAAGGATTTCATAGCACTTTAAGCATCAAAAGATATTTTCAAGTACGCAAATCCAATTTCGAAGTTTGGTAAAGATTTTTGAGGTGTCTGCACGTAACGACAGTCGCAGATTTGGGGACCGTACGCGTACGTGTTTTTTAAGCACGGCCGAGTTTCAATATGTAAACAAGGGTCATCTACTGAATATTTGATCCCAATTACGTGGTTTACCGGCTGTGATGTTTTCTTTGATACATGATAATTTAAGATTTTATTTTATTTTAACAAATACCAACAAACAGGTATACTATTGAAGTGTTTGTTAAAGTTAAAAAAAAAAAACATTTTTTTACTGTTTAAAACATAACATTACATTGAATAATAAACTTTGAACCACCCGATGAAACCACAAGGGTTTTAATGCGAGCGGGGGTACACCTATTAAAATTTGCATGTACATGAATACTAAATACATGATATAAGCAATATTTATAATATTTTAGCTAGTTAATGAATCAACACATTTATCTAAGTGGTTCAAAAATACGTTTTTAACCTTTTTATAAAGGGTTGCGTTGTTACATATTTTTGCACCATTTGATCGGTTAAGCTATTTAATATCGGGTAGTATATATTGACAAATTCTTGTTCCATATAAATTTCCTTATTTAAATATGGCAGCTGCCTTAAATTACTGTTTCGTTCGATTAAAACCATCACCACAAATAGTTCGAACGTAAAAATATTTTTTTTTCATTCATACACATAACAGAAGCAATTTTTTTGTTAGAAATAACGATTTTTAAAAGGCAGTGATCACTTACATTTGACACTGGCTATACGTAGAACATAATGTATAAGTAGAAAAAAGAATATATATAATATATTATATAACCCATCTTTCCAATCATTGGATTATCATTCTACCACTGCCATATATTCATATCAGTCCTGAAATCGATACATATATATACACTAAAAGGAATGAATAGGTATTTTCTTCAGCCTCCCAAATTTACTTTCCGCGAAGCTTTTTCTAAAGTCGACACTTTTCCGATGTTGAAAGCCCATTCATCCCATTTTACCCGAACCAATATCGTGAGATTTACTTATTACTGCCTTAATAATTGTATCCCGAATTTCAACCTGATCTAAGTTACCTTTGATAAAATAATGTTTAATTTAGACCTTTCAAATTTGTTGTTATTGTACACAATGTACCGGCAATATAATTTTGATCTTTCCAATTGTCTTTAGCTTTGCCACTAAATTATGTTTAGTTTGAAGTTTTTATAAGAAGGTATGTTGAGGAATAGCGGTAATACAGTCCGACCAAATTCCTGAGGCCTATTTACCTGTAATTTCGATTTGTCCTTTCTCCTTCTAGTAGCTATCCTTCTTTCTTATCAATAAAACTTGCCTTTTTTTATGCCACTGATAAGGCAGACAATCACATAGCTCACTTGATTATCCAAAATGATGGATATCATACTAACATGATTATTATTAAAGTACTTAACCATGTTTTCTTATAATAATTCTTCAAAAACAGAATGTACAAATCAAATTTACAATTACTATTGAATACTTTCTGGACTCTCAAACCCTTACTTCAAATAATCCTCGTAAGAACCGAAGTGAAGAAAAAGAAAAATGAACCGAAAGACAAACCTCACTTTCTAAGGAAATATTTTTAAGAAAAGATAATTTAGAAGTACTTCCCCAACCTTATATTTCTAAATCAATACTTGTAACTTGTAAAAGCGAGAAGTTATTACAGCCCGAGGACCGACTAATCACCATAGGTCTTTTCAAACGACCCTCTGTATGTTAGTAATTTTATTTTTAATATTATTAATACTTAACTTGGCCAATCATGATATTTCAAACATGAAAAACTTTGAAATTGATCAAAGGTTCGACTCGACTGTCGTATAAAATTGACTCACTGAAAGCATTTTGATGTCGACTAGCTTTGCGATATCTTCGTGTTGGTTGGATTCAGGATATGAAGTTCAAATCAATATATTATTTATTTTTACCATCTGTTTTCACGTGGAGTACTGAAATAGTAAATAAGTTTTCTGAAATATTTAATTTTTTAAAGCAACAAAGTACTAGAAACCTTAAAGAAAGTACAAAATTTTATTAACGGAACACGATCAGGTTTTGATTATGAAGACAAAGCTAAGAAAATTATTTACCATGACAATGAATCTATGTAACATTTCTAATGCACCCATACCTATAATACGCCAGTATAACGCATCCTACGTGAGCGATTTTGAAACACTGGCGAAGCGGCGCGATGCGCTCGACACGGCGCGGATGTCAGCCAGTCGATATGTATATAGAGATGGCCTACGTGCGCAAGTGGCCCTGCAGCGCGACGCGATTTGAAGCGAACGCGATCAGTTGGTTTGATATTTTAGAGCGAATTAACGCGGCGACGGTTGCTGTAGTGTTATTTTATTTTAAATAATGTCAATCTTCGTGCGCACGCAGGACAAGGCTGCCGCAAGGCACCGCGTCGCGACACATCGCAATTGATTCGCGTGAAATCGCATCGAATTACTATTCGCTTTGAATCGCCTTCGTAGGACTAAGACATGTGTATAGAATATACAACAACCATAAAATAAATAAACTATTTTAGTACTTAGGATGGACGAAAGAAGCCTAACGAAACAAATTTATGAGGTAAGTGTGAATGGACAACAATAGCCGCGTGTATGTTGATCTGATCGAAGATGTTATAAAGATAGGCCAGGTGAAAGGTACCCGGCAACCGGCGAACCGGCGGTAAAAAAGCACAAGATATAAAGGAGTCAGTATCTTTGTGGTAACAGAACGATTTCTGCTAAAAGCCAGTCCATCATTATTTATAAATAGAATCATTATTTTAATTTCGTAATTTTTTTCTATACACCTATAATGTAATTAGCACTCTATTAAATTCTTATATATTCTAATATATAATAAAACACAATATGTTGAAAGTCCAAGGACGTCATTTAATATATACGAAACGGAATTTGCGAAATTTAATTCCAACATTCTAATTTGCAATATTACGTTTCTAAAGTCTTAGGCCCACTGTCGACGGAGGTGTAGCTTCATATATGATTTAAAATACGCCATATTGCTTGTAAATCTAGAAAAATAATATCAGCTACATTTTTATGAAAATAAACACATGCGTTCACTCGATGTACACCTCGGCACATACGGTACGGCAGGCGTCGTGAAGCCTGCGTGCAGCGACAGAGTTAGGCGCGATTTATACATAAGAGACGTGGCGGGGACGTATGACATGGCGGACAATTTAAGTAACACAATATAAATCCTATGTATTGTGCAATAACGTCCTTTTGTCTTTGAGGAGAAAAGCGTGCGCGTCTCCAGGTGACGTCCTGCCACTAAAGTGAGACGCCATCGCATCGAATCATTGTCGTAATTGCACACCACATAAGGTTTATATTATGTTATTTAAATTGACCGCTACCACCAAAGGTCCCCGCCACGTCTCTTCTGTATAAACCGCGTCTTACGTTGTTTTGTATGTATGCTGCAAGCAAGCGTACATCAAACGTGTTATGACGAATACGCGCCTATGAAGATACACCTCCGTGGACAGTGGGCCTTAAGGTAATTCAGAGAACCCGACAACCTACGCATTCACAGTTAACAACAAAATCAATAAAATGATTCAGTAGTTCTTGCTACGAACTAGCTGCTACATATCATAGAATGAGCTACGAATTGTCTACGAAATAATGCTACGAAATATCTGGACTGATTAAGAAAAACAATAAATGTGTATATTTTATGGTATGGTATCACGAGCTTGTATCCAACACATCTCAGTACATTCATTATCCAAGGTAATCAAAATCTGGGATCAGTGGTGGGTCTTCCCAAGCTCTTTGAGTGTTGAACGATCCACTAGTGAATCAGATGATGGATCCTAACACAGATAAGCGAACAACAGCAGATTAAATCACAATTAACCTTAGAGTGCTATTAGTTCTACTAATGGATCCTAGTGGATTGAGGGATGGATCCTAGTGAATCATAGTACCTACATCAAACTTCAACCATCAAAAGCCGGCACTAACACATCACCAACGATTATTAAGGCTGATAATAATTAATAAAGGCACCATCCAACTAAATGGCTTATACTAACACGCTGATACATAGCTATTCGATATTAATAATTATTATTAGGGATAATAGCAACGGGGCCGTAGCGCGGGAATATTACTGACAGCTATTGCGTGAATTCTATCTGCCAAATTAATTAGCTTTTATTGATAACAACGTGTTAGCGATGACGAGGAACAAACCTTAACTCCTCTGAAAGATATAGACATGATTGGAATTGAATGAAATTTTGAAGCATTTACTATGCTATCTTTTCAAAATTGATTAAAATAGGAAAAAGTGAATGCTCAGGTGGGACTCCAACCCACGATCTTTCCCTTACAGGGGGAATGCTCATTCACTTTTACCTATCTTAATCGATTTTGAAAAGTTAGCATAGTAAATGCTGCAAAATTTCATTCATTTATTAAGTCATCAAAAAACAATGTTTAAAAATGTTTGCAACATCATTCATTGTTTCCGATATTTCGTATGAATGTCGGTAGATGGCTCCCACCGTCTCCCTAAGACGGTAGTATAGGAGAAGTTGGATAGCTTCAGGTCTGGCTCGGTGGCTCAGTGGTCAGAGCATTCCCCCTGTAAGAGAAAGATCGTGGGTTCGAGTCCCACCTGAGCATTCACTTTTTCCTATCTTAATCGATGATTAGAATGTTACTTACTTGCTACTTAATATTTTAAGTGAGAAAGTTTATGAAAATGTTAGATGTTGGTTGCCCAATCACGCTCCCTCCTTTCCCTTGCTGAATTGTCATCTGTTCTTCTTTTACGAGTACATTATTCTACGAGTAAAGACAATAGTTCAATTATAATATTGATTTCAATTGACTTTATTAAAAAAAATGCAATACAACATAATATTTATTTGCAAGCGCTTAAGTACAGACACAATATTGTAAAAAATAATTTAATTGAACAGTTAATAGTCGTTCTCTCCCACTCATCTTTATGAAGGAAAATGAAAACGAAAAGTATCAGGTGCTTTTCTTCCTACGCACGTTCTAAGGGTCATTTACTTCCTACCAACAGCGTGCACGTCATTTGAACATAATAAACTGCTACTGTATTTATTCTCTTCGCTGACACTATGTTTATTATGGCTGTTTAGCTTTTAACCCAATACTTATGTATCATTACTTGGTAAAGGTAAACTTCTAACTTTTGCGTTAAATTGTATGCTTTGATACATAAATGCGGTGTTTATTTTAGTGTTTACATGGGTAATCATGTTCAGTTGATACAATAGTTGTTTCTTTTATAAGTTTTGTGTGATGTTATAAGCGTTGTAGATCATTTTTTATCGTCAAATTGTTGGTCTCGGTTGCATCCAACGCTTGTCATTTTCACCAGGTTTACTGTCTTACTCAAATCAAATCAAATTATTTATTTAGCAGAAAGCACTGTTTCAATGATGTTGTCAACATGATATAATTTGTTCCAAGTGGTCGGACCTTAAATTAAGCATGTAAAATTTCCTGAGTTGGATATAAATATTACAGTCGTTATTAATGACTAATTAAAATGCCACAAATATGTAAATGTATGATATATATATTTAGGTTATCTATTATACTGTAGTAGTATAACTCTACCTCTTTTTTGGCGTAGAAGACTTTAACGTGATTAACTGTCGTCTAATCCCACTACTCCAGAACTCCGTTCAACGAGCAACGGGCGAAGCCTCTCGCTTTCCGATGAAGTTGATTCTGTTCTCGAAAATCTTACGCCATGCACAATTTAAACACTTAAATTACACCCTAATTATTCTAACGGTTCAGTATATAAATTAACAAAAAATTACGCAAATATTATGCGGTAATTAATCTCCAAGCTGAAATTATTAAGCGATTAGATTAGCCTCTGACACTGACTCCGAAGTTTTAAATTACTTATTATAAATTTACTGGAAAAATGTTTTTTCTTTTTGTGCCACATTATTTTAAGTTACGCTTACATCATGTATATCCTAATCCTACAATACAATCCTACAAAATCTATTATTACTAACTAACTAACTAATGACGAACTAACAGTGGAATAAGTATAAATGTTATTAAATTTTAACTTTAAAATTGTAAATTAATTAATTGCTATTATTATTGGATTTATGTGAAATATTTAGCTTTGACTTTGTAAAATTTGACTCCTATTAGAACTTGACATTGTTATAGTTGAACTATTGACTATTGACATATATTGACTGCACTGAATCTTGTCATGTTACATTGTTAATATTTTTACAATTTTTATTTTATGCGTGAAAAAAGACTGCAGTATTATTAAGAATAGAAAGTTAAGTGGCAAACTTGCTGTAATATAATTTACTAGCTGATGCCCGCGGCATCGCCCGCGTAGAATTCCGTTCCAGATCCCGTGACGGCATAACGTTTCTTTTAAATTTTTCTCTGTGTGAGAACCATCCCCGTACTGCAAGGAATATTCTATAAAAAGAATTAGTGAAATTGGTTCAGCCGTTCACGCGTGATGGCGTGACCAAGGGAAATATGGATTCATATTAATATAGACAGATAATAGACGATATGTAATGATTATCCTTATGAATATATGAGATATAACATTATAAATGTGAAAGTTTGTGAACATGTTTGGATGTATGTTATTAAATCACAGCTTTAATGGCTGAATGGATCTGGCTGAATTTAGTACACATAATGATTATAGTCTGGAATAACACATAAGTTACAAAATATGCCGGGAATTGATTTCCATGCGTGGAATCAAAATTTCACGCTGGTGTAACTGCGAGCAACAGCTTGTCTTCTACGTATATGTCGCCGCCAACTAGCTTATTCAGGCCGTTTACACCATTCAGGCCGCTAATTGAACGGCGCCTTTTAATAAAGAGCCTAGGCGGTTAATTGAACGGCTGATTAAGTTAGTTGGCTCCGACATATGTATCAGCTGTATCTGTAGGAGGTTCTTTTTTATACCACTTAGGTGGCAGACAAGCACACGGCCCACCTGATGGAAAGTGATTACCGTGGTCTATGGACGTGTGCAACACCAGGTATTGATTTTAGCAGCCCACCTATTGAGATACACTGCTATACTCCACTAAGTTAGTTACCTAACTAAAGGTGAAATCTTATAGCGACTTTTTCTAAATACCTTACCGTCTCTACCATAACATACCGTCTCTACCATGGTGAATGTTCTGAAGAGCTATTCCAATAAGTCCCACCGTTTCCTATACAGGACGACACGTGCAGGACTTAGATATCACCCGCATACGGTGCAGAACATTCCTTCAGAACCAAGCGGTTCGGTGACTCTTTCCTTTGTCGCACCATTAAGACCTGGAATTCCTTGCCAACTCACGTGTTTCCCTCTTCCTACAGTCCCGGGTCCTTTAAGCGGGGCGTGAAAAAGCATCTGATGAGGCCGTCAAGCTGAGTGCCACCATTGTTAACATGGCACGTGTATGTAATGGTGGCCCTCTCTCCTGAGACTTTGCCTTCAGCTTACCATTAGGCAAGGTAAAGTCAAATTGACGTGTCCTATATAAAAAAAAGACGGGTTGCACTCTGGGAGTGCCGGCAGAAGTGAAAACATTTTCTTTTTTTCTTTCTTCGTTATATACATAGAAAAAGATAAAAAAAGAACATACCATACCATACCTATAATATAGCGCTAATCATAGAACCTATCACTTATTTTCTGCTAATTTTCTGTCAGAAGAAATCAATAAATTATGAAAAGATAAAGTAATCCCAAAAAATAATAAATTACAGAAAGAAAAAATAATCATAAAAAGTAATAAATTACAAAAAGAAAAAATAATCACCAAAAGTAATAAATTATAATAAGAAAAAACAATCACAAAAAATCCCTTAGGAGTCCGGCATAGCATCCATGAAGGATTTTCCCTCAAGTTAAAAAAAAAAAAAGAACCATCCAACGCCGCTAAAGAAGTTTTCACTTAAAAAAAAAAAACTAATCTAACTAACTGACTAACAAGTGGTTCACTTTTGGTTTTCAGAATGAGTTTTTGAACAGAAAACCATTAATAAACTAATAAAATATAAGAATTAAAAAAAAATATACGCGTCGACTTGAGAACCTCCTTCGTTTGTACGTCGTCGGTTGAAAACCATTAATAAAGTGATAAAATATAACGATTAAAAAGACACAACACGTTTGTTTACGTTTAGTTAAGTACCTTACGGAACGGAGTATTGTCTATCACGTACACCATAATCAAAAACTCCCCTCCTATACAGAGGCCAGCACATTGGCTATTTTGCGGGCTTCATAAAAGATACCACAGTTGGGTTGATCAAATTCAAAAATTCAAATTCAAATTCATTTTATTTGCTTAAATGTGGTTATACAGGTGTTATTATTAACTTTTGTGCAGCACATTTACCATTTTATGGCATGCAAACATTATATTATACATGAGGTATCAATATTAGTTTAGGTTCACTACAATATTTTTATTATTTTAGCACATGCAAGAAAATTCTAAAGTCACAAAGAATACAATAAATTAAATAGAATGTCAGAACATAAAATGCATAAAAATAAGTCATTAATAAACATTTGTAAAAATTATTAGCATGTCAGTATTTTTTTTTTAAGTATAATATAAACTTTATGGACATAGGTTGCCTCAATATTTGCTAATAATAATACCAACATTTAGTCATAGTTTACCCTTACACTTTTCCAATTCCTCTATCGTATAAAAGCATTTTTTTATGAGCCAGACTTTCAACTTTCTTAGAAATTTAGAGGTTGGAAGTGGCTTCAAACTTTTAGGTATTGCATTATAAATACGACCACACATTGCAAAACAATTTTTAAGGTAAAGAGCCGTATTCGGGACTCTAGATAAAACAATTCTATCCTGATTTCTAGTGCTCCTCGGATAAACCTCATGTGCCTTCGAAAAGAAGCTAGGATACTGCCTAACAAACTTCGCGGTTTCATAGATGTACATACAGGGAAGGGTAAGAAGATTCATTTTCAGGAAAAGGGACCTACACGAGTGCCATGGTGCAGCTCCACACATAGCTCTGATACACTTTTTTTGGGCAATGAAGACTCTATTCACGTCTATGGAGTTGCCCCAAATCACTAAACCATAGTTTAAAACGGAGGCAACATAGCCATGATAGGCCATGGCGACTGATTCGGGGTTCGAGGTCTCCCTTAGTTTTGCCAAAACATAAACAATTTTTTTTATTTTATTACAAGCTTTTTCTATGTGTGCCTTCCAGTTAAGATTGTGGTCAATAATTATACCTAGAAAGGTTGTTTTCAAGCCTTTTATATTACTTATGCTATTGATCTATTGATCATAATTTCAACTTTTTATATACTAGTATTTTCTAGAAATTATGTAGTGGGTTATCACACTTCTGCTGACTGGTGATTCTGTTGTTATGGCAGAGGACGTGATTTCTTACCTACTTATTACTCTTCTAATCGACACGTATGAGAAGCACTATAAAATTCCGGAGGATGTTGGGGTTTCGTCATCTAGACCTGACATATTTCTTTATTCGGAAACGATTAAATATAGGTTTATGGTCCTTGTGGAACTTACTGTGCCGTGGGAAACAAAAATACCGAAGGATCGCACACTGAAAAAAAATCTCACAAACGAATTAATATCTCACAAACGAATGAATCGAAAACGGTTACGTGGTTAATTTGCATTCTTTATGTGACGGTACGTCGTCTTATCAAAGCTGAGTGAACTTCGTTTTTACGTATTTGATTTGAATGTACAGTCAAAAGTGCCAGCCCCCGCCCTTTGGCGGGAGATATGAGTGCTCCGCCAACCGCACAGATATTGTGGAATTCATCCAGAGACAATAATTCCCCCACTGGTCTCAGTCGTTGCAATAGATAAAGGAATTAACCGCGAATAAAAAGAAGTGGAAATGAAGTACAACAAACGATTAAATACGTTGATAGCAGTTACTTGACTCACATCCATTCGATCGTACTTCTGAGTTAGGCTTACATTATACCGCACTTCCAACACATAGACCCCCGAGAGGCTCAACGTCCTCAATCTCCAGCGTGTAATAACTAGTGTTCCGTCAATCTGAACTTTAAGCCAGCTCTTGCATGCTGTACTCATCTGGGACTTTAACCTCAGCCCCTCCAGGTATTACAGGACTGGTGTAATAGAATTTATACTACGGCTGAATACGGTCTCAATGCGATAAGTTGCTCCTAACTCATCCATACAATTTTCACCATACATTCGTCCTCGCGTAGCGCCGCCTCGCTAGCAGATTACAGGCTCAGGGGCGTCTTCGGCCTAGGCACACACAAGGATAGCTTCGGCCTCCGCCAAAGCATATGATCGCCAAGTTCCTGGTCTGAAAGCCATGACTCGTTACGTGGGACATTCTAATACACGTCGAGGGCAAAGGTACCGCGTAACATTTATCAACGAATCCCGCGATCATAAGAATAATGTTAAATGTACACAATTAAATACTCTAAGCGTCACGTCACTCAGCTAAGAATAAAATTACTCAGAAAACATATAAATACAATAATACCTATAACTAATCGTAATGGTATGAAAGTAACTCACCACGTCTGTAGGTTATTAATAGTGTTTCACTTTACAGTGTAGCACCGTAACTTACTCGAGTGACGCCTATGTTCCTACTCCTTCACGATCTCTGCTCGACCGCTCTCCTCCCCGGATGCCAAACGAATGCCCCGAACCTACGCTCTCTCCAACCTCATAAAAAATCTCTCCAAAACGCTCCCACGCCTTGTCTTTACAAAACCTGCACGTGTACTCCCAACCTCTCTCGTAAAAACTAACGTCCTAATAGTTTCTTTAAAGTATCACAAAAACAATAACCATCGTTTCAGGAGCCAACACAAAAGGTCTTGCTTTACCTGATCTGTGGAGGGTCAAATAGCAACGATGCGAGCCAGATGCCTGCAAGTGGACGCCCGCTATTAAATATCAAAATACCAATGTATTGAAGATGTAAATTTTAAGGCTTATTAATTTCCCATTGTTGAGTAACTTGTGTACCATCACATATTCCCCCCTGAAATTCAGACTCGAGGACTATCATCGAGTATGGAATTTCACTCACACCATAGAATTACATGTGGTACACCCAGACTCATATCAAATACACATTTAGCAACCAATCATTCAGTAACACACATAATCGCACCGAGCGAGAATCGAACTCGCAACTCACTATTCAGTAATCTCGTGTAAAACTGTGTGAATCGCACCGAGCGAGGATCGAACTCGCGCTCACGATTCCGTAATCGCGCGTTCAGCCTCGTGAACCGCACCGAGCGAGAATCGAACTTGCAACTGACAATTCAGTAATCTCGTGTCCAGCTCTGTGAATCGCACCGAGCGAGAATCGAACACGCAACTTACGATTCAGTAATCTCGCGTTCAGCCTCGTGAACCGCACCGAGCGAGAATCGAACACGCAACTTACGATTCAGTAATCTCGCAGTTAGCCGGCGTGCCACGTAGATTATAATAATATCCGTCAGGTTTTTATTATTATTATCACTAGTTGGAGTCTTATTTGATATTTCAAGCTGACACGTCACATGTCATTAGAATACCATAGTGGCTAATGAGATTTACCAATAAGAATCTTATTTGATCTTCTAGCCTGCCACGTCACAGGTTACCATGACCATTACCTAAGCAGCTTTTAAGAATTCCTAGTCGGAATCCTACTTCTTGAAATTCCAACAGGTATAATTTGTTAAAACTTAGTATTCATCTATTCATAAATAACAATGACTTGTGCAATTTGATAAACGGAGGAAATCAGTGTTCTCACTTAATCTCTCCTATACTTTTGTTTTCCAACCAATAGCCGATTTCTTTTCCTTTGAATTTGAAACAGCATGGCCAGTCCTTGAAGCCGGAAATTTTACTAGTTAAATAATGTCGAGGTGCGACGATATAGTTAAGACACTTGTGAGTGAACTTAACATTCAATTTCGTTCCATCACGAATACGATCGTGACGTTCGTGGCATTACACGCTATTACACTCACCTATATTCCAGCGAATTTTGCCTTTAAATTATTCCTTTTACTTCACTTATCGTTAAAGTTAAAAAGTTTTTTTTTCCTACTTCATGCGAGCAAGTGCCATAAATAACAAAAGATAATAACTTAAAATCTAACAGTTCTCAAGATCCCTTTGACGATCCAAGTTCCCTGTTTTTATTTTGATTGGCCACTCATGGAGTACCTACTTAACAAAGGCTCTATTAGAGGCTATCAGTAAACAAGGGCATTTCGAAATTTAAATTAATTGTTTATGAAACAACTAATTTATAAAACGCGTTCCCCCCTGATAATCAGATGCTTGCATACGGTATACATACTCAAATTTCCACGTCATAAGGTTATTATGTATGATTTAAATTAACTTCCATAAGCCAACTTCGTAGTCAATTTTACATAAAATTGTCAATCATGCAACAACTTGTTGATACCTAATCATCATCATTTATGATCATCTAGGACCATAAGCATCTTGTGAATTCATTACACATAAATAAACGATAATTCCATATTAAGCTATAATTGCTGCAAGTAAAAATAAACCTTCTGCTCACATTTTGAGGGTTGATGACGGCGTGACTAATTCTTTGAATTATCTTATCTTATCGTATTGGTAAGGTTGAAATGCCCTGGTATGAGTAAATTATGATTTTCTGAAATAAATCACTTACTGTCTAGTGTTGCATTATTTATCGTATAGTCGTCACGCGTGTAATTCCATGCTATGAGGCGTAGGTATATTCTTTTGTCATGAAAGTCCCCTCAAGGTGTCAAACAGCAATAATTGTTAAACTCAAGTACCTAAGATCCTTGATCCAATGAAGCTTAATTTACATACCTCGCCATATCTGATTTACCAGATATAAGGTGGCTCGGCCACCGATTAGTCGCCTCTAGCGAAAGGTTTCCAGTGGACACGATGCTCGGCTACTCCGTTGCGCCGCGAGTTGAAACACGATGCGCTGTCTCGATACTGCACAACGCTGGATTTTCATATTCACGAAGCGATGAGTCTTCCAAACAGCCCTTGACTTGACTTCAAACCAGCAAACACGAAGTCCGGTGTTACTGAAATGTTATAGCACACGAGCAGAGAATTTGTTGCGAGAGAATTCATTGAACCTCTTTCTCGATAATCCATTTATATGTAACGTTTTTTTTTTCTTTTTTTTTTCTGCCAGTCAAGATTTAATAACTACAGTCCATCAAATCTAAGAGGTACCGTTTGACGTTTCATATTTTTCAAACCGAAACAACTTTGTTCATACGTACATTATTCAGTTTCGATAACCTTTTTCATAAAACCATGAATTTAGAAAGATTTCATTATTGTATCTAAAAATGTACAATTCTTAATATCTAAATGTAATTGAAAACTTTCAAACAAAGCAAAATAACACATATTTACACAGTAAATAATTTCTAATAGTTATATTCTTGACCGCATTACAAAGTTACGTAGTTAGGTCACTGCACGTAGTGTTGCGACTCTTCGGATACACTTGTATGCAAAAAAATCGTTTACATATACGAAAAATCGAATGTATTATTTACAAATTACACTTGACAACCAAACAAATATTTTTTCATGTGAATGGGATTTATCTCACATATTACGATTACATAACTAAATAGTTATGTAATCATAAAATATGAGATAAAACCCATTCACCAAAAATACGTATTTATAAATCAAATATATTTGCTTCTTTAAAAAGTTGTCGAAAGCGATTTGTCGATTTTTGATTTTCGCGCCCAAATAAGTCGGGGTTTCTCGCGCTAACGCTGTCGAAATAGTAAATGGAGTCAGGGATAGTGTTTTTTACATTTATTTTTGTGTATGATAGTATGGGTTTGCATATTACAGAGAAATAAACAAATTTTTAACAAGCACATCCATTGATTTTACAATTACAATTTTTTCTTCTAAGTCTTATTTCTACGTCTAAAACTAATAAAAATAAGGTATGTAGAACCCATTCACAAAAATGTTGTTGCCTGATGTTATAAATTAACGACGTTACTGCGCGACCGCATAATGCACTGAATACACAGATACCCTAAAATAAATTAATTTAATTATTTTTAGGTCAATAGGCAAAATCGCAGGTGTCCAAGTCTCTACAATTTTTTTTTTCTGGCAACACTGCCAACTACAAGCGCACGCGGTCCGCTCGGTCGGTTCGGCGTCAGCAGTCTCTCGCCATCTTGGAAGCTGACTGTGCGCGTACTTGCTTTCTCGTTTGTGTTTTACAATTTGTGACTTGGCTATTACTTTTCTGGACTGATCATTCTTTATCCGTTTACCTTGGCAATATTTATACTGGACTCCGAACTAAGCAAGTGTTTATTAATAATGTCGAAAAGAGGACGTACTTTGAACAGCCAGGCTCGTGAATTGGTGGTGAAATTACACGAGTATTTTGAGCGTGACTCTCAAAATGGTGGACTTCTACTGCCAGTTACACAAGTTCGGGATCGCGTCGGTGAAGCTCTCGGTATTGGTAGCCGCACCGTTGGCAAAATATTAAGTGAAAAATATGGGCCTTCGGGGAGTGACAGTAACGTACTTCACACACCGAAAAAACGAAAAAGAAATAAACCTGTGACAGGCATCGATGAATTCGATAGTCATGCTATTAGAAACCATATATACGGGTATTTTACAAGAGGCGAATTTCCAACATTGGCAAAGTTATGTGCAACTTTAAAAGATGCCGGGCTGTATAAGGGAAGCATAGAGTCGTTGAGAACGGTAATAACAGGAATTGGCTTCAGATACAAAAAAGTTGACAAACGAAAAATTGTTATGGAGCGACATGACATAATTATGCAGCGACTAACATTCCTGCGCGAAGTTAAACAAATTATAAACTGGGATAATGTAATATTTTTGGACGAAACTTGGCTAAATTCCAACCATTCTGTGCCGAAAACATGGACTGATGATTCTGAAGCTTCGTGCTCGAAGGTGCCGATAGGAAAAGGTGGACGCCTCATAATATGCCATGCTGGGTCAGCGTCTACAGGCTTCGTGGAAAACTCTTTATTAGCTTTCCAATCCAAAAGCACTAAAGAGTATCATGAAGAAATGGACGCAGTAAGGTTCCGAGAGTGGTTCTTAAATTTATTACAGAATATCCCTCCTAACAGCACAATTATAATGGATAATGCCCCATACCACTCTGTGCAAATTGATAAAGCACCTACGTCAGCCAATAAGAAAGCAGATTTGGTGGCATGGCTGCAAAGAAAAGGAGTGGATGCCGACATGTCACTATTAAAAGCTGAATTATTACAGTTAGTGAAATTGCATAAACCACCAAAACCGACATATGTAATTGACCAATTGGCCGAAGAGCACGGGCACAAAGTCATACGACTTCCTCCGTACCATTGCCAATATAATGCCATTGAACTGATTTGGGCCCAAGTTAAAGGTAATATTTTATAATATTATAATAATAACACGAGTACTTCTAACATTTATAATTTAAACAATGGTTTTCGTCTGCTATCAAATAGTTACATTATTGTTTTACAGGTTATGCAGCAAGACACAACACAAAACCACCCTTCAGTGTCAAGAAAATGGAAGGTTTATTAAAGGAAGCATGTGCCCAAGTTACACAGGAAGATTGGAGTAAAGTAGTACAAAAAACAAAGAAAATAATAATGGACGACTTCGAAAGAGACGTACACTTTGATAATGTAATGGACAATCAACTGGTCATTAATTTAAATGACGATGATGACGAAGACGACGATACTAGTACTAGTAGTGAATAAAAAAATATCCTAAACATTTCTTTTATTTAATTATAACAATTGATTTCTTAAAATTCGGATATTATAGTAATCGATCTCTTAAAGTTCGGATATTATAGTAATCGATTTTTTCATCCCATCCCTATAATTCAATTGTCAGAACTGTCAAACGGTACTTCTTAGATTTGACGGACTGTAAGGTTGGTAACAGCTAACCATCTTAGTTTTAATAGTACCCAATAACCTTTAACATAATTGTATTGTTTTTTTTTTCCGAACCCGTAATACTCGCCAGATGCTGAGACAATGCCTAGTCCCCTTTTTAATGGGGTCTTTTGTTATCATTGTTTCCAAACTAACATCCATTGAACAATCGTTTCTTGCTTATTTTAAATATTTTACATGCTCACGCTAGTTCATGTCAGAATGGGTAGGCAGAAATGTACCCTATCTTTTGTTTTGTCTCCGTGTTGCAAGCCAGAATCTCCTAACAGAGAAACAAATAACTTAATTTCCGATCTGGGTTTCGAACCCTCGTGGATAGTGTCTAAATAGTTGAGTCACTGTTGTGCCAATAGGGTGACAACACCCAAGTATTCTGCCGTATTTTGAAACTTCGGGATTCGAACCCGCTATCAGTCTTGTTTCAGGATTATTTAGCCACTTTGCTACATAAGAAAATTCTTAAATTCAGCTGTGTCGCTAAAAAGGTTTCACAAGTGTACGATGATATAAATAGATAAGAAATATCTTTAATTTAAAATAATCTACTAAGGAGATTACACGAGCCATTCATCCCAATGTATTGCGCAATACAACCTACATCAGTCTGGGCCTCGAACCCAGGCTATATTATAATAATAATATAACCTATGACAGAGATTATTAATTCGGCTACCGTAAATAAGAAATAAATTCAGAACACAGTTAACTTCTTTTTGCCATTTCATAGACTTTAGCCTAGGATCGAACCCAAGCAACTCATGCACATAGGCCATTGAAGGCAATATGATTCTAAAAAACACCTCAAACACTTAGTTGGCCTCCTTCTGTCCTTGGAATTTAATTCACCCATGCCATCAACTTAAATACAACCTAATCATTAAATTTCCTAGTCGCGTCCAAAGTATGTAAGTATGTACATAGGAGCGCAATGTCCGCACGTTGTTTCGGATGGGCCGTTAACGGCTTTCCCGGGAGCAACTGCCGCCTGGCCTCCCAGCCCCTAGAGGAGCTATTAGCATGTGGTATTGTACATTTACCGTAGGTAACGTACTTTAAGCATGGTTTTAAAGTATATTTAGGTAAATATATTTAAAACACAAGGTATTTTATGTCATAACTCATAAGTCATAACAAACAAATTCAGCCTTTAAATGTACGCTGCATTAAGATATTATATCTTACTTGGTAGCGCTACATCGTCTGTTCACAATACGGACCATTATGGTACCGATTACGTTATATTATATTAAATTATTCTACGTTGTGTTTTGTGTAGTAACTTATTTCAGTTCAACCTCGTTGCATTGAAATGAAACAATGCATTTTCTGACGAGGATCCTGGTCCACAGGCACCATTTGTGACGGTACGTCGTCTTATCAAAGCTGAGTGAACTTCGTTTTTACGTATTTGATTTGAATGTACAGTCAAAAGTGCCAGCCCCCGCCCTTTGGCGGGAGATATGAGTGCTCCGCCAACCGCACAGATATTGTGGAATTCATCCAGAGACAATAATTCCCCCACTGGTCTCAGTCGTTGCAATAGATAAAGGAATTAACCACGAATAAAAAGAAGTGGAAATGAAGTACAACAAACGATTAAATACGTTGATAGCAGTTACTTGACTCACATCCATTCGATCGTACTTCTGAGTTAGGCTTACATTATACCGCACTTCCAACACATAGACCCCCGAGAGGCTCAACGTCCTCAATCTCCAGCGTGTAATAACTAGTGTTCCGTCAATCTGAACTTTAAGCCAGCTCTTGCATGCTGTACTCATCTGGGAGTTTAACCTCAGCCCCTCCAGGTATTACAGGACTGGTGTAATAGAATTTATACTACGGCTGAATACGGTCTCAATGCGATAAGTTGCTCCTAACTCATCCATACAATTTTCACCATACATTCGTCCTTGCGTAGCGCCGCCTCGCTAGCAGATTACAGGCTCAGGGGCGTCTTCGGCCTAGGCACACACAAGGATAGCTTCGGCCTCCGCCAAAGCATATGATCGCCAAGTTCCTGGTCTGAAAGCCATGACTCGTTACGTGGGACATTCTAATACGCGTCGAGGGCAAAGGTACCGCGTAACATTTATCAACGAATCCCGCGATCATAAGAATAATGTTAAATGTACACAATTAAATACTCTAAGCGTCACGTCACTCAGCTAAGAATAAAATTACTCAGAAAACATATAAATACAATAATACCTATAACTAATCGTAATGGTATGAAAGTAACTCACCACGTCTGTAGGTTATTAATAGTGTTTCACTTTACAGTGTAGCACCGTAACTTACTCGAGTGACGCCTATGTTCCTACTCCTTCACGATCTCTGCTCGACCGCTCTCCTCCCCGGATGCCAAACGAATGCCCCGAACCTACGCTCTCTCCAACCTCATAAAAAATCTCTCCAAAACGCTCCCACGCCTTGTCTTTACAAAACCTGCACGTGTACTCCCAACCTCTCTCGTAAAAACTAACGTCCTAATAGTTTCTTTAAAGTATCACAAAAACAATAACCATCGTTTCAGGAGCCAACACAAAAGGTCTTGCTTTACCTGATCTGTGGAGGGTCAAATAGCAACGATGCGAGCCAGATGCCTGCAAGTGGACGCCCGCTATTAAATATCAAAATACCAATGTATTGAAGATGTAAATTTTAAGGCTTATTAATTTCCCATTGTTGAGTAACTTGTGTACCATCACATTTAGAAGTGGTTGTGAGAGGTATACCAGCAAAATTTCGCTATAACCTACTTAAAGATCTAGGCCTATCGAGAGCTACAATAAGCTCATTACTAGGAAAAAATATCTAAAGCGGCACTTGGGTAGTGAAGGTGAGTGTTGATGTACATCAACAAAAGGGGCTACTTCTAAACATACACTTGGGTCGCAAGTCCCAGGCACTGTCCCGAGTTCCCAAATCAGCAACGCGATGGACCTGGCATCCGCATAGAGAATCCATGGATTGCTAAGAATATCGGTCTTATTTATAAAATTCAATTTGCTTATAGAAATCACGTCCCGTATATCCGTGAGTGCCATAGCTATATTATGGACATCAAATTGTGAGGTAAACTGAACTTTAATTTATAATATTTTAATTAACGTATATTTATGCATGTTCCAATCAATAGTTATCAATAATTTAGAAAGCTAAGCAATCATTTGTCTTACTTAATAGTTGTTTATTGTATTTCTTATTGGACTTCCAATTAACATTAAATATTTAGGGTTTGTTTAGTCTATAATAAATTATTTTATCCAATAATTTATACCTTTTATCTGATATGAACATAATGTAGGTAATTTAATTTATCGAATAAGCGAATGAGAATTGAAATTCAAAATCACATCAAAATAATATTTTTCCATTTTATATTTTATATTCTTTGATGCGATTTTTACTTTCTATTTCAGTCAATAATTTTTTGACTTCTATTCTAAGTGTTTTAGGGTGAGAGTCAAAAATAGATGATTTTTACGTTGGTCATAGTGCAAAGTATTTTATATAGTGTTTATGTAGATTGATGGCAATTCTATTTTTAATATAAGGCAAAGATAACCTCACTTGCACATATGAATATAAACACTCTACTAACTTACATAATACCGGAAAACTGATTGCTTTTTATTATTATATGGTTTGACTACTCTGGAGTAATCAAACCATAATATAAAAAATAAACCATGGTTGTAAGTATCTGGATACTTAATACGAAGTTGCATTAAATGAGCAAGTAATAGGTATATAATAATTTATTTGTATACCACTTTATGAGCAAGTATGTTGAAAAATCTAAAAAATAATGTTGTTTATATTTTATTATTCCATTTATTAATCAACAGACAAGAAATAAAGACGAGTAAGTCTTAATCACAGTATTAATACCGGTAGCATCACAGAGCCTATCATCATGTTAAAATATTTATTAGCTAAGCGCCCTGTAGGGAAATTATAAGGATGACTACAGGTTTACATCAGAGGCACAGCTTGTAATCAAACTGTCATCTAAACAACGATCCATGACTGTCTAGTTAGCATTTTAACTATGTTTAAAAAAACAGTAGTTGATGTTTTCGTTTATACAAATTTAAGTAAAAAGTTGACTATCAGTCTGTCAGTTTTTATAGTAGATGGAGGGTAGCCATAACATTTATATTCAACCCCATCTAGCGATGATAAGTAGCACTACTGGTTGCTACGCTTATCCCGCTTAAGTTATAGAAACATCTCGCTATTTTTTTTCACAGACTCATTTAACGTCACTTCTTTTTTATTAACCGACTTCCAAAAAGAAGGAGGTTCTCAATTAGATCGGTATCGTTTTTATGTATGTTTACCGATTACTCTGTGATTATTATCCGGATATACATGTTTTTTTTTAGTTCGATGCGGAATAGTATGTACTGTAGTTAGAAATATAGTTTGTTCCAGTAGTTTTCATTTTATGAACATTTTTGTATTATTTAAATTCAAACCATTAACCGACTAAATTATTTTTGTTGCCCCATATTTCCGTCCTATATGAACCGTTTCTTTTTGCATCGGGTTTAGTATAACTCACAAATGGTCTCATATCAATTTCATGGGTACTGGACCTTGTACTGCGGAGACACACCAGAAAACTAAAATGAAATAATTCTTGCTTTTTAGCTAGTTTTAGGTCTATCCTGTGTCAATGTAAGCTACATTATGGTCAGGGACGTGCTGAGATCACCTAGTCTTGAACTATGTAGGAAGACAACAGAACTCCTCAATTATATATATAGCATGAATGTCTTGTTTATGTTATTTAGAGCATTACTATGCTGGAATCAATTGAAATATGACGTCTCTGGCTGGGCACCGACTTCTAACAAAACAGTGAATCTGTAAGTTCAGATATTTTTCTCACGTTTTTTATAATTTTCAGTCAGATTTTTTTAAACTTGGGTTTTTTTATTGTAGTAGTACTTGTCAAAGAATAAAACGTTGTGCAAGTACAGTTAACAAAAAAAATGCTTAAAAAAATATTTTCAAATCTTTTTGACAGTAGATTAGTATACTGAATTGAAGCCAAGGTGCGCTTATAGTTTTGAGTAATTGCCATTACAGAATCATAAAATATACAATCTGGTACATTTTTTTATAATGGAGAAATTAGACAGCATATTCTATGTATCGGCATTCCCTTTAGTGGTTACAATTTTAATTTGTCGCTATAACTTCATAAATACTAACGCTAGATAAGTTCTTCAGTATACAGTTGTGTGACAATACAATTCCAAAACGTACCACGTGATATAAGAATGCTGCAAAAGAAAACATATTTTATTTAATAACACACTATTTTGTTACAATACTCGACTAAAATACAGCTTGTTTTGAAACAAACAAATGACAGTCAGCTAATAACAGTGCTATATGTTACAGTGATAGAAACAAGTCCCGTTTCTTTATACACAATGCTAGTAAATAAATAAAATTGAGCGATACTACCGTTTCTCGATTCAATTGCGAGTAGAACTCTCTCGAGAATACAATAGTGAACGATGTAGTTTTATGAAGTCGAAAACAGACTGAGTCTGGCATCACGTCGCATGACGAGCATGCGACATGATGGCACGATATCGGGCAATTTGTATGCATGCGTATGTTAAAATTGTATGAATGAAATACGTAGAATGTTTCCTCAAGTGCACTTCAGCACTAAACACGCTAACCATAAAATCTTTGGTAACTTGTAAATATTTTTGAATAGCACTTTCTGAATCATAGTTTTCTCTATATAATTTAGGGTCTTACGATAGTTCTTAGCTAATTCTGTGTATGTAATCTATTCAATGCTACAGACAGGAATGTGTACGGAGCCAAATAAAGATATTCGGGCCCCAAGCCTACATCATCACCAAATCGGTACTCTTCCAGGGAAGGACAAGGTACTGTCTATATCTGCCGTGGCGTAGCGGTAGTGAACGCGGCCGCTACGCAGGAGGCGCGAGTTCGATTCCCGCTCAGTGCAAATATTTGTATGCATGAATATGTATATTTGCATTGGTCTGGGTGTTTCTATGTATAATATGTATGTATTTACAAAAAAAACGTATCTAAGTATTTTTATCCGCATTCTAGATTCCATAACACAAGCTGGTTAAGCTATGCTTACCATGGGTCTAGATAGCGTTGTGTAAAATGTTGTGGAATATATTTATTTATATATTTATATTTAAATATTTATATATTTATACATTTATATTTATTTATATATATATTTATTTATTTTGTCGAGGTTAGGGGGTCAGATGGTAGTATTCAGCAACTCTTTCAAATCGTCAGGTGGCTGAGGGGCGTCCCACCTTCCATTTACCGTTTCACAGTCACCACTACATGGATCCATTTTGGTTTGCTGTGAGTTATATCGCGAATTCCAATTTCTCGAAAACAACGTTAAACTTGTACTTTAATCCATAGAATTATCAGCGTGCGAGTCCAGCACGCACTTGACTCCTTTGGTACAATTTATTAAAAAATATTCTGTTTTGATACGTAGTTCTCAGTCATTAATTATTCAATTTAATTAATAAATAGTATCTACAGCTTTTGCTTAGCGAAATACAAATGTATCACTTGGTGTGTTTAATTAAGAAAACCAGACACCGGACACAATCTCTTTATGCATACATACATAATATAGGTCAATTTCAAATAAAGAGTCCTCGATAGTTGTCCGAGTTTCGATCATCATTCGAGTTGTAAGCAATACATTCGTGGTAGCAGATGACCAAAATTACTCCTCAGTTTGGACACGAAACGGTACGCCTTGTCCGTGCCGAAGCTACACATGCTCGCTCTACAGAGAATTTCTTTCAATCCGAATTGCCCGATATAACGTTCGTGACTCCCAACCATACTGACTTATTGGAGCTTTGTGGCACTTTAATATCGATAATGCTTCCACCATCTCCCTAAAATCCAACTTAAACCCTGCTTATAAAGGATTTCTGGACTTAATGACTCGTTTACCCCATATACAAAGATAACGCAAATTAGTTGTCTCAACCTTAATTAAACCAATAATTCAAATTTTATTAAAGTAAAATCGTCACCAAAACCATCTTAATAAGCCAAGGTTTAAAACAAATCCAGGGAGTTTTTCGTGAAATGAAATTAGCCGAAAAAGGCGGCGCCATTAAAATTACATTAGCATAAATAAGAGGAATGCTAATCTAAGGAAAATAAATCTTGGGCAAGAAATAAAAATAATCTTCGTGGCCAGCCGTTTAGTGACGTCATGACAGATTTGCTTAGCAGATTATTTAACGACTGTCGAATATCCCTTCTTTTTAAGTCAATACGTGCGGCCTTTTTTAATATACTAATAACGTATACGGTGCGTAGTGATCGAATGCACAACTGCTCTTACGAACTTGTAAAAAATTTATTAATTTTATTTTTCAAACTCGATAAAACTCGTGGCTATGTGATAGGGCTCGTGGCTAAATGAGAACCGAATATAATAATAGCCAATCTTAGATTTTTTCGGTATACATCATCTCATACAGACAAGCACTCGGCCCACCTGATAGAAAGTGGTTACAGTGGCATATGAACGTGTGCAACACTAGGAGGGTCACACTCGCGCTGCCGACCCTAAAAATTTCTCACCATTCTTAACACATTGACGGAGTATGTACTCACCAGTCGCGTCAAAAGACTACATTAGCAATAACTTTTTCATTTCACTTGCTCATAACATGGCTATAATCTCACCGAAATTAGGCACATAATGATACCTATTATCAAACTATGGTTTTTTGATTGTTATTAAATCACAAGTGGGATAAAGGTCTTTTTTAAAATTTTATTGGATGTTGCATTATTCTTAAAAAAATAGATACAAAAAGATCGTGTTTAATAGAACAAATTAATTAATATACCTACCTATTGCTTGTTTATTTCATGCAACTTCGCATTTAAATAGTTAAAAGAAACTTTTACTCTAATATTACTTTTGTTTTCTCTTTGTTTAAAACTTTAAATAATTTTTTTACACGTGATAAACAAAAAAGAAACCTCTTTCATTTAGTCTGTGGCCAGTGTTTTTTTTTAATTATACCGGCCAGTACCTAAAAGTTTTGCAATTTATTTTTACTGGTGAAACTTTAGTTTTTATTAATTAAAATGTCTACCAGTACTAGCTATGAAAAAAAAAACGATTTATGTACCCAGTACACCGCCCGATACATACACATATACTGTGCAACGTCCGATATATAAGGCGATTGATGTAAAGTCCTTAACGTTATAGAATGTTTACTATCTAAAAACTGCAAGGGTAAATATCGATACACTTTTGTATTCTTGATTACCGTCCTCGGCTCTCTTTAGACTCTCTCCTGACGGCTCGGGTCTCAATATCACCTCAGCGGTAATCACCAATTTACACACTTGTACCATAATCTACTATCCTCCTTAACGCACGTAATATTGCTCATAATACACTCGAGAGCAATGAATCCGGGTCACTCAAAGAATCCAAAAAATCTCGGAAAGTAAGAATGCTAGGTTAATGCAATAAATTGTATTTAATAGACAATTTAATACTCCTTAAATGAAAGTATTAAAACTTCTTAGTTATTGTAAAGTTATATCATAAAAAAATCAAATTTGAAAAGGGAACACTGTCGAAGATGGAACTACGAAATTACAGGATTTGTTTTTGCTTTTGTTTGTAATCTGTCATTTATGTTGGTACATAAACCAGGTTGATAGTGCTCAATATTCATTATTCAAGCTGAAATCATGTCGCTTACACTTGAAGAATGCACCAGAATACTTACATTGGTGGAAACCGGCCGGAGTCAGCGCGATACAGCCAGGACTGTCGGTGTGTCGCTGTCAACAGTACAAAGAGTTCTCCGACGTTACGAAGAAACTGGTTCTAACCTACGCAGACCAGGAACGGGCAGAACTAGGTGTACCACAGCACGAGAAGACCGATACTTGGTGAACACCATGCTTCGAAATCGCTTTCTCACAGGAACTGAACTCACAAATCAGTTTCGACGCCTCGGAGGAAGTAACCCAAGTGCATGGACAGTAAGACGTCGGCTTGCTGAATCTAACTTAAAACCCCTTAGACCTGCAAACGGTCCTAAACTGGAGCGTGGCCATCGTATTTCAAGACTAAGATATGCCCAGAACCACGTAAATTGGAGTATTGAAGATTGGTCGAAAGTTATGTTCTCCGACGAATCAAAATTTATGCTCTACAAGCACGATGGAAGACACAGAGTGTATAGAAGACCAGGGGAAAGATTCAAGCAAGCATGCATCGAAGAAAAAGTAGCCTACGGTGGTGGGTCTGTACTTGTGTGGGCCGGAATTTCCTCTGAAAGTCGCACAGAGCTGGTGATCATAGAAAACGGCTCTTTAACTAGCGTAAGATATGTGGAAGAAATCCTCAACGAACACGTTGGTCCATTTATGGTCAATTTGGGTGAGGATGCTATATTTATGCATGACAATGCCCGACCTCATACAGGTAGGATTGTGAATGACTACCTTCAAGAGATGAACATTACTTGTATGGAGTGGCCAGCGCGCAGCCCGGATATCAACCCGATCGAGCATGCTTGGGACGAGCTAGGGAGATGCGTAAAACAACGAAACCCTCCCCCAATCACGCTTCCTGAGCTCAAAATTGCTCTCACAGAGGAATGGGAGAATATTCCCCAAAATCGTATAAGGAACTTGGTGTACAGCATGCCAAACCGCGTAAACGCAGTAATGGAAGCACGAGGAGGTAATACGAAGTATTGAAATTCAAGAAAATCGTCTTAAAGTTCAAAAATTTCATGTTTCCTATTTTTGTTTTAAGGAGAGATCAGCAGTTTTTTTTCTTTATGTAATTTTGTGTAAATAAAATGTATGGTGACTCATATTTTTTTAACTTTCATTTAAGGAGTATTAAATTGTCTATTAAATACAATTTATTGAATTAACCTAGCATTCTTACTTTCCGAGATTTTTTGGATTCTTTGAGTGACCCGGATTCATTGCTCTCGAGTGTATATCTGTTCATTACCTACGTTATAAAACAATTAGGTATATATCAATATTGTCAAAGTACCTATTACCCAGCCAGACGCTCTCGAGGGAAGTACGTGTTGCGTATCCAAAAGAGTCCATCAGTTAGCAAGTTTAACACTCTTTTATTCTAATTAGTCCTCAGGGAAACAATTCAGAGGTTTTCGACGAAGCATAGGATAGGAAACGAAAGCTTGGTGCCCCCGAGAGACACTTATTTAATACTGACGCTTGCGACATCTAGACCGTCGTTTTGGGCACTTTAGGGAACAGTTTTACAGATCACAGAAGCAAAATTTAAAGAGGATCTGACGTAAGCAAGTGTGCACAGCTTTGCTAACGTCTGGGCATAAGTGCTTTTAGGTAACATTGGTAGATTTATTGACGTCACTAGTTGGAACATGTTGTACTCTTTGACGTGTTATCTAAATTAGCGGTATTTTAGAATATTTCCGTATAAAGTTGACTGCAATCAACTCAGGACTATTTTCAGTTCATATGAATTAAATTAATCATCCTTAAGATGCGATTCCCTGTAGCATTTGTACTTTAGAGCCCAAGGTTAGCTTATTATATTTTAATTAGAATAATTTTATTGGCTTTTCTAGTAGCTATATATGATTACTACAATCTTCAGTTATTAAGCAGGTGAAATTGGTTCATGCTCTTAATGGGGCACATATCCACATAAATAAAATTAGGAGTAATAACACAAGAATCATTGTCAACAGTTTTTTTAATAATGCGAAAAGTCGCTCTTTTACGTTACTGATACGAAAAAAAAACTAGTTTTACAGTATGAGAATAGTAACCTACTCTTTATATGTACTGGAAAACTAACGACGATATTACCGTGTAATACGACACACGTAACAATAAAAAACTGTTCCCACAAAAAACGTTATACTAACGTACCATCTATTACAAATAAAGTGATGACGCTGTATGTGCAGGTACGTACTACGTACGAACTTTTGCCGATGCCAGCAATTTACCTACACGGCATCTACACGTATTCAGCCGAATTCAATTCTGGCCTCTCACATATTCCACGTGCACAAAAATAGTCGATTCGGCTCCCAGTCGGGATCGATGGAACTACGCCCTGGAAAAGATGGCGTAATATCACAACAGATGTCGACGACGGTTATGTCAACTGGGCGTCCATTCACGAAACTAATAAAAGATTCAGCATTGTCGTTTGCCCGAAAGAGGGTTCTTCTAAAGCATTGGCGCCCATTCCGAGCGGTGTGCGTACGGCTCATACCGGACCTTAGCTGCTATTATCGCTGGATATGGTTTAGAATGAACACTGCCTGTAATCTCTCGCATTATTCCATTTTTTAGAGCACCCCTTTTGTATTGGCGGTTTTTGTCATATTGGGTGGGAATGAGAATTGTCATGTATATTGCCTTGTCATATACATTATCTGCAACGTACAAACAGATATTTGAAGTTGTTTTGTGAAGCAGTAACATATTCTTACCTTTGTAATATAATTAAGCTGAGATTACGCGCGTGTTTGTACATTGTTTGTTTGAAGATACGGATTATGGCTGTAATTGTTTCATGTTATAATATTATGTTTTAACCCGTCTTGGTGTTAAATTTTGCATTAAATTACATTTTCAAATTGTACGATGAATTACAAAAACATTGTTTTTTGAAAGGTTTTTCAGATGTTTGAATTCATTCACATTATTGAAACTCTAGTTATGCATGAAAATATACATAATAAAGTACTATGGTGGTAATTTTTATTAAAGTTTTGCATATATGACATGCAAATAAATCAATAAATTTCTTGTAAAAAATAATGCAATCATGCAAAGACACAGAAAAATAGTAAGAAATATGAGATCGAAAAGTTACAACATAAAGTATATATCAAATAGCAATTGGCAATTCGGGATAGGAAAGGTTCGACCTATAAAGTACGTGAGGCGGTCAAAAACAAACTTGTGCAATAAATAACCCGATCGGATAAGAGAAGGTACGCACTGAGCCATTTTATATTCAATAAAAAATGAGATAAACTAAATTGTCTTGCGATACAGTCGGTTACAAGATTTATGTCGCACCAACAATATTCATGTTTATTAAAAAGTTATCAAAGTTGTGATGTCCCTTTTAGTACCGCGGTATGGTCGGTCAGACACTTGTGGAGTACGCGCTCATCGGTCTCGGTGCCAAACGCTTGATAGCGGGTGACAAAGATATTAAAAGTTATGAAATGTGTATCGTGTTTA
Source organism: Eilema caniola (assembly GCA_949126895.1). Lineage (NCBI taxonomy): Eukaryota > Metazoa > Arthropoda > Insecta > Lepidoptera > Erebidae > Eilema > Eilema caniola. The sequence continues at coordinate 10,325,923 of OX421481.1, read as the reverse complement.
TTTAAATAATAATATGAATGATTATAACTGTACTGGGCGTAATATCATGCAAAGGCATTGATTTTTTTTAATTACAAAAATCGTGTTAGCTGCCCGTGTGGAATTTCAATGCCGTTCCAGCAATCCCTGGAAACCTTTTACCGGTTTAAAAATAACAATAATTTCCCTGTACAGAATTTCAGACATATTTTTCGGCCATTAAATCATGATTGAATAACTAACATTCAAAAATATTTACAAACTTTTACATTTATATAATACTAGTATGACCCATCCTGTTCGGTGGTCGTTCAACTTAAGACTGAATTGGTCAGTATTGCATTACTTTGTAGTGTGCTAACCTTCAGATACACTAAGCCCCTCACAAACTGTTATAATTGACAGGTCGATGCTACCTGGGAGCGAAAGCCTATTATATCTCGGTATACCATTACTCTACGCCACAAAATTCAATTTCATGACAAATGTTGACAAATCTGCTTTTACTAATACAGTGAAAGAGAATCTATCAGATATCAGAACATGTACTCCAAGGATAATCCCAAACAAGAGCAGATAATAAAACTTAAGGAATATTATATTTCAAGAAGAATTTTATTAAAATCATTTTGACATTTCGATACAATAACCTCAGAATATAATTGTTATTTTTAATATATTTTGCTATGTTATTATATAACACTAGCTGTTGCCTGCGGTCCCGCTCGCGTGGATGCTTATCACTACTTCCTAGCTCTAATGCATCTTTGTACTAAATCTCACCCAAATCGGCTCAGTAGTTTGGGCGTGAAAGCCAAGAAGACAGACAGACAGTGTTACTTTCGGAGTATGGATACATGATACTTTCAAAATTATCATTCACGAGTTTTTTTTATTATAAAATTATAATGTACGTTATGGAGCAAATATGGGAATGCCAGTAAGATTTTGAAGTCAGAAACGTGTCAATCCCATACATTCGTCATTTAATTTCACAATAAGCCGTTCAACGAATTGTATCTAGGAAAGCATGCATACATACTTCTCGGGGCTGGTTAGGTTAAATGACAAGTCTTATACCTAATACATCCATACTAATATTATAAATGCGTAAGTAACTCTGTCTGTCTGTCTGTCTGTATGTTACGCTTTCACGTCTAAACCACTGAACTCTGACTGATTTTGATGAAATTTGGTATAGGGGTGATTAGACCTTGAGAAAGACATAAGCTATGTTTGGTCTCGATAACCGACATTCACGCGGGCGGAGCCGCGGGCAAAAGCTAGTTATTATTTAAGGATAGATTATAGTTTGGAATAACACATAGACTATTTTTTATCCTTGGAATAAGAACGTGATCAGACCGCGGACAAAAGATAGTTCTATTCTAATTATGAATGCCTATGTTAACAAATCATATTCAACCTTTTCCGTCATTCCACAGTCAGTTTCTACTCTTTTCCGTTTGAACAAGTATCTCACAACATAATCGAAAAATAAATTTACCGTTCCTGTTTCTAACCTTTCTGGAAAGTTTTTATTCCCCAGGACAAGGGTCAGGCGCTTTTGTGCAGATTAAAAGACATTATTTACCCGTGTATACGCGTAACCAGCAGTCAAAGTTTTATATTTCTGACAGGGGACTGAAAGCTTACCCTTTGAACATATGTCCTGCTAGATGGTTTAATGTTTATAACCACAGAGAATTACTTTGACACACGGCAATTTAATGTAATTAATACTTACAGTGATGTGATGTCCACGGTTTCGGGGCAGCGTGGAATTTTGTATGGTTCTCGCAACCGATATAAACATCTATACATCTATACATCTATACATCTATACATCTATACATCTATACATCTATACATAAAGCAACAAAAAAATGTATAGATGTATAAATGTAAAGCATCTATACATCTATACATTTATACACCTATACATATACTCTATACATATAAATAAAATTGAACTGTCTGTTTGTAATATTGAAATAACTGTTTTAAACTACATGCATATGAATATAATACGTTACATACACCAAAATAATTTGTTTTACAATTTTTGTCTGGCTTTCTGTTTGTTCGGCTGTTTGTTTCTCTGAAATGGCTGGACTGAAATGGAATGGATTTTAGGTAGCTGATGTAATAAAGAGTAACGTAGGCTACTTTTATTTTAGAGAAATAAAACAATAGAAGGCTATTCATCTATTTTAACTATGCCATCGTCAAAAGCCACCGCTTTTTTAAATAACATCATCGTTACCAAAAGGTAAACTTGTAGAAACAAAGGTTTGCACAATCTCTCTGCTTCCTGCTTCCTACCACTTTGGCTTATCCGACTTTTATGGGAGCGACTGATGACTAGCATCTCAACCCTAACTCAACGCCTCGACTATAAATTTTTAGGTGTAATGGCTCTTGGAGCCCTCAAATTCCAACAACTGGTCTAACTGCAATGCTTCGATATCACCTTTGGATTGTGGAGGTCAGATGGCAGTCGCTTCACGGAAAATGTCGAAGTTTAGCCAAATCCGCAGTTAGACTGGTAAAAGTGGACCCCAGACTCCAAGTTGATAGGATGCGGCGGAGATTAACGCTACGATGAAGAAGATAAAGCTTTCACTAGCGGCTCCGCCTGCGTAGTTCTCGGTTAACGCGACTAAACATAGCCTATGTCCTTTCTGAAGGTCTAATCTACCCTTATACGAAATTTCATCAAAATCGGTTCAGTGGTTTAGGCGTAAAAGACAGACAAACAAACAGACACACACATACACTTTCATATTTATAATATTAGTACGGATAATATTATCTTGCCAGTACCTTCGGTATTTTCTTTATTATTAAAGTTTCAGAACTTATTCGAAACTGATTGACAACATTAACAGAGTTTTGTTATATTAAAAATGTAAGAAAAGTCGAAAATTATCATTTCCTGTTGCAAAGTAAATAAACGTTCTAATATTATGGTTTATTATGGTTATTATGGTTACTGTAACATTTAATAATAGTTTAAAGGTTTGTTGGGAGGTTTAAAGTACGGTTATTTATTTTGCAAAGTTTTAAAAATTCAAATGATTATTTTTTTCGGGACCTTATTTTCAAGCATTGAAGTGCGGCTTGCAAATGTAATAGAACCATTGCATGCAATCGGTTAAACACTTTAAGCGATTCAACTACAATGCCATTTAGTGTTTTGCACAGTATATAAAATCCCTGTAATATAATGAAGTTAATTTATCCCTATATAATGAAGTCGCTGCCTATTTGGCGGTTGTTATTAATTTATCAATGAAATCATTTTATAATTTAGTATACTTTGTAATATCATTCCAACACAATAAATAAATATTCCACAACATTTCAAACAACGCTTTCTAGATCCATGGTAAACATAACTTAACTAGTTTGTGTTATGGAATCTAGAATGCGGATAAACATACTTAGATACTTTTTTTTAGTAAATACATACATATTATATATAGAAACACCCAGACCAATACAAATATACATATTCATGCATACAATAGTTTGCACTGAGCGGGTATCAAACCCGCGCCTCCTACGTAGTGGCCGCGTTCCCTACCGCCACGCCACAGGGGCTGTCGAATCTGTACAATGAAACGTACATTATGATAAAAACACTACCTATATTTTAAGCAATATACCTTATACAATATACCAAGTATATGCATATTATGCCATTCATAATTATAAAACCATGGCTTTTACGAGTATATTGTCAGTTATCTATTATTATTTAATTAAACACCAAATCTTCAATGAAATCACTTGTACTGTTCCACATTATTTATTGATTTCCTGACCGGTTTCGCCTTACGGCATTATCAAAGGTTGATACATGTTTTTTGGGTATCAGATGTCAATTAGAGTAATATATTGACTGTGTGGGTAGACAAATTGTGATTCTCCCTAAATTTTGGGAAAATTTATAAAGTGGTATCCCAATATTTTTGTCTACCCACACAGTCAATATATTACTCTAATTGACATCTGATACCCAAAAAACATGTATCAACCTTTGATAATGCCGTAAGGCGAAACCGGTCAGGAAATCAATAAATAATGTGGAACAGTACAAGTGATTTCATTGAAGATGTGTAGCAAGTTCCACCAAGTGCCATCAATCAACAGTATAAGCAGTTTGAAGACAGCAGGTACGGCTGAACTGATTGATATTTATAGAAAGCTAAAAATAAAGTTTGCCAAAGTTAATGAACATATATGGTTTAATGCAAACTGTAAAAAGGAAGGTCTAATTCCAAAATACATTGACCTTAGTTTAAAATGTAGTATCCACAAACATTACCTTAAAGAGTTTTTAATTTGTACAAAACAGAAGTTATTATTGAAAGAACTTAAAAATCAATATTGCCAGCGGGATAATTTGAGTCTCCACCTGAAAATATGTCATACGGAATTATGTCAAAGACTCCATTATTTAGAATTTGATGTTTTACAAGCTGATGTTTTAGATGAAATGCGCAATTTATCAGCCATTACTCATAGAGGACACTTGAAAAAATTAAAAAGATTAAGGTCAACGCAAGTTGTTGAGTTATCAATGTCGATACCAGCCTCTCATTTGAACACTATATTTTATCCCAGAGTAAAAAATTACACAAATTCTGTATTCGAAGATAAGGAAATAGATTTACTGAAAAAGGGATTGAAGTATTGCCCTAATATTCCAATCTCTAGGAAGGATTTGGATAACCTTGCGGTTGATTTGGATCTAGCCGAATCAAACATCTCCGAAAAGCATGTTTTGTGTAAAATGCTAAAACAACATAGCTCGTCACAAAAAACTTATCCTTCGCATGACCTTAGAACGATTTTAAATATTAAGACGAAGATCCAAGAAAATGATCTGGTCCTCACTAAAGCTGATAAAGGCAACACAGTAGTGATAGCAACACGACAGGACTATATCTCCAAAGTTAATACCTTTTTGGAAAGCCCATCCTTTGTTGAAGTGAAGAAAGACCCTACTAAGAAGTTTAGTGAAGCTGTGAAAGAAACCTTACAAACAGCAAATAGTATTTTTGGAAGAGATTCCTTATATAAAGTTAAGATGATGAACCCTCAACCTCCAAAACTTCATGCATATTATAAACTCCATAAACCTGAAGTTTCTATCCGCCCAGTGGTAGCTTACGTCGGAGCACCAGCATACAAGTTAGCGGCAGAAACAAATAAATTGTTCAAAAAACACACCAATTTTGTACCGATGCACACCATTAAAAATAGCCTCGATTTGGTGAAAAATCTGGAAAACATACATGTACCAGATAAGGCCATTTTGGTATCTTTTGATGTCAAAAATCTGTTCCCTTCTGTACCTTTAGGTGACTGCAAAATAGTAATTAAGGATATTTTGTTGAAGTCTGCAGTAGATCCACAAATTTCAATAGATTTAGAGCATACTATATCTGTGTGCCTAGAACAAAATTATTTTAAATTTAATAATAAGTTTTATAGACAAGTAGATGGTCTAGCTATGGGCAGTCCGCTTTCACCGCTTTGTGCAGACATTTTTATGGACTATATAGAAAAACAAATTCTCGGAAACAGTAGTTACAAACAGTTTATTTCTTATTGGTACAGATATGTGGATGATATCATTTGCTTATGGACCGGAAAAGTCGACGATTTGAATAACTTTTTGACATTTATTAACACAATTAATTCTAATATACAATTTACAATAGAAATCGGGTACGATAAAATTAACTTTCTTGACATAACTATATGCTTAGTTCATAACAGACATAAATTTAAAATTTATAGAAAACCCACATTCACCGACAATGTCATTGATATAAGTTCTAGACATCCACTAAGTCATAAATATGCTGCGTTTCATTCTATGGTAGCTAGATTAATTTCGATCCCAATGTCGCAGAATGATTTTGATGAAGAATTATCAGTTATCAAGAGCATAGCAATTAATAACGGCTTTTCATCCAAGTTAATCGATAACATGATTAAACGAAAGAGGTCAAGGGCAGCCATAGATCTGGTGTACAAAGGAAGTACTGCCTTTGTTACTCCAAATAATGACAAGAAACGATGGGCTCGCATACCTTATATTGGTAATATATCATATAAGTGCGCTAGACACCTAACAAGTTGTAAACCCGCATTTTACACAACCCATAATTTATACAAACTTATCTGTAATAACAGGGATAAGACACCGGTTGAACAAAAAAGTGGTGTGTATGAGTTGACATGTTCTACATGTGATAAAAAATATATAGGCCAAACTGGAAGATCGTTCCAAATTAGAGTTGCTGAGCATGCTAGTGCCTGGAGACTCAATAAAACTGAGTCCAACTTCGCGGAACATCTTCTAGCAGAAAAACATTCCTTTGACCCGAAAATAAATTTTAAAGTCCTACACTCATGTGACAAAGGTAGGAAAATGAATGCCCTTGAAGCTCTAGAGGTAAATAAAATAATGAATTCAGATAGGAACATGATTCTGAACCAACAGTTGGAACTAAGCCGTTCACCTTTATTACAATACAGCAAATGGTAAAATCTACATATCATATCAATATCTGAATCACATGACAATTAGTTAATATCCTTATTTTATTTTATTTTTTATAATTTATAATACTTTGACATTGATGACATGATGATACAATAGTTTTTTGACATTTTATTTATTTATTAATTATTGATAAGGTCTTATACTGCATTTATTTTATTTTTAGTCGTTACTTGTTTTATTCTAACATTTTTGTATTAATTTGACATTTAATTATAATAATACTCCAAACATGACTTGATTTATGGTAATGGTCTCATATTGTGATTCTCCCTAAATTTTGGGAAAATTTATAAAGTAGTATCCCAATATTTTTGTCTACCCACACAGTCAATATATTACTCTAATTGACATCTGATACCCAAAAAACATGTATCAACCTTTGATAATGCCGTAAGGCGAAACCGGTCAGGAAATCAATAAATAATGTGGAACAGTACAAGTGATTTCATTGAAGATGTGTAGCAAGTTCCACCAAGTGCCATCAATCAACAGTATAAGCAGTTTAAACACCAAATCATTTGAGAATCTGTATATTTTAATATAACCACATTCACCAAAAGCGTGTAAAATCATGATTAAATTATTAAAATTACCCCATCCTCGAATGGGTAGTCGCACTAATCCCTTTGCCACTTCCTTCATTCAGGAAAGCCGGATTAAGAATGCCGTTCGGGCACGAACTTAGCTCTTTGGCAGTAAAATAAATATGATTTACCACACACTTAAGATTAGTCTTAAGTGTATTATTTAACATATTATATCATTCCATATTTCCCATTCGTGTATTTGATTTAAAATATAAATTATAATTTGCAGACGTAAGCCATCTTCAGAAACACGTACCTATTCATCAGACTATTATAATAAAAATTTATGTTTAACGTAGAACTCGAAAAAATTACTGAAACAACGACGAAGTTACAGAACAAATAGGTGAAAATTTCTTTAATATTTACGAATAACTCAAAAATGATGGTGAACATAAAAAATACAACAATAAAAATAAAAGTAAGGACGCTGGCTCCAAGTTTGGTGTCGTGTGACAGTGAAAAAAAAATAGTGCTTACAATGTGGTGTTCTGTGTTGTCTATGATGTGGTATTAGGAGTTTTGTGAACGATGTGCTCAGTCATGTGGTTGCGACTGCTGGTGATGCTCGCTGCTTGCTGGGCTCAGGAGGGAGAATGGAGCGAGGATGCTGAAGACTTGGGTAAGCAAGTTTGTAATTATTTTATTTTACAGTAAACGTTTTGACATATGGATTTATATTAATAATACAGCTGAAGAGTTTGTTAATTTGTTTGAACGCAATACTTTCAGGAAAACTAAAAAAAATTATAGATACCCATTGCGGTATTTTAGGTACTCGGAAGTTGAGAAATATAAAAAAAATCTTTCTTTCAGGCCTGTATCTCGGCTTAAATCTCTCTATATAATATTCTCTTGTAATAATTTATCTAATGCTAAAATTTCCAAAGTCAAAATGTTACAATAATTAAGGCGCAAACTAGTATACTAAGGCTATAGTGAGCAGACTGTTCCTAGTAATGGCTCTTAGTATCAGTAACAATTGCTTCGCTTTATTTAGCTTCTTAAATGTTTTTAATAAATAAAACAGTACCTAGCTAATTAGGGTCTTCCTGTTACTGTCTACGTAAAGTTCTAAAAGTATTTTCAACAATAAGTGACATATCTAAGCCTATTTTCCACTCAGTCCAAGAACATTTTTCAGTTTTCTCAAAACCACACCTTTACTACATTACATTTCAAGAGCCTTATCTGTTATTCCCTTTTTGAACTGTTTCCATGTTTTGCAACCATTTCCAGAGATAGGTTTTCATAAGCAAATTTCTTAAATTAATGTTGACTTTGGTTCTTATGGTAAAAGGGTTTGTGAGTATGTGTTATTAGTGTGAAATTGTTGACATAGATGTACACATGTTAAACAGATCGAAGAATGTAAGTAATGTGTAAATTTATCTGTAATATAAAAAATAATCGCTAAATGTGTTGCTGATGCAAATCTCGAGAACAGCTTAATGGATTTCTCTAATCCTTTTTTAGAATATTCCTTGCTGTACGAAGATGGTTCTCACGCAGAGAAAAATGTAAAAAATTGTAATTGTAAATTGTAAACTTTTCTATACTCCCATGCAAAGATTCGTTATAACACTTAAAAGTCAATATGAACAAAAGTTTAATTTGAACTTTCTGATTTGGTTTTAAAATACCAAATCATAAAGTTCATGACGTTGGTGGAGAGGTCCGGGAAGTCAAAACAATTGAGTGACGCATAATGGCTTAAGGGTGCTACGTGGTCGAAGTATGCCGCGGGTGAAGCCGAGACAGGTCAGCTAGTTTTTAATAAGGGCAGCGTGCATGAAAACGATTATGAAATCGCAACAAATGAAAGGATTTTTGCTCTGGTTATCCCAATGGGAAAGACGTGTGACTTTGATAATAGTGATGTTGTATTTTCACTTTTCACTTTAGACTTGCATAAAAAAAAGGTAAAGCATTTAGACTTCGTATAGTTACTTCGAATTTATCTGGATTGCGCTTTGGCCGAAAACAGTCTCTCATCGCCGGGCGCTTTTACAGGCTCCATAACACTGAAACTTAAAAAGTACATTAATGTTTATCCCTGTAAATTAATTAATTGCTGTTCGGTATCCCACCTCACAGTGAATCGCCGAAACGATCAAATGAAACAAATCGAACAAACTCAAGTGGGAATCGCGCTCAACCCATTAAACGCGATTGCTTGTCGAATATAAAAATGGGTGAATATATTTTCGTTTGTTCGACGGATCGTTGTTCCATGTTTTTGTCTGATTTTTATGCAATCCATCGGGAGCTGCGTTTACACGCAACAAATTGCTCACTTCGATTGAGTGAACAGCAACGATGCCGTATGTTTGAGCAATCACTTATAAAAAGTAACTTTTTCAACAATTTTGCTGGGCAATTAAACGTTAATAAATGTCACTTTATACTTTAAAATGCATGACATTGACATTTTTAGTCTTTAGAGCTTTGACTTGAAAAATTCCTTAGAAACTGCGCCAGGATATTTTTAACGTATCGTCCAAGTCGCAATCAATCTATCTCGTTTGGTTCAATATTAGCATTTAACGATGAGGACTCATTTCCACCCTTTTGATATTTTTTTTTATCCTTTTATAATCGTACATTGACGCAACAATAATACAGGTGAAGCATTTAATAACAGTGTGGCAGACCCACAGTATATATAATTATAATACATATATAAGTATATATAAATATAGTAAACTACTATACAAATATAAATAACACTATTACATTACAGTAAATGAAATATTACATACTACACACATTAAATAATATTATCCTACACTAAACAAAAACATTAACAAAATTATACTTACCAACTTACCTGTGTCGATCACCGATGAACCCGTCGACACGCAGGCAGTGTCGCCTCAATTGGGAAAGCGCCGCATCGAGCTAGAACAATAGGACGACTCGTGCGCCGCCGGCCGGTAGCGCGTCGCTGTTACGTCGGGTCCTCCGCGCCAGTCTGCAATCAACGCTCACGCCGACCGCATGTTGCCTTCCGCCGCGAAATCCTTTGTATGCTTACGCTCGTCTCTGCTTGCTTGTATTTATTGTATGTACTAAATTTACACAATTAGACATATGTGGACAAAGTGGCTGTGTTGTTTCTCTCGTACGAACTCCTGCGAAGACACACAACACAACAAAATACGCACAACCTCCAAGTGCCCTCAACAGCATTGAAATTAGTTATATTTGAAAGATAACTGAAAATTTAACTCGTCCTATGTAAATAACACCTTTTAAATAATTACGATAGGTACACCTCTTTTACCACCTTCTAGGTACGCCTGCGTATACTTTCATTATTGTTTTCATCAATCAATAAATCAATAAGCATACTATTAGTAGTCCACTCCTGGAAATAGGCCTGTCCCAATGTGCGCCATTTTCCGTCTTCCACATCCAATCTGCTCCAGTCACCTTATACTTAATAACACTGTCATCGTCAATGAACAAATTTTATGAATCACTTTTACAAAATTATAAAATTAATTATGTCTAAAGCAGCGGCGATGAAATGTCTAAACGTAAACCGGCGACTTTCTCAAGCTCCATTACTCGTTTGGATGCTTGTGAAAGGAGCAAAAAGAGCGACCCAATTAAAAAGTGTTCATGCATGAGTGATTCTATTCGGCTTCAATTTTATTGGAACGATTAATTTTATTGCAAAAATTTCTGGACAGCGGAACGAATGGGAAACGAGAGTACACCGAGGTGGCTTCGGCGCCCTTTTTGTGGTTGAGCGATGGATGGGTTTGTTCAGTACCGAATCTAATCAAAGGGCACACAGCCGAAAAAAGTGTTCGCTGCTTGCTCATTGTGAACGTGATGAATGAATTGAAATTTTAATGTAATTGGATATCGACGATGATCGAGCGCCGTGCCACCGGTGCCTCTATCCACGGCAATAATGAATATTCAACATTTGGTCCTATATTGCCCAACCATCGGTTGTTCGTTACAATTTTCTCTTCAATTTTATTTTAGCGCCAGTATGAAAGAATTGAGGTTGACTTTTATGTGTAAATTGTTAGTGAAATGGGTTTACGTATATTAAAATAATTTATTTTATATTTCATTCAGGTGAGACATAAAGTATTCCACCAACTTTTCTTTAACTTCTTAGTCTTCAGACTGTTTATACTGTTGATGATCGATGGTACTTAGTGGAACTTTTTACACATTGAATAAGACACTTATAATTTTCTACAGTCATTGTAGGCCTTTGAGAAAGCAATGAAGCGAAACCGGATAGGTTAAAAAATTAAATACCATGGAAAAGTACAAGTGTATTCCTAGTCTGTATTCTGTAAGTAAAATTCATTAAATAATCGTACATCCAATTCCAATTAAGAGCTTCGAGCTTAATGTAAGCGGTGATACATATAATCCCGTACAAATCATGTATATCATCTCTATCTAACCGTCTCAAATTGTCAAATCTTATCTTGGAGTAGATGAATTTGTTAAGATGTATTAACATAATAATAAATTACGTGTATTTGCATTAGTATAACATAAACTGATCTTATCGAATTTTCGGATTGTATCTGAGGGTCGTCCGGAGCAGATCACCCCCTTTTGATTAGATTTATTTTAAAATTAAGGAGATCGATGGTCGCCTGACCTTTCAACCTTAGGAGGAAAGCCAGCACCAGAGTTTGGCAACAAGTGTATTGACTTGCAGCTGAGTTTGTTTCAACTCAACAAACCAGGTCGCGCATAATCCCGATATGGCTCGTCGTGTCGGTTGGTGACCGGACGTGGGAACCCGGCGATCATACTCGATGTCCGTAGTGCAGTCACTCGATGTCCGGAAAGCCAGCGGTCCGGACAGTATTCTGGCGGTGGTTCTGCAAAAATGTGCAGCGAAGTTGTCTCCAATGGTTGCGCGGCTGTACCGGCTGTCCTACAGCTCGGGTACAGTGCCTTCGGCTAGGAAGGAGATCACTCAGACTCAGCCAACTATCAACCCATTGCCGTCAAAAAAATATTCACAAAAAGTAATAAATTACAAAAAGAAAAAATAATCACAAAAAGTGTCAGAAGCAGAGGTTCGAACCCGGTACTATCTGAAACCATAAGGACTTACAGTCGAAGCGCTTACCGCTAAGCTACGACGCGTCTTAGCGTACATAGCAAAATAAACACACCCACAAAGTCGTCGGTTACGGGTCAAAGGTCAAGTGATCCTGACGTGCGAGTTTAACAATTTTTACCCGTCCAACGCCGCTAAAGAAGCTTTCACTTCAAAAACAAAATAAATAAAAACTTGAATTGATAAGACTCAAACATCCTGCGCATGAATGAACTATTTAACAAATTGTATCTTTTTCCACATTATGGTACCTATAACAATTCATACTTGGTTAGGGTTTAGTCCAGACATACCGCAATGCATCGTTTAATAATATTCTAATAGCGCAAATATTCAAAAAGTGTATATACTCCAGTGAGATGGAATGGGAAACTTCAGTGTGATGATACAATACCTAATCCCCACATTGCAAACCATACATGAACTTTTATTGTTATCAAAGTGAGCCAGTCATTGGCATTAGTACCTAATAGGCAACTCAAATTACGCTATAACACGTCTACAAACCATAATTTGTTAACTTAGCTAATTTGTCCTTGTATAAAACCCCATTAGGTAATAAATCATTACTACACTGAAACTCAAGAAAACCCAGTACATGCTCGTTAATGAAAGTGCAAATTATTTGTTCGCGTCATGCTCGGGAGTTAACAGTGTACAGTCGCGCACGGTTTAGATACGGCTCGTGGCTCAGTGATAACAGTGGAGGTTAGCACCAATGACGTATTATTAAGTAGACACGCCACGCACGAAAATGGTGGCTATCAAAAATGGTGAAAACCAGCAAAAACTTACTCGCATAAAGAAATAATATTATTAATAATTATTATTCCTCTTTATTTATTTTAAACAACTTATAAATTACATTTTTAAATACATACTAAATAATATATCTATTTAAAAATATAAAAAATAGTGCTCCACCGGCATCAGGTACAGGGACCAAGCTACCGGTGGCTAGGGCTCCAGAGAAAGGAACCTCCTCACGATGCGTGCCGTGTCGAGGATACCGCCTTCTGCATCAGGCCCTTGACCCAATTGTCTAACGCCAGCCTCTTGAGATGTTGGTTGAGGCTCTTGGCAATCAGACCGTGAACCGACACGACTATCGAAACAATAATCGCCTAATCTACACTCCACATGTCGACAAACTCGTGAGCCAAGTCCAAATTAATATTCAAATAAATTAATATTTGGGTGGGTGTGTGAATCATACAGATGCATCTGCTGATCTATGGTGGAGGAGGGCGGCCATCATGCACTGATCTGTTGTCGCTGCGCAGGCAGGTTCCCGCGTCACCATGCTAGAAGAGCTCATATCGGCGAACGTTCCATGTGTGCTGGAGCCCCCGGGCCTCAGCAAATCAGACGGGAAGCGACCTGATGGTCTGACTTTGGTGCCGTGGAAAAACGGCAAGTGCCTGGTGTGGGACGCTACATGCGTCAGCACTATCGCGGCCACGCATCTGAGTCGCACCATCAACGCCCCGGCAGCGGCGGCTGAGGACGCAGCGAGTAAGAAAAGGGTGAAATACGCTGCAATGGAGTCACAATATTATTTTGTGCCCATTGCGGTGGAGACTATGAGCAGTTGGGGGTCAGAGGCAAAGAGGTTGATCGCGGAAATTGGCCGCCGCATCCACGACCAAGGCGGTGACTCCCGCTCTGGCTCGTTTCTGGGACAAAGGATGGCCATTGCGATTCAACGAGGCAACGCGGCCAGCATCGTGGGCACCTTTGCGCCGAGAATGATACGGGGTGGGTTATTTGAATAGACTTGAGTTTTGTGTCTAATATTACTTTTTAGTTATTGTATAATTAAAATGTGTACCTTTTGGGAATTAAAAAGAATGAAAAGTCAAAATAAAAAAAAAATATTAATTGTTTTAATATATACATATAATTTTAATTACTTGAATGATTAATTTATATGATTATTGTAGATCTATTATTAAGGATTTATAATTATTGACGTATTTTTCACTTAGCCCACTGTCGTGTCTCTAATTAGTGCGTAAAATGATGACAATTGTATCGTAAACGTATCTATGGTTTGTAATAGATCAACAATGGTTAGTACATTGTAAGGTGAAGCTATACCAGCCATATCAATCTTAGGAATTCGTCAAATAGAGAGCTCTCTGTGCCTAGCATGCTTATAATGTCGCCATACGAACAGCTGTAGCATTATTTCTGGGCAGTAGGAGCCGTAAAAAGCTCGACAACTTGGTCTGACAATTAAATTTCTATATCACTACAAAGTTGTGCAAGTCAGATGGCAGTGGCTGCACGATAAAATGTTGAAGTTCAGCCGCCTCGTGGTAAGAATAAAAGCTTCCAATCGAGTTGAGAAAAGTCTCGAAAGATGAATCGCACACGGCTTGATTACCGTAAGTGTGTCTGATGAGCAACTTTCTTCGTATTAAAAGTAACCTTTTGAAGGTTAATAACATGTGATTTCAGCCTTGTTGTTCATATTGCGGTGATTTCTGAAGAATTTCGGTGTGATTATAAGTAATTGTTTTATAGAGCCGAATAGTGCCAATAAATGTTTCTTTCGAAACTTAATATTTATGTTATAACATTCCAAATTGAGCAACTGCATAGTGGAATCGATAATAAAATTACCTACCTCTGCTTGTAATATGAAGGTTCCTCATATTAACAAATATTATTTTGCTGTACACGTATCATCTTCAGAACTCATTAAGGAAATAATGTACCAATAAAGTTATAAGTTTTTGTCTGGCATTGTACACATGGAATAAAATAAAGATTGTTACAATAAATTAATAAAAAAACAAGTATACAACAACATCCAAAATGTAAATATAGAAACGAAACTGTGTACAACAACAAATTCTCCTTCTCTCCAAACATTGGGCTGTGCCCGGTAGGCTCCATAATTGTAACTTTTTTTTTTTTTTTTTTTTTTTTACGTGCGGGAAATCCCCACGGATACCCGCCTCTCCGGAGCCGGAGGGGTGGGTTATGTCGGACTCGAACCGACTAAACCGCACGCCGTCTGTGGGTCGTGGTGCTAGGCCGAAGGTGAGGTTGTCTTGCGACATATCCCTCGCACCCCGGCTGACCCAGGGCCATCCCTTTCGGTCTGTGGGGACCACGCCGTCCCCGACTCAACCCCGGTGTGGGGAGGCGCGCATCGTCCTACGATGCGCGCCGCCGCCGTGGCCTGCTTCTGCTAGGGTGACGGGTGGCTCCACCCGTCACCCTCAGGCCCGCGCTCATGGGGGGCGGAGGTCTGTAAGCGCCCTCCGACGCCCGAGCCGCCTTCGGGCGCGAGCAGCGATGTCAGCGAGTCTTTCTCGCTCACCGCGCCGCGCCCGCTCTGCTGTCTCCTTCGCGAGCATGACCTGCTCGCAGAAAGAGGCGCTGGCCGCCCACGCATCCGCGCAGCGGACCATCGCCGCGAGCAGGGTGGAAAGCGTGAGCACTCTCACCCCCAGGGCCTGCACAAGCTCCCGCCTCGGCGTCTCAAACGCCGGACACTCGGTGAGCGTGTGCAGCCCCGAGTCCACGCTCGCGTCGCAGTGATGGCACTCGGGCGTTGGCTCAATACCCATCAGATGCAGATACCGCCCGAAGTAACCGTGCCCGGCTATCATCTGCGTCTGACGGTACGAGAGGCTCCCGTGTGGCCTCTCTAGCCACTCCCCCATGATGGGTCTTACCGCCGCAATCACGGCGTGCCCTGCGCGTGGTTGCCCAAGTCGTCGCTCCCACTCGGCCACCATGACCTGGTGGAGCCGGGATTTCTCGGCCCGAATGTCCTCGGGCTCGGGATCGAATCCCCGCTCCCGCGCCTCCTTTCGGAACTGGTATAGTGCCGAAAGTGCCCTCGCTTCCAGGATCCACGGTGGCGATCCGGCCAGGAGACTCGCCGCTTCGAAGGATATCGTGCGGTACCCCCTGATGGCCCTGGAGGCCATCGTCCTCTGCGCCGTACGGAGCAGAGGCAGGAATCTGGCCCCCAGGGTGTCCGCCCACACGGGGCACCCATATAGGGCCATGGACCGCACGACACCCGCGTAGAGTCTCCTGCAGGAGGCCCCTGGGCCCTTCAAGTTGGGCAACAGCCGACTCAGGGCATTCGCCGTGGTGACCAACTTGGGGCGCAGGCTTCGGAGATGTTGTCCGAAGTCCCATCGACCGTCAAGCACGAGCCCCAGGTATTTCAGCTGGGGCTTGATGTCGATGGGAGTGCCTCCCACTGTAAGGCTGGCTCCCGGGCCTGGCCTGCGCCGAGGACCATGAAAGAACATGGCCTCGGACTTGTGCAGAGCCACCCCGAGACCCAGCCGCCGGATCCGCTCGACGACTTGGCCAACCGCGGTCGTGGCCCTCAGGGTTGCCTCGCGGTGCGTAGCCCCGCTCACCGTCACCAGCGTGTCGTCCGCATAACACGTGACGGTGGCACCGTACGCGAAGTCACCGCGAAGCACCCAGTCGTAACCGATGCTCCACAGCAACGGCCCCAGGACCGATCCCTGTGGAACACCGCACGACATCTCACGCCTACCGACTCCGGTCGAACTCGGGTAGACGACGGCTCTCTCCGTCAGGTAAGCCCCGACAATGCGGCGGAGGTAGAGAGGCACACCGTGGTACACGAGTGCCTCCCTGATGCAACTCCAGGGCAAGGTGTTGAAGGCGTTGGAGATGTCCAAGGACACCGCCAACATTACCTCGCCCCGGGCAACCGCATCCTCCGCCAGAGTCCTCACACGCATGATGGCATCCACAGTGGAACGCCACCGGCGGAACCCAAACTGGGTATTCGCCAGGTCCGGCCCCACTCTAGAGAGATGCTCGACGAGGCGCTTGGCAATTACTCTTTCGAAGAGTTTGCCCACCTCGTCGAGCAGCACTATGGGCCGGTACCCGGACGGCTCGTCCGCCGGGCGTCCCTTCTTGCGGATGAGGACCAGTTTCCCCGTCCTCCACATCTTCGGAAACTGGCCCCGCTCCAAACATGCGCTGAGGAGCCCTCTCAGTCGGGGTTCGAGACCGTCTTCCCCTAGAGCTAGGACCCACGCGCGGCCTGGAATGCCGTCGGGTCCCGGGGCGGTGTTTTTCTTGGCTCTCAGCCTCCGCACCGCCAGCTCTAGTTCCACCCAAGTGACCTCGGGCACGTCGTCGTCAATCACCGCACTGGGCGCCGTAGGCGACCGAGGCGGCGGAGCCATCTGCGGCGGAACATGTTCCGCTCGCGCCGGGAACAGGGATTCCACCACTCCTCCGAGCAGAGCCGGTTCGAGCACCTGGGTCAGCGGAGGGGCCCGGGGGCGCAGCTTTTCTCTTACCATAAGGTAAGGCCGCCCCCATGGGTCCCGCTCCAGCGTCTCCAGGAGCTCCCGGTAACAAGCGGCCTTAGACCGCTTGATCTCCGCTCGGAGGGCATTCCGGGCCTCCCTGTATCCCTCGTGAAGCTCCGCCAGTCGGGGCTCCGAATCTGCGGTACGGCTACGCCTCCTACGGAGTCGAGCCCACCGGCGGTGCGTGATCACGCAGGCTTGACGCAGCCTCGCGATCTCCGCATTCCACCAGTAGACCCGACGCCTCGGATTATAGGCTGGAGCCCTAGGCATACCCGCATCGCAGACCCGTGTCATGGCCTCCCGGAACCAGGCCGCTTCATCGTCTATGTCGACAGGCCTGTCCGGCGCAATGGCCCAGGCCTGTACGATGGCGGCCTCCAGGAGGTCCTCCCGATTCAGTCGCCCCAACACCCAGCGCGGCTCGCGTTGGGCCGATATGACCGGCGCATCACCCACAGGAGGGGAGACATCGAACCGAACGTATCGGTGATCCGATAGTGTCTCCACCTCCACGGCGACACGCCAGTCCCGCACGCGGAGTGACAGGGAAGCGCTCGCGAACGAAAGGTCTATGATCGACCTGCGCTCCCCCGCCACAAAGGTGCCCACATACGTGGCTTCGGCCCCGCGATTCTGGAGAACTAAGCCGAGAGAATCGGCCCAGCTCTCCAGAGCCCTGCCCCGCGCGTTTGTGCGCCGGGAACCCCAAGCCTGAGACCAGGCGTTGAAGTCCCCGAGCACAAGAACCGGACGAGGCGTACAGGCATTGACGACGTCGGTCAGCCGCTCCAGCGACCGCCGATACTGCCCGATGAGTCGGTGTGACCCCGGCGTGAGATAAACGGCCACGACCGCAATCTCCCCTATACGCGCCGCTACGATGCCATGCTCCCTTGCGATCACTACAAGGGGAGGGGCACCCGCAGCGGCGTTATGCACCAGTGCCGCCGATCCATCCAGGTCGACCACCCAGGCGGGCCCGAGGGGCCGGTGAGTGTATGGATCGGCGACAGCGGCGACGTGTATGGACCAC
The DNA here is from genome assembly GCA_949126895.1 of Eilema caniola. Classification (NCBI taxonomy): domain Eukaryota; kingdom Metazoa; phylum Arthropoda; class Insecta; order Lepidoptera; family Erebidae; genus Eilema; species Eilema caniola. The sequence goes on along the minus strand of OX421481.1, from coordinate 10,307,286 downwards.
TGTGCCATGCTCTGGAGCAGAAGGGCCTGAGCATCGACACCGTGGCCCACGTTCGCCTGCAGGATGCGGAGCTGGGGATCCATTATGGAACCATCTCCGCATCCCGCCGCGAACTGGTTGCGGAACGCCCGCCTCGCGGCAGCGGCTCCCCGCGGGTGCAGGCCTTACTGCCAACCCTATGGTCGGCCGGCTTGCCCTCCGCCGCACACCTGAAACAGTGCGGCGGAGCTTCGCAATTGCCGGCTCTGTGACCGGGTTGGCTGCAGCGGAAGCAACGGTCGCCGACCGTCACCTCCGCCTTGCACTGCACACCCACGTGGCCGGCCGACAGGCACCTGAAGCACCTGTCCGGCCGAGCCTGCAGGAGCCGTACCCGGACTCCTACAACGCCGCCTACCGCGAGTATCCGCCGGTCGGCAGCCTTTTGGGCTGCTGCGATGGGGCAGCCGACAACTGTTGCCCCCTGTCCGCGACGGCCGTAGCGGATCGCTCCGACCTTAACCGCCTCCAGGGGGCAACCCCCGGCCTCCGCCACGGTGACCCGAATCTCTTCGGCCGTGATGGAGTCGTCCAGGTCCGAAATGCGCAATTCTGCGCACTTGGTGGGCCTGGACACCCGGACGTCGGCCGCATCCAGCGTGTCCCTCAGCCTAGCCGCAATGGCATCGGCCTTGGGACCACTGGAGGCGTCAGGGACGTGGATGAGACGGGCACCCGTCCGAGTGTGTGTCACTCGGAGAGTCCCCGCCACATCGAGGGCCCTCATATCAATGAGGCCCCTCGCCTGTTTCACCAGCTCCACGTACTGCACGCCCCTCGCCGTCGCCTCCGGTGTCATCGTTAAGACGACAGCGGTGGTACGGGGGACGCGCAGCTTTCCTGGCGCACCCTTCGCAGCAGCTTGGGCCTTCTTGGCCCTTTTGGCTGCCTTTTTACGGGCGTTCCGGCTTTTTCTGGCCTCGCCGACCACCTCCCAGCCCCCTGCCGGTGCGGAGCTCGTGGAGGCAGTCGGGACCGAAGCCGGGGCCGGGGCCGGGGCTGGGACTGGGGACGTCTTCCCCTTGCCCTTCCCCTTCCCCTTCCCCTTGCCCTTGGCTTGGGCGCTCCCGGCTGACGCGGCGGTAGTGGCCGGAGCAGCAGGCGCAGTGGGCACGCTACGGGCCGACTCCTGCGAGGTCCCCGCCGTCACCGTACGGTTGGGGCCCCGCTTTACCGCTCCGGCGTATCCCCCACTCGGCGGCGCCAGAGGCGGACGACGGATGGAGTCCATAATGGCCTCCAGACAACTCCGCGTCCACTCCTCGTGCGCCGCCTGCCGCTTTTCCATGGCGGCCATAGTCGCCATGCAGGCCTCCACCGGATTGGTGGGCTTCGGCTGCGCCGGCGGCGGTGGGGCCGGTAGGCGCGGCGGGGCCGGCAAACGCGGCGGCAACGGCGGCGGGGCCGGTAAACGCGCCGGTACAGGCGGCGGCGGTGGCGCCAGCGACACCGGCCGCGCCCGAGGCGACAGTCTCGGCCGCACCGGTGACCTCGACCGCACCGGCGGCGACGGCGGCGACGGCGGCGACCGCGGCGCCAGAGATGGCGGCGGCGTCACGCGCTCGTCAGGCAGCTGAGTTTTCGCAGCGATGGCCTCCTGGAGCGCTGCTATTTCAGCCGCCATGTTGGCCATCTCCTTGCGGTACTCAGCCGCCTGCCGCCCAGTCTCCTCGAGCACTGCTGCCTGCTGCCTGCTGAGCTCAGCGCGCTCGCGATGCGCGCTGGCCAGCTCCGCCCTGAGCAGGTTATGGTGCTCGACGAGGCGCAACGTCACCCGCATGAGCCGGTCCTCCTCCGGCTTCATAGCCCCGGTCTGGGCCTTGGCCAGGCCTTTAAGGGCCTCCATCACCTCTATGGAGGTGCTGTCGCCGGTACAGGCCAAGGGCGCCGCCGAGGTGGAGGAACTCGGCGGCGCCACCACATCCTCCGGGGCAGAGGCCCGTGATGGACGGGCCTGAGGGGCACCTTTCTCCCCACCCCGCGCCTTTTGGCGGCTAACCGCCACCAGTTTGGGCGGGGGTGGGCGCAGCATCTCGTTGCTGCTGTGAGTGCTGCTGGGATAATTGTAATTTAATATTAACATGAAATCTGTATCACATTACGGGACGCAATAAATGTATTAAATATTGAGTCTTGCTATTCTTTTTATAGCGTCAGTAAGTTATTGTTATTATAATTTGTATGTACAATTGTACATACATGTAAATAAGAGTAGGTATGCTCCTAGAGCTAGAGATGCATTTCATGCTGATATTTTGCCTGTAATATTTTAATCCTGCATAATGTGGGTGGAGCAAATGCATATCTACCATATCGACCGAGAATTTTCAAATAGAAAATCCAATACAATTTCCCCGACCCGGGAATTCATGATCGCACGCAAATATACCTAAACAATAACTTACGTTACGGGACCAACGAACCTGAAGCCGGGTTGTTTTGTGATTTCACTTTAAATTTAAACGACTTCTGTATCATAGCAGTATTTGACTAGCTAGTATTACGGGTTAACATACATTGTTTGTAAAAAAAAAAAAAGCATTAAAACGCCCAGACTAATGCATACATTATAGGTATTTGTACTATGTGAGAATCGAACCCGCAATCTGCAGCTAAATTAGAGGTTTAGGGTTAACCAAATGGGTTCTGAAGCCCATAATGCAAGTTTGTTACGCTCATAGTGTTTACCTCACGGGAGTGAATTGTATTCGTAACGATAAAAATTTCAAGCATGGAGGCCACAATTACAGATACCAATAATTATTATAATGATGACCCCAAGCTAGGCGGCTCTGTAAAATACGTTTTCATGCCTTGCTGTAGGGACCCAGGATTGTAGCAAAAACAAGAATTTATATATGAGTCTATATAAGACTATGTAGAATGTCTTCTTCTTCTTCATCATCCGAGCGTTAATTCCAGTCGCATCGGAAGCTTTTCAACTTGGAGTCTGGGATCCGCTTTTTACCAATCTAACTACGGATTTGCCTAAACTGCGATATTTTCCGTGAAGCCACTGCCATCTGACCTCCACAACCCAAAGGCAATATCGAAAGCTAGACCAGTTGTTGGATTTTTGAGGGTTCCAACTACCCGTAACGGCTGCCAAAGATGTTTGTATGACAACCGGGACCGTCGGCTGAACGTGCTCTCCGAAGCACAACATGATTCGACTATGTAGAATGTCTTATCATATTATATTCAAATTCTACATATTGACATGAACTTCCAACAAGTTTCTATACAATTACTTGCAACTGTACAAATAGTTCGGCAAAGTAACATCATGCACATATGTGCGCAGTACAGTCGCCAACGGCGGAGTAGTTGGCGCGTGAGACGAGTAGGTCAGGCCCGAGGCTCGCGACGTGTCTCAACAATAATTTTATTAATATTACCCCCGGAAGCCTGTCACGCGCGAAACCGCTGCTCGTATATCTTCAGCGTCTGCGAAAAAACATGATATATTGAGAAAACGAGAGACGTAAGAGCTTTTCTTAGCTTCCTTTTTCAGAGTTTAGCGTCTTTTAGTGTACTCGAGGAGGTTGTAAGATTTTACTACACCTCGAAACTGGGAAGTTAGTATCTTGAAATAAAATTAATAGGTTTTCTATTTCTTTTTGTGAAGATTTTCGTGAAGGATTGGCTGTGATAGGTTTGGGATTATGTATTTGTATAAGCGTATTTATTTATATAAATATCGTAACCTAAAGAATTACTTATATTTACAAATATATGGTACTTATGCGATAAAAATTGCTCACAAGATTTGTATACTGTAAATATTCTTTTCTCATCTTACCGCGAAAGCCTGATTTTTTGATGAACAATTTTCTTTGTGTTTGAACAGAGCTTTTATTTAGTATTATCCCGTCTAAATGTAATTTATACAACGAGGTAATTATTTCAACTTGCCATCTTATAACCACTCACAATACTTATTTCTTTTTTAATTATTTGTATACACACACAAACAAACATAGAGACACATAGGTGGGAATACTTGAACTTATAAGGTAATTAAAAACACGCATGGCACAATAAAAGTTCGATATGAAGCAGAGACAATATAATGATTGAAGCATCATATTGGAATCAATCGAAAGCTATACAAATGTGAACACCATCTCCTTAGTTTGTGATAAAGATATTAAATCTCTCATTGACTTTAATATTCGTTTAGTAATAAGGCCTAATATAATTATTAATGATCACGTGAGTTACTTACTACAGATATTTAAGTCACTTTAAGTACATTATTAACGGTGGATAAATCGTGTATAGTCACACGTGCACCGATCGCGTGCCGTGACATACCGCCACCACTCATCTGGCCACATTCGGCACCGCAATAATGAGTACCGCAATTCTTTAGTGCCCTCCAACACGACACAATCTTTGCGGGCGCGTTATAGCCACCCATTACACTAGCAAACCCCCAATCTAATATAATTTATATTTCCGATACATTATGCGTGACATTTTACGTCGAAGTTGAGGCTTTGTCAGAACAGCTTTATTGTGAAATTATTCTAACTCAAACGCAGCAGTGACATCGGAATAAAGGGAGAGGACCGATTTGGAATTACATTTTCTTCGTTCTTATCTTAATGTGCCTGGCGTCGTGTCTCTTGCTGCTGTCTGTACAAAGTTTGGGTTTTCTTTTCTTTGTTTTCAACTTAAATCTGAATGAACTTCATTAGCTCATTGTATATCTGCTTTTTCATTCATTGCAGTTTCATTTTTGTAAATTTAATTCAGTAAATATATTTCATTTCTCAAAGTTTCTATTAAATTGCTCCAGTGGCGGTCCCAAGAGTCTTTAGATGAGAAAATTTTAATTAGACCGTGTGTATAGGTGGGTCTGGGAATAAAGCTAGCATCAACAACAAACTTCAAGCCGTAGTTTTGTGAACCATTTCTACATAAAATCACTTAGGAAACGATAAACTAAAAGTAGAAAGAAGGTATGTTGTAAAGATCGTTTGATAAAAAAAAGTATTACAGTTTTGGCATAGACATTATAAATAGCGACAGGGCTCCAAGGTTAGTTTCCTCGGCAGTGAGGGTTATTTTACGTAATTTGTCCGAAAGGTAAAAAAGTTATACAACAAAATATTGGACGCACAATACCTCTAGAGTCCTCAAACAAATTGATACCCAACCGGTACGACGAGACCAAGTAATCCGTCTTTATTAGGGTAGTCTTCACACTGAGTAAATTGAAAATTCCTTCTAAGTATGACTGATGGTGTACATTACTTGCCCCCAGAACGGTGACAGTTTTTTTCTTAAAGAAAAGAAGATTATTTCATGCGGTGGAAACGAAGCGTTTTAATATTGCGTCTATTTATATTCAAAGTCCCTTTATCGCCCCGAGAAAGAGATGCTGAAAATCGTAACGATATAAATACAGAATAACAGTGATATTCACTTAGGAATTCTTTCGGGTTGTACGAAAGCAAGGCTTGTTACCCGCCAATCTGAGCAGGCCATGAATGTTTTGTGCTCCGATTTGGGGTACTGAAATTAGCTTTCGTCTGCGGTGCTCAACAGAAGTATGCATGTATTTTACTATAACGAGTATCACGGTTGAATAGCAGCGTGTACGAGCACAATTTTGTTGATATCGCCTAACAAATGACGCGTATCTCTCTCACTTCTTATGGTTGTGAACAAAACAAAAATGAGAATTTTATATATATTTTTATAAAAAGGATTTTCATTTTAATATTTTGTCGACGAGTACGATACAAAAGGGAACATACTCGCATATTAGATGAAATTAACCAAGCGGAAGACGAACTATGTACTATGAGAAAATTCTTGATGTAATTTACAGCGCTTATAGTATAATTATGGTAGAAAGGCCGACTAGTGAGGGCTGTAGAGAGGCTTAAGACTGTATAATATTGTGTAATAACGTGCGCACTATATGGGAGGGTATGACTAGAGAGACTTTATGCGAGAGTATGACTAGACAGACTGACGGGTGAAGGGATAATGAAAGAAATAATGAAGTACAGAACCTAAAAGCAGTAATTTTCGACCCTATGTAGTAGTCGTAGTAGACAGACTTAAATTAATTAAAGTTTAAGTGAGATTACTTTGGTGCGGACGAAGCCAATGAGCTGTGATTGGTCTTTCAAGACGTCCTCTTAGACAATAACGTTATTCGCCTGTCTCAAAATAGAAAATTAGTTCTATTATGAATTATTAATTACCATTATTTGTTTTTGATTAGGAATATCAAAAAAGCAAAAATTTTGCTGTCAGTTTCATTTTACCTTGAAACATTCGTGGCGAAATAGCGACAGAAATGAACCTAATGATTAAAACAGCGCACCTGCAAATGATAGCTAGTTCAGATTTCATCTAGTCCACTGCAGGTTGTCCTGACTTCACTTCAAGCTCAAACATTTATTATTTTATTTTAGTAACTTCGATTTCTCTTAACTAAGATTGCCATCAAACAGTAATACAGCCAGAAATCTCGAGAGCTTTAAAGGCGCCCACTCACTAACAGTCCGCCTGCAGTCCGCCTGCAGTTCCTGATCTGTCCGGCGACCTGCAGTCCTAAGCCGATAGCGCCCACACACTAAAGCGATTTTAGCCTGCCGGCAATTCCCTGTTGTCAGTTTTGCGACCACACACTAGCAGTTGTGAGTCGTCAGTTTTAGGTCGTACGATCGCCTGCCGGTAATGGTCTAATATCAGTTACATAGAGAGTACGAAACAGTGCAAGCGATTTTCGACCTTATTGACATTTTCTTAATTACATGTTTTTTCGCATAAATAAATGCTGCTGATCACGAATATAAGAAAAAAAACTAGATTTGTTGTGATGTCAATAAGGTTGAAAATGGCTTGCACTACGTTATTCTTATATAAGTATGTGCTAATCATTGTGAGAAATAGGTGTTAGCTATTTTGAACCTTATGTACTATGTGCATAAGAAATATAGACGAGTATGTACAAAAAAGGAATAAAATCTTAGTAAAAACTGACACGAAACGTCGATCGACAGGCCCGTTGTGCTCGTTCGCCCTGACGGCCTAGGACTGTCCGGCTTAGAACTGTCCGGAATCGTTCGGCGGCCACACACTATCGGATCGTAGTAGTCGTCAGTCCAAAATCGTTAACGAAACTGTTAGTGTGTGGGTTATTGCGATTAACTGACAGATTTATATCGTCCGGCCGTCGTCCGGTAAACTGTTAGTGAGTGGGCGCCTTAAAAGTTCAATCAAATCAAATCAAATTAAATATTTTCTCAGATAGTAAAATCGATTTTGTTAATAATATTGTTCACTTAATAGCTATGTTAGTACTAATATTTTACAAGCGATTTTGCCTGCGAGTACCATGAGTTTTGAGTATATACTGTTCCCGCTGCCGCGTGTTCCATACATCATCGCCATATTTTTGTTGCGCCAGACAGGAAATTATAAAATCTGAAGCCAAATATCTTCTTGTATCATCTAGTAAATTTTGTCTATATCTGCTATTGGTTGGCACAGCTTTAGGGTTTGAGGATTCCTTTTTATGCTTATTTTGGGCTTAGACAACTTTGTGTAGGATTTACTAGAATTTTTTACCTCTTTTATTTTCTGAATTTTTGGTTGACAGGGCAATGTCTGTTGGCCCGCTAGCTAAAAAATAAAAACCGTCAAAAACAGGCCACATAATTTTCAAAGCGTATATTTTGTTGCGCATATCAGTTTATTGAGCATCCAAAAATTTCGAACGAATGAATAGATTTTTTTGTATTGTTTCAGTATCCACTGTGGATGTTGACGCAGTGTTGGGGCGTACGGCATCCCTGCCCTGTGACGTCACACCAGATGCTAACGAGGACAGAGTTTATATGGTACTCTGGTTCAGAGCGGGGAAAGCCAACGGCGGAAAACCTATATACAGGTATGAAAATAATTATACGATATTTTTTTATGCTAATTAAAAAAGACTAGGTCAGAAGATCTCGAAACCAGTGGGCTTGTAAGAAAAGTTTAATGATAATAGAGAAAGCCTGTGATACGGAGCCGCGGGCAACAGCAAGTCTTGAATAATTGTAAACCATTTGCAATAAACTGGAAATATAATACACTGCAGTTGTTGTATCAGACTACTATCTAAATAAGATAGTTTTTAAATGAGTTTTAAACAATATAATGGGCGAGTAAGATCTGAATAATTTTAGTATGATCTTAATTATAGCTTGAAAGTAAAGTTAGTACTTGGTTTTATGTGAGTTTGAAATATGAAAGAAGTTTAAATTCTATAATTGGGCTTTACGAGGAAAAATTAGTGTGAAGCTATTATCTCAAAATCGTTATAGAATATGACTATTAAAAGTGAAATTTTACATTGAAAGCAGCATAATATGCACACGTTACTGAACACTATATATTTTACAAGCAATCGTTACCTACGTTGCATTTTTTAAATCAATAAATAATTCGCAATTTCGAGAAAACAAATGTATATTTTTAATTTTTTTTTACCTTTTTTAGGGGATGTTAAACATTCATGAGAGAAGTTCATAAAGTTTTACTAAGACTGAATCGTATAATTACTCGTAATCAAATGTTTTATATATTTATCTCACTAATTTCAAAACCCTCTACGTAACAAGCTACGAGAAGCTACGTCGTAGATTTCCACGTAGCGTGGTACGGGCATTTCCTGTTTGATATTGATTTTAATTGTTGAACTAATCACGTTAGGCAAATACAATATTTGCCGTAGTATTAGCAGCAATTAATATTGTACAAGCGTGATATTAATTGAAAGCCTTAAATTGATTGGTTATAAGCTTATATAATATTATGTATCCATTTAATCTAATCCATACTAATAATATGAGTGGGAAAGTTTGTGTGTGTATCTGTTTATCTGTCTTTCATGGTTAAACCACTAAACCGAATTTGATGAAATTTGGTATAGGGGTAGATTAGACCTTGAAAAAGGACATAGGCTATGTTTGGTCGCGATAACCGACATCCACGCGGGCAAAACCTTGTATATTATGTGTCGGGGTGTGACGTGGATACTATCAGAATGACTATGACTCATCAAGATTTCCTGATTTGGGATCAGGAAATCTTGATGAGTCATAGTCATTAACCTCCTGATACCTATCAATTGTCGAAACCCAAATACAGATATTTCTGTTGAGCTTCACAAATCAGCTCCATAAAACTACAATATGTAAACACACGCGGTAATCATCACCGCAAATAGTAATCTCTGAAATTAAAATGGCAACATATTTTTTACATTTTTATAAAACATACTAGCTGACATTTTTTCATATTTCCTATTTTGGCAATTTAACTTCCTGCGTATTCTATTTTTAACAAGGAACAATGATTTCGTTAATTCCTTAAAAGCTTTCTGGAATTTTCAGTCGTTCAAGGAAAAGTTTTTGTATTTCATCCTTACTGGGTTTCATTGCCAGAGGTAGAACATACCTAGCTATTTTTAACATTTATAGGCTATAAATAAATATAGCTATAAAATGCTGTTCATTACAATTATTAGTAAGAAAATTTACTAATCAGACGGAGTATTTTGTCTGTTTGTTATTAAAATCTTTTTTTTAAATTGATATTAAAACCTCACTATCGTACACAAACATAATCACAAACTGGTTTTCCCCAGGACCAATTCCCCCAACCTATAGAAACCTATTTTAAAGTAGTCATCGATCCATACTCATATATACATGCCGAATATTATCGAAATTCATACAACCGTTTTTGCATACAAGATTAACAAATAGCCATACATCCATATAAACTTGCACCTTTTTATTATTTTTGTGATAGATACAATTGATAACAAATAAATAATCCGCATTTATTGTCAGCAAATAACTAATCAATATTGTAGAACTGTGTATAGTGACCGGACGTAACCTGCACCGGGAGATAAGCCCCACCAACCCCAAGACATCAATCACACGTTGACAAATTTATGTGATTCCAACACCAGATCTTGTACATGGACAGAAATGTCACTACATCCATATGGACTTAGGGTTGTCACGGATTCCACTTGGCAAATCGGAATGTAAAGATATGTTAGTCGTAATATTTTATTGTACAAGTGGTTTGTAAAAAATGAAGTGGCTATTCGACTCAGTTTTTGACACATTTTGTATTATCACATTACTGTACAGACACCATTGGTATTAAATTATTATATGAGATCGAAGAAAAGTGAAATGAAACAGAAAATAAATCTATACTATTATTTAAAATATGAAAGTAACTCTGTCTGTATGATCCGCTTTCACACCTAAACTATTGAAGCAATTTTGATTAAATTTGGTATAGGGGTAGATTGAACCATGAGAAAGGACATAGACTATGTTTAGTCGCGATAACTAATACCCACGCGGGTGGAGCTGCGGGCAAAAGATAGTTTCAAATAAAAGACAGCGTGGGTGAAAACTGATTCCATAATAACCAACTACTATTATAAATGAATTTTCTTGAAATCCATACGCATTTCTTTTAAAATACTGCATACTGATGTAATTAACTGTAATATAAAAACAATCACAGGACCTTATGAATTAAAAAACATTGTCTCATATTCATCTTACCGTTTTACCTATTTCATCACTTCGGAGCACAGGGCCCACTCACTACTCCTCCTTTTGGTTTCATTTATACGGTTTTTATGGTAGCAACTGCCGTCTGACCTTCTTATATCTAGAGAAACACCTACACCAGAGACTTGCCCATTAATCCGCAGTTTTACCAGCTAGTGGTTGAGACTAGCTTATCCCTGAATACACACAAAAAAAAACAGTGCAGGTATATTTTCTAAAAATAACTTCGTGTACGCCCAATTTCTCATATCATATTATTATTATATAAAGTTACAAAAATAGTAAAACAAAAGTACTACAATAATTCAAGCCCTCTAGGTAATGATAGCAAAAAAAAAAACAATCTACTGCAAATGATTCACTCATGAATAAATAAAGGAAAAGAAATATCATGTACGAGGAAACAAAGGGGTAGATACTGTACTCGTAGATGCCCCTTCAGATTGCGTTACTTCCTCCCACAAATACACATTTACACTAATGTCGAGGTAAATATGAAATATGAGATGGTAGACAGAAATGGTGGATTGATTTACCGAGCCGTCGCTAGCCGGATGTCGGGGAGATAGGGACTTCCGTGAAACACATATATGTTACACATCAGGGCTGCTGCGAACTTTTTATTCATAGAATGTTTTCCAACGTTATTTGGTGTCATCTGTCGGTTGAATCATGTATTCAAGCAGGACATTTTTATTACTTATTTTGTGGGACATTCGTGCATTTGTTATTATTCTTGTGTGATGCGTAATTGTCATCGGTTTCATGTTATTTGGCCCTCAATTTATATCTGATGTATCAGATGCTATTAGCACATGATTTTGTATATTCTTGAATCCTTTTTAGCCTTGAAGAGTTACGAAGAGGTGAATAAACAGCCATATACCTCCGTCTCCGTAGTTGGTATAATGTATACAAGCGTGATCCTATTACTGTTTATCAAGATCTTTTATGATTCACACATCTGAGACTGAGTTCAGTACTATTTACCCGACTGCCAAGAAGGGTTATGTTTTACGCGCGTATTTTGTATGTATGTTTGTAAAATTCTTTATTACCTCATATCTTCTTAAATGAAAGGTATTTATTTCCCAAGTGTTCTTGGGTGCATAAAATATGAACAATAGCTATATTTTGGTTTTTTGACGCTAAAATCTTTGCAGTAAAAAAAAAATCCACACAAATTCACCGAGTAGAGTATCAAAATGAAGGAAATTAGAAGACGATTACAAAATATACATGTCATAAATAAAAAAGATTAAATAAAAAAAATATTGATAGTAAAAAAACCCGACTGATGGTAAAAATATCGAAAATCGATTTCCAAATCTCAAACTAGATGACAATTAATGGGTACCGCCTGCTATAAAGGTTGTTTCAATCTTTTCAGCATCAATTGGGTTTTTTATAATCAATAATTTATTTTATTAGGCATTCTATACTTCTATACTGACTATGAAATTTCCTTCACAGTTAACTTATCTCTAATGCTCAAACCCAAGGAATAACAATAAATCGCTATTTATATTTTTTTTTCTAATACTTTCTTCTTTCTATGTAATTATACTGTTATATGTCGATAAACCCTGTTTCTTAGGTGTCTTGTACGACACTCACAAGAAGAAATAAATTAGTTTTGTATTCTACTCTTTCAGAATCCACGCGGTAACAATTTGAAACTAAAAGTAATTTATTACTGGTTGATTTCGATCGTAAGTTTAAAGCGACATCCCTAATATTTTACATGAATGACCGACTGATGCGATTGATATTTGAATCAATCCAATTTCATCCATGTTTTATCTGGACTTGAGTTCATTATACTACGTGCACGGGCGAAGTGGATTGAAATATCGGAGTTGGATCACATCGTAAACCGACCAGGTAGTTTTTCATATTTTATGAAGTCGTATTTTGTGTACTACAAAAATGTCAACCATGATTGTTATAATATTATATGACTTGAAGGCACTTGTTATTGCGAAATGTACAAGCTAAATAATGCCATAAATAAAAATAGAATCATAATTACATTTTCTAATATATTTGCTTTGTAATAATGAAACCAAATTCGAATTAATCGTAGTAGTCGTCAGTTTACTACTACACTAGCTTGGTGTTAATCTAATTAATTACTAATTTAGCTATAAAACATTTTTTTTTATAACCCTGAGGCGGCAGACAAGCACACGGTCCACCTGATGGAAAGTGGTTACCTTGGCCTATAGACGTGTGCAACACCCATTTTATACCCCTGAGGTGGCAGACAAGCGCACGGTCCATCTGATGGAAAGTGGTTACCGTGGCCTATAGACGTGTGCAACACGCATGATAAAAAAGGGGGTGTCACACTCGCACTGCTGACCCCGTAAGCACACAGAGAGTTTATGTGCCGTCAATGTAGAAGGAAAAGCAGGAATAGCCTTTGGTCTTCTCACTGACAGCACTACGTTTACTTAGTTATTACAAAAACAATTCAAATAATAATATTTTTTGTGAGTATACCAAGTTTCGATATATGGAGATAGATCCTACTAATATTATTATGGATGAATGTATGTATGGGTCTTTGTTACTCTTTCACGTAAAAACTACTGAATGGATTTTAATGAAACTTTACAATAATATAGCTTATACATCAGAATAACACAAAGGCTATATATCATCACGCTACTACTCAAGGGAGCGGAGCAGTGATCATTAATGTCAACAAATCCGACATCCACGCTGGCGTAGCCGTGGGCAACAGCTAGTGATTAATACATCTGGATTACAAAGTTGCATATAAATATTCCGTTGGTCTAAACGACTTGACCTCTTACTCTAGAGGTTACTTTTATCCGTGCGGAATTTCCCTCGGCTTCGGTTCGTATCCATTATAATCACCCCCACATCGGCCATGGACCTGGTTAAGTTGGACTCGACCCGACTAAAACCGCATGACCTCTTAGGTCTTCAGATGATACAAGGGTATAATATTGCCTAAGTTATTCCGTTTGTGAAAACGCAGAACTGCCTACGTATTTGGGAGGCTGTTGAAGAATTTTTTTAACAAAACCTAAAAGCAACATTATAAACCAAAATTGCTCACATTTCTATACTAACAGTCCTAAGAATTTAAAGAAGTGGACTCACAATATTCTTCAAACATCATTTCGGTCAAGTTTGCCTACTTTAAGTAATGAGCTACATGTTTAATTTCTTTTCTTTATCCATGCTTCTTATTTTAAATACTATTAATGTAGCTACTTGATTTGTATTCCAAGGAGTACTCACTTAATTAAAAATATTTGATGTTAGTAATATTCGTAGTGTTTTCTACAGTGACCAACTGAAAAAAATCTGTCTCTACAGAGCTTAGCCCTCTTAAGTAACGTTTTAAATTTTAAATAGCTAGAGATTAAACGCTTTTTAGGATATTAAAGCTTTAATACCATTTTGTTGGTTTAAGTAGGTATTCAAATATTCAACTAACTTTATTATTATTTGCGATAAGACACGGTACGAGGGACTTAGATTGTTATACCTAGGCTCAATCTTATTTTAAAATCCTAAACCGTCTGACTCAGACCCGTATCTTTAGAACCGCAATTTGTAGTTGCTATCATGACAAATAATATAGAATTCGTATACCAAATGTCTTGAAAAAGAGCTACGCCATCTGTCTGTCACTAGGTAATGTGCCCAATTTGCTAGGCAGTTTGTTTTGTGAGTTCGTGCACCTATGTGAAAAGTGTAAAGTACTATTTTAGGTATTTTATTTATCGAATCAATACTGCTTAATAATTTAATTGTTATTATTAATAAATATTTGAAAGTAATGTACTCTGTATTTCAAAATTTAACTTTTAGAGAAATCAATAACTATATAATTATGATTCCTGAAGTGTTGGACACTAACAGTATGTTTTTAATAGGAAGTTGATCCGCCAATGGTAGTACTTATAATTGTTTGCAATATAGGGTAATAGGGAACAAGGGTACACTCACACATATCTGTGTGAGTGCACTCTTACTCACATGCAACACTCAACAACTAGATAGTTTTATTCGCATTAAACTTTTCGTAATAAATTGAAAATAGATTCTTCATTTCTAATAATCTATACATATTAATAAAATTGGAGTGTCTGTTTGTAATATTGAAATAATCATTTTTTATTACATGCATATGAATATAATACGGTTACATACACCAAAATAGCATTCTTTTTTTTTCAATTTTTGTCTGTCTGTCTGTCTGTTTGTTCCGGCTAATCTCTGAAATGGCTGATACGATTTTGACGGGACTTTCATTAGCAGGTAGCTGATGTAATAAGGAGTAACGTGGGCTACTTTTATTTTAGAAAAATGGCGTTGACTCAACACTAAGCGATAACCAACATCCACGCGGGCGTAGCCGCGGACAACAACTAGTAATAAATAAATAATCTTTATTTCGGTTTGAAAATGTTTAGATGTTTGTTACTCAATCACGCTCAAATGGCTGAGCAAATCTACTACACAATCAAATTATAGCCTGGAATAACACTACTTTTTATACCTGGAATAGATTTCCATAGGCTGCAGCAACTGGATTAGAATTTCACGCGGGTGATGCAGCGGGTAACAGCTAGTTCTAATAATAACTTCGGGATAAGATACGAGATACCGCAATCATTACATTTTCAGTCTAGACGTTGCTTGTGCAAACCCCACATTAGTGCGCTACCGGTTTGAAGCCACTCTGCAAACAATCATTAGTTAAGTTGCAGGGGTAATGAAGATACAGATACCATAGTCGTATAGAGTAATACATATATAGTAGTTAATTTATAATAGTAATATGACGCAACCTGCGTCAGCACTGTAGCCGCCAGTCATCTTAGTCGCACCATTCACTCCCCGTCGGCAGCCGCTGAGGACGCCAGCTTAAGGAAGATACTTAAGTACGCCGACCTGGAGCTGCTTTATAACTTCATGCTGGTGGCCGTGGAGACTCTGGGGAGTTGGGGCAAGGAGGACAAAGACTCAATGAGAAATCAGGGGACCACCAATCCGGCTCGTCCCTGGTGCAAAGACGGCCATCGCAATTCAGCGTGGAAACGCTGCGAGTGTGATGGGCACTTTTCTACCAGGTACGGTCCGGGACGGGCTATTTAATTAGCATAGACTAAATATTATTATGTATATTATTTGTATACATTTTAAACTTTTAAAATGACATGTAATTTATAATCTTAGTAGATTTGTTATTTATAACTATCGTGGTGTGAACTCATAATTATAACCTACTAGCAGTGCCCGCGGACTCCGTTCCGAATTAGAAATATCTTTGTCCCGGCCCGTTTGTTCCGCGTTAAATTTCAGGTAAAAGTTCGGGATAAATAAAAATTATAATGCTCCCCCACAGCACTGAACGCAACGCAATCGGATAGGTACTGCCTATATCGCCACGCAACGGCGGGCCGAGGCGGCGCTCACCGCACGTTTTTATTTTGCTAATATCTTTCAAGATATTTGTTTAAACCGCATAGAGTAAGGGCGCAAATATTCTACATTTAATTTCCGTTCTAACAAATATATTTATAAGGATACAAATTAAAACCATATGGGCTAAATAAGCTTCACAAAAATTTATTATTTTTAATCCACAATTTTAATAGTAAAAGCAGTTATTGTGAGTTATCTGTAGGAGATAGGCATATGCTATCGCGAACTTTAATACAGATTTTGATACGTTCTTTAATATTATAGTACATTGTCTTGTTTTATCCTCAATAGTTTTCGCAGCGCACTCGATGAAAGCAATCTTTTTTACAACTTGGATTACATTATTCAAGTTTAAGTAAAGATGCGTAATTAATTTTGGAAATAATTATAGCCTATGTTACTCCACAATAACGTAGCTTTCTATTGGTGAAATAATTTTGAATATAGATTCAGTAGATCCAGAGATTACCTCTTACAACGACACAAACGGACAAACTCACAAACGTTACCTCTTTATAATATTAGTATAGATGATGATGTACCTACCTACTTACTCATCATAAGAAAGGCATTAAGTATAGGAATAGACGGTTACTATCGTAGAAAACCCATGACCGCGGGCCTGAGGGTGACGGGTGGAGCCGATCGTCACCCTAGCAGAAGCAGGCCACGGCGGCGGCGCGCTTAGTAGGACGATGCGCGCCCCTCCCATACCGGGGGTGAGTCGGGGACCGCGTGGTCCCCCCTCCCGAGGAGGGCTAGACCGAGAGGAATGGCCCTGGGTCAGCCGGGGTGCGAGGGATTTGTCACGAGACAACCTCACCTTCGGCCTAGCACATCGACCCACAGACGGCGTGCGGTTTAGTCGGTTCGAGTCCGACATAGCCTCCCCCTTCGGCTCCGAAGGGGGGGGGGGGTATCCGTGGGGATTTCCCGCACGTAAAAAAAAAAACTATCGTAGAAAGAGACTTAAGAGAACATGGCTGTGTTCCAAAATTATTTCGAATCATTCAAACGCCACTAGCACTGTTATCTGTTGTGCTAGTGCTAAGGAAAAGTGGTACGTGTGAGACATACATGATATAAGCATGTTGCGACATTGCTGCGGCTTCCGAATCACGCAAGGTGTTAACCGAGTTCCTGTGAGCTGATAACACGCATGTAAAACTGTGATTAAATATTTATAGGTGCATGTGAAATGGTCTTTAAATGGTTTCAAATTGATATGCAATAAACTTAGTACCTGTGGATTAAAATATTCGCGTTCGTTAGCCGATAATAGTAACGAACAATGTTTCTCGTGAAATTTGTAGCTTTTTTATCAAATTGGGCTGCTCAGTATCAGCTCAGCAATAAATATTATCTGTAGTAAAACGCGAATGCATTACACTAATTATACTACCTAAAATATTTCGTGTAATTTCAGAACTATAGTTGTTTTTAGTATATTTTAATGCGTTATGGTTGGCGGTCTAAGTCTGCCCGGGCTTCTGGGGACTGCTTTCCTAGGATATATCCGAGGCCCTAATAAAAGAACACTGTATGGATATTGTCGGTTGAATCCTGCCCCACTAGACAAGTGGCAATTCGCTAGCAGGCGTTTGATGGAATAGAATGACGAATGTATGGGATTTGAGGTATTTGACATGCGTTAACGACTGTCATTTACGTCAAATCCCATACATTCGTCATTCTATTCCACCAAACGCCGGCAAGCGAATTGCCACTTGTCTAGAGGGGCTGATATACTCACTAGTGAGGTGATACTCAGTGGGGTTTTCACACATAAAAAAGCAGTACTACTCACTAGCTTATACATTGCTTATCAAATTATTTGATTTAAGTTCGTCAATCTCTTCCGTCTTTCTTTTTAAATATTGATGATTTTTCAGTCGAAATTAGGTGGGTAGTGTGTTTTAGCCGTCCCGACATAGCTTGAAGCCTTCGGAAGTTGTATAAAGACATTGAGTAATTACCAGTACCTAGTTTAAACTAATTAAATAATATTATGTTAGGTGATCCATCTATCTGTTTGTTAGTAGTTGAGTGTGAACAGAATATTATAAGAGTCTACATAGTTTTAACTTTTTATACAATCGTACAAACGAAGACTAAAATACAAAATATTATATTGACTGTACGGTGCATTCGAAAAAAAACTTTATTGGTGGGAGTTTTCAGTATTATAT
The DNA here is from genome assembly GCA_949126895.1 of Eilema caniola. Classification (NCBI taxonomy): domain Eukaryota; kingdom Metazoa; phylum Arthropoda; class Insecta; order Lepidoptera; family Erebidae; genus Eilema; species Eilema caniola. Next base: position 10,288,967 of record OX421481.1, on the reverse strand, counting down.
AGCCTGGCATTATCTCGTTCCACCGAACGGGTACGCGGGCTTACTGATTCTAGCGGACATTTATAAATTGTAACATTTGTACAGTGAAATGAAATAAAATATCTAGAAATGAACTCCAACAACAATGGTTATCGTTTGTTCCACAATACTAAATGAAACTTCACAAACACCCTTCCCTTCGGGAAATAGCTTAATCAGTATTTGGTTCTTGCACTATTTGTACATAATAAGTTATATCTAATACTATAATCTAAAACATACGTACGTACACTGTCTGCATACTTTTCTACTTGCGTAGAAAGCAGAAACATACTAAGAAAGAACATTTTAGGACATCCTTATGAAAAATTGCCATGAATAGCTAGTGTAATGTAATATTTCTTTCTTTATTTCAAAATATTCCAAGATTCAAAAATCCATTAATACAAACAAATAGCGTTAACAAGAAAAAATAATAGAGCACGTTAAACAAGTAAGGAGTTTAAAATATTATTGAACGTTGAAGTAAAAGTTTGGCAAACAACATCAACATGAGTTTGTCCAATGCATTATAATGGCGTGCGTTACAAACTGAGTCCCATCATATACAGTAGTTCAAAGTTAGCAATTACCGTCGAGTAGTTTAAATAAGCATTCAGCAGGCGACGCGTGGGAAGGGTAAAGTTACATAATTATATACACGAGCGCAAAGTGGGCTGCAACTAATATATACACAAGTTACTATTGACATTAAAGAAGAATAGACAATTTAGTACAATTTTCAATACAGTTTTTTTTATACAACTGAAGTGGTAGACAAGCACACGGCCTGCCTGATGGTAAGTGGCAACCCTGGCCTATGGACTTGTGCAACACCAGGGGATTCACACTCGTGCTTGCGGCCCTGTAAACACAGAGTTTCTGTGCCGTCAGTGTAGAAAACAAAGCAGGAACAGCTTTTGGTCTTCCCACTGTCAGCATAAAAACTATCCAGTGAGCTCTGGCTACTCTACTCATCGCCGGGAACACAACATGAGGTTATAATGGCCGCGTTATTCTGTAGGGTGGAGGTATTTCCCCAGTCGGACTGCTCAATTGGACGGGAATAATGTCGTGTCTTACCTACAGTTACTGTAATTCCGTACTTAATTTAGTATAGTTTCCGTATGGTAACGGAGAAATAATACAAGTCTCACCACTCCATCTCGTCCGAAGGATATCTAACATAATAGACGACTATCGGAAAAATACACACGTGATATCTAGAGAGAAGTAAACCCGAAATAAAGCCCTGTACCTGTGCCATCCGTCTGATCAGAGTGGAAATAGTCAGGTTGCACTCACTCCTATGAAAGCCACAGAAGCGAAATTAAAAGGAAGAGAAGCAGTAACCCTGTACCTGTGCCATCCGTCTGAACAGAGTGGAAATGTTCAGATGGCAGTCACTCCCATGAAAACCAAAGAAGCCAAATTAAAAGGAAGAGAAGCAGTAACCCTGTACTTGTGCCATCCGTCTGACCAGAGTGGAAATAGTCAGGTTGCACTCACTCCTATGAAAGCCACAGCAGCGAAATTAAAAGGAAGAGTAGCAGTAACGCTGAACCTGTGCCATCCGTCTGACCAGAGTGGAAATGGTCAGATGGCAGTCACTCCCATGAAAACCAAAGAAGCCAAATTAAAAGGAAGAGAAGCAGTAACCCTGTACTTGTGCCATCCGTCAGACCAGAGTGGAAATAGTCAGGTTGCACTCACTCCTACGAAAGCCACAGCAGCAAAATTAAAAGGAAGAGTAGCAGTAACGCTGAACCTGTGCCATCCGTCTGACCAGAGTGGAAATGGTCAGATGGCAGTCACTCCCATGAAAACCAAAGAAGCCAAATTAAAAGGAAGAGAAGCAGTAACCCTGTATCTATGCCATCCGTCTGACCAGAATGGAAATAGTCAGGTGGCAGTCACTCCCATGAAAACCAAAGAAGCCAAATTAAAAGGAAGAGAAGCAGTAACCCTGTATCTATGCCATCCGTCTGACCAGAATGGAAATAGTCAGGTGGCAGTCACTCTCATGAAAGCCACAGAAGGGAAATTAAAAGGAAGAGATGCAGTGACCCTGTACCTGTGCCATCTGTCTGACCAGAGTGGAAATACTCATGTGGCAGTCACTCTCATGAAAGCCACAGAAGCGAAATTAAAAGGAAGAGAAGCAGTAACCCTGTACCTGTGCCATCTGTCTGACCAGAGTGGAAATAGTCAGGTGGCAGTCACTCCTATGAAAGCCACAGAAGCCAAATTAAAAGGAAGAGAAGCAGTAACCCTGTACCTGTGCCGTCCGTCTGACCAGAGTGGAAATAGTCAGGTGGCAGTCACTCCCATGAAAGCCACAGAAGCCAAATTAAAAGGAAGAGAAGCAGTAACCCTGTACCATCCGTCTGACCAGAGTGGAAATAGACAGGTGGCAGTCACTCCCATGAAAGCCACAGCAGCCAAATTAAAAGAAAGAGAAGCAGTAACCCTGTGCCTGTGCCATCCGTCTGACCAGAGTGGAAATAGACAGGTGGCAGTCACTCCCATGAAAGCCACAGAAGCCAAATTAAAAGGAAGAGAAGCAGTAACCCTGTACCTGTGCCATCCGTCTGACCAGAGTGGAAATAGTCAGGTGGCAGTCACTCCTATGAAAGCCACAGAAGCGAAATTAAAAGGAAGAGTAGCAGTAATGCTGAACCTGTGCCATCCATCTGACCAGAGTGGAAATGGTCAGATGGCAGTCACTCCCATGAAAGCCAAAGAAGCCAAATTAAAAGGAAAAGAAGCAGTAACCCTGTATCTGTGCCATCCGCCTGACCTGAATGGAAATAGTCATGTGGCAGTCACTCTCATGAAAGCCACAGAAGCGAAATTAAAAGGAACAGTAGCAGTAATCCTGAACCTGTGCCATCCGTTTGACCAGAGTGGAAATAGTCAGGTGGCAGTCACTCCCATGAAAGCCACAAAAGCCAAATTAAAAGGAACAGAAGCAGTAAGCAATCTCCAAGCCCGGAGAAAGCCTCCGATGAATCTCTCAAGCCTACACCAGAACCTCGGGCAGTAACTATACTTATTATATTATGAAAATCTTAAAAAACAAGCCAAGTAACATGTAATTTTATGATAAGACTATGAACACAATATCGATTACAGAGTAAAAGGTCTAGGAAAGACTTTATTAAAAGGTGACGGAAGGAATGAACTGTCGTGACCTTTAAGGTTTTTTATTAAATTAGCGGTCAAAGTCACACTTTTGCCTATTAATACACTTCATAACCATGTAGATCTTATATTGCTTCAATCAAAAGGTTTAGTGACTTATATCTTAGTATAATGTGTATACTAATATTGTAAAACTGAAGAGTTCGTTTGTTCATTTGTTTGAACGCGCTAATCTCAGGAACTACAGATTTGATATGAAAAATTATTTTTATGTCTTATATATCTAGGAAACATAAAGGCTGTATCATTATGCTATTACTCAATGTAGCGGAGCAGTAATCATAAATGTCAATGAATCCGGCAGATTTCCATACAGTATTTGATAAAAGCCGAGGTGGATCGGTTCGTAATTATAAATACGTTTTTGGAGTTGTTTGAACGTTTTTTACTCAATTTCGTGTGAACTTTTAAACAAATAAGATGGAAATTGGCACATAGTGGGTAGCATACTTGTTGGAGTTAAAAACACAACGTCTTAAGATAGCGAGTCTAACGCCCTAACTTTTACTACCGTGCCGCCCGCTACAATTTAGGTCACGTGCTACGATTTGCCTGACACAAGCTTGTGCAATCGATAACAAATGACCAGGAGCATTATTCTACTTGACAATGAGTTTTGAACGTAGTTATAACGTGAGAGGATGGTGAATTTCAGTTGATAAACATAAAAGGAAGGACTGGGGAAAACTAAACCAACTTAAATATGTCATAAGTCTTCAGGCTTTCACGGCCGGCGTTGCATGTAGAATATACTGCTTCCGGGCTGTTTGGCCGTGGTCGATGTGAAACTTATCAAGCAAGTTTCACATCGACCACGGCCAAACAGCCCGGAAGCAGTATATTCTACATTAAATATGTCAGCTAATACAACAGTTAAGTTACGGTTGGTTAAGCTGAATAGGGGGCCAGAGTTGTTTCATCCAAAATGAACAATAATAATCTAATTAAACGTCGTTGGCTTAGTGGTTAAGAAGTCGGCCTTACGATCGACAGGTCTCCTGTTCAAATCCTCTAAATAAATTCATCTCTCAAACTAATATGTGGCACTCGGATTAAAAAAATATTTTTAAGCTATTACATAGCTTCTATCGAGGGCCTTGAGCGCGGGGACCGAATCCAGAAATTCCGTAACAAAAAACACCTCACGCTCGTTTCTTTTCGGCAGTTTTCGACACGGTGTTCGTGTGCGTGCAACTAGCCGTATTGTACGACTGTACGAAGCTCGCACGAATCGAGACGAGCTGCTCCGAAATCGGACGAATACATAAGCAGCTGTTTATGAGAAAGTATATAGGTGTATAGGTATTTATGTACAACAGTGAATAGCTGTACTTGTAAAATTTGTCGATAATCACTTCTTAATATCGTTAATTTTTTTAAATGAATAATAATTTTGTTTTGGTGTGTCATTACACTATTTATACCTAATTATTTATACCTATTATTTATACCTAGATATTTTCGTTTTATAGAGAAGAAAAGCGTAAAGAGCTAAAAAGAAAAAAAACAATGCACGTCAAAGGGCATATTATCATAATTGCATAAGTTGATACAAAATGCTATGCAATAGCTTTACCGCGGCAGTCCCCGAGTGCCACACATCTTTTTTTAGTTTAAAAGTATCGCAGTGTTAATATACCAACCAATTTCTTAAAAATTTTCGTCAATCTTGAACATGATCATCATTAACAAACATTGTAATCAATGAGCCTGAAAAAGTAATGATAAATTGATAAGAGTACCACAATTCTTCACACTCTATGACAAGATTGACATGAAGGTCTTTACTTTTATATCGCCACTGAGTTGTGGAAGTCAGATGGCCGTCGATTCACAGAGAATATCTTAATCCAATATCCGTGGTAGCTGGATTAAGAGCCTTATGCAGAAACCAGTTCTATACTATATGATACCGATCGTGTGAAGCTGCACACGATTCTATTTTACACACACTAACGATTCTACATAGTGCTATCTAGACCTAAAGTAGGCATTGGTTAACTAGCTTGTGATATTGTTTACGTTCTTAATAAACACCTATGCATACAAATATTCGCATTGAGCGTGAATCAATGCGCGAACTCTGCCTTAGCAGTTGAACGCTCTACCGCTACGCTACAGGGGTCGCTTCATGGGTTTAGTTGAACAACACTTAGAACCCTGCCCATCACTGCCATTAATCATTTGGGCTATTATTAGGGGTGCGTTGAAATATCCACGCCTTAAACAATTGGTGTCAAGGCAATAACTGGTGGCGGATTGAACCGTTAGCTTGTATTCTTCCGACAAATTAAGTGAACGATTAATCCTTCATGGCTAATTTACAGTTGGATATCAGTTTCATTTTATTTGAGTACGTAATAGATTCATTGTTAGACTTTTGTTAAGTTTTTCTTTACTTAATTATAGTAAATGTCAGAAATATCTTGACTACAAAGTCTCAAAATGATTTAAAAACCAAGTATTATGAAAAAATCCAACTGATTTATTGATTTAAATTTTATTATTGTCCGAACTGAAGGTGTGTCAAATATCAAGATCAATATGATGCTGACTGTACATACGTATGTATAGAATGTCACACTGTCAAGTAGCTCAGAGGCCCTAGCCCTAGTCCGCTACGCTAAACTGCAACGGATTAAGAGGCCACCTCGAAAAGTGGACCATCTCGATAAGGGGTCATCTGGAAACCGTATGTGGCCCTGGTTCAGCCAAAAGATATGCCAGAGGCAGTTTCAGCTTCGGCAATTAATGACCCAAGACAGTGGTTTTAGTCGGTTTGAGAGTCACTCCAGGAAAGGGAGAAATACCTATTATAGTGGATTTTCAAATATCACAAACCTTCGATTGCTTGATAAAGAATATTCAGGTGCGCAACTGAATACTCAATTTTAACGTCCGTCGTGAGGAAATCGTTCTCATGACGTCATATTTCACCTTTACAGTGAGTAATAACACATTTCCGATACGTGTACGAGCTTTGAAAGGTCAGAGGTGCGTGACATAGCATCGATGTTGAACCACTGTCGTGAGATGCCAGTGGATATACAACTTGGATGAATTTCTTTTGAAGCATGCGACTACATCTTATCGTATTAGCTTCTAAGTTCTGCATGTAATCAAATCCAATGCCCAAGATTTGTTTTAACCATTTTAAAATGAAGCCATTAAATATTTGAATATTAAATTCATAACATGAAGTAAACAGTATTGGTGCATTTTTTCATCATATCTGTGTAGATGACTAATATTAATCTATATTTTAATTCCTATCTACATTATAAGGTTACGTTAATTCGTATAAACTTGATAAAAAATCTGCCTCAAAGATGGGCTTCATCTTTTTTAGCAATAATGAATGGTTGTTAATTTGTTCCGCAGTTAATTATTATAACAATTACAGGTTCAATACCAGAAAATGTCGTCATAAGTTTACAAGTGTATCTGTTACTTCGAATATCCGCAATTCAGTGTATGTTAAGATATACTGTTAACATCCACCAAGATTTTTGGTAAATATCCGCCTTTCCATGATAATTTCAGTAACTCACCGATGACGATTAACATACACCATGATGACTTGGTCGATGTTCATTATGAACGCAATTATGATGCGTAGGAGAGAATGAAACGAGCTCGTGGACACTGCGTTCCCCGACAAGGATAGATCAGGTTAGAAGTGCCCTTCTAACAAAATCTATCCTTGCCGGGGAACGCGGAAAGGGTACGGCTGGGGTTCTTAGTTGGTTTTCTTGTCATAACGCACAAATAGATACGAACCCCGTGAAGCGGGGCTCCCTTGGCTTCGATTACTATAAATATCTATTTGTATATGAAGCAAAGGTTACATATCGAAATTCCGAAGCTCATAATACAGAATGTTGAAAATACCGAAAGAATAAAATACAGAGAGTACAAAAATCCCGAAATACTGAACACAAAACGGTAGTTTATAAACAAAACACCGGCGTTTCTTAACATTCGCACAATCTGTAAATCGCTTTTTTTTTTAACGTGTGGAAACCCCCACGGGCTTCACCCCATCGGTGCCGACGATGGGGTGGGCGTGTTGGAATCGGACCGACTAAAACCACACGGTGTCCTTCCCCAGTGTCCATTGCCGGGCACCCCCGGGTAAGCCCTCGAAAGGATAACCCCAGGGTTGCCGGCGGACATTGGCCGCCACCGCGGCCTCGCCTGGTGGGGTCGGGTTATATCCCGCGTCGGTGAGTTGGCAAGCGTGTGTAGGACACACACGACACGCCTCCGCCACGGCCTGCTTCTGTAAGGACGGCGAGTCGGCCATCTGCCGTCCTCAGGCCCCGATCATGAAGGTCGGTAGTCCCGGGCGTAGACGAGTCTGCGGCGTCCACGCCGCAGACTGCGGAACTCAGGGGGCAGGGTTCTCTCCCGCTCCCTCTCCGCCACCTCTTTCGCGCGCATTACCTGCTCGCAGAAAGCGGCGGCGGCGTGCCATTTGCTCCCATCGGAAACCACGGCCCTCACCATGGTCTCCAAAGAAAGAACGTCCACGCCCAGGACCGCAACGAGATCCCGGCGTTGACTCGCCCACGCAGGGCACCCCACCAACGTGTGGAGCGCCGTGTCTTCGCCAGGATCCTCGCAGAGCTGGCACTGCGGTGTTGTCTCCCGGTGGATGCGCCATAGATACTTACCGAAGCACCCGTGCCCGGTAAGTATCTGGCACATCCGGTAGGAGAGGTCACCGTGGTGCCTCTCCAACCACTCCTTCATGATCGGTCTCACCACCGCAATGGTGGATTCCCCCCACCTTGGATGCTCAAGTCGCACCCACCATGTCTCCATGAGTTCCCGGCGGAGCTGGGACCGCTGAGCCCTGATTTCTCGGGGCTCCGGCCTATGGCCCCGCTCCAGTGCCTCCTTGCGCCACTGATAGAGCAACGCAAGGGCTCTCGCTTCCAGGTCCCATGGAGGGGTCCCGGCTAGGAGACATGCCACCTCGACAGAGATCGTGCGATATCCTCTGATCACTCTGACGGCCATCGCTTTTAATGGGCTGTTTAATACAGCCACGTTGCGGGCCGCCAGAGTCTCCGCCCATACGGGAGCCCCGTACAGGGCCATGCTTCGCACGATCCCCAGGTACAGTCTCCTCGTGGGGGCATTGGGTCCCTTGACGTTGGGCATTAGCCGCGATAGTGCGGCCGCAGCCCCGCTCAGTTTTGGGACCAGACTTCGGAGATGGGGTCCGAAGTCCCATCGGCTATCGAGTACAAGCCCAAGGTACTTCATCGTGGGCTCGATGCCGATGTTTACGCCCCCTACGGAAATACTGGTTCCCGCAGGTGGCCCCCTCCGATGCCCGTGAAACTGTAAATCGCTTAATCTAAGATTTCCTGTATCTCCTCTGTGTATGTTAACATTCACCTGTGTATGGTCCGATTCAAGTATAAATTTAGAAAAATTTCGAACTTACACCACAGATTTTGGTGATTGTAACACCGGTGCATCTTAACATATACTAATTTCGGACATTTACAGTAACGTATCTACCTAATAAATTTATTATAAGGAGCACGATACTGAACTATGATACACATATATTTGACTAGCGATCGCATGCAACTTCGTACGGGTGTCGTGAGTTAGACTTTCACACTAACTACCATCTCCCGTTTAAGCCCCAAAAAGGGATTGATTTCTAAATAGACTTTATTAGTATACCTCTACAACATCTTTAGAGCAAACTTTTTAAATTTCAAGTCTCTTACTTCAAAAATATAGGATTTTCATACAAATTCATCAGCTAATAAATCAGTTCTTAGTGGAACTCTACACCTAATAAGGAACATGCCTGTCAATAGTTTCTGAGTTTTCGTAAATGATCAGTGAGAGACATTTCGTTTAGATCATAGAAGATATAGATTAACCCTTCAAAAGATAGCTAGAAAAGGATTCTACGAAACTTCTGACACGTTCTCTGCCAAGAGGCTATTCATTATACCTTCAGTATAATTATAATTAATAAGCGAGCTAAATTCTAAGTAAAACCCGCACTAATTTCAACCACGCTCGAGTGGAGTACGATGAAACACTTGCTTAGTTCCTAAGAATCAATTATCGCTGCGTACCTCTCTTGAAATATTTCAATAGAAGAAATAAATATAATAGCAATAAAAAATTCCGTATCGTTAATCTGCTCCAATTCATTGCTATATTCCTTGTGAACGTCCCACTCGGCACGGAGGACTGCTTGTTAACCTTAGGTAGGTAGGCTTAACAGCGGGTCAAGGGGGCCGAGACCCTCCGTCAAGATGCCACCTTCGAGTGGCTACTATAAAATGTTTCATTTATTATTTATTGACGAAAACATCAAGCATACTGAGAAAATATTACGGGTAAAAGATTTCTTGAGTTACTTATACTGTTTTAAAAAAAATTGATTTGCTTGTTGACCCGTGTTTTTCTGATGCCAAGTAGAGAGACGAAGTAAATGAAAATGAATTGTATACTCATTACTATTACCTAATCCCCGGGATAAGTTTTATTACCTCTAATGCTAGATGCTATGTATGGTATGATGAGAGAGCGGTCAGAAGTCGCGGTTCATATCCTCGCTATATACTTTTATATATATACATCAATATGTGCTCGTAACATCTCATCTGAAACGGCATGAAAACTGTTTTTAGGCGCCTGAAAATAACGGCAACTTAATCAAAATTTTGATTCTTCGGGAGGTGAAAGAGCACCTTCTGAAACATGCCGAAATGTGATTTGAGCCTCCTGAAAACGTCTCTAACACAGAGAAAATGACGATTGAAGTTGTCAAGCGTCCGGCGTAGCAATATTCAAATTCAAATTCAATTCAATTGATGTATGTATTCATAATAACATGTAACATAGAGGAACCTATATAAAAAAATATTTTTCTTTTATTTATACTAACAATACTTGTATCAATATTACCAAATTACAAATCGAAACAACTTTAAAATATTAATTAAATTAACACAACAATGGTTAAATCATGAAACATATTTAATGTGGAACAATATGCTTGGTAAATTATTAATGAAATCATAATAAGATTAATTATGATTTCGGACGCAGGTCGACATAATAATCTTTTGAAATATTGTGTTCCATTTCATCTCTTTGCATCATTTTGACCTTTTCCTAGAACCGTACTGTAACAGTACCCGGAAACTAATGAATAGTATTGTAAAAGCGTTTCAAAGACGTAATGGAATTAGTTTTGTATATCGATAAAACGGAATGAATAGAAATCAATTGATTACATAGATTTTGTAGGTACTTTCTTATAAGTAATATTATAATGTTTCGAAGTGCACATAGCCTCTTTTGTGAACCTGGTGTACAGATTTGCAGATGAGACCGGCCCTAAACATATGTATGATTCGAGTGGCAAGCTCATGATTACATAACCATTCTAAAATCGAAACTTTTTTAAGAATTTGTTTCCTTATACAAATATTCTTCGAAATCCATCCAGCTAAGCTGAATTGATTGTGTTATAAATCCCACGTCTCGTTTGTAAAACTGACTCTTTAACGCTTCTTAGTGTATACCCATATATACTGTACATAGATTGGTAGCTTACTATCAAATTACATTACATGTAGATACATGTATATGAACAAATAACAAAACGCCAGCAATCTCAAGATAACATTACGTACTAACAACCACGACTCCTTTGACTAAAGGGCAAACCTAACCTTTTAACTTAACGACGGTTCTGCTTTGCGGATAAATCGTGAGTATTATGGAGTTAAGTAACATCCTTATGTCTTTACTGATGGCTCGACTGTAGTTATCTGCATAATGACAGGTGATTGGCATAATCACCCGAGCTATTTGGACTTTCGAATCAGCGGGGTGGATACAGATCAATTTATTTTCATTCATTATGATACATCCGATATCCGATATCAGTGTCGGACGCCGATAGCCGACTGTTCGCCAACTGAATCGGCCCGATACGGCCATTTGCTCGAAAGCACAGACTAGTTAGGGATGCTAGGGATAAAAAAAAGAAAAAAGTGCAAGCCATTTTCGACCTCAATGACATGACATGGTATCGAGTTTTTTTTTCATATATTCGTAATCAGCGTCACCAATTAACTGGAAAAGGCACGTAATTATGAAAAAAAATGTCATTAAGGTTGAAAATTGCTAGATTGCAGTCGCTGTTTTACTCTCTTTCTAATCCGATATCGGACTAAACAGTGGTGTTGGCTCCGATAGCCGATATCGGGTCGGAAAATATGAAAGGTAGATACATAAGTCATATCGGCTGTCGGATATCGGATAGTGTGAAAACGCTTTTTACCCGGGATATCGTACGCAAAGATTTCGCGAATAATAGTGTATTTTTCCTTACGTTACCAAAATAAAAGTATTATGTGCCTTTACCCAGGTATCTATAGGGCTTACAAATAGAGCCCTATATAATAAGGTTTTGTCTGTATGAAAAGAATCAGCTTAGCCCATTCAGTTATTCTTACGTGATTGAGTATTAAGCATTACGAAAATATTGATATGACTGTTAGAAATTCATGTATGTACTAAATCAATTTCATTTTGTTCTTACTGAACCACAGTAAATCGTTATACGATTCGATCAATAGGCAAAAACATATCATAACAAATACAGACTTAGGTCATCGGTAAACTTCAATACCTTTGACATATTAATTCAACGAGTTACAGAATTTGGAACCTAAGTTATTACTAACAAGTAACAAGTTTAGAAGATCTATTAAATTAGGTAAGTTTATGTTGAAACCAATTTCATTATTGCTTACCACGTACAGACCTTCTTTCAGTATTTTTCTTCATTATAATCAATGGATGAATATAACATGTATGTGTGTGGCTATTTGTTGCTCTTTTATGCTATCATGACTGAACGGATTTAATTGTAATTTGGTATTCCAATTAAAATCTTCAATAACGCAGGCTACGTTTCATTGCGGGAATAAGTTCCTATGAGTCATAAGACAGGATCAGTATACATAAACGGAGCCATGAGCATCACCTACCAGAAAAACTGGTCAAGAGCCAGTCGGACACACACACGAAGGGTTTCGTACCATTTTCTACGTTCTGTTTTAGTACATACACCAGCAGAATTAGCGGATTACAAAATTATGGTCTGGGGAGGGATATATTTAGGAGCTCACACGGAGTTAGTGGTAGTCGACGGAGGAAATCTGACTGCTGATCGTTATATCAGGAAGAATTTAGAGGAACATGTTGTGCCATTTGCCCCATCTATTGGTAACGACTTCATTCGAATGCAGTATAATGCTCGGGATCATAGTGCTCGCTCAGTACAGGCATAACTAAACCATGTTGGTGTTATGATGATGGAGTGGCCAGCATGGTCCCCGGATATGAATCCGATTGAACACGTTAAGGACATGCTAAAGAGGAGTGTCAAATCAAGAATATCAACCCCCAACAATCTGGCTGAGCTGCGAAACACATGAGTTGAAGAATAGCAGAGGTTGCCCCAAGAAATCATTGACAACATCATTCGCAGCATGCCCATACGGATGGAAACCTTTATCAGGGCACGAGTGGGAAACACTCGTTTTTGAACATGTTGTTGTTGTTCCATGTTTAGTTATTATTTGTTTAAAAATAAAACTAACTATTTTATACTCTCCTTTTTTTTGGTCTGCTTATTCTGCCGGTGTATTTAATGTCATAGCGGCAAAAGAAATATTATCATCTGTGTTCTGTTCATCCCTTTACGTGCACAACCCTAAAAAGGACGCTAGGTAGTACATACCTATGTATGTTAGCTCTAATCTCGTAAATATCGGTCCTAAATAAACCAGCTGTAAACTCGTTTAGTACAAATCCAAAGTCAAGCACAATGTTCAAAGTCCTAAAGACACTGAGCTCCGTCTATGCACAGATACAGCAGTAATTAGTTTCGCGAGGGTAGTTTGCAACTTGAACCATGACTTTCAACGTTACTAGTTTGCCACTTCTCTAACGTATATTTGAAGATGCTTGTATGTTTTAGTACCTAGTTTTAACGAGTTATATAATATAAAATACTAGTTGGTGCCCGTCACTACCTCCGCATGAATGTCACATAAAACACAGTTTTGAAATTTCCCTAACCTGTAGTTCTCAGTACCAGTTTTCATCGAATTAGTGGTTTAGGTATGAAAGCGTAACAGATTAAGATACATTCGAATTAATATAATTAGTATGGATTACAAATAGACCACTATTTCGTTTACGTAAAGTAACAGAATGATCTATAAATAGACTAAATATATATTATGTATTACTAATCACTTATTTTTAGGGTGGAGTTACATTCTCAGTCGTCGGTGACCCGATTCAATATTTTTGTTATGTATCTATACTTATGCTTACCATGGATCTAGATAGCATTGTATATAATGTTGTGGAATATTTATTTATTTACTAGCTGAAACCCGCAGTTTCGCCCGCGTGGAATTCTGTTCCGGTTCCCGTGACTGCTTGACCCTTTTTTAATTTTTTCTCTGCGTAAGTACCATCCCCGTACCTACTACAAGGAATATTCTAAAAAATGAATTAGAGAAATCGGTCCAGCCGTTCACGCGTGATGGCGTGACCAAGGGAAATAGGGATTATTTTTATTTATATATCGACGTCCCCAGGGAATAAAATCGTAATAGACAAAAGTAAATTTTACAGGACGAGCAAAATACTGTTATTTTGTTATAACTCCTGAAGTAATCGGCCTATGTTGTCATATTATACATCATTCTTTTCAGTATTTTTTTGTTAATAAGTGGCCATGGAAAGAAATGAAATTATACATATAATTTTATAGTTATTACGAAAAATATGTAATACTGATTTTATATTTAGATGTATTCTAAGTAATGGAACATAACCATTTTATTCTCGTAAAGTTGCAATATTACGAAAACGATATCTGTTCATTACGATGTTTTTCTATCATACTTTCATGAAGGAAGTGTAACTGTAACAAATTAATACGATTTTGTTCCTGTAAAATTATAGTATTTTTTTCTTCGTATATCTATATAACGATTTTGTTTTTGTATAAACGTATGTAGTGTTAACATCGTAATACGAGTATGCAGTAACGTTTATGAATTTGAATTGTAATTGAAATAAATAAAAAAAGTATAAAAAACAATATAATCTTTATTTATGAAAATAATAATTATTACAATTGACTTAAATTAGCATTTATCAATCAGCAATAGACTTTAATTAACATTTATTGTCATCAATAGACTTTAATTAGTATTCATCAATCATCAGTAGACTCTAATTAGCATTTATCTATCATCAATAAACTTTCATTAGCATTTATCAATCATCAATAGACTAATTAGCATTTAACAATCATCAATAGACTTTAATTGGCATTTATCAATCATAATTTAATCGGTCATCTAAATTCTGATTGATTTTTATCTCTTTCAGTCGCTCATACTTTCACAGTCATCCTCACATAAAGCTGCTTCGGTAGTATTTGTACTTATCAGTGAATGATAAAAACTGTGGTAATGAAGAGGTATGGCGTTAATCCTACAAAGACTTAATAGATCTTCGTGCAGAGCTTTTGAGATTGGAACTGGACCGTCATAGGCTGGCTGCAGGATGACATCGTCGCCAGATACAGTTGCTGTGGTAGAAGTAGATTTTCGTTTTCTGGTTTTTTTAGTTGATGTTGGTGCTATATTCATTTCACTAAAGTCGTCATCGTAATCATATTTAAAGTAAACAGATTGTGGATTTGTAGGGACCACTTTTATTTCTTTAATTTTTGACCAATATATTTTGTTACCTTTTGTATCATTTTGCCAGTTCTGTCCAGTAATCAATGATTTAATGTCATAAAATTCTGTTTGTCTCATTTCCTTCAGTTTGTATTTTTCACCGGTTTGCTTAGCATTCATCACTATTTCATATAATTGATCGGGTGTATATATTTGTTTATTTTTCATAGCTCGTTCTATGCATGCGTGCATTGAATCACCTTCATTTTGGCTATGGCCAGATTCATAGAAACGATGAATAATCTCTAACTTAAATTTATTAGCAGCAAACAGATAAAGGGCAAACACGAATCTATTTTTATTCTGTCCTGCGCAACCATCAGAATAAAAAGATATTTTATTAATTTGTTTATGAAATTGTTCTTCAATGAAATTATATAGACAGCTACCTATCTCTACTGATCCTCTTTTAGCGATTTGCGAATGCCACATGTAACAGTATCCTTTCTTTCTAGAAGCATCAAAAACGGTAAAGTTATAGACGGGATACTTCCGTTTGTAATGAAATATTCCTACCTCCGACTGAGTACCCCTAAAACCTTTTCTAAATCAAAAATAGCTAAAGTGGAGTTTGTATCAAAATTTTCCTTTTCAGAATTTTTAATTTCACGAATCCTTTCTTTATTATGTATGTGTTTTATGTATTTATCTTCTAAAGATTCCTTTTGCTCGCCTATAGCTTGTTCATATAGCGAACAAGTGCCACATAAATCTTTCTTAGGATGAAAAAAAGAATAATTAAACTTCGTGTTAAATATACTCTCATACTGTCTTTTGGTAGCCATCTTAACATCAGAATAATGTCCATCTGACTGTTCTTTGAAAAAATCTGTGTATAAACGGTACATTTTCGAAATATTCAAAGTTTCGCATAAATACTTTCTTTTAGAAGATTTCCTAACATAGTGTGCTTCTTTTACTGGAAATAATTGTATGTGTGATGTTATGCTCTCTTCTGTTGAAACTGACATTTTACGTGGTCGATTATTATGTTTACCTCTACAGTCACTTTTATTAGAATCGCTATCATATTTCTCTATAGCAGTGTAAACCATTTGTTCTGATATCTGCAAAGTTTTTAGGAAAAATACCTTACATACACGAACTTTATTACTTTCTAATGGCAAATAATAACTTATAGTTTGAGTACGGTTTTTATCTCGAATAACTTGAAGTTTTTTCACAGATTCTGACATAACGTATTTACTTATAAATTGCCATTGTAACTCATGGTTACCAAATTGATAAAATGTTTCCATGATGCTCTTTCTCATATCATAAGAAAACGTTTCCCCACATTTCAATGACAAGAAGGTCCTACCACTTTTGCAGGGTATTCCTTCTTAGAACGACATCCAACATATGCTTGACCAGAGTTTTTTAAAGTTTTGGATTTATTGACTATCCATTCTTTTTCATTTCGCCGTCGCTTACGGGTTAAATTGTTTGTAGTGTTAGTGAGAGAATCAACATTATCATCAGAACTACTTGGCAATGATCCTGTTACTGAAACTGTAGAGACACTGAGTGATGCTGATGTACCTGATAGCGACAATAATAGCCTATTACACTAATAATAGAAAGAGAAAAAAATTGTATCACGTTAATACTTGTTTCAAAAATCGTAAAGAATATTGTAACATGTCTTAACGTGAAATACTATAGAAAATTATGTCAGTAATAAAGCAATGATATAGGTTTACCATTGAGGACTTATCGAACGAATATAGGTAAAGCGTGTTATTGAAATGAATCATCAATTTTTTTACGGGAATAAAATGGTATAACGTCTTACCGATTTATCGAGATAAATGTTCGTTCCGTAATGTACGATTATGGGGTTTTTATGGGTTAAATGTGTTATATGATTTCCGGAGAATAAAAATAAAAATTGCTATAAATTTATGAATTACCGGAAAAAAAATCAAAAAAAAAATCAGTAGGTGTATAACAACCCATAGAGGCCGAAAATGCAAAAACATGAAAAGAGTGGTAATAGCACTTTACCATTTTATTCCCCGGGAGCGTCGATATATCGATTGTTATTATGTATCTCTTTTTTTATACTAATAAACTATTACATAAAATAATACATATAAACTTGTCTAATTGTGGTGTCTTCTTTATGTCATGATACTATCTGCTATTTATAAATTAAAATGTAAACAACTTAGTGTCACTTAGTCATTTAATATCGGGTTTGACTCCTAGCCATTGCACTACCGATGTGATTTCACTAACCTAACCTAACATAAGCAATTTAGGAGAGGAGGAATCTTGTAGATTCTAGGGGGAATATTATTAATTTCTTGCTAATAATTCTATAAGATTTAAAAATGGACTAGAGTTACCTTTTTATTTTTTTTATTTATTATTATGTATGTACACTTAAATGGCATTTATACAAACAAGTGAAATATTATGTACAAAGGCGAGCTTAACTCAGATTGAGTTCTCTTCCAGCAAACCTGGGAGTGCACAGAGGAATCGCAATGCAATGAGAGAGGCAAAGTCTTGTGTACATTTGTCAATACTTAATAGTATGAGTAGGTATACAAAAGGTATATATAATATACCCCTGACGGATGGCATTACATATACATACATATATAACCATTATAAACTACATTCACATACATTAAATACTCATGTATACACATAATAAAGACTATATAAATACATACATATAGGCATACATACATTTACATACATATAAATACATATTATGTCTGTTATTGTTGAGAAAGGTAATAGTCTCTTGTTCGTTCCTTAAAGATATTTAAAGAAGGGCTATCGCGTATGGAATGAGGAAGAGAATTCCACAGTCGCACTGCAGAAACCGTAAAGGAATTGTCATAGTAAGAGGAACTATGGGAGGGAGTTC
Organism: Eilema caniola; assembly: GCA_949126895.1. Taxonomy (NCBI): domain Eukaryota; kingdom Metazoa; phylum Arthropoda; class Insecta; order Lepidoptera; family Erebidae; genus Eilema; species Eilema caniola. Next base: position 10,271,027 of record OX421481.1, on the reverse strand, counting down.
GAAGTAATAGAGAAGAAAAAGTTCGACAGGGTTTACCCTTGGGGACAAGAAACTCAAAACGCTCACGAAGATAAATATGAGAGTGAGGATTATGAAGTACAAAAAAGAGTAAGGAAAGAATGTTAATATCTTAACGCCGCCGAATCGGTAACCATTTCAGTTTCTGTCGGAACTCTGAAACGTGATCGTACTTTCGTAGACCAAATATGAACCAGATACATACATTTGGCAACCGCTCCAGCTTGTTCCAGAGTTCTTCAGTTGCGTCGAGAAAGGTGACATCAGCATAGTCTAAAAGAGGAAGGAGAAGAGATTGAGCAAGACAGATTCTTGTCTTAAAAGGAAGAAAATTCTGAAGGCGCTTAAGAGAATGGTGCGTACCGAAGACTTTTCTGCTGACCTCGGTGATATGCCTAGTCCACGACAGATTACAATCAATATATACCCCTAGATTTTTGACAACCGCGGTATACGGTATCAAAGTATTGTTATAGTAGACAGGAGAAAGAGAGGCATGGTTAAAATTATTGTAGAAGTATCTGCCACCTACAATGAGTGCCTGGGATTTACCATAATCTACTTACAAAAAAAGTAGTTTTTCCTTGCGATAAAAAAACTTTTAGATACTTTAGGAAATTTTGTAAGACGCTTAATTGACGGGCTGCATATAAAATTATCTTTATTATATTATGGTACAAGTATGTTTGGTTGGTGATTACCGCTGAGGCGCCATTCAAACCCGAGCCGAGGGTTAGGTGAAGGGCTTAAGAGAGTCGAGGACGGTAATCATCAATACACACGTGTATAACACGATGTTTTTCAACCCTCTTGTGAATTAAATAATACTTAAATAGATATTTACCCTTCATTTTTCAGGCATATTTAAACAGGTATAAAGTTGCATGAAATGAGCAAGTAATGTGTATACAAATTTATTTGTCATTTGAACTCAACCTTTTTTGTATTGAAACTTTAAAAAAAAGCAACTGAACCAATACAATTTTAAAAAGTATCCATAACTCACTTGTGAATTATAACAATCAAAAACCCACAGTTTGATTATAAGTGTCATTAGGTGCCTAATTGCGGTGAAATTAGAGCCAAATTATGAGCAAGTGTGTTCAAAACAACATTATATTATAATTTTCATTGCATGCCATTCTGTAATTTAAAAAATAATACAATCATATAAATAATTGAATCCATTATATAAACAATTCGTCTTCCACGAGGTAATGAGAAACTATAAAATAGCAATTAGCAGAACAATTTCACAGTATATGGTGTAGCATGTAATTCTACGCGGAATATTAGGGCTGCCGCACACGGGCCACTGGCCACAAGCACAAAACCCCGCCACAAGCATATTTCCTGTAGTTTTTATACATTTGTGCACACGGCTGATGCCGGTGGCCGCCACACGCTACAAATCGTTGCTACTCCCATCGCGTACCGGATACTAAACACCGCCACACGCCACTTACACAATTTCTCAGCCTAAACCTACAACAGCAGAATCTATTATAACAGTGCACGTACGAATTTCAAAAATATTACTTCCGTATGCAAGTGTCCACCACCACAAGTGGCTGTCGCTGACGCTTCTAGCCACTTTTGTGACAGCTTCGAGCTTCTTGTGACGGCATTTGTGGCTGGCGTGTATCCCGTGTACGGCTACGCTTATTATTTACCTGTGAAATATATTGCCTCCTTGGTATGACTGGAGGGTTACAATAAGGATAATATACCATTCATGTGTGTTATGAGACAAGAATAATATTTAATATTATTATTCATATAGTATTAGGTACATGATGTTTATACATGAGTGAAGAATTAACTTTGTCCCTGCTGTTTTGCGGTATTTTATTGGACGGAAGCTATTTACATTATTAAGTGTTTTCTTATATTTATAACTGTAGGAAAATGTACTAGGAAGAGGGCAAGGATTGAGCATGCTGTATAGTAACAGTTGGTCAGTTTATTCAATATGTAAAAACCTTATTAATTAATTTTGTTTTGCTTTAAAACATAAGTAAGAGTACAGTCAGCGTCAAAAGATGATGCAAAAATTTAAAAATGAAAATCTTTCAAAATATCCTAACAGTACTAAGTATTAAAACAGCATTTAAATTCTATACAAGACTAGTTTTTAAATTCTAAAAATTGTTATTTACCTACTTCATATTTACATACAATTCTAGTCTATAGCCTACAATGTGAATTCAATTCTGTGACAGCAACCGACAAACATCCGATATCATTACGATCTGTCCGCAACTGTCCTGCCCAGTCTAAATTGTGTAGAAATCTCTCCTTCACAAAGACATGTTTACTTTGAGATACCATCATGTTTGTGCCCTAGGTACAAGATAACAGTGGCAATACAAACGGCCCACGTACGTATGACAGCAGACAATTTACATTGAATGTAGACATCCATGACAATACCGTACGATTTAATAACTGTGGAGCGATATTGTGATATTCCACAATATTGGCGGGTAAAACTGCTTTTTTGTTGTGTTTTTACCCGTGACGGAACGAAGACGGTATATGCGTTTAGGGTGAGAGGACGTTTGTGCAAATACCTGTTGCCATTTTTTCCAAAAACGACTAGTTCGATTTTGATGCAGTTAACAGTTACGGGTTCGGGTTTGATTGGTACATGTTCTTAGATAGGTATTACGGTGACTGCTCTCTAGGGAGCGCTGTAGCAAACATTTTTTGGAGGTATTATTTAGTTGCATGTTCTTTAAATTTTTGATTTACTTTTCTTGTTAAATACACACATACCTTCTCTACAACACTTTAATAGTATTTGGTTAGACTAGAATATCAACCCCGATTAGGTTGGGTAAAGGCTTAGAGAATGATGACTACAAGATAATCAGAATCAGATCACGGTAAATGTCTCATGCAATTAAAAGCTATATATAAATAAATATAACATTGTTACTCTCATATATAAAGGTTGTACTTTGGATCCCATGATCCGCTTATTTACGATTTATTTTTCTAGCTTCTACGGGAGCTACCGATGTTTGACCTCCCCATTTTCTTATACTACTGAGGTGGCAGACAAGCACACGGCCCTCCTGACGGAAAGTGGTCACCGTGGCCAATGGACGTGTGCAACACCAGGAGAGTCACAATCGTGCTGCCGACCCTATTAGAAAAGAGAGTTTCTGTGCCGTCAGTGTAGAAGATAAAGCAGGACAAGTCTTTGATCTTCCCACTGACAGCACAAAAACTCTTCAGTGAACTTGGCTACCCTACTCACCGCCGGTAACACAACCCTTGCTTATTATAACCGCGGTATTCTATAGGGGGGAGGTACTTCCCCAGTCGGACTGCTCGATTGGACGAATCATTTTTGACAGTTATTTGACCATTGGAGTATATCATGAAACGTGCAAGTTTGAAAGTCATAATTCTGCTCGAATACTACAATAATATTATGCTATCCTACAAAATGAATGCTTGTTTTAAAAGTGCGTCGTTTCATTCTACATAATTACCTACTTTCGATCTTCGATAAGTAAAGAGCCCAATTTTCCCGATGTCTGAACGAGCCGCAAAACCCAGGTGCCTAATGAAGCAACTGAGTTTCGTAAATATAAGGATATTTTTGGTACAGGTACACAACCTCAAAATATGGTAGACATCTTCAGAGACTCTACGAACGTCGCAGTTTAGGATTTTCACTGTCCATATTAATAAAAATTTCCTTAAAAAATTTGAAAGTTATATACATATACCTACATACATACATACATAAAATCATGCCTGTTTCCCATTGGGGTAGGCAGAGATCACGGATCTCCATTTGCTACGATCCTGATATACTACTCTCGCTTCATTCACTCTCATTGCATTCTTCATGCATGCTCGTCGATTTAGGGTACTCGAAAGTTATAACATAACATAAACTCACGCCTTTATCCCCGAAGGGGTAGGCAGAGGTGCTAGCACCCACATTTCGCCGGTTTATGTTTAGGTCCCAATGTAATAGGTGGCGAGCCTATTGCCATTAACTGGGCACTTATAAACCTGCGATAAATACACACATAACTTCGAAAAGTATCGAAAAGTCATTGGTGTGTGCCATGGAAAACCTGGGATCGAACCCGAGACCTCGTCTCAGCAGTCCATTACCCATACCACTAGGCTACCGCGGTCAATTATACCCAAAATTTGGCGGGATGTACTTCAATGGAATCGGGTTTTAGGCATTTTACCAATTTTTGTTTATCTTAGTGTCCAAAAACCATCTTCGCATTTCAGTCTTTCTAATGAAACCCTTGTGTTACACACGTCCATAGGCAATCGTAACCCCTTAACATCAGGTGGACCGTATGTTGGGTATAAAAAACCGTAGCACACTGCGATGAATGGTTTTTTATAATGGTCACAGGTAGAAACAATTTTTGTGTTTTAGATGGACATAGATGGACAGGAAGACAACGTTTAATACCAATTTACCTAAGTAATCCAATTACATTCATAATTGTGTTTGCGTATCTCAAAAATCTGTTTGGCAATAATTAGCCGTAATTTCTAATTAATTTATGTTAAACCACGATAAAACTGGTGCGATATATCCTTTTCAGATATTTTTGAAATTTGTTTGCTAAGGGCTAATATTATGCTTAGACCAAATTAGATTATTTGAAAAGGACAAAGTTCAAAAAAGTTAGACGTAAAATTCTGAATTCTATCGAATAGATGGTCTCCGCTATGTCCAATATAAGCTTCCCGTACTTGTCATTTTAGGTGTTTCAGCTACTAATAAACAGACAGCAGACCTGTGGGTTGTAGGTAACTGGCGTTAAAAAAGGGGCTAGATCCAATGCTAAAATGCTCTCATCATCCTTTAAACCATTTCCCAACACAATGAGTGTCAGTTTTTCAATCTAACTGCGAAGTTTTTCAATCAAATTGTTTGGGCGGAGTAGTAAAAAATCAATGTTTAAAAATGATTGAAAAATCATTCATCGGTTCCAATACTTTGTAAAAATGCTGCTAGACACTCCACTGTCGCCTCAAAGATAGATATATAGACGGGAGTGGTCTGGTAGCTTAGTGGTCAAAGCAATGCCCCTGTAAGGCAAAGATCGGGGGTTCAAACCTCGCCTGGACCTATTCAAACTTTTCCTATTTTAATCAATCTAACTGCGAAGCTAAACTTTGATAATTTCCGTGAAGCTACTGCCATCCAACCTCCACAATTCGTTGGCAATATCAAAGTTCTGTGGATAGATCGATAGATACAAAATCAAACTAGTATATGGACAATAGCGTCGGTAGCTTAGTGGTTAAGGAGGCGGCCTTACGATCGAGAGGTCCTGGGTTCGAATCCTGGCCATTACACTACCGACGTGAAGCCACTACTAGCACAAGCAATTTAGCTTAGTTGGAGGGGTTAGAGGGAATATTAGTAATTTCGATCATTTCGGTTGCTAATATTCTTTTTTAATAGAAAAAAAAAATTGCTAGAACCAGGCCAATTATCGTTTTCAAGGTTCCAATTACCCGTAAAAACTTCTATAGATGTTCATATGGCAACCAGGCTGACTGTGACTGGTGTGACTGACGGCTTAACGTGTTCTCCGAAACTCTCTCTCTCGCTCCCTAAAAGGTCCTATTTACCATTAACCCTATTAAAATTATAAACATATAGCAAATACTGGGTGATAATATAATAACATGTTTGAAATATTTGCAAGTTTCACCAGATTTAACCTCAATAATATTTTTTTTGTTTCAGTTTTGACGTCCGTGGGCGTTCATTCAACAAAGCGCTCCAGTGGTCTGACCCCCGCGCTTTCGGACCCCGCGCCTACTTCGCTACTGTTGCAAGACCAGCTTCCCTTACCCTTGATACAGTTCAGCTTGATGACGAGGGGATCTATCGATGTCGTGTGGACTTCAAGAACTCACCGACACGGAATTTCCAAATACGGCTCTCTGTAATAGGTGAGTGAAATGTAACGATAAAAATATTAACTACCACATATAATTACTCATCATCACAAGTGCTTCACTTATATAGCGCTATAGAAGTACTTAGCGTCGAAATAAAATTCAAAGTAAACTAAATCCAATTAATAGGTATTATAAATGTGAAATATTGAAAAGAAATTTGTTATTCAATCGTGCTCAAACGACTGGCTGACATTTTGATTAGATTATGCTTCTTTTTATACCACACAGAAGCCATTCAATAAGAATTAATTAATTACTTTTTATCCCTCGAGTTCTGAGAACAGCTAGTACAAAATCGAGCAAGCATAAGATAAATGACTTCTTATGCGTATGAAACAGTATTATTTGTGAAGTATTAGGTTATTAGTTTCAGATTACTATCCACATAGATAATTTTAATACTATTTAGTAAATAATTTTCGACGTTAATACATCGCCGTCTCTAACGAGTATCAGTCCCTTTACCGTCAAATAACTTATGTCAAAATGTTGACGAGATTATAACTTTCCGGAAACACAAACTCTGACAACTGTAAATAACAATATATTAACAGATTATTTATACTGTTGATTTATGACACTTGGTAAAATTTATTGTTACACATATTGAGAACACTTTTACTTTTTCCACAGTATTTATTACAGAACCTGACCGGTTTTGCCTTACGGCATCTTCAAAGGTTTACATTGATGTTTATGAAAATTTATAGTCTTAACTGCGTAAGGCAAAACCAGGTTCAATAATAAATACTGTGGAATAAGTACATGTGTTCTCAATATGTGTAATATATTAACAGTTTTACTGAATACTCAAAGGTATATTACTAACAAATTTACTAATTATTATAGAAGGAAAATAAAGCATGTTGACGTGCTATGAGTCAAAATAAATATTAAAAACCACTTAAGTTTGTGTGGTACGTACAAGTTGGAGGTACCACGCCAGCTTAAACGGTAATTGAAAATGTTGTTTAAACTACAACATTTTCAATTACTGTTTGCATATAATTGCCCTAACGAGTGGAACGGCTTCGCAAATAAATCGCCCACAAAACATCGACCCTCCAAACTAGAATGGGAATCGCAGCAGATGTTCACATTCCCGCACTGAAAAACTTTAGCACAAAATGTCTGCTCTATGCTGAAAATTTATAAGAGAACCTTATCTAAAAAGCCAGCCTTTCAGCGGCTTTCGTCGAGCGAGCGATGCAAAACAAAGCTTTGTTAGAGCTCCTTTGAATTTCGGTAAGGAAAATGAGAGGTTACACATGACCCCTCCTCCATCAAAGAAGCCCCGAGTGGTGTTATTACAATAATGTACTACGATATCACGTTCCAAGTGGCACTGCCTTCATACAATGCCATCCGACAACTCACTATCCTGTTCTTCACTACAAGCGTTCTAATTTTATATGTTTAATCCACGACAATACAACGATAATCACCGCCTTCATTGATTGTCAAGACTCCAATCAAAACGGATTCAAAACATTCCAATATATTATAATGAATATGATTAATGAACTCCTGTCAGAAATTTTCTTTCAATAACGATTTTGTTAAAATAACAAGTTGTGTTTGTTATTTTTTCATTCTTAATCAGTGAACGTGTTTTATGTGTTATCCGTAGGTAAGTTGTATAAAAAATTAAAGTGATTTATATGAATGTATGCATGAGAATATCGCCCTTTGTCGCGCAAATGCGAAATTGACTAACAAAGTGATTTTACTAACTCAAATGCCCTAGTACGTTGACCGGCGTTGCCCACCCCGAGAATTTATTATACCACCCTTATCTACATATGTTTATCGCGGAATTTTAAATTGTAAACGAGCTCTACTTGAAAATACCAGTTCAGTTTCCGCATGAATTTATGCTACATTTTGTTTGGCGCACCTTATATTTTATATGAAATTACAGCGGTCATCATTCATTAGATTATCCCACTAATATATAAATTATTCAATATTTATAATGTTCACACGCTCAGTATCCATGAAAATGTGAACTGAAATATGAAAAAGTAATGCATGACGATATTTAAAATTAAACATTCAGTTCGGAAATGGAACACGTTCAAAATCTGTTCGTGTTCAAACATTAGGTCACGGGAACAATTCATTGGTATGCAGGTCCGCTTTATTAGTAGGAGTTTAGCGAGTGGTGCAATTTATAAGGTAGACGTTGTAATGTGTCTGTGTAGTGTACGTCCATGGCCTGTGGTTCACTTCCGAACGTAATTCTTTCGCAGACCGGGTTTTGAGTTAAGTGAAGCAATATGTAACAGTTAAGTGGGGGTTGCAGCGGTGCTGTAATCGTAAGTCATCGTCTCAACGACCGCTGTGCCACGCCAACCTATTGCACAGCAAACCAATAATTCACACTGTTTAAACAAAGGCTCTTTACAAGTTCAGCGCTAGTTACGTGAATATATGCATATCTACTAGATAACATGGTTCCGGGTACGATTATGGGTACGCACACAACTTTTACAGCCAAGTCATTATTCAATAAACGCTTGATTTATGCTTTAATTAATAATTAATTACGAGTAATGATGTGATGTGCTGTTTGATGTACCCTTATATACCCCGAATATTTTATCATGAAACAATATACCATTAGCTGTCAACAAATTACAAAGTCAAAACCTTATTTTTTGTTCTTTTTCTTTTTTTTTCTAAGGCGAGGGTAATTTACCTGATATGTACACTGACAACTTTGTCATGCAATTTTTGAGTTTATGGCACATCCTCAGGTTAAAAATGACCAAAGTTAGAAACAGTAACGCGTTTTATCATACCAAAAGGAAGAAGACACAAAAGTTACTTTCATTTTACGGGAACTAAGAATAAATTCGTTCACAGAACACGGCCTAATGGAAGTAAAAATATGGCTAATACTGTTACGAAATTTCTGTTCCTCGATCAAAAGTGCGAGTTAAAAGACTTTTAGAGAATATTTAAAATGTTCCTGATACAATTGAGGCTATTTCTATAGTAAGATTTTTGTGAAATGTTCATTGTATTTGAGTAGAATTTGGTTCGTTTTGTTTTCGACTTGATTTTATTTATGTCTTGTATGCATATTGTATGGATATGGTACACCATACATATCTACGGAACCTACAAGCTGGTGCACATGCTGACTATCGGACAATGCTTTCCTTGCAGGGTAGGGTGGTCAAACGAAAGTAGCTTCCATAACAGTCCAAACGAACTATACAATGAGAAGCAGTAGAGTAAAAAAATCTATATTTTAAAATGTAAAATCATTCATTAGTTCCGATAGTTCGTAAGAGTATCGGTAGTTCTCTTCACCGTCGCCCTGTAGACGGATAGTAAGTAAAGATTTGGATGGATTCAGGCATGATTCAGTAGCTTAGTGGTCAAAGCATTCTCCCTGTTAGAGAAAGATCGCGGGTGCGTACCCCGCCTGAACCAATACAAAATTTTTCCTATCTTAATCAATTTGAATAGAACTTGTGCTCCAAAATGACATTGATGCTTAGATGAAGAAGACGCGCTTATTCCTTCAGTTTAAACAGAGATAACTGTTTGCGTGTAGCGTTTGTCTTTAAACATAAATAAAATCATTGTACTTATTATGAGCAGCCGGAGAATCTTTATTGTTGAGCAAGCATTATTACGAGTACGCTAATGAGTGTTCACTTGAGGGAAATTCACCAAAAATTTGTTTGCGTCTCAAGTATCTGTATCCATCAAATTTCGCGAGAGTTGTGAGAGCTTGCACAGAAACACGCTTAACTTTCAACTTCCAGAAATGTGATTATGTAGCGAACTTTAAGTGAATTGCTTTACACGAACTCGTAAAACTTAATTGTTCTAAAATAAACGGCTTAGCATTTAACTTTGCTTTCGTACAATCTGACAGCTATATCCAAACAAATTGTATTTTCTATCCTATCAACATCTGACAAACAACATTCTTCTGTGTAGATACAGACAAAGACTTAGGCCTGTATACTAGAACGACATACAGTCCCAAATCTCGAGTTATCTGAGGATGGTTATTGTATGGATTGATTGACAAATTGTATAGGTATACAATCTGTTCTTGTTTAAATCTAGATTCAGAACTGAGTACCATTCTGGACTATGGAACTAAGATTATTATGAAATGTAAGCCATACTTTAAAGTTTGGATAACTACCCCTCCATATAAATGGCAATACGTTTGTAGAATAAAATAGAATACATTGATCAATGTATGGGATTCACATACGTTGACGACTGTCAATAACGTAAAAATACGTGTCAATCCCATACATTCATCATTCTATTCTACAATACGCCGGCCAACGAATTACCATTTGTCTAGGGAGAGGAGGGGGGACAACATAGAACTTTGTAATTATGACGATACTGTATATAGAAACCCTTTTCGGAGCTGTCGAATTTCTCAGAAACTTCCTCTCGCGTCGGTAGCAACGACAAGAATATAAAAAGCAATCGCCTAGCCATGGCGCGACGTGCGCGAGAAACGCTCACCTGAATTAATAAGTACAACACGAAATTTGAATTTAATGAAACAAGTTAGTAGCAAGCTGCTGAGCGTATATTGATCTCGGTTATAAGAAATACATCGACGAATAATTCACGCTCCTTTTGCCGAGGTGTCGTTCGAAATTATGATAATGTGAAAATTGATACTTTTAGAATATACTCATACACTATAATGCTAACAAGTATAACTGTGTTAGCTCTGTGTTTTGCAGATGCAAAGCGAGTTAAATAGTTTGTAGCGAAGTGTATCAAGATCTTTGAGGCCCCAAGCGAATATATTAGTCCTCGTTGCTTACAAAGCTTATACTTTAGAGGTCAGGAACTGATCTTCTACTCCCTATCTTGATTTGGCTTACCTTGGCCTTTTCTTGGGAGTAACTGTCAAGTGAGCTCCAAACGCCGAGAGTAAAACCTGTGGTTAGAACCTCGTTCAATAATCAGTGTGTTTACTAGCCGCAAATGAAGTTGACTTGAGTCCTTAAGGGTTTGGTGGGATCCCATATATCTAAAACCACAAAAAATTTAAATACGTGAAACACTATTGTATGAAAATATACACTAAAACAAGATCCATCGATTGAAACCCTAAAATAATATAAATTACTTTTATAGCAATACAAATTACGTCAAAATCTATATAAATTACAAATGGAGCTACCTCGAGAGCAATGAATCCGGGTCACTCAAAGAATCCAAAAAATCTCGGAAAGTAAGAATGCTAGGTTAATGCAATAAATTGTATTTAATAGACAATTTAATACTCCTTAAATGAAAGTATTAAAACTTCTTAGTTATTGTAAAGTTATATCATAAAAAAATCAAATTTGAAAAGGGAACACTGTCGAAGATGGAACTACGAAATTACAGGATTTGTTTTTGCTTTTGTTTGTAATCTGTCATTTATGTTGGTACATAAACCAGGTTGATAGTGCTCAATATTCATTATTCAAGCTGAAATCATGTCGCTTACACTTGAAGAATGCACCAGAATACTTACATTGGTGGAAACCGGCCGGAGTCAGCGCGATACAGCCAGGACTGTCGGTGTGTCGCTGTCAACAGTACAAAGAGTTCTCCGACGTTACGAAGAAACTGGTTCTAACCTACGCAGACCAGGAACGGGCAGAACTAGGTGTACCACAGCACGAGAAGACCGATACTTGGTGAACACCATGCTTCGAAATCGCTTTCTCACAGGAACTGAACTCACAAATCAGTTTCGACGCCTCGGAGGAAGTAACCCAAGTGCATGGACAGTAAGACGTCGGCTTGCTGAATCTAACTTAAAACCCCTTAGACCTGCAAACGGCCCTAAACTGGAGCGTGGCCATCGTATTTCAAGACTAAGATATGCCCAGAACCACGTAAATTGGAGTATTGAAGATTGGTCGAAAGTTATGTTCTCCGACGAATCAAAATTTATGCTCTACAAGCACGATGGAAGACACAGAGTGTATAGAAGACCAGGGGAAAGATTCAAGCAAGCATGCATCGAAGAAAAAGTAGCCTACGGTGGTGGGTCTGTACTTGTGTGGGCCGGAATTTCCTCTGAAAGTCGCACAGAGCTGGTGATCATAGAAAACGGCTCTTTAACTAGCGTAAGATATGTGGAAGAAATCCTCAACGAACACGTTGGTCCATTTATGGTCGATTTGGGTGAGGATGCTATATTTATGCATGACAATGCCCGACCTCATACAGGTAGGATTGTGAATGACTACCTTCAAGAGATGAACATTACTTGTATGGAGTGGCCAGCGCGCAGCCCGGATATCAACCCGATCGAGCATGCTTGGGACGAGCTAGGGAGATGCGTAAAACAACGAAACCCTCCCCCAATCACGCTTCCTGAGCTCAAAATTGCTCTCACAGAGGAATGGGAGAATATTCCCCAAAATCGTATAAGGAACTTGGTGTACAGCATGCCAAACCGCGTAAACGCAGTAATGGAAGCACGAGGAGGTAATACGAAGTATTGAAATTCAAGAAAATCGTCATAAAGTTCAAAAATTTCATGTTTCCTATTTTTGTTTTAAGGAGAGATCAGCAGTTTTTTTTCTTTATGTAATTTTGTGTAAATAAAATGTATGGTGACTCATATTTTTTTAACTTTCATTTAAGGAGTATTAAATTGTCTATTAAATACAATTTATTGAATTAACCTAGCATTCTTACTTTCCGAGATTTTTTGGATTCTTTGAGTGACCCGGATTCATTGCTCTCGAGTGTATTAAATTTAATCATTGTGACTAGCAATCTGAGGTTATGAATAATCAATAACGATGTGTGATATTGCAAAATTTTACCAGGCTAAAATAATACTCACATTTTTGGGTGAAATACACAATACAAACACAATAAATTTTAGTGTTATCATTATAATAAATAATGATAACAATAAATTTATTTTTATTATCTAACCAATTTTTGCCGCGTCGTTGGTTCTTAAACACTACTGGGTCGAACGCAAATATTTTTATTCAATATTGAACAAATGGTTGATTCCTATAGACGTCAATAATAATTCTACTTAAGCTAAGTGCTGTTAGGGAAGAAACAGCGCAAGAAACTCCACTACGGCATTTTTAAGACGCCTGGATCTTCCCAGTACAAGATCGTTTTACATCAACCAATCACCAAACCACTGTTGGACATAGGCATCTCCCAATGTGCGCCATAGTACCAAATTCTCCGCCTTGTGGATCCAGTCTGTCACAGCCACTTTTTGCAGGTCTCTACTGCAAACTTCTTCTTGAATCAGATATCTGCATACATTAATTAGATATAACTGATATATTGGCGCAGTAACACCGTATCATGTATCTTCCAAATAAGCGCTACTCGAGCATTATGAAACTGTTCGCACTCCACACAAGTTATTAGAACTAACGCCCCACTAAATATACATCAGCATTTATGCTAAGCAATGTAAATGTATACCGGATAAATTAACGTAGGACTCGCATTGTTCAACTAAATTACTCACGCTTTATTTTAGTTGGTATATGTAGACACTTTGTTATACTTAAATTTTACATTATACAATGTCAATAAGGGTATAAGTTTCTAACATGCAGAAGAAAAGTTAGAACAAATGTTGTTAGTCTCCAAAGATAAAATAAAGAAACTATATCGAACCCACAGTAATAATGGAAAAAGCGGACCCCAGACTCCGAGATGGAAGCTTCGAATGAGATCGGGATTAACGTTAGGATGAAGAAGATAAAGTTAGAAAAATACGATGATAAATGGGAAGTCAATATCTCAGTTTTTGTATGCATGAACGTAAATGTCATCATATCGTAGCTTATGGCTTTTTCCATAATTCACTTAAAGTTTCGCGTTACATGAAATACAATTACGTAGATTAACTGCAAAGTAACGTGATAGGTACGTATACCATGATTATATATAGCTGATTAGCTACGTGGTGAGCTTTTCATCGACCTGTAATAAATTTAATTACTTTTAAGCCACCATGGTCAATGGGAGGCTAAGGATAGTCTTATAGTCTGAATTATTACAAAGCATCTGAATAATGTACTATGTAGAATTTGTGATGCTATTTAATTACGCAAAATGTGGTGTGTCACCGTGTCGTAAAGACTTCTTGTTTTTTTGCTTTTTCTTCGATTTGATTGACTGAATGACTGGATTCCAATGAAAAATACTTATATATTTTTACAGCGTGTTTGAGCTTTCAACAACATCACAGAACATGAACAGATAATTAATACAAGCGTTTAAACTGCTAGAAAATCGTATGTCATAAAACTAGTCTCGGTTTTAAGTTATAGCTCATAGCGTATGGACAAATTTGATACTTATATTAGAAGTGTCGAAAACTCGTAAACTATAGTGTGTCGTATAATGTGAGGCCGCCATAAAATAGCTATACGATTTACCATGGATTTGTCATATTCAAGTGAATAGTATGTTTTATCGTTGTTGTAAGTAATAAACTTAAATGAGATGTATTGTTTTAGAATGTTGACATGTGAATTTTGAAAGACTGCATAACGTTAGTCAGTAAATAGTGATTACTAGTAACGGTGTGTCAGATTATTACTCTTTCATCAGTAACAGAAATATTTCCCCTGTAGAATACATATCCAACTAATGCCGCAACCAATAAAATACGTCTTCATAAGTCTTCCAATATATCTTTTTTTAGTTACGTCCTGTTGCATCGAAAGTGTCACGCTGGTTCACGATTTTAAGCATGTTTTTAATATCAGGGATATTCATACAATTTTTGAAATGCTTTGCGCTTTCGTCATTACAGTCTTACTTAGTATGATGAGATTATCAATTCCATAGAGGATTAAATCAATTCCTTCTTTTCTCATCTGTATACACCGAACGCAGTCTTCGGGTTTTGACATCTTATTAAAATCAAGATTGGAACGAATTTCAGCATTATTCTTTCTAAAAGGTGTATCAAAAGCTTTCAGTCCTACTTTTTTCTAAAATCATTTTCCTCTCATGATAACAATGATGACTAACAGGTATAATGATAGTCATTATTGTTATCATCATGGAGACGTATTTTTTTTCTGATTGCATCCGAGGTGAAGGTAACTCGAGTCCATATACCGTTAACTATTAATTCGCATGTGTCGACTATCATACGTGTTAAAATTGTTACCAATAAATTCTATAGAACTGGAACATTTAGTAATTGTTCACTTGATGCTCGAGGTTATTATTACGCTCTACTGCCTCCAATTAAGAAATTCACTAACATCACTCACTTATTGGAGTGTATTGCGTCTCAAAATTATATCTTCGATATCTTCAAATTCGTTGAGGAGGTCTAATGGCAGTCGCTTCACGTTAAATAAAGGTCATCCGCATCACAGTTACAGTAGAAAGATGATACCAACTGGGTTACAAGAGGCTAAGGGAATGACGAATACGTTATCATTGAAAATATTTTAAACTTGAGAAAAAAAAACTTGAAACGATTACTTTGTGATCGTGGATTACAATAACCAGTTAGTATTCTTTTTTTTTTACTAATATTATAAATGTGAAAGTGTGTGTGTGTGTGTGTGTTTGTGTCTGTTTATCCGTCTTTCACCCATAAACTACCGAACCGATTTTGATGAAATTTGGTATAGAGGTAGATTAGACCTCAAGAAAGGACATGGTTTGGTCGCGATAACCAACATCCACGCGGGCGAGACCGCAGGAAAAGACTAATCTTTTATAAGGGGACTTTTTACTTTCTGGCTAGCTGTATCTTCTACTTTTTTCTAGCACTGGGTACCTATTTGCTTATTTTAATTAAATTTCTGAGATTACTGGTTAAAAGTATTTATAATATCATTTACCAACCAAATAAATATATGACATACAAGCTTATCACTTTGGCAGAGTAGTTAATAGTAAGTAAAGCAACCTTCGATAAACGGCTCCTATTTGTGTACAAAATAGTGTGGGGCCGGCCCGACCTCTCGACATCCACTTTTACAACCTCAAGTATACCAACTAATGCATTATTCAACAGCTATAATTTCAGTGTAGTCTCAGCTATGCGATTTATCGATCGTCGTATCAAACGTGGTTACGGGCAAAATCTCTAACACTTCTATCAGTTTAATGTATGTAATTGATGTATTTGAAGAGTTGGATTAGTGAGTTTATGAGACAATAATGGAGTAAGAAATAATTAGGAGGACTTAAACTCTAGACACTGTATTAAAAGCGTCAAATGCGAATATAATATCATCTAAAAATCCAAAATATATCATCGTATATTTCATCTAAAAATCAATAATTTGGAACCACAAATGAATCTGTCTTAAATTGGTTAAGCACAGTAGTACAAAATAAACGTCATATCGATGCCGAATGTCCCGTTTAATTGGCCCCGTCGACTATGAAATTTGATTTAAATTTGGTGTTATTCCGATGACCAAAGATTCCACCATCGACAACCAACTTGCCGATTACTGTCACCTTTTCGTAGGCATTTTGGGACATCCAAACTTTTAGAATAATGTACCCGTATACCATCTAAATAGTGTGGTATAAGAATGTTGAATAAATTTTGTAATTTTGAAGTAATTTACATCTATTTCAAAGGCAAATGCTACTGAATACTTACAGATAGTTATATTGTAGTTTTTTAAAGGAATATTAGTAACGGAAATTACTAGTAAACATTCCTTCTAGCCCATCTAGCTAAGCTAAATTTCTAATGTTAGGAGTGGTTTCACGTCAGTAGTGTAATGGTCTCGATTCAAACCTATGATCTCTCGATTGTCAGGCCGACTAGTTAGTGTTTAATTTCAAATCAGTCTTTGATATCGAATCCGATTATTTCCAATTATATATCGAGTTTAGTTTCAAAATCATTAAAGGCTTTGCTATCGTATCCAATACGTGAAAGGGTCGAAACAAGTGATTAGGTTTTGTGGTCGACCCCCACAGGACACGTCCTCCGTCCTCGAACTATTGTTTTGTTTATACAACCGTATATAGTAGCGGTTTTAGCAACCGTTTATTAGAATATTGACTAGTATGAAATAGGTTTTAGGTGTGATAACTATATCTGTGATAGTTTTAGTTTTTCTGTTTGGTCAAATATTAAGTAAAAAGTAGTAAAAAGTTTGAAAAAATCGAAAAATGCGGAAGTATCAACAATAATTAAAAAAATATTGAAATAGTAACTATTCGTGTCCTACGTCACATTTTCCCGTGAAAGTTACAAAATTTTCTTTTACATTTTTTTTGCCAGTATAACATATATGTTTGCAACTGCATTAAAGTGATGTGCGATCAAGGATTCACGTCAATTAATTTTTCCATAGACTTAAAATGTACTGTTTATCTTTTTTCTAGCTAAAAGTAGTACATTTAATTGAACCGTTGCATCCAATTTCAATGCCTCCCAAAACCCTATCTATAGTTTTCACACAAAATTCAAGCAGGTCTAACCGTAATAAATAATCACGCTAATATTCACAACACAAACAGATCTTTATCAATAGTGTCGAACCTCAGCGGTCATGTTTTTCACGGTCCCATAAACCCAGCTCAAAAGCGTACCGTGTCCCGGCAACTGGCCGTTCAATTTGTATTGACAACTGATGTGATTCTATTAGTGGATATGGACTATAATTGTCATGATTATTTTCATTTTTATTCTGTATAATTTACTGATAGAGTTGCTGTGTTGGTTCCTCGTGAATTATAATAGGGCATCTTCATCTGTAGACATGAATGTCATCTATGTTTTACTCGAAGGCGACTAAGGAACAGAACTATTCTCCATCTGACAGTCAACAAAGAGCTCATGACAAAGTAGCCGCTTAGCGGCAATAGGCTTATCCGTCCTATTACGTGAGACCGAAAGTCATAGGTGACAAAATGTCGGTGTAAATATATCTCTGCCTGTCCCTTTGGATTGGATTAAATAATGTCTTTAGGTATTTCCAAGGAAGCCCAATTCAATTATAAATGACGGATGAGACTGGCGCATGTTTTCCTCCCCGAGTTAGAAATTCAAACAGCAGTCGAATTCAAAAATTCAGTCAAAAATAATATGCGAACCCAGGCTCCATAGTGAAAACTATAAACGCAATCTGGATGATGTGTCTAATTAGCTTCGAACCCAGTTCTTGTTTACTGAGATTTTATTACCCACCTACTAATCTTACCTGCATAGTTTCTTTAGTGAATTATTAGTATGCCTACGCTCAATTTAAAACGTATGACTCCTTGTCTGAAACGTCATGTACTTTATATCACCGAATTGCCATGTCCGTCATAAATTTACTTAATGTTCATTAAGATGGTATTGTCAAATTGCAGTTATATCTATGAATTGATGTTGCAAAAATCTGGTCCTTAAAAACGAACGTCATTTCCTAATCGAAACGGTAATTTAAGCGGGTTAACTCGTGAAAGCAAAACCACAACCGATATGGTTTGATTAGATTCTTTCGGCTTTTATCCAGGCTTTCTGGCTAATTTGCATGTCAAACTCATAAACTTACGTTGCATTACCCTTTATAAAACGGTTCACGAATTAGGGATCCAAATTGGCTTCTTCAACCGCGTCTTTAGTGACGTGCTTGTAGTGGTTTTTGCTTGGGATCGAATCATGCTGTAAGGTGTTAACTATTGAAAACACTAACCAGTATAATGTAGTTTGAACTAGAATTTTTTGTGCCTGAACTATATCTTTGAATTTATATTTCACTAACTCTTTCATCTTATTAATTTTCTCTCCTCCGAAGATGTTGATAAGTGATTAGGACGTGGTAATTCTTCAACCGTTTTAACCACAGTACCTTCTACATAACGATTATTTCTGACAACATCAGAATTCACCTCATATACTGCTCTTATTCTTGATAACTTCTGCAATAAATCCTCTTTTTTATAGATTCAATATTTTTTGTGTTTATAACAGAAAATTTAGGTAATATTTGATATTGTAATCTACAGCTTAAGTCATTCAGAAAATATGATACATTTCCAATAATTTTATGCTACTTAACTTACTTACAAGAATTACTAAATGCCATTTAATTATATTTATGGCTCACTATGGTAGATTCCACTATAGTAGAGAAGTAGAACAATGAAATGATGATAAAGGAGAAAAGGAAAGTAATAATATGTGTATTCTACCATGTTTATTATACGGGTGTCATACTTGGGCATTGACAGGACAACTGGGAAACAAAATAAAAGTCTGTCAAAGTAGTATTGAGTTCAAAGAAAAGATCGAGTGAAATTAAAAGACATAAGAAGTAAAACAAAATTTAAGAATGCATACACAACATACATACATCTCAAGTGGAGGTGGACAGGACATATAGCAAGAGAGAATAAAGAAAAATGGACAAGGCTTATAATAGACTGGTACACAATAGATGGTAAGAGAAACAGAGACAAACTAAGAGGATGACCTCAGGAAAATATTGGGTCCAACATGGAACTGAACAGCAAAGAATAGGACAGAATGAAGATCTTTAGAGGAGGCCTTTGTCGGAAGATCAGACAAGTTGAAGTATAAATACCCTTTACTTAATGCAAAGTTCTATAAAAGTTTAATATAAGTTAATAAGATTAGGCACATATAAATTCTGTAATTTAAACTAAGAAACAACAATAAAGGCTTTTTTTTATTTTATTTATGGTAGATTGGTAGACTAGACACATAGTATACAACATAATCCCTCATCAATAAATAAGAAGAATAATATGTAGATTGAGTTATTTGGATATTATGGTAATCCTTCAGGTGCCCACCTAAAGAATTACCATAATACCCAAATAACTCAATCTCAATCAATCAACTATTGAAAGGGCAGAAACACCGAAATTAACGAGAGTTGAGCTAAGTTCTATGATATGAAACAAGTGAATTTTTTATTCTTGTATGTGAACGAAAATGTGTTAACATTGAGGAAGTTTTTAAATTTATTTACTTAATACAAAATTATTATCAATTCTGAAACTTGCTGATTCCAGCCGTGTAAGCGCTAGACAATATCGCAAAACATGGAATTATTACAAACTAACTGTTACCCGTGGCTTCGCCCGCGTGGATGTCGCTTATCGCGTAGTGTCGTAAATTTTAGCGCGGAGTCGAGCATTGAGAGCTTAATATTTCAATTTCAATTTCATTTATTCAAAAACAGTGATACATGGAGTGACCAGCTGCTTTCCTAGATAGGCTACAGGTAGCCTGTGTTAAGGATAAGCAGTGCCCTTCCCTTTGGTATGGTAGACAATGGTTTTACTTAGACTCTAAATTACACAAGGCTAACAAAAATAATAATGATAGATAAAGATTGTACTTGTGGTTTGTGTGTGTGTGTGTGTGTGTGTGTGTGTGTGTGTGTGTGTGTGTGTGCGTGTGTTTGTGTGTGTGAGTGTGTGTGTGTGTGTGTGTGTGCACGCGCGTGCTTGTGCGTGTGTGTGTGTTCATGTGTGTATGTTATGTGATCCTATCCATATTATAGATTTTATAATCATGTGATTTCACTTCACTAATTAAAATAGTCTTCTGTCTCATCGTAGTTCAACTTTTGAAGAAACTCCCGGATAATTTTCTTGGCGTTGAAGTGTGTGAGTCCAAAAATAGGGCATTTTATGTTCATTTTGTTATAAAGTGACGGTGCAAGATATGTCGGCAGTCTCTTTATAAAAGTGGTGCGTGGTGGTGGAATGTAGCAGATTCTGTCTTTTCGTCGGTGGGTAACAAGACGGTATGGCGTTCTAGAATGTTGGAAGAGGACTATTTGCAATACGTATAATTGTCGAACAGATAGAACGTTACAAGCTCTATAAAGATCAGTGCCTCTCTAATCATCCCTGTTTCACTCTCTACTCAACTCTGTACTGAACCCTCTACTCGCCTCTCTACCTGCCTCCCATTCACTTCTCTAATAACCTCTCTACTCGACTCCGTACTTCAAATTCAAATTCTTTATTTCTCAAAATTGTGCAACGTGATTACATCTTTCGCCGTCAAATTCCGCTTAAAATTAAATTTACCACCGCTTCTTAGGCGCTAGTGGAGCAACAAACTCCATTGCAGCATTTTGAAATGTCTAAATACAAAGATTGATTGCTTAAGAATAAATATGAAAGAATGTATACATTTGTCTAGCATCAAGAACATCAAAAAACATTTAAAAAACTTGCCTATCCACTCGCCACTCTACTCGACTTTCTAATTTGCATCCCTATTCTACTCTCTGCTCCCATCTCTTCCCCTTACCTTGTTTCTTCCCAGTTGTCTCTCTTTTCTACTCCACTATACCTTACCCAAGCTCTTATCGGTCTATCTATTTCATCAGGATTTATTCATTGATGAATTTTCACTCAAAAGGAAGTTCACAATTCGTTCGGTATACTTTTTGTTAGTTTATCGCGGTATCAAAATCGCTCTACGCGGTATTAAAATCGGAACGAACGGAAATGATAAAAGGAATTTTTTAATTCTTATGGTGTTGGATAGCGTATACTTTCAGAAAGATTCCATATCGAAGAAGTCCGGTATCTGATGCCGAGATCCTATCCATTTATTTACCCGTTCATCTTCGTATCAGGGATGATCGGTCTTGATACATTACGACTTACGCGGGAGTTAGCGCACGTCATGTACTATTATTTGCATTTAAATTTTAAAGTGGACAACCCTTCGGGTCGTGAATGTATCCACTTCTATGTGCCGGACAGGTACACGCGTGGCGCTGGACGGCGATAGCATTAGCTCTGGACTTGCCCACCAGCTTGGCGTTTTTTGGTATAGAGTAGCCCTACTTACAGAGCTGTGCAATACCTGAATGCCTTTTTGAAAAATAATCCAGATGCGGACATATTCTATGTCTTTGGTGACAAATATTTATGTAACTTATAGTATTTGTATGCCTAAAATGTAACGTAATAATAATGAATGAATAAATGAAATAAAATTGATAAAATACAACTTAATAATAGCACTTTACAGCACGTGCATATTAATCAATATACATTGTGTAAATTAGTGCAGTGACTATTATCAGCCTTAAGTCCGTTTTCTCAGTGGTTCTGGTAGGAAGAATGTTCCCCAGTAAAGCCATAACAGTGGCAAAGTGTGTGAACGCGGCCGCTACTCAGGAGGCGCGGGTTCGATCCCCGCTCAGTGCAAATATTTGTATGCATGAATACGGGTATTTGCATTGGTCTGGTCATGTCTCGGAGAGCTCGTTAAGCCGTCGTCGGTCCCGGTTGTCATACAAACATCTATGGCAGTCGTTACGGGTAGTTGAAGTCCTCGAAAATCTAACAACTGGTCTAGCTGCAATGCTTCTATATCGCTTTTGGGTTGTGGAGGTCAGATGGCAGTTGCTTCACAGAAAATATCGCAGTTTTGCCAAATCCGCAGTTAGACTGATAAAAAGCTGACTCTAGACTCCAATTGTAAAGCTTCGGATGCGACTGGGATTGACGCTAGGATGAAGAAGGCAAAGGGTTAAAATTTTCTAAATGGAAGTCGGTGGAAGATAGTTCTTACCTCGATGTAGTTTATCGAATTTAAACATCTCTACCATCTATGCAAAGGGAATCCGGCAGGAATTGAGTTATAGGGACCCATCGCCACTACCACATGTATCAGGATTTCTCACAATTCCACTACTATGGGAACTAAATAGGCGAAGAACCGTTATATTATTTTAAGGCCATAATTTGCGAAATGGATTTTTATGATTTTTTTGGTTGGAAAGGGAATGGCGGTCCCTGGCCAAGGGAGTCAGAAACAGATGACGGGATCCAGAGAGTAAGAATCGAGAAATCTAGGGAAATCCTCAAAATGTCGGCAAAGATGCTGTTTCTACTGCTTTTACATAATTTGAGTATTTGCCTCTAAAATCATGATGTTAAACTGATGATAAAAACAAATAACAAACTAAGCTAATTATCAACGATGAATCGGTTAGATAGACACTAAAAGGTAAAATAAATAAAATTATAATAATAAAGTTAAACCGACTTCAAGAAACACTGTTAGAAGTCGGTGCCAACATTGTTTAGTGTGCCTGAAGTACTATGATGTAATTAATGTATATATGGTCTCTCGGGCTATGCACCTACTTCTACCAGAACAGCTGTAATACCAGTAACTTTTATTCAGTTCCTCTTTTTTGTTCCCTTAGTCCTTAGTCGGTTTAACTCGTTATCATTTTATTTATTGATTATAAAGGTTAGCCCATGTCGTTTCTTAAACTCTAATCCAATTTTGCATCAAATTTCATCAACATCGGTTCAGTTTAGAGTTTAAAGCGTGAAAGGCAACAGACAGATAGACAGGATTCCTTTTACATTTATAATGTTAGCACGGTCTAACAACTTTCATACAGAGTTTCAGACTCGTTATGTTATGATATTAGTATGAATTACGCAGGATGTTAAGGGTCGACCGCCTCTGTGACGTAGCGGTAGTGAACGCGGCTGCTACGCAGGAGGCGCGTGTTCGATTGTTTCGATTAAATATTTCTATGCATGAATTTGGGTATTTACATTGGTCTGGTCGTGCCTTGGAAATCACGTTACCATACGAACAGCTATGGCAGTCGTTACGGGTAGTTGAAGCCCTCAAAAGTCCAACAACTGGTCCAGATGCAATGCTTCGATTTCGCATTTGGGTTGTGGAGTAGTCTTGGGTAGTTCGCGAACGAAAGACAAAAATGAACTAGTTCGTCGTTAAAAAGCAACACATCTTTCGTTCAATGTCTTACAAACCGTATCCTTAGTTCAATATAGTTCGCATCTCGTTTGTGTTGTGTTACATTGCATCGTTCGTATATTTCTTCGTCTCCCTCTCACACGTTCGCTTCGCTAGTTCCCAGACAATTCAGAGTGAGAAACGAAAACGAAACGAATTACTTCGTTCGATTCCCGGTTCAAGACAAAAAAATTGTATGATCTACAAATATTTACTTCGAAGTTTGGGTATTTTCTATGTATATTATGTATTTATTATTTACAAGAAAATTATATACAGTGTACTATCAGCCAAGATGGATTAAGAAACATAGATAGCATTCATATCCCTATGAATTTGAAAGCTATCTAGCTTCCTAATCTCAAACTAGCAGAGCTTGTACTGTTAGCTCTGCTTAGTTTGAGGATAAACAATGTTGCTTCAGATGTTCGAAAGTATTTCAATTTCATAGTTTAAATGTAAATTATTCTCATACAACATAGTCACAGCCACGCCACTAATAAATACGGGTTTCACATCAATACAAGAGAAACGAATCAATGAAAAAGATTCATTCATTGTACAGTTGACCATGTGAACTAAATGAACTAGTGAACTAAATGAAAGATGTAGTTCGCAGCACCGAAAAGATACATATCTCTCTTTTCATAGAACTGAACTATAGTGCGCAAGGCTATTGTGGAGGTCAGATGACAGTCGTTTCACGGGAAATTTCGAAGATTCAGCCAAATTCGCAGTTAGACTGGTAAAAGCGGAACCTTGCCTCCAAGGTAAAAAAATTCGGATGTGACTGAGATTAATACTAGGATGAAGAAGAAGACCGAAGATATTAAATGAAATTGTGAAAATCCCAAACATTTTTGCGAATCGATATGACAGCTCTTATATATTCTATTGTGCACGAAACTATATCTTGTTCAAAACTACGTGATCGCCATCTAGTTGTACTTATGTAACTAAATTATAGAATTAAAAAATATATTTTCTTATATACCTTGTGAACGAAACCATACCTTGTTTAAAAATGCGTGATCGCCATCTAATTGTATTTTTGTAACTAAATAATAGAATCACAAATTTTAATTTATTGATTAAATACGAATCTGTATACACAATTGTGTATCTAATCTATCTATCTCTAATTTATTTACGTAGTTGCTTAGATATGATAAGCTTCAAAAAATAAACCATAAAAAAAGCGACATTATTGCTCATATCTCTGGTTCTACTCAACTGATTGCGATCAAACAAACGTAAGATTTTAAATCGGAGCAAGCCCTTTCTAACAAAAAAAACCCGCATCGAAATCCGTTCAGTAGTTTTGCGTCCATAGCGAACAAACAGATAAACAGACAGGATTTCCAAAAAAAATATATTTTCATGTTGAGTATCGTTAATCTAACATAACCCAAGTATCTTTTTTTTAAATATCTTCAATGTACAGGCACGACCACTTTACAATTATAATAGTAATAGATAGATACAGTTGATCATAAACCTCCTGAAACAATGTTTCTTTTTACTACCTCGTTAATGTAAATATTAGAAGCAAATCAATTCGTCTTCCACATTATATTTATCTCTTTCGCATCATCTGTTCGACACATAACTACCAGTTCATGCCGCCCTCTCTCTACATTCGCGCCGAACAAAGCAATGTTCTACTGACATCTGCATAATGAGTATTGTCCCTTTATTTTCTATCGCTTCGTTACTTTCAGTGTCTTGTTCGTATGGCATTCCTACATTTATCGCAATGGTCTTGCTCACGTTCACGTCACTTCATATAATATTCTACTGTTGACTCCAATTGGTTCTTGGTGTTATTTCTCATAATTAATTAGTGTTCATAAATATTTGGACTATAATTGAAAAATGAAATAATTAGGTGTGTACATATAAATCAAACTAAAAATAAATCTAAAGAGTATGTTTTTTTTAGAAACGCCAATCTCTGAAATAATTAATGCAATTTTTAAAAACTTTTTCATTTTACCGATAAGTAAATATATCAGAAAGTTGTTTATGTTTAATTTGGAACCGATCCAAAAATCATCACAAACTCTCACACTTATAAAATTAGGTAGAAGGAAACGTTTACCTAAATCATTTTAATGAATGATAGAAATGTTTGAGCTAATATTATTACATTTGATTAGTACGCTAATAATACTATTATCTTTGTTCCAGTGCCTCCTCATCAGCTGATATTGTACGACAAGTCAGGGCGCGATGTGTCAGGTGTTGCGGGTCCTCTAGAGGAGGGCAACGAACTAGTTCTTATTTGCGAGGTCAGAGGAGGTAAGGCTATTTCTAAGTGCAATACCTTTAATTGTTTTTTTATTATATTCGTCTTATAACCTGAAAATTCACCTCGTCAAACTGACACGATGAATTCACCAAATTTACGGTAATTTTATGACCATATTTAAAAAGTAATCAGACTTTTTAGAAGACAGCTCTTAAATGTTCGTGACTTATAAAACGTTTTTTGATCGAGCTGACATCGCATGTCGAAACCGATCCAGACCCTCGCCAAATGAAAGCAGTTTGTAAGTAACAATCTTTACCTACACACGATCCTTGCATTTATATCGACATCTTTGAAGATTTCTATGACGTGTAACCCAATAACTATAGTGTACATTCTTTCCTTCTTTAAGAAATCTTGTGTTTGTATTTGTTTATTTCCTGAACAACATTACATTATACTGAAAATATTATGGAGCTTAGTCTAAGTTTAGTAGTACCTACATTACTCTATATATTCATCTTTTAGCATATAGGTGATTAAAAATCAATAAATAATGAAAACATCAAATTACAAATAATGTCAAGGTAACAATAAAATTGAAAAATATAAGAATATAATACAAATGTCCAAGCTCACATTAAATAAGGTCAAAAGATATAACAAATTAAAATAAATTGAACACGACGTCTATGCAGGTATGTGTTAACCATGGCATTTCTTAAATTCGTCAATTGAGTAGAAACACCCTTCAACAAGAAAAGCCCTAAGTGTAGTCTCGAACTCTTTCGTGTAAACTGCGCTTTTTATATCTAAAGTTTTCTATCTTTTATGTTTTTAAATTTTCTATCTTTGATATCTATTTTAACTGCATAATAAATAGAGCCATGTTTGACCAAATCAAGAGTGGGTGATCATTGAAGGCCTATGTTTCCTTCTTGTACTCTCTAGATCAAGTCGATTTTCCCTGCTTTCAAAAAGTGTGTGTGTTTATGGTCATAAGCAATTTAAATCGGAAAAGGTAACTTTCAAGACGAGTATTCGAAGATCCAAAACCTTTTGAGGCAGCTCAGGTGGACAGAATATTTCCTCTAAAAATGGCTAGTCGTGGGTTCAAATCTTGTCCTGCGTGTTGGCTCTTTCCAATCTAAATCTATAGCTAAAATTGGCATAAA
Organism: Eilema caniola; assembly: GCA_949126895.1. Taxonomy (NCBI): domain Eukaryota; kingdom Metazoa; phylum Arthropoda; class Insecta; order Lepidoptera; family Erebidae; genus Eilema; species Eilema caniola. The sequence continues at coordinate 10,243,852 of OX421481.1, read as the reverse complement.
AATTGCATCGAAAATTATTAAATTACAAAAAGAAGTAAGCATAGTTCCACCGCCCCTCCAATGTTATGTAAAGAGTTACCAGCCATAAATTACGATTTGTATTGATATCAGATATAAACTGCTTTAATTTAGGCATCTCCACATTCGTAATTTGGTCATTCTCCCTCAAGAAATATAAAAAAGTTCATTAAAGTATCGAGTCTAAACGAGACACACAACTTACAATCAGAAAGAAAAGGGTACCTAACATTCTGAGTATACCGCATGTGGAGGCTAAATACGTGTCGATCGTAAGCAGACTTAGCTCCAATCCCACAAATGATCAAATAACAGTAATGAATATCATTCTCTCCCTCACTCGTACAACAAACAGAGAAAGCCAGCATGATATTTATTTTCTGGTTAGCTTTTACTTCAACTACACCAAGGATTAAATGGGTTAGTTTAGTTTCCAAGAATACATCGGTAACACATATTAAGTAGGTTGAACTTTCCGTTACTAGGTTATTGCTTGAATACATAAATATTTATAAGACATACATATAATTCGAAATGTTAAAGTGTAGTCGTGCAAATGTTTGAAAGTTAGTATTAGTTTACTTATAATACCTATCTACCTATTGGAGAATAATGGTATATAATTCTTCTAAGACAATTACTTTCCCATAGGTGGGTCGCTTGACTGGTACACAAGGAGTATTAAAAATAGTGCTATCTAGATTCAAAATAACCATAGCTTAACTACTTCCTGTTATGGGTTCAAGAATGCGGATGCAATGTATATATACAAATGTATATATATGTACCTACATATTATTTTAAAGATATTCCTATTCGCTTATAGATAAATCTTTACAAGTTATCCAATTACTGTACCGAGGAAGTGTTAATTGTATAATATCTCATTTTTGATAAATAAAATTGTATTGGGCTAAGTTAACTTGTAGTGCGAAGGTGTTGGTAGGACCCTGTGCATCTTTTGGGGATCCAAATATATAATTTACAGTGTACAACTGTACATGTCTAATTAGATATCTAATCATGTTTAATTGTTTGGTTTGGTTTGGCAAAAAAAAGGTATAATTATTTTCACGGCGTTTCAATCGAATTGCACCGATCATGATCATGGGTAGTCATCTTTTAACAAAATATGTAAAGCTTATGTCAAATTTCCAAGTAAATTAATATAAAGTATCTATTATTTTAATAAGGAAAGGTAATAAAGAAAAATTGAGGCCGAGCCGTGGCCTTAATGCTTTTCTAATTATGGTGTAAGATTTTTGTAAATGGATGACGGGGCCTTTATACGTAAACTTAATTTAGGAGTTCGAGGTTCTTAATTGTTAGTCAAGTCTTCATTGATGTAACAATCTTTACCAAGTCTCGTCGCAAAGTCGTATTATTTTCCTTTTTACATACACACCTATGTATGAAATCCCACCGTGTCTCTTTTAAAATAGAGTAAGCTGACACCACATGTTTTATTTACTATGCTTTAGGCAAGCCAACACCTTTCATCTCTTACCTAATTTGATAGTTGTTTGCATACATAACATATCATACATTTCGGAGCTAAGGATTTCTAACACGGCTTACCATAATTATATTATTATAATATCCATTGCAGTGGTTCCGTGATCATGAAGCTTGCAACAGCACCGAAATATCGGTTTTACTCAAATAAAGATAATAAATATACCGTTAACTTCTTTAACATTAGTATAAATGATCACGTCAATCTAAATAATTATAATACTATTTATACCATTAAGGTGGCAAATACGAATACTACTTTATAAACAGAGTTTTGAATACCAATAGTATGACTTTGGTATTACAAACATTTTTATACCGTTTTTGAAAAATCTCTTATGTAGTGTCTTCGGATCGATTCGAATCGAGTAGTACGTGACATCTCTGATTTCAAAGCGTGAAGATATATCTTGTTTCATGAAGAGGACGGTATTTCCTTCCAATTGAGCAATATTCAAAAATAATAAGAATCGTCCAATTGCGCAGTCCAACTGGGGAAGTAACTCCACCCTACAGAATACCGCTTTCATAATAACCTCGTGGTCTGTTCCCGCCGGTGAGTAGGGTAGCCAGAGCTCACTGGAGAGTATTTGTGCAGACTAAAGACTAATCCTGCTTGGTCTTCTACACTGACGGCACATAAACTGTCTGTGTTTACAGGGTCGGCAGCACGAATGTGACTCCCCTGGTGTTGCATACGTCCATAGGCCACGGTGACTACTTTCCGTCAGAATGTGCTAATCTGCCACCTCTGTGGTATAATAAAATGGGGAGGTCAAACTGCAGTCGCTCCCGTTGAAGTCAGAAAAAATAAAGCGTAGATCGTGGGATCCAAAGTACAACCTTTATATATGTAACTGACCGTAACACTGTAATAATGATAATGACAACGTCTTATTTCCTAGGAATTTCATTGGATTTCTTTTATAAAAGATAATAATTAGAGCATAAAAGATTTCTTCACTTTTTAACCCAAAATTCGGCATAATTGCCGTCTTAAAAGTATATTTTTCGTATATTGAGCTATCAATTCTTATTATCTTACGAACATTTATATCAGTCGTAACGGCACGTCTAAATTTGTTCAGCTTCGAAGGTCAAATCACAATGGTTCCGTGAAAATTTTCGTCAACAACAGAACTTGATTAGAATAACAGATTTGACCAGGGAAATTTATTACAAAATTTATACAAACTTCTTCAAATAAAATTATTATCTTTATCCTTATAGCGATTTTTCAGTTTCTATTTCCAGTCCCAGCGTCCAAGGTTTGCACTTAGGAGCCCGGGGTCCGCATATAGCTTTTGATTGGTAGGTTGGCTTTTCCGGTAGCTACTGCTTCCAGCGGCCATCCTAACGCTGAGTGGAAAGCCTCGTTTGTCATTTAACAGGTGCACTGACTAATAGGCAAGATTGACTCGGACCTGAAAAGTGGAGCAGGTAGTGCCCTGTGCACCCAGCATCAGTTTCGGATGAAATATAACGTCAATACAAAACTATGAAAATAGCAATGTTCACAAATCACTACAGTATCAGTCAAGAAATAAGCATAAGTTCTACCCCAAGTAGGAGATGAGAAATTAAAGCGATTACTTTGATATATCGCTCTTAAACTTACCGATAAGTCACTCTGTGAGAGATCGGCTCCAAATGGCACCCGCTGTAAAGTTATCCATCGCCTCGAGATACGCCGACAGGGGGAAGGAATGGCGGGTGGAAAGGCGCCAAAACATTTTGCAAACTTTATATCAATTATCTTTGTACCAATCTATTCGTTTTATTATATTCCGCTTATTATGCCGATTTAATTAGCACTTAAATGATGTTTTGGAATGCAAGCGTTGTTTAGTTGGTTTGAAGTTGATATTGTTTTAAATCGTAGATTTTGCTGAAAAAGTGAAAATTTATGCGAATTAAATTTTATCAGTCACGGCCTATATGGAAGTTCTGTTCAATTGATTTATACAATTAAAATATCATCCTGATTTGTTGATATTTTCCCATTGTAGCATGAAAACTACAACAAAATATTTTTTTTTTAAAGAACTGTATGGTTAAAATCTATATACTACTCTATCTATATTTACAAAAAACGTGTTTGTGATCGCACACCTCCGAAACCAATTGATCAAGTGTAAGTGTTATCTTCTTGTATATTGAAGCCACTTGAATATTTCATACTACATTTTTGCTTGTTCTTAGATAAATGATCTGGCAGATTTTCATTTGCGTGGTCTGCTATTAATAAAAAGTGGCATTTGGAGCCTAAAGCTGAGCTCAATATAAAGGACATCAGTCAAAACCACACAGGCGGTCAATAGCCCACCTGTCAATTTGTATCGGTCTATACCGGACTATCCATCAAACTGGTTTGTTCCACTTCTCTGTCCGACATTGGCCTCTCATAACTTACGCAAAATCACTCCAAAACTTCCCCTTATAAAAAACGTAGCGTACAAAATATAATGTTCTTACATATTACTCACATAAAACTGAAACGGAAGGAACGTCACAAAAGTAAAGGATCTTTGAAGAAAGACAAGAGCCACATTTTAGGTTTATTTTATTATTCGCGAAGAAAGAAGGATGGAATAGTACGGATACTTGACTAAATAAATAAGTCTAACGCGAACAAAGAGAGCTTGAAGAGAATTGCAAGTAGAGCAAGTAGTTTACTTTATGTTCAGCGACTGAGAAGACACATGTCGATTCACACTTATGAGATTGATTGATTACAACAAGGCTCAGCTATGTATGAGGTGGTTTCACTTGATATTGTTCTAATATTCGTCACAAATAGACATCGAAAATTCGTTTCTTGCTCAATGCTTATAACTAGATTAAATCAAGAAAATTATTTCTTACTTCACTTTTTTTTGTTACAACAGGACAGTTCTTTTTTAATATCACAAAAGTGACAAACACCTAATCACTTCTACATAGGGACATAAAAAGCATAACATTGACCGTTATAAAGTGATTCATGTCACTCATGCATCACCAATCTATTCTACCCGCTGAGGTACATTGGTGGCCTAACTGGAAGCCTAACTGAAACTGAATAGGCTACACGAGTGTAACGCTCCTGGTGTTGCATACGTCCATAGGTCACGGTAACCATTTTCCATCAGGTGGGCCTTTTGCTTGTCTACCAACTAAGTAGAAAGACCCCGACTGAAAGTACCAGGTTCCAAGCATCTGATACTTGGAGTTTGGAGTTCGATTTTCCGACTTTTATTTCTCCATTTGATTTACATCCATAGAAATAAATAACTCTTTAAGCACGTATTAAATCTTTTACTAAGCCAAGCATGCAAGTTGGTATATAGTTTTTGTAATTACCAATATGGAATCCAAATCTCCTTTGATTTATGATTTTGGTAGATTTTGTATACTCGTAACAACAACGACGCGCGTACGCTAAAGTATCTACGGTGAGAAGAGGAGTCAGTGGACCATACTTTTGAGCTTTGTCCTGCTTGTTTGCTCTGAATACCGTGCTTCGTGCAGGTATACAACATTGTAGGGTTCCTTGCTCCTAGTTATAAACTCTGGGCAAGATTTTGTTAGCTTTATCATGTCTTGATTTCTCTCACATCGAACGTAATCGAACAGAAAACTTCTATTGACAGTGTGTGATTGATGTGAGTGATTTTTTTTTGGTGTTAATTTTTTTAACTATAAGTAATAAGTAATACTTATTATTAATTCAATCACGTAAGATTATGTCTTTAAAACCATTATTTATAATAAAGTATTTTTTGACGATTTTACTCATTGCTCGGTTATCGCTATAATATCGGTTATCGTTACAAATTGTAGCCTATGTCTTATTCTGATATTTCTGATATACTGTTATATTATGATAAAGTTTCATTAAATTCCATTAAGTAGTTTAGATGCGTTAATGTTAAAGATATATTCATAATAGATATAATACAGAATGGTTGAAAATTTTAAATATTTATAACTCAAAGTTGACTGACTGACATTGTGATCTATTAACGCACAGCCCAAACCACTAGACGAATCGAACTGAAATTTGGCATGCAGGTAGATGTTATGAATTAGGCATCCGTTTAACAAGGATTTCGATTAATTCTACCCCTAAGGGGATAATAGGGGATGAAAGTTTGTATGAAACTTTGTTAATTTTAAACCGATCGGGCAGAGACTTTGCATGCATAAAGCTACTATGTTGACTCAACGCTAAGCGATAAACGACATTTACGCGGGCGGAGCCGCGGCCAACAGCTAGTTTAAATATAAATCCAATATAACATAGTTCCCAGCAACTGGTATATATTAGATCCACGCGTTCACTTCCCCAAACCAATCCCCTGTGATATTCTATTGAAATTGAATTATAATTTATAATTTACTTAAGGTACGCAAATATTGTTACTACCTAACTGAAATTTAGTTTACAAAACTTTCATACTTTGATTATGAAAGTTTCGAACGTACCAACAAACTAAAGCCAATATTCGTGCTTGATAATAGTTGTGTCAACATTCAGTCGGTAAGTTATATAGTTATAATATAATTTGGAGTGGAAAACCTTCTTATATAAATCGCGTCTAATCCTTTACAGCGCTTAATGTTTCAAGACGGAATTATGCATAACCCAAGGGATTAGCTGCTTGTCATCTCTGTCGCACCAGGACGGCTCAACCAGATCATTTTCATGGTCGAATGTGCCTTTAGATATAAACACAAAGGAAATAGCGCTAGTCCTAATTGTATTTTGTTAATGTAAAATTGTATGCTTATTCATCTGCGACAGATTATAGTTTGTTTGTGTAGCTTTACCTTTCTCCTGTGAAAATATGTTATGAGAATTACTGTTTTCCTTGATATATACATACTACATACATATAATCACGCCTTTATCCCCAGAGGGTTACGCAGAGGTTAATTAACACCCACATGTTTTTTACGTGCGGGAAATCCCTACGGATACCCCCCCTCCGGAGCCGTAAGAGGGAGGTTATGTCGGACTCGAACTGACTAAGCCGCACGCCGTCTGTGGGTCGTAGTTCTAGGACGATGGTGAGGTTGTCATACGACATATCACTCGCACCCCGGCTGACCCAGGGCCATCCCTCTTGATCTGGCCCTCCTCGGGAGGGGGGACCACGCGGTCCCCAACTTGCCCCCGGTATGGGGAGGCCCGCACCGTCGCCCTCACGCCCGCGCTCATGGGGGGCGGAGGTCGGTCTGCGCCCTCCGACGCTCGAGCCGCCTGCGAACGCGGGCAGCGATGTACGCGAGTCTGTCTCGCTAAACGCGCCCCCCCGCTCTGCTGTCTTCTTCACGAGCATGACCTGCTCGCAGAAAGAGGCGCTGGCCGCCCACGCATCCGCGCAGCGGACCATTGCCGCGAGCAGGGTGGAGGGCCGCCACAAACTCCCGCCTCGACGTCTCAATCGCCGGACACTCGGTGAGCGTGTGCAGCCTCGAGTCCACGCTCGCGTCACAGTGATGGCACTCGGGCGTTCGTTTTATGCCCATCAGATGCAGATACCGCTCGAAGTTACCGTGCCTAGCCTAGCCACTCCCCATGATGGGTCTTACCCACTTTTCACGTAATAGGGGCATAATATTTTTTATTTTTTATTTCGTATGGTTTCTTTTTGTCGTATAAACATAATTAAATACATCGGGTAAGGTGTACTACCACACAGCCAGGGGAAGATGCTGAAGTTGAACCAATAATGATTTATCAGTACCTGTCTAGGCACTAGATTTGTTGCAGGATTTCAGGTGACTAAGCTAGCACATAAAGTGTTGGAAAACGTGCTGTATTGATGTAAAAGTTAAAGGATCTCAGACGGATCACAAACTGATCTTCGGCTTGTAATCAGCCACTAACGGTTTCCAACCCTCGCCCAATACAGCACTGTCACGAAATTATAATATATCTGAATTTAGCTAGGCAAGAGGCGTCGATGCATTTTTGTAGCCGTATCATGATAAATATGACTTTCGTTTCTTTTCAACCAGTGAAATTGCACATTGGCGTGCTAAGGAGTATGCTGTTCAACAAACATTGTACAATGACCGCGGAAGCCCTTGAAATAAAAGATATTCCTTTCTGTCTTTTATCTTCGGCAATCTATTTAAACAAACATAATGTGTATGCCTATTTTCTATTTACTTCAAGAAACAGCAATTCTTAATCAGTTAATAGTCAGCAAGACCACATTTTCCTCATAGATCTCATAGGAATACTGAAACAAGGAACCATTTTATTAGCATCGTTTCTTGTCTTATTGCTACCGACATTTTGCTGAGGTCTTGGCACGTTGTATATCTCAATGTGCCTGTGGCGAAGGGCGGCTCAAGTTGGCTGGAACAAGTAAGTTTGTTGAAATAAGTGACATAGAATGATCAATAGGGCAGGGGTCGAACTCGGCCGCCACGATAACGTAATTACCGGCAAAGCCTCGCCCAACGAGCGACCTGAGCCGCCTCTACATTGTTTCTCGTCCATAATCTATTGGGTTATTTTATGTATCATGATTTTCCATTACGGTGGGAAATTTGAGGGCCACCGAAATGGGATGCGTTACCGCAAGTTATATAGCTTCGTCAAGGAAATATGAAATGACTATCTCAGGGTCCCTATTTTGTGTTGTTTTTGCTTGTGTATCATTTGTGAGTAGGATAACCGTAAGTTGCGAAGATGACAGATTCAGAGATGTATTATTATTAGTATATCTCAACAGTGTTCCAGATGAATAGGTAGCTAAATATATTTAACTAGCTGACCCGGCGAACTTCGTACCGCCAATATTTTTCCGCCCTCGTGGCGTCAGATCCCGTGCCCGCTACACCCTCTACTATATTAAACATGTATTATACATATAAACCTTCCTCTTGAATCACTCTATCTATTACAAAAAACCGCATCAAAATACGTTGCGTAGTTTTAAAGATTTAAGCATACAAAGGGATACAGGGACAGAGAAAGCAACTTTGTTTTATACTATGTAGTGATTTATTATTCCATCTCGCTACGGATTCGAGTACAAGAAAAGAAAAAAAAATGGCGCCAAGCGCGTGCTTTTTTTGAAGCGATGTTTTTTTTAATGAAATTGACGTTTCATTGAGCTTTCCTAATAGGATGGAGAAACAATAAAAAATAAAAAAAAAGATTTTTTTTTCTCCAAATCGAAATAAAATTTATGCCAATATGTAGTATACCCAGAGTACTAGAACGGGCTTTCGGCTTCAGGAGCGTTCCCCTAACACCCGGTATATTGGAAGAGGCATATATCCAGCTGTGAATTGCGATAGACTATTTGATTGAATTGATTGACATGAAATTGAGGCAAAATAAATAATTTGAATTTGAATGACTCTGCTATTTTTCGTCGGTGATGGAGACTTGTTTAAAATAAACCTTTCAGGTATCATTAAAGACCAAAAGTGTTAGAAACCAGTACAAATTATATATTATGAACACCTATATTACAAGCTGTTCTAGCTACTAAATATTTCGACACAGCCACATAACATTTATTTATTACTATAATTTTCCGTAATATGGAACTATTTATAGTGAGACTTGCGAAACTTTAATCCCTGTGTGTGTATTAAATAATATCAAAATGAACTTCGCCATTGTATTATGTAGAGGTAATTGTGAATTATGCTATACTAGCTTTAGCCCGCGGCTCCACCCGCGTTAATGTCGGTTATCGCTAGTATATCGGTAATCGTTATAAATTGTAGCCTATGTTTCATTCTGATGTATAAGAAATAATATTGTAAAGTTTCATTAAAATCCATTCAGTAGTTTTTACGTGAAAGAGTAACATACACCCATCCATCGATACTTACAAACATTCGCGTTTATAATGTTAACAGGATTTTTTTTTTCTATATAAATCAGAAAGGATTAATTGTTGCTTGTGGCTCCAATAGCTTACTGTAATAAATAGTCTATGTGTTATTCCAGACTGTAATCTATCCTTGGACTAAATTCCAGCCAGATCTATTCAACCGTTAGTGTGTAAAGATAGAATAACAAGCGTCCAAACATCTTCATCATTTTCAAAGTCATCGTCTACAAAAATTACAAACATTCCAATTTGTAATTTTAATAGGAAGTAGTTTAGTAGCGATATGCATAGGCATAGGTGTTGAAATATTCACTTTGGATTGTAAGATTGATTTCCTTGACTGCACCCTCAAAGTAAGAGTCGTGGGATTCAATGCTCGCTCAGCCAAAATATTTGTATATTATGAACATTATATTTATTTGCATTGCCGTAGGCATTAGGCATTCTGCGATAGTGTATCTAATAAATAAATTATTAAAAATAAAAAGCCGAACTGATGCTGAAAAGATTGAAACAAGCTTTAAAGTAGGCGGTAGGTACCCATTAATTTTCATCTGGTTTGAAATTTGCAAATCAGTACCGCTTGCTATAAAGCTTGCTTAGATATTTTCAACATCATTCGGGTATTATATTTTTAATAAGTTATTTTATTTTATCATTTTTGTTATAATATATATTTTTGTAATCGTCTTCTAATTTCCTTCATTTTGAAAAATGAAAATGAAAAAAGTATTTATTGCCAATAAAAGTACAGTTTTTTAACAAAGTGTCCGTTGGTCCCACACTAGGCAAGCCTGTCCTGTGGGTACCTCTTACGATTACACAAGTTACATTTGCTTGGTCGACATGATTACTCTTATAGAATTATCCTGTAAATTTTACATACATGCGTGTGTGTGTGTATGTGTGCATGTGTATCTGTGTGCACATGTGTGTGTATGCGTGCGTGAGTGTGTGTGCATGGGTGTGATTGTGTGTTGTGTTTTTGTAAATATACGTATATATATTTAAAATATTAAAGAATATGTTTTAATGCAAGTCAAGACAAATTAATTTAGTAGGAGTATTTCAGTGGCTTCATATGTCATTGTGGTAAGCCATTTCGTTACCTCTTTTTTTGCTTGTCTCACTGAGCACTTTTTAATGTTGCAGTGTCTTGCAACTTGATTATAGATGTGATGGTCGATATACGGGGCAAAACGTCTAGCAAATGTTGTAATAGTCTTCGGCATGGGAAGTCTGTATACTCTACGTCTGAGTAGATTGTCATAATCTACGGAATTGATAGCAGCCCGGTGTACTATGAGAAACGATTTCAAAATAAACAACTGTCGCACATTGAGAACCATACTTTCGTTGTACAGCAGCGCAGTAGGATATCTAAATGGTTTTTTGTACATAGTTTTTAGTACCGATCGCTGAGCTCTTTCTAACTGTATCAAGATCGATTTGCCAGAACCACCCCAGACACGTATGCAGTACGTGATCAATGACTGCGACAAGGCGAGATATACTATCTTTAAAGTGTCTGCAGATGCTGATGTCCGAAGCAACTTCATTATATTCGCCGTTTTACGGACACGACCAGACAACACGTTGATATGTTCGTTGAAGTTAAGATTTTCATTTATTATTACGCCTAGATACTTAATCTTCTCTACTCTATGAGCTATTCCACACTTGCAACTGTTCAGTGTCTTGCAGTTGTGTAGCTTAATATTAAGATACGTCGGTGGGACTGATGCAGCGGTTTTGTGAAAACAGATGTACTTTGTTTTGTTGACATTTAATGTCAGCAGATTGTGTCTTAGCCATTGTAGTATTTCAGTCATACCTGTTTCAGCTTCCCGAAACGCTTTTTCCCAAGTCGATCCATGAAAGACAACGACTGTATCATCGGCGTAGCATATTATGTCTGCTTTAACACATGCGTGAATGTCATTCATGTACATTATGAAGAGAGTTGGGCCGAGCACACTTCCCTGCGGTACACCAAAATTAACCGTCTGCAGTTCACTTTTGTCGTTGCCCACTCGGACGCATTGTCTTCTATCAGTCAAATAACTTTCAAACCAATTCAAAGCTATGCCGCGTATTCCGAATTGAAATTCCAGTTTTTTCAGCAAGATTGGTATTGAGACGGTGTCAAAAGCTTTCGCTAAGTCCAGAAAAGCTCCTATGCTGAACTGATTTAAGTCAAGATGGGATGACACAGTTGATGTTAAAAGTGTTACAGCTTCTTCAGTCGATTTCCCTCTTCTAAATCCATACTGCCTATGTGATATCAGGTTAAGACTTTCAGTATATTTGACTAATCTGTTGTTAACTATCTTTTCCAATAGTTTAGAGAATACAGACAGTAAAGAAATGGGGCGGTAGCTGTTCGGGCAGTCTCTAGGACCGTGTTTATAAATAGGAGTGACAGACGCAGTTTTCCAGGCTTCAGGGAACACGCCAGATTCAAGGCTTAAATTGAAGACATCAGTCAGTGGAGGAATGATTACGTTTCTTATTTCTTTTAACAGGTTATTAGTCATTCCATCAATGCCCGGTGCTTTGTTGTTTCGCAAAGATAGGATCAGGGACTCCACTTCCATTACGTCAGTTGGTTGTAGAAAGAATGAGTCAGGCAAACCACTTCTCTTAACCTTAGTTGCGAGTGCTTCCTGACTCAGTTGAAGACTAATTAGGATCTCATTAGCCAGGTCCTGCCCCACCGTTGAAAAGTGAGTATTGCAGACATTCAAAGATTGAATCGGGCATAAACTGTTGTTTATAGTTAGCAGCTCCCTGGGTTCTTTATTAGTTTCTGTTAGGTTACAGACACCTTTTATACACCGCCACATTTGTTTAGGGTCCTTTGCATTACTCGCAAGCAGTCTGGTGTTATAATCAGTTTTTAATTTGCGCAAGAGATTGTTGCAAAAGTTCCTGTACCGAGTGTATATTAAGCGTGTGAGGGGGTCGTTTGGAGCTTTTCTATATTTTAAGTGTAATCGATCTCTGTGTGTCATGCAACGAATAAGACCGGGTGTGATCCAGGGTTTGATATTAAATTTTGAATGACAGACTCGCAACCTGGTAGTATGTTTATCGACCACTTTGGTAATGTGGTTACAGAAATTGCCTACGTTTTCGTTCACATCTTTACTACGCAACTGTAGCAACCAGTCAGCATTTAGGAGTTCATGTCGGATAGCCTCAGCGTCTCGTTTCGTAACAACCCGATCCAAACGTTGCCCAGCGTTTTGTTTAACGGTAAGACCTAGTATGGCAATATCATGATCTGTTAGGTCAGTTTGGCAGACTACACCAATTACATTTCTGAGTTTATTAATAAAAATGTGGTCATGACATGCCAGCCCTCTTGTTGGGTGTGTGATTGCAGGAAACAGTCCTTGTTCTGCGGTTAGGCATAAATATTCTACAAGGTCTGGATCACATTCCGATGACAGTAAATCTATGTTTATGTCGCCTGTTAGAATTTGTGTATTTTTTTCATGTGATGTTGAATCGAGAAGACAGTGAAGGGATCGGAGGAACTTCTTTTTACAACCAGATGGTGGTCGATATATGGCATAAATTGTAATACGGTTGTCAAGATCCAGCTGTAATAAGTTTGCATCAGTAACATTTGGCTCGGAAACGCGCACACTCCACCTATCGTGAGCATAAACTACAACACCAGTATTTTGGTTGATAACTTTTGTAGTATTATACGTTGTGTATAATGGCATTTGGGGTATAATTGATGTGTCATCTAGCCAACATTCAGTCAAAATTATAACATCGAAAGTAATTTTACATCTTTTGAGAGTTACAAGAAAATTATCATAATTTTTATTAATGCTTCTGATATTGAATGTTAACACTTTAAAATTGTAATTAGACGAGATTGCGGTGCGACAGTGCTCAGGCACTTCTATGGTATGACAAGTTATTCGTAATGAGTCTATCTCTTCAGTATTAGTGTCATCAATCACTGTATGGGTAATATAGAAAATTCCAAACAAGTGTGTCATAATACAGTGTAAATATAGTAATTGCTAATGCCATACGATATGGATGTGAAATACCTAGGCCGCTGCCTTTAAATGAGGCTATTATTGTATGTAGTAGATTGCTTGCTATTTTAGACAGAATCACACTCGTACCTTGTGTATAAAAATATAATAATGTTATTGATGCATAATTTTCTAGGTTATTGTAATAGATTGATAGTATAAAGTATTTCTTATAAGTTGTGTATGTTGGTTTAGGTAAGTAAGAATGTGTTTGTTTGTGTTTTTCTAATAAGCATAAATATATAGGATTGACACTTAAAATACTAATGATAGTGACAACACAGTTACTTATTATATAAAATGTAAATTCATAGATAGTAGGAAAAACATGTTCAATGTGTCTTGATTTAATTTCCAGCAGGAGTATTAAAAACCCGAATAAGATCCTCATGTGTGCGTATTGGTAGGGCTGGCTTACCTTCACGTTGCCTGACATAGATATTACCCTGTGTACACCAGCAGAAGGTGTAGTCCATTTCTTTGGATTTGGTTCTTGCCGCTCGAAAAAGCAATCGATTTGCTTTTGTTAAGCGCTCATTGTAGTATAATCTTTGCGGTGTACCAGAGATGTCAAGGTCTGTTGTTGTTATATTTTTCCTAGATTTTGCAGCCGTCAATATCTGATCTCGTTTGGTACGACGCAACAGACGCATCACTACCGGTCTTGAAAATCTGGTATTTTGTTCAGCGTTTAGCGCAGATTTGACGCGTGGGCCAGCACGGGCAACCCAGTCGATATCCGAGTCGTTAAGTTCGACACCAACCTTGCGGGCAGCTAACAGTGCAATGTGGTATAGATTTTCATTGGCTTGCTCAGGTACACCAGCCAATTCCAGCTCATTGCGTAGGTGTAGTTGGGCTTGCCCATTTAGTTCCTGCTTCAGTTCAACTACTGTAGCTTCGAGCAGCTTTAAGTCTTTATCACGGTTTTCTAGGCAGTTAATTCTATTGCTGTTCGAGTCTACTGCTGCCACCAGTTCGGTAAGTTTTGTCTGACAATTAACCAGTGAGTCCGTGGCGTCTTCAAGTTGCTTTTTAAGAGAAGAAATTTCCTGTGTTAAGTGACGCACTTCCTCTATCAATTCTTTTACTTCAGAGTTTACACAAGCCTCAGTCTGCATGTCTGCCTTCTTCCTTGTGGTAACATTCGTGTCTGTAGAACGTATCGGCGTTAAACTATTGTCTCCTCCTTTTTTTAGCGCGGCACAGCAGTCCGGACATTTCCATGGTTTTATCTTGTCGCTTGGCAGCGTAGGTATTTTAACGCATTGTGAACAGAAGCTTTTTGCACAGGTATCCACAGTACATTTAATACAAGTGTCTTTTGTATTTTTCAGACATCCATAGCATTTCACTTTGGATTAAGCTTGTTCAGTAATAAAGTTTAAGGAGATATAAATAATTCCAGGTGTTTAGTTTTGTTAATAAAATCTCTTTGGTCAATATTAATTCCTCACAGAGGCAAATCATAGGTAGAAAACACAGCGCCGTCTACGGTTAACTAATCACCGATGGCTCGCCGTCAAGGTACCGTATGCGTCACTTAGCAGCACACACAGCAGCGCGCACGCAGTAAGCGCTCTTATGTTCACTAATTAACCGTGCGTTTTGCGTGTATTGTTCTAAAAAACGAATAGTCATTCACTCACCAGCTGATCAGTTAGATTTTAAAATTTTATTCGTAATAGGCCACTATTCATCACTTTTTCTTGATTTTAATATATGATTTACTTCACTACAGTGTTAATGGTAATATGTACTGTTTTTATCACTTAAAGGTAAGTTTTCAAAGGATATTTTGATTTTTCCGTTGAGAGAAGGTTTGTACGTGTATTAACCGTTTCACTGCCGACCAAAGATGTGGATTTTGATACCCCACTCGATAAATTTGAGTGTTTTATTTTACCAAATACATTTTGGCGTCAAAAAACCAACATGTAGCTTTTGTTAATATTTTTTGTAACGAAAGAACAATTTCATTTGAGACATTTGGAATCCCTACGATGGTTCAGAAGATATGAAGTAATAATAGTACATTACTACAGAGGCCGGAAAGAAAGGGGTTGCCGGCTGAAGACATATAGATAGATCTGAAGCAGGCAACCCCAAATTTCCCGCCGAGGTATGTATAATGCTTTTCTCAAATAACCAACAAAAAAATTGAAGATTTAAAAACTAAAACTCACGTAGGTATATATTACTATTTCGTCAATTTTACCTTGATTTTAACAGAAAACATTTACATTTATGTTTTTATCATGTTACTTCTTCAAAACAGTTATAAAGGCACCTTTCTGAACGAACCTTTAGAATTGACAGTGTCACTGTCAATTCTAAAGGTTCGTTCAGAAGCGTGTCATTGTTATTAATGTCAATTTGTTGCAACTAAATTAAATAGTAATATTTCAATGTTAATACGTATAGCTAAGATAAAAATTGATGATATGTGGATTTTTTATGTAAATAAAACTGCTCTAAGTACATAACAAGTCGTTCATTGCTTTTTTTTAATACGCATAGTGGCAGAGTGTCGGTGCCTTTACCACAAATTTATGTGAAATCGAAATTAAAAAAGAGGACTTTGCCGGCCTAGGCCTGCAAGTTTTGTATGAAATTTCATTAACGACCTCTGGTCCTAGCCGCGCCTGAAACGTCATTCTTCGCAGCCTATTATGAGGAACATAACGTCAATATTTCATTGCATGTTTGAGAAAAGAATATTTCAAACATACATACATACAAGATACGCGTGAAAAACATTCCTTCTCGGCAGTCAGGTATAAAGGTATTATTATGCGTTAGGTATTATACTTACCCTGTGAGTTATTGTTGAGTTAAGTATGTGTTGTAAATCTACAATTTACATTGTGAAGTCATTGAGATATCAGCATAATAAAATTAATCGTCCAAAATAAGTCGTTTTTAAACTTTTTTCACAAGATTCTTTTATTTTACCAAACGTTAAAAATAATCCTTTCTTTTCTTAATTTTATTAATTGTGTCAAACTTTTGTTATTGACTTTTACTTTTCTTCTTCTTGCGAAAGACCTCATTCCTTTTATAGCTACTTATTTCCATAAATCGACCGAAACCTACCCAGTAGCTACCCCACTAACTGCATTGTCTGTGGCAGGACAAAGGACGATTATTAAGACTAAGAGTTCAATAATGGCAGAAAATGTTCCCAACACCATTGTCCCATTCTTGGGCTTAGAACTGCAAGATAAAATTATATCATTGGCACAAAGGACTCAGCTCTTTTGAGCCCACACGAGTTGTGGCTTATATTAATGAAAGTCAAATTGTTCTTCACTAGCTGTTACCCGTCGCTCCGCCTGCGCTGTTGTTTGTTTTCGCAACCAAATATAAATACGTCTTACTTAAGCACCAATCTATCGAAGTACCAAATTTCATCATTTAATCTGAAAAAAATTACAAAGTTTCATATAAAATTTTCATCCCCTATTTGAACGCTATTTGATATCAATTCGCGATAAAAGGAACCTATGTCTTTTCCCAATCTCTATTCCATGTACCAAATACCAAATGTACCAATCCTGTACCAAATTTCAAGATCAAAATCGGTTCAGTGGTTCAGGTATGAAAACGTAATAGACAGAGTTACTTTCGCATTTAAAATATTAGTATAGATAGTATAGATGTCGCCGCCATCTAGCTAAATCAGCCGTCCAATTAACCGCCTAGGCAGTTAACTAAACGGTGCCATTCAATTTACGGCCTGAATGATATTCAGTCGTCTCGTTTATTACATCATTTAGTAACCTGGCTTGCTAATACTCAGGCTGCTCGTAAGATGGGGTACTACCTCGAAATAAGTATAGTAATGTCAATAGTTTGACACATTACTAATAGTCCAAGCCTCGCAATTCAAATATCTAGTAGTTAGCCCTATAAGTTTATATTTTTGATCATGAAATCAATTCAACGCCTTCTACGTTATTTTCATTATTTTACTTTACTTGCTTATTTCGTGCATAACCACGGATTGCGTAACACATTACTATCTCACTTTTAGAGCATTTTCACACTCATCCGATATCCGTTATCGGAGGTAGTCAAATGTATGAGATAATTGTTTCTCTCTTTCACATTGTCCGACCCGATATCGGTTACCGGAGCCAACACCACCTTTTTTGGTCCGATATCGGATCACAAAGAGACTAAAACAGCGACTGCAAGCAATTTCCAACCTTAATCACATTTTCTTAGTTACGTGTCTTTTCGCCTTAATTGATGACGCTGATCACGAATAAAAGAAATTCTTTTTTTTTTCATCCGTAGCATCCCTAACTAGTCTGTGCTTTCGAGCAAATGGCTGTATCGGGCCGATATTATCGGATATATGTGAAAACAGCACGAGGTGTCGGCTATCGGATATCGGATGAATGTGAAAACGCTCTTAGTTTGTATAGTTGTCGACAAACAGTGCGGCAACAATGCGAGTCCTCAAGTATGTATGACGTTATGGCATACCTGGAACCGACACCATTATAATACCTCACAATTGAAGCGTGTAGGGTTAGTTGAATTGCGTCTTGTGATAAACCATTCACTCGGAGTAATTATCTAACGTGCGGGCAATGGCCTTGGTCGTTCACAGTACTACACATACTCATGGGAATACTAGCTGTTGTCCGTGACTCTGCTCCGATGTATACATTTAAAATAGGTAGTATATCAAATTTATAAAAATGAATGTATTATGTAGCTGACTTTAAATCAAACGAGTTCACTACAAAAATGAACAGGTACCCCCAAAAAAGTACCTACCATGCTAAGCGAGTTGATAAAGAACCATATTTATCGCGACTTTTGGTCATACCTCCGAATGTACTCAAGCGATTGCAATCAAACGCACGGTAGAGTTTTCAACTCCAAGATCTACTTATCAATAAAAAAACTGCATCAAAATAGTAGTTTTTGCGGCCATCGTAAACAAACAGAGAATAATTTCTGCATATATAACGATTCTGAATTTAAAAATAAACCCAAGTCGATAACAATAACCCAATTTTTTAATATGTTTGATATACAGACACAACATTAAAACCTATAATATATGTATATTGTTATACCTATAGACAGATATGTTTCGGTTTACATTTAACTAGATCGCAATAATAGGCGAGCTTGTCGAGTTGTTCTTGGCTAACCCTACTCAAACTGGGACCCGTTTCTTGTAATCGGACAATTGATGATGATAATGATGCAAAACATTTGCGTTTCTTATTTTCAAATGGTTTGTAAACTATTATTTGAAATGTGAACAACATGTGATGGTTTTTGCAATGTTAGTTACTTAAGAGCGCAGTTAAGTTCAGGGTATTGTTAGCGTCCACTGGCCTTGAAGGGTTTGATCTAAAAATGTCATTATCAATAGCATCTCTTACTTTTAGCATCTATTTTCTTTTGAGCACCTTCACATTTTCTGCGCAGTACTAATTTATAAGCTGATTTATAACCGAAGGATAGAATTTGAAACGAGGTTATCCGACAAAGAACCAAAGTTACTGACATAGCTCGTAGAATAAGGAAGCTGAAGTGGCAATGGGCTGGCCACGTCTGTCGAAGAGCAGGCGAGTCCTAGAGCGGAGACCGCGAGAAGGCAAGCGGTAGGTAGGAAGCCCCCTAACCAGATGGACTGACGACCTGAAAAATGTGACTGTGACAGGTGAAAGGTGGAGGATCAGACAAAATTGTACGCATTGGGAGAGGCCCAAGTCCAGCAGAGGACTACAGTGGGTTGATTGATTGACTATTTTATAAATATGATGATATAAATAAATTTGGAGTGTCTGTTTGTAAATATAATACGGGTACATGCACCGAAATAACATTTTTTACAATTTTGGTCTATCTGACTGTCTGTTTGTTCCGGCTAATCTCTAAAATGGCTGGCTTTTATCGGCAGGTAGCTGATGTAATAAGGAGTAACTTAGGCTACTTTTATTAGAGAAAAATAGCGTGGACTCAACACTAAGCGATAACCGACATCAACGCGGGTGGAGCCGCGGGCAACAGCTAGTCTACATTATATCCATGCATATGCTCGGGCAGGCACACGACTATTTCCCTCCATGATTGGTAGTGATCACAGTCTGCTATCTGCTTCTATCTTAACATACTTCACGAGCTTCCTCTACCGTAATTCATGCAAGCCTACCGGGTTCGAATGCTTCTATACTTCATTTTTCTCAGTACAGTAATAATTTGTTCATTGTATGCTGGCCTACGCCTTACCTGTCCCTTACATACTTACTCATGCGTTCGACGTACCCAAATCACCTTGGCATACCTCATAATACATAATTTGTCTAGTGTTTATAGTTATGTGAAATAAAATATCCACATAGCAAAGTTGAACTAGCAACTTATAGCACCTAAATGTTTTTTGTAAGTTTTGTTTACTTTTAGCCCGAAATAAAACAAATTGCCAGTGCATAAAAATAACGGGCGCTTATATATCAGTCTGGCATTCCATGACAGTTTAAGCCGTTATGTAAATTGTTCAGGCTCTAATGATAACCTACACTTTTTGGAATTTTTCATAGAGTGGCTGTATGAATATTACAGCAAACACTCTTGGCCACTTTCTTTTATGAACTGTTTTCACCGGTGGAACTGTATTATAACTGTGTCTCTGAGAATTCACGAAAATATAATAACAACCAGCTTCTCAAAGCTAAAAGAATATTATTTAGGCATTTAATGATAATATAATTTCACCAAATCAGAACAATTTCTCTACCTAGAATTTAGATGAGTAGGAATAGAACCAACTTATAACATCAGACAGCTTCTGTGGCGTAGCAATAATGAAAGTAACCGGTACGCAGGAGGCGCAGGTTCGATCCCCGCTCAGTGAAAATATTTGTATGCATGAATACGGGTATTTGCATTGGCGTGGACTTCGTGCCTCGGAGAGCATGTTAAGCCGTCAATCCCAGTTGCCACATGAACATCTATGACGGTCATTACGAGTACTTGGAGCCCTGAAAAGTACAACAACTGGTCTAACTGCAACGAATGGAAGAATAAATGAATTTCTTTATTTATAACCAACAAAGGCTCAATATTTGCTAGTACATAGGCCGCACTAAAAGTTTCCGGAACTGGCCACTTACATAAAAAATATTTAAAAAGTAATTACAACATTTGAAAATAGAACTCTTTGGCTGTAAATGCAGTTTGTTTCATCTGACTGTCAATTGTTTTTACATTGTGGCGCCATTTTAAAAATTGTGTGTCTACATCAACATGGATTTAAGTCGGGAAAATTTTAAGTGTAATTTGACAGCTCAACAGAGCATCGCTTGGCTTCAATCTGCTTTTTGTGATGAAGCACCATGCAAGACGACTATTTATAGCTGGTTTGCAGAATTTAAGCACGGTCGTGTCAATCTCAGTGACGAATCTCGCGATGGTCGCCCGTCCACCGCTGTAAACAACAAAAACATCGATGATGTGCGCCGTATGATTAAAACAGACAGGCATGTGACCTACCATGAAATTCGCTCATCCTTAGACATGCATGAGGCATGAGTCAAATACAATCAATCCTACACAAACATTTGGGTGTGAGAAAGCTGTGCTCGCGGTGGATCCCACACAATTTGACCGAGACTCAAAAAACGGATCGCGTCACTTGGTGCAGTGCTATGCTTACCAGATTCAACGAAGGTGCGTCAAATTTGGTGTGGGACATAGCAACAGATGACGAAACATGGATTTATTGCTACGATCCCAAAACAAAGCAGCAATCAAGCGTATGGGTCTTTCAAGATGAGCCGAAACCAACCAAAGCGGCGCTCGTGAAAGTGCATCTAAGCGGATGATTGCTTCTTTTTTTAATAAATCTGGACACGTGGCTACTGTTGCTTTAGAGAATAGTCGTACCGTGAATAGTGACTGGTACACGATCATTTGTTTGCCGGAAGTTATTGACGAACTCCGTAAAAATAACCGTAAACGCCGTATCATCTTGCACCACGACAATGCTAGTTCCCACACGGCCAGACCGACAACTTACGAGCCATCCTGCATACAGTCCCGACCTGGCACCTTGTAACTTTTTTCTGTTCCCAAAAATTAAGAACCAATTACGCGGTCAACGATTTTCATCACCAGAAGAGGCTGTCGAAGAGTATGCAGAACACGTTTCTGGGGTCACCACAGAGGAGTGGCACAAAAGTTTTCAAAATTGGTTCAATCGAATGAAAACGTGCATTGACGGAAAGGAAGAATATTTTGAGAACAATAAATTCATTTTTGACCTTTAATAGTATTTTTTTTCTTATTCATTCCGGAAACTTTCAGTGCGCCCCACGTATTAATTATGTCTATGTTAGTAAAATAAAAGTTTTTTTTTTAAATTACGAAGGCCATTTCCTCACCATTTTCCCCGCCATGGCACAGCAATGGTTTACGTGGCGATTGTCTAGTCTTCAATGTTTCGATCGCCATTGGGTTGTAGAGGTCAAATGGCAGTTGCTTCATGGAAAATATCGAAACTCAGCCAAATCCACAGTAACACTGGTAAAGCGTACTTTTAACTCCGAGGTGAATGCTTCGGATGCGACTGGGATTACCGCTAAGATAAAGATGAAGAAGAAGAACAATCTTATAGAGAATAACAGTTTAACTACACAGGTTTATGTAGTTATAGATGCAGTTGACAAGGGAGATATATAGGTACCTTTTAATACATTTAATATGAAAAAGTATACACTTATCTTTTTCACCAACTGTACTACAAAAAATCGCTCAGCATCAAAGTTCATTATTTATCGATGAAGATAAGGATGAAAAGTAATAGGACTATCACGGAACATGTCACTATTGGCGTCTCGTTTGTGGGCTGGCAGTATTCCAACGAAGAAAATTTACCGTATCTATACCACTTGTCTTCATAACGTCTGTGCGCATACAGCGGGTAACATATTCATGAAATCGACAGACTTATTTTTAACGGTTCGCTGTATTTCTTTCCTAATAAATTCAACGCCTGGATTCATAGTCCAGGCAATGATACGATAAGTGACCGAGAAATTAAGTACGACTTCGACAAATCACAAAATCATTGGTTGATTTGAAAAGGTGAAACGACGTAGTGATTTTAAAATAATTGGTTAACGTATAACAGTTAGTAAGTGCGGGAGACCGGATTCCAGAAAGTCATATTTTTAAAAGATAATATATCAATTTGAAAATTGATTGAAAATTTCTTTATAAATTGTCATGTAAATGCTTTCAGATTGTGAACCATATTTTGTCATTGTATACGTTAGGTTGGTTCAATTGATTAAGTGAAGTAATTGAAACTTTACATATCAAATTATTATAAACTTGAAATAGAGCTTTATTTTTTCCCTCTCAAAGTCTTTACAAAAATTCTAACAAGAGTCTTAAGACTGAAATTTTCCTTTCTTCTACAGGCCGTCCAGCACCAACAGTGACTTGGCTAATAGACGGTAGGCCTGCACCTCAGTACATCGGGGAAAAAACCGACACTCACGTGGTAGTGAACAAGCTGGAACTACCACACGTTAAGAGAAATCACCTGAACATGACGTTTAAGTGCCGAGCCTCCAACACGAATCTCGTCAGCCCACAAGAAAAGACTGTTAGACTAGAAATGAACTGTAAGTATAACAAAATAAATGAATAAATATTTAGTACATTTATACAATATTCAGGTTTGTAACAAAATGTAAGTACATAAAATATCAGGTATCTAAGCTTATATGTTCAGAGTCACAAACCTACAATCAATTTCAACAGCAAATGCGCTTCGGCTTCGTAATATCACTTCGTGGTTAAAATTATAATAATAACTGATGACTGATTTACATGTTATATAATTCTATGTTGAAAATATTATGATTTTGTACGGAATAATTTTTTGTAATTCTGATTTAAAATATTATAAAACCAGTTAGTGCCAATGTCATTGTGAATTTATAATATCGGCAAGCAAAGTTAAAAGTATTCCTAGATTTCAAAATGTTCATATTAATGGTGGTACATTTTTACAGTAAAGCCGACGCTGGTGGAGATATTAAACAAGCCAGTAACACTATCGTCCGAGAGATACGTCACTCTGATGTGCGTATCCGAAGGCTCGAGGCCGCCAGCTCAGCTCACCTGGTACAAGGATAACAGAAAATTCAAGAGAGGAAAGGTAAGCATATTTTGTTATTTCTTTTACATACATTATTATATTTTCTGTTATTGTGAAGGGTAATAATGTTATTTTTCGATTACGTTTCAGTTTGGACTAGATTGACATAGCTGTTCAACGATTTATAGGTTTGGGATATTATATGGATAAAAGGGAAAATGATATTAATGATAACGTTATTATATCAAGTTAATGGAATCTTTAGACATTTTTTTCTTAGGATCGCCTCACGATGAATATTATGAATTGCAGTTACCTACTAATATTCTAAAACATGTTGTTATTAGACCTTTCGGTGGTCTATACCACTTACTAATGTTAAGCTACTGGTTTTGATTGAAAAAGTCTTTTTGTGTAAATAAGTACGTTTATTGATGAAAGTTAAAATTATTTTGATGTTCAATAGTACCGCGCGGTTCAAAGTATGCTACGGGTAAAGCCGGTATCTTAGATTGAGGTGTGTAACTCGTAAAAACAAATCCAATTAGGAGTGGGTTGCATACATTTTTAAAATTTTTAAACACATTTACTATCAAGTTATACAGCATATTACGCCTAATATAATCAATCAATAAATTAGCCCACTGCAGTCCACTGCTGGACGTAGGCCTCTTCCAATGTGAGCTATTTCGTACGATCCTTCGCCTTCCGCATCCAGTTCAAATATAAATCATATTCATAAAGTAGGCTAAGCCATTTATGGGCGTGTAAAGGCAGAAACATAATTCATTATATTTGCCGCGATAGAAATTAGCGTCAAACATGGCTCTAAAATGCTCCAAATGGAAAATTACAAACAAGTTTTAAACTAAAACGCCACTATCAAATAATGTCGAAAGAAAAATAGAGCATCACTACATAGTATAAAACAAAGTCGCTTTCTCTGTCCCTATATCACTTTGTATGCTTAAATCTTTAAAACTACGTAACGGATTTTGATGCGGTTTTTTTTAATAGATAGAGTGATTTAAGGGGCAGGTTTATGTGTATTATACATGTTTAATATAGTAGAGGGTGCAGCGGGTACGAAATCTGACGCCACGCTAGCGGAATAATATTGGCGGTACGAAGTTCGCCGGGTCAGCTAGTAAGAAACATAGAACATAAAAATATCTAGGGACTAGTTATGTTACATTTTATCACGCAGATATAATTTCTTCCAAAAAACTAGAAAATTCATACAAATCTTATGAATTGCTGCATTCAATGTCGCGTACCTATCTCGCTTCTCTTTTTAGCAGATTTTATATTAGTAGTGCGAAAAGTAAGAATGTCACACTGCAACCCGGCCTTAAGTAATGGAAGCAGGTATATCGTTAATTTAAGAAACGTTCTCTCTTCTTAGATAATAGAAGCAATGAACGAAACATGGGTGAGCAGTCAGATGCAGTTCATACCCCTTCCTGAAGACGATGGGGTTCAACTCAAGTGCCAAGCAGATAATTCCGCGCTGCCTGGACAGAGCTTAGAAGATTCGTTCAAGCTGGATGTAGTTTGTAAGTACTATAATTTTTGAAACTATTAGAACTAGTATTTCTGTGAAGAGTAGAACTCGCGACCATCCCACATTGCCGAATTTTCTGGTTAAAACCCGTATCTGATAAAAAAAGACTTGGATTTTCTCAATTTAACCAGCCCTTGTAGTTTCACCGAAAAATAATAATGATCCGTTCTTAAAAATGCTTCAGCATACTTTCCCCTTTTTACCGCATCTGTTTTTATAACGAAGTTCACCTATACGAGGTTCAATTTTTTTTTACAACAATAGTCGAGAATTCTTGATGTTTCAGCCAAAAGTCATCAAGATCCGTTCATAAATAAGGCGACAGAGACTTCTCCCTTTTCTCCCTTAAAATTGGTAAAGAATTGTAAGTCTTCGTGGTGCAGCAAAGATTATTTCTATTTGCATTACAAACAGATTCATGAATGTTCAGAATGTTTAGAATTAGCCTCTCCTTTTGTCGAGGGGCCTTAGTCTACAGTTTCTACGCTGGCCAGACGTATTGGTACAAGGTGTTGTTTCGAGATTTTCTTCTCTCGCAGTGATATCGTCTGCATTTTTAACATGGATTGCTTCTTACGACAGCCATCAGATAATGTATTCTTCCTCCATCATCACACGGATATTTTTTAAATGTAACTATGTACAATCTTCATTCTAGAATCCATGACAAACTACGCAAGCTATACTTAATTGAATTTGGATAGCGTTCTAGTATAAATTGAATAAAGAAGAGAATTCAGCTAGTATGTACAAAATATTTACCACACAAGGTCATATTCTGAGATGAGAACGAGCCTTAATAATTGTTTGCACAAATCAACTGCTCTGCCTGTATGCTTACGATGACAAAATTAGCGTAACTTCTTAATTCGTTAAGACTTCTCTTAACGAGTAATACTGCAAGTAAGCAATAAAGGAGCTCTGTGTAACCAGTTTGCACATTTCCAACATCGTTTGTTTTAATTATTATTGCTATTTCACTCTTTCAGCAAACTGCGTATGACACACTATTGTCTAATCTCCACTTGAGCTGTTCTTACCTTTGATATAATCTCATTTTATGACGACTAACCTTACTTACAAAACCATGGGTGTTTGGTACTCAATCGTGCTACACCGGCTGAATGGATCTAGATGAATTTTGGCTGATTTTTGATGAGTTATAATCTAGAATAGTATTTTAATTTTTTTTAAATTTTTTATCTCGGGAAAAGCTTTTCCTGAAAATATATTTTACCTTTCGTATTACAAATAATTTACATATATATGTATTCCCGTACGTACCGTATTTGTATGCAAAATTTCAGCCAAATCTATCCAACCCACTTTTTCGAGATTTTGTTTCATACAAATAACAAACTCGCTTTCGTATGTCTAATAATAGTTTAATTAGTTAGAATTGTCCAAACTTTACTAATAAGCCTTTCGGGTAATGTGTCGAACCTAACCCTTAACTTTGAGCGCGGACGATTGATTGGTATTTGAATCAATGAGTGACACACATGTTAACATTGTTTTCATGGATATAGTCAGGTAGACGTTCAAATTCCCTTTTCTCCGTCCTTTCTAATATACAAAATCGATATAACTAAAACCGCATAGTTTCGAATGGGCCGGGGTGCAGAGCATTTCATTCTCACACAGGCTGACGACATTAAAATAAATATAGGGATCGTGGGGTCCAAGTGTCCACCTATTATTTAAAAAAAATTTCAAAAATTTAATAGACGCTTTCCGTGAAAAGAGGACTGATTTATTCCTTGCGCAAGGGATTTGCATTGCCATTTGAGCCAGAAGGCTGGTGGCATTGCCACGTTTGCAATGCCACCAGCCTTCTAGCCACCTTCCCAGTTGACGTCGACGGGGAGGAATTCGTTGAATTTTTACTTAGAGAATTCTAATGAACATTATGTAAATAAATAAAGCGTAAAATAATAAGTCACATAATAAATGTTTATTAATTCCAAAAAAAATTGTTTAGCCTCTATAACATTTTAAAAATCAGATACTTGATTGCGATTCTGCCCATTTGAATAATAACGTCGTTTGGTGCACATTTTGCTTAACCACAAAATAAAAATGAAAACTGTTTATTTCCGTGATTATTTTT
Organism: Eilema caniola; assembly: GCA_949126895.1. Classification (NCBI taxonomy): domain Eukaryota; kingdom Metazoa; phylum Arthropoda; class Insecta; order Lepidoptera; family Erebidae; genus Eilema; species Eilema caniola. The sequence goes on along the minus strand of OX421481.1, from coordinate 10,216,590 downwards.
TTAACGATATGCGAAAATTTTAAACTTTCTCTTTCTATGATATACAATAATGTTAAGGGAAGTAATGCGATCATCTTATGGGTGTTTAAAAATATAAAGGTAATTGAAGGTACACATACCTTTTAATTATCTGTCATTTCGACCAGGTTATACCGGCCGTGGTCACTGGCTGACCCAGTCATTTCAGGGAAATTCAATTACGATAATTCCCGTTACAATTATTGTATACCTATACGAAAGTTATTGATAAACGTAATTTATACTTTCCAAAATAACCTTAAGATGCCAGTTTTGTAAACATTTGTGCTCACGTTAATAGGGTGTTATTAAGTAAACACTGAGTCAGACGAAATTACGAATTACGAGAGCCCCGTTGTTCTCGGAATACGGTATATCTACACGTTGCTACTTTCTTAATTAAAATACATATAATTGAAACATGCGTTACATCCTCTCAGTCACAAACGTTTATACTTAAATATAATTGGAGATAAGGAGCTTTATGTCATTCCGTGTTATTAAAAAATCAATCGTAATAATCTTAGATTTTCATTTTTTATCGCATTCTGAATATGTGTTTAGTAAAAAGATCTATTGGGGTATTTTATGCATCGTAAAATTACTATTTCGACACTGCAGAGTATTATTATTCTTCTTAGTTACGTGCTTCTATACTGATTGGTTATATTAAGAGAATTTAAACATCTAACAAACTAGAAAGAGTCCTGTATTTTGTTTCACCAGCACACCAGAACCACGACACAGCATCAAAAAAGTCCAAGTACTGCACAATAGTAGCAAAAACAATAGTACTATCGATGGTACGGCAATACTATTTAAATCATAATAATCTAGATTCTAGTGCAGCAGTAAATTACTATTCAATTATTGGTAATGTCGAAGTTAGTTTGTAGTTACATAGGTTTGAGTGAATGGATGTATGTGCCTAGCTCTGAAGCTCGAGATCGATCTCCTCCCACTCTTTCCTTTGATTTGGCTCATGTTAACTTCGACTTCGTGAGAGACTTCTTCCGTTAATCAGCAAGTAAAGCTAGGCTAAGGTTGGCTTAAGAGCCGAAATTCTTATAGTGCTTGGCCAGGCTAAAAGCGGTGGCGGCGGTGGGCGCGGTTGTGTACACGGGCGCGAGCGCGGGCGCGGGAACAGTTGGGTGTCCATATCGACGGGCGACAAGCGGCTAGCGGTTAGGCCTACATCAGGTGTTTTAAACTATGGGTGAGGTATTTGGTGTTAATGCTGATATCGAACACGCGACGTGATCCCGGACGCGACTCGCAACTCCTCATTAATAACTAGAAATAATTAGTATACTAATAGCGGTCATCTCGAACACAATTGCATCGGTGTCAATTCCATCGCAACCGAGGGCACTCAACAATCCCATTGACATTAATAATTTAATTCAATATTCAACATCGACACTCACAGCCAAACATACCAATTTTTACTTACAATTTTCAGTTTTCAATTCCCGAATCCTAAAATCTTTCGTCGTATCGATTGAGATTGAAAAAATTGAATTGGTTCAGGTGGCAATCGAACCTGCGATCTTTGCCTTACAGGTGCAATACCGATCCGAATACTGATTCAATTTTTCCAATCTTAATCGATTTGAATAGTTAGCATATTAAATGCTTTAAAATTTCAATTGACTTTCATCGTACCTCGAATATTTGGTATTATTATTTGATAGTCCAATTTTGAGATGGGAGGTGTTGAATACTAAAAATGAATGAAATAAAAACTATGCTGATTTTTTTATTTCCTATGAGATCTCCCCTATAAAAAATTTTGCACTTAAAAACAATCCAGTACTTATCTACCGTCATTTCACGACAAGAATGTTGTGGTAACGCGTATACGCTAGGTCTTGATATTCAGAATTATTATGTTACATTTTGTTTGATCGCAGATCGCAGTTTGGTTGAAGACTCGACCAAAAATTAAAACTGACATCAAAAAATAGAATATCAAAAAATAGTAGTATAGATTTGTATACCAACCGAAAACTGCGACGAGACCGAACTGATTGATTACCCCCTGCCCGCCCGTATATTATGACAGTCGCCGCATAAGCTCGGTAACTCGCTCAAAGCAGTCGCGCTAGGCTCCCGCCTAAGTCACTTCGGTGTGGCCGCAACGAGCGTTTTCATACATTTAATATATCCGTACTCGCGTCCGCGCCCGCCGCCTCTTTTGGTATAGCCAAGCAACTGCCGTTCCATACACGAGGCGGTGATGTAATTACATTTATACATTTCAGTAGATCGAACGTCCCAAGAATTTCGAATCTCCTAGATCTAAAATTCATTTTAAGAGTTCCACATCGTAACATCTCAGATAAAGACGGTATATAATTAATAACCCGTGTCTCATTATCACTGCAATAGAAAATACTGAAGTGCTTTTCGCGCAGACGTCGTAGAAAGACATAATTATAATAATACAGCGTATTAAGAGGGGAAAATCACTTAACTGAGTGACGCACGCAGTCGAGAAGCCCTCATAATGGTTTAAGATATTCCGTATAATGTATAGATTTTTCATTTTTTGTGTACCGTATAACTTTGTGTATACTCAAAAAGCTACTTAATGACTCGTGTACAATTTAAACATCAATGTGTTAAGCCATTTTGTTCTGAACTTATTATATTCTGTATTAATACAAAAATCTTGCTGTCTTCATTATGTGAAATTAGTCTGTAGTCTTCATTATCAATCTCGTTTGGTTACGTAATAACAATTATAATCTAACTTTTACCTCTCTTTTAACTCTCGCATAACGTGATATAAAATAAAGATAACGAGAATTAACGCGATCACGGTATAGGAACTTAGATACCTTTGATTGCCTGACATTTCGATCAGGTTACACTCAGTGAGCCTGTGACCACGGCCAGTGTAAGTTGATCGAAACGTCAGGCTATCAAATTTATGTAAGTACCTATACCATGATCGCGTTAATTCTTGCTATCATTATTAGCTATTTTAATATTAACGAGTAGGGGGCCACCAAGATCTAGGAGGTCCAAACCGTCGTCATTTACTATCCAGTGATCTGTAACGGACGAAGCTCTAGAGCAGACAGATAATAGATATATATTCTAGTGCAACAGTATTATATTATTCAATTGTTGGTAATGTTTAAACTGTAAAGAATTTATTTGTACTTACCAAAAGGCTGTTACTTTAATATTACAAACAGACTTTTCAATTTTTTTATTCGTATTAATATATTTGAATTGTGAACACTAAAACATACATACATACATACATATAATCACGCCTTTATCCCCGGAGGGTTAGGCAAAGGTGAATTACCACCCACATTTCACCAATCTGTATTCGGTCCCACGTAATAGGGGGTGAGCCTATTGCCGTATTCCGGGCACTATTGTTGACTCAAGCCATGCATCTGAGGCTGAGTCTGGGCTGTACATATCTGTCTGATGTTAAAGGTAATCAGCCCTATCACTTAGTCGCCTTGTACGACACCACATGGGAAGAGAAGGGGTGGCCCAACTTCTACTCTGCCGGGAATCACGCGGCTATACGTATATATACACTACCTAAATAAAGTACGTAGTAATTTTTATTACATTATATTATATAACATTATATTATTTAACAGTATGTTAAATAACATTATATTTATATAGCTTTAGTAAATTATCTTTTACGTATTAAGCTTATCTAGGCTCCTAAAGTCAGCATCAGAACGATTTTTAACAACAAAATGATCTTAATGCTTTGATTTACACCTGTCCTGGTGATTCGTTGTTGTCATATTTGGTACCCACCTTTAGTTAATAATATAATTTAAATCTATTAAACGGTTTGACTTGCCCTTAATACCTTGGCATTAAGTTTATTTTGAGACCTTATAATCAAGGTCGTCTGATGTTAACTGTAGTTATCCAATGTGTCGTTTACTGTCACCTCTAGTAACTCAACAAAGCCCGCAGCGACGGCTTTTCTTTGCCTCTCCACTACAAAACTTTTAGTACAGCCTGAGTTATCCGGGACGACTAACTTGTTCTCAACTAATTCCGTCTAATTTAGTCTGCGGCTGGCACGGACTTGCAGACGCGTGGCTTACACCGGCTACGACTCCGGAGTGACACCTTCCTGTCTGAAGGATTAATTCGCCTTTGTTGACCGTCCAGTGTCCACTGTTTGACATGCTACGTTAAGCTACTATATCAACGGACAAAACTGCTATATAAGTTCCAGTGTTCAGGAAGGTTTGTCGTAGGATACAAAACAGGGTTTGAGGAAGATATTTTGAATTTGTGTGGTAACATAAATGGACGGGTTATTAATGAAGGCAAATCGATAGAAATAATAAAATAGATAATTTAGAGAATAATACAATAGAACATTCTATCTTGATCGAAGTATGTATATGAGAGTATGTAGGTATAAGAGAGTATAGATTGTATGATGAGCTCTAAAGCGCAGAGAAACATGCATTGAATATGCAAAAAAAAGATACAAATATTTGCGCTGAACGCATAGAGTTGGTTGAATGACCAATACTAGCATTTTTGTAATTGGCGGGTCGATCGGATTGGTGCTAGGATCACAATGATGAATACAAAAGGGCAATGTTATAAAACAATTAAAAATCTAATAAAAACCTAAATACATTTAAACAATTTAGTTATTCAGTCAACTCATTTAACCGGGCTTGTCATTCCCAAACAAACAACCTATAACAATATTAAAAGCTTATATGCGCCAACATGAGAAACTTCGTAAAATGTAATTAAAACCTTGTTAGCGCGGCCAAGCTCACACAACATCAACACTTAACATCCGCCGAGGACTCACCAAAAACTAATTCGGAGTATTAGGTCTAGTGGCCCGCCCCGCCCTCTGTACCGTCGATCACAAAACGTTTTAGGGATTATGAGGTTTAGACATATAACATGCACATGGAAAATACTTCTAATCAGGCACTGTACTTTCGAGTACACTAAGAATTTTGTCGTGCTAATTTTGAAGTATTTTATTGATTCTTCGATTCTTGGAGAAACGCTTAACTTCAACTTAAACTCGTATCTAACAGCTTATGAAAAGTAACTGCATTCATTTTCTTTCTGTGGCAATTGTTAATTAGTTTTTGTGGAAACTGAATTTCTGCTGCATAATAGCGTATTTCAGCTTCAAATGTTCGTGCTTGTAGTGTAATAATGAAATTCACATTTCACGATCGCAATCGAGCCACTCAATCACAACACTAATTCCTTAACGGGCCGGTCATTTTTGAAACACACCGGAAACGCACTGACTCTATTACGACAGAGGAAATTAATTTCCAAATATAAATAAATTCTATTTACTTCTGCTCGGCGAACCGTAACGCATTTAGAGTAGGGAGAATTTCGCCGCTCACGGCGTGAATCGTTTTGGCAACAATTTAAACGGAGAAATCGTAAATGTTTATTTGGAGAACGGGCGTTTCCTCCGGCCGCGGGGCGACGTCGTTATAGGTCTTTAATGGCCAATAAAGTGTCAACGCCCGCTGCTCGCCGCGGATAAGTGTTCACCTGAAGCAAAAATGCCTTCCCATTGTGAACGAAAGTATAATATAAATTTCTGACCTTTGTCTCCTACAGCGTGTTAAATAAAAATTATATTTTATAGCGAATATGAATTTGGTATGTTTAGGCATCACAAATTTGGTCAGAAAATATTCTGCTTTGCAAACTTTTGTAAACCGCATAAACAATTGAAACTTTTGATAGGTGGAACTTGCGACAGTGATATTCTAAAAAAGTGATCTTACGGTTAATATACGGATTTGTGAAAGATGTAGTCTACTTAGAGCACCCAGCCGAATGGTATCTAGCCTAGTCTCTGATCAAGATGAGTCGTCGGATAGTTCTCCTCAAAAGGACAATTTCTTTTTCGTGCGGTTAGTGACCAACCTCTCGCAGAGTTGTTCAGGTCGCCCATAGAGGCCTCCGTCTTGACCTACCGTCTGACAGATGGGACCCACTTTTAACGCCCTCCGAAGCACGGAAGCGTTCAGATGTGACCCCACTAAACGGTAACCCATCCCAATTCCTGGGGCTCACCATCGACCACAAGCTCACCTTTAACACCCACGTCACAAACGTATGCAGGAAGGCGATCGGGATTTACCACAAGCTGGCGCGGATGGCCCGGATCAGTTGGGGATTGCATCCCGAGGTGATCCGGACCATTTACAACGCCGCTGTGGAGCCGACGGTGTTATATGCCGCCAGTAGCTGGTGTCCTGCGGTGGAGAAACTAGGTGTTCAGAAGCAGCTGAATATGGTGCAGCGCGGTTTCGCGCAAAAGCTTTGTAAAAGCCACCGCACGGTCTCTCTACACTCGGGGTTAATCTTGGCTGGGATGCTCCCTCTAGACCTCAGAGTTCGTGAGGTGGCCTCGTTATACGAGGCCAAGAGAGGAGTGCCCCAGTCATGGTTGAGAGATAGGGAGATCGAGCAGATGACTTCAGCTATTGAGGCTCCTCACCCCGCGGAGCATATGAACCTGGAGTTCGTAAGTCTGGTAGACGAGGAACACTTTCAACGCGTCAAACCGCAGACGCAGGTACAAATCTACACGGACGGGAGCAAGATTGAGGGTCGTGTCGGCGCTGCGTTATCCATATGGGATAACGGGGCCGAAACAAAGGCCCTCAAACTTGCTCTCTCCCCGTACTGCACCGTCTACCAAGCAGAGCTCCTGGCCATATGCAAAGCGGCCAGTGAGGCCCTCAACCGCGGCGCGGCCACATTCGGCGTTTTTAGCGACAGCAGAGCCGCACTCATGACGGTTACCAACCGTCACGCCCTCCACCCCCTGGCAGTTGAGGCCAGAGCTACAATCAAGCGGAGATTGACCCAGGGTAAGGAAATATCCTTGTTCTGGGTAAAGGCCCACGCCGGGTTGGAGGGCAACAAGCGAGCCGACCAGCACGCCAAAGAGGCGGCTCTGCGGTCGAAAATTGCGCCGCATTACAGTCTGTGCCCCGTCTCTTTCGTGAAGCCGGGTCTGCGTCAGACCTCTCTTCACGAATGGAACGAAAGGTACAGACTGGGCCACACGGCTTCTGTCACCAAGCTTTTCTTCCCTTGCGCTCTGGAGGCATATAGCATCGTCCTCAAGCTGGAGCTTTCCGGCATCACCACCCAGCTCCTAACGGGGCATGGTGGGTTCGCCGAATACTTGACTCGTTTCAAGTGTAGGGAGGACCCATCATGCGCCTGCGGACTGGGGGTGGACGAGACGGTCGTCCACTTATTGGTGGACTGTCCCATACACCAAAGGGCACGGTATGACTTGGAGCAGAAAATAAATTTGGCCATTACCATTTAAAATTTACCCACACTGATGACTAAAAATTATGTAATACATTTCCTCGATTACTGGGACAAAATTGTGAAAATATTTAATAAAAGAAATAGAAATTAAATATCTCTCGCATTTATTATCAGAATAAAATGGATGAAGATAACATGATTGATTAGGGAAATATGTATTGTATTAGAATAATTTAGAATTAGGAACCTATGTAAAGAAACTTTAGAGTAATAAAACTTAGCACCAAATAACTTCCTCCCCCCTTATCCCATGGTATGAAAGGAACAGAATGAATGTGCGAGAAGAATATATGCGAGAACTAGAATGACAAAGAGGCCAGAATGAAAGCGTGATAGCAAATAGTTTAGATAGAAGCAGTAAGAATGAACCCTGCGCGGGTTTTTTTGGAAAATCTAGAGTAGATAGTCTAAGAAGAAAAAACAGAAAGCATAGAATAGGCTTCCACGAAGTGCCCCAGCACGCAGTGGAAGGTGCTACAAAAAAAACCCATCCCAATGGTAACCTTCGCCTAGGTAACTTAACCCAGTGATCGCTTACTGACCAGTGAGCGCACTTGATCAGGAACATATCTAGATATATCTATTGCTTCATCACACACCTGTATTGGTCGTGAATCCCTTAATCGATTTCAGATATAATAAGCAGTTTCTCAGCAACCCGCAATTTAGAACAACGCCCGGTAATATCACCTTGGGAAATATGAATGTTATATAACTTCCCATAACCCTTTATGAAGATATATACATAAACCTGGTTTTTATGAGACCTTTTCTTGTTTATGAATTAGACAATATAATTGTAGGTTAATTAAGTACATTGAAATAAAACTATTTTAACGGATTCTATTGTAATTTATATGGTATGGCTGCTGAAAAAGTAGCCAAATGTTGGGTAAATTATAATAAAATAATACCAAATATATCGCAATAGAATCCTTTTCAATTTTAATGGTTTTATGTCTATGAGTGATATTATTCGAACAATATCACCTAAATGAAAACTTTTCGAAAAAGTTTTTTTAATTCGTTGAATAGCCCAAATAAACACAACAATTTCCTATAATACGTAGTTTATTTATCTAAATTAAGCATCGACCTATTTAGTTAGGAAACTTGTTTCAAAGTCAAGAAGTAAAACAGTTTCTAATCAAAATTGGGCTAGACGTGACTGTTTTTTAATTGAGCATTTACTCACGAATTCACTCTAGTGAAGAAAATTAAGAGGGCGTCTGGACTAACTCGTATTCTAGATTAATATTTTGATAGTGGCAATATGATTTTAGTACTACTACAGTATCACTACGTTACCTTTTACAAATTTTAGATTTTATAATTTACTGACTTGGTTAACTTAAATTTATCCCTCATATAGTATGAGGGATATAACCATATAACCAAGCCAATAAATCACAAAAATTAAAATTTGTTTCGAAGTTAAGTTAAGAAAATTACAAAATAGATGTATGAGTCGTATACCTATCTTTTAATTTTAGTTTTTTAATATACCTTCGAGTGAAATTGCATTGTCTTGTCCTGTTGAAAATATAAGTTTAGATTTGATTAGTCATAGAGCGATCTACAGATCGCACAGTGCGAGGGATATGTCACAAGACAACCTCACCTTCGGCCTAGCACATCGACCCACAGACGGCGTGCGGTTTAGTCGGTTCGAGTCCGACATAACTTCCCCCTTCGGCTCCGAAAGGGGGGGGGGGGGATATCCGTGGGGATTTCCCGCACGTAAACAAAACCCCTAGCACGCAAAACTATCGTAACGTATTGAGAGAACGGAGCATTGCGATTGGCCGGCTTCACACACACGCAGGTTCACAGAAGGCAGGCGGCCAATCACAATGCTCAACTCTCTCAATATGTTTGCGATACGATTACGATAGTTTTTCGTGCTAAGGGTACTGAACTTATGATTAATAAAAGTGACGAATGTTTTTTTTTTTCAGTTCGATTACCAAACATTGTGGCAAGCGAGTTTTCAAAAAAGGTTCAATGCAGATACTTTTCAAAAATAATAGGATTGTATCTTTTGAATAAAAATTGCTTTCAGTAGTACTTATCCTTCGGATGAAAAAATAAACCCTGTATGTATATCTCAGAAATTTATCGTGCCTTGGTGTAGAAATGCTGACCCTGTATAACAGTGTCTCATACATTTATCGTGACTTGGTGTAGAAATGTTAACAGCATAAAGTTGATTAATTACCGCTGTCAAGCTCATTTGAACGGGCATTGAACTGGCCCAAAATTATATTAATAGGTAGTTATTACAATTTTGAAGCAATTAACGCCAACTTTTCTTATAAAAAAAACTGAAAAGTCAATATACTGGGCGGCCCAGCTCCCAACGACGGCTCAACTCAGCCAGTCCCTTTTTAGGGGAGTACTGAGCTGGCTGGACCTACCCTTGATAGTATAAATTCTTGTCAGGAGTCATTCACCACCCTGGTTAATTTCCTTGCTAGAAGTGGCCCTTTGCTATTTAAATTTTCTATTTGTATTTTTTGTAATGAAAAGATCTCGATTAATATATTCTTTGTTATTTCTTCTTTCTGTAGTCCCGGGTCCTTTAAGCGGAATGATACTTTCAAGCTGAGGCCAGCATCGTAGCAATATTGATACATGTAATGATAACATTCATACCTAAAACTGGACCTTTAGATTACTATCAGGCAGATGATGTCACACATATTTGACGTGACTATTTTAAAATCTACCCTTCTAAAAATATAACTGGCTCTCGAAAACACGTCGCTTTATTTACATATTTTTGTTGCAGATCCGCCCGTGGTCTCACTGTCTTTGGGCAGTACTCTTAACCCTCACGATATTAAGGAGGGTGATGATGTGTACTTCGAGTGTTCAGTTCGAGCGAATCCAAGAGAACATAGGATATCGTGGTATCATAATGTAAGTATTAGATTTACAACCAACAACAATGACGAATTTATTACCCCTAACCCCACCAGTTAAGCTAAATTGCTTGTGTTGAGAATGGGTTCACATCGGTGGTGTTATATCCAGGATTCTAACCGGGATCGTTCGATCGTAAGGTTGACGCACCACTAACCACTAATCCATCGTTAGTAAAGTTCCAACAGACAATAAATATCACAGAGACGAATAAGATTATCGTGGAGTACATACACTTGATCAATTGTCGGCTATAGTTGAATTTGGCTGTTCATTATTGGACGCAAAATAGATTATCTCATCGCCTCGTCGATATTGATGAAATGTTACGTTCGAGACAGATTGTGAATATTGTGATTAAAGATATACTAAGGTAGTCAAGATACTATTAAATTACTAGTAGGCTTTGTTCATCATTATAATCTTGTCCTGATAAATACTGAGTTTGGAAGCACCGCAGTGTACATAGTCCGAACGCACGGACTGGAACGTTTGAAAACTACGCAAACTGACTTGCTCAGTACTGTTACGCAAAGCTTCCACTTATTACTTCACTATGCACGCAAAGGCACTTTTTCATATAATCAATCTTTTTGCACCACCGTCGTCATCGCGCTGGGCTCTTAGTCTGTCTCATACCTATGCCTCTTGACTTCCATGGCTGAAGTTATTTTGAGAATTATTTTAAGACTTCAAGTCTCTGCATTAATAAAGCTTTGGAGTATTTTATGGAATTTTACTACCTGCCGCCAACGTATGTGTACATACCGTTTAGCAGAAACCATTGCACATACTAAAGTAAATATAAAAATTCATTAATATATTTTTTTAAACATTCTACTTTACAAAACATGCCAAGCGGTGATTTCATGTTACTCTTCTACATCCTTAAGCACTTTACAAACATCTCATTACACATTAACGAATAAATTCAGATTTCTTTAGTTTATTTATTTTTGTTCATACTTAGAACAATCTAAAGCTTACATAACCACTGCTATTTACGTATATACCAAAGTGTGAGACACGCAACTGAACAAAAAATATACATTAAAACACAGAACTTTGATTACAAATACATTGAAACAAAATGTCCACCGTCACCGTACAATCTAAATTACATTTGAATAACGGTGGCCCAATCACACTGTAGTTCGTGACCTTTATAGGAAATAGAATAAGGTTCTGTACACAGTGTGTTAGAGGGTTTTTAGGGTCTCACCAAGATTTTGAGGGCCTAAGCCAACCTTACTTAAGCAGTATACATACTGACTGACAGGCGACGTACGACGACTCTGGCGCAGGTTTCCCCCTTGCGGTTCGGTGGCCACTCTAAGAAGAGCCGTAAAAGCTAAACCAAGTGTATGGACAGGGTAAGCCAACTCCGGGCTCTGAAGTGCAAGTTATGGAATCAACCGCGAACACACAACATTATGATGATTATCGATATAAATCATATCCTTACTTTTTATGCATAAAACGACAATATGAGATGCTATCATAAAATTAATTAGAGCACTTTCAACATTCTGTAAGGTGATATTACTAAGCAGAAAGTAAAAAACATAAATTAGAGGCTTACCAAATTGTTCTTTGTAATGGTTACAATACTTAGAAACTTAATGAATAACAACCCTTAAATGAAAATCGACCAACGTCACAACACGACTAATATTTCAAACAAAACAAGTAAATTATAGGTACAGTATATGTTCGTGATATATTTTATTACGTAAATTACTGTGTAGTCATTCAAGACTTTTATAAAAATATATTTAGCAGTGTTGTATAGTTATTCATGTGGTATATGTATTGAAAAAAAAAACCAGAATATTTTTCACGGACCACGGCATCGTAATATTTTTTTCTGAAACTAAACATTAGCTGTTTACCATAGAAAATAATATGGTAATCGGCCCAACCATTTTGAAGATTTCCCGTGTCAAATAGACAGCCAGCAAAAAAATGGCTATACATACAATAAGTAAATACCTATTGATCAAAAAGCTGCAAACATCAATTTTATTTAATTGCGTAGAAAATAACAGAAGCTTTTGATTGTGTTATTGATACACAGTACATTAGATATTAAAATAATATCTAATACACTAAACTCAATGTTTAAAATGACAAATTTCCAGTGTAACATAACGGAATACTTAAATAGCAGTGTTCATAGTTAACAATTTATTTTCACAGCTAAATACTATTTGTGTTTACTAAAACCGTTTGTCACGACAACACCACTGACTATTGAAGTATATCCTAACTAATGAAACACTGTATTTAATAGACTTCTATCACGATATTTACATAGATTCTTTTTTAATTAGAGTGGTAGACAACCTTTGTCTCAAGTTAAAGTTGGAAGACTCATCGATTAAGATAGAATTTAGTTCGAGCTGTAGTTAATTCCGTTTCGTTTTATACTTGTCATGAGTACGTGAACCCACACATGTATACACATATTCACACCTGTTAATCCCCGATGGGGTAGGCAGAGGTGTATTAACACCCACATTTCACCAACTATGATTTTTATTTCTATGGTAGTTATAGATACACAATTACTAAAAAGTTGATAATCCTCCCATTTACAAACACCGTGATTGGCTGTTTAGGAGTTTTCAAGGTAAATTAAAAAAAATACTTTAGTCCCTAGATAGAGTTTAATAAGGAAGTTTAGTCCCGATATGCAGAGACTAAAGTAACATTTTAAGAGCATGAGATGTGAAAAAAATTGTACTTAGGCCAATAAATATGATAGTAGATTCCTCTTTATTACAGTAAAAGTTTGCAATTCAAGACCAAAAATGATACTTCAGCGTCTAATTATGATACATGGGAAACAATTTTTACTAAGATGTAAAAAGAAAGCTGACGGCCTTTTGTTCCATATCATAAATAATATTTTTGATTGTACCTAAGTATGATTTGTCTTGCTCCCCATATGAGACAGATCATTTGATTGCAGTATTTTAAATACAGTTAAATCAAAGCCTTATTTTTTTTTTCATACTTAATATTTTAGGTTTGATTAAAAATAACTGCCATCTGTCGTGTAACATATAATATTCATCATGTCACTTAATGAAAAGACTTTTGTAAAAGTCAGGGTAAATTAAGAAATAAAATGCTTTATGGCCTTAATATTATGTAGTTTCATTGTATGTATTAAACAATTGCTCGAAGAGGCAAGAAATACTCCTACCCCTTGAACCCACATGGAATATCAACCATCAAGATATTTATTTAAATAAATATCATTAATGATACTGAAACACCCACATTTTACTTGAGACTTGAGTTAATGAGCATATCTAGAAAACTGACTACTTTAGAAGATGGTTAAGTACTCTTGATTTAAATTAAATGAATACTAAAGGAAAATATATTATGTTTGAGCAAGGACTTCTGCGTGATGCGACAGGCAGTATCCTAGTTCTATATTTCGACCAGTTGTCGGATTTTTTGGATCTGTAGTTGATAGGACACGACGGTATTTCCGTCCAATTGAGCAGTCCGACTGGGGAAGTAAATTCGCCCTACAGAATACCGCGGTCATAATAACCTTGTGTTGTGTTCCCAGCGGTAAGTAGGGTAGCCAGGGCTCACTGGAGAGTTCTGTGCTGTCAATGGGTAGATGAAAGGCTTGTCCTGCTTTATCTTCTACACCAACGGCACAGAAACTGTCTATTCTAACGGAGTCAGCAGTGCAAGTGTGACGTCCCTGGTGTTGCACACGTCCATAGGCCACGGTAACCACTTTCCATCAGGTGGGCAGTGTGCTTGTCTGCCGCCTAAGTGCCGTACACTGACGGCACAGGAACTCTCTGTGCTTACTGGGTCGGCAGAACGAATATAAGTCCCCTGTTGTTGCACACGTCCGTAGGCTACAGTAACCACTTTCCATCAGGTGGGCCGTGTGCTTGTCTGCCGCTTAAGTGGTATAAAAAAAGCTAATCGGTTACCACATAACCCCGAGTCAATGGAACTTTAACTTTAACTATTCTCTCAGTAAGCAAGGTAAAATATGTAATTTACCCTGCTCGGGAATATCTTCTTTTGCTATTGTTCTAACCTTAAAATGAGCTTTTATTTTTCATTGTTTAGGACAAACCGGTCCTCCACAACGTGGTGTCTGGCATCATTGTGAGTACCAAATCATTAGTGCTGCAGAAGGTGACAAGGGACCATGGCGGTGATTACTCCTGTCGAGCGACCAACGCCCTTGGTGAAACAGCCAGCCAATCTACGCAACTAAGTATACAATGCAAGTATTTCTCGAGTTTTAAATTTATGCATTACATACATACGTACTTAATTATAGTCACGCAAATTAACATCCACATTTCGCCAACTGGTTTCCAGTGGGCACTTTTTACCTATCAACCATCAACGACACCCACGACACCCACGCATTTGTTATATTACAATAAAATATCACAGGTGTAAAAGACGATATATATCCATGTACTTAATATGCACATTAATCATTACATCACTGTATTAGACCCGGTTTAATCTAAGTCTTATATTATGTAGACCGGGGTCGACTCTCCTGTTATTTCTCTGGAATGGGCTTACATGGCTGTAACCGGACCGACTACAATCTGAACATTGTCCGTTAATAAACAGATAGGTATATTGAGGAAAATCCCATTCACCTTGGACCATAGTTGCAAGTTATATCTGACCTCAAAATTCATCATGTATAAATATTATTTCATAGTTTTAATTAACAATTTTAAGTCTCACAAATTTGTATCAATAAAATTTTGCAAGGTATGAGTTTAATCACTGAAAAATAAAACGTAATCAAATCTGTATGACTTATTTATGTAATCGATTTAAACAGCTGTTGAATGAATTCAATTATAAATAATGATTAAGAAAAAGAGCCCACCATTCTCCCTCTTCTGTGCCCCCATAATGGATAGAAGCAGGGATCAAGGAATTACGCCAGGAGAGGGCGGAAAATTGAATTCATTCAGTTGTTTAATAGAGAATTTACTTACTACAGTAGCTGTAGCTCCTCTTTCCCCATAAATTTTGCTCATTTTACGGTCATACGTTTCTTAAAGTGCCCTAGGTAGAAATGAAATGCGGTAAAATCCGCTTATAATGACATCAAAGGAAAGTGATAAACGCGTTTTATTAAGGGGACATTATACAAAACTGTGCTCTTAGAAATTATACTTCTTAGTTTTGAAAGAAGGAAAGGGAAAAGGATGTCTTCTGTTTCTCTGCCTCTAGATTTAATACAAAACTTAATAAACGTCATCGCAGGGACACCTACAATAGCGTGTGAAGATGTAAAGAATCATGTGTGAATCACTATAACCGGAAATAATTTAATTACACTATAAGCGACATTTTAAGTGGATGCCGTATTGTATAAGCGAAATACCAGAAAATTAGCAACCGAAATTGTATTGTCGTATTTTGTCATCAATGTCAAGGTCACCTTTAAACCCAAGGTCCCATTCCTCGACTTGGTTTGACGTGTGTCGTGCAAGTCAAGCACGCTTTTATGATAACGACTACCGTCTGACCCTCCAACACCAAGGGGAAAACCTGCACCAGAGCCTCGTCAGTAAATCAGCAGGTGAACCGGCTTGGAAGTGTAGTTGGCTTCGGCCTCGCAGATTTCGGCGGCACTCCAAAAATACCCTCAGCAATATCAAATACACAGGACAAATTTATTACAGAGTTCTCACTTCCATTTCAACTGCTGTGGAAAAAAAATCCAACTGTATAATACTAGTCATCAATTTCACTCTAAAATACTGTTGCAAACGAGAAAAAATGGTCATGTCTCAAAAGTAAAGCACACCAATAAGTAAATTGTTACGTTGATAACTCTCCGGGACGATTCGACGAGTATTTTGTTCCCTATTATGAAGAGAGAGCTAATAAATTACATTTTATTTCGTTGGGAGGCTTTTTGTCGTCTTCCAACTGCTGTATCAATCATTCTTACGCAGATCTTAACAAAGATTAGTTACAACCATCAGTGTATTGATTAAAGTATAAATCTGTTTACTGGTTAGCATGAGACATGAATTAGAATAAAGGAATTTGGTAGATGTAGAATGATGTTTAATTAAATAAAAAAAGTTAGTTTAGCTTGTTTTAGTTTCTAGTTTTAAATTTAATTTAGTATGATTTATAAATAAAATTGAGTTATGTATATGAATACTCGTATGTGCTACACTAGTCCTGCCCGCGGCTTTGTCTGCATGGATTTATGAATGGTTTTTTTTTTAAAGAATATTAGCAATCGAAATTATCGAAAGAACTAATATTCCCTCTAACCCCTCCAACTAAGCTAAATTGCTTGTGCTGGGAGTGGGTTCACGTCGGTAGTATAATGGCCTGGATTCGAACCCGAAACCTCTCGATCGTAAGGCCGACTCCTTAAACACTAAGTTACCGACGCTTTGATATGTTTTGCGCAGTTTTGCCTTTTCTAAAATAAAAGTTGCTAATTTCGCTTTATAAAATCAACTATCTACCGTTAAAACCCACGAAAATTGGCTCAGCCACTATGAAGGCTTACTGGATGCGTACTACACTTGCGATGGAGTCCAACTTCGTATTACCTAGTAACACAGCACTCCACTCAAAAGTACACAGCGCTATCGTTCAATATCTAAGTGCAAACTATTATCCCCGGGGATTAATTTAGCACTGCCAACAGCACTGATCAATGTGTCAACAAACAAAGTTCTGCTACTGAACTGTGTTGAGTGTATGAAGGAGTACGACTAGTCTTGAGAGTCACCGGGCAAGCATCAATCATCAGAAGTTGTTCGAAGATTTATGTCGGGCCCGCGCCGACGGCGTGGCGCGGTGGCCTACCTATTCTGAGTTACTTTAGCTAGAAATCTTTATAGACCAGGGTAGAAGCCTTTAAAAATAATAAAAAGTGAAAAAAATAATAGTAGAATGAATAATATAATGAATATAAATATAAAATATTATTAAAATGAAAGGAAAAATAATTTACGGGCGATCTGAGGTCGGGAAGGGGATGGGGGTGAGTTTTTAAGGGTAAAAAACGGTTTTTCTCGATTTCCGGCAAAACTAAAAGTCCTATGGAAAAAGTCAAATGGCAAAGTTGTAGGTAATAAAAAGATCTAAAACTTTTGTACTTACACTTTTTTCATATAACCTCAAAATTTATGTGAAAAATGCAAAAAACCAAGTTTTTGGGTTTTATTTTTATCTTTATTTTTTTTTTCACGGAATTTGGTGAAAACTTACCTTTTTATGTCCCAAATACGCTGTAATTTATTTGATTAGAAATATTTATTTTTTCACCTTATTTTGAATTAATATCGAAAAAACACCCTAATTTTCAATCGAAAATTCACCCGTCAAAATATCAGCTTTTTTTAAAAAAATGGTATGTTTTCTGTTCGCTGAAATCTCTACTTTCCGGTACTTTACGGTGAAACAAAAAATGTTACCCGTAAATTATTTTTCCTTTCATTTTTATAATATTCCCCTGCTTTTCTAATGGGTTTCATCCTACTATTTTTTTTTTTGGTTTTAAAACTTATCGACCCTGGTCTATTATATGTCATGTAATATTATGGTAATCATAGATTGAAAAATGTTAAATTTGTCCTCGGAATGTAGAAAAAATAACAACAATATTCCGGGAGTACAAAAATGTGGCCAATATAGAGGCGTGAGTTATCATAATTAATGAATTGTTATAATCTGTCACGAGTGGTGTCAAAAGTGGGATTTTCCCATTTTTTTTTAAATTAGTAATGCCCAACGCACTTATAAAAGATGTTACTTCAGTTATAGATCAATATTAATTTATTGATTTATTTTATTGTAAAGTTCGTTGGTTAATTTATTAGTGTGTAGTTACTTTTGAGGGCGAATGTACCCAACCTTCCCTTGCTATTTGTTACCGCACTGTTGTACTTTTGTACCGCTCGCTGCCGACACTTTGTTTCCATTTTATTGATCCTTACCGTCACAAATCTAAAGCGAAGAAAATGTACGTTGTTATTCGCACGCGGCACACGATCACTGGCGCCGGTGTAACATTAATCCACACACATATTTTTATATTCCCGCTACAATAATCCTCCCTAGGTAGGGCTGCTTAACGCGAGCAAATATTTGAGAGTTTAATGAAAATCTAAGGCAGCTCTGGAGCGCAGTTTTGCAAGTAGATATCTAAATGAATCACAGTCGCCGACTGTGCTTGCTCCAGAGGGGAACGGTTGGACGATAAAATTTATATATCGTCTAACTTCTGTTATGATTTAACGAACTGTATTCGGGTCTCTTTCAGCTTTTTGTTAATGATTGCATTCTTGGTTGAGAAATTCAATAGGATCTTTGTCAAATACGAGGCCGCTTTGATTGCTCACTTGGCTCCGAAGTTTGTTCTGTTAATGAGAAAATTCTTATGGAAATACTAACTTTTAAATGAACTACAATCTAAATGTAGACTGTATAGGTGAAGTGTTTGTCGTAATCATTGCATCCTGTCTAATATCAAGTTTCAACAATTTTAAATTATGACACTATCACAACAGATGCACCAGTATGTGCCCACCCATCACCACAAGTACTAGGCGCGCAGCTTGACGAGGCATTGCGCGTGCGGTGCTCGGTGACAGCCAATCCACCAGATGTTACATTTTTCTGGCAGTTCAACAACAGTGGTGAAAGTCTTGATGTATCGCCACTAAAATTTGGTAAGTATAAGTAATGGATACTCAGTAAAAATCGTGTTTATTTCAAAAGAAATAATAAAGTGTCACCAACTTTTTGTATAGCTACAAAAATTTGCGAATTCTTGGTGGTTCATTAGTGACCTTTTTAGCATTTGTTCCGTGCAACCTGTTTATTAGTATAACTAAATAGAAAGTAGAAGTTATTGTGTGGGTCACAATACGAATCTACGCAAATCATGAAGCTATAAGTATAGCAACCTCATACACCCTAAACTCGGAGTCGTGTTTTGTTTTAAAGCTTAGTCCGATTACTTGATCGCTACCCCACTTCGAATAAAAAGCAACGTCACAACATGACTAAATAAATAGCGTATCTGCAGAATGAATGAACGTGAAACTAAATGTACAATTTAAACAATATTCTTTGTTCTTACTTCTAAATCTATGCAGGTACTGCGAATGGGAGCACGAGCGAACTGAGCTACAAGCCGCAGAGTGAACGGGACTATGGAACGCTCAGTTGTAGGGGCAGTAACACCGTGGGAAGGCAATTGGAACCTTGTGTGTTCCAAATTGTGCCAGCTGGTAAGTGTTTGCCAGCTTACTCGATATCATCAAACGAAAAAAATCAAGGGGAATCGAGCTCTCGTTTCAGTTAGTAAGTGGTGTATGGTAGATTTAAAAAAGAATTGTATATCTTGTACCTCAACAAAAAACAAAATATGCTTAAATTTGATTTTTGAACACCTTTTTTATGTGTGGATTCCCTCATGAGTACTAGCGCCCGGGATTCACCATTCTAAATTGTACCATTTAAAACCACAATGTGTTCTGTCACAAGAAACCCTTGTGTGAACTATGAGAAAACCGTGGAAAGCTCCGCAGATCTTGAATATCTGGACTTATAAACAAAAATCACGAGCTTAAGAAATGTAGGAAACCATTTTATCGAGATTACTGAAAATCATCTTTCTATACGCTAAAGTTTCACTTTTTTTTTATACATTTAAGGTGGCAAATGAGTCCGCGGCCCGCCCGATTGTAAGTGGTTACCGTGACCTATGGACGTGTGCAACACCAGGGAGTCACACTCGTGCTGCCGACCCTGTAAACACAGATAGTGCTATTGTTATTAAAGCATGTTTTCAATTCAAAAATAATAACAAGGGTTTATTTTCGGCTAGCGTTTCGTTTTCAAAAATATAGCAATACCTTGTAACAAAGCGTCGACAGCAAAATGAACACTTCAATAAAAGCATTAATAAAACCACGGGCACACAAATTGGACCAACTATGTTCGAAACTTGCCTCGCGTTTTATAATTTCGGCATCGAAAGCCGAAAGCCGGGCTTACCCGTGTGCCAAATCTCATAACTCCTCATTGATGATGTATGAATTTTCTAGAACTGCCGTTGGCATTGTTTTGGACAAATGAAATTTTTCACAATTTTTATACGACGCTTTAAACGAGAATTTTGTTGGTTTTGTGTTTTCTTGGTATAAACATAACGAGCGCATTCCCATAAAAATATAAGCCACTTGTCTTTAAAAGTATTCTACTCGACGCGAAAGATTATAACTGTGTTATTTAGACCTATGATTACTGCATTGGCTCAAAAACCATTGGATATTGTTGCAGACAGCAACACTAAATTTCCTTTCTAATTTTTAGTTTTGTTTATAATGGCAACACAAAAACTCCACTTCCTTCCTAAAAAAACTCTGTACCGAACGGATGGATTTTCCTAATCATCAAATACAAAATTATAAACCAGCTCCTGTGTTTTGTTTTTAACATTAACACCAGAACAGAGCTATCGAAGCAACAAATGGTCCTTCACCCGTCAAAAGAAGAATACCTACTAACAGATCACATTGGAACTACGTACGAACCCCAACACAGCATAGTGCCTCTTTAAATGACTTTGTGAAACAAATTAGGGTCAAGCGACGCTGCAAAAAAATCATGGATAAACTTAAAAATATAGTGATACCTACCAGTAGCTTGACTTAACCTAATTAAGCTGGAAGACAAAATTTATATCTTTAAACTAGTTATTTTGCAGAGCACTTCCAATGTGCTCTTATAATTCCATGGCGCGCACGACTGCAACGGGAAATCCGAGTTAGTCGTTGCGGGGTGCACCGAAATACAACCTGCCCGTAGCTCACTTTAATATCCATGCTGTTAATATATAAACGTGTTAAATTGTCGCCTGGTTGCCATAAGTTAAGACGAAATTAGTGTGTTTAGCACACAGTGTTACTTAGTTATTCTGGAGTAAATAAACACACAGTAAACGGTACGCATGCTCAGTTCTATGTGTATCTTTAGTATTTTCTCAGGGTTTTTATTATACTATTCAGCATAGGTCATAAAGTTCTGACTGAAATCTGATGCAGACTAATTTTAAGATTTAAGATTATATAGATTATTCTCTCTGGGTATAAAATTCAAATTAAACTTAACAAATATTTTACAGAAAGGTCGGACAAAGATTAACTTAAACGGTTTATATAAAATTATTCCAACAAATCAATTAATTTTGTTCATTACTAAAGCTTTCGTTGACATTTCATCGATAAGGCACTTTTAATTACATAATTAAAATTTACTGATTACTTTATGGGAGTATCGCAAAAGTGCTATACAAGATTAAACTTCGCAATTGTACCAGATTTTTTACCATTTACCATCATCATTATCGGAGTTTTTCCCAACTCAGTTGATTTCATTCAATTTCTGTTAAAAACCTACAAGTAGCATAGTATATTATGACGTCACTATTTTCCGTTCAGCCCGGCCAACCGCTCCACGCAACTGCTCCCTCGAAGCTGGTAACAAAACCGTCGAAGGCAGCAGCAGCTGGCTTCGGGTTCGGTGTGTGGCTGGCTATGATGGTGGCCTGCCGCAGTACTTCCTGCTGGAAGCGCTAGACCCTGTTACTGGGAAAACAAGATTCAATGGCAGCGTACATGAGACTGGTAACGTTCATTCTGTTGTAGCTGAAATTATTCATTTCTTTGCAAGTAATTGTCTTCTTTCCATCTCTCACAATGATTTTCTTCTGAACTAATCTAAAGTAATCTAAGAAATGACTTCGGCACATTGTTTTCTAAATCTTGGTTTAAATAACAAATTAATAACCGAATCACTTAAAAATCAAATGATCAGAACAATTATTCCTAAATAATAAACCAGAAACACAATTATGGACATATTAAGGTTCATAATTAGGTCAATGTGTTTCATTTATCGTATGTTCTTAAATTGGTTGATATACTGAAATAATGAGTCGTTATATTTGTCACTTATTCTCCGCTTAAAACACAAACACTTCATGTCTCACCTTACCAAAATCAGTCATCAAATTGGCTCAGCTACATTATTTCAATCCTGTAAACGTATTTACGGATAAATTCATGTTTGTGGGTAAATAAAAAAAAATTGAGCTCTACAATGGTTTCAGTGTGAATATGGAAATATCAACACTGCGGTATTTTGTAATCCATGTGCTTTGCAATGCAATGTTTTTCAATATTCTCATACATGTTCGACATATATTTGATGTAAATGGAATAAAAACAAACCATTTAAATGTTTCGTGTACTTATATTAAAATGATATCTCAATATCATCGCGAAGTCAAAAATTTCTTCTAGCCCACACTGATTATTACACACAGCCAAGGAAATAGGTATACACCTCTACATGTTAGGAGCTATGTCAACACTTATTATCTTGGACGTGTGTACTGTACATGTTCTGTTACACTTGTGCTTGTGGTATTTTGCTTTTTGATTCCCTTGCAAATGAACCTCGTTTTGGGTGACTATTTTTAAGTTTCAATGCCAATATAAGTTCTGGTTTGTACTAATATTTGTTAATAATAATTCACTGAACAGATGGACTAGCTACCTTCAAGCTGGATCTATCCCAGCTCTCAACATCAGGCGACTCAGGTGCAACGTTTAATCTGCTTATTTACGCAAAGAACTTAAAGGGAGAGTCAGAGAAGACCTTGTTGGAAAATATTGCGTTCAATGATGCAGCTAAAAGGACAGGTAATAATATATTATTATTAATTTACCTACATATTTCGTGCTAGCTGTTATTCGCGTCACCTGGTCTCGTAGTTATCTGATCCTGTTCTCGCTACTATGGAAACCTATTCCAAGGATAATTAAACAGCCTATAATGCTTATCAATTTTTGGTTAATACCTAACATTACGTAATGGTTAATTTTAAATGGTCTCAAAATATTATCAGATTAGTCTACTAAATCAAAAGATAGTGAAATTAAACAATAACTTTTTATTTCAAATGAAATCTCTTCAAACCTTCAAAAACTTGTCGTAATAAAGAAAGTCATTAAAATTAGGCGATCTTATCTTGTAGAAACAAAAGTTAGTTGGAAGGTAAATTTTAATAGGTCCGTCATAAAACTCCATTATATAACAGAATTCGAGACTAGTAATGAACTCAGAACAAATAATTGAGTGTTATTCGTTTCTGAACATTATTTTTTAGACTTCTTTAATACGTTTTTATCAGAAGAAAATTTAGATAACTTTATTAAAACTTTCAGTCGCGGTTTCGCTGCCGATATATCTCACATTCAGGAAACATAAAACGAAATGTAGAAGCAAATGGTTCTCCTTACCTTATTTCCATTTGCAGCTGAAATTTTCAAACATTTTTTTTTTAAGAATATTAATAATATTCTCGCTATCCTTTCCAGCTAAGATAAATAGCTTGTGTGAGGGGTCACGTCAGTATTTAACCTCTGAACCAGGATACCTAGGTATCTCGCAAAAGAACCTTTAACTTGCTGTTGATTAGTCACTAAAACTCCTATTGGGCTGTTTCTTAATTGAGAAATTGCCGTTGAGTATCTTCGATTCACTTTACTGCCCACTGTGCGTAAGAGGCACACCGCACTTGCTGGTAACCTCATGCGAGCAAGTGCGTTGTGCCGTTTAGAAAGCGCTGACGACAGGCAGAACAGCCCCCCTAAACAGGTAGCAATTCAGTGGCCGGCTTATTGTAGAATACAAACATACACTCACATCTATAAATTCCGGAAAGGATAAGCAGAGGTGTATTAACACCCACGTTTCGCCAACTATGATTTCTGGTCCCCCGTAATATACGGGAGGTGAGCCTATTGCCGTCTAGCCGGCACTTTGTCTTGGGCTTGAGTACAGTACTTGGGATGGAGTACAGTTCTATCTCTTAGTCGCCATTTACAACACCCCCAGGAAGAGCTGTACCCCTAGCATGAACAACTATCGTAATCGTATCGAGAACGTATTGATAGAACAAGGCAATGCGAATGGCCGCCTGCCTATTGTGAACCTTTGTGTGTGTGAAGCCGACCAATCGCAATGCTCTGTTCTCTCAATACGTTAACAATACGATTACAATAGTAGTTCGTGCTAGGGGTACTGGAGTGGTCCTATTCTACCTATGCCTATGCCCTATGTCCTATGTATGCCTATGTCCTATGTATGGGATTTGACGTATTTACCTAACAGTCGTCAACGCATGTCATAAACGTCAATCCCATACTCTTCCTATTATTCATACTATTATCTCTTTTAATATAATGATGGTTTACAATAAACAATTGTCTATATATCTATCTGTTCCACGATACGCCGGCTAATGAATTGCCACTTGTTTAAGGGGCAGAACAGTTTTAATACAACTATCACTTACTAAGTATACTAATTTCCCTTGTATGAGTAAAAAAAGTTTGTACTTCACCAGTTAGAATTGAACACTGTATTTACTACAAATAGGTACTGTAAAAATAAAGAGAAGATCTTATAAAGCTCCCCTACTTACACGTAAGAAAATAAATCATTGAAACTGTCTATCTAACTGTCTAGTCTTTATTCATTTACACTGTGTCAATGTTTTAAACTCGGTTTATTGACGTAGGCTCTCAACAAATGTTCCATTTTCTTTCAATTACCGTGTCGTTTTGAGTGGCCTCATTAATAATTATCTGGATATTAATGAGACCATTCGTATACACTCTTTATATTTCATGCTATACAACCAAATGTTGATAAGCGTTTTCACATTGTCCGATATCCGACATCCGATATCGGAGGAAGTCAAATGTATGACATGTGTATCTCCCTTTCACATTGTCCGGCCAAAGAAAAAGACTAAAACAGAGACTGCAAGCAATTTCTTAGTTACGTGTCTTTTCGCGTTTATTGATGACGCTGATCACGAATGTAAGAAAAATGTAAGAAAAACTTTTCATTTTTTTTTCATCCGTAGCACCTCTAACTAGTATGTGATTTCGAGCAGGAATTCGAATAAATAATCGGATAAATGGATAAATGTCGGCTATCGTCATCCGACACCGATATCGGACATCGGATGAATGTGAAAACGTTTTGTGGATCGCGGGAACGAATTATTTCAAACGAAAGGAGTTGTAAAAGTTCAGGGATAAAAAGTAGCCTCTGTGCTATTCCAAACTATAATCTAGTACAATTCAGCTTGATCCGGTGGCATTTAAGTGTGATTGAGGTACAAACAACTAAACATCTACTTTCACGTTCATAATTAATTGAATATCAGATACATACACAGATTTTACATACACTGTTAATGTTGAATATTATAATTTAAGAGTAAATAATAATATATTGTTTACACCAGATGGCAAAAGCGCCATTACGGGCGTATCCGTCGGTCTTGCGGTATCAGCAGCACTGGGAGCGACACTTGCAGCAGTAGGTGTAGCTGTTGCAGCACTTTGTGCACGCCGACGTCGGGCCACTCCCCCTCATAAGCATCCTCCAGGCGATATGCTAGAGCTTAGTGATGGTGGACGAAGATACGTCGTCGCCTACACCATTAAACCTTCACCAGAACTCAAGACGCCTGATCCGCAGCCTGATATACTAAATGCACCAGGTCAGTTATAATACTAATTAAATCATATACTAGTAGTAGATACTAGCGGCCAGTTTTCAGATATCATGAAATAGAGGTCCTATTTCATAATATCTGAAAACAGGGCACGATAATTATGAGTATCAGCTTAGGCCTTTCTCTTATTTTCTATTATTATTGTAATATACTTACGTGATTTTTGGGTTTCGAACAACCCAATACCACACTTGGGTCTAGAACATAATAAAATAAAATTATTTCTTTGAATATGGTAGTTACATATTTTTATAATGTTTTCTATGCTATCATAACCACAAAGCGTAATTATATCGTTTCAGATATGTAATTTTTTTCAGATTCAGACAATCAGCCTACAGCTCCTTCAATAGAAGAGGCTGATGAATGGCCCAGTATAAAAGAAGTAAGAGGTAAGCTTTCTGTGGTTATATTTCTTGCAACATGGAAATAGTAAATATCCGTGACACGCCAGGGTTTTCATGTTCAAGATACATACTAAACATCACTTCGTTTATTTTCACATTTTGGCGCAGAACGTAAAAGTGCTCCAATTTAACACCATATAGTCGTTTTATTACAAAAATTGTGGTGATAAACATTTCAATGATTTCTAACAACTCAATATGATTTATTTCATAGAAACCACTTAATCAATTTAATTTGGGTTGCCCGTCTGTTTCATGTAGAGTATCGAATAAAATTTAATTTGATTTACAATAATGATATTAACATTCCAATACATTTACTTTGAATATAAAAAAGTATTATTTTTATTACAAACTTTCAAATATAGAAGACTATTCAAATAAATAGACGTATAAATAAATGAAATTACAGTATCTAACAGTCTTTTGTTATTAGGTGACTGGAGTAAAGTTGGAGCAGTGTTTTCAGCAGAAGACCTAGCACTGTTGGATACCACAGGGCGTCCACAACAGGTCAGTTAGTGTGAAATCCATAATTGAGATATTCAATTCAGAAATAACTAAACAAGGTGCATTTTCTTGCAGCTAACTCCAATCAGTGACCTGGTTCCTAACAGTAGACAAGAAGACGTTCTGAACCAAAACTTGGCGCCAGTAATAGCTAGTAACTTTAGGCCTAATTATGTAGTGACGAACAGTCCCACTTTAGGGAGCCCTAACTTTGTGTGCCCGAATGGAAACCTGGGCTCTCCATTTGGAAGTCAGACCTTAACACTCAATGGTCCAACTCTTAGTTCAGGAAGTTTAGCCACTTCTACACTCCATAGGACCAAAGGGAAAGGCAATGTTCGAAGAAGGGAACACGTGTTAGCAGATAATCTGCCGGGACCTGAAAGTTGTGTTTAAGAATGGACTATTATATTAGGCTTTAAAGGATTTGATACTTTATTTTGCCTTTGAATTGCAGGTGAATTATAATACCTACTGATCTAGATTTTTTACTTAAAGAAATTCTAAAGTACTAATTTGATTGCGCTTTGTACAGAATTCTGATAGTGTAATATTTGTCGAATTTTAAAAATATATATCTTGGGAATAGCGGAAATGTTAGCCGATGCGTCCTGTAAAGAGTGTAAAACTCTCTTTTTTCTTGTATATATTAATTTTAAGTTGAATAATTCACGAGTGGACTATATAAAGTCTACATTTTGTGTTAATAATTTGCTCAAATATGGCTAACTTAAAAATACGAACGACGAAGTAACAAATTACATTTCAACTCTGAAGGTTCCTTATAACATTAAGTACACTTTCTAACTTAGCGTTATTTATTTTATATTTGCTACGAATACCTAAGTAGCGCTCATTATTATTGTTTCCTTCCAACATAGACTGAACTATTTAGTTGTACTTTAATCCTGTAGTTTATGCTACTACTCGTATTGGCCGATGTTAATAACAAGTCTAATCTCAAATGTAAAGATTTCAAATAATCTACAGTATGTTGATTTATGCTCTGAAAGTTTTAACCTGAGATTCTTCAATGTTCCTTCAGGGCAAGAATGTTCCATCCTCGATCATATCATTACTACTGACCAATATTTGAAATAATGTTCACGCGTACCTTTTTTTTAAATAACAAAAACTGATTTGAACTGGTGCCTATAAACACTAAAATATTTTTAATGTTACTCACATACCGACGAAATTTTCCTTCTCAGCAGGACTACAGTTTTAGGCAAGTAGTGTTGTTTCACTGTTACTTAGAAGGTGAGATTCTGTTAGTAGAATCCTTAAGCCTAGATGAGCAGATTCAAATGGGTTATCGTATTCTTCACAATTAATAACCAGTAGGTATGTTATATAGGAAATCTTCTCATTTGATATAAGATTTTTCCATCGTTAAAGGCATATAGAAATGTTTATTTCAACAAGTTGGTTGTGTGAATGTAAATATCAATAATTGTAAAGACATAAATTGTATGTATAGATCCAAATATATAATAGCGTAAAAGCTTTTGTTGTAATTCGTTTACCTGATAATATTTCGGTTCTGTCTCACTACACTACCCGACGGTACTACAAGTAGTGCAGCCAGGTAGAGTGGTGGGGTAGACGCGATACTATTTAGAAAATCTGTAAATATTGCATACAACGGTGATGTTAATAGGCGGTGTGTTCTAGCGTGCGGTATAAGAAAAGCATTGGAAACGACACTAGATGTAAGAATTTCAATTATTTAATTTCAAATAGAGCATCAATCCCGGTCGCATTCAACATTTGCACCTTGGAATCCTGCGTCTGGTTTCCTTTTTTGTTTGACTTTCTTACTTTCTACAAATAAATTTATCTGTATCATTCTATTTATTTTACTCATTTTGGTCATCAAGAGGGTTACAACCGTCTGATTCCAAACCCTACGAAGAAAGCCTCTTGGAGTTGGCAACCTTGTCTGTTTATCGGTGGATCTACCAGCTAGCAGTTGAGGTTGACTTTGGACCTGAAGTTGTTAATAGGACCCAAATATAATTATTAAATACCTACATATCGATAGAGTATACGCGACAACGACAGTTAGCAGGAAAATTTTCGTACTGTGAAGTGTTCGTGATGTCATTTAAGACCTTTTTTCTTTAAAATGAGGTTTCACTTGCACCTTTTGCTTTAAATCATCGATATTAAGTATGATTCTTGTGCCGCACGCCTAGAAAAACTGTGTAGTGCCATTTTATAACGATAGTAAGATGTAAATGTTTCAATTTTGTGTTGATTCTATTATATAGAGTTTAACCTTGATACTGTGGGATTAGTGTGTAAATTACATTGGTCGAACTGTTTGTAGATGTCAATGATAATTTTATGTGGTCCTGAAAATCTGATATGGCAATTTTATATTTAATAAATAAATAATGGTTTATAAACAGGCATTTTATTTAACCTCCTTCTTCCTTCTAGCGCCAATCCTAGTGTAGCGACTGCCACCTGACCTCCACAACCCAAAGGCGATATCGAAGCAATGCAGCTAGACCAGTTGTTGGATTTTTAAAGGCTCCAACTAACTGCCATAGATGTTTGCTTCGCAACCGGGACAGACGGCTTAACGCGCTCTCCGAGGCACGACCAGATCAATGCAAATACCATAGCGATGAGAAAAAGTAGAAGAACAGACTTGTAGGTATTGGGTACGACGGAGAACATCGCTAGAATGATAATGAATATGAAACAGAAAACTGTAGTAAAAAAAAGTTTAACACACCATTGAATTATTTTGACAAAAATTATGCACTCCTTGTTATCTTTCCCACATTTTATTGAATCGCTCCCGTCTATTTACATTCCACTGAAGCAAAGTACACAGAGATTGTTTGAGTCGCTTCACTTAAGTCGGTAGGTAGCTACTCAGCTACTCATTGCGACGCTGAATTCAATTCGACAGAATAACAATTGCGAACAAAAACAACTCCTTCGTTTACCGAATGACTGAAAGTCTTAAACACAATGCCACAAGTTTCTCTCATATTAATATAAGTTTAACAAATTGATTCCTAAAGATCTAAGTATTATTTAATGGTTAATTATAGATAGGTATAAGAATTATTTGGCATTAATAATAGCTGAAAAATTCACAAAGCATCCCTTCATTACTAACCAAATGGAGGTATTATAGATACCGGGACTTGTGGTTCTAACACCCGAGAAGACTACCTCGAAAAGAACTGTAGCATCTGAATGCCGACATCCGCACGAAAAATAAAATAAAGAGGTATATTACACAGATCGTTCGACTTCGACTGAGGTTTTCCAAGGGAATTTTCGCACTATATAAAATTAAAATAAAGGTATATTACGGATAAATAACTCGCGTAAGAAACTATTCGTACCTACCATCAACTCTTATGACTCTGAGTGAACGTAGATAATTAGGAATTACGCATTACAAGTTGTTGGTAAATTACCCGTGATAAGGTTTATTGATCTATAACGCGGGCTTGACCAGGTGGTAACGGACGTTGGTACACCTCTATTCATATATTAACCACCATTGTGTAAGCCCAGCCACAATATCCAAGGACACGCATGGTATTTGCTGCCTATGTTCGTCACGGAAAAGTAAAAGTTAGGTATGGTTATCGAGTTATAAAGTAGGGGTTCTACACACAATTTATTATCATATTTAAAGGTACTGTTAGTTTTCCTAATATTTACGCTGTAGGATAATTTTTTTGTCATTTTTTTAATTATAACTACTGTTATCATAAGCATAATGTTTACGAAGCATAAGGTTGTAAACGAATACAATAAATTGATGTACTTCTGATATTGAATACAAATTTTTGTATCAAGTTCCATCAAGTAGCATCGACAACACTATAAGTCATAAAGCTTCTGGGAATCTAGGATAACCCTCTTACTTACTACTAATTGAAGTGATTTGCAAAATTGCAACTTTCGTCGTCGTTGAAAAAATAATAAACAAAAAATAATTTCACCGTGTCGGTCGAATTTCGAAGTAAGAATTCATGTCCCGGCAAAAAGAAAGATTTTCAAGCTGTACCGTCAAGCTTTGTTAGCGAGGAACTCCGCAGTTACTGACAACTGCTACCTTCCGTTCCCCGTAATATTGAACGCTGGGAACTATCTACAATTCTAACATTTCTATTTTGTTGATGGTTTATAATGGGCTTATTTAAGCGCAGTATTTTTAAAACTGGTAAAAATAAACTACAGGAACTATAAAAGAGACAAAATTATTATCTGATTCATTGGGCGAGTGCTGAACTATGAATACTGAATATTAACTCGACACAATACTTTCGGTCGATAAGAAGTCTAGTACCTCGGACAACATGTAACTACTTGAATCGACTATCATGAACGAATGATTCCACGCTAAGTGAAAGTAACTTACCTTTCTTTGAAATATTTGAAAATCGTTAGTAGCTTAGTGGTTAAGGAGTCGGCCTTACGATCGAGAGGTCCCAGATTCGAATCCTGGCCATTACACTACCGATGTGAACCCACTTCTAGCACAAGCAATTTAGTTAGTTTCGAGAGGTTAGAGGGAATATTAACAACCAATAGGTTGTTAATGTTCTTCTTAATAAATTAAAAAATATTATCATGGTAAGTTACTTTCACTTAGCGTAGAAGGAATAAATAGTTTATCCTAATAACTATTGTACACTACGTGGCTAACAACAATTTCCAGCCCACCTCCATCACCACCGGGCCTGAGAAGAAGGATATATCCCAGAAGCGCCAAACAGAGGTCTTGCAGATAATTATGTATATGGCAATGTTCTCACTAACAATGAGCCGAGAGGAATTAACTCGGAAATAGGAACGTAAGCTATTTTTAAAGTATTTAAACACCTCCTTCAAAAGTGAATAAAGATTCTGTTGTATTTCAATCGTAAAATAGTCACGCGCAACGCAAACGCACTGAGTTTTACGTACCTCCCGTCGCAGCACATTTATAACACTAGCAAATGAACACAGCGAGAATTTACAACATAAACTTATCATTTCAATATCCGAAGTAAGGAAACAGTGCAAATGAGTATTGAAAGCGAGCATATATTACATTTCTGTATGGCGCACAGCCGAGTGCGACACGGCATAAACGTAAAATTCTTACAATACGACACACTGTATATCGTTTATTTAGTTAGTTGAAAGTTAAAATGAGCTGTTTGACGATAGACGAAGAAATAAGAAAGACTCAAATGAAATTAGAGTAAGAAATGGGCTTATTCCTTGTGATTATTATGCCTCTTGGCAAGTTTTCAAGAAGCGGAGTTAATATGAAATGACTATAAATGTAATGTTATTAATGATTTTGGATAGTACATTTTCTCGACTGAAATTAACTTAATGAAGTAATAGACTTTGTTGGGTGCCCTTCATGTAGATTTACTAAGAAACTTAATTCATCTGTAATTTTATCGGAGACAATTTTCGTACAAACAGTGTTCTTGTTTTCGTACTATTTTATTAAATCACAATACTCAAGAGAGAATCTGGTTAAATCAAAAAATATTTGAAATGGTACAATTTTGTTTAGTCTGAGTACTGTTACTTTTGAATGACTATGATCCTAATTATATTTTTTTTTTTTTTATATATAGGACACGTCAATTTGACTTTACCTCGCCTGATGGTAAGCTGAAGGTAAAGTCTCAAGAAAGAGGGTCACCATTATATACACGTGCCATGTTAACAATGGTGGCACTCAGCTTGACGGCCTCATCAGATGCTTTTTCACGCCCCGCTTAAAGGACCCGGGACTGTAGGAAGAGGGAAACACGTGAGCTGGCAAGGAATTCCAGGTCTTAATGGTGCGACAAAGGAAAGAGTCACCGAACCGCTTGGTTCTTGAAGGAATGTTCTGCACCGTATAGGGGTGACATCTCAGTCCTGCACGTGTCGTCCTGTATAGGAAGGGGGAGGGTGGGACTAATTGGAATAGCTCTTCAGAACATTCACCATGATAGAGACGGTAAAAAACTGCCAAAGAAGCAACATCTCTACGCATCTGCAGAGACTCGAGGGTACTCGTGATCTCAGGATTTCCGATAATGCGGATCGCACGTCGCTGCAACCTGTCGAGAGCATCTAATAAGTACTTTGCGGATCCATCCCAGAGATGTGAGCAGTACTCCACGCAGGAACGAATTTGTGTCTTGTAAAGAAGACACCGTTGCTCCGGCGTGAAAAACCGTCTCACTCTGTTCAGGGCTCCGAGTTTACGCGAGGCTGCTTTGATGATACTCTCGATGTAGTTTTTGTTGTTCAGTTTGCAGCGAAAATCCATACCTAGGATATTGAGGTTGTCCTGCAGTGGCAGTGGCGTGCTCTGAAGAGTGGGAAGGGGAAGGAAAGAAGATACCTTTGCTGTAAACGCACATGCCTGCGTCTTCTTGGCATTGAACTCGACCAAGTTCTCAGAGCCCCATTGGGAAATGTGATTCAGGATCCGGTCAAGCTCAGTGACAAGAAACTGCCTTTTTTCCGCGATATGCGTCTGCTTATCCGCAGGACGTCCATGATAACTCCCGTGTAGGGTGCTATCATCCGCATAGCAATGAATGCTGCCGGTCGACAGCATGTCATTGGTATGCAGAAGAAAGAGAGTTGGCGATAGGACAGATCCCTGCGGTACGCCGGCATTTACCTGCAAGAACTCCGAGGCTCGTCCATCACAAAGGACGCGAATACGGCGCTCCTGCAAGAAGCCGGCAACCCAGTCGCACAGTCTAGGAGGCAGACCAAAGGCTGGTAACTTGGAAAGAAGCGACTTGTGCCAAACTCTATCGAAAGCTTTGGCGATGTCAAGGCTAATTGCCAATGACTCGCCGTGCTTGTCCATAGCCTCACCCCAAATATGGTTAACATACGCCAGAAGATCACCCGCTGACCGTTTCGGCCTGAAGCCATATTGCCGGTCATTAATTAGGGAGTGATCTTCAAGGTGACGCATGAGCTGTTTGTTAATAATGTGCTCGAACACCTTGCACAGCACTGAGGTGACGGCTATGGGTCGATAGTTGTTTGGGTCTGAGCGATCCCCCTTCTTGGGGATCGGCTGTACATTCGCCTCTTTCCAAGCCGAAGGCACTGTACCAGAGCTGTAGGACAGCCGGTACAGCCGCGCAAGCATTGGAGACAACTCCGCTGCACATTTTTGCAGAACCACCGCTGGAATACCGTCCGGACCACTGGCTTTCCGGACATCGAGTGACTGCAACACCGCTCGGATATCGCGTTGCCTGATACGAATATCAGGCATTGCATGGTCACTGACGGGCAGTGTCGGCGGCTCCATACCACAATCATCATCTCGGGAGTTGGCCGCAAAGAGATTGACCAGCAAATTTGCTTTCTCTTGCGGCTCATGGGCTAGGGATCCATCGGGATTGCGCAGCGGGGGCAGCGAAGGCTGGCAGAAGTTGGCTTGCACAGCTTTGGCCAGTCGCCAGTAGCCACGGCTGCCCGTAGGATGCTCTACTAGCTCCTGACCAAGCCGCGCTATGCGCTGGGCATCCGCTCTGACATAAGCCCTCTTGCAGGCCTTTGTGGCTCTGTTGTACGCCGCCTTGAAGTGGCCCACGTTGGGATCGCACGTAGCGCGCGCCCTGATCCAAGCGCGGTACGCAGACTGTTTATGATTAACAGCCTCCGCGCACTCGCGCCCGAACCAGGGGCGCGCCCTGCGGACACCGGCGACATCAGTGTAGGGGATATAATATTCCATGCCCAGACTGATCTCACCGGCGACAGCAGTTGCGGCCTCAGATGGGTTCTTACCTCCAAAGCAGCGTTCAACCCACGGGATGGACGCAAAATAATCACGCAGTCCATCCCAGTCCGCTGACGAGTAGTGCCAGAGACGCCGCTTCCCCTGCACGGGACGTGGAGGCGCTAAAATGGGCACCTCGGAACGGACCAGACAATGGTCGGATTCACCTAAAGCGGCGCTCACCGAAACACTGTACTGGTCCGGGCGACTCGTCAGCAGAAGGTCTAGCAGAGAGGGCTCATGGTCCGACCTTTTTGGTATCCTAGTGACCTCGTGTACCAATTGGGTCAGGCCATGCGCCAGAGCAAATGCATGGGCGGCTCTTCCCGCGTGGGTTGTTTTGGCGGAGCCCAACCAGATCTCGTGGTGGGCGTTAAAATCCCCCAAAAACACCAGTTCAGCGTTCGGAAACCGCTCCTGCGCATCATCTGCCGCCTGACTCAGGTATTCAAAGAGTCGAGTTGTCTCGGCATCTCCTGTATGGGAGCGGTAGAGGCACACATAGATCTGACTCGTAGAGCCATGGTCTATGTGTACCCAAAGGGTGGAAAAGGATGGGTCCTCTAGGCAGCGCAAACGGCGACAACAAACATCCGCCCTAACAAACACGCACACCCCGGCTTTTCCGCGGAAATTCTCCTCAAGGACATAGCCGGGGTAGAGTAAGTAGGTCGTGTCATCAGGGCGGCGTATTTGTGTCTCCGTAAGAAACAGCATTGCTGGTTTCGCCGTCTCCAGGTGTTGGTGGACAGCGTTGAGGTTTGTATGGAGCCCACAGATGTTCGTGGACTCCACCTCAAATAGCGAGCTCGAGGGAGAGTTTCTTGCCGCTGTGTAGACCAATTTACTGTTATTATGCGCTGCCATGAGGATGAAGAGGAGGGAAGGCGTGAAAAAAGAGGTGATTGTTGTCGCAGCACAGCGTGACAAAGCGTGGGATATTGGTTTTATCTATGAATGTGAGGTATGGCGAGAGCCGACGCGCCGAACGGAAGGGCCCCCGTACCCCCCCGAGTATGGTCGCCGGGCTCCCTCGTCCGGTCACCAACCGGCACGACGAGCCATATCGGGATTATGCGCGACCTGGTGGGGCAGCCTCCCAGGGTGGTTAGTCCCGGTTGGGCCCCTGTACTATGCCGCGGGCGGCCAGCGGCACCACCGTTTCTACAGGTCTCCCTGTTCGGCGCGTCGCCCCGCGCCACCCCCCACTAGACTACGCCAAGACCCACCGGTCCCACTCGTGCTGCGACCTCAATCCCCCCTGCCCGGCTATGCTAATTATTGCTTTACTTAACCTAAAACCTCTACTACAGTCACACTGTCAATTGCTGCACCATTGAGGCAGTTCATAAAGTATCATGGGAATAAATCACTACACCATGGTCTTCGAAGGTCTCCGAGCCAGCCTCACATACAAGCCGGTACAGTGATAGGTTTCGAGAAACAAGTCACGGAGACTTGCGACTACTAAAATACTTATATGTAAGAGACTTTTCGGTCATATCGCGGTGACACTAGTTTGCAACTCGCATCGTCTGAAAGTTTCCTAATGCAGGAAGGAGTAAAGAGTTACAGTAGCTTTTAGCAAAAGAAAAAGTTTCATGTGCACGAAATTAGTTTCCAAGTTGGTCTTCAATTGACACTTCAATGAAGTACGAGTAAAGTTTGAATACAAATTTTGGCTAAAACCAGCCCAATCAAAAGTTTGGAAGGGTGTCATTTAACCTGTTGATGATTTAATTTCTAGTTTCAATGAATCAGTCTATTTACATGCTACTACTGGACTTAGATTACTTTCAACGTGCACCACAGCACCCGATCCTCTGCTTCCCTTTTCCATTCTTGCCCAGCTACCATTTTGCGTTCGTCAATCGAATCGAACTTAAGCCTCTCATATAGACTTCCAGAACGACCAATCTAAAGCAGCCCGCATCCAGCGCTGCCCGGCGGCGACCTTGATGAGGTCTTCCTAAAAAGTTTACATAGTGTAGGACAATCTACATATTGTGGGATAATTATAATCAGAATCGGTTTGACATATTATTATGTTGATTACTGTCGTAAACATAGGTACGCAAGCCCATATATTGATTATTCTATCTCTCTGGCTTGAGGGTTTGCTCCGGCTGTTCAACAGATATGGTTTGTAAAACTTCTTCATTCTGCTGGACTACTCTGACAAACTATATCTAATTCACTTTAACAAACTTTCACTTTATTCAATTACTTACTTAAAAAATCATGAATACGCGTCCTAATTCAATTTGTTCATAGACATAATACGTTTGTAGGTACGCATTATAATGTGAGAGTGAAATTTCACGGTGTCAACGTTAAATTGCATTGTGGTTAAATTAAACGTATGATGTCCGGATGTTTATGGACTATTAAATAAATAAATTACTATCATTGCTGCAGTCAGTGGCTAAATTGTTACCTAAATTAGTATTGTTATGTCCGCTAATAGCGCTATTTATTTGATTGTTTTCAGTAAATACACATGCCATGTAATGAAGAAAAGCATTCATGTACGTGCATAAGAGAACTATTAACAAAAATAATTATTTATAATAATGAAATAAATAAAACATTCGAGAACACATTGCATTTATTTTACTTCTAACGGTAATAAAGTGTTATCCTAAATGAAACTAATTGCTTCTATAAGCGCTTCCGCATAAAAAAAAATCTGAGATATTTCAACCCCTAGATAAACGACGCAGTCATAGTTCATAGTCAGTTACTTATTTGATAAAAGTATTACAAGTTGATGATTTAACAGCTTGTCTAAATCAACA
Organism: Eilema caniola; assembly: GCA_949126895.1. Classification (NCBI taxonomy): domain Eukaryota; kingdom Metazoa; phylum Arthropoda; class Insecta; order Lepidoptera; family Erebidae; genus Eilema; species Eilema caniola. Next base: position 10,179,111 of record OX421481.1, on the reverse strand, counting down.
GTCTACATTAGCATTCCCTACCTCACATGCACTTAAGAAATCGATAAAACAGCAAAGCTGACAAGGCGCATTAGCAAAAGTCATAGGTCAAGATTGTTTTCCGAGGGCAAGCTTTGAGAGCTTAAGTTAAGTAAGCCGAGCCAGTTTGGCGCAGACAAAGGGGCACCCGGCCCTCATTGTGACGTCCACTTAAAGCTGAGACCAGGTGAACTATGGCTCGAAAACGTACACATAAGCCCACTGTGCGGTACTGCACACTGCACCGCATTAGAACCAACTGTATAATACTTATTTATAACTCCACTTTGTGGGTTTAGTCTATCCGTTTTAGTGTAGAACTAATTTGTGTTTGTAACTTTGCACTAAAGTTCTTATTAAGGGGTAGCTAATGTGCTTGTGTTAAGTTTACAGGGCTGTTAGAGCGTTTTCACACTCATCCGATATCCGATATCGGTGTCGGACGCCGATAGCCGACACCCGATAGCCGACACCTGGTGCTGTTTTCACATTTATATAAATATAAAATCCCGCAAATGGCCCGATACGGCCATTTGCTCGAAAGCACAGACTAATTAGAGATGCTAGGAATGAAGAAAAAGCAAATAGTACAAGCAATTTTCGACCTTATTGACATGACATGCTATCGAGATTTTTTCTTATATTTGTGTTCAGCGACATCAATTAACGCGCAAAGAGACGTAACTAAGAAAATGTCGAAAATTTCTTGCAGTCGCTGTTTTTAGTCTTTTCGTGATCCGATATCGGGGCAACACAGTGGTATTGGCTCCGATAACTGATATCGGGCTGGACAATGTGAAAGATAGACACATATCTCATACATTTGACCTCCTCCGATATCGGATGTCGGATATCGGATATCGGATGAGTGTGAAAACGCTCTTACTAGAATGTTACATTCGACGAGATTAGAATCATCAAATAAAACGATTTCTTTTTCGCATTTAAGATATTTTCGATGTGAGATAGGAGTAATTTGACTAGGTAATATATTGTAACTACCCTACAGACCCTACCGCCCTACAGAATACCGCGGCGGTATAACTTAATGTTGTGATTCCATCGGTGAGTAGGGCAGCCAGAGCTCGCTGGAGAGTTTTCTTGCTGACAGTGGGACGACCAAAGGCTTGACCAGCTTTGCCTTCTACACTGACGGCACAGAAAGGTCAGTAGCACGAGTGTGACTCCCCTGATATTGCACATGTTCATAGGCAATGGTAACCATTTTTCATCAGGTAGGTCGCATGTTTGTCTGCCACCTATGTGGTTTAAAAAACTAGTCTGAGTATTGTAGATAGGTGCCCTTATTTAAAACATTGTGATATAAAAATTGATAGTTGTTTACATGATGTCTATAAGTTATCTATAAGTTGCCCTTGATCGTGAGATGACATTATGTTCACAATACAAAAAAGTTTTATTAACCTAACTTTATTAATTCATTGAATTATATTAAGAATAGCTTAAACACAAAATGAAAATGATAACAAAAATCAAATCTATAGCAATTAAATTTGTAAACCGATATTACGATCCGATTATTGGGGCCCGGTAACCGGTAACTAAACGGTCGAATGATATTTGCTTCCGTATTCATTACCGGCACTCGGAAGAGCACAGGTGCGGACCATATTAATGCGTGTTGGACCTTTGCTTCCCGGTCCTGTGTGAATATTCAAGACGTATTATGGGGGTCATTTAATGCGACACATCCTCCCGAACGGTGCGGTCGTCACATAACATCGCTTGAACCCTTTCAGTACGTGTAAGCCATTGATATACAAAAAACCAGAGGGTTTTTTATATTTCAATGGTGTCGGCTGTTTTTTTTATATCGGAAATTTATACTGTAACTCAAAAATTACCTTATAGAACAATGTGTCCTTTGAAATGTTACAGTTTTTTCGGCTTAGCGTGCATTCGTCAGAGGATGCAATTTTCTTTTTTAGATATCAACAGGGGTCATTTTGTGAAGTTCCAACATGTATATACTTTTTTATTTTTGGTTCTACAATTGAAGTTATTTTATAAAAGTTGTAGACAAGCTAATTTACAACTATAAATGTAAACTATTTTTTGTGGGACATAAAAGTTCGTGAGATGGCGGTCGTGGCACAAGAGTTGCAAGCCTACGAACTTAGATTTAATTTGAAACTGATCCCCCTTAATATCTAAAAAAGAAAATTGCATCTTCTGACAATTACAACCCTAAATGTAACTTTTCAATGGACTAAAAAAGGCAAACGTGGTTCTGTTAGAATTTCTTGAAAAGCTTGACACTAGAGTCTAGCTGTCAATATCATGAACATTTATTTGACATTGGCTAAATTGCGGCGATTTTGCTGAAAAAGATATTAAGAAAGAGGGATATCGAATGGAGCTCATTTGATTTGTTTCCCAAAATACATAACCAAAAAATGTTTCACACTACCAAAATAGCTTCGGCAAAAAAAAATATGACAAGAAATAAATGTTGACAATTTAAGATTCTTAACAATCTTTTTTGTAATTCTTGACGGTATTATACGTAAATATATGCCGCAGCCAACGTCTATTTAACAATGTCTCATATAGGAGCATGTGTAGATAGTACAATATCTCACACTCCACCCCTTCTCCACGCTCGAGTAACTCTGCCAAAAATATTATCCTTTATTATTCTATTGCGAGAATCTTATTCAACTGACACAAAAATATCACAACTAAATATGAAAATCGTTTTAACATACTCGTATCTGAATATTCCGTAGAAATTCTCACGGATAAAAATACAAAAGACAACACATCGCGAAATATGATCTTATTTTGCAAAAAATGATAAACATTTGTCAGGATGTTTGTTTTTTTGCAAATCTGCCAATATAAAAGATGTGTTAGATAAGTGCCTATTTGATTGGAGCATGTGATCAGTTATTACACAGTCAATAAAGGGTATAAGTATTATAATATGAAAAGAGTTTAGTTATTTCCTTTGTCGACTGAAAATGATTTATTGAAGTTGCACATTACCGCTAAAGATATATATCCTGATCCCGGAAAAGTCAGACTCTCGTTACTGATTCTGTCTTTTTATGAACGTTCAAACCTGTAGCCTTTCCCATTTGAATAGTAATCCCGAGACACTAGAACTTCGCTTCCTCTTACCCAATCCCCTTATTCAGCTGACAGATTTCCCTACTTAGCCCCACCAGGCCTTTACAGTAGTATTGTTAGAGGTTTTAGTTTTAATAGCCCCGAAGAGCCCCGTTTCTGTCTATTACCGGTCAGAGTCAAAGATTACTTGAACAGTAGTTTGTAACAGTTTGACGCCACCGTTGACTATTGATTTTATAGAGATGTTTTCTTCCTATAAGTCCCGAAAGAGCCACTAAAATATATTTCAATATTTAAATCTGATCTCAAGCTTTAGAATACAAAAAGTATATTCATACTCAATCCAGCAGGTTTAAAAGGTAGCTCTTCTCTATGGCTATACAGGGTGTAATCGTTAAGTGTGTCCAGGTGATTATTCCGTAACTATTACAGGTATCAAAAAACTTTAAACTGATATCGAAAGTACGTTACCTAATGAGTAAAATGACATCAATAACTTTTAAAAATTCAAACGAGAAGTGTCTAAAATTTAGACATTAAACACTCCCATACATTTAGTATGAGATTAGTAGAAAGGTTTTAGATACGAACACCAGTGTAACTGTAGGCGATAATGGCCACTCTTTTGTTACAATCATATTTGTAGTAATTTTTTTGCATATCTCTCTTTTCTCTTTTGGAATATGCCATTTTGCAATCAATAAATGAAACAATCACGATTATTAACGCAAATTTAAAAAAAAACAACGATAAATTATTGGCGGGAACTACAACCCGAGATAAAAGTTTTGAATTTAGAACGAACACCGACGAGTATCTTTTTTTTGTAGTGTGTTGCTTTTCAGTTAGCTCAAATTACTTAATGCGATATAAAACACGGTTTATGCTAATTTTAAGTGGTAAGATAATTAATTTACACGTGTATCTACTTGAAAATCATCATTGTCATATTATACGTAATCATAAAATATAATTAGGGTAAAATGGGTACTAGATCACTTAAAATAAGGAAACTAAAACCTTTCCACTAATCTCATACTAAATGTATGGGAGTGTTTAATGTCTAAAAGTTAGATACCTCTCGTTAGATTTTTAAAAAGTTATTGATATCATTTTACTCATTAGGTAACGTACTTTCGATATCAGTTTAAAGTTTTTTGATATCTGTAATAGTTACGGATTAATCACCTGGACACACTTAACGATTACACCCTGTATAGTGTGAGATTTCGTATAGATAAAAATATGACATCATTCAAACCCGATGCATTAAATTGCAAGTTTTCCATGTACAATTAGCGTGGTGTCAGATGCCGATAGCCGACATCCAATAGCCGACACCTTGTGCTGTTTTCACATTTAACAGATAAAATCGGCCCGATACGAACATTAACTCGTGCACAGACCAGTTAGGAATGCTAGTGATGAAAAAAAAAATTAAAGTCTAAAATTGCTTGCAGTCACTGTTTTAGTCTATTTGTGATTCGATATCAGGCCAAAACTAAGATATCGGGCCGGACAATGTGAAAGAGAGATACATATATCATATATTTAACTTCCTCCGATATCGGATGTCGGATATCGGATATCGGACAATGTGAACGCTGTCAGAACGATCTTGATTTCAAAGTCTGAAAATGATCGAAGTTATTAAGCTTTGATTTTAATGAAGATTTGAAAATGCATTATCGTTTGAATTAAAGGTGTGTACCAAACATTAGAACAATCAGTCAACAGGCAGAGGGAAGACAAGGAATTAAGATCATTTTGAGTACTTTGTTCATCAAAATCGGTCTCATGCTAACTGTAACACTTCACATGTGGAGAACATGAAATTTTTCAGTTCCTATCATGCAATCGTAAACCGCTGAGTTATTGCATTGTCATCAGAAGTTGTACATATTTTATTCATTTCCAATTAATTTATGTTGAGCCAGTTTGCAATTGAATCGTCAGCGTACGTTAATCATACGATACGTGAACACTGAGTCCATAACTACAATGCTTCTAATTATACAAATATATATTTCCTCTCACATAATACTACACGAGATTTTGTGTGCATATTAGTTTAGATAAATCAAAATATTTAGTATCATAGCCCAACTCCTATTTAGCATTTTGGCTATGTGACTATAATCATTGTGATGTTGTATGTTAATTATTTCATTATTAATAATTATTATTGTGACACATATCTACTGTATTATAACTTTTTTATCTTCTCGCATTCCGAAATGTAAACATTAAAAAATTAAAACAATACTTTAATGACAGTCTTTAAGCACAGAGTATCAAAATAAATATGAAAATTTTCATTACGATACAGGTCTTCTATGGGCAACTGTGTCTTAATATAACTTTAGGAAGTGTCAATGAATTTTTTTCCACATAACCTGGGGACGCGGCGCAACATGCATGCGCGTGGTTAGTAGATAGATTTCAGCGTTCAACGTTTTTGTCATTTTAAGCAACTTATTTTATGTCATGAGATTAGATAAAGTAGTATATGAAACTGCACATAAATTGATCTAAGAGAACACTCGTGTGATTTTATGAAGAAATTCGCCTACTGCTCTTTTTTTTAACTCACTTTAACAACCCTTATTATGGAACAGTTTCATTAGCTAATATTTCAAAGTCAATAATGCGAATAAACTTTTGAAAATAGCGAGAGATATAACTCAGCCAATCTCATCCCTAGCAACCTACGACCCACAGAAGGCGTGCGTTTAAGTCCGATATAACATCCGGATCCGGTGGGGGGAGGGGGTATCCGTGGGAATTTTGCGCACGATGATCAAAAAGATGATAAGCTATATCGAGAGGGGTCGACTTCAAATCCGGGCCTTTATTAGAACCCACTCCTCAATAAAGTAATATAGCTGACCTGGATGGGTTACTAGGAACACTATTAATCTTGGTTACTAGTACATTTTAAAAAAATACATTAATGTTAACTATACTTAATACACAGGCTTTTCTCAAAATGTTCCAGTACAATTTTTCGATCAAGACTTCTAAATGGCATAAAAAAGTGTAGGTACACTTTTAAGTTTTGAAACATTTTCCAGCTCCATAATATACTCGTTCGCCGTTGATTGCCTTTACTACATTGAATTTCCTACTTTATCTTTTAGAGCACAAGGTTGGTTATATTTTTCGAACACGTGGATATAAGACAAAAGGGTGTGACCCTGGTAGCGAGACCATCTGTTGGCCTCTAAAGACATTATGGCGCTTTCTTCGCAGTGGGAGCAACGCAAAGCCACAAACGCTCATCTTTTGAATTTCCTCAATGATTATACCGTTATTTCTCATCTAATAATTTTACTCTCGAGTGTTTCTGTAACGTGATCTTTAATACATTTTAGTTTTAGAGCGCACCTCACGTTTGTTACACCTTTGCAACTAATTACATTGTGGTTACATCAATGTAACCAGTTGAATATTTTTCAAGTAGTTAACATTACTAAGCAATTTCATTCCATTTGAAGTAATACCTATAACTTTAGAACATTGTAAAACTAACATGTTTTATGCAAAGGTAGCAGTATAACGGTCTCCTACTTCTACATCGTTTTAATTCATTTTTTGGCTTTCATAGGAGCATCTGCCATTTAAACCCTCAAATAATAAAGTTTACTATTACGCTTAGGTATGAGTACCATCATATTTCGAGACGCTAGCGACTGAAATGAAACGTCCGTACTCCTTTACTTCAGTAGGTACTTTATTTTATCACAGGTATACATTATTACCTCCGTAAACCGTGGATGTGGTGTGGTTAGCTTCGTTTTGTTGGTTTTTCTTCAGGCTTACAAGGAAAAGTCCACATTAGGAGGACAAAGTTTTTATGGCCCTAGTAAGTACAGTCAGCGACAAAGTTTAACATTAAAATATAGTACCAACCTTTTTAACATTGACTTTAATGAAAGCGACTGCCGTTTAACTGCCAAACCCTGAGGAGAAAGCTTGTATCCGTCGATCAAAGTCGGGTGGAGCCGCGGGCAAAAGTTAGTAAATAATAAAATAACACCAAATAAATCACGATAGAAACGATTAAAAAGGTTGTATTTAAAAAAAAATATATTATTAATATCAAATAGAAAATAGGTTTAAAAAAATTCACAAGAGCTAAGATTTTTAAATCTCTCCAAGCAGATGTGCAGATAAAAATATAAGGAAATCTACTCTCACAGATTTCCAGTCCAACCCTTAGAAACAATGGGAAATCTTTTGATAGTAGGCAATACCCAGACTATTCCACATTGCCAGATTACCCGTTATCTACCCCAACCTGTAACGATACTAAAAATCACAACCCACAACTGCGATTTTAAAATATACAAGGAAATTTTGGGTAAATATTCCGTATTATTGTACACCCGACTCAGAGGAAAAGGCCATGGATGCTACCGGGACCATCCCAACGACGATGATGATGATAATTTAGTAATATTGTACAGTAATCGGCTTTTTATTTGGTACGTCGACGTATCAATTTGGTAGGGTGTTCTCTTTATCATTCATCCGACTGACAGTTTTATCCATATTTATTGAATAGTTAAAAACGTTTATGTTCATAAAATATTAAAACTGTAGCTTCCGCATTAACTACGCTAAAGAGATACCAAGCTGAAGACGTGCGCTATGCCTGTGACAATAAAATGCTCTGCGCCAACGGCTATCGTGATCCAACATCGTGAAATAAAACCAAATTACGTTTGTGCATAAAATTAATAAATATATCGACAGGATCGTGACTATCGTGATATTTATTGACTGTAAAATAGATGGACTTTATTCTGTTTATTCGTCAGCTATAAAACAGAATCAAGTCGATCTTTTGCCGATGACGGCTTGCAAAAAGCTGGTCTATGACGACCTACAGTCAGCATTAGTTCTATCTTAAGTAGGAAAGTGTTAAAATGATAAAAAGTGAAAAACATGAAAAAAGTAAAAACAATAAAACTGTTTTATTTATTATTTAAATTGTGTTATCGTCCGAATTAATAAATTAAGGTGTGTGCCAAGTATAAGGCAAAACCAAGGCATTAAGATTATTCTGAGTACTTTACTAGTCGAAATCTATCTAAAACTAACTGTACACGCATTATTTGTTATCTGAAGCAATTTTTTTCGATGATTGATTTTTTCATCGTGTATTCAATATTAATTAGCGTTAAGTAATAATAGAACACAATTTCTTAGATAAGCATAGAACAAAAGGTCAACAACAAAAGGGAAAAATAGTACAGGTTACTCGTAATATCTTATAGCTGAGGTAAAACAAAGTGTGGATACACAACACCCTATTATAACACACATAAAAAAATGCTGTAATAGTCTCTGTAGGTACACTCTCGGAGAGTACCTACGTACCTACTCTAAATCGTCCGTACGGGTTAGCATAGGAATATCTCTGGTATTTTGTGGTGAAATGGTTGATGTGGTTAAATGGTAGTTGCTGGTAAAAATATCGATGTTCAGCTATTTCGTAGCTAACTACAGACATGCATTTTCCCAGCTCAGATTTTGACAACTGAGCTGGAAAAGCCTCGGAGAAAGAGAATAATACTGACTTCAAGAAATTAACATTTAAAAATATAGTAATAAATATAAAATTACAAAAAGCATTGCCTTTTTACAGTCGTGAGTTTTACGGATAAATTTGTAATAAATATTTTACAGAATTAGCCGTCCTGTAAATATAAATAATGCCATTTTCCCTCATTTAATTAACCTGAGTGATCTAAAAATGTTGAGTTATTTATATAAAGTGGGCATTGTACCTTCCTACGATCTTTTATGAATAACGCCTGCCATGATTATTTTTAAATGAGTACTGTTATGGAGCATGGAACCTCAAGATGTATAATTTGTCCTAGCTCTGAAGATTGCAAAAATTTGCATTACATTATTGATTTACCCTTGGAATGATAATCTGGATAGTATATATAATTAAGTACTGAATAAACGACAAAATATTTCAATTTAAAGTTAATTGTTATGTGTTCAGCAACTTAAGAGGGTGATTGTACAACGAAACTGTAACGTCAGTAAAAGTTTAATCAATTAAAATATATCTAGATTAAATTTTGATTGATCACATGGTAATTCATTATTGGTCCACAATCTATTAATACAACACTGTCTCATACCAAATTAAGCTCGCCCACACACGATATTGTTATGAAAATTCGACAACAAAAGTAATTATGATGTATACGCTTCATGACGGACCTAAAATAGCGTCATTCTATTGAGTAAATATAGTATAGATGTTATGGACTAAGTGATAAATTGGGCATTATGTATTATGCCCAGGCATTATGATAAATACGAAAGTTTAAACAGTCAGACTTAGTTTCATGACGACTCAATTACGATTCATGTATCGATGGGTGGCTCTAAAAGAAAATCCACGAAGACTAATGCGGGAGCTCCACTCCCGCCTTAGCCTTCTAACCTATACCTATCCATATCGAGACGCACAGTCGATCGCTCATACATATCATAATGACCAATTTATCACTTTGCCAATAACATAGACATGAAAATAATGTGTCAACACCGCATGAGTCGCTTAAGAACAAATGTGGCACATAGTCGGCCATCAGTAGCGTTTTCACACTCATCCGATATCCGATATCCGATATCCGACAATCCGATATCCGACATCCGACATCCGATATCCGATATCCGATATCCGATATCCTTTATCCGATATCCGATATCCGATATCCGATATCCGATATCCGAAATCCGATATCCGACATCCGATATCGGAGGAAGTCAAATGTATGAGATATGTATCTTTCTTTCACATTGTCCGGCCCGATATCGGTTATCGGAGCCAAAATAGTGGTGTTGGCCCATATCGGATGTCGGACATCGGATGTCGGATATCGGATGTCGGATATCGGATATCGGATGAGTGTGAAAACGCTCTTATACTTGAGCGAAGACTCGCTCCAGTATTAGTGTTTTTTTTTAGCTTTAAACAAGTAAAACTTTTTAGGGTAACGGTTTTATTGTTTGAGATTGTATTGTCATTCGAACTAAAGGTAAATATCAAATATCAAATCAATCAGTTAACAGGAGGTGCGTAAAATTTCAATTACTAGCTTTACCCCAAAAGCAGGCCAAACTAAATAAAACCGTTTAAAACATTATAACATTAAAAATCTGCACGAACTGAAAAAAAATACTTAAAAGAACATAATATTAGGAATAGAAATCCCATTGGGTGGGTTCAGAATTCCACCAATCAATCACCGCAGTCCACTGCAGGGCATAGGCCTCTCCCAATGTGCGCTATTTCGGAATTATATAATCAGTCGAAACCGCAGCCAACAGCTTGTCTAACGCGAAACATGAATCATCATCACGAACAAGAAGCACAAAGAAGATCTACTTATTTTAAGAACAACTCACAAATTTCTGTGAATTATTAAAATATTTGAAGCTTTAACCGTTATTAATGCTCCTTTTCTTCTTCTGTCGTGCCTTTTTCCATTTTATTTGGGGTCGGCGCTCCTTTTTCTAAGGCGCCAAGACTGTCTTGGGTTGTCTGGTCGTCGATTTGAGCCCGTTCCAAGTCCTTAGAAAAGTTTGTCCATCACGTAGCCTGCGGCCGTCCTCTGCCCTTCTCATTCTAGGGATGGCTAGCGCTTTCCTCATTACGTGCTCTTCGTCTCGCCTGTCCATACCAGCGCAGACAGCTTTTAACCAAATGGTCTGCTGCTGCTTTTGTTCATGTTATTTTATGGTGGCCCAGCACTCCGCACCGTATATCATTGCCGGTCTAACTGCAGTTTTATAAATTATCCCATTGAGTCTTATTGGCATTTTGGAGTCACACAGCACACCCGAAAGGTTATTTATCCATTTGAGCCATGCCGCATTTACTCTATGGGTCACATCAGCATCTACATTCGCATCTACTGTCACCACTAATCCCTGATACTTCAATTCCCTTACTTTGGGTAATCATAGGCAATCAATGATTATGTCTGTATCGGATGTTAGGTCAGAGAAGCTGCATTTCAAGTATTTGGTCTTGGTTCTACTTATGCGAAAGCCGTTGTTTTCAAGAGCTAGTGTGCACTTGCTGAGAATGTCCTACATATGTTCCGGTTCCCTCTCTATGAGCACTATGTCATCCGCGTATGGCAGACGCCATAGGAGGCGAGATTGGATGTCTTTAGTGGGATAATCCAGAGACAGATTGAAGAAAAGTGGACTCAGTGCTGATCCTTGATGTACCCCAATGTTTACTTCGAATGATTTGGAGAATCCGGTTTGGGTTCTCACTTGCATACTGATGCGATTATACATATCTTGTAATAGTATGACGTATTGTTCCGGGACTTTTTGTGCTTTTAGTGCTTGCCATACTAGTTTGCGCAGTACTCTGTCAAGGGCTTTTTCGAGGTCCATAAACACGAGATGGAGATCTTCTTTATTTACTCTGTGCTTTTCCATTAGTATTCCTACCGTTTGTATCGCATCCGTAGTAGAACTTCCCGGTAGGAAACCGAATTGATTTTCGGAAATGGTAATCAGTTGTTTTACCGTTATCAATGCAATTAACGTTTACGAATAAAAGTGTTCTATGTCGAGGTCAATAAATCCTTTGTTATCAACAACGATGGCCTGTAAGTGATCGTTTGTAAACCGCTGTGGGCAACAAAGCCTTCAAATCAAACAAGTGTTCGTAGCACCAAGCTTAGTTATCTGTTCGACTGAATTTCGCTTCGAGCCAATCCTCTCATGCGATGAGATCATTCTCAGTTAAAGATAAAAGTTTCAATTTTTATATTTTTTTTATGAATATATTTTTAATTTAGTTTTCTTTATCCTTATTTATTTTTATTTTTTATTTTTCTACATGGCCCCGAAAAACAAAAAGGTATTTACACTAATATTTTGAAACGTAATTATCGTTATCGTAAGACTTAAGACGATTGTTATTTTTTTTATACATCGAATATACGCGTGTCTTGGCAGATGTAATTTCGATTGCTAAAAACTAAACCATTGCGTCACCTTACTAGGTGGCCAAGACTAGCCAAGGCTAGTCGGGGTCTCGGAAATATTTTTTTCTAGAAGACCAAATTCCCCGGCCATGTAAACCGATGTGAGAAAGCACTATACTGTTTAAGTCGGTTCATATCCAAGGTACCCACCTCATCGACACTTTTGCACGCGAAAAAAAAGGCTCTATATATTTATAGTAACATAATTCATCAAAGCAGGATAGGTTTTACATCCATTAATAGACCCGCCGTCCTTTGGAAAATTTTCAATTGACGTGGTATTTAAGGCATTCAGAAATCGTTGAACGAAGACTTCATAACGTATTCCGGCTTGAAGCTCTTCTGATGTTGAGGCATTCCTCGCAAATTGTTGAATACTGTCTTTTGTATTCAAAGCGAATACTTGGAGATTTAAGACAAGGAGAATATTACGAAAAAATGTGAAAATATCTTTTTATTTAGTGTCGTGTTTATAGAGTTTGTAAATAATGCAAAGCTGCTAGCTTCAGGCTCGCTCATACGATACTTGTAGTGAAAAAATCCTTTTCAAGATATTTTCAGATACCTACCTATAGGTATACTGATGAAAAATATAACCATAATATAAAATAGTTAAATAAATATAACTAGTATTTATAAAATCAGTCTAATATAAGCTAAATAACACTCGATGATCGATCACAAAATCCTGCAAACATAATTCCTTACAGGATTCTGACCTCTTACAATCAAGAGAGCCCAGATTCAATGTTACATTACCTCTGTGAATTTACACTTACAAGCAATTTAACTATGCTGAAGGTGTCAACGAAAATATTCCGGTAACTAATATTCTTAAATGCTAAATTAAAAAATTATAAGTAACTTATGAATATACATATACGTACATATGTTCATACATATACTCACGCCTGTAAATCCCCAAAGATGTAGGCAGAAATGTATTAACACTCACGTTTCGCCAACTATGATTTTATATATACAATATATCGAAATAAATAGTGATAGAATAGACCTACTATATCCTCCCGTGTCTTGACAGCTAGTATGTATAACATGAAGTGCAGTAATATATTTTCCTTACTTAGGAGTTCGACGGACATTACGGGCCAACGGAATTTCTACACAGGGAGTAACAGCCATAATTTTACTATTGATCTATTGATGCTCGGCACCGGGAAGATCCGATATTCAACTTGTCTTGTCAGGCCCTCTTGCCAAATAACAATTCGTTGTCCGGCGTTTGGTGGAGAAGAAAGACGAATGTGTGGGATTTGACGTATTTAACAGTCGTTAAAGCATGTCAAATACATCAAATCTCATACATTCGTTATTCTATTCCATCATTCCGCTACGCAGGAGGCACGGGTTCGATCCCCGCTCAGTGCAAATATTTGTATGCATGAATATGGGTATTTGCCTTGGTCTGGCTGTTTCTATGTATAATATGTATGTATTTACAAAAAAAAAGTATCTAAGTATGTTTATCCGCATTCTAGATTCCATAACACAAGCTAGTTAGGCTATGCTTACCGTGGATCTAGATAGCGTTGTGTGAAATGTTGTGGAATATTTATTTATTTATTTATCAAACGCCGGTCAACGAATTGCCACTTGTCTAGAGGGGCACTAGAGTAATCTGTTTCGTTATTATTTCGTGGTAATATGAATTATAAATAGTAGTAATAATTTCGTGAGTGATATGCCAGAGGGAACCTCGCCCTCGGCCATTTAAGATCCAAACCCGTCAAGTCCGTCATAACATTCTGTGTGAATATTTTGTATGTATGGATATTTATATGTTTGCTTTGGTCTAGGTATTTCTATTACCATGTATCGAAAAAAAAATTCGGAGTATGTTTTTCTGTATTCTGCAACTTATTAAACAAACAAATTAGGCTATGCTTAATTTGGGTTTATAATAGATAGCGCTGTGTACAATGTACTAAAATAGGAGACTATGTATGTGTAGGTTGATGGCGAGGATTTTTAGAATGCCTAAAGTTGCAGTCTCTCCCCTTCTTATATTTCATTTTTTTATGTCTCAGCCAACTAGCCTAATTTCTCTTTACTAAAGGACACTATCCAATTAGCGGCCTGAATGATGTTCAGTCATTTGATTAACGGCTAGGCAAATAGCTTGGATCAATGACGTTTAACTACTTGCCTAGCTATTTAATAAAACAGTTAATAAAAATGAGTTTTTTCCATGATTATGGAAAATGAAAATGAAATGATGTAATAAACGAGACGACTGAATATCATTCAGGCAATTAATTGAATGGCACCGTTTATTTAACTGCCTAGGCAGTTAATTGGACGACTGATTAAGCTAGTTGGCGACGACATAATTATATATTGTATAGTCAGTATTTTGATATATTTTGTCTGTATCTGTATGTAAATATAAATTAAAACAGTTAATGTTTAGTATAGTGTCCAAAAAGAAATAAAATCTTTAAAAATTAATATATTAATATGCCGTGGAAGAAAGTTGAACAAATTCTAACTTTATGATTATGTTACCGTTGAGTAGTACATTATTTTTATAATTCTTGGTTTAGCTTTCATTCATGTGTTGTTGAGTTTGCGTGTTTCATAAATTTATAATTTGAGTGTTTTACATAAATTATTAATTTTATTTCCTTTTATTCTTGTATTGATCGATGAATTTTTTAGAGCTAGAATAAAAAACAGTCGTTCATAATTTCTCAAAGATTGATTAAATATTTATCGATGTATTGTTTGTGGGATTATTATTTTATGTATGCCTAGTACATTTTGACCATCTTATTATTATTAGCGAAAAGGTGTCTGCTATTATAGTTACAGATTGAATGAAATAAGCAAGTCTTAAAAAAATTCAAAATGATTTTCGGTATTAATTACCTACCTAAAATTTTCGGTAAGAATCACAGAAAGCTTTAATAAGAGTATTACTAAACTTCTTTTTAAGTCTCTAATAAGGTCTCAATTTTTTAATTACAAATAAATGTAGTCTTAAAAAAGCTTATAATTTATATTTATGCACACAATACATCGTTTACACAGTAGTCTTATTTAACGAGATAGGTGACAAGGTCGCGCATTAGCGAAAACCCATTCTAAAATCCCAAGACACAGGGGTGATGTTCACAAAAGCATTTACCACGTCCTATCCTTAAGTGGGTCACACACAAGCCGGATATCATCCGAAATTGGTCTAATCTTTAGTTATGGCCCCTCACAGGAATTCGCATTTCAACGCGGCCTACGCGCGAAAAACCGTAATGTTTACTTTGTAGGGAGTATAAAAATAGCGGAGATATTCCCACACCGATAGAAATGTATTGTCACACTAACTTTGTATAAGTAGATACAATAAAATGCGTCTGTTTCACATTTGCCTTCAATTTCTCTCCGGGGAGAACAAAAACGCGATCCTCGTCTAAACAGATATACGCAACTTTTATTCATACATACATACATACATACAAATGTCATACGTGTAAATAATGAATTTTTGTATTTTATTTATTGCGTGGAGCGGATTGAATGGTAAAATGTTTGATGTGGAATTTACTATCAATTGGAAATATGAATTGCAATAAATATTACGTATATTGGCTACTAGAGTTTTTTTTTTTTAATTTCAGTAGGTATGTAAACTTATATTCTATATTAAGGAGCTGAAGTATGTAAACTGTATTCATACACCCTGTATGCGATCGGATCAAACTCCATCCCGAAGCCTAACCATGTGAAAGAAGACATTAAATATATGGTGATATTTTCAAATGGGCAAAAATGTCTGAATTCTATAAAGAGTCATTTTTAAGGCAGTTTTTGTACTCAAAGTTGTAATTTAAAACTGCATCATTAGGCTCTCGAAAAATTCTGTTCGGAAACATAATTACATTTAACTATCTGACACTAGTCCGAATGCAATTCAAAAGTTCAGAATATGTTTCTGCACTGTATGTATAGTAATCAAGAATATACGTGACCAATTTAATTTAACCCAATTGGCGACTGGTACCATTTTTTCGGTAAATGGTTGTATAGGAGAGTTTCGAATGCTCAGTTGTCAGAACATTCCTCCTGTAAGGAACTGGTCGCGGGTTCAAGTCCTGTCTCGAGCATTCATTTTTTTCTATCTAAGTCGATTCTAATAGCATGCTAATTAAAATATTAAAATAAAATAAAAACATTGAATAATGTTAATACACATTCATTTAAATAGAAAACATTGAATCGGTCTAGGCGGAGTTTGAACCCGCGATCCTTACCTTACAGGGGCAATGCTTTGACCGCTAAGCTACCAGACTTCGCCCTAACCAATTCAAATTTCTCCTTTTATATATGTCTTTGAGGCGACAGTGGTGAAAGAAAAATACACCGTACATTAATATTCAAATAACTATTCACAACTAAAGACACCATTCCACGACTTAAGTTATTGAAATGTTGAAGTATTGCTAAGTTTTAAGTGTCGGTAGGCAAGTCCTGTACGAGCAAGGCACATGGGAAATGATTACCATATTCAACGCATTTCCTCGCACTCCGGAGGTAGGCTTCGTAGGAAATTATTTGTCATATTAACGTCACTCGAGCTCGAGTTTCGACGTCGAGATGTTAATATATTAAATTATCCTCAACGGTATTCCGAACAAGTAATTCTATATCGATACTGTATGACAAATCGATGTTTATAATTCGAGTGTTTTGTCAATAAATTACCAAGTTTGGGGATGTTTATGGAAAATATATCGCATCGGTTTCTTAAATGGAATGTGAATGATTATGGGTAATATACATCATATTTATTTATTTACAGGATGAATTGTTAGATATATCACAATATAGAGACCATTATACCTTAAGTACAAGATTTTTATCTATGAAAAGAACTACGAAATATAATTCTTCCCGAAATATAAGTTTTTTTTATAACACTGAGGTCATGGCCTATGGACGTGTGCAACATCACATTCGTGCTGCCGACCCTGTAAATACAGAGAGTTTCTGTGCCTTCAGCGTAGAAGACAAAGCAGAAATAACCTTCGGTCTTCCCACTGACAGCATAAAAACTCTCCAGTAAGTTCTGGCTACCCTGCTCACCGGGAAGATTTTAACAATGACATATTATTATGCTTTTCTTATAAAGCACATAAAGAAGACTCACTCAATTTATTGCAAAGGCCGAATACCTACAGTAAAAGGTAGCGAATGAAACGTTTAGTCTAAGGGGTGTTATCTAATTTACGAATAATGAGTCAATAATTAGGTAAGAATAAATTAAACATATAGATAAATAATTATAACAGTTGGGATAGAATTTTTTTTTTAATTAAACCTCAGTTGCCACACCAAACAAAAACCACGAAGCCAACAAATCAATTTTGCGTCAGGAAATTACTTTGTAAAGTTGAAAAGGGTTGCGCGATACGGTACCAAATTGAAATTCTTTTGTGCGCCGCGCCTTTACATGTCCGAAATGTTACCTGACTCTTTGAATCATAGCACAACAACATTTTTCGATCAAACTTCGAAATACACGGTTTTGCCGATCAATTCTGTATAACTGTTATCAGACCCCGGAACTTTTCTTTAATTTAGTTATAGCTACGGTAGGTATAATATGCGGTCCTCCTAAGACCTTTAGGGTCAAGTTAACTTCGTCTGTAAGATCAGTAGGTACATCTACTGATTGACTACGGGCGCGGGGCTTTCCTCTCGAGCGGTCGCACCTATAACAGCAGTAATCTGCAGTTAAACCACAAGAAAAGAAGTAGTAAGCAGACCTCAGGGTCCAAGTTTAAATCCTCAGATGCAACCTGGAACAACAGTAATGCCAAAATTAGATAACGATAATCAGTCATGAGTCTAGCCTTAAAACTAGCCGAAGAATACAATCAGTACTAAACTTCTTAGGGCTTAACTTGAGTGAGATTTATGACTGTTCAAGTAATTCACGTTAGTTAGTTCCAGAATACAATCTCTACTTTAGACTAGCATCAATCCGAGACTCATGATTAACATCAATCGTTATACTAACATCATCTTTGGAGCTTAATCGCTTGCAAGTCTTCGTCCAGTTACAAACACGAAATGTCGTCACACAAAAATTTTCCGTTCTCAAATAAACGTGATCGACATTTTAACATTAAACAAACTTTCCCATCGTCCGTTCAAGTCTCGTGCATAATTATAATTTTATTCTAGATAATTTGAAGCTATTAAAGAAACGTAAAGCAGAAAGTTTTCGATTCACTGAAGTTCATTAACGAAATAGGCAATCTGGCTAAAAGCATGCACCCATCAAGGTAAGAAGTAATTAGAAAGTTAAATAGGAATGTTTTTGACGATATTTTTTTCTATTGTGTTATGAGTCGAGGTTTTCTACTGGTTATGAAGCTAGATATTAAAGCAAGATAGAATAGAAAATCGCACTTGAGCGACTACAATATTAAAAATATTTCCGATTTTTTTTTAATCGGTCCAGGCAGGTCACGAACCCGAGACCTTACCCCCACAGGGGACGGGCGTGGTCTGGTAGCTCAGTGGTTAGAACAGTCCCCCTATAAGGGAAAGGTCGCGGGTTCGAGTCCCTAGATTTGTAAATTAGGCATAAAAATGCTTTAAAATTTTCATTAAAATATTAAAATAAATAAATAATATATAAAATAAATTGGTCAATAAATCTAATGTGTATTTGCAAATTATTATTTTTTGCAATTTTGCAAGTTATGGTAAATTGATTTGGTGTAAAGAATTTAACCACATCAAAAATTAACAAAATGCTGCTGATTTATCGTTTAGCAGTGTATTCGGAGATAAAATATTGATCGGTATGAGATTGACATTTGAAGTATAAAATGTGTAAACTTCTTTCCCTAAAATATCGTATTGATGCACACTATAGGGTCATAATTATAAAACAAATTTACCTTTCGAACGTTGCTTATTCCATATCATAGAAATGGCGCCTCGCCTAAACGTTCTCCAGCGTTTTAAATTATGGTAAAAGTAGAACATATACCTACTTTTATGTACCTATTCAAGTGACTGGAGTGGGCGTGCTTTGAACGCCTGTAGGTAATATCGTAATATACTTGAAATCGTTTCCAAATAGCTAAAAAATATGAAGCACTTTATCCTCAATGGTTCCTGTAAAATACAGTATTTCATTTAGCGCCGGCGTATTTAGTCTGACTACTTTAGTTCAAATATTTTCTGTTTGGGCACGGGATGTAAACTAAACCGCATTCGAGTCTCTCACCTCAGAGTCAGGACCGAAGACTACTGTTTTAAATAGTTTTAAAATTCAATAATACAATTCAAAAATTGTATATTATTATGTAATACAACACAATTAATAAGAAAAAAAATTAAATTGAAGCATGTTAAAAGACTTAATAGACTTCATGTTCGAACAATCTTCAAGATTATTTCCAACAAAAAATCTACGTCAAAGAATGCCTAAGTACAAGCACTGTTCGACAGTAATTTCTTTTTAACACGCATACAACAAACTTCAAGACCCAATCCCCAATCAATCATCAATTTTGGTTTAACTTAACGTGACCGCCTAATGGTATCGATAAGGATCAGCTTAACCAATAAACGCTGATGGAAAAAAGTTTTGTAGTACGGCCAAAACCCTAAACAATTCGATCCCTAGACATTTCGAACCCACAAAAACTGTTAATCGCAAAAGCGATCGTGTGGTTAGGCCTTTACAGGTGTATAATAGTGTAAAACAGCAGTACAATGAAGCTCGGTCGATCGGCACGGAACAAAGCCTCACGCGATATGGGAATCCGTTTCAAATGACTATGTTGTATTGATATCAACTGAATATGGATTACAGATCGGTTTCTAAGCTCGTCTTTGAATAGAGTACCTATCAATTAATACTCTATGTCTGAATGTCTAGCGACCAACTGGAAATCGATTGATCGGCATAATACATAATAGGGACCTTTGCCATAAAATATTTATATGTGATGTTATTAGACCTAGATAATTGTAGGGATTTTGTCGTGGTGATAGAATAAAATTTATTTACAATTCCAATTCCATTAACATAAGAAATGAGAAATTTTATGAAAATGTTTTAATGCTTGGATGTTTGGAACTCAATAACATACAAAAATAACAAATCTGGCTTTTGTTTTTTTTTATGCCAATTAGGTCGCAGACAAGCACACGGCCCACCTGATGGGAAGTGGTTACCGTGGCCTATGGACGTTTGCAACACCAGGGGCATCACAATCGTGCTACCGACCCTGTAGATACCTTCTAATACCCTTCTTGAAGAACCCCATATTGTAGTCGCTTGGGAAAACCAC
This sequence comes from Eilema caniola, assembly GCA_949126895.1. Classification (NCBI taxonomy): domain Eukaryota; kingdom Metazoa; phylum Arthropoda; class Insecta; order Lepidoptera; family Erebidae; genus Eilema; species Eilema caniola. The sequence continues at coordinate 10,158,623 of OX421481.1, read as the reverse complement.
GGCAGGAAGTTCTTTCCACAACCTGAGCGTGCGTGGGATGATGTTCCTTTCAAAACGCACGGTTTGCACCATTTCCGGTCGCAGTGTGTGAGGATGAATTCCCTGCCTATGGCGAGTGATGCGATGATAGAATGCAGCGGTGGGCGTCATGTCAAACAATTCATCTGAGCACAAACCATTGTATAGGCGGTAGAACACACACAGCGAGGCAAAGTCCCTTCTAAGGCTGAGTGGTTCCACATCGCCTGTGAGCATGGGATTGTCGACAAGCCTCAACGCCCGTCTTTGCAATGAGTCGAAGGGCCAAGCTGGTATGCAGGCGCTCTGGCAAAAAGGTGACAGCAGTAGGTACTCCATGTGGGGCCGAATTTGTGCCTTATAAAGCAGAAGTTGTTGATATTTGAAATAGGAACAAGATCTCTCTTGGATTTTAGGAAGAACATAAACACAGGCAATCCCTAGTTTAAATCGATATGAATATCTGAGAAGTAGCTATTGTTGTTGTGTTATTGAGGCATATCGTGGACTCGATCGTATACCAGTATATAAAGTCAGAAAATAGGTTGTTTATACTGGAGATTGATGGCACTTGGTCGAATCTACTAAACATATTGAATAATAACTTCACTTGTATTTTTCCACAGTTCATTATCAAAGGTCCACGTAACAATTTACTTAAAAATGTTACGTGAACCTTTGATAATGCTGTGAGGTGAAACCAGTCAGGTTAAAAATGAAAATAAACTGTGGAAAAGTACAACTTACTTACTTACATATAATCACGCCTTTATCCCCGGAGGGTTAGGCAGAGGTGAATTAACACCCACATTTCACCAATCGGTATTCGGTCCCACGTAATAGGGGGTGAGCCTATTGCCGTATTCCGGGCACTATTGTTGACTCGAGCCATGCATCTGAGGCTGAGTCCGGGCTGTATATATCTGTCTGATGTTGAAGTTAATCAGCCCTATCCCTTAGATTAGATTAGATTAGATAAATCTTTATTGTACACCAAAGAAATACAGTACATGTACGGACAACATAAGAAAAATGTACAAATGGCGGCCTTATCGCTACAAGCGATCTCTTCCAGGCAACCTTTGGATGGACATATTTAATAAAACGATAATAACTAATGGGTAGTTATTACTGTAGTCATAAGCTTAAACTATATATAAGTATATAGACATATATTCATATACATATTATATACTTTGTATTTTACATATACCTAAGTACTTACTTAAATTCAATATCCGTAACATTTACATAAACACACATACATGATTATTAGATATACACATATATTTCATAAGTACAAGATATAACTACACACAGCGAGCCCATACCCATTCAAAACCACATGACAAAGTAACTATCCAGAACGCAAATAGTGTTCTTTTATCATTTTTTTGAAAATGGCCAGGGATTGTGCGCTTCTGATGGATATAGGCAGAGCATTCCACAACCGTACAGACTGGACAGTGAAAGATTTGTCATAAAATGTTGTAGAATGAGAGGGCGTGGACAATTGCAATGTTACTGACGACCTCAAGGATCTTGAATGTGTGTCATTAAGGAACACAAAACGTTCTTTTAGGTAAGTAGGAGTACGGGGATTGAAGAGAATACTATAAAGCATGGAAAGAATGTGAGCATTCCGTCGAAGGCGAATTGGGAGCCACTTGAGCAAGTTGCGGAACTGTGATACGTGATCATATTTGCGTAGACCAAATATGAATCTAATACAGAAATTCTGAAGGCGCTCAAGCTTATCAAGTTGCTCCTCAGTGAGATCAAGATAGCTGACATCAGCGTAGTCAAGTAGTGGAAGAAGAAGAGATTCTGCAAGTGCAATTTTAGTGGCAGTAGGTAGGAAGTTTCGCAGTCTACGCATGGAACCTGCCGATGCAAACAACTTGCGACTGACTTCCCGTACTTGAGGGCCCCAGGATAGTGTCTTATCTATCCGTATGCCTAGGTTTTTTACCTCGCTACTTATTTGAATAGTAACACCGTTAAATATTACGTCTGGCAATTGTGAATAATCTATTCGGCTTATCATTCCGGAGCTGCCCACAATAATAACTTGAGTCTTAGAAGGGTTCACTTTAAGCCCATATTGCTTACTCCACTCACATAGTTGCGTCAGATCAGCATTAATAGAAGAGATAGCTGCTGGCAATTCTTGTAATGGGGCTTGTGTGTATATTTGAAGATCATCTGCGTAAAGGTGGTAGGAAGAACGTAAAAACTTAGAGATGGAATTTATAAAGATAGAGAAAAGTAAAGGAGATAGCACGCCACCCTGTGGCACACCGGCAGTTGTACTACACCAAGAAGAGAAGGAATCTTCAACACGTACACGCTGTCGGCGCCCAAACAGGTAACTATGAAACCAATCAATCACTGTTGGAGATATGTTAATAGAGCGCAGAATGCCGAGCAGGATATGGAAATCCACAGTATTGAACGCGTTACTGAAATCAAGAAGGGAGAGTACTGTGAGATTTCCGTTCTCCATACCAAACCTTATGTCATCGGTGACTTTAATCAGTGCGCTTACTGTGCTGTGCCCGGGTCGAAAACCTGATTGGAGAGGATTAAGAAGGCTATTCTGTGTGAGGTATTTGCTAAGCTGAGTATGTACGAGCCTTTCTAGGATCTTTGAGAAAAGATCCTTCCGTTAGTCGCCTTGTACGACACCACATGGGAAGAGAAGGGGTGGCCTTAATTCTACTCTGCCGGGAACCACGCGGAAAAGTACAAGTGAACTTATTATTCCATATCAGAAAATAGGATTTGTAAAAACCCTCATTGTTCGTTTTATTTCGATAGTGGTATGGGAAACATTCTACTGTGGTATTACAGCGACGATCTAATTGGCGGGTAGTGCGGATCGCTGTTTGCGGTCGCGACTTCGATTTCCGCATGCTGTTAATATTTACGTGGTCTGCAAATGCTTGCTTTGAGGCCGAATGTTTGTTTACGTTTCGAAATTTGACGTTTTAATATACAAAGGACTCTTGGTGAATGACTTTTACTAAAATTATATACTACTGTTAGATAAATCATCATCATCTTTTAACATATAATAAATTGGTTGCCTGGAAAGGATACATGCACCATGCCTGGAAAAGATCGCATATCGCTATAAGACCGCCAGATGTATAGTAGCTTGAGATATTCTTTTAGATAGATAGATATGTTGTTATAAGTGTAGTGGGCCAGCGTTGTATGTAGAATATACTGCTTCCAGGCTGTTTGACCATGGCCCAGATGAAACTTGCTTTTCAGACGTTTCGTCGATCACTGCGGTCGACATCTTCAGTGGCGCAGATCCGGGCGGCGACGAGTGCGCAGACCTCTGCGAATGATGTTGAATCCCGAGTCACAGTCGGACTGCACAATTGGACGGAAATATCATCGTGTCCTACCTCTCTTACCTATCTTAATGGGACCTAATACATTCCAACATATGCTATGTTGGAATGTATACACATATATAACACCGTAGAAGAAAAAAATATAACATATCATTTTACAAAGTCCTTATTGTTACCTGGTAAAACAGATTTATGATATTGTGATATATCGTCCAATTGTAAAAGAAGGCAATCTCTTAAAGCTGACGTATGTAGGTACATAAAATATCAATAATTGGGAACTATTGTTAGCGGAGTTTTTACGATATCCTTCTCAGCAGGACAGGGCGAGAAACATGTCCAATATCTCAGTTTATTATATAAGTAAACATCCGACCCCGATTTAGCCAGCTTAGCGAGTGAGCTCGACGTAAACTTGATCTTATACTTTTCTCATTCTTGGATAATGATGAGCTAGAAACAGTGTTAGGAATACTGCTGAGATTGGACGACGAACGAACATAGTTATCGATTTCAGGCATCTTTTCATACGTTTATTACCTTTTCTTTCATTGAAAAGCATATGTATGTTCTATTTGTAAACACTTTTCACACAAACTGTATCATAATTATAATTATTCTGTTAGTTACAAGTCTAATCAATATACCTCTGTTGTATTACTTTATTGAATAACGTACCGAAATTTCTATCATTTATATAATAAGTAAAAATAAAGCAATTAAATATGTTATAATTATTTCTAACAGTACCTACCTAAAACCAGTTATATTTGTTTATATTACTAGCACCTGTACTCATGTAATGTTTCACATTATAATGTATAAGTAATATTTTCCCTAAGGCTCGCCGTGATTGCGGCGGTAAGACCCATCATGGGGGAGTGGCTATAGAGGCACACGGTGGCCTCTCGTACCGTCAGACGCAGGTCATCACCGGACACGGTAACTGCGGGCGGTATCTGCATCTGATGGGCATAGAGCCAACGCCCGAGTGCCATCACTGCGACGCGAGCGTGGACTCAGGGCTGCACACGCTGACCGAGTGTCCGGCGTTCGAGACCGAGGGTATCCGTGGGGATTACCCGCATATAAAAAAAAGTCATATTTTCTCTGACGTGTCAAATATAGCTGTAGGTAGTCTTTGTACTGGGTTATAATAATTTAAAAGTAAATAAATGAAATCGTTTATGTGGTAAATTCGGGTTTTACAGGTTGACATAAAATTTGCATTCCGTACCAAAACAGTAATAGCAGTGTTTATATCTCAAGAAAAGGTGCTGACACACTGAATTCCAAACTAGGCTGTAATAGCCCGTACCTATCTTGTTTCTACAGACTTAACTGCTTTTTAGATAAGTATACATCTTTTCATACAACTTTATATGAAAGGGATATGTCCTTTGCCAAGAGTACATGGAAATAATGTTTTATTTTTCTAAAATCTAATTTATAATCATATATAATAGTAATATAACTTCTTTATTGTACACTGAAGATGTAAAAATACAACATGAGAGGTACAAGTTATGTGGTACGTACAGATGGCGGCCTTATTGCTCTGCGGCAATTTCTTGCAGACAACCATAGGATGGATAGAAAAAATAGGAGAAGAATATTTCAGGGCAGTTTGTTGTACTTTCATGACATATATATGTATAAAAGAAAACAATAAGAACGACAAAACACGTAAACATTTAAATAAATACTGAACGTCTACCAAGTGATGATTTATAATATGTGACCTACTACACACTTTATTACAACAGAAACCGTTGCTAATTCACTTCCAGACAAATTGCCTACCGCCAGTAATATGCGTTTAAGTACCTACTTCAAATTTTGTAAGCTCCGCACTATTGTTAGTTACAATATGGATTTTCAAACATCCGTTATTGCTCTAGAAGCTGTTCCTAACTTCTGCCGATATAACTTCCTGGTGTTCCTACCGTATTAGATATTTATAACCAGTTCAACAAGTTTTACATCCGGTAATAGAGGAAAATAACGTTAAAATAAATAGTTATAGCTCATGGAACGGTCCAAACCATAGATTTAGTATTTTTCTTTTCCATAGATTGGCAATAGGAGTGAAAGAGAGCTCCGGCCTCTAATAGTACTTTTATGTGTTAGAAAGAGAGAGTAAACGATGCTGTCAGCGAGACCAAACATGTATTTGTTATTGGGAAATAGGGGACTATTGAGTGAACGCTTAAACTATTTTATGATTATATAAGTAATTCAAAGTCATAGCAGTAAAACCAACAACATTTTATGATGCGTTTATGTGCAGTACCAGGTTGTGATTCATCAAAGAAGAATAATCCCCAAAATTATTCATTTCATCAGTAAGTTAAATGTTTGTTTACAATCGTCGTTACTTCAAAAAAAATACATAAATGTGGCAGCTTTGGTGTATATATAATAAAAAAAACAATATGCAAATCACTGAAATGAAATGGAATAAATGAAAGTGTCCTTTTTAAGATATAATTAATACAGAAAATCAGGATAATTATAACCTCACCTTGTAGGGATGTGATCGCGACATTATTTCGTTGTATCGAATGTGATTGTGATGGCTGAAGGTTGAAAATTTTGTTTCTTGTGAAATTAGTGTAATGTATTAATTTAAGTGCATAATGAATAAAATCTGTTTTTAACGGTTGTGCTCGCATTTTCTATTTAAACCGACCCCACGCTCGTAACTATAATAGTACTGCGCCATTTAGAATATTATAATAGCATCGATTGTATGCATGATTCTGTGTCTAATTGATTATTGACTGTTTGATACTTGCATGAAGCCATTAGGTACTAATTTAATACTTCTGTACGTAGTACTATTATTTATCCTGTTCGCTTAGTAACAAATCCATACTAATATTATAAATGCGAAAGTAACTCTGTCTGTCTGTCTGTCTGTTTGTATGTTACGCTTTCACGCCTAAAACACTGAACCGATCTTGATGAAATTTGGTACAGAGGTATATTAGAGCTTTTTTACGAGAAAGGGGGTTTAAGGGGGGGGGCATAGGGGATGAAAGTTTGTCATTTCTGAAGATATCGTAATGAAATTTGGTACAGAGGTAGATTACAGCTTGGGAACGGACAAAGGCTACCTTTTAAGATAAGGGAGGATTAATTTATCCATCAAAGGACGTGACTGAGGTTTGCTCATATTGCGAAAAAATATATAAGGTTAATATTAAACATAAGAATCTCAATAAACAATCATTGCAGTTGCTTATCACTAGAACTATTTATAATTTCATGCATACATTTTCATGCCTTAATGACAATTGTTTCCCATCATTAAATGACCACATATATGAACAGGATCCAATTAATAATCACAAATATCTTTTAATTAAATTGATTATTGAAACTTTACAACATTAGAATTAGGTATGAGCACAAATTACGAAATGTTAATAAAGATAGCATTCGTCAATTTTATAACAAGATTGTTATATTTAGTGGTGTCTAGAAGATACATTCCGATGATTAATAAACCATTTTTAAATTTGTACTCTTATTATTTTCTTGATCTTTTCTTCTTATACACATTTTTGATAATATCTCTTTCCCTCGAATATTGTTACATTATGGTCTGATAATTTCGAATATCCGTGGTAATGTTTGGAATTTCTTGTTCCGAGTCTGGGTGTTATTTCATTTCGTCATCATCAACCTAGCGATAGCCGCGGCACCGCAGGCAAAAAGGATGATAGACTTTCTAAAAATATATCACTGCCGAGAAATTTCATCGATATCGATAAAAGATCAGGAGCAACATTTTTGACGCACACATTGACATTAAGTGCACATATAGACAATTCAATTTTAGTCTCGTCCGCTAGTTGACATTACCAATCTATGGATATACTATATCTATGGTCCAAACATAAAATCTTTTTGTATGTAAGTAAATCATAAGATCGATCACATATTTTAATAAATATTTGTAAATTGTATGTACATAATGGGAGTGTTAATGTCGAATGCAGGTGAGAGAATGGAGAGAAAGAATTTATGTATTAAAGACTTTTAAAGGAATTTTCGACTACGCTCATAATAAACCTTATAAGGTCACCTCTAAATTAGAGGCGCGAGGAAGCGCTGCTGGGGCGCATTGTCGCGCCACGTCTAATTTTCATACAATTTCAATTTCGCTTCTTTTTGGTAGCGCCACCGCTTCCTCAAACTTCTAATTTGACGCTCTAGAGCATTTTTAGATTATGCGCTCCGATATCGTTTTGGGGCACCAATTCGACATTGAAGGAATTAAAATGTATGAATTAATATCTGTCTTTCATATTGTCCGCCTCGAGATCGGGTATCCAAGCCGACAACAATGTTTTGGCGGCAGCTTCGAATGCCCGTGAACGGAACCATCAGACGAAATTGTTTGCAAGTGTGCTACACATACGTGTATTTAAATTGTCTCTGTGCGCTCAGAGCCAGATGCGCGGTGGCTTGTCTACTTGTTTGATTATTTATCATCATGGTATCGTCATCATTCATATTTATTCATTTAACATCATTTTTAGCTAACTAAAAAGAGTATAAAATCCTCCCCCTGAATGTCTAGCTTCTAAAAAGACCTGTCTTTTCCCATCTAAAATATAACAGATACAGTAATAGTACATTACTACAGAGGCCGGGATGAAAGGGGTTGCCGGCCGAAGACATATAGACGGCCGAGCGAAGCGAGGCCGAATAGGTCTGAGGCAGGCAACCCCATATATCCCGCCGAGGTATGTATAGTGCTTTTCTCAAACATGCCAACGAAATAAACAACAAAAAAATTAAAGATATTTTTTTTTTTAATACGCATAGTGGCAGAGTGTCGATGCCTTTGCCACAAATTTATGTGAAATCGAAATTAAAAAAGAGGACTTTGCCGGCCTAGGCCTGCAAGGTTTGTATGAAATTCCATTGCCGGCCTCTGGTCCTAGCCGCGCCTGAAACGTCATACTTCGCAGCCTATTAAGAGGAACGTAATGTCAATATTTCATTGCATGTTTGAGAAAATAAAGTTTTCTATTATAGTCTATATGAGCTATCGGGATATTTACTATGTTGTATTGTGCCGAGTTTCCAATATTTCGGCGCTGTTGCAAGCACCATGATCACGGAGGAATTGGAGTTGCAACGCGTATATCGGAAACTCCAAACAATACCCCGATAACTTTAATAGTAATGTGTCTACCTGTCTACCATAATGACGAACCCGCATGAAACTATCGAGAAAATAGCCGAATCGAAACGATTTTTTCGGGAATATGTGAAAACAGCACACGGCAACTAATATACGCACATTATTAAACATACGTAGGACATGGATGCAAGCAATTTTCAAATCAAATAAAAATCAATCAAAATTCAACCGTCTTTATACATTTAAAAAAAATCTATAACCGCGCCCCCATCGATCAAATGGTATTTAAAGTATTTGTGTCTTCTTTTCATCCCAGCGTTGCAATCCATGAGATCTTTATGACGCTCGGGTAAATCCCAATTTGGAATGGTCGGCTCCTCTACTAAGCACAAAAGAAACACTGCGATTGTACGCCACAACACACCACTTCACGCTTCTAATTTGAAGGCACCCTAAAGATCCAAACAATATCCATTTGCACTCCCAAAGATCGAACCCATGACTTCAAGTGCTCTACCACTACCACTCCACCATTATACCACATAGGTTCAGAATATACATAGTGATTTATGGCAAGAAAACACGAGCGCACGAGATGCACAACACACGAAATAAGCAACGAGCTCACAGGTTATTACAACCTGTAAGCTCATTGCTTATTTCGTCTGTGTGTGTATATTATCATAATCAAAAAGCTTACGCGATTCACAACGTAAACTCTCCAAAGTAAGGATAATACATAATTATTGGGCATAGAAGTTATTCATATTTCGTCGGTATAACAGCGAATGCTTGACGGATTATCCCCAGGCACAAAAGGCTTTCGGCGGAACATCACCCCTGATTGTACGCAAATTGTTCTTGTTACATTATAATACCATTTAAAGCCGTTTGAAATTGATAACTTTGTTTGAGACCAGCTTATGTATTAAAAGAAGCTGTTTATTTCGTTTGAGTAAATATTCTGTTAATGTTTCGGTGCAGAAACCAAATGAGTACCAGGATCACTTTTTAAATATTATTTTGGGATTTATATCTAAACGGACGATACATATCAACCCCATCGTTCTCCTTTCATCAAAATCCGTCAGTAGTGTTTGCATCTATCGCTAGTAAACACAAGAATTTCAAAATAAAAAATGTGTTCGAAATCGTTAATCTAATAAATCCCAAGTATTTTTAATATCTTCAACGTACAGGCTTTACGACTGCGGCAGTACTACTTTAAAAGTATGCAATAGTAGCGATACAAATGTTTGAAACCAACATCAAGCAAATCAATCAATTAGACCTAATGCAATCCACTGTTTGACATAAACTTTTTCCAATGTTCGGTATTTCTGCCAAAGCAAACAAACGAAACTGCTTACTAAATCTCATTCGCGTCTCACCTCCACGAGGAGCTACATTGACCTAACTTATAGCAGAAGCACAGCTATGCTAGTGATATTTAATTTTTGAATACATTTTTCTTGAAGTATGCTCTATTTCTTTAAAAACTGGGATGTATTTCACTTGCAGGTTAAGTTGCTACGAATTTGTGAGGCCACGTCGGAAAATATAATGAAAGGAAGAGTCCTAAACCAACAACAAAGGCGCATATATAGGTAGCTTGTGGTGCTCAGTTTGCTGCAAACACAAAGACCGCCTTTTGACTTCATTGAAATGTTTAGTTTACCGTTTCATACCACGACGATAGTAAATTAAGTACGTCGGATAAGAAGCTACTTCTCAAATGTGTAATTATCATCCTCCAAGCCATCTTCCCTCACTAAGTTGGTGTCGGCCTTCATTCTAACTACAAAATGGTCGAAAGATCATTTCCGTTAAGCGACTGCCATTTGCCAAATCCCATGCAAATAAAGAGGAAGAGAAGAAGTGGTTTAAAAAAAGCCGACCAACGAGCTCCGAGGTAAAAGCCTCAAATAAAAACGGGAGTTACGCAAAGACGGTGATGATGATGTAGGATACGAAGTCAAGCAGGTTTATTTGCCAAAAGACCCATAAGGTGGATAATGTACCTACTGAACCCTGTTACCCTGTTCTATATCCAATCCTCATACGTATATCACCTTTGCGAACTCTCTATTACTTCCGCTGGCAAATATACTGCAACCATTGCCTATGTTGATCGATACTGTAATACAATTAGCCTAGGTTTGAAATGGCCCATGTCTTTTTTACCGAATATTCACTTTAACCATCTTAGTACCCACGGTTACAATTTTAGTCTACTTTTAACTTCAGTCCTAGATTAAAACTTTCTTTTTCTTCATCCTATCGTTAATCCCAGTCGCATCCGAAGCTTTTCAACTTGGAGTCTGGGGTCCGCTTTTTACCAGTCTCACTGCGGATTTGGCAAAACTTTGATGTTTTCCGTGAAGCGACTGCCATGTAACCTCCACAACCCGAAGGCGTTATCGAAGCATTGCAGCTAGACCAGTTATTGGATTTTGAGGGCTTCAACTACCCGTAACGACTGCCATAGATGCTTGTATGACAACCGGGACCGACGGCTTAACGTGCTCTCCAAAGCACGACCAAACCAATGCAATTCGGGGATCGAACCCGCGCCTCCTGCGCAGCGGCCGCGTTAACTACCGCTACGCCACGGAGGCTGTCAATTCCAGACTAAACTTTGCAGTAAAATATCTAGACTATAGATGAATTTCATATCTCTGCAGTAAGATTCTTAAACAAACACTATTTGAATAAGAAACTCATTTTTCTTTTAAAATTACTAGCCTGTATATAGTCTAAACTTTATTTTATACTTTTGATTTATGGCACTTTATGTGAATACATCTAAGCTAGTGTATCACACACTAGGGAGGCGCGGGCAAGCCACAATTGCGTTCAAATTGTGTTAAATAAATCATTTAAATAGCTTCTGTTTCCCAGAGTGAACACAATGTAGTGACTCTCTAGATTCTAGAATAATTACACTTTTTATCCTACTTACGTGGCAGACAATCATATGGCCTACCTGATTGGAAATGGTTACCGAGGCCTATGCTATGCTATCCTCTTTAAACTATGCTATGAACGTAACACCAAGGGCGTCAAACTCATGTTGCTGACCCTATATAAAACTTATAATGACTTCTTCAAGAACCTCATAACATTCTTCTAATTTATTATCTGTTCTAAGTTATGCAAATATACTTTAATTTGATTTGATTTGATTTCAATACGGGCGTCAATCTATGCTTCATCCACAGGCTTCATTCACATGTTAGCTCCCAGTACACTTTGTTCTCAGTTGATTCTTGAATGTTTTTATCATAAACTTTAAAACATACCAAAATTATATATGAATCACTAACCCAACCAGTCAGCTTCAGAAGTTTGGTAAGCCAAAATTAATAAAACTAAAACTTAGTTGGAGTATTGGGGAACACTAACGTATTTGAGGGCTCAAGCTGGCCTCACCTGCGGGTTCAGGCGCTGGTTTTGCTCTTGTATCTAAGTAGTATTATTATTAGTAGTACTATTATTTATTCTGTGATAATAGCAATAGACATAAGCAATGTAAACAACCACTTCGTAAAAAGAAGAGTGAACCCAGGGTACTAAATTGAATGAATTGCAACCAGGATTAATCTTCAAATGAAATGAAGGTAACCAAAAGCTTTCGCAGAATGCGTATTTATAAATAACAAACCGCTAATATTTAGAATTTTATAAGCTACATTATAGTAGTCATTATGGCCAAACCAATTGCAGAACATCATACGAAGTAAACGCCCTTATGTTTCCCACAAGCACTTTCAACCAGTCCATTAAAAATACTTAAGGGAGCTCATAGGAGAGAGTAATTAGCGACACAAAGTGGTGAATTAGCCCTTTGCAACATTAAGCTCGCTCAACGTAAGGGCTCCCCTCGGTAAACAAGCAGTTGTCGAGATGTCGCCCGTGAGTAAACTGTGTCATGTCTCACAATAGAGTGATGACAAATTAACATGAACTACATTTGTCTTGTTGACGGTAAGTGTTAGTGTAAATAAAAATTTGGGCCTATAATATAGAGTGAGTTTAAAATTAAAATTTAGTCGCTGGAATCCTGGTCATTACATTCAATCAATCAATCAAATAGCCCACTGCAGTCCACTGCTGGACATAGGCCTCTTCCTACGTCCGCCATTTCGGTCATTACATTACCGTCGTGAAACTACTCATAACATATGCAATTTTGCTTAGATTAGGTTCCCGGCAGAGATAGAATTTAGGCCACCCCTTCTCTTCCCATGTGGTGTCGTACAAGGCGACTAAGGGATAGGGCTAACTTTAACATCAGACAGATATGTACAGCCCAGACTCAGCTTCAGATGCATGGCTCGAGTCAACAATAGTGCCCAGAATACGGCAATAGGCTCACCCCCTATTACGTGGGACCGAATACATGATTGGTGAAATGTGGGTGTTAATTCACCTCTGCCTAACCCTCCGGGGATAAAGGCGTGATTATATGTATGTATGTAGGTATTTAGGAGAAATGTTTGTAATTTTAATTGCCTATTTATATTCTTTTCAAGAAAGCGATTGTCCTGATTCGGACAGGTAATGCGTACGGATGAAAGTAATGTCGTAAGGAAGGTATTAAATATGGAGTGGATTGCTACAAGGGAAGAGAAAGGCCTAAAAGGCGGTGAATGTACTGTGAGAAAGATGATACGGTTAAGAAAGGAGTGAATATTGAAATGGCTGCAACTAGAGATAAATAAAAGAAACACACATATTGCGCCGACCCCAAATAAACTTGGGATAAGAGCAAGAGGATGATGATTCTTTGTAGAAAGCAAATGGAAAACGTTCACATCTAGGACGTTATTTGGACGCTTGGATTTTATGGGAATTCTATGCCATATGAGCTGCCTGAGTCTATCCTGAATAACGATAGCAATACTCATGTACTTTGTTAACTTATTTTTGAAGTGAAAACTTCTTTAGCGGCGTTGGATGGGTGTAAAATGTTAAGGAAGCGTCAGGATTAGTTGACCTTTGAACCGTAACCGACGACTGACGTCATACAAGATTAGGTACAGACTATCAATTTTGCAAGTTACGATAGATAGCGTCGTAGCTTAAACGGTAAGCACTTCGACTGTAAGTCCTTATAGTTTCAGATAGTATCGGGTTCAAACCACCTGGCCTTCAGGGATTTTTTGTGATTGTTTTTTCTTATTATAATTTATTACTTTTGGTGATTATTTTTTGTTTTTGTCATTTATTACTTTTATGATTATTTTTTCTTTTCATAATTTATTAATTTCTTCTGACACAAAATTAGCAGAAAATAAGTGATAGGTTCTATGATTAGCGCTATATTATAGGTATGGTATGGTATGTTCTTTTTTATCTTTTTCTATGTATATAACGAAGAAAGAAAAAAAGAAAATGTTTTCACTTCTGCCGGCACTCCCAGAGTGCAACCCGTCTTTTTTTTAACAAAGAAACAATCTATCTAGCCGGTTCACGCATAGATTTTCTGTGAGATACATAAGATCGCAAGAGTGTATAGTCAACATTTGAGTTCCACCGCTGCGGGAGTAAATGGAAAATATATATACCCTATATTCAGCATGCAGTGACACCAAGAGAAATCGTTTCCCGCACCATATTGACATGGAAAATGGTACAAATTTGTTCATATGTCTACGAAACGTCTCAAGTTTGAGTATTGTTATTCAAAATGTACCAAGTGGTTTATGTTCTATTTTAGGATCGTACATTTCAAGCTAGACTCAGAAGAGTTTTTTCATTAATGAAGGAAACTACTAAATAGTTAAGCTTTTGTGATGGACAAAATCGGGTACTTCATCGTTAGAGCGTTCACACTCATCCGATATCCGATATCCGACATCCGACATCCGATATCCGACATCCGATATCCGATATCCGATATCCGATATCCGACATCCGATATCCGATATCCGACATCCGATATCGGAGGAAGTCAAATGTATGAGATATGTATCTTTCTTTCACATTGTCCGGCCCGATATCGGTTATCGGAGCCAACACGGATGTCGGATATCGGATGTCGGATATCGGATATCGGATTTCGGATGAGTGTGAAAACGCTCTTATAGTTAACGTTAAATAGGAAAGAAAGCTGAAACTGGACTCTAAGACGAATGTCTCAGATCCAATCGGGATCATCGCTAACATAATAATTAGTAATCTGAATAGTCCTACTAATATTATAAACGCGAAAGTTTGTAAGTATGAATGGATGGATGTTTGTTACTCTTTCACGTAAAAACTACAGAATGAATTTCAATAAAAATTTGCAATAACATAGCTTATACATCAGAATAACACATAGGGTACAATTTATAACGATAACCGATATTATAGCGATAACGGACATCCACGCAGGCGGAGCCGCGGGCAAAAGCTAATATTTTTATAAAAGAAACTATCGCCGAACTTGTGACCAAACTAACTACATTATCAGTCTGAAACCACTCCTAATGCAAGTGATTTAGCTTATCTGGAAGCGTTAGGCGTAGGTAATACTAATCATATTTTTAGGACTTTTTGTGCCGTCATCATTCAGTGGGAAGACCATAGGCTATTACTACTTTGTATTCTAGACTGACGGCACATAAACTCTCTTTGTTTACAGGGTCGGCAGCACAAGTGTGACTCCTGGTATTGCACACGTCCATAGGCCACGGTAACCACTTTCCATCAGCTGGGCCGCGTGCTTGGCTGCCGCCTCAGTGTAATAAAAAAAGATGGTTTAAATAGTTTCTTTACAATTATTATTTCGAATATTATTATAACGAAAATTCCGGCCATTATAATATTTTACTTTAGAAAAAAAGCCTAGTGTAATTGTTGAACCGAAGATTATTAAAGTAAAATCCTGTACAAAGTTTTACGTTTCGCAAAAAATAGCTCGGAAATGATTATTTCAGTAGACTGAGAGGAAAATAAGGTAAAGGTCTCTATCCAACTCGGTGAAGCATACAAATTGATTACATTTGGATGACTTATGTGCCCCTGGCTATAGTGGTTCTTTTATCTAATATTTGACATACCGCAGATTGACACATCATTCCGTATTGCTCTCTACATCAAACAACTCAAAGCCTACCTTGAGGCTGTGCGAAATGGCTTATAGTTGGTAGACATATATATCTAAATATGCAAATAAAACGGGGATCTATAGTAACCGGTTTTATACTTAGCACGTCGTGAAAAACACAAACCGAACTAACTAGGCTAAATTCGGCTTGCTCCATTGTTATAAAACTTTCTCTCTTTCTTACATCAAACTTAACAATCAATTAGATACCTCTAAGTCTAACTTTCACTTATATTTATTACTTGCACAGAGTAACTATACCAACAGAATCTGTTTAGCAGCGTTTTGACAAAATCTTTCCCACAAAATTACACTTAGGAAAGTACTCTATGTACTTAAAAAGGTAATTACTAAAGGGTGGAAGGGTACATTATTTCTTCGTTAAGCAAAGCAAATTAATGAAAGTAAAGAACTCGCCCGCTTTAACCAATTAAAAATAGAACTGTGTAAAAGTTTCATTCCAATACGAAGCGCAGTGGATTTTAGATCCATAATTCAGTTTTATCGACATTTTGAGCATAGTTTAATTAATATTTTATTTCATAAACTTTTCCTGTTAACTTGTGATGATAAAATAAGGAGTTGACTTTTAGTATTTTTTCCGTTGCTGACTAAAGTTACATTTGAGGGTTGAAACTTGGTTTGCTTTCACTTTGGGACTTATCGTATTCAACCCGGGGGAATTTACAGCCGAAACGTGTTCAAAAAGTTGAAAAATCGAACGGTATTGGAGTATACTTGTGTTAACGCGCAACACTAGCAGTGACGCGTCATTGGGACGACAGGGGTCGCCCGTGTCGTCCGCTGCCCCCCGCCGCCCCGCTACCTCCGCGCGCGGTCACGCGCGTCTGCCGCCGGCGCCGCGCCGCCGAGTCGGCCACTTCCTCCAAGGAGCGACGCGAGCGCACACGCTGCGCGCGCTTTCATATTTGTGTCATCTTAATTTGTATATCATTGCTCAACAATCTAAGAAATGTAATGTACCTACTTCCAAGAAGATTAAACCATGTAAACTCGAAGAATCAGCGTTTCTCTCAAAACCCTAAAGAACCTTGGAGACAGCCAGCACCAACGAGGCAACAGGCAGCTTTCGGCGGAAACAAAATGGTGACCCCGACGTGATCGTGTATTGGGTGTAAGTGGATGTGTAAGCGCAGTAAACCAAAACCGTAAGTAATAGTGTGTCATTTAACTTTTATTTGAGTGAACAGTGACTACTTGCCTATTAAATACGTGTTTATATCGTCCTGCTCGGTATAAAGGAAATAAGGTCTGCGGCTATACCTATCTCTGCTTCGCGTACCTAAATACACAATCGCTACATATAAAATTTAATGTTTCTTAAAAAAAAAGGGCTTGCCTACTATCATATAATTTTAAGTTTGAGAACAAAATCATACTTGGTTCGGTGCTATAATGTTACATAGGTACCTACTCATCTAAGCTTTAGCACATTTTATTCAATTTCATGTACTGTAAAGTACCTACACCTTTCTCCATTCCTCGCTGATTTGCCTAGTAACTAAAAATAACCTACTAACGTAATATCGTGTAAGCAATTCGTGTACACAATGCCTACAAACGTTTTTATTTCCCACTTCGTACATAATTTGTTCGTAATCTCAGGTTAGGTAACCTAGAATACGGGTGAATACTAACAAATGTCTTTATAGGTACCTATCTATTGCTTTCTTTGCAACGGTTTATTTTCGCAAACAACTTAAACAATTTCAGGGTCCAACGCGTTCAGAGCGTTCACTATCGTGTCCCGAACAACGTCTTGCTACCTACCTACGTGGTGCGGCTGGTGACTTCGCTTACGAGCTGCATGGTGGCGTCGCGTGCCTGCTTGTTGCTGTTGCTGCATGCTGTTGGTGACGGGTTAGAGCTTCCAGTGTGACAACCGGTCAGATCTTGCAATTTATTAATATTTAGCATTGCATGGTTTGTTCGTTGTTTGCGCCAATAGTAGGTAGGTTATTAACAACAATGTCTGACGAAGCTAACAAAATGTTGGTAACTTTAAATACAAAACGCAGCCGTATCAAAGGGAGCATCACTAAATTTGAAAACTACTTGTTAGGTTTCAAGTCTGAAAATGTAACGGTCTTACAAGCCCGTGAACTCCAAATTAAATTAGAGAAATTTACACAACTTTTCACAACGTTTGAGGATGTTCAAACTCAAATTGAAGAGTTAGTGGAGGCTTCAGAACTTGATATTGAAATTGAGGAACGCGACCAATATGAAACTAGAATGTGTAATTTAATTGCTAAGGCTGGATTAATTTTGACACCCAGAGAAGAGACTGATGCACAGTCTATGCATTCATCCGGTAAATCTAAGTGTGATAGTGCTGCGTTTAGTGATCAAATAAGATTACCAACAATAAAGCTACCCACCTTTGACGGAGATCATTTGAAGTGGTTGGAATTCCGGGACATGTTTGAATCCCTTATTCATAATAATGATAGAATTCCAGCTATGAATAAATTCCATTATTTACGTTCGTCTCTCGAGGGTGGCGCTGCTGTCGCAATAAAATCAATCGATTTTACGGCAAATAACTACGAATTAGCGTGGGATCTATTGTGTGAGAGGTTTAATAATAAAAGAATCTTGATAAATAATCATTTAAAATCTTTACACTGTTTAGAAACATTTACAAAGGAGTCACATACTTCATTAAGGTTCATGATTGACCATGTTTCTAAAAACTTACGTGCACTCAATAGTTTGGGTGAGCCCACTGATCACTGGGATACGTTGATCATTTTTAACATGTCATTGAAATTAGACAATGCCACAGGTCGCAAATGGGAGGAGCACCGCAGTACCTTGGTAGGCACAGTCTCACTACAGGAGTTCTATCAATTTCTACGTAACCGTGCGGATGTGCTAGAAACGATGCAGGTTAGTAAGACTGACACAACTCGTAGCGAACGGCCTGCTGTCAACAAACAATCCTTACCAAAGCAAACGAAATCACTTCATATCTCTTCAACGAGTGACAACAAAGTTGAGTGTGGCTTGTGCAAGCAAGACCATAGGCTTGAGTACTGTCCTGACTTCAAGGCATTGAAGCCAGAGTCCAGGGTAGCTACTGTAAAGCGGTTAAGAATATGTCTTAACTGCTTCCGGCCAGGTCATCATCACTCTCGTTGTCGCAAGGGTTCGTGCAAAATCTGTAACAGAAATCACAACACTTTAGTACATCTACAACAAAGGTCCAGTAGCAACAGTGGAGGCAAGAGTGACGAGAATCGCGACAGTGGTCGTGACAACTCTGCAAATGTGGTAAACATGCCGCGAAATGACGGTCAACCCAGTAAGCAGACAGACTCACCAACCCCTCCCGTACAAGTTGCTTCTGCTTTGTGTGGGGAAGTGTTGCTATGCACGGCTGTTGTAAAGGTTGTAGGCCCAGAAGAGACTTGCCATGCGCGAGCTCTTCTTGATAGCGGTAGTCAGTCGTCATTCGTCACCGAAAGGTTAAAAAATACATTAAAATTACCGGTTTCGAGTACAAACCATGTGACAGTCTGTGGCGTTAATGACAACAATTTTAACATCTCTCAACGGTGTGAGATAAATATTAAATCTAGGCTAGATTCGTTTAGCTCGACAGTGTCATGTCTGGTGATACCTAAAATAATCGGTCACTTGCCAAATGTGGAAGTAGACTACAGTCAATTAAGCTTTCCCAAAAACATTGAACTTGCAGATCCAAACTTTTTCCGTCCCTCAGACATTGATTTGCTGCTTGGGGCTGACGTGTTTTGGGATTTGGTTGAAACAAACCAAATCAAGTTAGGGAAAAGCAAACCGACATTGACTCTGTCCAAATTAGGTTGGTTAATATCGGGACCAGTTGGTGAACGCACCCAAAAAACCGAAAGGAAAATACAATGCAATTTCTCTCAGGAAATAAAGGATAGGCTTTCTATGTTTTGGGAACTAGAAGAAGTTCCTAAAACAAATAAACTTTTGTCTAGCGATGAGCTATTTTGCGAAAATCATTTTATTAATAATGTCAAGCGGCTTCCTAGTGGCAGATTTTCCGTAAAAATACCTCTCAGAGCGTCACCAGAGGACAGTCTTGGTGATTCGCACTCTATCGCGAAAAGACGTTTTTTCAATTTAGAAAGAAAATTACAGAGTAAGCCTCATCTTAAACAACAGTATGCTGATTTCATACATGAATACGAGCAGCTAGGGCATTTAACTAAAATTCCACAGCCAGACTTCGGCTATTTTCTTCCCCACCATGCGGTGACTAGAGAACACAGTGAAACAACGAAACTGCGTGTCGTATTCGATGCTTCCTGTAAGAGTTCATCATCCAAATCCTTAAATGATTTGCAAGTAGTTGGGCCTGTGGTCCAAGATGACTTATTCTCAATTCTCATACGATTTCGTCAAAATGCATTTGTAGTCACTAGTGACATAGAAAAAATGTATCGTCAAGTAATGATTCATGAATCACAGCGACACTTGCAACTCATTGTCTGGAGGGAAGAGCAGTCAGAGCCACTTGAAGTGCTACAGTTAAACACTGTTACTTATGGTACCGCCTCAGCTCCCTTCTTGAGTACTAGATGCTTAGTTCAACTAGGTAATGAATGTGTTGACCAGGCTGTTGCCGAGGTAATACATCACGATTTTTATGTAGATGATTTGATAACCACTCATAACAATAAGGGTGCCTTAAAACGGATCATTAAAACCGTGACAACCAAACTGGCTGAGGGTTGTTTCAATCTACGCAAATTCAGGACCAACGTTCCTGACATTCTTGACAGTGATATCCTGAATCAAAGTCAAGATTTTTGTAAAGACTCGACTGTCCTAGGGTTAAATTGGTCCCCTACAAAGGATACCTTGCAGTTCTCATCTGAGTGTGAGGCTGTACCTCAAGTGACTAAGAGGACAATATTGTCAGCCACATGCAAGATATTTGACCCGCTCGGTCTCTTATCCGCATGTACTATCATTCCAAAACTGATATTGCAAAGGCTGTGGCTGACCGAGCACGCACGGGATCATCCAGTTCCCGACGATATCGAAGGGGAGTGGTTAGAATACAAAACCAACACACAGTACCTTTCACAAATTTCTATACCCAGACATGCACTGTTGAGGGAGCCTACTAGCGTAGAGTTACATTGTTTCGTGGACGCGTCACAGAAAGCATACGCAGCATGTATTTATGTCAAGTCGACAGACGACATGAACAATGTCTCAGTTAATTTGTTGTGCGCTAAGTCTAGAGTTGCTCCGTTGAAACCTACTACAATTCCTAGGCTTGAACTTTGTGCTGCTCTTTTAGGCACACGGTTGCATGCGAAAGTCCTACAATCACTACGATTGATCATAACACGCTCTGTGTTTTGGTCTGACTCAACCATTGTTTTGGGCTGGATCAGAACGCAGCCTAAGACTCTGAAGACTTTTGTTTGCAACCGCATACAGGAAATTCGCGATGCTACAGAGCAATCCGCATGGCGACACGTACCTACTGACGCCAATCCAGCTGATCTAGCTTCAAGGGGCATCAAGTGTCAGGAGTTAAATGGGAATAGTCTGTGGTGGACTGGGCCTGCCTTTCTTCTCCAAGGTGATGATGCATGGCCGAAAATGAAGTCCTTTGAAATCGATTTACCTGAAATCCGAACAAAATTAGATATAAGGCTTGATAGTTCTCCTACGGTAGTTGACTTTAATAAGTACTCAAATTTAAGCAAAATGCAAAGAATATTTGCGTATGTCTTGCGATTCATAAAAGCGTGCAAAAATAAAATTAAACAGGTAATGAGTTCACTTACCATTCAAGAACTAAACATGTCGTTACTATTATTGACGAAAGTATCACAAGCGACATCTTTCGCTCAAGAGATAAAATGCTTGGGCGAGGGTAAACAATTGAAGGCTAAATCTAGCATTTTGTCGCTCAATCCTTTTCTAGATGACCAGGGTGTTCTCCGCGTTGGTGGACGTTTGCACTATGCTCAGTGTTCATACAATCAAAAGCACCCAATGTTATTAGATGGCAATCATCCACTCGCTAGGTTAGTGTTCGAAAGAGAACATTTGCGCTTGCTTCACTGTGGACCGCAGCTGCTTCTCAGCGCGGTCCGAGAACAATTCTGGCCAACAAAGGGTCGGGTATTGGCTCGAAGCACTGTGCATAAGTGCCTCACGTGTGTTAGATCAAAGGGTAAAACATTGCAGCCCATAATGGGTAATCTCCCAAAACCACGCGTTGTACCATCTCCACCGTTTGAGACCTGTGGCGTTGATTTTGCTGGTCCCTTTTCCATTTTGAATAAAAGGGGACGTGGCGCCAAAGCATCAAAATGCTATTTATGTCTATTTGTTTGTTTTTTCACAAAGGCACTTCATTTAGAAGTCGTTAGTGACTTAAGCACAAATTCTTTTATTTTAAGCCTTCGCAGATTCATTTCGAGACGTGGAAAGCCAATAACAATTTATTGCGACAACGGCACCAATTTTGTTGGCGCGAGCAACGAGCTCCAACGTATGCTAAAGGCAAGTCAGGAGCCCGTCAATGAATTCGCATGCAGCAACGGTATTAGCTTCAAATTTAGTCCGGCATATTCTCCCAATTTCGGTGGTATATGGGAGTCGGGTGTAAAGGCCGCAAAATTTCATCTAAAACGTATCGTAGGATCTGCTAATTTAACCTTTGAGGAGTTAACTACACTGTTCACTCAAATAGAAGCTATTCTGAACTCGCGACCGTTGACACCTATGTCTAGCGATCCATCTGATCTTTCTCCGCTTACACCTGGTCACTTTCTAATCGGGCGGCCACTAGCGTCGCTGCCGTCTCCGTCCTTGCAGAAGCTGAACCTTAATCGCTACCAACATATTGAAGCCCTTAGACAACACTTCTGGAAGCGTTGGTCCGGGGAGTTTTTGTCTGATCTTCAGCAGCGGGTCAAATGGAAGGCCAGTGAACCAGGAGTCAAGATTGGAGACCTGGTCATCCTCAAAGAAGATAACCTGCCGCCAATGAAATGGCACCTTGGCCGTGTGGAGACATTGCATCCCGGATCCGACGGCGTTACGAGAGTCGCAGATGTTCGCACAGAGAGAGGCATCGTGCGGCGAGCGGTCTCCAGGCTTTGCCCTCTACCTGCCTGCCACAATGAAGAGGATACCGAAATGGATGACCTTGAAACCTGCAGATTTCAAGGGGCCGGAGCATGTTAACGCGCAACACTAGCAGTGACGCGTCATTGGGACGACAGGGGTCGCCCGTGTCGTCCGCTGCCCCCCGCCGCCCCGCTACCTCCGCGCGCGGTCACGCGCGTCTGCCGCCGGCGCCGCGCCGCCGAGTCGGCCACTTCCTCCAAGGAGCGACGCGAGCGCACACGCTGCGCGCGCTTTCATATTTGTGTCATCTTAATTTGTATATCATTGCTCAACAATCTAAGAAATGTAATGTACCTACTTCCAAGAAGATTAAACCATGTAAACTCGAAGAATCAGCGTTTCTCTCAAAACCCTAAAGAACCTTGGAGACAGCCAGCACCAACGAGGCAACAGGCAGCTTTCGGCGGAAACAACTTGTCTTTTGCAACAATTCATGTATGTTGTACGTATTTCTTGAATAAGGCAGCAACAGCCGGTTTGAGATCGAATTTCCAAATCACATATTTTAATTTCAATGTTTAATGGCTTTTCTTTTTGTATACTACTACTTTTTGAATACTAAACATAAAGACTCGATTTTAATAAGTT
The DNA here is from genome assembly GCA_949126895.1 of Eilema caniola. NCBI lineage: Eukaryota > Metazoa > Arthropoda > Insecta > Lepidoptera > Erebidae > Eilema > Eilema caniola. The sequence goes on along the minus strand of OX421481.1, from coordinate 10,135,213 downwards.
ACTTTGAAATTTTTCGAGTCACGCAACATACTGTGCACTACACAAAACTTACTTCAAATGTAAGGATATTTCAGTTTGGTTAATTCGTAAATAAACTGAATTAATATTTACATGACATTTATAGTTATACATTTATATTTTGTTTTTTTATATTCCTTCCTAATTGGTGATTGGATTTTTAAATGCAGATGTATATAGGTACACAACACATACCACAATTTTCTTGATGTTGAATTGATAGTCGGCTGAAGTGGGTAGATCACATCAATAAAGTTTGTGATAAACTCAGAGCAATTCTTGCAAATTTTTCATTGATCAAATACCAAATACCCTTCCCGATACTTTTGTCTTTGTATAATGCCTTAGCGGAGTCAATAATCTCATACGGATTAAGTAGTTACGGGCGGACCTGTAAGTCACATCTTTATAGAATACATAACCTGCAGCTTAGAATTTTAAAAACAATAATTCCTAAAAAAATCAAGACCGAGTTCCAAGAAAATTACAATCTAGTGTTTAAGTTTTGCCGTATATTACCTATCCATGATAAAGTTAAGCTCATTCTCCTCGTTGAAAATTATTTTAATTCTGAATTGCAGATTCAGCCCCAAAAAGGACACAAATTCATTTTACGAAGTAACAAAGACCCTAAATTACTTATTCCTGGCTACACTAACATGTACGGTAAATTACACACTTCAATAACCATCCCTAAATTAATTAATGAACTACCAAAAACTTTAAAAGATACTCTAAACCAAACTAACATTAAACATAAGCTCAAAGAATATTTATTACAACTCATTACATAAAAAAATATTACTTAATATTAACATCCTGTATATGAATCATCGCACACAAACACTCATTAATATATATTATCTATCTTCATGCTTATTGTCTACCAGTCAAGCCTCGCTCGTATTTTGTACGTGTTACGGACGAAATTCCTACTTGGTAATGGTAACGAACGGAACGATCACCTGATTTTATATTTTTATATGTGGGTATGTGTAAAGTAATTTGTGTTGTGTTGAAGGTGCAACGACAGTGATCCAATATCCAGATAAATCTATTAAGGTTTTTGTGATGTTGTTAAATGAATCATATAATATGTAATTTATTATGAAATAAACTATTAAAAAAAAAAAAAAAAAACTGTATGAAAAATGATCATTAAAATTGATATTTAAACTGATATATAATATTATCTATAATCATAATGTCCCACGAAGCAGAAATTTTGAACACTAGTTAGTGTAAATTTTCACCTTGGTCGACATTTTTCACATTTTTATTACATATTCAGTAAAACGAGCTCCCTAAAGGACTTAATTTTACTTAATATCGTAAAATATAATCTTTATCAACAGCACTTTGGGGTGAACTCGCAAAAATCTTATAATCATAAAGTTACTGTCAATAACAAGAAATTATAAGGCCGTACTTTTTGATACCTGAAACTTTACTGCAAGTATTTTACAAGCTTCTTCAGTTGTGGCTGCAGGTTTAAAGCCCTCCGTTCAGAACTTACTGTGGGCTTACCTCAACGTGCTACGAGTATAAGTGCCGGACAGCGTGATCGCTATCTAAAAAGAGAGTAATGGAGCTATACAATACACCCTATAAAACTCGACCCTCTACCTCCAAACCGTGGTCAAAATACACGATCTTGTAAGCGCGTCATGTGGGCAACGCTGAGGCCTACCCTCACAAGAACTGACCCCCTGACTCCCCCGGTAATGTATTAACGACTCCTCTAACACATTATCAGCTATATTTCCTTTACCGAAGAGCTCTGATGGACCTTCTTAGCGTCATGAATCCTATCTTCTATCCTATCCTATCTCTCAAGAAACATGAAAGCCATGTTGGCTACGATTCAAGCAACCAGCCGTCCGGACAACAGGTCTGATGTTGAAGTTACCGTGCGGTTTTAATCGGTTCGACTGCAATTTAACCGCGTAATGATGCTATTTGAAAAATGGTAGAGAAATTGGAAAACATGGTCGATTACTTCCTTTTGTAAATCTTTGTGTACGGTGGTCAACCAATATGGTAACACAATTCAAGTTAAAAAATTCTACCTGAAATTGATCTATTTAAACGTAAAAATCGTTCATTTTGTTAGTGTTCAACAAGTTCTGAGAGTGACTGTACTCTGTGAAATGATTACAGTGTACAAGAGTTCGGCTAACATAAAACTGAATTGGCTGAAAATGTTTCCCGTGTGAGCAAAACTCCTATATCTCTCATTTTTTACGTGAACGCGCATTCATATCACCAATGTTTCCAGATGTTTACTCGATTTTTGTGAGAGGTAATTTCTTGCAAACTCATCATTGCGGTAGCTTGAACTCTTGCTATGAGTTCTTTCAATACAAATGTCTGGGAATTATAATGTTAGTGATGTAGCTAATGAACTAGTTTGTAATATAGATTAGTAAAGTACATGTAATATGGGTCATAATGGTTATGTCCCATATTATATATGCTAACATAATCGGTCACCACTTAACCACCAGTAATAATCTTCTATAATATAAAAATGAATCGCAAAATGTGTTGGTAAGCGCATAACTCAACAACGCCTGGACCGATTTCGCTAATTCTTTCTTTAGAATATTCCTTGCAGGACGAGGATGCTTCTTACGCAGAGAAAAAATAAAAAAGTGTTAAGCCGTCACGGGAACGGGAACAGAATTCCACGCGGGCGAAGTCGTGGGCGTCAGCTAGTTCTAAATAAATAATAAATGTTGTAGGGCATTCCACACAGCGCTATCTAGACTCAAAGTAGTTACTCGTAGCTAGCTTATGTTATGGGTTCTAGAATACGGATACATACATACCCATACTTAGATACATTGTTTTTTTTTATATATAAATAAATAATATATAGAGAATCACCCAGACCAATGCATACATCTGACATACCATTTTTTGTATTGTACTTGACCAATGTTTTTTATAACTTTATCAGTTTAAAGGTCCAAACTGTGCAAGGAGGTCGAAAGGTTCATATTTACAAATGAGGTCCAAAGGTTGAGGTCGTACGGATACAGCCAGTTTATCAACAAAGTCTTTCTCTCAATGTCTTTGTTATCAACATTCATACTTCATAACTCTCGAACGTTATAATGCATTTTGAGCAAAAGCATTTAACTAACTAACTTAAACTTAGTTGCAGACTTCTAGACTAGGGCTCAAAACAATGAAATGAATTCGCAAACTGGTATTAAAAGTTATACATTTAAAGTTAAAATAACTCCTCTGACATTTCCAGTGCATTTCTTTTTTTCTCAACAAAATAGTTACAAGATTAAGCAACAAAAAAGTCAACAAACCAAATACACTGTAATCAAAATTTACTTTTATTCAAGTTCTAAAATGTATTCATTCGCAAGTTAAGTACAGTCAGCAATAGCAGTTCAAGATTTATTGAAAGATAATGATATTATTATGTTTGGCTAATCTTAACGAGTAATTAAAATTAAGTGACGAATTTACGACCTGAAAAAGGTGACTGGGATAGAATAGATGCGCTAGTTGGATAGTAACTATTAAAGGCCGAGCAGATGGTCTAATTAATAAAAGATATGAATGTCTTCTATACAGATAAATAAAGTTAAAGTGTATTTTTTTGTAACAACTCCAAAATTAATAAAAGATATGAATGTCTAGGGTAAAAGCGATCGTTTAGCATTTTGGTCCTTTCTGAAGCTTTTTTGGCTAAGCTAAGAAACAGCTGGGCTGATTTCGACGCGACTTTCACTGGCATAAACCTGATATTCATAAACTATAATCTGGCCTATTTTTATTTTAGAAAAAGAACTAGATTTCCCCGTTAAATATCGATATCTTAGTCCATGTGGATGACCGATGAAATGTACAGGCATAGCCTGCTAAAGGCAGATATAGTAGAACATATTCATAACTAAACTTTAGAAACTATTTTGCAAACCGTATGGACAGTAATAAAGAGAGCATTTTCAAATTTACGAAACACTCATGCTCATGACGCATCGTGTATACCCATAAAAATTTCAAATCTCGCACTTTATATTAACAGTGTCATCTAGACACCGTTAATGTGCCTGTTTCTGCTGCCATTACTTGTTTTAGTACGTCATCAAATCGCAAAATCAAATCTCAATTACAGTTTTATGATGACGTCTCTTAAAACGCTTTTTGATGGAGTAACTCTCAAGTTCAGGCACGTGTAAATAACTGTACCTACACGTTTCAAACATAAAACGAAACAATTGTGCCTCTATAAAAATGATTTATTTTGACGGGTTTATGATATCGACATGGAAAAGATTGCAGGTAACACACATGGTATACGAGTATATGCACCTATAGGTATGTATCCTATGAATTTTGTGTTCTGTAGCCAAAGGGTTAGGGTAGCCCTATCATTCAGTAGGTATACGTCATCAGAAAGTCTGTTTATATTTATACGTCGGGACACGTATCTTGGATCTAAATCGCAAAAGACACCCAAGAAATGTAAAATAAAAATAAATAAATAAATATTCCACAACATTTCACACAACGCTATCTAGACCCATGGTAAGCATAGATTACTTAGCTTGTGTCATGAAATCTAGAATGAGCATAAACATACTTATATACATTTTTTTTGTAAATAAATACATATTATACATAGAAACACCCAGACCAATGCAAATATACATACAAATATTTGCACTGAGCGGGGATCAAACCCGCACCTCCTGCGTAGCGGCCGCGTTCACTACCGCCACGCCACAAAGGCCACAGCACGAGTACATTTTGGCCGCAGAACGACTTTCGCTCCGCCGCCCGCCTGAGGGTGACGGATGGAGCTGCCAGTCGCTCTAGCAGAGACAACATACCAGGGGCGAGTCGGGGACCGCGTGGTCCCTCCTCCCGAGGAGACCAGACCGAAAAGGATGGCCCTGGGTCAGCCGGGGTGCAAGGGATATGTCGAAGACAACCTCACCTTCGGGTTAGCACAACGACTCACAGATAGCGTGCGGTTTAGTCGGTTCGATTCCTACATAACCCGGGGCACACCTCGGAAGCTCTCGGAAAAATGTATGAAACAATCGCGTTGTAATTACTACAAACATAGCTCGTGTACATGCACGATATTGTTAATGTGTGAGAAAATTAGAAATGTCATGGATGGCACTATTTGAAATTTGAGCTAATTTTCGAGTGAGATAGCGTGATTTTTCTCACTCTATCCCTTGGTGTCATGATTTACGTCACATCCGACGGAGGCGACAATCCTGTTGTTACAAAAAGTCATATTAATGATTTTTACATTAAAACGTATTTCCATCTTTTTCTTCGATCCGGGAGAAAAGAATATGGCGATACATTTTGGTCCTGTCAATCAACAGAATTGGCACAAATAACAAAACAATACTACAACACGACTTTGATATGTTTATAGAGTTATTAAAACCGATTGTGTTTATAAAAACTAGCTGTTGCTCACGGTTTCGCCCGCGTGAAATTTTTAATTAATTATAAATAGTCTCCGTTCCGTTCAGTCTATAGGGCACATTTCTTAACCGATTGTCACCAAACATGGCATACATGTTCTTTGATTTAAAACATCATTTTTGCCTAGAGCTTTTTTAATCGGAGGAGAAAAGGGCTGCTTTTTCTGTCGCGTTATTTATGAACGGATATTGATGATTTTGGCTGAAATATCCGAACATGATTCCTTACAGGTAGTAGTGAAAAAAAAAACCTTGAGAAAAGGCGGAGACGTTTGTTGTGGCTTTTTTAAGAACGGATTGACAATATTTATTGGTGAAATATCCAGGTAGCTATAAAATAAAGATACGTATCGTATAAAAGAAATATAAGTGAGGATACCAGATGCCAAAAAATGATCTGGAATGGGTGAGGTAGAACATTTCTTTATAAATGGTGTTTTTATTACGTACCAAGGTTTCTGAACCTCAACTGAATGACACGGATTTTATGCCCGGTTTTTGTAATAATTATCCTAATACTTATTTAGAATTGTCAACGGCGAGTAGGAAATTAGAAAAATGGCAGTTGAGCACACTTTAATTTAATATTGTTAATTAATTTAAGTATCAATTATAATTAATACTAAACGGAAGTTCACGGAAAGATATCTATTTATATTTTTTAGAAACAAATGGTTTTAACTGCTCTATACTTAATAAAATTTAAGAATCATTATTTTGACAGCTCACGCCTATGAAGTGTGGCATTTTTTTTCGATTTGAATGTATCACAATTAATGTCGTCCATCATGGATTCCGTCATTGCCAGGTACCGCCCATTTTTTAACCCTAGAATGTATACTAATCTAAATCTGCATCATATGCTTTTGAGATATAATCTTTATTAATGTTAAAAAAATAATACACCTATAATCAATATCGGTCCACCATAATGTCACTTAACATGCTAGTTTTAGAGTTATTTTCTAAAAAACCCGGACTAACTATATGAAAATTATTATAATTGATAAGATTTTTCACGAATTTATTCCTGGGCAAACCTGGCATCCAGTTCATTAATTTTTTTTTATACTGTTCATTGATGACCCTTGGTGGAACTTGTTGTTATACATATTGTGAACACTTGTACTTTTTCTACAGTATTTATTATTGAACCTGACCAGTTTCGCAATGTTTATGAACATTTCTAGTCGTAAACACCTCTAGTGTTTAAGATTAGAAACATTTCAAAAACATCAATGTAAACTTTTGAAGTTACCATAAGGCGAAACCGGTCAGGTTCAATAATAAATACTGTGGAAAAAGTACAAATGTTCTTACTATCTGTAGTTCATTAGTTATTTATACAAAAAGGCAAGATGCATTTGAGGGTTAAATTTCACTATAGTCATGTGTGAAAGAGAGGACGCCTTAAAAATCGAAGCAAGCCGAACTTTTCTCTCTTCTTTCCGAAGTGCCGTTCCTACACATTTTACTGGCGACAACCTTTGTTTTAGGCGCCCATGAAAGCGCCCATGATTTTGACGTGCGGGGAGAGGAAATGAAATCGGTGGGAGGGGGTGAGCTTCCATTCTGTACGCTAGTACTATTATCTATTCTGTGCCCGGGGGGATGGGGAGGGGGTATCCGTGGGGATGTTAGGTCCAAGTTATATGTCTCGATCAATACAAACGGAAGTGATTAGATCTATTTCAAGTTTCGCAAGGTATTCTACGCTAAAAGGGCTATCAAAAAGTACTTCACCCAAATTTCATAGATTTTCGTCTCCCCAAATTCCACAATTGACTCTGCTGGTCGCATTTGTAAGCCTACCTTCGTTTTTCAATGTTAAATCTAGAAATTATAAAATTAATACAGCAGTTCTACAATTAGTTTAATTTCCGTACTTTTTAATAAAATTAACAGCAAATAAAACATTTAATAATTAGTTACGAAACTTAGAACCTCCTTGTTACACAATATCACATTTCGACAAACCCCTCTCTGCCCCTTATGAGGGGCTTACACTGGTAACTCGATTTTTGCCGCACGGCTTATAGAGACTCATCTAAATTCGGCAAGGTGGCTTAGTGTAGCGATTAGCCGCGCGGCAAAAATCGCCCCGAGTAAACTAGCAGAAGGGTAACCCTTAAACTAAACATACTTTCAGATCTTCAGATGCCGCATCTCACTTGATACGGTAGTGACACTCGATAACGCTGTGCGAGTGAGACACGATATGATACATAGTATAGATGTGATATTAATTTGAACTGTCTTATAAACTTTATAAGTAGTTTGGGAGTTTCTTTGATAGTTCAATTTCAAATACAATTTAATTTAAACTTGTCAACCTATTTTGTGGCACATTCAGCTTAAATGTATTTGAAGTTTGTGTGTTGTATTATACAGGAGCCGGGCGAGAGCATACATTGTACTTACGAATATTGAAAGGGACTTCTATGTAGGAGAAAAGTAAATACACCAATGTACTACCGTTCAGCAGTAAAGTTGATAAGCATACCCTGGACATTAAGGTGAGAGCCACAGATGCAACCGGGACTAACGTTATGAAATAATAAAAATAATAACGAAAAAGGTAAATGAGTTTCATCAAAAGTTGAGGGTATCTGTTTCAAAATCGGGAAACAAATCCGAACAAATTACATACAATGCAAGTTAAATAAATCTTGTAAAATGATGTACGCTTTTTGATTTCTCTATTTTATAAGAAAGCAGCTATTTGGTAGTAGTAAGTAGGTAATAAAATAAATTAATAAGCTCACTAAAAAACCTGTAACTTCGAAAAGTACCTATAATATAAATTTATTAGCTAAGATTTACTTGACGCGGAAAATCTAAAGTGAAACTTAAGCACATATTTCACAACAGTGAATCGGGGCCCCAGCGCTAGATAGTTTAAATCTTTAACACAATGTTATCTAGTCCAAAACCGCAGAAGTCGTGCTAACAAGCTTCCTGCCCCGGATAGAGCAAGTTGGGGCAAGTCAGCTGAACTCACAAATAAGGTCGAACTGTACCAGTGAAAGGTGATCGCCGACTTGCATATGTTACACTCGGTGCACGCGAGTAATGTAACAATGTATACAAATAAATAAATTGAAACTCTCTGTTTGCAATACAAAAATATTTTGTTTTAAACAATATACAAGGATTATGCACACCATGATAAATAAATTAAATAAAAACTAAAAGAACTAACACATTATAGCTAAAAATAATTAAAATGGGTCGTTGAGTTCCTCCGCATCACATGCCTCTAGCGTTCCCAGTAGACTGGCAGCAATGCCACTGTGCTTATTTTCTGGCCTTAAAAGAGGCCAGCCTTCTGGTCGAGAGAAGCGTAACATGCACTTCGCAATTTCCCTGAAGAGAATGCGGGCGCTTGGACCTCAAAACTAAAACCCAGATCTAACCACCATTCTAGGGACATCTATTATAGGTGACCACATTTTTTAGGTTTCACCTCAGTTTACCAGCAAGAAGGATGCAGTCAATTTGAAGAGCGAGAGAGAGAGAGTGAAGAAACTCCTTTGTAATTAGGTAAATGTTTGAATAAAAAATATTTTTTTTAACATTCAAATTTCTTTTTCCATATGAGGAAGGTAGAATTCTTATGAAAAATCAAATTAACTACATCAGTTTAACAAAAATGTGGATTTAAATCAATTTATTGCGTTTCCAAGGAGCGTCAATGTAAATCCACATTTACTTTAAGCTGTGCACTGATTGTGAACAAGAATTATTCTGTACTTAGGCACCTAAATTACGTTCTGTAACTACGATACAATAGAAACAGAACAACAGCCGAAGGAATCAATATTATTGGATTTAACTACAAGCAGTGGTATATAGGCACGCATGGGGTATCAACGCTATTGTTGACGTCTACCTGCATTGATGGCGGTCTGTACTATGGTATCAGGTATGTACGACGCAAATCTAATCTTTGAAACCGAAATCAAATACCCTACTAATATATTATAAGCTAGTTGATGCCCGCAGTTCCGCCCGAGTGGAGGTCGGCTTTCGCGACTGTATGATGAAACATTTGGTAGATGTTAAGTCTGATCACGACCAAGTAGCTCTATTAATAAATGTGTCTGACATGATTTGATGCTGTTTAAAGTAAATATAAAATTACGCTAGTTTTAACTTCAAGAAGGAGAAGGATTTCAATTCAATTCTCGATCGAATGGAATGTCGGATGATCGGATCGAGTGCCTCGTGAATGCATTGAAAAATAAAACCATTTTCCAACGGATTCTATAGCGTCGATGGTTTCTGAAAGGTATTTGAAGTTTGTGTGTTGTATTATACAGGAGCCGGGCGAGAGCATACATTGTACTTACGAATATTGAAAGGGACTTCTATGTAGGAGAAAAGTAAATACACCAATGTACTACCGTTCAGCAGTAAAGTTGATAAGCATACCCTGGACATTAAGGTGAGAGCCACAGATGCAACCGGGACTAACGTTATGAAATAATAAAAATAATAACGAAAAAGGTAAATGAGTTTCATCAAAAGTTGAGGGTATCTGTTTCAAAATCGGGAAACAAATCCGAACAAATTACATACAATGCAAGTTAAATAAATCTTGTAAAATGATGTACGCTTTTTGATTTCTCTATTTTATAAGAAAGCAGCTATTTGGTAGTAGTAAGTAGGTAATAAAATAAATTAATAAGCTCACTAAAAAACCTGTAACTTCGAAAAGTACCTATAATATAAATTTATTAGCTAAGATTTACTTGACGCGGAAAATCTAAAGTGAAACTTAAGCAAATATTTCACAACAGTGAATCGGGGCCCCAGCGCTAGATAGTTTAAATCTTTAACACAATGTTATCTAGTCCAAAACCGCAGAAGTCGTGCTAACAAGCTTCCTGCCCCGGATAGAGCAAGTTGGGGCAAGTCAGCTGAACTCACAAATAAGGTCGAACTGTACCAGTGAAAGGTGATCGCCGACTTGCATATGTTACACTCGGTGCACGCGAGTAATGTAACAATGTATACAAATAAATAAATTGAAACTCTCTGTTTGCAATACAAAAATATTTTGTTTTAAACAATATACAAGGATTATGCACACCATGATAAATAAATTAAATAAAAACTAAAAGAACTAACACATTATAGCTAAAAATAATTAAAATGGGTCGTTGAGTTCCTCCGCATCACATGCCTCTAGCGTTCCCAGTAGACTGGCAGCAATGCCACTGTGCTTATTTTCTGGCCTTAAAAGAGGCCAGCCTTCTGGTCGAGAGAAGCGTAACATGCACTTCGCAATTTCCCTGAAGAGAATGCGGGCGCTTGGACCTCAAAACTAAAACCCAGATCTAACCACCATTCTAGGGACATCTATTATAGGTGACCACATTTTTTAGGTTTCACCTCAGTTTACCAGCAAGAAGGATGCAGTCAATTTGAAGAGCGAGAGAGAGAGAGTGAAGAAACTCCTTTGTAATTAGGTAAATGTTTGAATAAAAAATATTTTTTTTAACATTCAAATTTCTTTTTCCATATGAGGAAGGTAGAATTCTTATGAAAAATCAAATTAACTACATCAGTTTAACAAAAATGTGGATTTAAATCAATTTATTGCGTTTCCAAGGAGCGTCAATGTAAATCCACATTTACTTTAAGCTGTGCACTGATTGTGAACAAGAATTATTCTGTACTTAGGCACCTAAATTACGTTCTGTAACTACGATACAATAGAAACAGAACAACAGCCGAAGGAATCAATATTATTGGATTTAACTACAAGCAGTGGTATATAGGCACGCATGGGGTATCAACGCTATTGTTGACGTCTACCTGCATTGATGGCGGTCTGTACTATGGTATCAGGTATGTACGACGCAAATCTAATCTTTGAAACCGAAATCAAATACCCTACTAATATATTATAAGCTAGTTGATGCCCGCAGTTCCGCCCGAGTGGAGGTCGGCTTTCGCGACTGTATGATGAAACATTTGGTAGATGTTAAGTCTGATCACGACCAAGTAGCTCTATTAATAAATGTGTCTGACATGATTTGATGCTGTTTAAAGTAAATATAAAATTACGCTAGTTTTAACTTCAAGAAGGAGAAGGATTTCAATTCAATTCTCGATCGAATGGAATGTCGGATGATCGGATCGAGTGCCTCGTGAATGCATTGAAAAATAAAACCATTTTCCAACGGATTCTATAGCGTCGATGGTTTCTGAAAGGTATCTAGTCGCCGGTAAACGTCGGGCTAAAAGGATATTAGCAACCGAAATTATGATTTTCCCGCTGTAAACATTCACAGTTGCTTCACCGTAGGACTTTACTTGATAAATGGCAACGATGCCCTTTGTTATCGAGATCTCCGTAAATAAGGTACGAACTACCGTATTACTAATAGCCGGATAATTTATTTCTAAACGCCTTAGATGGAAATATTACACAAATTGGGCTAAAACGAACTTCATAATTGGCAATAATATTTGGCCGCAGATGGTTTTTAGTTCAAAATATTGACATAATAAGTTGAGGTGAGGTTATGATAGATAGGGTGAGGACAACCTCCCAGCGTAGCGGTAGTGAATTCAATCCCCGCTCAATCCAAATATCTGTATGCATCAATATGGGTATTTGTATTGGTCTGGTCTTGCCTTGGAGAGCACGTTAAGCCGTCGGTCCCGGTTGCCATGCGACCATCTATGGCAGTCGTGACGGGTAGTCGGAGCCCTCAAAAATCCAACAACTGGTCTAACTGCAGTGCCAATCGATATCGCCTTTGGGTTGTGGAGATCAGATGGCAGTCGCTTCACGAAAAATATCGAAGTTCAGCCAAATCCGCAGTTGGACTGGTAAAGTGCACCCCAGACTCCAAGTTGGAACCGTGTTGCTCAGCACATTGCAAGATTATTCAACACTAGTCAGATTGAAAAACCATAGGATAGGTGACTATTCTTAACATAGTACCTAAGACCCCTGTTTTTTACGTGTGGGAAATCCTCACGGATACCCCTCCCCCCTTCCGGAGCCGGAGGGGGAGGTTATGTGGGTCGATGTGCTAGGCCGAAGGTGAGGTTGCCTCGCGACATATCCCTCGCACCCTGGCTTACCCAGGGCCATTCCTCTCGGTCTGGCGCTCCTCGGGAGTGGCGACCACGCGGTCTCCGACTCGTCCCCGGGATGGGGGGGGCGCGCACCATCCTACGATGCGCGCCGCCGCCGTGGCCTGCCTCTGCTAGGGTGACGAGCGGCTCCATCCGTCACCCACAGGCCCGCAGTCATGGGGGGCGTAGGTCAGTCTTCGCCCTCCGACGCCCGAGCCGCCTTCAAACGCGGGCAGTGATGTCCGCGAGTCTCTCTCGCTCGCCGCACCGCGCCCGCTCTGCTGTCTCCTTCATGAGCATGACCTGCTCGCAGAAGGAGGCGCTGGCCGTTCACAACCTAAGACCTCTCTGTAGGTAATTATTACGGAGAGCACTTTGCGATATGAAAACTATGGCATTCGTTGCGGGAAGTTGAAATTCTAAAAAAGTCGGAGACTTAAAAACTTAGACCAAGTTGTGGGACTTATTTCAGACTACAGAACTTTGATATCGTCAATAAATAACTGAGGTCAGATGGCAGTCTTTTCACAGAAAATATTGAAGTTCCGTTACGTAGGTAGTTAGACCAAAATCCAAACCCAACTGGTTAGGGAAAACACTCAGGGTATGATGGTGATTGATAATATCTATAATGAAATATGCACTGATATAATTTTGGAACGAGCCACCAGCATCATTCACCTCACATAAAAATATATTGAGAATCATATTTTGAATATACGAGTATAATGCAGCCCGAAATATCCAACAACAAACATAAAAAATACATACGAGACGAATTGATACCCTTTTCTGTGACGTCAAAAAATAACAATAGGGAACGAGCCCCGTAATATCATTTTTATTATTATTTGTTTTTATCACGTACTTTGATGCGAAATTTCTACATGGTTAAATTTTATTCCATCGTTGTTATTCACAAAAGCTGGGACGGTATGCAGATGAAGAAAATATATATGCACAAACAACGCTTCATAGTGACACTAACATACAAGTTTGCAACGCAAAAAGACTGATGATGGATATTTTATTCTCTTTACAAGCGTGGAATCCACCTACATAATACTTTTGTACAATGAACATTTCTAAAACAGGGATATTATGTAAAAAATCTAGGTACCGAAATATACCACGAATCCTACTGCTGAAATCGCATAATATTCTTACTTTTAGAACGGTGCATCGTTATTTAAGATTTTTTTACCAAGACAGTAACCCTTATAAGATCACTTCTTTGTGTTTCTGTCAAAACATATTTCTAAATTTCCACGAATAGGTGAGAACAAGTTTTAAAAATGGTAAATTAACCGCGAATGTCAATGTATATGGAAATAACGGAATGATATAATACTTCCAACACCATCATTAAAGTCCGTCATTCCAGTTTTATACGGAACCTATAATTGTACGAGTCCGACTAAGCAAACCTTTCCGAACTTCACCTCATCGGAGCTAACGATGAGGTAAATAAATCGAATTCAAACCGACTAAAACTATATATCGTCACTTCTGCTTGTGTCGCTGAGTAAGTATAAGATTCAGATTCAGATTTAAATAAGGAAAAATAGGGGGTATAAGTAGTCAGGGTGGGTGTGGCTATAACTCGTACAACCGCTCCCGGAAAAGGTGAAGTAAGGTCTTAAAACTAAAATTTGAATATATTATAAACGTAAACCTCAAGAAATGGACGAGAACGGACCCGCTTTATAGTCAATATAGCAATGCTATATAATGTCTTTGAATTGATAACTATGCTAACTCTGTCTGTGAATTAATACATTTTAAAATGACAACATTTGGAATGGTACATGAATGGGAATAATTTTTCGCTAATCCCTCCAGATAATTTGTCTATGTTCTTTAAAAAACCAGACTAGCTACTCTTTTTTGTATTTAGCCAACACTTTTGTTTATTTGAAAATGTAACATTATCATTACAAATATAAATCTCACAAAATTTAAGAACTGGAAGTAAATAAGAAAGCTATCTCATTGAAAACAAAATATTTTTTTGCACTTCTCACGCTTCACTGAGTCGAAGATTATAGAAAACACAAAGAAATCTAAATTCATTGTGTATAAGAACCTACCCATATTGCAATGTAATTTTGTTATGAAAGGTATCTTAAGTGGTATACCTTCTAGTCTTTGTAGCTGTCAGCTTATTATAATAAAACAGCTTTTACTACCGTTAAATATAAAATGATTCTTCATAAAAAAGCTACGGCCGAGTACTGTCGCTGTGGATGTTCTAATATGACTTACCTATACTTATCTCATTCTCTTTGAGGCTATTACGAAACTTCGTTTCTAAATTTATTGAATAAGTAGCGTTACATCTGAGTGCTAGGAATTAATCATTGATTTCCTTAGGAAGTATGAACTGTTAAGGGCGACGGTGATGACATTTCCCTAGTATGTTCCATCGTAGCTCAAACCCGGAATCTCTCTAAGCGTTTAAGGTCTCTAACGAGCGATAAAATTTCCCAAATTCTTTTTCAACTGCAAGTAAAGTTTACCTGCGGGTGGGTAAATACGAACCCACATTTGGTAGCTAAATTGTGATTCACAATCTGTAAATAACAAGAAGAAAATTCAGTTTATTCAAAGGTTGCTCACTGTTACGTGTAATTGGTGGTAAAGAAGGGAGTTGGGGAGTACAGAGAGGGTAACATTCTTCTTAGAATCACTCATAATTGAATACTCATACAGTGGCACTCTCAAACTGTATTTTAATTTTTTCTTGTTTGCGTTTCGGTATCTTTGTTTGAATATAAGATAGAAAACAATTAATTAGTCCTTTGATCATATTTTAAAGACAAAGCTTACATATAATTAATATTCAGACAAAACCTAGGATACTTATTAGGTATATATGCTTTGTTATAGTATTCAGATACAACATGAAATACACTCGAGAGCAATGAATCCGGGTCACTCAAAGAATCCAAAAAATCTCGGAAAGTAAGAATGCTAGGTTAATGCAATAAATTGTATTTAATAGACAATTTAATACTCCTTAAATGAAAGTATTAAAACTTCTTAGTTATTGTAAAGTTATATCATAAAAAAATCAAATTTGAAAAGGGAACACTGTCGAAGATGGAACTACGAAATTACAGGATTTGTTTTTGCTTTTGTTTGTAATCTGTCATTTATGTTGGTACATAAACCAGGTTGATAGTGCTCAATATTCATTATTCCAGCTGAAATCATGTCGCTTACACTTGAAGAATGCACCAGAATACTTACATTGGTGGAAACCGGCCGGAGTCAGCGCGATACAGCCAGGACTGTCGGTGTGTCGCTGTCAACAGTACAAAGAGTTCTCCGACGTTACGAAGAAACTGGTTCTAACCTACGCAGACCAGGAACGGGCAGAACTAGGTGTACCACAGCACGAGAAGACCGATACTTGGTGAACACCATGCTTCGAAATCGCTTTCTCACAGGAACTGAACTCACAAATCAGTTTCGACGCCTCGGAGGAAGTAACCCAAGTGCATGGACAGTAAGACGTCGGCTTGCTGAATCTAACTTAAAACCCCTTAGACCTGCAAACGGCCCTAAACTGGAGCGTGGCCATCGTATTTCAAGACTAAGATATGCCCAGAACCACGTAAATTGGAGTATTGAAGATTGGTCGAAAGTTATGTTCTCCGACGAATCAAAATTTATGCTCTACAAGCACGATGGAAGACACAGAGTGTATAGAAGACCAGGGGAAAGATTCAAGCAAGCATGCATCGAAGAAAAAGTAGCCTACGGTGGTGGGTCTGTACTTGTGTGGGCCGGAATTTCCTCTGAAAGTCGCACAGAGCTGGTGATCATAGAAAACGGCTCTTTAACTAGCGTAAGATATGTGGAAGAAATCCTCAACGAACACGTTGGTCCATTTATGGTCAATTTGGGTGAGGATGCTATATTTATGCATGACAATGCCCGACCTCATACAGGTAGGATTGTGAATGACTACCTTCAAGAGATGAACATTACTTGTATGGAGTGGCCAGCGCGCAGCCCGGATATCAACCCGATCGAGCATGCTTGGGACGAGCTAGGGAGATGCCTAAAACAACGAAACCCTCCCCCAATCACGCTTCCTGAGCTCAAAATTGCTCTCACAGAGGAATGGGAGAATATTCCCCAAAATCGTATAAGGAACTTGGTGTACAGCATGCCAAACCGCGTAAACGCAGTAATGGAAGCACGAGGAGGTAATACGAAGTATTGAAATTCAAGAAAATCGTCATAAAGTTCAAAAAATTCATGTTTCCTATTTTTGTTTTAAGGAGAGATCAGCAGTTTTTTTTCTTTATGTAATTTTGTGTAAATAAAATGTATGGTGACTCATATTTTTTTAACTTTCATTTAAGGAGTATTAAATTGTCTATTAAATACAATTTATTGAATTAACCTAGCATTCTTACTTTCCGAGATTTTTTGGATTCTTTGAGTGACCCGGATTCATTGCTCTCGAGTGTATAAAGTATTTGAAACAAATCAGGACATATGTAGTGCCATGGTCGAACAAATGGACGTTCGTAATGGTCGCCATTACAGACATTGGGAGCATTCGATCGAACTTAAAGGTCCACACAGATAAGACTCTAAAGGAAAACGTAAGAAGAAATTTGCGAAAGCTTTTGAGAAATCTATTTTACGGACTCTCGTATGTTGCTTACCTTTTCGTTTAGCCTTTTTTAATAAAACTGTGAAGATCCTTTATTCTGTAATGAAGCTTCGACGATATTATCTCAGGACGCATTTTGATTTACATTCCTTACATATAAATATATACATTCGTTCTTTCAACCCATTTACTGCGTTCAAATATGATAATTTGCGCCCAAATGTATTCATGTGAAGCCGACTTTTGTGTTATAAATTATACGTACGGGCTGTCGACATACACTTATCTAAGCGCCATAATGTATTATACGCATACATTATACTTAAGATAGGTCTTACACGCTGGTGGTGACGGTACGTCGATGATACTTAATAGAACTAATTTAAGTTCTCCGAAGTTTTGTGACAACAGAGAACAGTGTGGCGCAGTAAAACGAAAGCCTTGTTTAGCAAAGAGATACAGGATAAAAGTTATCTTGGAAGTCGCCATCCGCAACAAAGTTGCCAACTGATTTCAGGTAAGATAAGGGAAACTCGATTAAAGAAGTAGAAAAAGTAATTCGGGATTGTTGAAGGCAAGTGCAACTTTAATTAAGCATCGTTGTCACTGATGAAGCATCATTTAAAACGGATTATTTGATATCCAAGCAAAAATTATAAATTCCAGCTAAATATGATATATCCTAAGAGAAGGTAATCCCGGGAAAAGATGGGAAGATCAGGATACTATGCACATAGCATGCATGTTATTTTCCCAAAATTTAAAACTCCTAGGTCAATATATATCTAGTCGGATTCATATTATAAATATTTGGTTCTTTTCTTCATCCGAGTGCTAATCCCAGAGGCATCTCGCACTTTGTAGTCTAGGGTTTGCGCTCCTGTCCCTTGTTCTGACTTTAATGGGAGCGCCTACTGCCTGATCTTCAAACCCCCAGAGCGAAATCTGCCCCAGAGCCTCATCGGTCAATCAGTAAATGTACCGGCTTATGAGGTTGACAAAAATTATAAATAAATAAAAAATATAATACATATCCCATGTCTCTTGCTAGGTTTTGAAACCCGAAATATTTTACAAGCGATTCAGCGATACTTTCAAGATTAGAGCCTGTTGAGGTATACTTTAATCGATACCGCAGGCGAGCACAGCGCCCAGCAGTTATCGCGGCTGTGAGATGCTATCAGATACTTGTGACCTAGCCTGTTGGCACGTACAAATCACCGCCGATCCTTAGTCAACAAAATTAGCACTTGCAAGGAGCGATTTTTATCGCTGAGGACAGCATGTTGTCTGTACTTATTCTCAGGGCTTTTTAATTTATGTAGATGGCTTGACCGTGTATGCTAGTCAACGAAGACTCTAATAAGATGGCAATATTAGGATATATATTCGGATGCTTCAGTGTATCGTTCTACGCCTGTTTATCTCAATATGCTTTGACGAAAATGGAAAGAAACATAGAAACAGAGAATAAAATATAAACTTTCTCTTTACAAACACTTCCCTTCGTGACACGCATTTGAGGTTCTTGAGATCATCGAAGAACTTGAGACTGTAAATACCAATACATTCTACAACCTTCACTGACAAATAGTTTACTGTTAATACTTTACCTGTCTCTATTAGGCGAGCTCAAACATTGGAGTCTTTAAAAAAACTTGTGACTGGGTGCTTTCTGTCGTCATAAGATATCAGTTACTTATGTGTAGTATATTTTAGAATAATACATGTCTGTACAAAATATAATGTTGTATATTGTGTACAGATATTGAATGAATTATATGTAGGTCTTATGTATGTAGGCATTGTATGTATTGCGTATAGATATTGTGTGTATTGTATGTAAGTATTGTATATAGTATACATACATGTATTTATATTTTTGTTATTGTATTAGTACACCAAAAACCCACGTGTGATTTCTATGCACTCCTGTCCATCTAAAGTTTACCTGGAAGAAATTGCTGTTTGCAATAAGGCCGCCCATTGAACACTAGATTGTATAACATTTCTTTGAATTTGTTTCTTTTAGTGTACAATAAAGAATTTTTGTATTTGTAATGTATCAAATTGACTATTAAACGTGTATTATGCTACAGTTTCATTTTTACTTTTTTCAATTCCAAAAACATTCAATAATATATTATAACCTTAAATATATAACCTTATTGTAGTTTTAAGACTAATTCGATTTTATTTCCTTAAATCAGTTAACCTATTGTGTTTTTTATATTATTTAAATCACTAAATTAAACCGAGAAACCTGAAATTTCGGCAGGTGATGCCTTTTTTAATGAAAGCAACTATCAAGGGGGATTTTTAGAATCTTAACAACTATATAGGTCATGAATAATCGTTTAACCGAAAGTTCGGTCAGGATCCTTTTACGAATTTATTCCCGGGCGAAGCTGAGACCCCGGCCACTAGTCATCTATTGAATACACAAAACGTAATGTCCTAAATCTGAGCTTAAAAAGCACTACGCCTTTTCTCTCTTATGAAGATAATGACACAGTTTCATATGCTTCTGTCAGATCGTGTTTCCTACACGCAATAACCACATTTGTAATATATTCGATTTCTCATCAATTGTTATTGATTTATTTATTGTAATAGTAAATATTTTGGTTGCATTAGTTATTGTTAAGTAATCAGACTCATATAGTGAGTTTTAATGAGAATTTGATTGCTATACGACGTATATTATAGGTAAGATCACTTAGCAGGATGGTGGTTATAATGACTATGTATTGTATTCACCATTTTATATTCTAATAATTTCACACAACTGCGTAGCTGCCATGACGAGATTATAAGCGATCGTGTATTAGGTCACGACTAAGAGGCAGAAGGATTATACACTTTGCATAGCTCCACATAGGATATCTCCCTATGATAGCAGCCGCACCACGCGGCCCTCATATCACGTTGCCGTCGTCGTGTTAGGTCCACGGGACTAATCATTTCAATTACTTCATGCAATTGATGTAGATTTACACTAGATGTACAACTTATGTCAATTTGTTCGTATAGCAAATTAATTATTTACCTTATACTTGTACGTGTTGTCAATAAAGATATTATAGGTAAAATATATGTAAGACAGGAGTAATTGACTTCATTGGAGTTCAATAAATTGAATTTTTTTTTTAATTTTTTGAAAGTTTATTACGTATGTCTTAGTTTATCTTTTAAAAATAAATTGTAAATTCATTTTGATTTATAATTGTATCACAGTAAATGATAAATCCTAATAGTTGGAATCCTGTAATAAAACACATTTATACTATGATACAGTTTGGAAGCGAATTCAAACTCAGCTGTATTTAATCATTCATATTTTTGGGCAACAAACAAGGTATTAGTTAGTATAGCAGAATTAATTTTAATCCCAAAAGAGCCATAGGGATGAACCGATGAAATATTGTCGGAGATACAATCGTAATCATTTATTTCATTAGTATGTCTATGTTGCCACATATCCAGTGTCTTGCCTTAACCACGCGTATAAATAAGATTTTATTAAAGCGACTGCTGTTTGACCTGACATACCGGAGAGGAAAGCTTGCTTCTTAGCAGGTGTTCCCGCTTGAAGGTGAGGTAGTTTTAGGCTTCCTGAGATTTTGGTAGGACCCTAAATAAGATCTACCACCCAAATCAATTCCTTCTAAGATCCTACTATGTAAACAGTTCCAAATTCAATATTGAAATTATAGAAGGTATCGTTTGGAGTGTTCAATTACTTGTACAGTACAACAAAGAATTTAATATTAGGCCTATGGTGTTTTAGTAAAGTTCTTAGGCATATTATTTTGTCGTCGACCTATTCTGGCACGTCTTAAAGAGAATTCCTAATTGACATAATTAATGTGAGAAGAGTACATTTAAAGTACCCTGTTATTAAAACTTCGTAGGAAAATTAATTTTAATACTTATGATAATCCTTGTACGTGTATTATAAATATGAAGTTTCATGAGGATAGATGGATTTTGATGCTCTATCACACAAAAATGGCTGAACGTATCTATTTCATTGAAATATGTCACAGATCCTGGACAGTAACCCAAGGATACTGGGTATAGGTAAGTAATAGGAATACCTAAATAAGTATTTAAAGCAGACGGAACCGCGGGCAACAAAAAGTTGACTATATTTTAACACAATAAAATATAACAAGTTATTGTTACAATATTTTAAAGTAGAGGATACATTAATTAAAGGTCATTATTCGAGATTACCGACCGAGTGACGCAAATCGGTCTTAGGAGGAAATCTCCGAGAAAAACAGAAGCCGCTAGCGTCCCTCAGGCACAAATTCGTTGCGTCACTAAGCGACGGTGATCATGATAAAGTCAAAACGACCCAAATCACATCAGCAGCCGCTCTTTAAACACGACAAAACCGCAAGTCGAGCGAAATCATGAAGTGGCACTTAGGACATATCAGAACTACGCGCCCTCCCGCCCGACGTCGCCCATAAAATCAATTAGTTTTAGACTAATCATCCGAGAGGATGGGTCACTCCCGTCCTCGGTCATCGAATGAATAATTCCCCGAGGGGTGGCTTTGAAGGATGAACTTGTGACTACGCAGTCCCCTTCTTATTTATTGCCTAAAGTCTATAAAATATTAATTTACATACTTTGATAAAGATTGACTCCTTGAAAATTATTCTGTGCCTGCGTTAAAATTGGTTTTTATTTATTTATTTATTTATTTTTATTTAGTTTCTAAGCGATCAAAACTGCCGTGATGTCTTTTTTCGTAGAGAAGCAAGGACAGTAGCAGATTTTAGTGCAAAATTCATATTTACCTGCTCACCACCTTTTGATTAATGTAATGATTTATTCTCTGTAATCATTCAAATTCTGTTTTTTTATATTATTGTAACTTTGGCAGGAATCCTGATTTTAAGTATAATCTATGTTACTCAGTGAAAATGTAGCTTTCTACAGGCAAAAGAGATTATAATATTAGCACATGAATTCTACTATAGGGTAAGTGCTCAAATAATAGCGAATTTTACACAGGAAACAGTAATTCAGATTCAGATTAAAAAAATAACTTTCTTTTCTTTCTTTTTTTTCTTTTTTCTTGAACTTATAGAGTATATTAAATATATATCTATATATATATATATATATATATGGGATGCCATATAAGTATTCCTAAACATCTATATCACACAAGATTACGTAATGACCGATGAAACAAAGACAGATATCGCTTATAACACTGGCCAATGGACTAACAACGTCAGAGTGCTATTGAAGGGTTGCGGAATGGCCGTGCTATACGGCATAAGAGCCCTTAACGCCAGAGTGTGGCTAAAATACTCGACAGCGGCACTCGGGTCACAAAGTTCGGCCTGGCCACTCTCCATATTCTCCAACTATTCTACTTTACATGAATACCTGAGTAATTTTGGAAAACTCAACTCGCTTGAGTTATATTTCAAAAGGTTTTATTAGACTTAGAAGGGATTTTGGAAAAGACCTCGTTATTTTATGTATGTTTATATACATACAAAAAAATCTAGTATAAAATGGAAATAACAGTACACTGGTACTGTTTATTTCTTTATGTCATTCGCGCGAGTTTACGGAATAGGGGCGAGCCTATACCGTCAAACTGGATACTGAGGAGCTACGAGATTTGAAGGTGGAACGGATTGCGAGCTGCTTTAAGGAAACAAAAAGGTTGTTTGACGGGCACCGTGAGAGCTGGAAGAACCAAACGGGGAGGGATGGGAAAATGGATGATATGGCCTGTAGAAATCGTGGATAGATCATCCGTCCGGCCATCCGGAGTCCCCAAAATTAAATAATAATACCATGAAACAGGCACTTTCTCATAGGCTATATGTTCACTGTCAGATGAGGACCCTATCCCCTTATAGCCTTCTTCGACACCTACCCCTTGTCGCCTTCTACTAGAAGAAATGGGATGACCATGCTCTACTCCACTGGGAACTACATAACTGTGTCACCCTTTTTAAATAAATACACGAATAAGACCAACTCATTAAAAACACGGTGAAAGTTGAAGCTCTGTATAGGTCTGTCTGGTGTAAAGTGGTACAAAGTAAGATATTATCGTACTAATTAGTGGTACAAAGAGAAAGTTTATAGTAGGCACATGTTTGTTAAGTTTTTCAAAGTTCTTCGTCAGCCGGCTGGCGAAACTTTTAATTGTTTTACCATTTAATAAGATGGAAGCTGGCCAAACCATCTCGGTTTCAGAACTATATCAGTTACAAGGTTTTAAATTCATTTACTTATAGTGTTCTATGAAATATTAAGAAAGTTTTGAATGTTTTTGCCATTTATTATGACCAGGATTCCGTGATCAATAATATTAGAATAGTATATTTTTATCTATTATCATATAATGATTATCTATAATTTTGAGTGCAGGTTTAAGTTATAAAATGTAGCTAAACTTAAAAAGAGCATAGGGCATGGCATAGTGGTAGAGCATTTAACTGCTACGTACGGGCTCGAACTCGATTTCTGCCCAGTGTAAATATTGATATGGATGTTTATTTGACCTGATCTGGGTATTTTTATGTAGAATATGTATGTATATACAAAAAAAGTAGTTTTTTCCTCTATTTTCTAAATATCATAACGCAATTTAGGGTCTAAATGGCTTGTGTTGAATATTGAATATTTTTTCCTTATTTAAACACTATTATCATAATCATACGATCATAAAAGAATAGTGCTCCAAAATTCTATACAATATTTTATCTGACAAACAATAACTACTACGTACTGACAGTAATAGCTTTCGCCTCTGAATGATTGAATTCAAAATTTTAGTAAAACTCGTCACAAAATATAAATATACAAAAATATTGACTCCAATATTTTTGCGAAGGACATCTGTCATGTCATTTGACAACGTCAATTAACTACAAATGAGAAAAACAATTGCTATTTGTAGGTGACATTCGCATTTCTTGCACATCTGGAAATTCACACGCTAATACGAATTGCTTGGAGTGACTAATTTAGAGAGGTGACTGGCAAGAAGCTAGCTGAATGGGACTAAATATAACTAAACAAAGATCAGTAGTACAATATTTACGTGAATTTCTAGCAAAAGTAGACGGAATTAACACGACCACTGATAAGGGCAATATTTTTCCAGGCAAAAACTAGATGTCTGGAATGATATCTAGATCAGTTTTCATATGGGAATAATATACTAAAGGGCCAGGACTAGCCTAACAGTCTTATCAAAGGATAACATCTGCTCGTTTTTACGACCAACGTTCCATGGTTTTGGTCTTGTAACCGTATCGCTGTCAGTCACTTTTTAGTCAAATGTTTTTAATGTTGTTTGATATCTTTTTTCTTTGGATATTAAATGTCGTTTCTTTTAACTTTTAACCATCAATATGTAGTTGGTATTATGAATATTTTGTAGTCTGCCTGTTTGAAAATATAGCACAACGTTAGTACAGTGCGCACAGTCAGCAACAGAGCGATCTTAACTAACAAAGTACTCCAAATGATTTTAATACCGTCTAATGATGTTAAACCCAACTGTTTTAGTGATTTAAAATATATTACAGTCCGAACTATAGGTGTAAGAAACAAGTGGAGCGCCTATGTACCAACTTAATTATGATTTGCATTATTCAAAATTCAATGTGTTAACTCCATTAATTATAATTGCTCTATTTATGTGATTAAACCGCTTCTTCTTTCTTCGGTCAACATCTACCTACCAGCTTAAGAGCCACGCCTGCCTGCAGACTGCCGAATCCTTCACGAGGTAAAATGAAAGGCAGTACTAGTCACAGCTGTATTTTGATTTGTAGAGGGCGCCATATTTTTGCTTGTTACACTTAAATTTCACGCCATCTATGTACCTACTTGCCTATAATTTGTGTACAAACACCCCACAGTGTAGAAGGAACGACACGATGGTATTTCCTTCCACTCGTGCAGTCCAACTGGAGAAGTACCTCCACCCTACAGAATACAGGGGTGAAAATAACCTCGTGTTGCGGCCCGGCGCTAAGTAGGGTAGCCAGAGCTCACTGGAGAGTTTTTGTGCTATCAGGCTTGTCCTGGTTTCTCTTCTATACTGATGGCACAGAAACTCTCTGTTCTAACAGGGTCGGCAGCACTAGTGTGACACCCCTGATGTTGCACACGTCCATAGGCCACGGTAACCACTTTCCATAATCATCCCATCATAACCATCCATAAGTGGTATTAAAAACCACAGGTAGGACTATTATTACTACAAATATCAGTATAATCAGTCAGAGGGGGGAAAACCAAGGCATCAATATCATTTTGAATACTTTATTATTCAAGATCAATTTGATGCCGACTGTACAATCTGCTAATTCAGATTGTACGAGATAGAACTATTATATAAGTAGAACTATCTCGGTACTCTACCGCTAACGGCGAGAAGTGTGGGGTGCCGGCCACTTATCTCCCAAGCGCCGGACGATTACTGTCTTTGTCTCAACACCTAAGTGTGACTAATAGATTTTGTATATGTTACCGTTAGAGTGGGGAACACGTTAATGTGCACATTAACTAAGTAATCTACAGTTTACCTGCCCCTCTAGACAAGTGGCAATTCGCTAGTTTTGTTAATTTGACGTTTATGACAGTCGTCAACGCATGTCAAATACGTACATTCGTCATTCTATTCCATCAAACGCCAGTTAGCGAATTGCCACTTGTGTAGAGGGGCAGGTAAACTGTAGATTACTTAGTTAATATGATACGATCAGTTCAGGTCACGGTAACCACTTATCGTCTGGTGGGCCGTGTGCTTGTTGGCTACCTTAGTGGTATAAAAAAATAGAGGCATTCCCACGACCCACAGGACACTTGGGATAAAAATTAGTATAAGCACCATTAAAATTATAGTCTAATTCGTGTACTATATTTCATTCAGATTCGTTCAGCCGTGTCTGGGTGAATGAGAACAAACATCCTTACATCCATCTTTACGAAGCCTCATATTCATAATATAAGTAAAATTTAATGTTTGATTTTTACACGTTTAGCGTACTCATGTCTCACAAATCAACATAGTCTGTATGTATAGCTTTGTAGTAGTGGAATTATCACTACTTATCTGCTACGCTATGCTCAAATTGGTATCGTAGGCATTTGCTACGACGAAACCTCTACGGCGCTACGAAATTTTAAATGCATACAATATTTTGGTATGGTTTTATTACAGTGCCTAGGTTTACCAACTCTTAGTAGAAGTATAGTCGTATTAGTAAAATTGCGTGAGCATAGAATAGATCTGTTCAATGTTTAGTACAGTAAAATATAGATTAAACTATTTTGACGTAACTGTCTATTTTTGATGGAGCATGTGGTGGTACTAGCAGTTGAGGTTTATTTCGGCCCCAAAGGCGAACGTGGGACCATGTAAGCCTAAGTAATAAGTTCTAATCAAAAGGTATGAGTTTTTATAAGTATTGTAATAATCTGTTTACAACTTTTCAGTATCAAAACAATAATACAAAACCGTTCTCTGCAACATTTCAGAATGCAATTCCTTCAAAAGGCAATTCTAAAGATTCTCAAATAAGCCATCTTTCTCACGACTTACAGAGCTGCATTTCGTTGCAAGAAAAATACTTTTCTTTGAAAAAAGAAGGATGACGTCACAGAAAGCTTCTAATGGGCTGACTTCTTTCGCATTCAGCTACTATCGACTTAAACTTATAAAAAAATTCTTGCACAGAAGATTACTGAAATGTTATGAAAAACTAGGGTAATGGTTAAGGCAGTGAACTCGCTATTGAGAGTTTGGTGGTTTTTTTAAGATCAGAGAGCAGTCGCTCCCGTAAAAAGCGTGTAAGCCAAATGTCAAGATAAGCAGACCTAAAGCTTTGAAGCCTAATATGACGATGTAACTATTTACAACATTATTAAATTGGTAAGATACATAAAAATAACTACGCGAGTAACTTTATGGTATTACTACATACAGTGCTTTATCTGTTATACTAGCAGTTCCCGCGGCTTCACCGGCATGAAATATGGATTCCGTTATCGCATTCTATGCGAACTTATTCCCGTTATAAAAAGTAGCCATGCGTAATAATATAATCTATATAATACGTGTTTCAATTTTAAGCCATATCCGTTAATTGGTTATAGCCTGATAGAAAAACAAACATTCAACAACAATAATACCTATTAAGTATTAAAGTAGGATAGATATTTATCCTATCCTACTGGAGGATAAATACCGTGAATACAAACAACAAATAATCCAAATGAAATCCATAACTCAAGAATTGCACACCTACTATACTTAATAGGTAATAATTCATTAAATCCCAGCTAAAACGTAACAATTTTCTCTAGAAGAGATTGTGTTGAGACATTACAGAGGCAGTTAACTGCTACGAGCTATCATTTGAATGGGAAACCATTACGCGTTTATGTTTAATGATTATTTGAAGCTCCTCATAATTTTGTGCCATTTGTAATTCCGCTGCTCGAATGTCTGGTCGTTAAGGATTGTTGCTGCGGTATAATTGTTTTGTATTTTTTCTCCCAGTACGTATTCACAGTGTGTCCGACAGTATAGCGCTGCGATGGACGGTAAAATAAAAAGTTAATTAACGTTCTGGAAGAATTATACTCAGTGGAGCAAAAGAACGTCTCTTCATGTTTGCGTTGTGCTGTACGTGGAGGGAACGTGCGAGCAGCCGCTATCCGTTCACCTTTCTAAAAATCTTCTCGGTAAATTAATTTCCTCTTTATTCTATAACTAGCTCGGGGGTTGGGAATACTCCTCTCGTTTCTGCGACTTACAAGCACCCGTTCCTGGTAAAAAGTGTTAAAGTAGCCTAAGTGCTCTTCAGAACTATAATCAATCATCTATTTATGACGTAACATATTTACTTTCTTTTTTTTTTTATCTTTCGAGCCTTCTCTAAATTAGTTCAAGTCAGCATTTTGGAAAGAACTGCAATATTTTTGTGAAGAGATTTCCATTTGACTTAGACAAACCACTGCCAGATTTTTAGGAAATCAAATATCCGCAATGATTCCTATAAATGTTTGTATGGTAACCGGTACCGAAGATTTAACATGCTTTTGGAGACACGCAATGTCTCATTGTGTTAAAAATAGTCCCACATTCTGAAATTGCTTGACTTGCCAAATTATAATCTATCCCTGTACCAATCCACACTTCTATCCATCCTCCTGAACTTATACCACAAACATATACATTGATATTATTGGTAGGTTTAAAATATAAGAATATTTAAATCCTTTTTTCTCTGCTTCTTAGTAGTAGCTGGAAGTGAATTAAATCGAACGCTGTTAACGATAAAGTAGCCATTCGTCAGTGCCTGTTTTAAATCCAACACAGAAGTGAACATTCGCTGGCAATTCCTTTATTCCAGACAGAACAATAAGTAACGCTTAGTTCCACGTCCTCGTGAGCACATAGACTCACTGTACACTAGAAATGAACAGGATACAATTTCTTATTTGATCCTAGATATCGCCTGAAACATTTAAACAATTAATTCTTCTTCGTGCGAGTACCAATATTAGTTCCATCTAAAGCTTGCACTTTGGAGCCCTCGTTCGCGTCATATTGGTTTGTTTTTACGGGACCAAATAATATGCATATGACGGCGCCTTAATAATTAGTGTGATTAGAGTGAATGAAATTCACTCTGGCGTAATGCAAGACTCTAGTGCTCTATGGTCGAGTGTGACGTCATTCGTTCATTCGGTCAATTTGAGTTTGACAGATCATTGACTTTGGTGGGGCGCGCAGAGAATCGTGATCAGTATCGCTGTGAACCTCGACCGAGCACTACGTGTCTAGCAGAACGCTCCTAGTTCGGTTGAATATACTTGGTTATAGATCGCGAGTGTGTCTGTGAAATGTGTAGTCAGTGATTGATGTAATTGAAATGTGCCGATTCCTGTATTAGGTTGTCCTATCTCCTCACCCGTAAAATCCACGCAGATTGTAAGTGCAAGCTTACAATGGGCTACTAAGAGGCCCCAGGCCCGAAGTAAACCCCATGTGCCTGCACATAAATATTCAAATACACTGCCGTCTTACCTTCCAAAGCCTGCACTAGAGCCTAGATCATCTGTCAATAGGTGTAGTGGCTTGTGAGCAAAGTTAGTTTGAACCCCCAAAAATCATAATGGGACCTGTACACACGACAAATGAATTAAGTTTACAGATCAACACAAATATATCTGTTAATCCGCTAAACACGTTGATATGAAGTGATATTTTACTATATATTTATATGGGTTTGAATTGTTAATACCTCGTTTTTTCACTTATACACTTGAAAATTATTATTGGTCCAAATCCGACCAACCGCCTAAACCTCTCAACGTATAACTTAGAGTAGTGCAAAATTAAACAGTAATGAAAAAATTACTAGGGTTGTCACAAGATGTGCCCGTAAGTAAGTTGTGCCGGCGTGAGTGCAGCGACCGCCCATTTATCATCTGTACGGGGCTGGACTACCCACGCCTCACACGATCCGCTAAACAATATATTTCTATGTCTCTCACCAAGCGAACTCTTCCCAATGATACAAGGATGAACGGACACAGAAACATGAGTGGTAGACTATAATATTGTGTGTCACTGTATGTTGTGTGTGTGTGGGTGATAACTGAGTTTCAGCTGCTAATTTCGTATAAATTATATTTTGTTGATCTTAAAAGACTTCTTTAGTAGATATATGTTCCTTTTAGAAGCCTTGAAAATCATCATCATCATTATAGCGTTGTTCGGAGCCCAACGTACGCTTCCCCTCTTTTATTCGGCCTATACGACTTTTATAAGAATGACTATCGTTTGACCTCGCAGCTCTGAGAGGGGTTGAATGTTTCCTTCAGTATTCTTAAATGATATTTACGTTATGAAACACTTATTTTAACACTTAGTTTATTTCAAATGTCTATCTTCTCATAATGTAGGTATCTTACCTATTGATATAATATTCTTATGCTAATCCAAATAAAAACGAAGAGAGTAATTTGTGCGCACTACTGCAGTGTAATAAGCATCCACTGATGCGCTAGCCCCGAATTGCTTCACTAACCCAAAATGCTAATGTAGGGTATGCATATATTTTTTTAGCAATTTAAGCTGGCAAATAGTTTCGGTTGGATATAAAACCTAAAAGCTTCCGGCTAATGAATACCATTAACTTGGAAAGGACGCCTAAGTTTTTGAGAAAGATTACTGTACGAACCCCGGGTTTCGAAACTTCGGGGACCGGAGTCCGCTTCCTTCACTCTCCTTTGGTTTAGCTCATTCGGCTTTCATGGAAGTGACTACTATCTAACCACCCAACCTATGTAGAAAGCCTGCACGAGAGCCTCATCCATTTATCAACAGAGTACCTTGGAGCTTAAGCTTGGAGGTGACGTTAGCTTGATGCCCAAAATTCTTGGTAAGACTCGAAATATCCAGTTTCATTAACGTACTAAGTTAATAAACAAACGGGCAAGATAAGTAGTCGTCCTATAAGTGTATGAGTCGGACTATGAAATATTATAATAACACTTAGTAGAAAGGTGTGAAGAGACGTAATTAATAAGAGTACCTAGGTGAGTTTCTATACGGTGAACGCTAGGAAATTTAATTAAAATACTTTACAGCAAAAAAGAGCTGCCGTGACGCAACCGACTAAACGCTTTTAGCACATTTCTTGCAGGTTTAATAATAGATGAAGCTTTTAACGAGCATATTTTGGTGAAATTTAAATTGCAACATACTAACGGGAAGACAAGCGCGCTCATTACAAAAAGTTTCATCAAGCTTAATTTTGAAAATCTGTTGATAATGAATTCCATATACAGCATTATTACCGAAGCGGGGAACACGCTAATTGGCAACATTATGCAAAGCTGCGAACGTCGCGCCGTCTCTACAGGCATCTGTGTTTGTCGCGTACAGACGAACGCGGACACGTGTGTATTCTACAGAAACTAAAGTCGCTGCACTTAAACAAATGACATAATTTGTTATCGTTGAGACTTTTTTGCAATGAAAACGATGTTAGGATCGTTTTATTGCAACGGTAACTTATGGACAGTTAAGTACCGAGTTGTTCTGTTAGTTCAAGTGTTTATCAATGTTCGCTACCACTATGTACACAACGGAGTGCGGTGCAAACGTTCCATATTTTTGTTTCCGCAAGGGACTCGCGTTGGCATTTAAAATTCGACAGCGATATCCGTCCTTTCGCAGTTGGAAAATTTAAAGTGCGTCCCGCGAAACGAATGCCAGTGGCACTCTGTCGCATTTGCCGAGATATCGTCGGATTTACTGGGTCGAAGGCTTTGTGGGGCTGAAATAAAACGGCCCGCAGAGAAATCCACCGCATGTTATTAGGAGAACGCTAGATTTATATCTTGTATTCAATTTGCGTGAGAGCTATTTGTTTGCGTCGGGGACACGACGTCGTTACGACAAGCTTAAAGCGATAACTTTGTTGTGATTAACAAATGATAAGGAATCCATTACGGCTATTATTCGAATAATAAGAACAGGGAGTTGCTTGCTTAGTTCTGCAATTTAGTGCCGCATTTACTATGATAAGACGTTTTCAGTATTGTACCTACATATATTGTTCTTATGCACCCGTCTAATGGAAAGCAAGTAATGCAATAGCAAAGTGATAAATTGGGCATTATTATAGTGCTCAGGCATTATGTTAATATGAGAGGTGGACACTGCGTGCCTTGACATGGATAAATTAAGGTTAGAGGCCCGAGCTGACCTCCAGCATTACCGTTCGTGGATTTTATTTTAAAGCCACGCATCTATTCTTTGACCATAGTTGAGTCATCATGAACCTTGGTCTGATTATTTAAATTCTCATAATTATCAGAATTCCCAGGCATTGTATATACGACACATATGCAAACGTTAAACATGCAGAATAGATCTTCAGTCAAATGGTTGAACATTTGGAATCTCACTTATCGATCATATATTTCCACACATGTATGGAATTCCACAATTTTCAATGAAATTCTTACTTCTCCTTGTTAATGACATTTCGAGGGAACAGCATGCATCATATGACATTATGGTTAACGTTTTGTGTTTCTGTTTATCACATAATCGATCGATAACGTTGAATACTTTTTATACCCAAACCTACATTTTTTTTTTTGTAAACGAGGGTCGGGATTACAATAACACGAGGGATGCACCCAAATTTTAATAGAGAAGATGGTTAGAGTGTACCAGTAGCCTGGGACCCAGTCATTCATTCAATCAATCCTAGTAAACAGCAAAATACAGCAAGCTTAACAACACAGTGAGCTCAGTCTGCGTAAATAGTAACACCAACAATTCATCATGATTCGGGTACTTTGAGATAACTTACACTTCAAACTATATGACAACACCTATCCTTAGTCAAACCGCGAACATGGCTGCTGAAAAGTAGCTGAAACGTCGGTCTAAAAATCAATAAAAACAAATGAATCGCGATAGAATCCGTTAAAAAGTGGTTTTATTTCTATACTGTGAATATTGACTATTTATTTGTATAAAGAATTTACGAGACAAACAAATCTCTTGGATTAATATTAAAACACTCACCGGGATATTTACCATGTTTTTAAGTTTATTGAGTACCTGATATTTCGGCGCTGTTATTATTAATATAAATGACCGTGTAAATTTGAAATCATAAATTTCTTTGAGAATATTATGTGTATCGTGTAGTTCAACAATCGGTTTCACAATGATTTCTTGACGTACTTGAAATATAAATTCCACACATAGATACGTTATTACGTCACTATCGAGAATTCGACATTCAGCAATGACTCGATACGCTCGCAAAACCAGAGACATCATTTACGTGATGTACAGTCAGCGTTAAAAATAGCTCAAGACATTTTATCGTTTTACCATAGATCTAGATAGCGTTGTGTGAAATGTTGTGGAATATTTATCATTATTATCTTCTTTATTCATTTTTAAAATACATTTCAATTATATCATAAAAAAAAATTATTTAATAATATATTTACATAAATTAATTTTATATATATAAATATATATTTTATTATTATTATAATGCCCGCGGCTCGGCCCACTTAGAATAGTTTTCTCGTTTCCGTATCCCACAGGAACCGGTTCCCTGAATGCAAAGTATATGTTAACTTAGTAAATGATCTATGTATTTAGAAATACTGTTGTTCGCTGAAAACTAGCTGTTGGCCACGGCTCCGCCGGTTATCGCGAACAAACATAGCCTATATTCTTTCTCAAGGTCAAATCTATCTCTGTATCAATTTTCATCAAAATCGGTTCAGTGTTTTGCGTGTGAAAGTATAATAAGAAAGACAGACAGAGTTACTCTCGCATTTATAATATTAGTATGGAAGTATGGATTGGCAACTTCTGTTGTTGACTGTACATTGCAGCTTAACAATACTGTGCGAATAGTGTTCTAAACTAGTTTATTGTTGTCGTATGCCTCTAATTTTGAACTTTATCCACATCCTAGTAATATAGAAACTCATTCAAACACAGTATTACAGCATCATTGAATGAGTACTAGCGGCTATCTCGCTACAGATAAGGTTGGACGCCGGTGACGGTCACCCACTGTCCGCAGTCATTATGGCTATATCTCCAGACGATCCTAGCCAAACGGTTATGACATAAGTTGGAACCCTTTATGGGTAGGGCTACACATGGGAATATTTTATAAATAGTTGGGTATGTATAAGGGCTTTTTTTTACTGGCGTCATCCACATCGTAGTAGCCTTCGAGGTGAAAACCTCAGATGCCGAGGTTTTCACCTCGAAGGTCGAGAGCCACTGAAAGTAGGGTAAGACTTTTAGTTTGGATGAAACGGGTTTTATGGGAGCAAGTGTGCCTAAACTCCCAACCATGTGGGGAAATCCTACGTCAAGAGCATCTACCTGCATTGGCAGATGTGCCGGCTTAAAGCGTTTTCACACTCATCCGATAATCCGATATCTGATAACGGTGTCGGACGCCGATAGCCAAAATCCGATAGCCGGCACCTAGTGCTGTTTACTAGTGTTGATTAGTTAGGGATGCTAAGTATTGAAAAAAGTGCAAGCAAATTTCGACCTTATTGGGTTATAGGTATTATATCGAGTTTTTTTTCTTATATTCGTGATCAGTGTCATCAATTAACGCGTCATAAATGTCATTAAGGTCGAAAATTGCTTACAGTCGCTGTTTTAGTCTCTTTGTGATCGGGCCAAAACAGTGGTGTTGGCTCCGATAACCGATATCGGGCCGTACAATGCGAAAGAGAGATACATATGTCATACATTTGGCTTCCGCCGATATCGGATGTCGGACAATGTGTAAATGCTCTTACAGGTAAGTTATTCTCCTGGCTTACAGGCTTACAGGTGGAATTGGCTTGTCTTTGTAGGGCTTTTCCTTTTCTTAATCCTTTCTCATTTCTATTTTCTCAGGTATGTATTACAGATATTTTTTCATTACAGATATATTTTTTAAATAGGACTAATAATACTTGACGGATATACTCTCAGAAAAAAAACAAAACATTATACATTCTGTGGATCTATTAATCGCAGTCATGTTATAAAGAAAACGTTAAGAATAATATTCAACGACACTATTTCATTGATCTTCAAACTTGTCACAGCTTATCTGCTAATACTGCTTACTGAACTTACTTCATTATTCATTTATGTATCACAAGTGAAAAAATGATGCGTCACCCTTCAACGCGGTCTCTCCCGACACGTTGATCGAGAGAGGCGGGCAAGGAGACAATAGGAGAGGGAAAGGCTATTATTAATGGGTAAATAAATGTGAAATACAATTTCATATTTCAATCTCGGTGAGTACAGTAATAATGGCTTAGTCATATTCGGGGAATAAATTCGTATTCGCATATTTGAAAACAGAATTTATCAGTGAAATAAAACTGTCTTTTGTGTTATAACAATAACGGTTCTTGGAAATACGAGTAAACCTCGACAATTATTACAAGACAGATATAGCGTTTAAATGTAATTCCGGAGATTGAAGTATATTGAGTGCCTATATAATTATGTAAGTAAGATGATGATTAAGCAGTGGTATCCGAGTACAAACTAAGACTTTTTGATAATATTGTAACGAAAATCCACAAACACTTATCCGGTGATCAAAACCAAGTACCTAAATAAACATCATAGAGCAAACTTCATAGAGCTATCTAGACCCAAGCTTTTATTATGAATTCTAGAATGTAGATAAACATTTGTAGCGTAGCAGTAGTCTGGTTGACTGCTAAGTCAAGCGTCTCTGATTCATTTGCCGCTCAAGGCTAATCGGTTCAGGTCCACAATCATAAAAGCAACGTCTTGACATAATATATGATGTAGATTTGTATATCAATAGTACAAAATGACAATCCTTTTAACATCAGCCGAATTTAGATTAATAGACTGTCTTCAAACATCGATATACTTTAAAATGCAGTACGTGTACAACATTCATGGACAAGGCGCTTACAGTACCAGTGTGTGGATGTGGAACGCTTAACCTATTCCTGTAAGTCGGGTAAAATCTTTTCTTGTTTTAAGAAAATGGTACAACAATATAACCTTCCTTATCTCTAAGACTCATCCGTCCCATTTCTCATTTTTTGGTTCTGTACGCGTATGTGAGTATAATATTATTATGATAAAACTAACTGTGGGTTGGTCAAGTGTCGTTTTTGTCATATTTCCAGTTCTACTTGACTAATTACAATCAAACATACCACAGATTTTAGATCTTAACGGATAATAAATCGGTATAGGCAGTTACCAATAGTTTTAAGGGTAATCATTTTATCTTTAAAACCAGCAGTAAAATGATTATCTCTGACAGATTTTGGCAGTTATAATAAACGGGCGAAATAATATAGATGATAATAATAATAATATGGTGCCCAGTAAGCATTCACCGGACTCCACAAGAAGCGGTTTGCCCCTATCGGGACAGAATGAGTGTTATAATAGAACATTAGTGTTTCGTAACGTTTAGGAAAGGGGGAGAAAGATAACCGTAGAACGTTCGAGGGAAGTCTGTTTTCTCACAGATATCGCCACTTGGGGGTCGCCCAACGACTTATTAATTTAATACGATATCGTTTATGTGAGGGGAGAAAATATGGTTCGCGATGAATCGGTATACGTATTCATTCCTTTTAGATAATTGTATTAGATCTAACTTGTTGCACAATCGCATTAAATGATTATATAAATATTCTTGTATTATTGTTTATTTGACAGAATATGATGTATAATTTAATATGTTGACAATGTATACAAAGGAATAAGGTTTATGTTTATAATGATTTAATTTTTTCTACTCTAGCGAGTATAATAAAAGGATTATTTTTCATGTTCTGAACATTTCGTAGAAAAGAGGATTAGTAGATACTAGACCTAACGTATTCCATAAAAGGCTTTTGTGTAAGCAATTTGGTTTATTGCTTAATAGGATCCATTTTACTTCGATTATTTTCGTAATTTAACTTGGTAAATATTGTGACTTTACTTTTTACTCGATTTTATATAAAATATTTCTTGAATTTTTCCACTTATGAAGGTATACTAAATTATATATACTTAATAAGATAAAAATATGCGTTATTTGCCAGCACAGAAGCAAATGGGAAAAATAGCTGTTATCTGTGGCAGAAAGTATACACATATATGCATACATAATATTATTATATAAAGTAAGACTTTTGTAAAGCGGTAGTTTACTTAAAGCCAAATTTTCTTTCACAGGACCGTAAAATGCTCCAGTTATAAAAATATTTGTGGAATACCTAGTGTAGATGTGCAACCAAAACAATACAATAACTTTGTGTCACTAGCTGGTACACAATGGTGGCGGTACCCAGTGGTACATGTCAGATATATGCTATTCTGTGATCAAGAGAGCGTCATTCTCAGCATCTTTTCCGCATCATTTACGCGGGTCGCACGCCGTCACTCCGCTCCCTCTCGGTATGCCCGCCTCGCACTCATGGGTAAGAAAATGCTCCTAATATATGTCAGTGGCGGACGGTTAATACGTTCTCGCCTCACTGGATACTCAGCACCAATTTATGCCGGCGACGCTTTTTCTTATCCACATGTTATTACCTAATTCAGCATTTTCACAGTGTATTAAGTCAACCTTTCATATTTTTATTTTATTACCCGTGTAATGATGAATTAATCATTCAGATTGTAGAATTCTATGGGGTTTTTGGGATTCATAGATGGATGGATAAGTATATCCATAAGCGCAGAGGTTGACAGTTCGGGGTAGCTGTCGTCCTAGCAGAAACAAGTCCAGGGTAGAGGCAGCGCATCGAGTTTACGCGCGTGCCTCTCTGTAGGAGATGGGAAGATATCCCTTCTTAACCTGGTCCTTCAATAACACGTTAGGGTCACCTACGTTGGTAACTAAAGCCAGTGGGGGGTAATCTGGGATATTCTTTCCAGGGCACACAAGATTCCCTGGCCTTATTTTCTCCAAAGTGGTCGGGTCGATTTTGACAGGTTACTGTAGATAGCTGATTTTAGGGTATTAGAGTTCCTAACAAAATCAAAATCAACACGGATGATCCGTGGGCACAGATAGTAGCTAATATACGAAACTCCTTATAAAAGTAAAACATAAAAAATGTGATCCAATTCTCAAAGTAACCTAACTCAACGAGATAAATTATTCACCATCGCCTTTGACTCCTCTCAAAGTGGCTAGACATCAGAATAAATGTAAACACATTCGCCCACAAAATCTAATCCGCGCAGCTCAATTCAAGCTGAAAATAATTTCATTGGTATAGTGCAGAGCGGGGCATAAATAATTCCTTTTGGTGTCACGTAGTGTGGCCAGATCAAAAGTGGAAAATGTAAATGTACCATTTCAATAATTGTTCTGGGAAAGGGTTAACGTGAATACTAGTAGGTAGAGTATGGTTCTTCCTGGTACTCCTACTACTTCTAGGAGTTAATAGTTAAATAAACATACCCATAAATATTTATATTTTGTTAAGTAAATTTTACTTAGTTTCAATTATTTTACACTATTCATAGAAGGAAATTGTAAGTTTTATTATTTTGATATTTTAAATTTCGTCAGAGTCACGTGTGCCTTGACTCTGATTATTCAGTTTACCAATTTTGAAATTTTTTATCAATTTTGAAAAAGCTGTGGTATTTATCTCCAAAACTGTTAACCTATTAAAGTGTGTTTTCTACTTGGGTACTGTCCCCCAAAAGTCGCAATTTCAAAATCACTTTACAACTAATTTCATTTCAAATTAAGTCTAAAACAAAAAAATCCCATTTTCCCCAAAGCTGAAAATATTGTATTCTTTTTTCACTGTATGCATCCACATCTAAGGTACTGGCAACACTAATGTCACGGTAAAAGGACGCAGCAATCGTTAGGTGCTCGCATCAGTTCCACATCATTTGCCTCGTCGCCGCCCCCGTCTCCCCCCCCCTTTCCCCCGCGCTGGTTGGCCCCGCGTCGCGTTTACACATGCCACTCCACGACACCCAGTGAGCGTTTGTCACTGCGAAGGTCGTTAGTACACCCCACCACCTCGACACGGGACTTATTGAAAAGAAAATTGTGCTGACTGAGATCCCCGGCTTTTATCTCGTTTGTACCTCGTTATGAATACTTATTGCAGATCAGATCGAATGTTAACTACTATTTGTTCAGATGTCTGTACGTTCTATAAGTTTGATTAGGGAGTAACGAATTGACTTTGCCTTTAGTTTACCATCAGGCGAGGTGGAGTCACATTTTTCAATATGAATAAAAAAAATATAAAAAAGTACTGTTGAAAAGAAAGTACTTTAGAGTTTAATAAGTTTTGTTGTAAGATACAAAAGTCATCATCTTTATATTGTTGGCAGCAAAATCTTTTTTTTACATAATTGAATTCAGAGTTTTCTCTTTTATCTAGACATATATTTTTCATAAAAAGTTATAAATTTAATTGGTTTTTGCAGCGTATATAGAGATAACTACACACTAAATTTACGAAATAACGAAGTACCTACACACGGTGACACTTGTTCGCGTACCTATGCGTCGTACAATGTGGCGACGTAAACAAAGATAATATATTGCAGAGTTTTTTTTTAATTATGAATATTTCAGATATCTGACCCGCACTGTTTTCTTACTCTTTTATAAAAGTATTCTAAATTTGAAGAGGGATATGTCGCATTACGAGGGATATGTCGCAAGACAACCTCACCTTCGGCCTAGCACTACGACCCAGAGACGGCGTGCGGTTTAGTCGGTTCGAGTCCGACATAACCTACCCCTCCGGCTCCGGAGGGGTGGGTATCCGTGGGGATTTCCCGCACGTAAAAAAAAGGCTAGCTTTGTTCTTGCAAAAGTTACAACGTTTTTACGTTAATAACGCTCTCCTGAAAACTAATGACTTTGCAGATGTTCGTTTGTAATTTGCTGCCATCGATATTAGCATTGTTCCCAGTTGTATCTTTATACTTCAGGCCTCCTTTGGTGAGGCTTCAATAAAACCGACTGCCCTCTACTACTCTTACAGTGATAGATTATAGTCTGGGATAGCATTCCGGGAATAGGTTCCCATGGGTTGTGGGAACAGGGTCGAATTACTACGCGCGGAGCCGCGGCATCAGCTAGCAATAAATATATAATAAAAAAGTATGAACATCGCTGTATTAAGTATTGAATTTTAGTAATAAAAAATTCTGAATCCTACATAAGATTTCGTTTTGAATACGTGATCAGAATAAATCCTGCTGATAAACAGTACCAAGGCTTTATCTGTAAAATATTCAGCATTCGCTAGTGAGAATAATATTGATCAATGTACAAGTGTAATACAAAATCATTACAAAACGATGACTTACTGCGAGTATAGTCTTCTTCAGAAGTCGCTCAACATTAACTCTGCAAACGATGTTTATCATTAAGATGTATACGTAAGTTTAGTATTTATTGTTTTCTGCAGTGGGAAATTTTAATATATTAATTAGGTAGTTTTTATAAATTATTTTATGAAAAGTAAATGCCCTCAGTATCAGTTCAGAATCTGTAACGAGTTGTGCTACTTCTGTGGGGCACTGTACTTCTTCCGCAGATGGCCGAAAGACTGAATGCCAGGTAAAAAAAAACTGAAGTTACTAGTATGCTCTTAACCCCTACCCTACAGCTAAGCTAAATTGCTTATGATATGAGGTGAGTTTTAATCTTTCAAACGTGAGGCCGACTCTTCATACACTAAGCTACCGGCGAGGCTTCGATGAACAGCAGTAGAGTCAAAAACAAATAAAAATACCAAGTTCTTAGAATCAGATAAATTTAAACCTGAACCTGTTGAAATAAAAGCTTTCAAAGTTTCTAAAATGGTACATAATTTGGAGCAACCATGCCTAAATAATAGCAACAAGAGATCAAACATAAATAAGTTTCATTCTCGTTACATTATTTATCTTACCACATTTTAAAGTTCAAATGTAAAAGAAATTCAATAAAATATCACTTTGCCTAATGTACGTGTGTACAACATAACTGAGTACATTTTTTAAAGGTTTTTAAATTAATATTTGAAGAGTCTGGGGAGGTTCTCAGTTGATTTTGCAAAAACACTTTTAATATAAGTATGCAACATTCATGAGAGAGTAGTGTTCATAAAGTTATAGACACGTGATATGCGTGAGCGGTAACTTGCTCCGGCACCTATAGGAAACTTAATGTAACTAGTGAATGCTGTAGCTGTTAGGTACACGATGAAAATCATCATAAAATGGATGCTTATAACATAAAATGCATCAACAGTCAAATTTCAGGTTTGTAACCTCAGAAAACTTGGGCTGTACATTATGATAATCAGTTTATTCTCTAGATATATATTGAGTCATTTATTCATAACAATCATATATTAATTATTTACATATGGCACATTACACTTAGCTGACAATTATGCAAACATTTACTTAATGTTTCTAGCATTGTACCACAAAGAATGAGCTAACTTTTCACAGTTCACTGTAATAAACAACAGCCAAAAGAAACAAAAAGTCGTACAAAGCGATATAAAAACGTAAGGTATTTAAGATATTTTAGGTATCGCATTACATAAAACTAAAGTGTCGCAGTAACTCGACGTAGCACGAGTACCATACGGTTTGTTTGCCATCCTTTAACTTTAAATGCCTTGACATAATCCGGGACAAAGGCCTGCGAACTGCCCACAATGGGTGCACAACTATTAATTATTTGCCGACAAAAGACGTTTGTGGAGAGGAGTGCACCGACTTGGAACGATCACACAAACGGCCTGGGAGTAATTCGGTTTGGCTACAGTAACATACCGACTGTGTAGATAGGATACAACTACATACGTAGGTGTGCAATGTATGTAGGTATAGTAAAATATTTGTTGAAGTAAACATTTTAAAAGGTGGCTAGGATAGACCGAGTGTAAAAAGCGGAGGATCGGGAGAAATGGTGCACATAGGGAGAGGTCTATGTCCAGCAGTGGACTACGATGAGCTAATTGATTGATTGAAACATTTTAATAGGTACAACGGGTTCACGTGCCTTACCAAGATCCTTGAAACCATACCCAACTTGCTAGTCGGTAGACCTACTAAACGACTTATGAGAATATGACGCAGACTTTTATCTCAGGGCTGGGAGGTCAAACGAAACTCGCTTGCTGGAAAGCTTTATATACTATTTTTTTTAAATAAGCATATCTCGATTTCGAAAGTGTTAGCTTTAAACGAAATAGTACGCAATGAGAGTGCCCGCAAGCGTGCTCTCGTATAAGGTATCGGACGGCTCTAAATATAGTAGTAGATAGATTTTTATGAACTTACTTACATACCTCGTTCGTTATAGCACATTGCAACATTCAATGCAAATATTAACTTACATAAAAGTGATGCGAAAAAATAGGTCATTCTGATCTAAAAGTCAACTTCTTACGCATTTTGTATAAAGCACCGCAATATTCCACGCAAACATTTATGCGTATATTCTGTTAACATGTTTATAAACTTAATTATATAGAGTTCTGTACAATATTATATTTCTATTCTATTAGTGATATTGCTTTGAAAAGTTCAACGCCCTGATACACGAACTAGCGAACGAAAGTTACTCATATCAAATCTAAATCAATCAGTGCTGTGTTGATTGATGAACCACATATATAACATCATAATGCTATCGGTAGTAATCAATTCTAACCTTATTACGACATGAAGCTTTCTCCCGACACCTGCCTACACTTGTAACTTCTGCCTTTCCCCCACGAACTAATCACCAAGTACTATAAAGTTAAATTAATCAGACATGACACTTTATAGCAAGCGTGCAGCCCTTCCACCGCTTTATGCCTAAGTGTCGTTCTAAGATTTCATTACTCACTATCAAAGCACGGTATAAATTCCGATAGCGGTATTCAATTTAGTGTCGTCGTATTGTGTTAGTTGTGGCAAGGTTGTAGGTAATAATGGACGAGGCAGCAATACTTGCAGCATTGGTTATTAGTTACCCTCTCTGATTTTACTACAATTACTGAAAATATTGAAATTAAACTAACTGATCCGGAAAACATGGTTCTGTGACATTAATATGGAGGGGGTATGGGAAGTAAGGGAAAGTGCCTTCGAAACAATATAGAAAAATAAACATTAATTCGGTTCGTTTCGGTGGAATAGGACAACACAAACACCGTGACACGAGATTTTTATTTATTAGATTCGCCCACATTAGGAAGGGGATTTTTAATTTTTGACAAATAATTAAAAAACTTTATAAAATGCTAATTTGTTTTAAATTCAGTAGGCAAAACATCAGTTACATACATCTCTTACAAAGTGTTACCAACAAAAAAAAACAATTGATTTCCATCTGTCTCGACTAATCTATTATTGGCCATAACCATTGTAACTGTTTGACGTTACAACCGGACGTAATCACACTGAGAACAGCGTATCCATTTATATGTATAAAGTATATGGGGCTAAAGAGGGTACATTAAACTTTGATTGGCTTTTCATAGTCGGAGGCAACGTAGAAGTGCCGTTAACTTTAGTGCAGCAACAAATCGCCTCTCATTGCCAGAGTAGAACGCCCATACGGATAGAAATAAAACCACCGATGTTCACAGAGGAGCTTCCTTTCCACGTTAAACCCCAGTTTTATCATTCGTTTTACTGAAATAGGTATCTTGTTGGACGCGAAAACGTTTCGTGCTCCGTATAATGAATGGTTTTATCTTAAATAGATCACCTATTTTAACATGTGGGAAAAGGTAGCGAAAGAGAAATAAGACGTTGGCCAAGGATTGAACTTGGGGTAATTTGGGCTTTGTTTTAAATGAGGGGAAGGTTGAGCTTTGTGGGATTGCTCGTTTGAATTTCGAGCTCCCCGACTGAGGAAATACGTTTATCTTTACAGAAAACCGCAGTCAAACAACTCATAGTTTCTTAGGACAAGCACCAACAAAAGTAATAATTGCAATCACATTAAACTAGTTAGTT
The DNA here is from genome assembly GCA_949126895.1 of Eilema caniola. Classification (NCBI taxonomy): domain Eukaryota; kingdom Metazoa; phylum Arthropoda; class Insecta; order Lepidoptera; family Erebidae; genus Eilema; species Eilema caniola. The sequence continues at coordinate 10,091,403 of OX421481.1, read as the reverse complement.
GTTAACTTTTAATCCAATTACATTAATTATCATTTAACTGAGTTATCGCGTTTTATATAATCGATTTCTTAAATTAATATGTAACAAAGCAGTTTTATATTTCTGTTGACGAAATGCGCCCTTAATGACATAGAATTGGTTCTGTAAAATAGTGGTAAACCTTTGAGTGAGAAGTGTATAGAATCATAACTGGACATAAAAATAATATTCTTTTACGCACACTCTTATCAAAGGTAAAAATACATAGCGCCGTATGCTTACTTGTCATCTAGGGGAATGTCAAGTAAATTGAACCGTCTTTTAAATCGTACCACCCTTAGATTTCTCAATAAATTACACATTTTTTCTATGCAGGCAACACAAAACTATGCTTTAGTGTCGCCAACAACTACCCGCCAGTTTAAGTAGACATCTAACGAGAATTGTGTAAGGGATCCAAAAAAACAGGTATCGGTGAAATTTGACGTTCATTTTCATATCGGTTACACGTGATATAGGTATACTAAAACTACGGAGTCTACATTATATAACTACAAATTCAAACAATATTTTTGTGCATTTGCATGGTGTAAGTAGGTTTCGAAGTTATGTCATATATAAATAAGCTTTTCATGTAATATTTTAATGTATGGTACGATTTAAATGAGTATGGTACTAATTAAACACCAAATTGTACCTATGGCAGACCTCCGCCAATACTAAATTTTATCTAACCTAACTTTGAGGTAAGACATTGTTCTTTTGTTATATGATAATCAAGATATTAAACTTCATTTTACATATCAATCGATCTTTATAAACCCTTGTATTTATACACTAAATATCGGAGTCCAAATCAAAAGTGGTCCAATATAAACGACGAGGCAGAAAGAAAACTGTCAGAATTAATTCTCAAATTATCGGAAAATGACAATTCAGATACAATACAATAGAAAAGGTATGCATATGACAGGTGTCACTACATTCGGCATAGCATTGTGTCGCTAATAGGCCCGAGCTCAGCATATGCTACAAGTGTCTATTGTAATGATTAGTCCTGCAACGAGACAATGAATAAATTTTATTGAAATGATATAAATGTATTTATAAACGTAGTTACGCCTGGTGCAGCTGTTTCTTTGCTCATATCGCTAACTGGAACAGAGTCAAGTGCTTTATAATCAAAAATCACAATTAACGCATGTGAGAATTAATGAATATTCTATTGGTAGATCTATCTATCTATATTCAGTGGCAAATCTTGAGCCGTGTTGGTTTCCGATGGAGTAGAATAGGGCTAACCCAACTCTGCCTGTAGGTATCGCGGAAGAGGACTAAGGGATAGGTGGTTTGGCCATCCGACATTAAACATATAGCCCAAAACTAAGTGCCTGTTTGACGGGAATAGACTCGCTCCTATTACGTAGGACGGACAATCGTAGTTGGCGAAATGTGGGGGTGGATACACCTCTGCCTACCCCTTCGATTCGATTTACAGGCGTGAGCGTATGTATGTATGTATTTATTCTATTCCCGTATATTTACGGGGAAAAATATGACGCTCGCGACACTTCGACTGTGTTCGAGTGTGAGTTGAGCCTAAGTTTATTCTGTGGCAAAAAGAGGAAAATTACCTCATGCAAAGATTTACTTTAAAGGTATTAAGTAACATAAAAGTAACTTTAGTGACCAAATAATCTCGTCTGATCTGCCTACTTAAACGAATGAGATAGGAAACAGCGTAAGTTACATAAGATTTTATTGCCGTACCAACTACAAAATGAATTTTACAGGTCCATTTTCACTGGACGCCTACTTGGCTATGTTTATTAATCAGGGACTAAAATATAATTTCGAGATTAAAATTTCAGGTGGTACAAATTATCCAGTATAAATGTAACAAACTGAAACTGAGATTAGTCAACATTATTCACAACCAGATTTATAATTCTACGACTAGAATAAATTGTAGTTCGGATGTTTACTACCTCTGGAAACTACGACTAGAATTTTAAACACAATGAAAAGGTCTATTTTTATTGGAGAATTTGTAGCGCTTTCATTTAGTTTAAGGAGCGATAATTGCAAATGAATACTGAAGAAAATGAAGCCACGTGTTGATTAAAGACAGTCCCTTTCTGAAATGACCCCTCGTGTCGAGACTACTCAAATGAATCTCCGTTTAGATAAGTCTCGGAGTTTGTATCTGTAAAGCAAAAGAAGCACTGGGAGAACTATCTATGTATCAACTACCTAATCTGCAGTCACATTTTAGATTTCATAGACAAAACAAGACATAAAAAGACCAGATAAGACAAGAAAAGATTAGAAAAGACAAGAAAAGATAAGAGAACACAAGATAGACAAGACAAAAACATTTTATTGCACACCAAACACAAGATAAACACAGAGGAAAGTACATGCTAGTGAGTTGTACAACAGGCTGTCTTATCGCAGTCTGCGATCTCTTCCAGAGAACCAGTAGGTATGGATAGTCCATACCTATTGGTTGTCTGAAAGATGAGGGCTTGAATCCATAATCCAGAGATAAAAGCCTGTGCCAGAGTTGTAAGTAATAAATGGAAATTGTCACTCAACTTTCTATTCATAATACTTATTACTTCTGCAGTCTTTGGTTAAACATAAAATAATAATTGCAAAAATGTCAACAATGTAGCATGACAGGTTTTAGTGCAGATTATAATAATTGAACTATTGACATAATATTGATTATGTCAATAGTTCAATTATTATAATCTCAAGTTCTAATAGGAGTCTTATTTTGCAAAGTCAAAGCTAATTAAATAAATAAATAAAAAACATAATTCCAAAAATCATAACAACTAGTTAATGCACATTTTCTAATCACAATTTCAATATATAAACGTATAAAGTATGCCAGACCTAGTTGAATTCAACCGAGGCAGGGGTCAAATCCTGCATCAAATTCAGGTTAACAAACCACAGCAATCGCTCGTAAAATAGCAAAGTAATTAGTATGTGTCCATCGAGGCTAACGATCTCTACGGTAACTCTCTTTCGCCCTGCACCGGCACTTCGAAATAGCAACATTAGTTCCCATATTGATTTTAATACTGTAAATTTATACTACTAGACTGGCACTAGGTAGGGCAAGTTAAGTGGTACTTGAGTAGGTTAAAAAATTGTTAAAGAAGTAAATACTATAATAAAGAGAATGGGAATTAACCCCGTGGTCACAGGCTGACGTGACCACGGCCAGTGTAACCTGGTCGAAATGTCAGGTAATCAAAGGTATGTAAGTACCTATACCATGATCGCGTTAATTCCCGTTCTCTTAATTATATATCATTGAACGCGAGAGTTTAAAAGTTAGTTTAGTAAGTACTAGTCTGATCAGTCTTAGGATAAGTCAACACTCCTAACACATTTAGGGCCCTCTATGCCGAGAAGAGCACGTTAAGCCATCGATTCGCATACGAACATCTATGGTAGGTGTTTCGAGTACTTGTAGGCCTAAAAATTCGTCAACCGGTCTAACTGTTCTTACGAGATAACTTCGTCATAACTCACCCTAGTTCCAGTCGTGTGTCAGTGTCGTGCTCAGATGTCAGTTATTTCACAGAAAATGTCGAAGTTTGACCAACTCGTACACTTAACGTGTAGCCCCAGACTTTTGATGCAACCGTGTACCTAATGAAAATTCATGTACAGTCAGTAAAGTTGTATGAAAAAATGAAGATTGTAGGTGCGACTCATTGTTCACTGCCACAGTGCCTGCACGAATGCTTGCTTTGTATAATAGTAAATTACGCCATTCAATGATCAATGCGCATTTTAATGATGACATGTTTTTGCACTACATTCAATACAGTACTTTCGACTTAATACACGGGCGAAAACTAAATCTTAAAAGCGATTTTGCGTTACATATTTTCTCTTCCCCCGGACCGCCTCAAGTTGTTAGACGTGCCATAATCCGCGCTGAATTGTCTCAGTATTGGTTAAATTAAATTCAAAACAAAATTAAATTGCACAGAAAATTAGGATCACATAAAATTGAAGAAGCCTAAGCACAAGCAAACAACGAGATAACTTCAACCTCCTCGGTACTCGTAGCATCCTGGTTTGGAACGACACCGACGAACAAAGAGGTACGAATTACGCCCTTTTTATCCCTGAGAACTAATCAGCGCCTGCGCAGCGGTAGCCATTAAAGGACGAAACTATTTGCTCCGCCCCCTCACCTGTAATTGGTCCGCCAAACTCCACCCCCAATTTGTGGGTCGGTGTTCCTGTGCGAGTACAATAAAGAAATTATATTATTTTACAAACCTGTTTCACCGACGCAAGCTCATAATCTCCTAGTACCTGTTACCGCCTTCTGCAATAATACACTGCCGTAAGAAGAATCTAAACTTAATCAAAACTGTTGATAAACGTATGTCCAGTATATCGTCAAAATACTTGACCATAGAACCGGAGAGGTAGCTTGCCGGTGTGTATATCGTCACCCGGTGTTGGAAAGAAATTTGATATAGGTACACTACACTGGCACTCGCCTCTTGTCTCCTAGTAGCCGTCTGCATTGTTAACCACACACCTAAATCATCACAATCACGTCTAACTGTTTGAAGAACGCGTACACTGCAACACAGTGACACTTAAATAATATTTCCTGATAACCTTAAGTAGCTGTACAAATAACCAACTACTACAATCTTATATTCTCCTGGTAACTATTCAAAATGCAGGAGCAAAGCAATAGATCGCTATCTGAGTCCGACATTACCGAGCAGACAGAACTGTGCACTCCTACTTTTGTATACCAACGCTCCAAACGCGCAAAAAGAGGTCCGGAATGCGATAGTGACGACTTCGCGGCCTTCAAAGAGGAAATAAAGGACATGATCTCTTCCATGATGAACAAGCAGCAGGATGAATTTAAAAAATTTCATCCGACCCTAATGGATATAAAAGTAACAAATACTAATATAGAAAGCGCAATGGCTGCCCTGTCAGCGCAAAACGACGAGCTTAAGAAACAAATAGATCAGCTAGAAGCACGAGTGAGGAGAGACAGCGACTACATTGTAATTTTAGAGGACAGAATTGAAGACCTACAGAGAGAAAGCCGAAAGTCCAACATCGAGCTCAAAAACGTACCAAAAGTGGGTAAAGAAACAAAAACTGACCTAATGAATATGGCTGTGAAGCTCTCGGAGGCGGTGGACTGTAGAATCGAGATAAATAACATCAAAGATATATATCGGGTACAAAACAAACGAAACAACATTAAAACAAGCACAGTAATCATTGAACTCACCTCTACTATTCTAAAAACCGAACTACTTCATAAATCTAAGGAATACAACAGAAGGCACAAGGATAAAATCTGTGCAAAAAACCTTGGCTTTAAAACTGATGAAAATACCCCAATATATGTCTCGGAACAATTGACCGCCAAAGGATCGAGGCTGTTTTTTCTAGCTCGCGACTTAGCCAAGTCCAGAGAGTATAAATATAGCTGGACCTCTTTCGGCAAAATATTTGTTAGGAAAGCCGATGACTCGCCTTCTATACTCATAAAAAGTGAAGCCCAGGTAAATAACCTTATGAATCTTAAATGACTAGAGATAGTTGCAGTGTATTGTTTATGTGCTTGCTTTTGCAACATACTAAAAAGCCTTAGTTATTCTTTTAATTATAGGATTAGTAATCATTTAATATATAAAGTTGTTCGTAGAAGGTGCGCAATCACACATCTACAAATTATTATACTGCACACTAAACCAATTACTACCGCTACTCAAAGACCACCTCTTACACACACACATTCACACAGCAAACACACACACAAACACCAACACTCACACAGGAATACCCTTAAAGAATCGCACTACATAACATTTTATAACTACGATTATGGATAATACTTTACAAACGCTAAATACAATCGATGAAACGGTTACTGCCAAAGTTTACAACTGCTCCCCAGAAGATTTCACAAAACTTATTCGAGTGAAATCGTCAGACTTCACCATTGTATCTCAAAATATTGTGAGCGTTTACAATGAGCGGTTACCTGACCTTCTTCTCAACTTACAAAGATTAAAATTAGAGACGGATCTTATTGCTCTAAGTGAATGCCGGCTAAGCAATGACAAACCAATACCTGAAATTCATAATTACTCATCTTATCAATCTACAAATCACCTTAATTCGGCGGATGGAGTGGTCATCTACATCAAAAAAGCATACAAAACTTCAGTGCAAGAAGTGATATTAAATCACGCATCGTGTCTTCAAATTAGTATAGACCCTGATTTTATAATAATAGTTATTTACCGGTCTCCTTCAAACCTAAAAACAGATCAATTCATTAACTCCCTCAACCAACATTTAACTACCATTGCCTCTTGTAAAAACGTAGTAGTCACTGGCGATATAAACATTAATTTAATATACCTTGAGAAAGAAAATGCTCTCGAACGTAACAATAGACTTTCTTACTTAAATATGATGGCTATGCACGGTTTGCTTCCAGGCCACACACTACCTACTAGGAAGAAGAGGTGCCTAGATCATTTCATGGTAAAACTTAGCACACTATATAATAATGCTACTATTGCCATCATTAACACAACAATTACGGATCATTCAACGATATTCCTACAACTATCCCCCCAACTAACTACACCTGGAAAAAAATCGTTCATTAAAACTACACTAAATATAGAGAACGCTCTCGATTGCTTAAAACAAAGTGAATTTCTAACTCTAATAAATATCAACGATCCTAACGAACTAACTGACCGAATGATACACATATTGCAATCTTGTCTTGCAGCCAATACTCTTACCAAGAAAATTCCTCTGAAATACCAAATGATCAAACCATGGATGACCCGACCCATGGGTTACTTCGCTGCATCCGAAATCGGAATGATTTACATAAAAAACTCAAACAAGATCCTTTCAACGAAATATTAAAAATAACATATAAAAGATATCGAAATTATTGCAACTATCAAATAAAGAAACATAAACGTAAACACGACAAAGACCTAATAACAAAAGTGCAGAAACACCCCAAAAAGCTATGGAACACAATAAATAAAATTACCCAGCGTAAACCATCGAAATCCCCCAATACAGATCTACTTGAAATAAAGGCTACCCCAGAGGAATCTGCTGACACAGTGAACAAATATTTCTCTACTATAGGCAAGACTCTTGCCGACGAAATTTGTTCTAAAAGTAGTACAGACTGCAACATAAGCCTCGATATACCTAGACACCCACCGTTGACATCCTTTGGATTACTGAGCACTGATCACTCCGAGGTACATAATATACTGATGAGCCTTAAATCAGACAGTGCCCCTGGCTGGGACAATATCCCGGTAAAATTTTTAAAGGCTGCATGCGGTTCTGTCGTCCCAGTTGTATCCCATCTGGCAAACTTGTGCTTCGATCAAGCGATTTTCCCGACTGCTTTGAAACTAGCATTAATTACACCTGTATTCAAAAATGGGGACAAATCAGACATATCAAACTACAGGCCCATATCAGTTTTGACGTCTATATCAAAAATTATTGAGAGACTAATTAACTCGCGACTGACACATTATTTAAACCATGCAAGTTTATTATCACCTCATCAGTGTGGTTTCAGGCAGGGAAGGTCGACCGAAGATGCAGTGCTGGCGCTGACCTCTACTGTAACTGATATAGTAGACAGGGGAGATAAGTGCCTTACTGTATTCCTCGATCTAAAAAAGGCCTTCGATACTGTATCTGTTCCCATCCTCCTGAACCGGCTTGAGCAACACGGCATACGAGGAGCTCCGCTTGAACTAATTAAGGATTATCTCACTGACCGAAAGCAAAAAGTTAAAATTTCAGAAGTCACTAGCTCTGAAGAGATTGTAACTTACGGAGTGGGTCAAGGCAGCGTCCTAGGCCCAACATTGTTCCTGCTCTATATTAACAACCTCTGTAATATGAAAATTACCGGAGCTCACATTTATTCATACGCAGATGACACCGCTATAGTATTTAGTGGCCGGTCTTGGAAAAAGGTCCAGCAAAATGCTGAAGCTGGTCTTTCTAAGATAGCAGCTTGGCTTGACCTAAACCTACTAACTCTAAATGTCTCTAAAACCAAGTTCATCTGTTTTACTAAGTACGAGTGTTCACAACCTCCAGAGCTCAATATAACAATACAAAATGTTCAAAATGTTCAAAATGTTGAAAATGTTCTTCCCTGATGTGTTCACCGCGTACAAGTTTGCCCTGAAAAGGCAGCTCACATATGAGACCACGCAGGTCCTCACGGGGCACGGTGCGTTCGCCTCGTACTTGTACAGATTCAAGTGCAGGGCGAGCCCATCGTGCATCTGTAGTCCGACTGAGGACGAAACGGTCTCACACCTTCTATTTGACTGCCCTGCGAACGGGGTAGAAAGATACAATTTAGAAATGAAATTAGGGAAAGAGCTGAAGGCAGAGGTGTTAGTGGATATTTTTAAAAGTAATAGCTGTAGAGAACAGTTCCTGGAGTACTGCACCCAGATAGTAAGAAGGTGTATGATTAGGAACAAGGACGGGTGACGCATTGGACGCCGTATGATAAGCGCGACGCGCTGCCAGCATACGGCGGTTCCAGTGCGTCACCAAAAAGTACGTCGTTTCAGAGAAGGGTGCAGTACTCCAAATAGAGTACACGAATCTTATTGTTTTAATTGTATTACTTATTGTTATTGTTTGTGGAAATTGTATACAGTGGCATTATTGTATTCCAAATATTAAATTCAAATTTTAACCTCAATTTTAATTTTTAATTTTAACTTTAATTGTAATCCTAATTTTAATTTTATTTCTGATATTAATTCTAATGTAATTTTAAACTGTGATATTGTTAAAATTCTAATTTTAATTTTACCTCTATTTATTTTAATTATACACTTTTATAAAAACCCTGTAATTGTATAGCTCTATTATATTATATGTTCTTTAATCTAGTCATAAATGTACCTGAGGAATAATAATTGTAAAATAACCACAACTGTATCAAATCAATGTAAGATTCTTTAATAAAAATGGAAACCCCGAGAAGGGGAACTGTGTCAGAAATCATTTAGCAACACACTAGCTATTATCAAAGCCTTTGTTTTGCAAGGGAGTAAATGTGAATAGGTCCAGCTTCGCGGGCCACCCCACTGCGGGTGGACTGGTAGGCCCACTAGGCACACACCTACAAAAAAAAAAAAAAAAAAAAAAAAAATATAACAATACATAAGTGCCAACGTATTTCCAACGCAGTGTGTACTTGTACAAAAATTGAGAAAGTTAAATGTATAAAATATCTTGGCATAATGATCGACCAACGCCTATCATGGCACAGCCACATTGAACTTTTAATGACAAGGGTCAGAAAATTGATTTGGACGTTTAAAGCATTGCGACACGTAACATCGGAAACCCTAATAAAATAAATTTACATCTCACTTGCACAATCTGTATTGGTATACTGTCTACCAGTTTGGGGAGGAGCCTCTAAAACAAAGTTCTTGGAACTAGAAAGAGCTCAACGCTCACTTCTTAAAGTCATGTTTTTCAAGCCCTTTAGATTTCCAACAGAAAGCCTCTATAAAAACTCATCTCTATTAACTGTCAGAAAACTTTATATAATTCAATTAATTGTAAAGAAGCACAAATCACTGACTTTTGACCCTAAAAGATTAATCGGTAGAAGAAAAAATTTTGTAGCCCCTAAAGTTCTTGTAAAATCAACCTTCGCTGACCGACAATACACGAGGCAATCAACGCGGTTGTATAATTTAATCAGCAAAGAGATAGACATTTACTCCCTTCCACTACGAGACTGTGAAAATGCTCTAATAAATTGGTTTACTACCAAAACACATGATGACATAGAAATAATAATATCAGGCAATTAACTTATAGCATCTCTCCACTTTTTTGCATCATTTCCAGTATATACACTATATACATACATCCTCACACACCCACGAGCGCACGCATATATTCACAAATGCACACACATACACACACACACACACACACACACACACACACACACACACACAATACAATAAGTGCACCTTCACTTACCTTTAACATAAATCATTGTTTGTTTAAACTTAGCTTAAGTACTAATTACCTTACTTACATTGATTATACTTACTTAAAATGAAAATACCGCCTTGTAATACCTAGAATAAGATTACACATTTGTGGAAGAGGGGAATTTCCAAACACAAGCATTTTGATAGCTTATATGGAAATTCCAACTGATAAAGTATGTACGAAAATTGTGATAACAAATAAACATTTTTATTTTATTATTTATTTATATTTCAATCTTTGAGTTCGACGACTAATTTATTGATTCAGAACTAGAGCGAACTTCAGTTTTAACTCTTACCTAAATAGAATACGAATTTGGATTTGAATAGCTTCCCTAGTTCTTAGTTCATGTAACTTTATGCTATAATGACACTTATTGGGTAGTTTGTATAGACAAGTTGCCAAACGTGTTACATCGTAGATGACGTCATAATTTATCAGCTGGTGAGATGATGATCATGTCTCGCCGATTAATGACAATAAATAAATATTGCACATGATTAAAATGTTTACATAATATATGCTTAGCGATTTAAATGGTTACTATGTCAATTGCCATTCTGTACTCGCAACAAAGTTGTTTGTATTAAACATTTTTTATCAATTGATGTGTGAGGTTAGACAGATAAAGATAAATGTTTGGTACAGAAAAATTATTGGAGTCAGGATAAGCATATTTACTATTTATTTCAGGACTTTCTTATTGTTAGTGGCAGATACAGCATATGTTGTTTTATCTAAATAAGAATAAATTACGATAGAGGAACGTCACATGACGACATTTGAAGCTAATCTATGTTTTAACCAAGATAGTAATCTAATCTCTACCTATGAATCGTGGCTGTATCAATAATATTTGGATATTATGATGATAGTTAGCTACACCACTCACGTCTAAAATGTCACTCAGATAATACAAACAGAAACAGTATATTGTTGAAGCATCAACATACCAACTCCTAAAATCGAACAACTTACCGACTCCTGATTGGTAGAACCGCACAACTTTGCTCCTTTCGACAACTTCACCTGGATGTAATCTTTAATAGAGTTTCCTAACTTCATAATACTTTGCCTAGCGACTGAAACTATTAGTTTCCTTTTCCCAGCCGGAAAAATGTCTAACTCTGATTCTCATCCGAAGCAAGTTAAATTAAGTTGGAAGCGTCTGCATCGTGAATAAAAGCAATCATAAATTATTTTCCTCTCAGTAATATTTGTTAATGTATTCATGAAACATTTAAAATGTTCGTTCTATTTTAAGAAATACCTACTGACATAGAGGGGTACTAAACGTCACCATTTCACCGGTTGTTTTTTGTCTTTGTGTAATAAAGTGTGAGCATATTAATAGACACTAACTGTGTTCATAATAGTAAAATCTATGAACATCTATCCACGACTTATCTAGGAACTCTTGCTCAACATTTACACTCGCTAAAAAAACATTAAATATGTAGTAACAAAAATAAAATAAATTATGATAAGACCACAATTTTAGGCTTTGGTTGCGGGTTGTTACGACAGGCGGCTTTCGCTGCCATAAAAGCTGTATAATCCAAATCAGCAAGAAATTGATTAAGTAAAAACCAAGTTCCGAAGTGAAATGCAAGCGAGAACAACGCTAAGATACAAATAATTTTTGTTTATTACTTTTATCAACCTTCATCGTAGTTAATTTATTTATACCAACATGAAAAGTTCCATCCCAAAAAGAACACAGAAAAACATTCAAATAATAATCTTACGAAAACCACCCTTTACGAAAAACTATTTCTATTTCAGCGGCTCACGAACCTAAATCCAGTGAAAATAAAAATATGCCCTCACTCGTATACTTTCACGGTTCTGCGCCCTTCGCATGTAGGTCATATCGCTTTCGTGCCTACCTGCCCTCCAGCGTGTTTGTGCTTAGCAAAAGAGTAAACCCACACTTTTTCGTCCCACCAACAAATATGACGTCGCTTTTTTCAAGTTCACATGAACTGAGCTGTCGGTTAGTTTGAATTGAGATAATTCTTTTTAACTGACTTCAACAAAGGAAGGAATAATGTATGTCCATTGATTTCTCCATAATGTGTGTACCGATTTTAAAAAATCCTTTTTATTTGGAAGAGGTTACTTTCAAAGTAATCCCATTGCCACCAAGTTGGGATCTGATGATGGAATTCCAGGGAAATCAAGGGAACCCGTAAATCTGTCTGTTAAAATCTCATACTGCACATTGTTCTGCCGAGAGATGAAAGCTCCACGTTTAAGGACACCTACACTGTTGATCAGTGTAACTAGCTAATAAGTCACTCCGAATCTGCCAAGTGGAATAATTATCATTCGTTTAGCTCGTGGGTAGAGTTTCATGGGTAAGGAACGGAAACACTCTTGTTATCCATTTCTGGATAGTTTAAATAAAGAACATTAAAAATAAGAAAAACAAAAAAGTATTATCGGAAGCCATTCGTTTAAAATAATATTGTATACACACATTCTGCAACCCCCCCCCCCCCCCTTAGCGCGAAAGCTTAAAACACTTAGATTTACTACATCATAATTGTTTGTAGTAAAACAATGTATGAGTACCAAGTTATTATTTATTGCAAAATGGCTACGAACTTTCACTATTACATATAGTTGACATCGGTTTATACCATTGGCCCAAATTGTATCTCCGAACGCGAAATATTCCATCGGAATTCTACTTATTGGAAATAAATCCTGGCTGAAATGGGATCTTACCTATTCAGTGAAACCCTCCTTGCCTCCTTACAGCTAAACGTTTACATTATATACATACGCATCGATTCAAGAAGCCACCACATTTCTATGCGCGTTCTACGATTACATATTACCGTAAGTAACACAAATGAAAAAGCCAGAGGGTAATGTCGACCACGGAAGTCGATCGATCGAAATAGGAAAATTGTGGAATGGAATATTTTTAACTACCTCACATTGATGCTTGGTACAAGAAGATCTACTTATTATTTGAATAAAGTATTAGAGGATCAGGTAAATAACTGTATTAATATTCAGGTAATATACCGGTAAAAAACACGTTGTTAACACTAAAAAATAATTGGATTTTTTTTTAGATTATATCGACAGTTACCTTAAGTAGATAAAATATGGCTAAGAATTTCCCTGGAGCTACACCACAAAATGGTCGTTCAATAAATTATTCAATAGAAAACCGTTCGTAATGTTGAAACATGTATTCTTACCAATCCCTGACAGGTCTGTGTCATCACGAAATTAACGTGCTCTCCGCACCGCGAAATCATTCAATCATCGCGTGCTGTTTTGTTTATTTTAGAACTGGGTTACATCTAGCTGATCCTACCAATATTTTAAACGCGAAAGCTTGTAAGTATGGATGGATGTAAAATCTTGTTATTTTATATCTCATGAAGGAAAGGAAGTCGCCATGTGTGTCTCAAACGGTACCTACTCTAATTTTTAAAGATTTTTGTTGGAAACTGAATGCCATTTAATTAATATACCTATTCAAAATTGCTACACAAGCGAGACCTTACAACTTTAAATCTTACCTTACACATTTATTCATAAAGCTTTTTGAAATTCAAGTTACATTCTCGATTTTATTGAAACGACTATTTAGCATATCATAAAACCCTTTAAGCAGTAAGAAGCTATTAACCTCCTGTGACTCGGTGGTTGCTCTAAGTAAGGCAGACTAGAGAGACCAATGAATACCGATTAGGCACTTGTAACAATAGCTTCACAGACTTAGAAGCAACAAGTTTATTAAACTTAATTTAAATGCAGTGCCTGTAACTTGTATATTCAAATGAATAATATAAGAATTAATCTACATAAATCAGCTACATTTACCAGAATTACGACGTGATAATCATGTTCTCATGGTTAAGGTAAGGACAGTCTTGCACATTCGATTGTATTTGTGATGCCGTTTTTTTATAATTATGGTTGTAGTAATAAGCATTGACTCCTTTTGTCGAAGGTAACAAGTAATTGTCTGTAAATTGCAAACTGTGAGAATACCGCGCATTATACGACATTTTTTACATGGGTATTACCAAATATTTATATCATTTATTTGGAGTGTAATCAAGAATGCATTTCGTTTGCAGAATTGGGTCGCGGGTTGATTCATACCGGGTGGCTGGTGTTGTGCGAATGGTCCAATGTATCTTTCGGTATGGGTTGATTCAGGGTGAAATAAAGTTATGGGCGCTATGGCTATGGGCTTCAAATTAAATTTATTATAGGACCCTAAATAGAAAGAATGCCCGGCCTTTAAGATGAAGCTTTAGAGGCAATCTGAATAAAGCTAGGACAAAGGAAACAGAGTACAATACCCAATTGAAATGTATCATTATATAATCCATTTATACTTTGCATAAGAACATTACATACTTGAAAGCGAATCCATTTCTATTTAAAACTTTCCTATACAAACCGATTCGAGCTTTATAATCTATTACAGTATCACGGGAATGTTCATTGCGATGCGATGGCTTGAATGCCCCTGTAGGATTTGGAGGTGAAGTGACCACTGAACTATATCGCCTGACAATACGGATAGAGACAGCTCATATGGAGAAGGTAACAGGTGCTTATTGGATATCGCTGTTGAAGGTATTTAAACTAAATCATTCAGTAGTACCACCACTGCCACGATAAGTATCTTAGGTCTTGACTGTATAATAATTACATATTAGCAATATCGTTAAAATATGATCAAAGGACTAAATAATTAATTTCTATCTTATATTCAAATAAATATACCGAAACGCAAACAAGTAACAATGAATATTCTGTTTGAGTGCGGCTGTATGTGTATTCAATAATGAGTGATTCTAAGAAGAATGTTACCCTCTCTGTACCCCCCAGCTCCCTCCTTTACCGCCAATTACACGTAACAATGACCATCCTTTGAATAAACTGAATTTTCTTCTTGTTATTAACAGATTTTGAATTACAATTCAGCTACCAAAAGTGGGTTCGTATTTATCCACACGCAGGTAAACTTTACGTGCAGTTAAAAAAGAATTCGGGAAATTTTATTGCTCGTTAGAAAGCTTAACTGCTGATAGAAATCCGGGACTTGAACCAGGACGGAACACACTGGGTAAATGTCGTCACCGTTGCCCTTAACAGTTCATACTTCCTAAGGAAATCAATTATTAATTCATAACACTCAGACGTAACGCCACTTTTCAATAAAATTATTTGAAATTATGGAACGAATTTTCGTGAGAATAAGAATTTTCAAATAGAATGAGATAAGTACCGATAAGTCGTATTAGCGCATCCACAGTGACAGTACTCGACCGTATTTTTTTATGAAGAATCATTTCATATTTAACTGTAGGAAAGCTGTTTTATTATAATAAACTAACAGCTACAAAGACTAAAAGGTAAGAGCTTTTATATCAAAATAATATTGAAATACTGGTAGGCACTTGTACACAATGAATTTAGATTTCTTTGTGTTCGGTATATATATTCTATATAGTTTTCTATAATCTTCGAGACAGTGAAGCGTGAGAAGTGCAAAAAATGTATTTTGTGTTCAATGAGATAAGTTTATTGTATACTTACAGTTCTTAGGTTTTGTGAGATTTATATTTGTAATAATAATATTACATTTTCAAATAAATAAATGGATAGGCTCAATAAAAAAAGAGTAGCTAGTCTGGTTTTGTAAAGAACAAAGGCAAATAAGCTGGAGGGATTAGCGAATACTTATTTTAATCCTATTCATGTACCATACCGAATGTTGTGTTTTCAAAATTTAATAATTCACAGAGAGAGTTAGCATGTCAATCAGTTCAAAGATGTTATATAGCATACCTATATTGACTATAAAGCGTCTCCTCAGTCGGGTATTCACAATCACGATTTGTTGAGGTTTACGTGCCCAAAGAATGGCACTAACAAATTATAACCTCCACCATTAAGTCGATATTTATTTGAGTCGCCCAATTATATAAGTATTGCCTAACACATTTGTTATTTGAAACCCTAGACTTTGTCTATATTTGTGCCCAATACCGTCAAAATTTGTTCAACTGCTGTTGCATGAAAGTGTAACAAACTTCCATTCAAAATAACTTATTTCTATAATACAGGAAGGACACGATATAAATACAATTTTCTACCATAGGCTTATAAAAACATGCAAAATTGTATAGTAAAATAAATATTAATTCCAGCAATCGTTGTGTAATTATGTTGTACTTATAATTTCTTTGAAATACCTGTTATTCGTGACTCGACAATTCAAACTTATAAACGCAATACATGTGACCCGCTGTTAATTGCCACTTGCCAAGCCAGCAAATTAAAATAGCACAACGTTTTACACCGTACAAAATAAATAAACAACTCCTTCTTTTGTCACAAAAGCCTTACATATTAACAAAAGGGGAATTAGGATGAAATTATTCTTAAGCAGCTTACTACGAAACAGTTTTTCATACTAAAGCATTTTTACTGCATGGCTGGGTGTCCTTTAGAAATTTGGAGAAACTTTTATTGTATTTAAAGAAAAAAATACACTTGAGTATTTTACAGAGTTTTAATAGAAACTAAAGTTTGATTTTCTCCTTCATCGTTGATTAAGTGTAAGAAAAACTGAATGCTACTTCTTATTTCATAAATCCTACCAGAGTTGTTAGTTTCATAACCTACATTAGATACATATTACAGTTATTGTTGCATTATTTTAAAGATGGTAAATCTGGGGATTTTGGTACGATACAAATATTTATCGAATAATATGGTCCAATTGTTGTAAAGGATTTTGCTCGGAATATATAGCGGTTAAATAAATAAATATTCTAGGACCTTTTTATACATCAATACAGAGCAGAATATGCCTTAAAGAATAAAATGTTTGAAAATGTTATCAAATTACATTTGCTGATTTGTTATTTACGCATTTATACACATACGTATGTATGAGTTTATGTGTATGTAAAAAATAATAATAAAAAAATTATCAAAAAAATCATAGATTCTTTTTAGACGCTTCCATATTTTCACAAAGTGCCACTCGAGTATTCAATGCGTTTGCACTCGACGGCGACGCTAAGTTAGAGCACTGTCTACGTTTACTGCACAACCCAAGAAATAAAGGAGTGTCGTTTCATTGTAAAATATTCACAATAACTTCCAAACAAACTAGGAGCAACTGCACTCATTTCTTCGATGCGAAAACAATGGGGTCGGGCTGTTATTCTTGTTTAGAAACGGAAATAAAACATTCTTATAAACCAACAGTCTTTAAGTGACTTAGGACTTAAGACAAAGGAAAAATATACTACGCTTTGTTACCTTACTATGATGCGAGATATGTCATTAAAGTATTAAGGCGGAACCACACTGTGTAATGTGTTTGCATATATTTTCTTTATTCGTTCGTATAAGTACGAATAGGGAATACCCCTATTTTTCCTTTATTTAGGCTTTTGACTACTTTACTACATGACTTTACTTCAAACTTTACTACATTCATGGGTGGTTTATTCTTCATCTTTTTTCTAATAATGGCTTCTGCAATTTACACTCAGTAAATGAAGAAAAACACTCAGTAAAAGCAAGATGCGCACTGGCACTAAATATATATGGTATTTTTCCTTTAGTCGCATTATGTCCAATTCGCAAAATGTCCAACTGTCCAACTCTCAATAGGTCCAGTTCGCAATTGGTCCATTTCGCAATTAGTCCAGTTCGCAATTTGTCTAATTCTTAAACTATCATATTTTTTGGGTGGTTTAAAAAAAAATAACCACGAAGGCTAAAGCGGGAGCTCCGCTCCGCTTCGCTCCCGCCTTAGCCTTCTAACCTAACCTATCCGAGTCGGGGTACTCTGAGTCCGGGTGTTAAACATATTGGACATAGTGAGAATTGGACAATTTGCGAATTGGATGTTGTGAAAATTTGACAATTTGCGAATTGGACGTTGTGAGAATTGGACAATTTGAGCCCGCTGGACATTTTGCGAATTGGACATAATGCGACTAAAGCGTATTTTTGACATATAGTAAACATTTTTGCTTCCTTAAAAACCCATAGGCATATATTATATATATATGACTTGCAAAGAAAATGACAAATATACTAACATAGGTAGGTATGTACATAAAAAAAATGTGTGTGGGGAGGCACTGCGATAACTCAACTCGAGAAGCCAAATGTGTCTTTAGAACATTCGTTACAAACGTAATGTGCGCTTGTAAGTACGTTTTGATAACTCCAAATTCTTCCTTTTTTATAAATTCATTTTATCCTGGGCTCTAGACAGCTGTAAAAATTAATAGGACATTGGAACTGCACATCATCCAACCATTGCATCTGCCTGTGTATCTTAAGATATGGGTTGAAGTTTCTCAACATTAGACCAATTGTTGGACATATTTTTGTAACTCACGTATTATTACTATAGGTACCTAATTATTGTTTTCTTTAAGACCTTGTTTTTATTCGTTTGTTTTTGCTAACCATTGTTTCCATTTTCTAATTTTGACTTGTAGTTCCGATACTATAGGTACATCCTTATTAGGCCATCCTACACTTTGGCATTAGGTTGGCGTATGGTTTTCAGTCGGTTTGAGTCCAATATAACCATCCTACCTCTCTCGCCACTCAGTGGGGATCTCAGCACGTAAATTAGGAACTAAGCAACGACTGTTTAAGTAGACTTTGCTCCCCTCTGTAATTTCCTCCTGCGTCTCCTATTCAATGGTGTGCTGGTAGAGAACTCTTATAAAGTTAAGCTCGCCTTTGTACATATTTCACTTGCTTTATATTTACATTTTACATAAAAATTAAGAAAAAAATTAATGAAATGAAATCTGAATATTAATTCCCAACTTCGAGTTGCTACTGCGAAATTTCTAACAAAAAATCAGTAAAAATTTATGCCCTACTCGGGAATCGAACTCGTACCATCATGCACAGCAATTCGACTAGATATCACTGAACTACTCACAAATCTAATCTATTGATAAGTCTCATAAGTAAACAGCATGAAAAGAAACCAGAAATCATTAAGTGAGATTAAAATTCAAAATTCAAGACCTAGTTACCTCACGTAATCTACTTCAACATCTGCCCAATATGTTTAGGTATCTACTTCAGATTATTTCCTATTTAATCATCGAGTGCCCCCAAACTGAAATTAATTCACAGCGATATTAGCCGCAAATGAACTGAAAATCTCACTGTGACCGTGTGGTCAGTACCGCAGCCAACTTGCGTTGCTAAATAGGATTATTGACTGCATAATTGACTGCTGAAATTTATGACTAGGCGGGAATTGTTCAACAGGCGAGCTACAATTTGGAAGTGCAGATATACGAGTAGAGCTGTATTCGTAGAGGATTGTTGATATCTTGTAATCGTTTACAAAGATTTTTACTTAGGATTGTTTTAGCAAATTATTACACACTAGCGATTCGCCCTGGTTTCTATATTGCTATAGCCTTTGTTACTCAGTGTGAATGTAGCTTTCCAATGATGTAAGAATTTTTTAAATTGGCGCAGTAGTTTTTGAGTTTATTCATTACAAACATACAAAAATACAAAGCTTTCCTCTTTATAAAAGTAATTTGATGTCTTGTAATCGTTTATAAAGATTTCTTAGGATTGTTTTAGCAAATAATTACACACTAGCGATCCGCCCCGGCTTCGCACGGGTGGTAAAAACGTTCCCGTGGAACTCCAATATAGCCTATGTTACTCAGGGTGAATGTAGCTTTCCAATGGTAAAAGAATTTTTGAAATCGGCACAGTTGTTTTTGAGTTTAATCATTACTAACATACAAAAATACAAATCTTTCCTCTTTATAATAGTAGCGTATATGTAGATTTTATGTAAAATATCCAGAACTGTAACTTGGCAGCGAAACCTTTTTATCATGACATCGTGATACTGGCATGCACCAATATGTCGGGCATGTCATGATAAAAAGATACATGACAAGTTATGAACGATCTAAAAAAAATATAAATATTATCTAAAAAAAAAACAGTTTTGGTGTACAAATATAATTAGTTATTATCTCAGAACTAAGGTATTAAGAGCAAATCAAACTGTTTTATTGATTTGAATATTATTATTGTTCAAACCAATGTTATATATGGTACCAATAGTAAATATCATAACATTCTGCCAACAGGAAGAGGGGAACCAAGGAATTAAAATCATTTTGAGCATTTTATTGATCAAGATCGATCTGATGCTGACTGTACCTTTACATTACGTCGATGGACCGATGGCCGTCGGAGCTGTTGTAACAGGTGTTCTTACAGGGTCGGCAGTCCGAGTGTGATGCCCCTGATGTTGCAAACGTCCTTAGACCACGGTAACCACTTTCCATGTGGTGGTGGGCCGTGTGCTTGTCTGTTACCTAAGTGGTATTTTTTTAAAAGTCCTAGAGTGGAGACGTCGAGAAGGCAAACGGAAGGTAGGATGCTTCTAGCCAGATGGATGACCTGAGAAAGGTGGCTGGGACAGACTGGCTGCGGAAAGTGGAGGATCGTATGAAATAGCACATATTGGGAGAGGTCTATGTCCAGCAGTGGACTGCAGTAGGCTATTTGAATGATTGATCGGAACCAAGCCAACCAATTTATTATACTTGACCTAAAGATAACTGACATGTGCTCTTGCAGTAAGCTATCATGTATAAAAAGACAGTGTTGTTTACAACAAATGCAAATTGACTTCAGGTCCGCAAAGTGAACAAAGTGCTTATTTTGAGGCAGCAATTAAGTCATTACCCTGTACGTAAGTACAAGAGTATGACAAAGTGGGAACAAAGAATCGCTTTAAAGGCTGTTGGTACGCCGCAGCCTTCGATTAAAATGTAGTGAGTACAGGACCGGTAATCAATATTTACCTTAATGTACTAACTATATTTACAGATATTATTTAGGGTTACATATTGTCACGAACATAAGTGGCTGTATATTATCAATAATTTTCGCAATAATATCAAAAAGAGATGGATTGAGTCATTTTTGAGAATGGCAATCCTTCCTTCCGTGCAAGCCCAATACGAGTGAGTACGTTACCTGTTAATCGGGTGGTAACCGCCACTAGGTCATGTTTGAAATTCTGTTCCTCCAGCACCAAAAAGCTTATATTACTGTCCGTTGGTGGTCATTATTCTATAAGCAAGACCATATCTGCCCTTTGAAAAGATTCCATAGATAGCAAACCCACTTGGTCCATCATTATTTCTTTTTTGTTAATCTGAGGAGGACGAAATAAATAATATCACTAAGATGGGCTAAGTCCTGCCTCGACAAAAAATAAGTAGAAAGCATCATAATATAATTATCGCCCAAATAAAAGAACAGACTTTCCTTTCACAGGGTTCATTCATAATGGTAGGGCTTAGATTACCGAGTCATGATAATTTGTCTTTCGCTTTCGCTAGAATATTTGAACGTAGATCTAATCTTTTCTATTTTACAGTGAACCCATAACCTGAAAATAAGTAATGATTGTTGGTCGAATAATTCCATAGAGCTCACAGCGATACATCATTTCCAGGTATAACCTTGAAAGTAATAGATCTCAGAGACAACGGTTTAACTACGTCATCCACAGTCAGTCAATCACCTTTTTTAAGATCTTTAAAACTTTACTGCTCGTCCTCGCAAAAACTACACAATCAATTTACTTTAGCGGTAAATCTGTTACTTTTCCAGACTAAGCAATCAATTTTCTTTTCAACTGATTCATTTTAAGCTGCGACATTATCATTCAGGTGATAAAAGAAGCACATTTTAATTCATTCTATCATGAATTCTGTTAACCCATTTTGTAAATGCGGCACGCAAACGCACATTTTTATATCGATTCACCCATTTCTATAGGGCTAATGAGGGGTTGTACAGCCATACTACGCGTCCGTATGTTTACTACCCCTGGCGCCACCAAATCGAATTATCACTACAAACGGACTGAAGCCGTGACAGGCTTCCAATGTTAATTGTTCGTTCAAATAATCATTATGTGGGACAGTATTTACACTACAGATTCGAAAACATTCCGTCAACACACAATTTTGTATTTCGAATTTACACACCCCCAGCAAAGATTTGTTAAATCGTCTTTTCTGTTTGAAATACGTAATTTCATTCGGACGTTTTGCGAATAAAATTAGATCTCTCATAATCTTATTCGTGGGAATTTCTTTTCATTAAACAAATTCACCGAAAGTTGTTTACTGTCACGGGTGTCCATTTGCCAAGGCCTCGCCTCTTTCGACCTGAAAACATCTCATTTGTAAGGATAAACGTTAGTCATTTCGCTGTCAAATGTTGTATTTTGAAAGAGTATGCCAAATGAGATGTTACTGCTTATTAAATGAATGATCAGCTGGTATAAAAATTTCATTGACGTGAAAAGTGATTTAGAAAAATATTGTTATCCGCTCATCAATGTCAGTCTGGAATAACAGATTACTTTTATCCCTAGAATAGGTTTCCATGGACCACGGGAACGATGAGAGTCAAAGTGGCGGGTGTACCATTGCGAATCATGTTATACCACTTACCAAAAATATGTACCTAAAATGTACTAAATTGTACCTAGGTCTAAAAAATATGTACCCAATTCAAAACGAAATTATTTCGGAACTAAAATACACCCGCCATATTGACATCAATACGGCGGGTGTACCAAAATATTTTATTACTTAACCATTATTCATAAAATATAATTACACCAAAAAATTGTACCTAAAAAGTACCTTAAGTAAAAAAAAACACACTCTTGATCCGTTGGATAGTTTCTGAGAAATAAAACACCCGTGTCTAGTTTACTTACGTTTTTGTTATTATAATGAAATAATTATGCATGCATACATACTTTTATGTCGCACGCGGCTCCACCCGCGTTAATATCGGTTCTCGCGACAAAACTAGCATATATCCTCCAAGGCCCAACCTATATTTAACTTTTTTTCATAACTCTGGGTATCAAATGATCATGTTATGATTATTATTATTTCATTATAATAATAAAGGCTTAAGTAAAGTAGACACGGTTGTTTTATTTCTCAGAAACTATCCAACGGATCAAGAGTGTTTTTTTACTTAAGATACTTTTTAGGTACAATTTTTTGGTGTAATTATATTTTATGAATAATGGTTAAGTAATAAAATATTATAGTACACCCGCCGTATTGATGTTAATATGGCGGGTGTATTTTAGTTCCGAAATAATTGCGTTCTGATTCGGGTACATATTTTTTAGACCTAGATACAATTTAGTACATTTTAGGTACATTTTTTGGTAAGTGGTATAACATGATTCGCAATGGTACACCCGCCACTTTGACTCTCATCGGGAACGTAATCAGAATTTCACGCGAGTGGAGCCGCGAAAAACAGATAGTTTTAACATATAGGTGTTTTTATAAGATTGGATGGATTATATTGAAATTTTATTTTGAATGTTTGAGGTCCTTTCAAAATCTTTAGTAGGTATCAATAACAACTACAAATAAGTTGTAAGCTGGTACGAGTATACGGACTTATTGACAGACGAGACGTTGCAGACTTTGCTCTTGTGGATGGAGAAAGATAGAAGTCGCTCCGGGAAAGGCCAAAATAAACCAAATAATAGGGTCATATGTATTTAATTATACTTACGTGTATGTGCAATTTTAAATATTCACAAACTGAATGGTGCAATGACAGTGTGGTACAATGTAGATTAAGTCCTTAGTCGAAGGAATCGCAAATCACAGTGAAGATGTTGAGCTATAAACTAAGCGAACTTAATGGTTATGCACACTGGAGGCAAACAATGAGCTCGCATATAATGCCTTTTCCTACAGACTTTTACTGCTATTAAGTAAATAAACACCCAGTAAGATTATAGGATAGGATGGCGTGAAAGCCAACGAACATTCACGATACTTTACATTATAGTTTATTATCCTTTAGTTTCAGACTATCTACAAATTCATACAATGTTGAGATATCATTTATAGGAAGGCAATTTTATAAGTGCAAATTATATCACGTAGATACATTATCAATGTTATCATTAATATCATCATCGCGTCCTGAAGCTTTCTTCTTTTTTTTATATAGGTCACGTCAATTTGACTTCACCTCGCCTGATGGTAAGCTGAAGACAAAGTCTCAGGAAAGAGGGTCACCATTACATACACGTACCATGTTAACAATGGTGGCACTCAGCTTGACGGCCTCATCAGATGCTTTTTCACGCCTCGCTTAAAGGACCCAGGACTGAAGGAAGAAGGAAGCAGGTGAGCTGGCAAGGAATTACTACTACTTTGAAGGCTATCTTAGGCTTAATTAATACTTTGGTATTATAACACTTACCGGGAAATTTACCTTAATTTTTCATGTTTTTGAAGCATCCGATATCAAAATCCATGCTTTTACACAATAAAAGAAATACTTGAAATCATATATACAGGGTGTATTTTTGAAACGGGGCAGTAAGGGCAAGTACCTTAACCGTTGCAGTTACAGCAAAACGTTCTTAAAAGACCTTCCCTAACTTTTTGGGACATTTTGAACTGCATTCACAGATTTTGTAAAAAACTTACAGTTAGCAAAAAAAATGCAAAAAGTTCAATTTTTTTTTTATGCCAATCGATTCTATTTCATGTGGGGATCAAAAAACTCTACGGGACCATTTTAGCTTTCAGTACTAGAAAAGACAGAAATCGCCAAAGACCTTTCCCATACATTTCGTACGGAAATAT
Organism: Eilema caniola; assembly: GCA_949126895.1. Lineage (NCBI taxonomy): Eukaryota > Metazoa > Arthropoda > Insecta > Lepidoptera > Erebidae > Eilema > Eilema caniola. The sequence continues at coordinate 10,066,543 of OX421481.1, read as the reverse complement.
GATAAATCAACTCGAAACTCATAGGTCAGGTAAAATTTTGAACTTTTTTAAACAAAAAAAATCATTTAAACATTTAAGAAATTGGTTTATGAAATAAATTGCTCAAAATGATTTCCATTTTCACGAATACATAAGTCTATCCTTTTTTGCACTGAACGAATGGCGGCTAATAATGTTCTGGCGGCTAATATTACGTAAAATGGTCATTAATGCATCCTTGAGCTCTTGAACACTGGCGTACGTCGTCTTATACAACTCGTTTTTCACGAAGCCCCATAAAAAAAAATCAAGTGGTGTTAGATCGGGGCTACGAGGTGGCCACTGTGTTGGACCATGTGTACCTATCCACTGTGTACCGAATAGGCGGCTCAAATTGGAACGTGAAAGGTGACTGTTATGTGGCGGAGCACCATCTTGTTGAAAATGAACTTTTCGCAATTCCGACAGGGGCCATTCATCCATCTCGTTTTCAAGATGGTGTAAAATGACTTCATTATACATGGCAGAATTCAGTTTCCCTTCATAAAATTCCACCATTATGACTCGATTGGACATTATACCACACCAACAGTTGAATGAGAAGCGAACCTGATTATGACTTGCCGTAACTCTTAGTGGATTTTCTTTGGACCAATAGTGGTGATTTTTTCTGTTGTACATACCGTTATTGGAAAAATTCGTTTCGTCTGACCACAGTATGTAATTTAAAAATTCATGATCTCTGCTTATTTTTCCTCTTAGCCATCTGCAAAAAGTAAGCCTTCGAACACCATCACCCGGATGTAACACTTGAACTATGCGCCCATATCGATAGCACTTGTAGCCGTATTTCTTCCATATCTTTATCACAAGGGAGTGGGATACACCTACTTCAAGGGCGACTTGCCTGGACGATACCTCTGGATATGCTTCGACATAAGTTAGAACCGCAATCTCCGTGTCCATGTCCACACGAGGCTGCCGCTTTCTTTTGAAAGAACCCTGCAATTCCAGGTTTTTCAAAAGATTTGTAATAACCTTTCTTGTTGGCACATGCCGCAACGGATACTTATTGTGGTACCACAGTAATGCAGCTCCCGCATTTCGATTATTGACAAAACACGCTTCTAATAAGTCAATTTTTTCACGATTAGAAGACATTTTAGCGAAAATCCTTAATTAATAACTCATACGAAGTTTCTCAGCTGAAACTAAGAATAACACACAGATTTTCGAATCAAATTCGAAATTTGAGGGTAAAAATTCTTTTTATTTACTTTACAGTCAATTCTACCCACTTCCTGGCCATAACAAAAAGTTAGACCATCGTAGAAATTTGTTTCTGTTGCCGAAATGTATGGGAAACGTTTTTGGCGATTTCTGTCTTTCCTAGTACTGAAAGCTAAAATGGTCTCATAGAGTTTTTTGATCCCCACATGAAATAGAATCGATTGGCATAAAAAAAAAATTTTGGACTTTTTGCATTTTTTTTTGCCAACTGTAAGTTTTTTACAAAATCTGTGAATGCAGTTCAAAATATGTCAAAAAGTTAGGGAAGGTCTTCTAAGAACGTTTTGCTGTAACTGCAACGGTTAAGGTACTTGCCCTTACTGCCCCGTTTCAAAAATACACCCTGTATATCTAGAGTTGAATGAAATTATAGCGGCGTGAAAAATATTACGAGTCAAAAGGTATATCATGAGTGAATTACAAAAAAGTCAATCTGTCAAAACCTCGCTCAAAGCCTCTACATATAAACTCATGGGGTTTGTAGGAATGATATGAATTCAAATTCTCCCATACGTTTTTTGATATGAGACGATTGCGGGCCTTGGGGATAAGACTGGTATGCGTGACGGCGATGAACGTAAAGCATGACGCTCTATTAATTTTCAATATAGATATAGGAATAAATTTAGATGTATTATATCTGTCTGGAGACCCACGGCGGCTCATTTTTCCTTTTATTATAAACTCACGTTTATACATTCCGCTGGAAGCAGAGGTTCACTCACATTTTACCTGCAAATATTTTAGTTACACGTAATAAGGAACGAGGTTTCATCCAAACTCCGTGCATCAAATTTCTTTTTTCAAAACATACAAAAATTAAACCCACAGTTTCACAAACAAATTGATATTTAAAAACTACTGGCTACAATAATAGTTAATACACAAGTTTGAAGATTTCCAGTGAAATTTGAATTTCACTGGAAATCTTCCAACCGTTTCAATGTGCACGTATAACACAATAACACAAACACAAACTTTTGCATTCATAATATTACTAGCATTAGTAAGATTGCATTAAAAGGAACACTTCGGAAGACCCCCGAACTTCAAAGGTTCCCATCTGCACATTTTACTCTAATATTATATAAATGTGAAAGTAATTTTGTCTGTCACTGTCTCTCTGAAACTTGTCAGGAGGTAGCTTGAAACTTTATAGGCTATTTAAGGCCCACTACTTTGTTCGCACTCGCGTTTGACGACTTCTACTCGAACAAAGTAGTTCCCGATCTATTATGTGGTTCCAGTAACAGCTAGTCTGTACCTATATATATTAATATATCAATACGAAGGAATACAATTAAAGTATATAACGTCAAGTAACAGTTTATAATTACTAACTTTTAAACTCTCACGTTCCATGATATATAAATTAAGAGAACGGGATTTATATACAGTGTAGAAACGCCTTTGATGTCGGACGATGCCGCCGCTCGCGTAAGTACCTACGCTATTCGTCGCAAATGTGCAAGGGTCGTCTGAAAAGAAAAAAAAAGTAATTATTATGTAATCATTTATTTTAAATACATTAACATGTGTTGTACTGTAAGATACTTTCGTGATACTTTATTTTTAGACGTTTTTAGATTAATTATTATACACAATATGATTATTCACGATAAATCTAATAATTGATAGATAGGTAGGTACTTATGTAAATCAGCATTCGTTTACATTCGGAAATGCGACGATTGTCGATGAAAGAAAATAGTTGTATGTAGGTACTGAATAATTATTGATTTTTGATTCATAATACCTAACTATTATTTGTTTAAAAGAATTTAAAACTCTTTCAATGTTGATGTTTATTCGGCTACATTATTCGTAACTTCTATCGATAGATTCAAGACGTTACTTTGAAATTATAGAAATAAACTTAGCTCGCGTCACGGGGAAATCTATGAAATCATATGTCTTTATTGGCACTTGATGTCCAAAGACGTACACGGAACAATAGTGCACCATTATGATTTGAAATGAAAAAAAAGACGGGTTGCACTCTGGGAGTGCCGACAGAAGTGAAAACTTTTTCTTTCTTTCTTTCTTCGTTATATACATAGAAAAAGATAAAATAACATACCATACCATACCATACCTATAATACAGCGTCAATCAAAGACCCTATCACTAATTTTCTGCTAATTTTCTATTAGAAGAAATTAATAAATTACAAAAAGATAAAATAATCACAAAAAGTAACAAATTACAAAAAGAAAAAATAATCACAAAAAGTGTCATAAGGCCAGGTTTGAACCCGGTACTATCTGAAACCATAAGGCCTTACAGTCGAAGCGTTTACCGCTATGCTGCGAAGCTATTTATATTATACTGCAAAATGGACAGTCTATAGCTAATATTGTATGACGTCAGTCGTCGGTTACGGTCCAAAGGTCAAGCGATCCTGACGCGCGAGTTTAACAATTTTTACCCATCCAACGCCGCTAAAGAAGTTTTCACTTCAAAAATTCTTAATAATTGTCACGCGAGCGAAACCTTTACGCTGCTACGGTAGCCCTCAGCGAACTTTCCCGCAAAAGACGCGATTTGACGGACAGCGCGTCCGCCCCTCCCCCACGCGTCGCAAGTTCCCCTCCGTTACTCTGTGTAAGTACATTCGTCTCGCTACTGTATGTAATAGTAATACTGTAGTATAGGTACTTACATACCTTTGATTGCCTGACGTTCCGGCCAGGTTACACCGACCGTGGTCACAGGCTGACCGGCTCAGCGGTGCACGCCCACCGTCTTCGAATCCGTGAGGTAGTAGGTTCTTCATCTACCCGCACATTTTCAATATTTTCTTTTCGCCATGTACCGTCACATTCCACACTCACAGTGTCCCTATTCTGTAAGCAAACTGTCCGGTGTCTATCCGACTGCGCAGAAAAGGTTGCATGTTTTTATCACTGGATTCCATGTTGCACATAATTTAAAACCATCTTCCCGATTGATTTTTTTATGTTTGTATGTAATCGCTTTACGTACAGCTCTTGAGTAAAAGTGACGTTCCTTGGAGAGGATTTGCGTATGGTGGAATTCAAAGTCAGCCCGTGACCATGGCCGGTGTAACCTGGTCGAAAAGTCAGGCAATCAAAGGTGTGTAAGTACCTATACCATGATCGCGTTAATTCCCGTTCTATGTACGTACGATAGTTATTTCCAAATGATAATGTACGATACTTATTTCCAAAAAAATTAGGCTGTCGGACAATTTGTTCCGGGTAAACTGATAAGGCGTAACTTTTGCGTTTTTTGTTATTAGCATAAGGATTACCTACGTGCAAAAAAAAGTAAAACCCTGATCTAACTCCACAATTATTATTTTTTAATTTAAATGATTTTAAAATAATTACTTTCCAATCAAATTGCTATTCTTAAATTTAAGTTTTATTTCGGGATTGGTTCCTATGAGTAGCGAGAACAGATATTATGTTTCGCGGGCTACCGTTGGGAGATTATACATTTAAACTGGAAAAACAAACTTACGGTACATTTCAGTACGTAGTACTATTTATTCTGTGCCTACGGAATCTACCTTAATACTATTCTTAGCGTCGGTAGGTTAATGGATAAGGAGTCGGCCTTACGATCGAGAGGTCCCGGGTTCGAATCCTGGCCTTTACACCACGGACGTGAACCCACTCCTAGCACACGGGATTTAACTTAGTTGGAGGGGTTAGAGGGAATATTAGTAATTTCGATAATTTCGGTTGCTAATATAAAAAAAAAAATCTGTGCTTTAGAAGGGAGCTAAATAAAAGCTTATATAAGTATAGTTACCTAGGTGTTCGTACATGTAATTCCTGTAAAGTAAATAGGGTGCCAAATAGAAGAATGTGAGTGTAGGTGTCATAATTTCATGCTAACATGCCGCCAGCGGCGGTGTTGTGTGACACCCAGCTCATTTGCAACGTCTCGGCCTGTGACGTCGCGTTGAGTGATCGCACCGCACCGAGAGGAAGGAAGTCTCCGCCTCCGAAGTGCGCCTCTATGCCATTATCTGCACAGTAAATGCCTTTTGTCAAGATTCCATTCACATCGGAATAATTAATAATAGGGAGCAATTGTGTCTGTGCCAACTGTGGCTTCTAGATTACGCTAATGTGAATTTTCTTAAGAGCTTCTTTATTTCCATTGTTTAGTGGTTTTGAGGTTCATATTCTTTTGGATATATTTCAGAGATCGTGAAAGTGTATTTTTTACGATTTCATTACTTATGAGCTCACACGCTTCAAGTATCGTTGCGATTGCACTGTTACGTTTAAATTACGCCGATGAACAAATTATGTATTGCCCATGGTCCACCTGCGTAGTCCACCTAGGTGAACCACGGGAAAATATTTACTCCCATGGTTCACCTGGGTTGACCACGGGAAATTTGTATTCGTCCTTGAAAAAATCTGCAAGTAAACAGATTTATCACACGCGCATACCTTGATTTATCGGTACATACTTATTCCCAAATCCCTGTTAGAATTAAACACCTACTAAGGCTGAATCACACCACTATAAATCCGTTTTTTAAACTGAGTTTTCATGCTTGACAAAATATAGTAACATAATTTCAATCAAATTAACACGATATGAAAATTCATTGAAGAAATATAGCCTAAGCAACAACCTGATATAACAGTATTCGTAAATCACGTCAATAATGATTAATTGCGACATATTTCTGACGCCGATCATTATCAAGTAGGCACGATAATCGTTATCGTAATAACTTTAGCCATTAATTAATTCGCTAACTTTCGGATGAAGTAACAAAAGTGTGTTATCATATTATTTTCCCAAAGTAAAACCGCTTAAAAGTCGCAACGATTTGGTCCTATCTAAATGACCCAAGTTGAACTATAATAGATCCCCGGTATCTGCGTAGGTCATTCACCCTTCCACAAATCAGATTGAGCCATAAATCCGCAATGTTGATGCAAGTCGGTGACACTAACTGAGATACAAGTTAGAGTTGTATGTCAGCGGCGACAGCGGTGACACGCGCCCAAATGTAAATTCACCAAAATAAATCGGTGACGCGATACCTATCACCAAACTGCGCACGAATTGAGGAAAAAGATCCATTTAAATGTAGATTGTCTCCGGTAATACTTCCATTTGTTTTTGTCTCGGCATCCACATTTGAGATACGATTGTAACCCAAAAACAGTTTCGTGGTTTCGAACGACTAGCGTCTCACTTGAACAGAAGCCCCGATTTCTCTCATACGCTTACTTTCCGTTAAATAAACAAAATTGAAGTACATTTTTATTGTTGTAGCCACTAGAAAGAAATAAAATGTTTTGAAGTTTACGAATTTACGTAAATGGTCTGTTATTGCTTTGCTAAACGTCTTTGACCAATAAAAAAGTTCTAACTCATAAAACTGAAAGAGGAAATCGAAGGTACGTCGTAAAAACTATTACATTAAACTGAACAATCTATTTGTGCCTCATACATTTGTAAGTAATAAACAGGTACTAGTCAGTTTAATATATATATTTACTTTTTACAGCCAGGGTCTATAAATTATATAGCCTTTTTATGAAACCTTTTTGGAACATCATTTTGCCCAGCCCATCGCAAGTTGCAACATTACTACACAGTATAAAACAAAGTCGCTTTCTCTGTCCCTATATCATTACTACACAGTATAAAACAAAGTCGCTTTCTCTGTCCCTATATCCCTATGTATGCTTAAATCTTGATGCAGTTTTTTTAATAGATAGAGTGATTGAAGAGGAAGATTTATATGTATATATGTATATGCTGCATGTACTAAGTTCGCCGGGGCAGCTACTAGTAGATATAATCAAAGGGCAGTTAGCGTAGTACTATTATTTATTCTGTGACGTTAATTTAAATACCGTACCATATGTTATAAGACAATAATCTAGGCTTAATTTGAAAAAAAAGACGGATTGCATTCCGGGATTGCCGGCAGAAGTGAAAACTTTTTCTTTCTTTCTTTCTTCGTTATATACAGAGAAAAGATAAAAAGAACATACCATACCATACCATACCTATCACTGATTTTCTGTCAGAAGAAATTAATGAATTACGAAAAGAAAAAATAATCACAAAAAGTAATAAATTACAAACAGAACAAATAATCACAAAAAGTGTCAGAAGCCCAGGTTCGAACACGGTACTATACTAGTCGAAGCACTTACCGTTAAGCTACGAAGCTTCTTAGCGTAACCTAACAAAATAAACAATCTGAAGTTAATGTTGTATGACGTCAGTCGTCGGTTACGGTTCAAAGGTCAAGTGATCCTGACGCGAGTTTAACACTTTTTACACATCCAATGCCGCTAAAGAAGTTTTCACTTCAAAAACACTTGATTGACAATATAGGCTGTGCATACAGAAAGGTGAGTATGTAGAAAACTGGATATGGCTTCAGTATTAAGTATTATGTATGTATAGCTAAACTCGTTTGGGGTAGACTTTGTAACCCCTATTACGACAAAACTAATAATTAAAAACTAGTTAAATAACACACATAGGCAGTTTTTTCTGGTTAACTTTATTACACCACCGTCTTAACGTCCAATGGGATATTTTGTCAAGGAGATATTTGTCAATATCCGCTATATTGACAAATATCTCCTTGACAACTCCTCCTCAAGCAACAAAAGTAGGTACGATCTATTTCGATCTGAACGAATACAAAGGTATTGCCAGTAGAAAAGATAGGCTCGTGGTTAGGTACTGAGTAGGTTAACGCATTACAAGGTTATGCGATGCTAGCCTGGGTAGCTAACCTAACTAATATTAAGAGGTTAAGCAATGTTAACCAGGTCAGTCTTAGGATTTGTGAACATTTTTGACTAATTTAATATGGTTAAGCAATACTAGCCAACTAAGTTTAAGGAAGGCCGGCAATCCTTAACTATTATTTCTAAGCAAAATTAGCCAGGTCAGTCTTAGAATCGATGAACATGGTGTGCGTGGTCCGGAACCTCCACGCTATACACTCTGAGCAACGGAGACGGCACCGTCTCAATATCACATGGAAGTTGCTGCTGCCTAAGGTAAACCCCAGCCGAGGTGAGAATGGGGATGCTTCCCATGTGTCCCTCTGACCAGCAGAGATCAGCATGCAAAAAGAGGGCCGGATCTCCGAGCGCAGGCATGGGGGTGATCAGACGGGGTTTTTTTCGAACGGGAAGCCCCACGGGTACTAGAACTACCCCATCGGCCATTGTCAGTAATTATATCGAACTCGGACCGAATAAGACCGCCCTCGCCCAGCCCTCGGCTCTCAATTACCGGGGTGTAAGATTACTTAATAAGGAATTTTCCTCTTACCCCGGCTGACCTTGAAAATTTATGGTTTTAATAATAGTACTAGCTGAAGCCCGTGACTCCGCCCGCGTGGATCTATTTAAGTCTTCTGTCAACCTCAGAGGTGTTTACTAAACTTATTTGGCGTCGACTTTCCAGTCTAATTGTGATGCGGCTAACTTCGCTATTTTTCATGAAGCCACTGCCAATGACCTCCCTCTCTTTCCACTCTAAGTTACTCAAACTATTACTACTATTACTAAGACTGATCTGACTAGTATTACTTAACTTTGTAATGGGTTAATTAATTCAGTCGCGAACTACCCAAGCAATGCATTTTTTTACTAACTGTGCCTTATCTGATAAACTGGTTTTGGTATTAATTTTATCAGTAGTATTCGTTAATGTGATAAAAAGATATGTGGTATATCTTTTTATCACATTATTATAGTATTAGAAAAAATGGTATTGGATCGAAATAGACGAGATGACAAGTTTTTTTGGAAAGAAACGACAGCGACATGAAAATAATGTTCTCACTCCATCTCATTTACGTAAATTATAAAATTAATTATACGTTTGCTCTTTAGTTAGTCCCTTGCTGTTTTAAAGAGGGAAAGTTAATTATAGTTCTGACTAGTCAAAATTTATTTTTAATAAATTTTATGCTGGTTCCAACTTGCCCAACTACTCGACGAGTTTCATGCTGTGTTTTTATTGGTCACTGCTGTTGATTCTGATGTAGGAGGCGTAACAGCAGTGGAAATGTGTATCAAATTAGCTTGAATAAAAGTTTTAAACGTTTCACTATAATTAGTGACTCAGAATGAATTTCGATTTTTATTGATTGATTGGTATAATATATTTTGATTGCAATTTCATGATTGATTTTGAATATTAATCAATTATTATCAATTTATCAATCAAAAAATATTTACGTCAGTTTAACAGTAACTGTCAAAGTAATGTAATGTAATTTTGAATGAATTTATGATATAAACAAAAATGAGTAAGATGCCAGCTGTCGAACATCTGCACCAAATTGGATAATCCTTACGCTAACGCCAAGGCCAAGGGAGCTCACGGTGTCATTGATCGTCGTCGTTTAATAGAGAAGATGGTTGAAGCGTACCAGCAGCCTGGGACCCAGTCATCCACTTAATCAAACCTAGTAAACAGCCAAATACAGCAAGACTTAATGACACAGTGAGCTCAGTCTACGTAAATAGTAACACCAACAATTCATCATGATTCAGGTACTTTGAGATAACTTACACTTCAAACTATATGACAACTACCATCCTTAGTCAAACCGCGAACATGGTTGCTGAAAAGTAGCCGAAACGTTGGTCTGAAAGTACAAATACAAATATTTACACTGAGCGGGGATCGAACCTGCGCCTCCTGCGCAGCGGCCGCGTTCACTACCATCACGCCGCAGAGGCCACAATAATTTATTTATTTATTTATTTATACTTTATGCACGATGTACATTGGCGGACTTAATGCCGTAGGCATTCTCTACCAGTCTACCATTGGGTGATGCAGAGCTAGTACGAGGTAGGCGCATATTGAAGTAGGATAGGTTTGGTTCTATCAAGATTGTTGACAGTTTGACCGCGATAGCGACTATAGATGAATTACATAAACTTACATAAACAGTACATATACCTACATACCATAATATATATCATATATAACTGACTAATATACATATACTTATAACATAAAACATACACAAAAATACATAATATAAATATATTTACCTAAATATCCATATGAGTAGGGCTAACATCATCGTTGAGACGATGATTCTGCCATTTCAGTGGTGATCAATTGCCGTACCCTGGCCTTGAACACATTGCAGCTCGTGCTCTTCCTGATCTCCAGAGAAAGTGCGTTCCACAGACGAACAGCCTCAACAAAGAAAGAAGAGCCTAAAAAGTTTGTTCTATGAGAAGGAAATGCGAGGAGCCGGTTGTCAGTAGAACGAAGATTTCTATCATTGTTGGAACATAAAAGCTGAAAGTAAGAAGTTAAGTAAGTAGGGATAGTGGGAGAGCTGAGGATATTGTAGAGAGTAGTAAGTGCGCGCAACTTACGGCGAGGACGGATAGGTAACCAATTAAGCTAATCTACACATCATTACATATAAATAAAATTGGAGTGTCTGTTTGTAATATTGAAATAACCGTTTTTTAATACATGCATATATATAAGTATAGTACGGTAAATACACCAAAATAACATTTTTTACAATTTTTGTCTGTCTGTCTGTTTGTTCCATCTAATTTCTGAAATGGCTGTACCGATTTTGACTGGACTTTTATTGGCAGGTAGCTGATGTAATAAGGAGTAACTTAGGCTTCTTTTATCTATACATCCATCTACACACATATAAAAAATGAAGTGTCTGTTTGTAATATTGAAATAGCCGTTTTTTACTACACTCATATGAATAACATACACCAAAATAATATTTTTTACAATTTTTGTCTGTCTGTTTTTTCCGGCTAATTTCTGAATGGCCGGACTGATTTTGACGAGACTTTTATTAGCAAGCGTTGAATCAACACCAAGCGATAACCGTCATCCACGCGGACGAAGCCGCGGGCAACAGCTAGTAATTAATAAAAATATCCATTAAAATAACCGTCAAAGTGATTTAAAATTGGGTCTTATTAAGTCCATTGGGCCGATAGAACCAATTAACCGTCGGTTTGTTCAATGGTGGCTTGCATTTTGACATGTTTTCCGATATCATCGAACGAAACGTGCTATTCTTCCCTGAGTTACTAAAAACATTTACTCCGTGAAAATTTTGTTGAAATTTACATTGGCTTACTTTGGTTCAAAACATTATCATTCACAGTAAAAAGCTGTCACTTCAATTTATTATTGTTCAGACGTCAAATACCTAAATGGAATCGATATAGGGCAGAGAGAAAATACCTAAGTAAGTGTCTCAATTATTTTGAACTCGACTATTTAAACAAACTTTCTTCTACTATATAGAGCTATCAAGCCAACTGAAATGCAAGAATGATTTTTCAGTAATATTTTTATATGAAACCGCCCCAGTAGTGGGAAAAATTGAAACTTGAACTTTTCAACACTTACTAGAATATATTCTTTTCTCTCCATTCTTTACTACGTTAACCAAACGTATCTTACGGTGACAAGGTGTATCTATGAAGATTAAAATGGCTTTGCTCGTAAGCACATATTATAGGTACTAAAAGTTTATAGAATTGCAAAAATGCAACCAATCTAAAGCAGTAAACTATTTTATTAATGTTCAAAGTATTCATGCTACTGTCAAAGCACTTGTTATGCGATAAAAGTATTGTTTAAGTCCACCCTTCTGAGGCCGTTTGGTACACCGTTAGCCTCTTATGCGTTTATAAAATCAATTGCCATCAGTTTCCTCCTCTGAGGTTTTAATCATGGCAGTTGAAGAACGTCCCTCACGTACAGTTTGATGTAAATTTACCAACTCAATTATACAAAATACTCCATAATTAAATGTTAACTTTTTATCTTGATTTTTAACTAGCCGACCCGTCTCTAAACACGGGCTATTTTCGATTAAAAAAAAATCTTGTAACCGGATTAATTATGGCAATAATAATGCCTTTGAAATTCACCGAAGTGCAAGCAATACGAAGACAGGCCCACCTGATGGAAAGTGGTTACCGTGGCCTATGGACGTGTGCAACACCAGGGGCGTCACACTCGGGCTGCCGACCCTGTAAACACAGAGAGATTCTATACCGTCAGTGTAAAAGACAAAGCAGGAATAGTCATTGGTCTTCCCACTGACAGCACAAAAACTTTCCGGTGAGCTCTTGCCACACTACTCACCGCCGGGAACACAAGACGAGGTTATTATGAGTTTCTTCCCCAGTCGGACTGCTCAATTGGATTCAAATACCGTCGTGTCCAACCTTCCTTAGCAGGCGAATTCGTGTTACGAAAAAGGTAGCTCTACCGCGTCATATAACCCACCAAACTCTGTTCCAACTGAAAATCTTAAAAATACCTCCTTCAAATTTTACTTACTTAAATTTGATTACGTTGCTTCCAAACATTTTCATTGCCCAAGAAATTTTGTCACTTTAATTATTATTCAGACGTCAAATATCAAAATGAAGTCGATAACAAGCAAAGGGAACAGTAATACTTTTATCAAGTTAGAATTTGCTTATAATTCAATCGAACTTTCTTTAATGAATCTCATATTTATTGAAATATTTTATTAGACCAGATTAAAGCTAAGAATGATCGAGGATGTAATCCATTCGTCTACATGAACCCACTTTCATTGGCTTTCAATGAATTTGGAAACTGGAAATACGGTGACATTCGATTTTTCCAACGCATCTGATTGAGATCGATTCGCTACTCTGATGATAACGATGACGATGATGATGATAGGCTTATATAATAACATCTCATAGCTTTTAAGAAAACACCAAGTCATTTAACATCATTCTTAACAATCGAATCATTTTTTTCGCTATTTCACATCAAATATTGTTTCAACCATTTATTATAATTCGCTACGACATTCGTCCTTTTGTATTTATTTTTACCTGCGGAAACCATCTCGGGCTTTAGCTTACTGGAGCTAACGATAAATTGAATATAAGTATGTCAGACTCAAGCCAATTGAAATTGCACGCGGTTTCGTCACATCGGCCTGTGGGGTGGGGAAACCAATATTTTTTGTACAACTGAGGTGGCAGACAAGTACACGGCCTACGGACGTGTGATGACCAGGGATAAAATGTTTATTGTATTTATAAAAAAGCTAAACCCTCAAAGAACGTTTTCACACTATCCGATACCCGATACCCGATATCGGAGGAAGTCGAATACACATTTATGTATCTGTCTTTGTCATTGTCAGGCCCGATATCGACACCACTGTGTTGACCAAAGTTATCACAAAGAGACTAAAACAGCGACTGCAAACGATTTTCGATCATAATGACTTTTTTTAGTTAAATGTTTTTACGTGTTAATAGATGACGCTGATCACGAATATTAGAAAAAACTGGACAAAATGTGTTGTCAAAAAGGTCGAAAATTACTTGCATTATTTGGTTTTCTTTTTTGTTTTATCCCTAGCACCCCTAACTAGTCTGTGCTTCCGAGCAAATGGACGTATTGGGCCGATTTTATCGGATTTATGTGAAAAAAGCACACGGAGGTCGGCTTTCGGCGTCCGATACCGATATCGGATATCGGATGAATATGAAAACGCTCTAATACGTTTGAAAGAGACTATTTTTATTTGGTAGATATAGTAGTTATTGCATTCAAAGTAATTGCAAGCAAATTGCTGTTCGTTTCATTCTTGTAATGAAACCTACAACAGCAATACGGTACAGTTCGTGACTGTAAAATAGTAACATTAGCAAACTTAATTTAGGTATATTTAAATACTACCGTCGCATAGTTCCTATTCTTCAATGTCTGTAATTTACAATGTAAATTTTGATTGCTAAAAAATTGTTGCATGCGCATAATTAAAACTATTTTTGATAAATTGAAACTTTAGCCGCGAACTCCATTTAAATGTTATGTAATTAACGTCATTTGAGAAATGCGTCACCATCGAATATAGGTTAGTGCTAATTGAGTGTTTTTTTTAAATGTTATTGGTCGTTTATTCACTCATTCAGTAACTCTATAACAGTCACCATAAAAAGTATTTTAAACCTGCAATATGTGCGCGTTAATTCTAATAAACATAATCGTCTTATTATAATCTTGGCTCAACCAGTATATTTATTTACATAATTATATTATATTATAGATAATTGCATAAATTACATAAAATGAAATTTATAAAGTAACATAACATAACATTATTACTTTTGGACGAGATCATTCATCAGCAAAAATATCATTAAATTGAGAGATAAGTACTTTACTTAGAAGCTTTCTGAGGTGTAGTCAGTATCAGCCCTAGGTTTAGTCCCTGGTCACTTCTAGAACAACATGTAAAATGTGAAATCATAATGGCTGTTTTTTATTTTTATGTTCTTGGTGCTTAAATCTTTATTTATTTAGAATTAGTAGACCGATTAATGCTTGCAAAAATGTACTCGGTACTCAAAAACGATTAAAATTGTCCTGATAATATCCAAATGGTTTTATATCGTTCCAGAATAACAAACAAACCATGACAAAAGATAACTTTCACAATCGAAATCTTTCATTATCCGTGCAATCACAATAATTATAATCTTCTAAGTTTTATCGCAAACGAAGAGTGGTCGATGATACTTGGAATTTCAGGCTAGCGAGAATGCTTTCAAATTTATTAGAAAGTTTATTTTAAGAAATTAATGTTCTACGAATCGTTTTTATCAATGTTATGCAGGTACTGATTAATACGCTGAACTAGATTTCATTTAAAGGAAATTTAAGATTCATATTTCGTTTTGTTTCTCCCTCATAGAATAAGTATTATCTTTGCCATACAAACAGATCTTTGCCTTATAGACTCAAAATTGTAAACCTCTATTAAACTAAATAACAGGGACATAATGAAGGATCTTAATCTCTACATTTCATTTGCAAAAATATTTTAGTAATAAGAATATTTCTAGGTATTAAAAATACTAGGTACACCTTCTCCTCACTAATTTTAAAATGTAAAAGGCAACACATGGGCTGCCCCTTGACAGTTTATCACAATCATAGTGGAAGTCCAAATTTGTAGTTTGGAGCCTGAGGTCTGCTCTTCTTCTCCTCAGGAGAAGGAGTGCGCACCTATTGCGGGAGCTACTTCCGTCTAACATTCCAAACCCCAGAAGAACAACCAACGTCACAGCCTCGTCTGCTAATCAGCAAGAAGACCGACTAGCAGATGAGGTTCACTTGCACCCCAAAGATCTTGATGGGCCTTCCATCCGTCCATCTCTTAAATTACTTAGAATATGTCCTTGATATCCTAAACATAAAGATTTATGACAGTTCCTATTTATTATTTTGAAATTACAAAGTAAGAGTTAGTCTGTCAACGAAAACATTCCGAAACGACCAACTTCCAAGATTTGGGTTAGAATAAAGCACACTACACTACCGGCCACAAAAACCTTTCAATCACGTCATCAACTAAGGAAGTTCACTAACGAATACCAGAACTCTTGAAAAGCTCTTAACCAGCGTGGAAAACATAAACCAGGCACACGGGCGCATTTTATAAAGTTAACGGCAACTCGATTAAGGAAGCAGTCAAAGAAAGTTGGAAGAGCGAAGTTTGAGTGGGAGGAGGCTGATTGAATTGTACGCAACTTAACGTTACATTGTATGGCCTCAGTACATGAGCCGTAAAAACACAAGTTTAACTGTTATTGGAAAACGTTTGGTGACATGTCATTACGTGTCTTGGAAAGCGATTGTGTCTGTATATGTCGCCGGCGACGCTCGTTTATGAGCACTTGTACTTTCCGCTGTGGTGCTAAATGTTGCGGTTGATTACTTCCTGATATTTACTATATCCAAACTATAAAATATAACTATTAAAACGCTCATTATGCGTAGGGTTGAATATTAAGCCTGTGTTTATGTTTCCGAAAAGGTTCTCAATTCGATTGGTATTTTTCTAATCTAGAGTGAACAGGTTACTTCTAAGCACGTGTGTTCCAACATCAACCACATTGACTTACAGTAAAACCTCTATCATTATTATTCCTTTCTTTTTCAGAAAGAATATATCACGAATTCTCAATTCAATCGATACTCTTCCTCTCTACTCTTAATGGTTATATAACTATTGCAACTGTTCTGTCAGCAACGACATCATTGCCGCTTACAACATATTTCATATTTTGTTGATTGTGTATCATAAAACAAAATGTCGACACATTATCCGCGGCACTATACACTTAAGTGCCATCTATTTTGGGACACTTAAGTGTTATGTTAGTACTTCGGCGTGTTTTGTTAATGGCGTATGACTGGTTGTTCGCTGTTCTTAAATTTAACGTGGTAATGGGGACGTGTAATTTATCTAAAAGGCGTTTAGAGTTTCACTGGAAATTTTAGCGTAAACTTATTGCGGAACATTTTATACTGATTTACACAGCGCTATTTGAACTGAAGCGTATTTTAACTAGGTTGTATTATGAATCCTAGAATTCGGACAAATTTACTTAAATATTTATTTAATTAATACATACAACTTATACATATAACGTGACCTCCGAAGTTAGCCTATTGCGTTCCACTGGTAACCATAAACCTTTCCCAATGTTCACCATTGCTCCTGATCTCCGCCTTCCGCATCCAGTCTATCCCAGCCACCCTTTTCATTTAAAAAGTACATGTAACTGAAATAATGGTTAGATGGTTAACCCCTTCAGTTATGCTTAATTGATGTTCATGTCAGGAGTGGGTTCATGTCGGTAGTCTAGGACCTGGAAACTGTCGATCGTTAGGTTAGTGTAGTCTATTATCCACCAAGCTACTGACACTTATGACGCATGACGCATTTAGATATCAATTGCTACACAAGAGATAGTAAATTACCTGTAATACTACGTGTCATAACCATTCTATATTAACGTGTGTACTTCCTCAGGGGGAATACACAGAACTAATTTCTATTAATAATCACCGAACACTATAATGTCATTATTATATAGCCCTCGTGAACATTACATAATTTGCATGCCTTCGACATGTATAATATATAGTTGAACATTGCGGGGCTTACCGTCTTGTTATTGGTTGAACAGCGCGAGTTCAATTAATTATCCTTGTCCGAACGTTAAGCTGTTGTATGCACGACCCGTATTCCCAAAACAGGTATTTATACTATCACATATAGAGTTATATAATAACATTATAATTTTGAAAAATTGATCGAAATTAACATACATTAATTTCATCCTCACTTTCTAATAATATTGCAAATGTGGAAGTTTGTGAAGATCTACAAAGCTCTTCACAAACTTTTTATACACTACAACTTTGTTCACAGCTCAAACGGCTTCGCAAAAATTGCTGCAATTGAGAAAATAACACATAGGCTACCTTTGAAAGGTTCAGACAACGGGATCAGAATTTAAAATCGAGAAAACAAAGTACAAAATCGAGTGCCAAAAGTTATAAAATGGGTTATGTATATGGCTCTTTACTAAAGGACGCCGTTCAGTTAGCAGCCTGAATGATGTTCAGCCATTTGATTAACGGCTAGGCAAATGGCTTGCATCGATGATGTTTAACTATTTGCCTTGCCATTTAATCAAACCGTTAGAAAAATGAGTTTTTCTGCATGGACATAACCACCTCCACCAGTGGTTATTTTTTCGCCTTCTAACCTTACTTATCCAAGTCGAATTGCGCAACTATCTCAATAAACCTATTTAAATTTCTGAGTGTATGTATCTATATATGTAATTTTCTGTCTTATTTCTGGGTGGTGACCCATTTTACGAATGGCTTAAGCATTAGCCAGCCAGTTTATTAAATATTGTAATAAACGTTACGGCTGAATACCATTCAGGCCGATAATTGAATGACGTCGTTTAGTTAAATGTCTAGCCAGTTAATTGAACGGCTGATGAAGCTAATTAGCTACAACATATACATACTACTAATATTTCCATCGGCAGGTAAAGGACGTTTCAAGACTCGTCAATACACGGGTCTACTCAATAAACAAGTAATCCCAGACAAGAACTTCACCATACATAAAATTTAAGCAACTCACAGTTCCCAGCATATATCTCGACCCTAAGTCGCAAGAGAAACGAGGTCCTGGCGTGCGCGGATTGATTTGATATAATTGATGAGTGGTGCATTGGAGATCCTCCTCAAAAGAGACCCGAAAAACGCGTACTGCGCATAAAGAGTACATTTTGTGGCGTATTGGCGTGACCCTATGATATAGCGGTAACTATACCTAAGCAAGACCACTCTATAACTACACTTGTAAGTTCAAAGTATTTTTTTTTATGCCACTTAGGCGGCAGACAAGCACACGGCCCACCTGATGGGAAGTGGTTACCGTGGCCTATGGACGTTTGCAACACCAGGGGCGTCACAATCGTGCTACCGACCCTGTAGATACCTTCTAATACCCTTCTTGAAGAACCCCATATTGTAGTCGCTTGGGAAAACCACGGCAGGAAGTTCATTCCACAACCTGAGCGTGCGTGGGATGAAGTTCCTTTCAAAACGCACGGTGCGTAACATTTCCGGTCGCAGTGTGTGAGGATGAATTCCCTGCCTATGGCGAGTGGTGCGATGATAGAATGCAGCGGTGGGCATCATGTCAAACAATTCATCTGAGCACAAACCATTGTATAGGCGGTAGAACACACACAGCGAGGCAAAGTCTCTTCTGAGGCTGAGAGGTTCCACATCGCCTGTGAGTATGGGATTGTTGACGAGCCTCAACGCCCGTCTTTGCAATGAGTCGAAGGGGCCAAGCTGGTATGCAGGCGCTCCGGCAAAAAGGTGACAGCAGTACTCCATGTGGGGCCGAATTTGTGCCTTATGAAGCAGAAGTCGTTGCCCCGCAGTGAAGTACTGCTTCGCCCTGTTGAGCACTCCAAGTTTCTTTGAGGCCAGCTTGACCTTGTCCTCCAAATGGTTGCGGAACTGAACGTCGCTTGAGATGTCGACACCTAGGATCCCAATACTCGAAGAGTTGGAAAGCGGTGTGCCCAGGAATTGCGGCACTTGTGTCTTAGTGGGGTTAAATTGGACTAGGTTAAGTCGACCCCAATCGGATACTCCCGAGAGAGTAGTCTCGATTTCAGACACAAGTTGTTCGCGTCTCTTCTCTACCTCGAATTGAGGGATATTTGCACGACCCGTGTAACACGTTTCCCCGGTACTGTCGTTCGCATAGCAATGAATAGATCCATCAGACAGCATGTCATTGATATGCAGCAGAAACAGCGTCGGGGCAACACGGAGCCTTGTGGGACACCAGCGTTTATGTCCATGCGGTCCGAGCAGCTGCCATCGACGACGGCTTGGATACTTCTGTTGGACAAAAAGCTGGCAATCCATTCGCAAAGTCCCTCGGGGAGTCCGTAGCGTGGCAACTTCGAAAGAAGACCTCTGTGCCAGACCCGGTCAAAGGCCTTTGCTATATCGAGGCTGACCGCTAGTGCCTCGCCCCGACTCTCGATAGCTTGCGCCCATCGGTGTGTGAGATACACAAGAAGGTCACCAGTGGAGCGACGGTGGCGAAAGCCATACTGTCGGTCGCTCAGTAGGTCGTTTCCCTCAAGGTATCCCAGGAGCTGTGCGTTAATCACACGCTCCATTACCTTCGAGAGAAGGGAGGTTATAGCAATAGGCCTGTAATTGGACGGGTCTGTCCTGTCGCCTTTCTTAGGCACAGGATGCACGAATGCAGTCTTCCACGAGGCTGGGACTTGTCTCGCGGAGTAAGAGAGCGCGAAAAGCCGTGTAAGTACTGGGCACAATTCGGGGGCACAGTGCCTGAGCACCATCGCCGGTATACCATCCGGCCCACTCGACTTCCGAACATCCAGGGACTTGAGTTCCCGTCGAACCACCCGTTGCGTGATTTTAATTTCAGACATGAAAGTACCACAGTCGGGGACAATAGGTGGCTCGGCATTCCCGTCGTTCATCGTCGAGTTTGACGCAAAGAGATTACCTAAAAGATCGGCTTTCTCCTTAGCGCCATGAGCTAGGCTACCGTCGGGTTTTTGCAGCGGCGGAAGGCAGGAATGGCAGAAGTTTCCCTCGGCAGCTTTGGCGAGTGACCAAAATGCTCGACTACCGGATGGGTAACGAGTAAGCCGCTCGCCAATTCCACCGATGAACTCAAACTTCGCCCTGGCAGTAGCTTTTTTACTGGACCTCGAGGCGGCATTCAATTTCCGCTTCACTTCAGCTATGTTAGGATCCTTATTGGCAAGTGCCGTGGTCCAAGCCTTATATGCAGATTGCTTGCGGTCTCTAGCTTCTCTGCAAGGCCTATTAAACCACGGCCGTTTGCTCGCTCCTGTTGCGATCCAACGGTTGGGAATATAGCATTCCATGCCCGATAGGATCGTTTCAGCGACTGCTGTTGCACAGGAGCTTGGATCAGCAGAAGGTCCAATAGAGACTCTCTGTGGGTCCCGACATCTGGTTTTCTGGTGATGGAATGCACCAGTTGCGAGAACCCATAGGTCAGGGCAAAGTTGTGAGCAGCCCTTCCCGCAAAATCAGTCCTGTGAGACCCCAGCCACTCCACGTGGTGAGCATTGAAGTCACCCAAGAATACTAAGTCCGCGGCAGGGTACTGCTCAATTACTCTGTCCGCCGACCGCTGCAGGTGCTCAAACAGTTGAGCCGTGCCCAGGTCACCGCTATGAGACCTGTAGACGCACGCATAGATACGGGTGTGGCCACCGTAATCCATACGTACCCATAGTGTGGACAGGTCCCTGTCTTCAAGGCCGTTTAGACGGCGACAACAAACGTCATCCCGGACGTACATGCATACCCCGGCTTTACTCAGGAAGTTATGCTCGAGTCTGTACCCGGGGTACATAAGGTAGGCTGTATCGGCCGGGCATGATATTTGGGTCTCCGTCAGAAAGAATAGGGTCGGCTTTGCTGTCTCAAGATGGTGGTGGACCTCGTTAAGATTGGAGTGGAGGCCCCTGATGTTACAGAAGTCCACTTTCAATGTGGACGAAGGTACCGCTGTATAGACTATATTGCTTTTCCTTTTTACTGCCATGATAAAGAAGGGGGGGGGGGGAAGGTATAGAGAGTCTCTGTGCCGTCAGCGCAGAAGACAAAGCAAGGCACCCCACCACCGCAGACGAGCCAGGGTTTCGTGACTTGCTGGCGCGGCGGGCGGAAGGGCCCCCGGTCCTCTCCCAGATACTGTAGCCGAGTCCACTCCGGCTTCCTCCTCCGGCACGACTACAGCACCGGGAACTTTACACAGGCTGCTGGTTCAGCCTCCTGGGGCGGAGATTATGTGATCCCCAGGTTCGGGAACCGTACAGCCTGCGGGCGGCCAGCGGATAACCGTTTCACCGGGTCTCCCTGACCGCCGCGCCAACATTTCACATCCCCACTAGTCAGCGGTGGCATCTTAAGCCTTTGGTCTTCCCACTGACAACACAGAACCTCTCCAGTGAGCTCTGGCTACCCTACTCACCGTCGGGAACACAACACAAGGTTATTATAACCGCGGTATTCTGTAGGGCGAAGGTACTTCCCCAGTCGGACTGCTCAGTTAGGACGGGAGATACCGTCGTGTCCTACCTTCTACAACATGGTAGCTACACGCAGGTAAACTCTCATTCACATAATATTCCATTATCGAAGTTTCGGTAAACTGTTCATGAAATCAATGATTGAATACGTCAGCGCACACTGCGGATGTTTCGGACAAACAAATAGCTTGTAATCAATCGTATTATTTGAATGTAGCTCTGTAGTTTGTCGACAAAATGAATGTATTTAATAACAATGTAAAGTAACAACTATTGTGGCATGTTTATTTGTGCTGCGATTAATTTGATCATGTGGATTTATTGTTACTATAATATAAGCTAAATAGTCTTTTGTATACCATAATTGTAAGTGATACGACTCTTAGATTCTCGACACTTCTGATGACTAGAAGCCTGGGCTCTTTTTAGGACAAAGAAAATGCCATACAATATGGCAATGTGGCCAGTCGTCTCGAGGCACGCAATGCGAAGGAATTGCAGGACTAATATTAGGTTTCTTTTAATTTGCACTATAGTATTAAATATATCTTAGTATTATTTCTACCATATGTGGGTGACACAACAGTCCATCACGGTTTTTTTTTCTGGACAGGATAGAAGGGAGAAGTTGTATTAATTATTTGAATGAGGTCATCATAACACTCGGGTCAATAAAGGTGGTAAAATACATCAGAGATGCAATGACTCTACAGCAGAGATGCTTAAGGTGCTAGTAACCTCAGCCCCTCTAGACAAGTGGCAATTCGCTGGCCGGCGTATCGTGAATAGAATGGCAAATGTATGGGATTTGACGTATATGACAGTCGTTAACGAATGTAATATACGTCAAATCCCAAACATTCATCATTCTATTCTAAAGTAAGCCAGCTAGCGAATTGCCACTTATCTAGAGAGGCTGGACTGCCTATGATACAGACTGTATCAGTTGATCACTGTCAGTGAATTTACATTAATTTTATAACATGAACGAAAGTGCCCGTATAGTTTTCAATAATGCACCCACTATCATAAATGTATAGGTTGCTAACATTACTGTCTTTAAGCACTTACTCGATACGTACTTGATAACTGTTTTTAAGTACGACATGTGACAGAAAGTATCGCGTTTACCATCCATATGATTTATAGAGGAATATCTTTAATCCCGCATGGATGTAGTTTGACTAAGTTTCGGTTTAACTATGCCAAAAAGGTATCTAGCTATAGATATGCGTTATACAATAGAAATAATCTTTTACAAAACAGAAACAAGTCGTCTTCCCTCTTCTTCCAGAAATCGATATGACAACATAATCAAAAGTCTGCTCTTGTTGTACATTTTCCAGTTTCACATACATACCTGATAGGTTTAATCGTATATCTTTGTATAGTATCCAAGAGTGAATCGATCCTTCTCTTTACCTAAAAACCGAGTAGTTGTTGTTGTTTAGACCTTTCCATGTTTGGATCAAGTGTCTCTCTAAGACGTCGAACCGAATTCTAAGGTTTCATATTGTATACCTCACACAAATCCCGCTTACAAAGAACACATATATTACAAACATACACACCTATGACGAAATCCATTCAATAGTACCTACCTACTGGCTTCTAAATTTATATACACCATCATAAATTCACACAGGCTTCTAATTATTTCTGAATGCTTTACATTGTTTGGTTTCTAACGGATATTAACCTTGAAACATTCTGTGCTTAGCGGATGTGTTTGAAGTGTTAATTGATAAAGGTAACTATATTTTATATAATAACTATATTTACTGATAGAATTATTTTGTTAAGGGTTAGTAACTGGTGTTTGCTCATTTGTCATGCTGATTTAAATGAATAGGGTACGTCTGCTTGCAATACCTATACCAAAGTTTATAGGGTCCACCAAGATTGAGAGATGAGACTTAGGATCAGTTTCAAAAAGTTTCTTGATAAAAAGCCAAGATAAAGTAAACTGGCTTTTTTAAACGCACACCGCCGGTCATTGTGCTAGGCCAGAGGAGAGGTTGGCACGCGTATCCCTCGAACCCCGGCAGACCCAGGGCCGTCCCTCTCGGTGTGGCTCCTCGGGTGTGTGGACCACGAAGTCCCCAACTCGTCTCCGGTATGGGCAGTCACACAATGCGCGATGTCGCCGCCGCCTGCTTCTGCTAGGGTGACAGATGGGTCCATCCGTCACCCCCACGCCCGCGCTCATGGAGTACAGATGTCATTCTGCAAAAGAAAAGTGGCTTTATTTATAGTTGCAACCTGAGTTCATTTGCGAATGATAGCAAATACTAAGACTCATATTCCAGAACGATACTCAGTTCTCAATCTCGATTTATAATTAGATATGAGGACAGATTGTATTCTAGATGACAGTTCTCATGTCATTATGAGAGTCTACTCACAACTGAGAGTTGTTCTGGAATACATGCCGAAAATTGGATCACGTTGCAACGCGTTGTAGACCCAAATAATCTATTTTTGACATTTTATGTTCTTAATTTTGAACTAATTCAGTAAAAGCTCTTTAGCGAAAACCCAAAAGATAAAATAAGGGGTTATTTATAAATCTCCGAATAAAGTGTTTTTACAATTCAAGTGTTTTGTTAGGGACAGAGGGTATTAGAATAACTCGCCCAACCCAATATTAGAAGTATAGATCGTTTACTCTTATTTTGATTTTACGCACGTTGTCCTAATAAC
The DNA here is from genome assembly GCA_949126895.1 of Eilema caniola. Classification (NCBI taxonomy): domain Eukaryota; kingdom Metazoa; phylum Arthropoda; class Insecta; order Lepidoptera; family Erebidae; genus Eilema; species Eilema caniola. Next base: position 10,042,061 of record OX421481.1, on the reverse strand, counting down.
GTGCAAATGATAATTTAAAAGGAAATAACGGTTATTGCATGAGTAGTTTACTCATATAATAACCTCATTTTTCTTTTAAATGATCTTTTGCATGAAATGTCAACCCAAAATCTATTCCTTTCTTCTATGAATACTTGTTTCATAGAAAAAAAATAGGGCACTGAAAAGAAAATAGTGTAACTAAGTAATTCATTAATTCCTTCTTCTACTAAGTCTTAAAGCCTTTTCCATGTAGGAAACTGCAAGTGCCATATACCTAGGACACAACGAAATTCTTGTCCGAGTTAAAAACGCTTGAACAATGGAAGTGGATTCTCCACCAGCCCTCGACACATCTTGGCCACCGTCCTATGAAAAATTTACGTATCACCACGCCTATGGTGTTCCTTATGGAATCTTCCTCACAAGCACTTAATTCCAATACGTTAATTTAAACTATGCCAGTAAACGCTAACAAACAAAACTGAAGACCATTCACAAGCTTAAAGCTGGAAGATCAATTTTAGCACAAGTAACTAACAAACTGCATTCCTGACACAAGAAATTTATTTAATCTCAGTAACTAATTCATTCATAAATAACACTGTTGGATTATCGACCAAGTTAATCAAAAACATGTCTATCGAGCAATATAGATTGCCATCGGGACCAATATATCAATAATCAACTTGCATTTTTAAACATTATAATTTTTCGCAGCCTACCCTGTCATAAACTAGCTGGATAATTAAAATTGACATGCCTAATGCAGTGCAGGTATCGAGCACGTCGATTTTTAGAACTTTAATTTTTTCTCGTAGAAACTTTGCAGTATATTCGTTACTATTTATTCTTAGTTTCCTTTTTATTATTGTTTTCACTTTGCACGTAAACTGCGAACTCAGCGATCGCTTTTCGCCACCAAATATGTTACTACCGTTGCTTTAATCTATAATTATTATACAGAGGTAAAGATTGTAAGTTTTTGACGTTGTAGGGGGTAATGTCTGGATCTACTGTACCTATTTTGCAAATACTTAGACCAATAGAAAGTCACGCTATTTTTAAATGTCCAAGGAAATATATCATCACGGTATCGACGTGGGTCAGCAGCGGGAACGGAATTAAGACGGAGCCAACAGTAAAAGCTACTGCCTATTGTTGTAGCTAGGTATGTACAAAATGTATAGAAACTATCGTGAGCCATTTTTCATTCGATAAATTTATTCCGGCTGTACTCACGTTACTTGTCAGGATGCGCCCGACTAGTTTCGGACCAGGTGCTTTACCTGTATGTAAAGCACCTGACGTCGCCGCGCCTGGGGGCTCTGCTCATGATTAAGGACTCCGGTCGGGTCCGAAACTAGTCGGGCGCATCCTGACAAGTAACGTGAGTACAGCCGGAATAAATTTATCGAATGTACAAAATGTGTCTTAATATGTATGCCTGCATTCTTGAACCCATAACTGAACTATGCTAACTGCAAATCTAGATTACGCAACCTAGGATTACCTAGAATATTTATCCAGACTACTTTTAAGGTTCGGTGACATAAACTGTAAGAAAATTAACGACACATCGATGCACTTCAAGCCCCGTCACCTCCAGACACGCGCGAGATTTTGCAAAAACGGAGACAGGACTCTTTGATTAATAGATCACCGATGATTAAGGACTCCGGTCGGGTCCGAAACTAGTCGGGCGCATCCTGACAAGTAACGTGAGCACAGCCGGAATAAATTTATCGAATGTACAAAATGTGTCTTAATATGTATGCCTGCATTCTTGAACCCATAACTGAACTATGCTAACTGCAAATCTAGATTACGCAACCTAGGATTACCTAGAATATTTATCCAGACTACTTTTAAGGTTCGGTGACATAAACTGTAAGAAAATTAACGACACATCGATGCACTTCAAGCCCCGTCACCTCCAGACACGCGCGAGATTTTGCAAAAACGGAGACAGGACTCTTTGATTAATAGATCACCGATCACAAATCGTTTTTAAAGACTTCCCACGTCGTTCAACAATCTATTGATTCTATGGCGACTTCCTCGTTTCATAAAAAGTGACTGCCATCAATGAAGTATTATTAATAGACACGACATACAGGAACACCACGGTTTTCAAACATGGCGCAAATTCTAAGTATAGAAACAAATTATAACTAGTTTTTGAAGAAATAATACGTCAATTATTAATGACGTATTGTTTTTGCCTAGCACACTGTCTCGTCTCTGATTGATACATAAAATCATTTTAGAGAGCGGACACCGAAGTTTTATTGGTCACTAACATTTTCATAAAACGAATCTGCAGTGCCTCCAATCTGTTAATATAACTTACATGCGTTAAACCGTAACTATCTAGTGCATACTCCAAAATAGACTCCACCAGTGCAAAATATAAACAGTTTATACCTAATCTATTGCATTGGCAATGCTTATCCTCTGTGCAAGATAATAACCAGCCTTCTGGTCACGCGTAGCGTCGATCAGTCGCTTTGCCAAATATTTGTGTTATTTACTTGTGCTAAAATTGATATTCCAGCTTTAAGCTTGTGAATTGTCTACAGTTTTGTTTGTTGGCGTTTACTGGAACGTATTGCAATTAAGTGCTAGGAAGATTCTATAAAGAACACCATAAGCGGGGTGATAGGTGATTTTTTCATAGGACGGTGGCCAAGATGTGTCGAGGGCTGGTGGAGAAGCTACTTCCATTGTCCAAGCATTTTTAACTTGGAGAAGAATTTCGTTGTGTCCTAGGTTAAAAGTAGATTTATGTAGTCATAAAGAATTACACATGTTAACACAGTGTGACTGAGAATGTTACAGTAAGCTTACAAGTTGTACTACGTGAGCGACATTACATAGGTACTTCACGTGACATATTCACGCGTCACATAACAACGTACCACACAATAAAAAAAGAAAAATTAAACAACGCTCACATAGGACAAACGCCTTTGACAAATTTGTATTTGGTTTTAGCATCTGCTGCTTAACTAGGCTTTTGGCCTATTTCTCAGCTAACAGTGCCTCCACCCTACGCTGAATATCCAAAACAATTACATCTGCATCAAGAAAAACTTCATGATTGGATACCTAGTTAAAACAATAAAACAAGTGTGTGTGTATGTGTGTGTTTGTGTGTGTGTGTGTGTCAATTACTTTAATAGTGAGCTCAGTTTCGTCGTATGATAATTTGCTCAGATAATTGGACGCTGTTCTCTTTACATCTATGTAAGTTAATAGGTATATGTTAATGATTTTATTAAATTTGTTGTAGGTGTAGGGTCCTAGAAATGGAAAGAAACTGCAGACAAAACACGTTTTAGGTCTAATATTACGCTTTAGGTATATGGCACATGCAGTTCCTACATGCAGCTTCCTATATAAATGCGCTCTTCTTGCGCTCTATGCATTTGCAATACGTGGAGAAAGCGTGACATCACGCTTTTGTAACGATTTTGTATAATTTCAAATTCTAAATAAAATATCTTTAAAACTGTTTTTGTAATAAAATTTCGCTTTAGCAGTTTATTAAATACTATTATAAACTTCTTCTTATTTAATAAAAAATAGTCATCATCCCTATTTGAATCTAAAATTGTATGAAGCGACGCCAAATGCCATCTAGCGTACATAAAGTTAATACATACATACGTTATTAAATAATCTATAATATAAAAATGTGTTGGTAAGCGCATAACTCAACAACGCCTGGACCAATTTAGCTAATTCTTTTTTTTTGAATATTTCTTACAGTACGGGGATGGTTCTTACGCAGAGAAATATTTAAAAAAGGGTTAAGCTGTCACGGGAACGGGAGCAGAATCACTGCATCAGCTAGTAGTAAATAAAATTACTTAATAAATTGAATTCTAATAGGATTATAGACCTTAAGGCAGGGAGGACATTATGAACCTGGCTGTTTATCGTACAACCTGTTCAAAAGAACAACACTTTTATCATTCACTTTGATTTTATAGGCGGGCGCTCATACGCAGTGGTGATAGTTATGCATGAGTAATTATTCGAATCTACCGAAAAACTGAATGCATCGTTTTGTGATATTCTAACAAAAAATGCAATTTTGATAGTGATGATGCAATTCGGTTTTTTATACTTTTTGTGAAAAGGTTTATTTTGCTTTTAAGAGATGTAACTACCTGGTTTGAATGTGTATACAGTACAACATAATAGATGACTGTCATACCAAAAAGTCTTGGTTTATATTCTCGTTAAAAAGTGATATAAGATCTTTTTCTAAGCTATAGGTAATATTTAATGAAAATCAGTTTATTAGTCATACTAGATTGTCACTTCGGAGCCCGGAGTCCGCTTCCTTTTCCGCGTCCTTTAGATTTTAACCATGCAGGTTTTATGGGACCAGCTACTGTATCACCTCCCCGAGAAGAAAGCCTACGCCAGAGTCTAATCCGTCAACCAGCAAGTGCACTTAGATGTAGTTGGCTTGCAGATGAGGTTGACTTGGCCACAACTACCTTGATCCGGCCCATACACCTGGTTTAACTATCAGGGTGTGAAATAACCGTAGTTACTTTCACATTTATTTAAAAATAGGTTTTTCCCGCGGCTTCGTCCGCATGCAATTTTTAATCCCGGTGCATCCTAGCCGATGAATCTGGTCCCACATCCCATGGGAACCTATTCCCCGGACAAAAAGTAGCTTATGTGTTAAGTCAGGTAAAAGCAAATCGGTTCATTCCTCCTACCGTACCCTGCAGAATAACTAGAAATACTTTTCTATTCTAAGTTAGCTCGAGTGAAAGTTGAACTTTTTAGTTATTGCACAGTCCGGATAGAGGACGGACTGCACAACTTACAGGAAAAATAGTTATACAAACTTACAATGAGTTGCATGAAGAAGCGATGAATCCATGAGGATAGTCCAAACACGAACAAGCAATCTTTTTATACTAATATTATATAAGTATAGAGAAAAGATGTGTATTTTTGTATGTAACGAATAAACTCAAAAACAACTAGATCGATTACAAAAAATATTTTGCCATTAGAAAGCTACTTTATTAGGTACCAATATAGACTAAATCAGAAATCAGGATCAGAATTTCACGCGGGCGAAGCCGCGAGCAACGGCTTGTCATTTATAAAAACATTATCGATTGCGTGATATATAATTATAATTTACTGTAATAATGCCAGCGTGGAATTCTGATTCCGTCCCACAATCTGTGCTAACCTATTTCAGGAATCAAAAGACCACCATTTCAGCCAACTCCGATCGGCCATTTGAGCGCAATTGAGTATATTTAAACATCTTCACAAACCTTTACATTTATAACACTTACATAAAAATATGTTTTAAATGATCAATCCAAAACAATTATCAAGGCGGAACACAAAAATTTACTTTAAAACGTGTTTAAATTTGATTTGAACAACCAACACCGGCCAACTCAAACCTGGGAGGAAATACAAAAAGATTGTAACACCGATTTCCCTCTGTCGCAGAAGAATTGAAAGACTTTGTAGTGTTTTTATTTGGACAAAATATTCCTGCCTCTCCAGGAAATAAAACAAAGCTGTTTCTGGACGAACTTATAAAACACAATAGAAAGGACCCATTTGCCAAGATCCCATTACTAGTTTTATTGTTGAAGTTAAGAAGCCGGTTTGAGGTACTAACAACAAATTTTTTGAAAACAATCTTTGAAACTTTCCCGTTCCATGATGTCGTCCATCATGACATCCAGCCAAATCAGAAGACTTCTCCTGGTTTGGCTTACTAGACCCCACCGAGCTGCAATGCTTCGATTCTACCGGGAACAACACTGAGACGATGATGATTTTCAGATGAAGTAATAGTGTTCCATTAGTTTTTGAAAAATAACACCATATCATGATAGGAGATAATGCATGAATTTATGTTATCTGCCACTTAAATATCGACAAGTGCCATTATGTAGAACGAGTTCTCTATGAACTTCTCGAGAGTCAATGAAGCGAGAGTAGTATGTCAGGATCGTAGCAAATGGAGATCTGAGATCTCTGCCTACCCCTATGGAAAACAGGCGTGATTTTATGTATGTTTGAATGTAGTTCTCTATAATATACACAAAAGGAGTGCGATGAGCCTCATGGCTAAATGGCAACTAAATAAATTAGCACACTGCTGGGTTTAGCACTACTAGCCGATGAAAATCATTTTTGAATTCTCCGCCACCCGAAAGTAGAGACCTAGATAGACCCTGACTACACAACCCTAAATAATAGAAACTTGAATCTATAAAAAAAAATCATACGTATATTTTTGCGGCAATATGAGTTATTAAATACGAGCAGAACAATTCTAACTTTAGAGCTGTGACAGTTTGCACACTAGCACGGCGTATGTAACGTAATTTTGCATGTGTCAACGACGCGTCAGGCGCGTTTTGTCACCCACAAGGCACATGGCCCGACGTGGCAAGTGTACATCATAATTGTTTCGGGATTACAACCCGTTGTACTACGATAAACCTTAGATATTAACTACCTGTGAATAATATAGAATCTAATTTTGCTGTTTCGTTTTTCAAGGGTTTGAAATAAGGTTCATTCAAAACTATTTTTCAAAACTGTATCTCGGTAAAGCAAAATTTTAAATTTTAAAGCATAAAACAATTAAAAATATCATATTGGTTGAAGAGTGTGGTCTACGATAGTGTAACTCTCTCAAAACCTGGCTTACTCTGGTGACTGGAACTCATCGTGCTTGCTTGCGAGACAATTTATAATGACTTCCAAGAACTACAATGCCGGGTCCGGGGCCTTAGAGCCTTATTTAAAGATTAGTTCTTCAACTTCACCGCTCTCCCACTCCGTACCTAGATGTTAAGCTCTGTTGGATCACGAAATTATGTTGTTATCAGTCCTGAATTCAGATCCATACTGTTATTTTAGAATTGGGATACCCCTGCTTTTAAGAGCACTATCCGCTAGCGCGATATCATCAGCATACCATAGCTGTGAAGGTTGCTTTTGTATGCTAGGGATACATTACTTACTGTGAAACGTCAAAAATAAATATAAATAATATTCATTTGGACGGAGGCTTTAATAACTTATTGGTACAATTTGTAATATTTTAGTCAAATAATGGTTAGAAAATTTAAATTATTTCAATCATGAACACATGAATTTCACTTGACGTAAACCATAACAGATGGATACATAATGACTCTTTTTACCATTTTTGAAAGCCTGCAGTTTCATCGATTAGGATGTAAGTGCTCCATAAAAGAAGCATTTATGGCTATTCTTGTTGTCTGTCGATTCACTTTTAAGAGCCGCAGGTAAAAAGGTAGGTTCCACGAGACTTGTCATCTTAGTAAGTTGCACTGTGCTTGAATAATTGCGTCCGCGGCTTAATAGTAGATTGTGTTCTAAGATCTGTAATGATTTTACCTGCTTGTAGTCCTCATAACGAAAAAATGTAAAGATTTTATAGGCGTTTGCGTATTTTCACACACCATTTCTAATACTACGGGAGATTTTATCGAAGCTACCCCGTCTCAAAAACTTTTCCTTTTTATTTTTAATCAATTAAAATGATACATGTGAATTCATTACAAATTATTGCAAATTATACCTGACAGAGAATGACAAATACATTTTATTCTTGTTAACGATTTTAGTGCCCTAATACATTGTATTATCAGTAATATTAAATTATTTCGTTAATTTACCACAATTTAATTGCGATAATTGCTTTTCGGCAACAGAGACAATTTCAATAAACCAACGTTCATGTAAAATCTGTTCTACCGTTATAAGAAAATACGTTGATATCCCTTGGGTTTGAATTTCAAAAAAACCTTTCTTAGAACACCTTCACGCATCAAAACAAACACTCTCTAAAATTTAAAGTCTCTACGACCAGCGGCTTAGGCTGTATGTTGTCTCTAGAGTTTTATAAACACAAGAGATAATAATCACATAATAAATCTAGTAATTTGTTATACTCGTACGTTAGAATATGACTCTATATTAAATCCAATTACAAGCAACTAAATAAACACACAAACTATAATATCATCAACTAACATAATATTACCCTCAGGATTGATCTTAAAGAGTAAATGAGCAACCAGATACACCTCTGAGACCGAGACGTGTTCACATAAGCAAGAGTCACTATGCACTCCGTTATAATCTGGGCCGTTTGTCTAAGTGGATGGCTGCAATGAACCCGCCTTAGCGCTTTATAATGAGGTCCCCAGGCGGTCTCCACTTCCACACTACATGTCCTTGTCACCGACACATAAATATTATGTATGCTTCACCGACACGTCTCCCGGCTTCATATTAGTGCGACACTAAAAGGTTTGCAACCTGACCCATTTTACCTGACGCTTTCAATACAAAGGTTGGGTAAAACAGCAATATAAGTATGTTTTGGGTGGCCTTTAAATAATATTACTAGTCGTTGAAATAGTAAGTACTAAAAACACTAACTTTTTTACCATTGCTTAACTAATCAAATATTACAGAACTTGACGAATATTTTTCTTTGTATTTTAGATGGAATTGATTATAACAAATTTTCTTGGGGAATATTATCAACAAAGGCCAAGTAGCGCTGCAGTAAACTTCAATCCCTTTCTTTTGCATTTTTTGTCTCAATTTCTTCTTAGAATCGAATGTAAACAATACCAAGAAATTCGCCAAGATTTCAGGAAAAGTGTGTAATAAAACTTTCATAGATATTGCAAACTCATAAAAACTATGGTCACATCACAGTGTGAAAACTCTCAAGTAAAGATATAATATAATGCAAATATTGGCAACGCATTGTTGTCGCAAGCTAAGAATGTCCATTCTCAATGCTTGACTTGCCTTCCAACAACATCCTAAATATACTTGTTGTACCATAAAAACCTTTCCCGGAAATATAAACAGAAAACTTAAATTCATAATCAAATTCAAACATTCTATACAACGCCAGCGTACCCTTGCTCATAAAAATATATTAACTCCTATAAATTTAGCATCGTCAGCGATTTATTTGTCGCTTAAGCGATACGCTCTCGTAGGTCGTAAACAGGGCTCATCAAACCGGGCCGGATTATTGCCAACATGCACGACCGTATAAAGTGGAGCCTTCCTTTATAACAGTGGAAAGAAATGACGCCGCAAAGAACTAAGAGGCTCTCAAGCGCACAGTCTGCCTCCGTCGAACAACGGAACAGTCGTACTCCAATAAATCAGTTTCCATTTAAACCAAATGTTTTCGACATGAATAATTTTAAAGCGATTGAACTTCTGAGCTGGTGAGCCAAACGATGATATAAAGTTACCAAATCGAATGTCTACGAATATTATCGATTGACTAATTCGCTTCATCGTAATAAATGATGAAGCTCAAATGTAAATTTGCATTGATGAAACATTCCATTTAAAAGAAATGGTAGGGGAACACCGTTGTGATGGATGTTCTCATCGGTGAAGCATCGATTATATTTGACGAAATGCGATATACGAACTGAAATGCATTAACATTCATGCTGACTCACGCAAAGAATAACAACGGTGAGATCAAAGATAAAATATGTACTGCTTGGTGTTTGATTAACCATTATATAAATGGAATGACGTAAACATTTCCCATTCGCTGTTTACGAGCTTTATATGTTTGGGAAATAGTAAAAGTTGTAAGATAAATATCGTCTGAAATATGGTGAAGACATTGTCTAACTCGGAAGTAGAATAAGAATTCACGAGCCAACGTAAAACTTTAGAACTCGGGCGGGACTAACGACTGTTTCACTAAAAGAAGAAATTCTTTTAATTTAATTTTGTTCGAAATATTTCACAACTTTCAGCATTGGAATAAAATGATGTTCAATTACATTACAAAAAAATAAAGGATTAAGAGTAGCTGAAGCCTTTTTCTTTTTGGCAGATGCCATCTGTCCGTTCCTGAACACCTAATTTAATTTTTAAGTTTCAAATTAAAATTGATATAGTCGCAGAAACTTTAACACAATTACAACTCCAGCGGGTACTATCACTATAATCCGTAGGTATAAACGATATAAACCATCAATGCAAGCCTTTAAAGATGCCGTGAGGCGAAACCGGTCAGGTTTTAATAAATTATCGTGGAAAAGCACAAATGCATTTACAATATGTGTAACAAATTCCACCAAATGCCATCAATCATCAGAATTAATAATATAAACTATCGTCTATTATTTAATTAGAACTAAGCAGTGTCAGAAGATTGAAAAATAAAATCTACGTAATACATCTTCACATAGAAATTGTACACTCTTCTGGTTGCGACTCACGTAAGTAACGTGACTGATATTTTGAAATAAGCCGGGGTTACTACTTAGCTTGTTGGATGCAATAGTCTGTATTTTTTAAATCTTAGTAGTATAAAGAACACGCTTCAAAATTTTTCTTGAACAGTAGGAAATAGCTAACTCTCTGATTACCACCAAGACAAGAAAACAATGTATTTCTCAGTGGAGTGTTAAATTACTCTTTGTTCCATCCGTCGCTGTCTTACTTCCACGAGCAACTATGTCATGAAATTTCGTTATGTTCGTCATAAACATAGATTAAACATTAATCCAAACAAGCCATTATATTGTTAAGCACCTAATAACTTACCTGACAAAGGGGAATGACAGCTCTGGACCAACTGCTTTCGCCACTAATTGTACTTACATTTTCGTTATAATTTACGAGCTCTAAAATAATGTTTTAGAAATAACTTTTACGCTTCTTGAATTTATGTAAATGTGACTTTGAAAAGAATTCAAAATGTTGAGTAGGGATTGAAATTGAACTGAATGGTGAATTTTCAAATGGTATGTTGAACAACCGTAAACTTTGTAATTACTTGGCGAAGGTCAAAATTATAGTTTCGTAAATTATCTCCGAAGACATCGAAGCAATAATGCCACACTTACTTCCACATCACATCATACATACAAAGCAATACAGAGTAAATTTCTCGGTGATTACATTGATTTTCCTTAAAATAAAACACAAAAATCACAACTTCAAACAAATTTTTAGAGGTCCTTTATAAGCTAGCTTCTATAAAAACTGTAAGAACGAGACTGCTAAACTACGACATCACTGAATCATTCGTGTAAGAATTATAATACTTGAAACTTGGCATACGTAATCAGTAAAATCCACGTATTTACCTTAAATCATGCGGTATTGTCTGAAGTAATGGCAAAATAATGTGAGTGGAGGCTGATTGCCGAGAGCGACAGGTGCAAGCCGCGGCTGAATACTAACTACACACGGGTATTATACACGATGTAAGTATGATGTTCTGTTCCACATTCATTAGTTAGCGTTTCATGTCATTCGAACAGATTTCCCGGCAACTACCTTTATAGTGGAGATGTATAGTACATTTATTACTGGAGATTAAAGTCGTTGCTAATAATTCTACAGTACAGCAAACTACTTTGATCATAGTTATCATAGCGTACATTCTCTATAAATAATAATAATAAAAATGGGTAACCAAACATTCATCCTTCATTTGGAAAAAGCCAAGTCAAGATTATCTAATGGAGAAGGGAACCTCAAAATGGGTTTTCAACCTTAATTTTGCTTGCCTGGAGCTGCAGATGCCAAAGCACGTACTATGCACCTTTTCCTGACGCTAGTTCCTGACGTTTGTGTAATAATTAAGTAAGCTTCTACACAAGGCAATCTGAGTTCGACATAAATTGAGGATAAAGATAAGCGGAACAGATTGTTATAAATATTTGTTATTTTACTTCATTAAGGTATAACACTACTATTATTTATCTACGACTATCGTGTACTATTATTATACTACTCTTATCGAGTTTATAAAATCCTTGATAAACTTTGACGTCTCTAACTTTTCTTGGAATTTTCAGTTCCACTTATAAGCCGATTGCCATTAATTCTGTACCAACTAGAACGCGGTTAAAAATATCAGGCTTAACAATAACTTAAGTACCTACTAGTTTGCTAAATTTGAAATCTTATTTTCAACAATAACTTTCCTTTTACAATTTGTAAGCAATTCAATTTTAATTGACTTCACAATCCAAATTAATTCATTCAAAATTACAAAGTTAACTAATCCAGCGAACTAAATTTACAACAACTAAGAACTTAAACCAGTTCTGTCATAGTAATTTATTGTACAACGTTTTCTAATTAAAATTGAAGGTAATAAAACTAACCCCAACGTTCCAATTAAACAACAGGAGTGAAAGGGCATAACAGATACAGACACAAGTACAGTCGCCATCAGTAGCTTAACACATCTCATGTTACGAACCACCTTAGCTATAAAACTTTACATTAAAGTATTACCCAAAATGTTAAAAAAATGACTAATTTGTGTGAGATTTACAAAAATAAATAAATAATTATCTCACGACTTCTACACAGCGCTCTCTTTTTTTTAACGTGAGGTAAAATCCTTCATGGCTGCTATGGCCGACTCCTACCGACTAAAAAACCCTCACGTACCGCCCAACAGCCTACAGTTGTGAGCCTCGGGTAAGCCCTCGGATTTATGTCCTAGGACTACCAACAGACCTACGGCTGCGGCCCCGCCTAGGAGGTGGTTTGGGTGTTATCCCGCATCTATGGGGGGGTTTTCATTCCGCTTCTTAGCGGGCGTGCGTGAATCCCTCACATCACGCTGCTGTCATGGGCCTGCTTCTGTAAGGACGGTGAACAGCCCACTCGTCCTCAGGACCCCGGAATTCGGGTGGGAGAGTTCTCTCCCGCTCCCGCCCCGCCGCCTCTTTCACGAGCATGACCTGCTCGCAGAAAGAAGCGGCGCTGTCCCACTTACTCCCGCTGGAGACCATGGCTTGGACCATGGTCTCGACTGAGATAGTGCCCACGCCCAGACCCACCACGAGAAGCTGGCACTGTTGCGCCCACGCCGTGCACTCCACCAGCGCGTGGAGCGCTGTGCCGTCGCTGCGGTCCTCGCAGTGCTGACACTCGGCCGTGGTTTCTCGGTGTCTTCGCCACAGATACCTACCGAAGCTACCGTGTCCAATAAGTATCTGTGACAACCGGTAGGAGAGAGTACCGTGTCTCCTCTCCAGCCACTCGTCCATGACCGGTCTTACGGCCGCAATTGTGGTGAAGTCGCACATTGTCGCCTTTGGTTGCTTAAGTCGCACCTTACATGTCACCACGGTTTCCTGGCGGCTGGGCCTTAATTTCTCGAGACGCGGACCATTGGCCCCGCTCCAGCGCCTCCTTGCGCCATTTAAATAGAGACGCAAAGGCTCTCGCTTCCAGGTCCCATGGAGGGGTCCCGGCTAGGAGCCATGTAGCCTCACCTGAGATCGTGCGGTATCCCCTTGCTCGGCCTTGCACTCTGCGGGCTCAGCAATCTAGCCACATTGCTGGCCGTTAGGGTTTCCGCCCATATGGGGGCCCCGTATAGGACCATACTTCGCACGATCCCCAGGTACAGTCTCCGGACACAATGCAACCTTTACTAGCTGGCGAAACTAGAGAAGACTACCTTAACAAGAAAACTTATACATATTTATATATTTTTTGTGAATACACACATATTATGTATCCACTTATTTGTTGATTTATTTCAATGTGAATATATGTTCCTTTTCAGCTAAACATTATATTATCTTTAAAAGCTTTTCTTTGTAAACATACACATATACAATAGATGTAAATTAAGTTTACATCTATCTAATTCAATATTGTATTTCTTAGTTTTGAGTAACTTCTGATTGCGACTGTACCATTGAAGAAATAGCTACACTCACCGAACGCCGGTGAGGGAGGTGCGTCCCAATTTTTGTACAATCGTAAACCCCCAAGATTTAGTGAACGGTCTGAGTTTTAACGAGGTCCTGCGTCCTCCGGCTACCCTCCTCCCGACGAAATATAGTTTTACGACAATCGCTAGTGAACCATTAAACAATTTTCACCGGCCGTCGCCGTCCGCTTACAATATTTATGCTTCACGGCACTCAAGCGTTTTGTGTGATGTAACATGTAACTGCAGTGATAATAATATTATGTTTCATGAGGTTATTTTTTTATGAAAAGAAAATGAAATTGCTTGTGTAACGAGTGGGTTCACGTCGGTAGTGTAATGACCAGGTTACGAACCCGGGACCTCTCGACCTGCTGACTGGCTCCTTAACAACAAAACTACCAATACTTACCATATAGTGTTGTTTTAACGTCATTAGTTATAAATTGCGTGCCAACAGTCTCACTACCATAAATGCCCAAGATCGTGCGAAATGAAGGAGGAAAGTTGGACAGCGGATCCTGAGCTGATAATAATAACATGGGTGGTAGTTAGATGTATGCAGACCCACCAAAACAATCGAGGGTCTAGCCAACCTTACCGTTACCCTGCTGATTGACGGATGAGGCTCTAGCTCACGCTTTCGTCTCAGTCACTGCCTTCATGGTTATGTAAACGAAATTTATCATTTTGAAAAAGGGGACCCTAGTTTCTGAAATGCAAAGTTTGAATACAACCGAGATTGCCACTGGAGTGATGGTAACGTAACGTAAACTTTAACTTTGGTAGTAAACGTAATGTACGTGAATTTACATCATCATTGCATGCGGTACGACTATAATTAGACACGTTTTCTGTGAGAAAAATACTATAGATTTTGTTCCCGCTTAGAGCTTCAGGTAGGTACATAAACCTTTGAAATGGCGACAGCGTAAAATTTAAAGCGTCGAGACTCACGATAAGAGTATGCGGGTTCGAATTCCACCCATTACACTAGCAATTTCAACTTACCCAAGCATTTGTCTCAGTTGAATGTTTAACAAAAATAGCGGGCATGTATGACCTATATTGCAACTGATTTGCATCAAATGCTATCAATGTAGGGCAAAGGTATCTATTACATTAATAGTGAAAAAGAAAAACATGAACCCTCTAAAGGAGAATGAAACTTGAGATAAAGAATGAGTACAGAAAGGTAAATGCGTTACTCATCATCGTTGACATTAAGACGTTATCCTGATTGCATCCGAGGCCGATATGCCCTCGGAGCTCAAGGTCCGCCTTCCGGCTCTTCTTCTTCCACTTCGCACGATCTTGGGCACCCATGTTAGTGAGACCATTTTCACGCATGTGGCGTGAACCTAGGACTTATTGGGCCTACCCCATCCACCTGGACCCGGCAGGGGCGCCATTGCCAGGCATTTGTTACCCACGTAGCGTTACTATATATACTTTACATCGAAGAATTTCAACTTTCCTCATGGCTAAGTCTTCAGACTTGCGGTCACGATGTCGTACCGCAAGTCTGAAGACAGCATTAGTTTCATGTGTTTAACAACACATGAAACTAAGCTAAAGTGCAAAGGGTTACGAGACTCCTAATTTCACACTGAAATTGTGCCTTATATTAGGAGAGGCCTATGTCCAGCAGTGGACTGAATAGGCTAATTGATTGATTAAAGTAGTAGTACTTTTAAGATATAAAAATTTACAACTTTAATTTATAAGGTGGCACTGTAACGGAGATAATAAACTGCAAATGAAACTGAAGTCTTTAAACACTCTACCGATTACTATTCGAGCATCGTAATGTTATTGACTAAAAAAATGACATGTATGAAGCACTTTTGAACACAAAAGCTTATCGCTTAACGCAGGCAGGGCGGTGGCGGCGCGGGGGCCTGCGAGCGATGGCGCGCACCGTGGCGCGGGTGTAGACAATAACTATGGAACTCGTAGTGACAAAACGGCACGAGATAGAAACCTGTCGTCTGTAACAATACGCTTTGTGTCACTCCAATCTCAAAAGGATATTCGAATGTATTGAACTCGAGAGAATTTCACTCACATTGAACCATTCAAGGAAATCACACGGAAATTCTTTGCGAAATTTTCACATAATCCGAAGCAGTAAGCTAAGGACAACCCCATTGTTTAGAAAAAAAATGCGGATATTCAGAGGGGACCCTGCAAATTCTTAGCGGAAAATCCGACTCACACGTTTCTGGTTAAACGTTCGAAATGGTACTTGGGAGAAATGGAATCTGAGGCTATGAGTGAAGGAAACTCGTGATGAGGGTACATGTTTGTATTCGTATGTTGGCGCACGAAGTAAGCTAACAGATGTTATCATTCAATAGAAAGAGACAACGTGGCACGTCTTACCCGACAGTCAGCCCTATACTGCACAGTTGTTGGTTATATTATGTTCGGAAGGTTTCATAGAAGGTGTTAAAATAATTGTTCTCGTATCTTATATTCTGTACTATAACACCCTTTGCTTTGAGTATAAAATTAAAAAAAAAACTTCGTTAAAAAAAACCGACTTCAAAAACTAAAAAGTTTATAATAACTCAGAGAAAATTGAGGGAATTTGCAGATTTACTGCTCTATTGGAAGTCTTTTTGCAGTTTACTGCTGGACATAGGCCTCTCTTAAACCGAGCAAATGAGCTATTACAGACACGAAATATCACCACATCAGTATCAATTTGTAGGTGAGATTGGCTTGCACCCCTTAAATATCTTGGTGGGACCCCCCTATATAAAGGAAAATATCATTTGACACGAAGGACGGTCTGTTTAAGATTAGTATGTCCTTCTTCTTCTACACAGAACAACACGAGCAGGGCTTAGATGTCACCCATATACGGTGCAGAATATTCCAACAAGAACCAAGCGGTTCGGTGACTCTTTTCTTTGCAGCACCATTAAGACCTGGAACTCCTTGCCAACTCACGGGTTTCCTTCTTACTACTGTCCCGGGTCGGGGCGTGAAAAAGCATCTGATGAGACCGTCAAGCTGAGTGCCATCATTGGTCACAAAAGCGTGTATGTAATGGTGACCCTCTCTCCTGAGATTTTGCCTTCAGTTAACCATCAGGCGGGGTGAAGTAAAATTGACGTGTCCTATATAAATGTTTTATACAAACCTAAATACTTACACCTGTGTCCGTTAATGCAGTCAGATTCCAGACCGCATTAAGCTCGTAATACCGAATTTTTGCCACGCGCTGCAGTGTTTTCCACGCTCCCCTGTATTTGCCATAAGCTGCCCACCAGATTAAGTACATACATTTCAATACATGTGTAAATGTATATCTGTGCATAATTTTTTGAGAGCAACAAATGCTAGCATGAAATTCTTATTATTTTTTTCAGCATACGTGTTTTAAAAAGGATCATAAAAGTCGTTTTTCCTGAAGTCCCGGCTCCTTTAAGCGGACGTGAAAATGAGATCGTCAAGCTGAGATCCACCATTGTAACATTACTGATGTCTGTTGATCCTCTTTCCTTTGATTTTACCTCCAGCTAACCATCAGAGGAGGAGAAGTCACATTGACATGTTCTTTTTAAACCTATATTTTTATATAAAATTTATGAATTTGTGACGTTGTAGGATGTGAAATCTGGACCTACTGAACTGATTTTGAAAATTATTTTACCGATAGAAAGTCACATTTTTATTTGTGAGTATCATAGAAATATTATCACGAAATAGAACTACACGCGGACAGAGCCGCGAGCAACAGATAGTAAAAAATAAAATTCTCGATGCCCCCAAGTTTGGCTGTTTATAAGCTGCGACAAACATGTACTGAGCAGAGCTTTGTTTAATTAAGATAACTTTCCTACTCGCATTAATGGACATTAACCCGACGAATGTCTCCCACAATTAAAACAACGCCCAAAACTTGAGTGCGATAAAATAAAGTTGAGCGAATGAGACAGCCGAACTGAGACAGCGTTCCTCGACATTGAGATAGTACTGTACGGAATGTAACACGATGTCATCTAAAATATTATTATAGCTAAACAAAACCATTTAAGTTACTTAAAAAAAAAACAGTATAAAAATTTCGTCAAGGCCGGATTTGTGAATGTTGAACATTCAAGTAAGCTCTCACATTTCACTCAATCAAAATCATTATACCAAACGCAGTTTAGTTTACCCTTATCGGGATTAGTGAAAGTATTCTCTGCGCAGAACATGACAAATATATTTTTAGTGATGAAATTCTACTTGATCTTGACAATCATAATTTTAACGCTATTACTAAAATGAATAAAGATTTTGGTTTTCCTTTTTACCTACTATAACAAACAACACTTCAAGGTGAAATTTTAAACACCACAATAAAAACGTTGGCGTTCAACATGCTTTTTATTTTTAATGAGTGTCGTATCCAGACGGTTTAACTGTAATAAAATATATTGCTGCTATATTAAATAGTAATTTATATTTTGAACCACCATAAATAGTGCGGTAAATTATTTCTACGTTTACTTACCTACATACAGGTCCTGATAAAGAGTAGACACATGAATTGCTGACTCGAAGTCATAGAAAGTTATATACCTACGTGAAAATATGGTCTCACTGCCAGGGATGCGCAATTTACCCATGGCTGTATGAAGTGAAGGAGAAAATGACAAAAGGTGGACCCCAGGCTCCAAGGCAATTAAGACACACGCTGTGATTCTGTCATGATATTAGATATATAAAGCTACGCTGCTTTCCCATTGGATTAGGCAGAGACATCATCTTTCCACTTGCTTCGACCCTGACATACGCCTTTTGCGTCTACTACTTTCATATTAGTTTTCAAACATGCTCGTTAGTTGGGGATACTTTTGTCTTGGTCCCCTCTATCTAAACATACGTTACCTATACATGCGATATATGCCTAGGTTGACCTTTACTGGATATTCTCTATTCACCCTCTCAATAAAAAAAAAGTAATGGTTTATACATATTTCTATTGAACTAAATCTTAATTTCGTGTTTGACCCCAAAGAGCATAATTAATGCTGAAACATATAACACATTTTTTTAAATTTTAAAGCACAACAACATTTAAAGAAAGCATCTAAGTATACGCCATCAATTATTTATTGTAAACACTGATGCGGCGAGCTGATGAATCAACTTCAAACAAAAGTAATTTCTAGTACAACAAACGCTCGCCGGGAGCACTTTGTCGAGAGATTTCTTTGTAAGAGCCTTCATAACAATAGCACTTCATTCGAACATTATTTCCTCATACACTTTTGTACCGAGGAGATAGTCGGAACCAAGAATTGCTGCTATTCACAATTCGTTACTGGAACACGCTTTAGAAGTTTATCTGCGACATAGAGGCCCGGTATGACAAGGCAATAACGATAATTCTACCCAAAGCCCAATTTATACACGTACATCTGTTATTCTAAAGATGTTTACGAATGGCTACAACCTTCACGTCATGTACAAATCTATAAATACATTAAATTTACACCTTCTAGTACTTAATAAATAAAGTATTTGATAGTCGACAAAGGAAATAAGAATACACCTTTTCATAGGTATAACTTTTTATTCAGATTGACCTTTCTATATAAGAAGAGATTCGAGATGTCTTTTTTTTCACACAACATATTTTCTTTAATTATCTTTTTAAAGAGTTTTTCTGTTCAACGGGTTTTCAAAATTTAGGTTATTTATGGGATTGATCCCACCCGCATTTGCACTGTTATAACCAAAATAAATAGTAGTGTCCTCCGGCAGTCAGAAAGTTAAACTATTATGGAATCCTCGTCGAAATGAATGAAAAAGAAAATTAGGACAAACGCAATACCTACTACTAAGAGAAAAAATCTTACAATTGCTCCATAGGCGAGAACTCTGCGCCTAAGTTAAGAACATGATAAAATCACAATAACAGCCTATTTTCCTCACTCGGTCTCTATAATTTGCGTAAAATGATAAGGGACTGATAAGCTTTTTTTTTTAATTTCAGCATTAGCGTTCGAAATAAAACGGCAGCTTTAAATATAGTCCAACCAACTAAGTATATATAGTATAAGCGCATACGCTACCTATAAATAAATTGATACTTCTGAAACGTGCGTGGCAATTCCATCGTTCTATTAAGTCTATTTATTTCTTTGCGGGTATTCTACTTCCCACTAATATTATAAATATTAATGAAGGTTTTTAAAAATGTTTAGATATTATTTTGTTGTGCAATGATACTCAAGGGGCTGAACGGATTTGACTGAACTTTTGTGCAGGTTTAGATTATAATCTGGAATAAAACATAGCCTAATTTCTAATCCCGTATCAACATAGAAACTTGCTATGGATTACCTCAAATTCAAAAATCATTTATAATAATAATAATAATAATAAGAAATTTATTTCGGAAAACTGTAGTTCCATATGGTGTTAGTAACATAAGTATCTTATAAACTAGTGTTAGTATTAATCACCCTTGACACTAGGCGTTTTACAATCGGAGAATTAATGTTCTCCGCTACGGTATTCAGGATGCTGTTGCGACCACCCCTCATCCTCCTCAACAGTGATGCCGACTTTTTGCGTATAATCGCATAAAAGTCATCGGTCCTGGCTTGTGCAAACATTCCCGACGCACTGCAGTGACGAGGTAGTCTCAACAACATCCTGAACGCATTATTATATTGAATGCGCAGGGTATTCAGCGACCTTTTGGCATAGCCAACCCATAGATTGCCATTGCTTTGAATAATGTTATTTTTACTTGATCAGTACACCGAGCCGGTTCGGACCGCCAAAGCCCTGCGCTCCCTCTCAATATCTACATCGTCCTTGAGGTCATCGGCCAGGAAATGCCCAAGATATTTAAAAGTGGTTACCCTCTTAATTTGTGATCCATTCATAGTAAAAGTCACCGTTCCCCGTTCCTTGCCCCTGACCCCAAAGACCATGTACTCACATTTTTTAACATTATGGATTAGTCCGTGCGAGGCGGCAAATGATTCACATGTTTTCAATAACTCGCCAATTGATCCCGCCGACGGTCCCAGCAGCACCATATCATCTGCATAGCTGATGTTGTTCACACAAACCCCACCAACACTGCATCCGACACGCATGCTGCCAAGCTCGTCTATGAGTTTGTCCACATATAAGTTGAAGAGCCTGGGAGACGTCAGACCACCCTGTCTCACCCCGCACTCCAACCCATATGGTTCAGAGAGAGTACCGGCCCACCTCACGTGGTTAACTTGATTACTGTACCAGTATTTGAATATGTCACAAATTTCTGCCGGGATACCTCTGTCTTCCATCTTCCCCCAGAGTATATCATATGATACCAGATCAAATGCTCTGGAGAGATCAAGAAAACAGGCGTATACCGGCGTACTTCTATCAACATAGTATTGTACAGTGTGCTTGAGGCTCAAAATAGCAGTTTCAGTGGATAGACCTGACTGAAATCCGAACTGCGCATCCTGTAGGTGTATATAATTATTTAAACAAGAATCAAGCACACTGTCCAACACCTTAGCTATTATAGTAGCCAGAGAGATGGGCCGATAATTGCCCCTATCCGATATGTCACCTGTCCTGTTCTTCACAATGGGCACTATAATGGTCTTCATTAAATCCTTAGGTAAGTAGGAGTGACTAATACACATTGAGTAGAAAATGGACAATACCCGCGGCATATGGACACCTGCATACTTGAGATGCTCAATGCTGAGCCCATCATGCCCAGGAGACTTACCTCTGCTCATACTGTTAATCGTTATACGTATTTGCTGAGCTGAAAAACTTATAAGAGGCTTCACTCCATGGCTTCCGGGCCCATCACCGCTCAACCCGGTGGGCGGACCGAACGGGGACTGTACTTTGAAGTGTTCCTTGAACATATCTGCAACACATTTTGGTTCACTTACACCCTCTACACTCGCAGGGAGACCATTCTTCGCATTCAGTTTACCAGTGGATTTCCAAAATTCACCAAAATTGTTAGTGGCACGTTGTTCAGCTAGCTTATCCATCATAATTTGCTCAGTGTTATTTTGGCAGTATTTCAGTCTGCTTTTAAATACCTTTCGCTTCGCATGTATTGCCTCATAAATTGGACCTGAAGCTTGTTGTATTGTACCCATCTCTGAAAGCTGCGTCTGGCCTCCCTGTGAGCCTCTTTTACGTTATCATTCCACCCACACAGTTGCTTACCTCGCCTCGGGCCTTTTTTATAAGCCCTTCTAGAGAGCGTCGCCGCCTCACATAGTATTTCCACAATTTTGTCATACAACCTATCTAAAACTATTCTGTGTTCCGTTAAACCGCATGAACCATTACCACAAGCTGAAAACTCCTGGGGGAACTCGATGTTTCGCAGCTTATTGTTACAAATACTGTGATAAGTCTGGGTTTCCGATTCCGCCCTTTCACCCCATACTACTGAATTCGGAATTCTGAATAGACCAGTAAAACGGTATTATTGTACCAAACAAGTTAATTAGTAACCCCACACTAAAGACATTATGATTAACAAAAAATTACTACCTTGTTATGTTTTTTTTTTTTTACTATATTATGAACGGTTAAAATTCAAAAGCTGGCAAGCGATATCGAATGTTTATCAATCTCAATTGACATCACACTTGCTTTTCTGAAAACCTATTTTCTAGTGATTTTTTCGTGATTACTTACGCCTTATAGATTTTCAACTGTAAAACATCCTATATTCAAATAGAGTATTGTGGTCTCTTTCCTAGAACCTTGCCTTTTCAAGAAATACGTTGTTTTTGAGATCAGAAAATGTGTGTGACTTCCCGGAAATCGTTTTGTAACATCTGAAATATCAATACAAATATGAAAATAGAATATGAACAGAAAATTATTATAAGATCCCTGGTATTACTTGATCGTATAACGTCAATCAAAACGACTGACTTTTTATTACTAAAAATAACAATGTGACAAAGTTTTTAAAATTTCCCGGTCCCGATTTCCAAACGTCCTTATTTCTTTTTACTTTTAGACAATTTTGGGAACAACGGTAACCTAGCACTTATAATCCAATCCTTTCTACTATTTTACTATCCACTAATATTATACTTATGTAAAATTTTATGAAGATATTTGGATGTTCAGACGCTTGCTATTCAATCGCACTCTACAAGCTGAACGAGTCTCGCTAAAATTTGGTATGGAGGTAGTTTTTTGGAATAACACTTAAGCTCCTTTTTTATCCTGCGAATAGGTTCCCATAAGTAGTGGGAACGTGGTCAAAATTAGGGTGGAGTCGCGGGTCTCGAATAAACATTATACGAGTAATATCCTTATCTTAGCATTGGTCCCGGTCCCGAGGAGGGCCAGATCGACAGTAATAAAAAGCGTGGGTCCCAGTAACAATCAAGGGAGGAGCGATTCCCTGCGCCTCAGCCTCGTGCATCCATAAGTTTGGGCCCATAGGCTTTGGTGGGGGTCCATGCAGCTTACTATACAACTCCCCAAAACATTATAACAAGTAAAATAGAATCTAATGAATGTTTTAATGTATAAAGTGTGGCTATGTTCGTTCCCGGTGGAGTACCCTCCATCTCTTCCTAAAGTTTTGTTCTCCATGCGACAGTAAACATACAGACCATGACTAAGTGCATGCTTGACGGTAATAGGCTCGCCCCCTATTACGTGGGACCGAAAATCATAGTTGGCTAAATGTGGGTGTTAATACACGTCTGCCTACCCTTTCGGGGATTTACAGGTGTGACTATATGTATGTATGTAATTTTAATCTTAATTTTAATTTCTAAGGCGGGACTTGAAAAAGTCTTATTCAGCAAATAAAAATTCACGATTTCGGAGAGGGCAACGAACCGAACACCACATAAATCGAGAGTCAGACTGCCAGAGACGTCCTTCAACGAATTAACTATGAAAATTGCCACTAAGATTTTAGAAGTGAAAACTTCTTTAGCGGCGTTGGATGGGTAAAAATTGTTAAACTCGCGTCAGGATTACTTGACCCTTGAACCGTAACCGACGACTGACGTCATGCAACATTACAACAGCTACAGATTGTATATTTTGTTAATTGCGTAAAGAAGCTTCGTAGCTTCGCGGTAAACGCTTCGACTATAAGTCCTTATGGTTTCAGATAGTACCGGGTTCGAATCTGAACATCGGACACTTTTTTGTGATTATTTTTTCTTTTTGTAATTTATTAGTTTTTGTGATTATTTTTTCTTTTTGTAATTCATTAATTTCTTCTGACAGAAAATTAGTGATAGGTTCTATGATTGACGCTATATTATAGGTATGGTATGGTATGGTGTGTTCTTTTTATCTCTTTCTCTGTATATAACGAAGAAAGAAAGAAAGAAAAAGTTTTCACTTCTGCCGGCACTCCCGGAGTGCAACCCGTCTTTTTTTTTCTAGGTTCGACCCTTAGGCTGGGCTTAGGCTAGTGCGACGTCCGTACTCTTTGCACTGCTAATATAAAATCCGCGAGAAAGGGAGAGAGAGATGGCCGGGAGCAAGAATACTGCGTGTTTGAAGATTTTTCTGTTTAAACTAGGTTTTTGAATAATAAAATATCTATCTGATAAAATGTAACTTTACCAGTCCCTAGATATTTTTATACTTTATTTTTTAATACAAACTACGAAATTATTTGATAAAGGCGTGTTAATTTAAAACGTGTTTGAAATAGCAATTTGGAGCATTTTAGAGCTTTGTTTTAATTATTAGTAGGGACATGTAAAAGTTTTTCTGCCTTTACAAGTCCCTAGATGGTTAAGCCTACTTTATGAATAAGGATTTTTATTTTACTAATAGTAAAATGCTTACCTACCCACATTTTTTCAGTTTCAGTTCAAATTTCACAGAGTAAGTATCAACAAAGGCTCAGACTCTAACTAACATTAACATTATATACATATCATTCTCTTTGTGACACAAACGACATCCCAAGAAATGATAAAATAGTAAATTATGTGGAGGGCTGAACACCTGCATAATGTCTCCGTCAATCATACAGGTGCGTGAAATTGAATCTCATGAGCGCAAATCACACAACCCTCTATTACCATACGCGATGGTGTCACTCACCTTTAAAACAGAACACAGTCTGAAATATACCCTATATTAAATAAGACAAAGTCTCATTTTTATGAACTTTGTAGCTTACGCTGTATGATGAACGACCCGTATTCACTCGTATAATATATTTCATTTTTGTTTGGAGCCGCAATTTCGTCTTTAGGTTAATAATATACAGGATGGTCTGAGCTTAAGCAGTGGTTATTTCTTTTTTACTTCACCTGATTCCTTTATTATGTGGTTATAGTACGAGATCCCACTGTAGGATTGGTGCGCTCATCGACTTTTTGTTTAAAACCAAATTTTTATGTTTATTTATAATTAAGAGAATATATATTTACACGGGTGCCTATCAAAATTTGGCCGCCATTATTTTTAATTAAATTATTTTTAATTGTTTTTTGGTAAAATATTTCGTTTATTTATTTTTTAAATAAAATAACGTCTACATTACGGTAATTAATATGAAGATTCTAAAAAATCACGGTTGCCGTTGCGCACCTGGCCGCACCTCTTTGCAGCCAGGTGTAAACAGGTATGATTTCGATAAATTTATACGTTTATGACCTATATTTATTAATTATATGTCAAATTGAAGCTATTTTTTTTCTATTAATTATCATATATAGTTGCTTAATTAAATCTGGCCGCAAATAAGGGTTAATGGCTGTTAAAGATACTAAATATTTAAGGTAGAGTGAAAGAGAGTTAGCGTGTAACATCATTTGTCAGACGAGGACAGCGATTGCCGGCTGTGCGACGCTTTTAAGCCATTGCGCATGCGTCGAACGTTAGTGTTCTCAACCACCGGGGAGTAATAGAGACGACTTATAATAAATACTCCAAAAAGTATGTAATTTTTTTCAATATGACAAATTTAAAAATTGCAACAGAAAATTAATATTGATTTGATATATCGACGGTCTATTTAGCAATTTGTCTAACTCCATATTTTTAGAGGGTGATTTTTTTAACATTTTGATGAAGCAATAATCCAATTACAAATTATTTGAATGATTCAAACTTAAATATTATATCTTTATTAGATATTAATGATATTAAATGGTTTTTTAAAATGATAATAAATTTTGAAGTAATTGTTTTTTTTCGTACAAATAAAAGATTCTCTAAAATGGAGTTAGACAATTTGCTAATTAAAACGTCGATATTTAATATTGATTTAAAAAATAAAAAAATAAAACCAAGGTGACTTAAGTAAAAGAAAGTTTTATTGCGAAAGTATTATTTGAAAATTTTATTAGATTTTATTCAAGTATTTAATTGTCTGTTACATATTAATTAAACATTTAAGCAAATAAAAAAATAAAAAAAAATATCTTATAATTCTTATATTTCCGTAACTCTTATTTAAAAATCTGAATCATCGGAGCTTTCAGTTGTACTATCATCGGAGCTATCACTTTCATCGCTACAAATATCAGAATCGTCGTTATCGGAAGCTTTGTTCGTGGATTCACATAGCACACTATTAACTTGCGTTGGAGTTGAGTCTCCCAGGAACCATGTTGGTTTTAAAAAACCATCTAGTACCAGCCAGCCATTATTTTTTGGGCTGAATTACATAACATAAACATCTTGCATAAACATGTAGTTGATTGAATTTGTTGAAACTTCTTGATGGAACTTCATTTTACTATTTTTATATATATTGAAACACACTTTACCAGTTCCACACAATTATATTTAATTTTGTCACTGTATAATGCTAATATTTGATTTTTTTTAATACGACATGTTTCGATTAACTCATCTTCAGGTAAACATAAAATACAGTGACAAAATTAAATATAATTGTGTGGAACTGGTAAAGTGTGTTTCAATATATATAAAAAAAAGAGGAATCTTGCATAAACATCTTGAGGTCTTTTATCAAACTGTTTACGTTATTAGATAGCACAGGTCCTTGTTCTTTGATATTCATTTGAATTTTCATTAATTCCTTGAAATTTAGCTAACAACGTGGTTTCCAAATTTTGGACTATTTGAATATATAATTTGTTTGCATTATTATTCATCTTTTATGGCTTGATCATAAAAAAATAATCAATAAATCTATTGCCGTTTACAGAATCATAAAATATGGTTTCGTTGTAGAGTAATTCCTTTTTTTCTACAAGATAGTAAGACAGCGTCACGATGTCATCACCCGCCCTACGATGTCATTACCCGCCCTTGCCCCTTGCCGGACTTGACAGGTTAAATATTTATTATCTTTAACAGCCAGTAACCCTTATTTGCGGCCAGATTTAATTAAGCAACTATATATGATAATTAATAGAAAAAAATTAGCTTCAATTTGACATATAATTAATAAATATAGGTTATAAACGTATAAATTTATCGAAATCATACCTGTTTACACCTGGCTGCAAAGAGGTGCGGCCAGGTGCGCAACGGCAACCGTGATTTTTTAGAATCTTCATATTAATTACCGTGATGTAGACGTTATTTTATTAAAAAAATAAATAAACGAAATTTTTTACCAAAAATCAATTAAAAATAATTTAATTAAAAATAATGGCGGCCAAATTTTGATAGGCACCCGAGTAAATATATATTCTCTTAATTATAAACAAACATAAAAATTTGGTTTTAAACAAATAGTCGATGAGCGCACCAATCCTGCAGTGGGATCTTAGACTATTACTTATTTAAATGGAATGCCGCGTCTAGTGACGTTTAGTAACTAAGGAGTTTAACTACGAATTCATTACCGCTCACTACATAGTAGTGATGGACGGAACTCGAGTTCTTTAAGTCCTAATTTAGGGACTAGGCTCGATTTTTGGAGACTGAACTCATAAAAGAGAGCTCAAGCCTTTTTGGCACTAACAAGACTTGCGAGTCCTCACAATATGACTCATGAACTTGAATCTTTTTACAATAATATAATTAAAGAGACTTTTAAGACTCGAGATCATTGCTAGTTCCGAAGTCTTTTTAAAAAAAGTGAGTTCTATTTCTATTGGTATAAATTTCTAGGCTATAGGTGGTTAATAACAACCTGTAGCCTAGATATTATTAAAAACTAGAATAAAAACTTACACAGGCAGATTTTTATTACTGGCTTATTTATTTAAAAAAAAGAAAGCCACGTGCCTGTATAGTTTTGTTTCCAAGTCTATATACGCCCCCCTTAAATCCAACCACACGTCCTGATCGTCCACCTGAATCTCGTGGGGGACGGACACACGGAAATAAATTTACTGGCGTGGCTAACGTGGCTCTGGTACACTCGACATTGGCGTGTCGCCATTAATAATTTTATATGACATTTTACTTGACATTGGCGAGTTGTGGCGATTTGCTGCAGAGGCCATTTTGAAGGCCATTTTGAAGAAGTTGAAGTTGAAGTCTATATACAATATTCACTAGCTGATGCCCGCGGCTCTGTCTGCGTGGAATTGATTTTTTTATTCCTAATCTTTGTTAATCAATAATTTACAAAAAAATTAACAGGACTCGATTCTTTTTGATAAACTTAAATTCGCCAATATGACTTTAGTTTTTTGAAGAGCTTGAGTTCCATAATAAAAACTCAGTTCTATGAGACGAGTCTTTTTGCATTAGGACTCAACGAAAGGACTCAAGACTCAGAACTCAGGACTCATTTTAGTCGGAGTCTTGCGAGCTATGCCAAAATGAGTTCAGTCCCTAAATTAGGACTTTAAGAACTCGAGTCCCGTCCATCACTACTACATAGTCGGTAAACGGAAACCATGACAGTAAATGAGAAGCTTTTCGATTAAAATATTCACTGAAAAATTGAGAGTATAGTCAGGTCATTTGTAATAATGGAGTATTAGGCGTCAATTAGACGGGGCGAGTTTCGTACGCAATAATCGTACGCAGCTTTCGCTAGCAATAAGCACCCTACGAATATCGTATCAAAATGTTTACACACAGACAAGCACTCAATTCTCGCATACGATTATATCAAACGAGATTCGCAAGTGACACTTCACCTTAAGCCTTATGTCATTGCTTTAAAATTCTGTTTAGATGGGCACTGTCAACATTCAATTGCAAGTCCATTCTCGTCAGACGTGGACGAGCGAGCGGCAATTGTTTCTGCAAATGTTAAGACGAAGCAACTTTTTTCTGGCCTTTCGAGAATAGTATATTCGAGGCGAGAAATTCTCCTCGTCTAAACGAGCCTTTAGTTACAAGACACGATAAAATAAAATAGAAGTACTGAAGTAACTAATTATGTTTTATGTCGATTTAAATAGAAAGAATTGAATGGCCTAGACGGGGTTTGAGCCCGCGATCTTTGCCTTACAGGGGTAATGCTTTGACCACTAAGCTACCAGGCCTAGCCCTAACCAATTCAAATTCCTCCTTCTATATCTGTCTTTGAGGCGACAGTGGAGTGTGTCTATCAATATTCTTACGAACTATCGAAATTAATGATATGTTTGAAGTTAAAAGTATATCATTAAAACTTTGTTATAGGTACTTTGATCAGCATCGCCCGCATTCGTAGCTATAAGATATAAGAACGTGATATAAGAACTTTTAATAAAGGCCCAGTAGCTTTTTATTTTATCGATTATAAAGAGACAAATCTGTCGTTTTAGTTTTCGTACTTATATTTACCCTACTTGACCCTATAATATGTTATTTAAAGAAAAAAACGATGATATTATTATACCTTTTGCGAAGATTTCTCGATGTTTGTTACTCAATCACACTAAAACGGCGAAAGAGATCTGACTGAAATTTGGTACTTTATAGGTGGAATGAGGTTCCATGGGAAGATTAAGCATGAATGAATGAAGAATGGGATCAGAGAACCACGCGGGCAAAGCCGCGGGCAAAGTCAAGTCGAAATCAAAAAGTCAAAAAATCATTTAGTCTGAATAGACTATCAAATCGGCACTTACAAAACGTCAACCAGTTCGGTTCGAAAAGGAGACATCGCGAGCAAAAGTTACTGGGATCATAATGGGCTTTTCTGTATTTACACGATTAAAATACGAAAGCCTATAGTAAGTTCAAACATAGTAGTTTTTACATTTGAAATTGAAATTAAGTATATAAGTATTAGGACCTATACAGACCCTTGACGACATATAATTCTATGCTAAACCCCTGTCAAGTGTCAACTGTCAACCCCTTTTAACTTGTAACAAACAAACAAATCTTCCCACCTCATAAATAGTTGCGTAAATAGTTTCAATGATTATATGAGGTGAATTTGGTACGGCATTACGGCTTTAAGGTGGAAGGACGACCACATCAAGGTCGCCGGGAAGCGCTGGTTGTAGGCTGCTTTAGATCGGTCATTCTGGAAGTCAGTGGTCAGTGGACTGTGTGTGGCTGATATGATGATGATGATGATGATGATGATAAATGAATTTAATGTACAATGTATAAAGTATTTCATATACTATATAACCATATATACGTTAAGAATTGTCATGTAGCAGCGTACTCGGGTAAAAATTATAATTGATTACTGTTGTTCAATAAATTTTAATATTTCAGTCTAACTACGTATTTTCATCAATAATTTCGTTTCATTGTTAATTTATTTTAAATCTCATTCAGATTGATTCCGCCATTCTGGCGTGACTAAATAACTTACGCTCATGCATGAATGAATTTGCTGACATGTACCTAAAACCATTTTAATTTACACCAATAAATGCTGCCCATTTGATGGCCTGTATACTGATGTCATACGTTATTTCTTCAAACTCCAAATCTATTCTACATACATACATACATATAATCACGCCTTTATCCCCGGAGGGTTAGGCAGAGGTGAATTAACACCCACATTTCACCAATCTGTATTCGGTCCCACGTAATAGGGGGTGAGCCTATTACGTGATCTCCTAATCTATTCTATCTATCTTCTATTTGAAATATTATATCATCAAGTTAAGCCTGTTGAAATTAAAATAATATATGAACAACATATAATAAAATATGACCTAGGATAAAGTACGAGGATGACCATCCAGTATTTACCCGACTGCCAAGAAGGGTTATTATATTAATAAAATAATGAAGAAGCTATGAATTCAATAATAGTTTGCGATTATGATTTCAGTATATTATTAAACGGCTTATACTCTGTCCATTCGTTTATTTTCTTTTTGACAGCTCACACACAATGGTCGATATAACTTTGTTCTAGCATTAAAGGTGATTTTCCACCAGAGGGGCGAGACGAGACGAGGCGAGGAGAGAATTGAAATTTGTATGGCAAATTTTCAATCCTCTCCCAGCGTATCTTTGGTGGAAACAGTGTGGATTGACGAGAATATACGAGGCGTGAATTGAAATATTTGTTTGTGCAAAAATGAACCGAATTGCTTCCGATATAGAGTATAAATCACCTTCAAGGTGATTTTCCACCAGAGTGGCTAAGCGGGGCGAGGCGAGGAGAGAATTGAAATTTGTATAACAAATTTTCAATCCTCTCCCAGTGCATATTTGGTGGAAACAGTGTGGATTGACGAGAATATTGACGCCTAATTTTTGTTCGAAGTTTTCGGCATTGACGCTAGAATAAAGTTATATCGAGCATTGTGTGTGAGCTGTCTAAAATACATTTATATATGAAGCATACGGGCGGCGGGGCGCGGCGGTCACGCGCGAGCTCGCGATGGCAATTTTTAGTGGAAAAGGGTCAGTGCGATTTCAATTCTCTTCTCGCCTCGTCTCGTCTCGCCCCTCTGGTGGAAAAGCACCTTAATACCTAAAGCTCCGAACAAAAATTAGGCGCCATTTATTGACAAGGCCACGTCAGCCGGAAAGCAATTTTAGGCATGGAGTTAGTCGATCGACTGTTTTTATTATAATAACTTGAAAATGTTACAATCGATATCAACTACTACAATATATTTTTTTTATAATCGCCGGATGTCACGCGGACACTATAAAAGGATTTTTCGAAGGTGCGTTGTTGTCTTTTAAATCGAAAAACACCTAAGATTACCCCAATGTGAATTAGGTATATGCTTTGGAGATTAGCATGTGCGTTGGCCCACAATCGGTTTATGGTAAATTTATGATGACAGAAATATCTACTGCTTTATTATGTATAGATAGATAATAAATAAAACTGTACATAAAATCATGAAATCATTTGCACTTATCGATTTATGATTAACTAAATTGATTTTTGAATTTTTTGTGCAATCACTACTTCCATCTGTCAAACAGAAAATAAACGAATGGACAGAGTATAGTAGTGAGATATAAATAGCTGTCAATCGGGCTATTTTGAATTAAAAACATGATAGGTACAATTTAGGAGGATAATAATAATAAAATTTATTTTATTAAATATTTATTATGTGGATCAATATTAATTTATAAGTTAAGTACAACTAACACTAACGTATAAACTAATTTGATAAATTAAAATATTTGTATAAGTGAAAAGGTTCAGGCGTCGAAGAATATCTCCCCATCGATGTAGACTAGTAACGTGCCCAAAAGGCTGGCGACATTGCCCCGTTGGATGGCCATGCCAATCCGTTGTGAAAATAATAGGCCAGCCCTTTGGTCACGCGAAGCATCGACCAGGCTCTTTGCAATTTCTTTGTACAGCGACTGCGCGCTTAGGCCCCACGACCCCAACATCTCAACCCCAAACGGCTCGAACATATAATTGTTGATTATATTATCATATTTTCGCCGTTTGTGGGTCTCCGATGCCACAGCAGCACAAGCACAGTACGTCGTACTTGAAAGATAGGAACGCACAAGGGTGTCGACGCATGTTGCGACCCACACCAAAGGCCTACCCATCTTCCAAGGCACCAAAGATATACCGTCCGATCCCTTGCCATCGTTGTAGGTGCACATCGTTATATAACCAGCTGGTTCAAGTATGGCTGGGAGGCCACCGGTGACGAGACCCTGGCGGATAATGTCATTGCGTGATACCCAAGGCTGTCGACTGCTTCTCCAATAATAAATGCGAAAGTTAAGTTAGTCATTTCCTAGATTTGAAAGTGAAAAACAATAGTTATATCTCGTCGTATAATTTTATATCCTATAAGTCATATCTTATCAGTGTACTTCGCAATATATACAGTCGATAAATGTACCTAAGTATCATACCTTTTCATGCAACTTTTTATGAAAAGATATATAGGGTATTATAGGGCCCTTTGTCGACTGTACCATCAATACATATCAAAAGATTAATATCAATAAGTAATAAAAATCACTATAGAATTTTTTCACAAAGTAAGTATAAATATATTACATAGTAAGTTCAATGGAAGTTGATCAGTAAAAATAGTTATGTACAGACGAATAAAAGCTTTGATAAAGTTAGAATCGCAACAGGTCGTCCGGAGAGAGCATATTGTCAATTTCCCATATTGTGAAGTTCCGAACAACAATTGAATCGGGGTCTCGACGTCTTGCCTTCAATCGGATCTAAAGGACTTTATCTCAGATATAAAACAGAGGCGTTTCTGTCACGTAAATCTTCTATTGTTCAGTGTAGGTACTGTTTACGAAATAACGGAAGACCTGAAATAAAATCGTATTCGAAATTAGTAAGTTCTTAATTGGTTTTACAGGAGATTCTTTAGCTGCGTTACTACGAGTTATAAATATTATAAGTTGCATTTTGCCTAGGGATTGACACATATTTTGACGTTTATAACAGTCATCAACGATCATCATCAGAACAGTAGAACAGAAACATGAAGCTACGATTCGACTACGTCGAAACGTTAACGTGACCGTGAAACGTTGTAGGGGGAATCCTCATACCGGTCAGTAAAGAAAGTTTCTGGAATACTTTTTCTACGTCACGTTGTTCTCCGTTCTACGTCATAGAAAGTAATTAAAGTACATAACTCGATGACTTACAAATTCAGATATATAAAATACAATATACATGAATGAAAAACATTGTAGTTAAAACAATGCATGAAAACGAACACCTCATAAAATAAATGCACTTTTTTTGGAATAACCTATATTGGTATTCTGTCAAAGCAAAACCAATAAAATTTATATATTTGCACTGTCCCTATTGTTTTCCTAACAACAGGTGTTCACCCTTGAGTGTAAAAATATTTAAAATTAAGCAGCAAAGTTTATAATAGAGATTCATAAACTTTATACTATGAACCGGATTTTTATGGGGCATTTTTCATAATTATACCCACAATCAAATTATAGTGATCTTTCCTATTTAATGTGAGACTCGTATCTTCAAACCTAATATAACCTTTTATTTACCCATAAAATTAAATGTAATTTACCTTCTCCTAAAACTGATTGACCTAAATTCGAAAATAAAATTACCCCAATTGACAGCAATTTTATAATGATAATAACTGTATAATTATATAGTTGTTATCATTATCGTTTATTAGGGTTCGGTAAAGCTGAAAATATTGAGTACCAAACCAACAAAATCTTCGGGAGTAAAAGCCAACCTAACCTCACTTGAAAGCTGGTTACATTTGTTGATTGACGAACGAGGTTCTGGCATTCCTCTCGGGGTCGGAGGTCAGTCTGTAGTCTCTACTGGACAAACCAACATACCATACATAAGGGGGTTGAGAACGCGACTGAGACATTGCTATCACATGGATCAGGACCTACTTACTAACCCCCTAAGTTACGAGTCTAAATTAAATGATCTTGATTCGTGACTTATTGGATAACACCTAAATAAAAATGTTCTTTCGTAGCTGATTACAAATTGTGGTTACGAATCTAGATTAAATAAACTTAATTCGTAACTAGTTATGAAACACCGAAATTAAAATCTTCTTTCGTAGCTGGTTACAAGTTTACAGTTACAAACGTGAACAAAAGGAAATTGATGAACCAAATTGTTGGAGTTGACGTAATATTCTATTGTCGAAACTCTGTAATCCGAGATTGAAAAAGAATCAATAACGAAATGTGTATCCAATTGACTGTGATCGTGGTTCATCTTGCCTTGTGTACAGTTACATATCGCCAATGGATATGCAAATGCAGTATGTCCAGAGCCGATTACATGCAAACCCACTTGCTAGGCATCCGTCTTAATTGCTGGCAAGCATCCTATACCGCGGGACACTTCACTGGATTTACATATGAGGATTTAGATTAGGCATCTAACGTGGTAAATAGATAATGATATAATGTGCTCCTCTTAGCAGTGCCCTTCTAACCCCTCCGCTCAGCTGGAGAGGTTAGAAGAGAAATTAATAATTTCGATTACTATCTTTTTGTTCATAAAAAAAAAGCTATTTGACTCGAGTTATACCTATATAACGTTATAATGCATGTTTAATGTATATGCTGGTTAGATAATGTAAACCTATTGCAAAAGTATACATTGTGTATTCCTGCTTACAATAAATTTAACTAAAATTATATGTACACAAGACTTTGTATCTACTTATTTTATTATTCATCTGTGCACCCCGAGTCTTGACTAAATATGACTTGCCGACAGTCTTCCGAGTGTCGGCAAGTCATTTATCAAATATCCTGTTTGATATCTTATGTTCCATATCTCTTTCTATAATCTTGAGTAGACTGGCTCGGAAGAAACTCAGCAATGTAACTGCACGCTTTTCCACATACATTTTCAGAAGATTGTTTAAGATATGCCATTTATTTGTTTGGCTTTGACCATTCACGCCCACATGAAGAATTCACCCTGTATACTTTCTGATCACAATGTGTCGGGCTATATTGGTCGGTTTGGTAATGCGCTTATCGCCTTACCAAACCGACCAATATAGCCCGACAGCTTTGTATTAGCGATATCATTTGATAGAATCAAAAAGTTACTGCGGTGTAGTCCACTTAGAGCACCCAGCCGAATAGCACCTGAGCGAATAGCACCTAGCCATGTCCATGAACAGCACCTATCAAAATTTTTGGCAGGTGCTATTCGTGGACACTAATTTATTTTTACAATGTTGTCCACGAAGAGCACCTATGACGCAGCGAGCCAGTGCTGGGATGTATAGGGTGCATGCTGACTCCTGACACGTGTTGTAGTGACCCCGATTTAGAATATAACTGATATTATTAGTCGCTATTGTGTGACTTGACTGTTAAACACCCCTTCCTAATCTAAACCAAATCAATGAAAAGACGATTTGTAGTAGGTACTAAGTCCAAGCCTTAAAGTGAAAGTTTTGGGTACAAATTGGTTGCTTTAGCCATTGCCCTAGCAGCTACGGCAATGGCTAAAGCAACCAAAAGCAAGGCTGCTAGGGCCTAGCAGAAGCAACAGAATAACAGATAATAGTGCTTGCGTACCCAGGGAGGCTTTTTTTTACGCGCGGGAATCCCCATGGTTACCCCCCTCCGGAGGCGGAGGGCGAGGTTATGTCGGACTCGAACTGACTAAACCGCACGCCGTCTGTGTCTAGTGTGTCGTCAGTGTCTGTGTCTGTCATTGTGCTAGGCCGAAGGTGAGGTTGTCAGGCGACAAATCCCTCGCACTCCGGCTGACCCAGGGCCATACCTCTGGGTCTGGCCCTCCTCGGGAGGGGGCACCACGCGGTCCCCGACTCGCCTCCGGTTTGGCGAAGGACGACGCGCGCCGCCGTGGCCTTCTTCTGCTAGGGTGACGGGCGGCTCCATCCGTCACCCTTAGGCCCGCGCTCATGGGGGGCGGAGATCGGTCTGCGCCCTTTCGACGCCCGAGCCGCATACGAACGCGGGCAGCGATGTCCGCGAGTCTGTCTCGCTCGTCACGCCGCGTCTGCACTGCTGACTCCTTCACGAGCATGATCTGCTCGCAGAAGGTGGCGCTGGCCGCCTACGCATCCGCGCAGCGGACTATCACCGCGAGCAGGGTGAAGAGCGTGAGCACTCTCACCCCCAGGGCCGCCACAAGCTCCTGCCTCGGCGTCTCAAACGCCGGACACTCGGTGAGAGTTTGGCAGCCCCGAGTACACGCTCGCGTCGCAGTGATGGCACTCGGACGTTGGCTCTATGCCCATCAGATGCAGATACCGCCCGAAGCTACCGTATCCGGTAATGATCTGCGTCTGACGGTACGAGAGGCTACCGTGTGGCCTCTCTAGCCACTCCCCCATGACAGGCCTTACCGCCGCAATCACGCCGTGCCCTGCCACATGCCGGTGTAAGAAAACACCTCTAATCCGATCCGATCGGTTCGAGTCCAACATGGCATGACCACCTAATCGTTAGCCCTGTTAAGGAGAAGCGTGAGGGGGTGCCGATTCAACATATAGTGCTTATAATTATTCTTGTAATTCTTTGAATTTAGTGATAAATAACTATGTGATTAGCCAAAAAAACCGGCCAATTGCGAGTCGGACTCGCGCACGAAGGGTTCCGTACCAAAAAAAGGCTAAAAGGAAATATATAACCTTAATAATTTTTAATTATTTCTAGCGTCTACGTGTAGCCATTATAAATATCGAGCGAAAAACAATTAAAAAAAATACTTTTGTTGTATGGAATAGTATTTGTTGTTGTAGCCACAGTATAAATACATAATCTGAGCAAATTTCAACTGTCTAGCTATTACGGTTCTTGAGAATCTAGCTCGGCGACTGAAAATGAGCATGAAAAAGGGCTAAAATAACACATTTTTTGTATGGGAGCCCTAATTATCATTATTATTTTGTTTTTAGTATTTGTTGTTATATATAACAACAAATACTATATATATATATCACAACTATAACTATAGTATAGTTATAGTTGTGTTCCGTTTTTACCCTTTGGGTACGGAACCCTAAAAATGAAAATAAAAGAACATTATTCCAATTCATAGTATTTATATTTATTGTCTTCTCTTATAATTACTTAGATCCCCTAAAATAATAATAATTCATAATTATATCTACTATGAACATTATGCAACTGTAGTCGCAGCCGTTCGGTCTTTCCAAAAGTATGGTAGTCATTTTTAGTCCGATTCAGAGGCGCACTGTGCTTGCTGTGTGCTGGTAAGTTGAAGTATTGTGAATTGTTTTCTGCGACCCCTTAGAATATGCCACGTCGAGAGAGTGTGAGGTTTGCTGGGTGCTAGCGCCTTTGTGGTGAAAAGATTCCAACTATGAAGGCACCTCTTATGTGACTTTTCATATTTGTTTCGTCATCGATAGACATTTGAGAGCTTTTAAGTAAGAATTGATTGCACTCGGATGGACATCGTTAATTGCTGTGATATGGTTTTTAGCCTCAGCATACAATTCATCTATAGCTATCATCACCATGGCATATGTCATGCAGTCACTGAGCTATATACACGTTGTGGAATATGACTCGTCAGCAACTAGAGTTTGTTATCTGCACCTGCCGTCTGATCCAGCGAAGCGATCCGGTCTCAGAAACTGTTCCACTTTACTTGTTATGAAGCTGATTAACATATATCAAGAAAACGCGCAGAATATAACTGCGGCCTCTTATAATAACTTCAACTTCTTCAAACTGACCTCTGCAGCAAATCGCCACAATTTTGCCAATGTCAAGTGTACCAGAGCCACGTTAGCCACGCCAATATATTTGTCGTATGTCCGCCCCCCACAAGATTCAGGTGGACGATCAGGACGTCTGGTTGGATTTCAGGGGACCCTCCGATAATAATTTTTATTACTATAAAGCCGTCATAAAACAATGACAGAATAACATTGATGACATTATAATATAAAGCAAAGAGAATTCAACCACGTTTTAAGTTTTCTCTACGAACCTCAATAAAAGAGTCTAACATATTCAGAAAGGAGTATCCTATCAATGGTCACTTAGCTATTTTGAACAAGTGTTGATATAAATATTGCATCGTATAGAACACAGGTCCTAGGAATTCTATTAAGTAATAAATGTAGCCTGGGGCTCCTCTTGCGTGGAAATTTGACCCTATGACTTTCTGTAATCCATATAATATACCCGTAATTTAATGGTTTTAGTCTACAGCGTTTATTGATATTTATGATTACTGATCTGCTCCCATATATAACGTGATAGTATCTGCCTAGCCTATCATACTCAAAAATAATCTGACTTTCTACTGGTGAAAATATTTTCAAAGTCGGTTCAGTAGATCCAGATATTACCCCCTGCCACCTCACTCACTGTCACTGTACGCACGTAAATGGTACGCTAGCCATGAAGATCTTGGTAGGGCTTCAAATACATACCCCAAATAATAATAATAATATAATTGAAGACGTAAATGGAAGAAGGAGGTAGAACTTTCCGCCCCCCGTGAGCGCAAGCCTGAGGCTAGAGCCGTGTAGAGCCGCCTGTCACCCTAGCAAACCACGACATCGCGTGCATCGCGCTATACGCGCTTCCTAGTACCGGGGCGAGTTGGGGACTGCGTGGTTCCCCTCCCGAGGAGAGCCAGACCAAAAGGGATGGCCCAGGGTCATTCGAGGTGCGAGGAATATGTCGAAGACAATCTCACCTTCGGCCTAGCACGACAACCTACAGACGGTGTGCGGTTTAGTCGGTTCGAGTCCGACATGCCCGCCCCCTCCGGCTCCGGTATCCGCAAACCGTGGGGATTTCCCGCACGCAAAAAAACTAAACATTATTATGACACAAGGTTTGTGTAGGTAAATTACAATAAAGCTTATACAGGCTCATATCCCTGTTTAAAGGTTGTTTATGGAAGATTATAATAACGGAATAGTTTATTAAGATGCGAGGAACTAAATGGCGTGTTTCTCGCGCACTGAGGGTTCTGTACTTAACCCTGACAGTGGTGGTATATGTCGTTACAAGGCGTGACGGTATATGCTGAATGGTTATGCAGGCAAAGCAGCCATGCCCGGTGAATTCCAGCGTCGGTGTGCAGGAGAGGCTAGCAAGGCACCTCTGTAGCCATTCTACATAATGTGAAAGTGACGAACTTACCATACAACCGCTTATCCCATAGAATAAATAATAGGTAAAAATGAGATACGATAAAAAATCGCTCGCCACCGCAGGCCTCCGCATTGTCAATGTGTTGATGGAGGAAAGGAATCTAATCAACACAAAGAAATTAAAATCAATTGCAATAGCGTACTGTTTTATTGTTATTCTTATTATACCGACAACATTAATATCATGAAAAGATCATTTATGCAATTGAAAAATTGTGCAGGTGGCAATGTAAAATACCCACCAGTCCGAAGTACATTATTAAATTCATGGTGTAGATCATTGAACTAGATGTATATTTATATTACAGTAAGGTTTTCAGCCGAAATTGATAAAGTGTTCAATAGCCAAGCAATGACTTTCTGCATATGAGTCCGGTATTCAAAGAGAAAACTAATCACAGAAAATAACATACAGCAGCATAAATTTACTCTCGCACTATTATATAGTAACGTACGAAAATACGTACGAATTATGTACGAAAATATATTTTTAGCAGAACAAACAAGACGACATTGACATAACAATTAACTGACATGCCATCGTGCGCTCTATGGGTCTACCATTATGTACTTCTATGGAGAATTTAATCAAATCGCGAATTATTTAAATCGTCGCTCTTGATTTTGTCGTGGAAGATATCGAATTTTATTTTTGCAAAAACTAATGGCGCACTTGAAAAATTCGTGATTTCTCTACGATTGTGCTCCTGAACATCGGCCGTGAATGTCGTGCACAAGTCCTACGGTTTGCATGACTTTGTGAAACGCCCGAATCTCTCAAAAACAGGACTGGCTGTATATAAGGAAGTACTGGACTCCACACTTATGAATAGAAGTGAATGTTGGATCATATATAGCATAAGCTTTGGATTTGGACCATACAAATTTTATACTCTAAAATTGGAATGCCTAAAATACCATTTAATAATAAATAATCACAATCCTCACACATCCATATACTCCATACTAAGACTAATATACTAATACTAATAATCCTTACTAATATAATTAATGCGAAAGTAACTCTGTCTGTCTGTATGTTACGTTTTCACGCCCACAGTACAGAGGTAGATTAGACCTTGAGAAAGTGCATAGGCTATATTTGGTCGCCATAACCGACATCCACGCGGGTGGAGCCGCGGGTAAAAGCTAGTAATATTATAAATGTGAAAGTAACTCTGTGTGTTTGTCTGTCTATATGTTACGCTTTCATGCTTAAACCACTCGATCGATTTTGATGAAATTTGGTATAGGGGTAGATTAGACCTTGTGAATGAACATTGGCTGTGTTTGGTCGCGATAATCGACATCCACGGGGGCGTAGCCGCGGACAACAGCTAGTTGAGAATAAATCAGAATCGGAATTTCTTAGATTGGTCTGACAGAATGAAATGAATAGCGTTCTTCTCAGCATTCCGGTCCAGAGTATTTGATGAGGCCGTCAAGCTGAGTGCCACCATTGTTAACATGGTACGTGTATGTAATGCTCACTCTCTTTCCCGAGACTTTGCCTTCAGCTTACCATCAGACGAGGTGAATTGAAATTGACGTGTCATAAAAAAAATCTTTTGATGGAGCAGCACATTCGAAATTCTAATTCAGAATGATCTGTATCAAGTAGAATCCCCAATATTGTACAGGTGCTTAGTGGGCAAGCCATATACTTACGACACAGATGATCACCGAGCACGGGAGCTTCGGGCGGTATCTAAGTCAGAAGAGGACCGAGCCAACGCCAGATTGCCATCACCGCTTGTTACTCCAGCAGAAGTAGGCCACGCCAGTGGCGCCCTCCCCCCACCCAACCGGATACGAATTGAGGACCCTCTGGTCCCCTCACCCTAAGAGGGCCAGAACGAGAGAGATGGCCCTGGGTCAGCCGGGTGCGAGGGACATGTTCTATAGCTACCTCAATTTCAGCCTTGCACTGCGACACAGTCAACGTGCCGTTTAGTCGGTTCGAGTTCGATATAACCTCCCCCTCCGGCTCCGGCGGGGGTGGTATTCGTGAGTATTTCCCGCATGTTAAAAAAATAGCCATATATTCCGGTTCACCTGATGGGAAACGGTTGCCGTAGTCTATGCACTAGGGGCGTTACACTCACGCTGCCATTCCTGTTATAACCTTTTATTGCCCTACTTGAAGTCGCCCATATTGTTGTCACTTGAGAAAATTACAGCAGGGGGATCAGTCCCAGCTGAGCGCGTCCGTGTCCACAGTGTCCGTTTTAGCACCGAGTCAAATCAAATGGATCCAGTTGATTTTCGGGTGCCCCTTCAAAGAGATGACAATAGTACTCCAAGTTGGGCCGGTAGACTCGTCTCGTAAAACAAGGCCGGAGTATTCCATGTACTTTCATAAGCTATTAATATTCATGAAGAGCCTCTAGGCCCAGAGCGTGAGGTGAGGTGTTTCGAAGTCAGTCGTCTGCTCCATCCACTGGATATTCTACCAGTGTATGACGCGGTGTATCCATGGTACAATCCTGATAATGGTGGCACTCGGCTTTGGCTCGCGCACTATATGATGCAGGAACCATGCACCCAAAGCAGCCATGCCCGGTGAGGGTGTTGTCAATGACGGATGTTTTATGTAACACTGTTAAGTATTTCTTGGGAGTTACTGGATAGGTATAAACCCTAAAGGTTTGCTGACAGCAATAGCGACTAAAAATAAATCAGTTACTTATATTCTAAATCGGGGTCACTACAACACGTGTCAGGAGTCAGCATGCACCCTATACATCCCAGCACTAGCTCGCTACGTCATAGGTGCTCTTCGTGGACAACATTGTAAAAATAAATTAGTGTCCACGAATAGCACCTGCCAAAAATTTTGATAGGTGCTGTTCATGGACATGGCTAGGTGCTATTCGCTCAGGTGCTATTCGGCTGGGTGCTCTAAGTGGACTACACCGTTACTGCTGACTCAGACACTAGCCGGTGTCAGCAAACTTTTGTGTCATTCCACCAGCGCCTGACTGAAAAGATAAAAAACACATTTACCGCGTAATCTGAAGAAAAACAATGTCCCCCACACTCGTGAGTCGCTAACAGCCGAGTTTGAAGTTGCTCGTTTTGTGTCACTGATGTGCCACGGGCCAACAAAGAGTAGCTACAGCGATTTACGAGAAAGTTGTGAGTACATTAAAGAGAAGAATGCATGGAAAACGTGACCTTCCCTAGGTATTTTCATACTAGGGCCCACCTAGTACCCTGACAACGCGATTATTACGACCTGAATATAAAAAAACCAACGGGAAAGAACGTCGTCGTTTGAATTGATCAAATCGTGCGATTTGGTCTAACCTAATCCGACATTCCCACCTCAGCGTTATCACTACTAAGTTAAAAACGCATAATTATTATCATCACCATCAAACTGTCTAGAATTATTCCAACATATGTAAAATTGTACTTTAGTAAGAGTCCCAGACGTTTATGAAAAGTTTAGTTAGAGAGCAAAGAGGCGAGTGTGGTTTTCATTAGACACCGTCATTTGCATGTTATTCATTAGGCTGTAGGGGCGTCGCCGCTGCCACTCGGCATCGACCCGCTTCAGAACTGTTGGCAAAAGTACTTCGTACTATGTTTGGTCCACTGGCTTCACACAATATATCTATGGGTAGGTACTACCAAGGCTTTAATTGAAATTTTAAAGAATGTAACTTGGCGTATATACCGTTTAATAACATATAAATGAGATTTTTGCTTTTGTAAAGGTTTAATGTTGGCAGACTGTATGGAGACAGGTGTACCAGCTTACGGGTGAGGTTAGATTGATTACCGAATATCTTGAAGGGGTCGTATAGACCCGTGCCGTTTCGATGTTGTAAAAGAACACAGCAGCTCAACATTTCTTAAACCTAGTTTGACTGATAACAATACTTCGCAAGTCCTTTTTAAAGTAAGTAATGAAAGGTTTAGGTGGAGTATATTTTGTATATTGAGTGAGAAGAATTGGTAATTATAAAACGTGATTGGATTACATTGTAGAGTGAACAAACAAATTTCCTCCCCTGCCATTATTTAAAATGGATTTCTGTTGTGTAATGCGTAATTCAATATAACAAACTATATTTCATTTTGGGATTATTTAAAATATTTCTTCGTCATAATATAAAAGGAATATATTGTATTGTGTGTAAGCCTAATGCTACACTAATTACCTTTACACACAATATAATAATTAATGCAATTTTGAACAAAAAATACTAGGGTCTAGGGTGATCTTTTCTCTGTATTCGATGTATATGTAATTGATAAAGGAACCTTAATATACCTATCTCATGCTCGTACAAAAGTTCGTGAATACTCATATTTATAAGTCCACATTGACAGAATATGTTGAAACTTTCAATGTACAGTCAGCATCATTAAAATGTTGCTAACAAAAGTACTCAAAATAATCCAAATACCAAAATTCCAATTTTATATTGGTTATAAGAGTACTCAAATAGTTGTAAGTGTCCAGAGTGGTCCAACTATCTTAACAATCGTTTTTCCAGAATCATGTCAGTTAGTAGAGTATTCATATTCATATACATTATCACGCCGGTCGATGGTATCCAGTCAAGCATAATTTCAAAAAATCTAGACATTGTCATTCAATCGCATTTTGTATCCTTTTCTTACTTGTAAAGCCATCCCTTTCATACAACGGCGGGATTATAAGGGATGGGTATATGAGTAAGATTTTTTTTTTTAAGTTGACAGTTGAATAAGCCATGAACTATCAACTTGCATTAGTGAGAAAAGTATGAATGTCTAGATTTTTTGAAATTATACTTGTCTGGATACTATCGACTGGCGTGATTGTGTATATGAATATGAATACTCTACTAAATTACATAATTCTGGAAGATCGATTGTTAAGATAGTTGGACCACTCTGGACACTTAATAACCAATATAAAATTGGAATTTTGGTATTTGGATTATTTTGACTACTTTTGTTAGCAACATTTTAATGATGCTGGCTGTACTATTTTGTAACGTTATCTGTACACATGTTTCTACAAATAAATTTATCTTTATCTTTTATCTTTAAGCAATTGTACAAACCTCTAAATTGCACCGTAGGTTAAACTTAGCCTAATAGTGATACACTAGAATACGCTATAAATTCTTATAAATAATAAGATAAAAGCACAGGCATTTTTGATAAAATTATTAAAAAAACTCGAAGCAGAGCGA
The DNA here is from genome assembly GCA_949126895.1 of Eilema caniola. Classification (NCBI taxonomy): domain Eukaryota; kingdom Metazoa; phylum Arthropoda; class Insecta; order Lepidoptera; family Erebidae; genus Eilema; species Eilema caniola. The sequence goes on along the minus strand of OX421481.1, from coordinate 9,997,134 downwards.
ACCTATTGCATACTCATAGCAAGAACATGTAAATAATAAAATACAATGAATTACTCAAAAAAAAATACTTAGGTCACAAGATCGGCAGGGCACGCCGTGATTGCGGCGGTAAGACCCATCATGGGCCACACGGTAGCCTCTCGTACCGTCAGACGCAGATTATCGCCGGGCACGGTAGCTTCGGGCGGTATCTGCATTTGATGGGTTAGAGCCAACGCCCGAGTGCCATCACTGCGACGCGAGCGTGGACTCGGGGCTGCACACGCTCACCGAGTGTCCGGCGTTTGAGACGCCGAGGCAGGAGCTTGTGGCGGCCCTGGGGGTGAGAGTGCTCACGCTCTCCACCCTGCTCGTGGCGATGGTCCGCTGCGCGGATGCGTGGGCGGCCAGCGCCTCCTTCTGCGAGCATGACCTGCTCGCGAAGAAGACAGCAGAGCGGGCGCGGCGCGATGAGCGAGAAAGACTCGCTGACATCGCTGCACGCGCTCGAAGGCGGCTCGGGCGTCGGAGGGTGCAAACTGACCTCCGTCCCCCATGAGCTCGAGCCTGAGGGTGACGGGTGGAGCCGCCCGTCACCCTAGCAGAAGCAGGCCACGGCGGCGGCGCGCATCGTAGCACGATGCGCGCCTCCCCACACCGGGGTTGAGTCGGGGACCGCGTGGTCCCCCCCTCCCGAGGAGGGCCAGACCGAGAGGGATGGCCCTGGGTCAGCCGGGGTGCGACCTCACCTTCGGCCTAGCACTACGACCCAGAGATGGCGTGCGGCTTAGTCGGTTCGAGTCCGACATAACCTCCCCCTTTGGCTCCGAAGGGGGGGGGGGGTATCCGTGGGGATTTCCCGCACGTAAAAAAAATCACAGGATCGGCAAATCAAGTTTCACAAGAAAAGTGAAAAGCAACTGAATTTACAGATTTACGATGTGCTAGAAGTCAGTGCCTAGCCCGACAATAGTAGCTTAGACACCGATTCTTTACCTCTAAAAGTCGGTTAAAAATAGTCCCATTTGGGCTAATAGTAACTAAAATCGATTCATCTTCTAACTACTCATCCTCTAAACGTTTTATAGCAAGTACCCAACACGCAGAGAGCCACAGAACTAGTTACTCAAACTATATTCGTAGTGAATAAGCGACGCTTAGGTATGCAATAACAGGGAATATACAGCAGTAAGTTCGTGAACGCGGTCGGGCTCGTTTGAAATGGCCGTCGAGGGAGCATCTCATGAAACTGTCATCGTAGCAACTCGTGCCCAACATTTTTGCATACATTTACCTTACTCGGTTCAGTGATCTGGCTTTAAAACTATTATGTGCTTTATCAGAATAAAAATTTAAAAATAAAACTATTTGTTACGGATTCTAACATTCTTGCGATTCATTTGGTGTTTTTTAATAATAACTAGCGGCCCGCCCCGGCTTCGCACGGGTTGTAAAAACGTTCCCGTGGAAATCCAATATAGCCTATGTACTCAGAGGGAATGTAACTTTCCAATGGTGAAAGAAGTTTTGAAATCGGCACAGTAGTTTTTGAGTTTATTAATTACAAACATACAAATCTTTCCTTTTTATAATAGTAGTGTAGTCATTCCCGTGAGAGAGTCTCTCCGTCATGATGGCTCCTCAAACGTAAGGCTCGGGCATCGGGCTCAGTGTAAATGTGGCTTTTACTTCGGAGTTCTATGTGTGCTTACACCTTCTCCTATTTTGATTTCTGATGCTTGATGATTTGGATTATACAGCATTTGTGTGAGCGCCTGCCACCTGATCCACTGACCCTGAGAGGAAACTCTATGCCAGGGCCTCGTTCGACAGTAAATATGTATAGTGCAAACAAGTGAAGTGTGCTTTTGTCCGAAGATCTTACTTTCCCAATACAATCGGTCTAATATGATCAATGCATACACTGCATAAATAGTACTATCCTTGTAATTGACATACAACGGTCAATGAAAACACAAATACATACATCTATTTATTTATTTTACACAGTATACATATTTTATTGAAACTTTATCATCTATATAACTTCTCAACAAAAAAAATGCTTATTGAAACATAAATAGACAATGTCTTTTGTCTGAGCAGTATTCGTTTGTGGTGCCATATCTGGCCGATCCTTAATTAAAATGGCTACCAAAAAGAAATTCTAAGAGACACTTGATAGGCTTAGGGGATCAGATATTTATTTTAAGGGTTTTGGTAAAATGAGCGTTGCTTTGATTGCGTCTGCCAACGTATCTGCATGACAAAGGCTACTCTTTTTAATTAGCTGACTATTCTAAAGTCGCCCTCGCATACAAATGAACAAAGATTTGCGTGATTTTGAGACCAGTCACATAAAAATTTTGCTTTGACGGTTAATTTAAAGACTTCTTCACTTTATTTTTCTTTAAATCTAGATGGATTTCATTTATGTAGGTTCGCAGACTTATATTAAAGTGGAGGGAGTACCTAACAATAATAAGATACTTTGTGAATGTTGAATGCTCTACGAGGAAGAGCTTTAATTTTGAGTGGTAGAGTGTAAAGAAAACAAGAGAGTAGAGAATACCAAAGGCTTGTTCTGCTTTGTCTTCTGCACTGACGTCACATATTCTTTCTGTTCCTACAGGGTCGGCAAACTCCCATGCTGTTGGACACGTCCATAGGCCACGGTAACCACTTTCCATCGCGTGGACTATGGGCTTGTATATAAAAACAATACCACGTTACTAATAACCTTTATCCCGAAGAAGAAGTAATCCCAAACAATCGATTCCATCAAACAAATATTTGTATCATAGTTTTGACATTGGGCATACTAGAGAACAATATGGATATATTACGAATGAAGTTGGTGTCCAGTCTGGAAAGTTTAAATTTCATGAACATAAGGAGTTCACATTTTCATTTCGTATCCTAGAACGTACCTATTTCATATTTGAAAGACAAAGTTTGTATTAATTTAGAAACCGCACTCACTAAACTAGATTGTTTTACGGATTTGAACTGTGATACCTTATTCATCAGCTACATGGGTTTTCGCAAATTACTGAAGAACCACTGAACCGATTGACTTCCACTAGAGCTCAAGTTTTCATCATTAAATTACAAATAAATAAATAACTTTTTGCACTATTTGAGCACTTTTGAATTTGATGAATTTTCCTTTTCTGATTTGTCCACTTATTTTTATATCGAAACCTAAAGAATACCAAAGTTTTTTTTTAATAACATGAGTGGGATGGCATGCATCCGTATTATGAGATTTGTCAGAATTTTTACAGTTTTATGTTTTACCATATCAATCTAAATTTGGTTTTCGTTTTATTTTTCGTAAATATCTTTCTCTCTCTATCTCTCTCCCGGCTGGCCTTTATTAACTAAAGAGTTTATCTCCCAAGAGCGCAACAAATCTCTCAACTCTGGTTTGCTCTAATTAGCTAGTTAGAGGGAGGTAGCCGAGCTATATGCTTTGATGTGATAGTATCATTGTTAATGGTATAAATATTGGAAAACCCATTATATAACTACGAAACCGGGGGTCTTGAAAGCGGCACTGCAGTGGCCAACACCCCTAGCCACTAACGATCAAATTATATTGGCTTTAAAAGCATCTGTGGCAACCATACAGAGAGGAGGTTCTTGTAGTGAGTTAACGATTCACCATCCGTCAAGACTTTAAAATTTCACGATTTCAAGTAATAATAACCGACCGATTTTCTCTATTATAAGTCCAATCAATTAAATACTTAGAGACATAATAAAAACTTTTCAGATAGCTACCACAATAAAAGCATTTATTTCCAAAAGTGTATAGATTAAAGTGATTACTTATTAAGACTACATTCGTACATACAGTTACGCCTCTCTACCGGTAAGTACCAAAAATATGAGACTGAGGCACTCGATTTGACTGTCATGCTATAATCTGTTTTAAGAATATCCGTTCATTTAAAATAAGTAAAAATCGATGCTAGCCGAACATAAAACTAGTTTACGAGAGTCTACCTGTATTCCATACAACACAAAAATTATGAATGCCATCAAAAATCGAATACCGCGAAACGCGATTTCTCTGCAGCTGGCACGTCATAAGAAAAATAAAGCAAAAAAATAACTGTCAACACAATATAAAATTGAATAAATCTCGTTATTCTTCACAGTCATGAACGAAGATATTGTCTTAAATTCAGGGGACGTTATTTAAAGAGAATTCTATATTGTAGAATTTTCTTCAATCTCGGATTCCTGCAGCGAACGGAAAAGAATCAGAGATAAAACCTGTCAGTTGGGAGATACCGAGGCGCGAAGATTACTGTCACAAAAGGAGATTTGCCACCAGAATTCGGATTCAAATATTATTTATTAACACCGAGAGTTCGTTTCTTTCAACCGTAGAAATTTTGTATTAACGCGTATTGTTATTGATGTGTTATTTGTATCTATTTCTTCGCAAACATATTAATAAAAATCATTTGATATTCTTTTACGTAAAAACTTCTGAACGAATTTGAGTGATTACTGACATAGAGATAGACTAAGGTTTGGAATAGGCCATAGGATACTTTTTAACACGGGAAAGTCCCATGAATCGCGACAACATGATCAAAATTTTTCGAGAGCAGTGCCGTGTTCAACAGCTAACATTAATTCGGTACAATTATTAAGTTTCAATGTGTTTTCATTCATTTTTATATACATTTTAAATCATCTGCGGATATTTGTCTCATGTTAGAAATATAGACTAGATTTATGTAAACTTTTACCTATGAATATAATTTTTCATGATGTACAGTGTGTTTTTCAACTATGATTTTCGAGGCACGCTTTAATTCATTCAATCAATGTACAAAGTAGGTACGTAGTTATTACGTAATTATACTGAAAATAAGTGCAACATGTTTTATTTCATATTTTTAGTGAATTAGTGAACTAAAGTTTTTGTGAATGAATTAAAGTTTTTCATCGTCATTTCATTATATAAAATGTTCATATAAATGCTAAAATGTGCACAGCCACGCTCAAGGCAATTAGTGAGGTAAAATTTATGTATTCAAACCTCAAAGCTAAAATAGCACACAGAGCAGTGCTAATAAATATTTTAGGGCATATTATACTGCGCCATCTAGATCTAAGCTAAACTAGCTTGTAATATGGCTTCAAGAATGTTAATAAATCCACTTTTTTTTCTGTATATGCTACATATTGAACAAATACCCAGACTTATTTAAATAGACATATAGTATTCTAAAATTTAACAAATGAACAATTAGCCGTTTTAGCCAGATTATAGAAATTGTATTGGTAATCATTAGGTTTATGAAGATTTAGAGAACTCTACTATGGTAACAAAATATGATATACCTATAAGTTGCTACCGTAGTGTCTTTTATAAAACAATATACATTTATATAATCAGGCCTTGCAGTTTCTGATCAGTCGTGAAACCCCATAGGTCTTACGACTAGATGACTGTTAGCATAAATCAAGGAATCCAAATATTACATCTTGTGCATGTGTAATGCACATTTAAAAATAATTCAGTCTAACTACAAATTAAATTTGTAACCCACAAACTTAAATGAGTATTGGTACTTACAAACTTGTAGCTATATAACGGTCACATCGTGAGTGTGCAGAAGAAACTAAATCAAAGAAAATGGATGTATGTTTACGTTTCTCTTCGAACAACTTTAAAAGATTAGGAACTCTAACTTCTTGCGGTTGAGATATTTTCTGTCATGTCCCGCGCCCGGCTCTCCGCGGAAGCATTACTGCTCAACCAACCTAATGTTTACACATAAAAATAAAGTCACCACATTTGTTATTTCTGGAAGTACCCTTTTATACAGTACGTGACTTCAGAAGTATGTGCTAGAGATACGCTTAGATGAGGCACATGAGGGTTCGCGTTATGGATGTGGTTTAAGGTACTCCAAGCTCGTAAACATTGTAAATTAATCGACTCCTATTAAAATATTTCCTCATATTTATGGACGCCCTCACGCCTTAGGCTTTGTTTGCGCCTTTTATGTTTCAACTCTGCTCAACTATTTACAAAGAAATCATTTCAAATTCATATCTATTTGAAATCTGTCAATAAACTTACCAAAGAATTGAAATTTCTTTTTCTGCAACTGGCAAACGCTTCGTTGACACTCAAAGACTATTTGAATGATTTCAGAATCCATGCTCTGATTATTTAACAGACATAAAGAACGTTCATATATGCCAGTCGTCTAGACTGCAATTAAAATCACATATCAGAATAGTTTTCTTACCTTTACATGCGATGTTTGAAATACGGTTAACGACCCGCATGCCATTATTTTATTCAGAAATGAGATTCAATTGCACTGAGGAACGAATCGTTTTCATTTCAAGTGACTGTCACTTAAAATGAAAACGATTAATTTCATTAAAGTAAGCATGAGGGTAAAATTCCTCAGTTGTGGCCAAAGTGTACTCTTTGGAGGCGCTGAACCGCTTATTATTATGGATTGGTTAATTGGCTTTTACAAGAATAACAGCCACTAACCTCCCAACCCCAAGAAGAAAACCCGCGCCAGAGATACGTCCGGTATTTAGCAAGTGGACCGACTAGTAAATAAGGTTGACTTAAATGCCAAAGATGTTGGTAAGGCCCTGCTCACGCCTTCGTTACTCGTAACTATTTATATAACAAACCTTTTACATTTAGTACAGACATGATATATTTCATTTCGAAATAACACCAAAACTGAAAACTTTTGTCCGATAACAAAACAATGCACCCCTATCTAAAACATTGTCACAAACCGCTGACAGCGCGTCCATGATAGGAAATGGGAATTCGTTTCACCGCCAATAGCAATAATGTAAGTTGGGCAATAACATGCGGCGGCAGGTGAACGGATTACCGTTCAGACTCGCATACATATATCGCGAAAGATAAATAATTGCTTTCTTCCCCCAAAATTGTTTGAGCGGCGACATTTATTGCTCTGTTTGCGTGAAAACTTGGCGCCACGTCGCTCGCTACCTGCCTGCCTGCCTGCCCCCAATATTATTGTTAAGCGACTACTACATTATCGACTGCAATATTAAATTTGCCTTTTTTATTTCCCCCACGTCTATTATTTTCTCGCTTCTCTTGCCCCTAGAAAAATGACTTGGTATGCGAATGAACGTAAATAAATTACACCTTTGTGTTTTGTTACTCAGACGTGAAATAATTTCTTTCGTGTTTTGTTTTCTCACGAATTATATAATGTTAAATGTAAGTTTTTCTGTGGCAGAAACCTACAGGGTGTCCAGTCGAGGTAGGGAAAGTCAGGAAATGCAATAAAAAAAAGCTACGAATAATTTTCAAAATTTATAATTATATTTTAATTAAAGAGTAAGAAATGGAAAGTTTAAAAAAAGAATATTATGTAGTTGTCTTCCCCCGCGCTGCAGGCACGCCCAACACAGCCTTCATGTCAACAAAATGAACTGACGATATTGAACTCTAAATTACTCTAAATTAAATCACAAAAGGCCACTACATAGCCCCAAAATCTGGGAATGGGGTTGCCATGTCTGCTCAAGGCATCATTAGATCTTATTTTTTTGAAGATGAGAGAGAAGTTGCGGTAACTTTTAAACAGTAAACGTTATTATCACTAACTATTGCTACGAACTAAGAGAGTTAATATATGCATGTAGATTCTTACATACAGAGGTAACGATAGCGGCGTCGAGAGTTTAATTGTATTCTACCATCTCAAAAAATGCACAACAGTTCTATAGAAATTAGAATACCGTAAGTACCTACGCGTATATATTGAAAACATATGATGTTAAATTATTAATATAGATTCAACATCAACGGACACGCGAAATCATGGGTAAATAATTCATTACTAAATAAACCGAACGAACCTGCAGCAAAAATAAGTCAAGGAAATAACCATTTAATTGGCTTTTATCGGAATAGACGTGGAACTAGGGAAGAGTATAAAGAAGTTAAATAAAATAAGGTTTCCTTTGGGGTGAGGTGAGTGAGGCGTCCGGAAAGTTCGGTAGGTTGAGCGATAAATCGGAATTTATGAGGGCGCCGAGCTCGCCACCCGCGCCCGCCGACGTCACCGGTGCGGTGCGCGCCGCTGCATAACAACACTAGCTGAAAGTATTACTACACACTGCGCTTTGCAATACTTTAGGAACGCATTTCATTATTTGTTTTAGGTTTTACAGTGACTTAATGCGTTATTAGTATTTATGTTTAATATAGCATTGGTTGTTTGGTTCATTCTGTCTGGAAACTTCAACGTTTATTGGATCTTTATTTTTATATTACTTTCTGATATGCAGATTATGTTTATCTCATGATGCACATACCATTCAATGTTAACTAGTGGTCGCTCTGCCTAGTGCTTTCTACTCGTTTACTTATACACGGCTTATACTACTATAAAGAACGCGACTGTCATACGACCTCCCAAACCCGAGAGGAAAGACTGTAAGTACCAGAGATTTGTCCGACAATCAACAATTGTACCTACTTATAGGTGAATTTAGCTCAGCTTCGTAGTTCTTGGTGGGTCCCCTACATTCAACAATTTAACTTTTAAACTGACTTCTTAAAAGGAGGAAGTTATATATTCGACGCGTAGAAAGTCAACAATGTATGTCCATCGATTTCTCCATCATTTGTGAATCGATTTTAAGACTATTTCTTTGAAGTAACAAAAACTAACGCCATAATGGGTCGGGACTTATCGCGACTGCAATTATTATGAAACTTACTTTTGCCGACGTCAGTCGCATAAGTCTCAAACGATTTAATGAAAACTGTGATTATACGTCTCGATATTTTTAAAATACCAGTAACGTATAAAACTTTTAATTAATTTTAAATCATAAAACGTACAAAGACATAACCACAAAACTAGCAATAAATATGAACCAGATAATTAGTTCTGTGAATGTAACAGTTTACGTGGTACTGTAAACTGATACGTGTAACAATATAACGAACAGGAATAAAGCAAAACTGTCGCAACTGTAACAAATGCGGTTGTTCGTGGAATAAAGTTGATATATCAGATGTTACGACGTGACCTGACTACCCGGAATCAATTGATCACAAAGTAACAACTGAAAACAATAAAGCTATTGCTAACGTAATGTACTACGCAGACCGTTTGCAAACTCTGTCTGTAAATACTTACATTGTTTCAATCTCGGAGGCGCGAGTAGGTACCCCCAGGTACCTACTCGCGCCTATGTATCAACGAGGAGGTAGACAGAGACGTTGATGTATCCTACTGATACCTATTATAAATGCCAAAATTCGTAAAGATGTTTGGGTGTTTGTATTTAGAATTTGATTGAAATTTGATATGGTATGGCCTTAAATAAATAATAAATAAATAAATAATCTATCTACCCCTACAATATTCCAAACACTATAATGAGAAACACAAGAGGACATTTTGAAAAAAACTGCCACCAAAACCAACCTCAAAAATGACACTGCAGTAAAAAAATGCTTAATACATGTGATTTGAGGCAGATGGGCCACAGTAACGAACTCATGAATGAATGAATATTTTAAAATCTGAAGAGCACGTATTTTACTAACCGCATAAATTAATGTACGTTTCTTGGTTTTAATATAGTTCAGGTACTAGCTTCATTTTCATACTAGTTTTAGTCAGTTTGACATAACCTTCCCTGCCTGTATATGAGTTGATTCTCTATCGTAAAAAGAATTCTATTCTTTTATACCACTTAGGTGACATACAAGCTCACGGCCGACCTGATGCGAAGTGGTTACCGTGGCCTATGAACGTGTCCAACACCAGGGGCGTCACACTCGCGCTGCCGACCCTATTAGAATAGAGAGTATCTGTGCCATCAGTGTAGAAGATAAAGCAAGACAAGCCTTAGGTCTTCCCACTGACACCTACCCTACTCACCGCTGGGAACACAACACGAGGTTATTATGACCGCGCTATTCTGTAGGGCGGAGGTACTACCCCAGTCGGACCGCTCAATTGGACGAAAATACCGTCGTGTCCTACTTTCTTACAAAACAATTCTTGCTTCAACTTGAAAAAAGCGATGTTTCCGATTACATCTAAGGCTTTCACTTATAATTTCTGTAGCTCACAAGGAGTAACCAGATCACGGGCTCCTCTCCTCTTCCTCTTTGGTTGGCTATGTTCAGACTATGCTCAGACTATCGTGGCAAAGCGTCAACATTAAGCACTGCGCAGCCCCATGCTACCTTGGTGTAACCCTGGACAGAGCGCTAACTTTCCGACGTCACTGCTATAACACCAAGCAAAAAATAGGGACCAGAAATAATCTTCTGAGGCGTCTTGCTTCGTCATCTTGGGGAGCCTCATGTTCTCCGCACAACCGGACTATCACTGTCTTTCTCCGTGGGAGAATACGCGTGCCCAGTGTGGCATCGATCCGCCCACGCCAAGGACGTTGATGTGGCGTTAAATGAAACATATAGGATCATTACGGGCTGCCTCAAACCTACCCCATTGAACATGCTATACCCTCTTGCAGGCATAGCTCCACCAGATGTTCGGAAAGACGTAGCTTGTGCTGTGGAGAAATGGAAACAGGAAACAGATTCCCGACACCCTCTGCATAGCTACGAAATGCCTCCAGTCCGTTTAAAAAGTCGTCGGAGCTTCATGAGAACCACTCAGGCCACAGACTGTGCCCGACAGCGGGCAAGAGAGCAAATGTGGGTAGAAAAGTATCCGGTTCCGGCAGGTTTTATCAGACCAAAAGAAGAACTGCCGCCTGGACATCATCTCCAGTGGCCAACCTGGAAGTCATTAAATCGCCTGCGGACCCAAGTTGGCCGCTGCAAGGAAAATATGGCAAAATGGGGCTATATCGACCGATCGCAAGTGGACTGCGAGTGTGGAGCCCAATCTCAGTCCATGACGCATTTGCTCTATGGCCAACTGTGCCCCTCCACCTGTACTACCGAGGACCTGTGTGGGGCAACGGATAGCGCTGTGGCTGTGGCCAAGTTTTGGGCCGACAAAATATAAAAACAAGCCATCAAGCCATGTATCTGGCCATTAACTCGAAGAAGAAGAATATATAATTCAATCGTGATCATCATCCCAGCGTCAATCCTGGCTACATCGAAAGCCTAATATTGGAGTCCGGGGTTTGCTCTCCTACACCTTCACCGCTTGAAAACCCTCCATTGTAATCCAATCTCGGTTGGATTGCGTTCAGGGGTCAGCAAGCGCATAGCCGGGAATCCTCCACTGATGAGGCCGTCGAGCAGAGTACCACCATTGTTAACATGGTACGTGTATATAATGATGACCCTCTTAACTGAGACTTTGTTTTCAGGTGAAGTCAAATTGACGTGTACTATATATAAAAATAAATATAACTTTCAAGTGTACCGGGAAATTTGTTAAATTCATAATATCAAATATCAAATTTTAACCGAACTAACGAATAAGTAAAACCGAATTAGGGTGTGGTGATACAGCTATACACTTATTTTAAAGACAAGTCCCACATTAGAGAACCATCCTTGAGTCACAGAGTGTGATATAGTAGTAGAATAACATTTAAGGACACAATATAATTTGAAACATTCTTGTAAATTAAAGGGGTTAATGTTTATTTTAATCCAGGCTGTATAAGGCATGGAGGCAACATCATGGTTGTATTTGTTATGGGATTAAATAAAAAGAAGAAAAAAGTTACTTAGCACTAAACTATTATGTACAAACCTTATATTGGAATGCATGTTCAATATAATTAAATACAATGTTTAATTAATTAGTTTTCATATTCTCAGAGAACAAAGTCCATATTGTTTCATTTGTTTTACGACAGGTTTCAAAGAAAAGGTGATCAATGCATTAGAGTTTGTTAAATCAGATACTTTTATTATTGACTGTGGAGTGTTGACGTAATTACCGTACTTGACGTAAAATAAAAAATAAAATTTGAAAAAGTTAATATTTAAAATCAAGATACCTTTTATTGATTTATTTTAATATAAAGATTAATATAAGTCAGTACCTTCTGAGGTCGATTGTACTAATAATGCTTTATTGAAAGACAATCGTGTATTGTATGCACATGTAAATGTCCTGTCGTGATTCACACCAGCCGAGGTGAGATCTAAGTTGGAGCAAGGGAAAGACTCGTTGTTTAATGTATGAGACCTTTTCAATTCATTTGGATGATTCTCGTGTGCCTTTGTCCCTTCCGGGTCAGTTATTTATTGCTGGTGTTTCGCACTAAATTTACCAAATGCGTGTATTTTCATGAGCCTCCGGTAGTGCGTGGAATCCAACAACGACAATATCCACTGTTGTCCGCTTTAAGCTGCCAGGGCCGTGTGGATCTACATAACCAATACACTTCCCTTAGTGAAGGATACCAAGAATGTGTTCATATGTATTTCTTGGAATTCATTCCTATGTTACATTTTATAGTGTGTAGTACCGTGTATTTGTAGAGATATGGTACTCCGATTTTATACAGAATGGCCATTCATAGTTATATTTTGTTGACTTGATATTGCATCATTGAATGAACCTATGTCGATTTTAATATCACGATTATCTGCCAAAGTACGCAATAGCACACACAATATTTAAAGTTTATACGGAATGTAATGTGTACATCGTTTTCCATATAAAACTGCTGCTTGACACAAGGTGCTGTGAGCAAGCTTTCCACTCAGGGTTGGAAGGTCAAACGGAAGTCGCTCACACGAGAGCCAAACCAAATTATAGAAGGAACAAGAGGGCGGACCGCGGGGAGTGTGAAGGAATTGTCGCTCGGATTAAGTAGGTAATCAGACAGAAAGAAGCTTTTTCAAACACAAACTATTTAAGAGGTAGTTCCGGATCATTGTCTTGTTAAACATTGACATGCCTTTACATAGGATGATCGTTGTACAGTTCAATCTTAAAATAAAAATTCTATAGTTTTATATTCACAATTTTTATATTTTGATGGCCACTTTTTGGACTTCACCTCATCTTGAATATCAGACGCGGTTCATTGAAAATATATCAGACCTAAAAAAATACAAGATTCACTCGAATTTAACGCACTATATAAAATACTTCTTTGTGCCTTTCGCGAAATAAATAACGCGTAAAGTTAGAGATACAAAGTGCGAATAAATTGCATGACTTATAAGAGCAGACGTGTAACATTTGCCCTTGAATTATACACTGCTTCATCTCATTGGTGTGCATAAGAAATCACCTCCCAATTGTGTTTCCGTGTGCGGATTTTATACCAGACGAGGAAGAAACGGTATAAAAAAAATTGTATTGTTATAAATTGTGATAAAAATAAATACGTTTCAAACTTGTGGTTCCCGGCAGAGTAGAATTTCTGTCACCCCACCTCTTCCCTCCGAGGAGGGCCAGACCGAGAAGAATGGCCCTGGGTCAGCCGGGGTGTGAGGGATATGTCGCGAGACAACCTCACCTTCGGCCTAGTACAACGACCCACAGACGGCATGCGGTTTAGTCGGTGCGAGTCCGAGCTGCGGATTGGCGGTAACCGTGGGGATATCCCGCACGTAAAAAAAAAACCCACCTCTTCCCACACGATGACGTACAAGGTGACTAAGGGATAGGGCTGTTTAACATTAGACTATACAACCCAAACTCAGTCTCAGATGCATGGCTCGAGTTCACTAATGCCCGGAATACGGCAATAGACTCACCTTCTATTACGTGAGACCGAATAAATGTCTGTGTCAATTCACCTCTGCCTAACCCTCTAGGGATAAAGGCGTGATTATATGTATGTAAGCTTCAAACTATTTTTGCACAGGATTAGAAAATGTATAGAGTTCAACCTTTTTTTTTCAACGGGTCAGGAAATAGGTACTAACTTATGCTACATAAACTACAATATATTATTTTAATTACGATGACTTAGAAGTTTGATTTTTGCTCAGTTTAGGCATTATAGACTGATTATGTGGTATGAATTCCAAATACCTCCAGGCATTCCTAAGAAAAAGGCCTTGGCAGAAAAACTACGTGGTGATCGTGTAAGGATTCTGTTTCTTTTCCTTTTGAGATACGGAACCCTAAAAACTATGAAAAAATATAAAATGTCACAAACGCACGCTCTGCTAGCCACAAGCTTCCCTACACTTGTATACTTTTCATAATCTTTGCGATATTCTTCGTAGTGTCACTAAAAAACCGAATGTATGTTTCCCCTTAGAGTATCGAGTGCTTTAGACTCATAATGAGTTACTAACCGACTCCAAAGGGTATTATTATTGTATTATACTACTGGTAGTGTAAGTTCATAATGAGATTTCCCCCTTACCAGTACTGCTATAGAAAGTGTACTCACTACAATAAACACAATACAAATTTATTTTGACTTCGATATTTTATTAGACAGAGACATTTCTAAAGATGCCACAGGATTATAGATAATCTTATTTTTTAATACCAACCCCTGTTTACAGTTGCTCCTATCTAGTATAATATAGTATAAGTCTGTGTCTCAGAGAATGGCATGGCCCCAATAAAATGTTCATTATCTTAAATTCCAGTCATAGCGAAATGCACGTTACTATAAAGCAATATAAAATATTGTGTGACGTGAAACTTCATATTACTACATAATTTGAAATTCACAACACGTGAACAGCATTCAGCAAAATAGGAAGTGTAATAAAATGTTTCTGACTGAAATGCTATAACTGAAATAGAGTGCATGCCTCATAAAATTCGTAACTCCGTAGCATCCAAACAATGCCGTGATATTTTTATTAGAACTCTTCAAATTGTCATACTATGATATTCAACTATTTTATGATCTATAATTTTGTAAGTTAGACGAGTTAAATACTCGAAAAGAATCGATCTGTATCGAATTCTCATAGATATTTTTTATTGTTATAAACCCGAATCGAATGTAACCGCGGTTGTCTAGACAAATCCGCAAGGATTTTTGTCAACTATTGACATAACTAATTATAAATTATATTAACATATACTTCTTCGTATAAAGCTGTATGTAAAGGTGCAACCGTATCTCCTTTGTTGACTGTACATCATATGCCTTAGTGTACATGCTTTGTAAATTGCTAATAAATAAAAATAAAATAAAAAATATGATCTTAATACGCAAACAGAACTTCAATCAATCAATCAATTAGCCCATCACAATCCACTGCTGGAAATAGGCCTCTCCTTATGTGCGCCATTTCGTCCGATCCTCCGCCTTGCGATACTTGCATTCTGTAAAATTTATAGGTATTATATTCTACTGACAGTAGAGCGGGCGCGGCGCGATTTGCGAGACAGACTAGCGGCCATCGCTGCCCGCGTGCGTAGGCGGCTCGGACGTCGGAGGGCGCAGAACGACCTCCGTCCCCCATGAGCGCGAGCTTGACGGGTGGAGCCGCCTGTCACCCTAGCAGAAGGCCTCCCCATACCAGGGGCGATTGTGAGACCACGTGGTACTCCATCCCGCACGGTTAAAACAACAACAAACGGTATACAAAGCATAGAGGCTTTTTTCCAACCTTCAGTAGACATACAGCCTATGACAAAACGTTAGGTGTGGACTGTGGAAGTTAGGGGGAATGCTAGTAATTTCAGTTACTCTTGAAAAAAATACCTATACAAACAGTTGATCAGGTCAAGAGTAAAGGACAGCGTAATGCATATTATAATAATATTTAGTTTTTAGGTTGCCGTAGCCAAATAGGAAAAACGGAACCCTTATGGATTCGTCATGTCTGTCTGTCGGTTTGTCTGTCCGTCCGTGTATCACAGCCACTTTTTTCCGATACTTTAAGAGCTATGCTGTTGAAACTTGATAAATAGACGTATTCTGTGAACCGCATTAAGATTTTCACACAAACAGAAAAAAAAGACAATAAATCCCCATACTTAGAACTGAAACTCGTAAAAAGAAAATTCATTAAACCTATACGTATGGGGTATGGATAGGTCTTTAAAAATGATATAGAAGTTTCTAATATCATAATTTTTTTCTAAACTAAATACATGCGAAACACACTTCCAAAATGATGTAATTCCGCCTGTAACTTCTAAAATAAGTAAACGATAAAGCTAAGAAAAATATGTGATTTACATACCATGTAAACTTTCAACGAAAATTGGTTTAAAAGGCATATAGTAAGTAGATTTTCTCTCAAAAGGTCAGTAATCTTAAACCGCAATCTACCTTTCATTCAATAAACTCAAATATAAAAGCTTTAACATAATGTTACTTGCTGCTACGGAACACTTCATGGGCGAGTGCGACTCGCACTTGGCTGCTTTTTTATTTATTTATACGGATTCTATTTATATGTAAGGCCTTTCTCGAAAGCCACTCACTTGATGTAGGCACATCCTATACAAACGGTACGAAAATTCAATAAACAATACATGTTTACATAAATAGAATCACGTAGTGTAAATAATAAAATCAAATAACGTATACAATAGAGCTGCAGTGTAGCTGTATGTTGTCGAACGTCTGTACGAGTACTTTATTTGAACAGATGGAACTGTACACGTAAGGTAAGGATTCCCTTCCCCCCCAATATGTTTCAATTTAAACTAAGCCGCTGTGTGACGTGAAACTTCATATTACTACATAATTTGAAATTCACAACACGTGAACAGCATTCAGCAAAATAGGAAGTGTAATAAAATGTTTCTGACTGAAATGCTATAACTGAAATAGAGTGCATGCCTCATAAAATTCGTAACTCCGTAGCATCCAAACAATGCCGTGATATTTTTATTAGAACTCTTCAAATTGTCATACTATGATATTCAACTATTTTATGATCTATAATTTTGTAAGTTAGACGAGTTAAATACTCGAAAAGAATCGATCTGTATCGAATTCTCATAGATATTTTTTATTGTTATAAACCCGAATCGAATGTAACCGCGGTTGTCTAGACAAATCCGCAAGGATTTTTGTCAACTATTGACATAACTAATTATAAATTATATTAACATATACTTCTTCGTATAAAGCTGTATGTAAAGGTGCAACCGTATCTCCTTTGTTGACTGTACATCATATGCCTTAGTGTACATGCTTTGTAAATTGCTAATAAATAAAAATAAAATAAAAAATATGATCTTAATACGCAAACAGAACTTCAATCAATCAATCAATTAGCCCATCACAATCCACTGCTGGAAATAGGCCTCTCCTTATGTGCGCCATTTCGTCCGATCCTCCGCCTTGCGATACTTGCATTCTGTAAAATTTATAGGTATTATATTCTACTGACAGTAGAGCGGGCGCGGCGCGATTTGCGAGACAGACTAGCGGCCATCGCTGCCCGCGTGCGTAGGCGGCTCGGACGTCGGAGGGCGCAGAACGACCTCCGTCCCCCATGAGCGCGAGCTTGACGGGTGGAGCCGCCTGTCACCCTAGCAGAAGGCCTCCCCATACCAGGGGCGATTGTGAGACCACGTGGTACTCCATCCCGCACGGTTAAAACAACAACAAACGGTATACAAAGCATAGAGGCTTTTTTCCAACCTTCAGTAGACATACAGCCTATGACAAAACGTTAGGTGTGGACTGTGGAAGTTAGGGGGAATGCTAGTAATTTCAGTTACTCTTGAAAAAAATACCTATACAAACAGTTGATCAGGTCAAGAGTAAAGGACAGCGTAATGCATATTATAATAATATTTAGTTTTTAGGTTGCCGTAGCCAAATAGGAAAAACGGAACCCTTATGGATTCGTCATGTCTGTCTGTCGGTTTGTCTGTCCGTCCGTGTATCACAGCCACTTTTTTCCGATACTTTAAGAGCTATGCTGTTGAAACTTGATAAATAGACGTATTCTGTGAACCGCATTAAGATTTTCACACAAACAGAAAAAAAAGACAATAAATCCCCATACTTAGAACTGAAACTCGTAAAAAGAAAATTCATTAAACCTATACGTATGGGGTATGGATAGGTCTTTAAAAATGATATAGAAGTTTCTAATATCATAATTTTTTTCTAAACTAAATACATGCGAAACACACTTCCAAAATGATGTAATTCCGCCTGTAACTTCTAAAATAAGTAAACGATAAAGCTAAGAAAAATATGTGATTTACATACCATGTAAACTTTCAACGAAAATTGGTTTAAAAGGCATATAGTAAGTAGATTTTCTCTCAAAAGGTCAGTAATCTTAAACCGCAATCTACCTTTCATTCAATAAACTCAAATATAAAAGCTTTAACATAATGTTACTTGCTGCTACGGAACACTTCATGGGCGAGTGCGACTCGCACTTGGCTGCTTTTTTATTTATTTATACGGATTCTATTTATATGTAAGGCCTTTCTCGAAAGCCACTCACTTGATGTAGGCACATCCTATACAAACGGTACGAAAATTCAATAAACAATACATGTTTACATAAATAGAATCACGTAGTGTAAATAATAAAATCAAATAACGTATACAATAGAGCTGCAGTGTAGCTGTATGTTGTCGAACGTCTGTACGAGTACTTTATTTGAACAGATGGAACTGTACACGTAAGGTAAGGATTCCCTTCCCCCCCAATATGTTTCAATTTAAACTAAGCCGCTGTGTGACGTGAAACTTCATATTACTACATAATTTGAAATTCACAACACGTGAACAGCATTCAGCAAAATAGGAAGTGTAATAAAATGTTTCTGACTGAAATGCTATAACTGAAATAGAGTGCATGCCTCATAAAATTCGTAACTCCGTAGCATCCAAACAATGCCGTGATATTTTTATTAGAACTCTTCAAATTGTCATACTATGATATTCAACTATTTTATGATCTATAATTTTGTAAGTTAGACGAGTTAAATACTCGAAAAGAATCGATCTGTATCGAATTCTCATAGATATTTTTTATTGTTATAAACCCGAATCGAATGTAACCGCGGTTGTCTAGACAAATCCGCAAGGATTTTTGTCAACTATTGACATAACTAATTATAAATTATATTAACATATACTTCTTCGTATAAAGCTGTATGTAAAGGTGCAACCGTATCTCCTTTGTTGACTGTACATCATATGCCTTAGTGTACATGCTTTGTAAATTGCTAATAAATAAAAATAAAATAAAAAATATGATCTTAATACGCAAACAGAACTTCAATCAATCAATCAATTAGCCCATCACAATCCACTGCTGGAAATAGGCCTCTCCTTATGTGCGCCATTTCGTCCGATCCTCCGCCTTGCGATACTTGCATTCTGTAAAATTTATAGGTATTATATTCTACTGACAGTAGAGCGGGCGCGGCGCGATTTGCGAGACAGACTAGCGGCCATCGCTGCCCGCGTGCGTAGGCGGCTCGGACGTCGGAGGGCGCAGAACGACCTCCGTCCCCCATGAGCGCGAGCTTGACGGGTGGAGCCGCCTGTCACCCTAGCAGAAGGCCTCCCCATACCAGGGGCGATTGTGAGACCACGTGGTACTCCATCCCGCACGGTTAAAACAACAACAAACGGTATACAAAGCATAGAGGCTTTTTTCCAACCTTCAGTAGACATACAGCCTATGACAAAACGTTAGGTGTGGACTGTGGAAGTTAGGGGGAATGCTAGTAATTTCAGTTACTCTTGAAAAAAATACCTATACAAACAGTTGATCAGGTCAAGAGTAAAGGACAGCGTAATGCATATTATAATAATATTTAGTTTTTAGGTTGCCGTAGCCAAATAGGAAAAACGGAACCCTTATGGATTCGTCATGTCTGTCTGTCGGTTTGTCTGTCCGTCCGTGTATCACAGCCACTTTTTTCCGATACTTTAAGAGCTATGCTGTTGAAACTTGATAAATAGACGTATTCTGTGAACCGCATTAAGATTTTCACACAAACAGAAAAAAAAGACAATAAATCCCCATACTTAGAACTGAAACTCGTAAAAAGAAAATTCATTAAACCTATACGTATGGGGTATGGATAGGTCTTTAAAAATGATATAGAAGTTTCTAATATCATAATTTTTTTCTAAACTAAATACATGCGAAACACACTTCCAAAATGATGTAATTCCGCCTGTAACTTCTAAAATAAGTAAACGATAAAGCTAAGAAAAATATGTGATTTACATACCATGTAAACTTTCAACGAAAATTGGTTTAAAAGGCATATAGTAAGTAGATTTTCTCTCAAAAGGTCAGTAATCTTAAACCGCAATCTACCTTTCATTCAATAAACTCAAATATAAAAGCTTTAACATAATGTTACTTGCTGCTACGGAACACTTCATGGGCGAGTGCGACTCGCACTTGGCTGCTTTTTTATTTATTTATACGGATTCTATTTATATGTAAGGCCTTTCTCGAAAGCCACTCACTTGATGTAGGCACATCCTATACAAACGGTACGAAAATTCAATAAACAATACATGTTTACATAAATAGAATCACGTAGTGTAAATAATAAAATCAAATAACGTATACAATAGAGCTGCAGTGTAGCTGTATGTTGTCGAACGTCTGTACGAGTACTTTATTTGAACAGATGGAACTGTACACGTAAGGTAAGGATTCCCTTCCCCCCCAATATGTTTCAATTTAAACTAAGCCGCTTGTCGATACGAACTTACTCCGGAATATCTTCCGATTCCAACTGGATTCCACGATAACAAAAATAATGTTGGAAAAAACTACCCAAGTAACAATATCTGGGTGGTGTTCGAAGATAAAACTGTGGTAAATAAAAGATGACAAAGGGGTTGTGGCGCTAGTACGATATCGTATACATTCTACATTCGGTGGTGTTTTATCTCTCATAATAGAGGTTTTAGATTTGAATACGATTTGAAGATATGGTAAAAAGTAAGTAGCTTCTGTAATTTTAGTTATTTCTAGATTAGGCATAGGTCTTAACCTAGTTATAAATAAAACTACGCTCAAATTAGGGCGAGTTTACCGATAGGTTTGTTCTACTGGAAGAATTACAATCTAGAGGTTGTTAGGTAAGAATCCGATGAATGTATTACGGACTTACTAACCAATTTAACTCAGGTGAAAAGGGGTTAGCGGTAATACTAATAATTTCGATTACTCGTATCATTTAAAAATTTATTTGCAAGCCGAGAGCCCCTACAGTGCGCTTCCGTGTTGGCCCTTGCGGTAAAGAGGCGCTGCTGTCTCCGTTGCTCAGGGTGCACTACAATTCACTACATGGAGGTACCGGACATTGTATGTATCAAAGTCATGAACGCTTACTTACAGTGCTCTGCAAAATTGCGCACACAGATTAAAACTAGTCGTAATCGAGACAACAAAACTGCAAAGACAGCAAAACTGTGTATGCACTCAATCGAATCCCCGTGAATATAAGTTGAGATCCAAATTGCGAGGCTTTAACGGTGAACTTCGCTACGGAAAATAAAATTTTCGTAGTACAAACAAGCAATCAGGAGCATTTGCGAAGTCGCGCTGCGCAAACACCCCGCGTCAGCCCGGACCCATCCGAGTGCTCCTCAAAGACTGTTCTTGTAGGTGTACTATGTTTTTAAGCTAATCGCGTCTTTCTATGTTCAATCTCTTACGTGTCTGTAAAAATCTGCTGTCATTTAGGGCCTCTTTGGTCGCTTAGAAAAATACTCTCAACACTAAATAAATTGGAAACCCAGCACTATGACACATATGTGAAGTGAAAATGAGAAAGACGTTCAATTAAATACAACGTAAAAAATTACGTTGTTGAAAGAAACCGAGAAAGGGAATTGCATACAATTCCGATCGCGGCTCCGCATCGCTTATTTTCGGTTCTACACAGCGATCACAATCAAACAAACTTAAGATTTTAAGACTGAGACCTTTGTAACACAAAAACCGTATCAAAATCCGTAGCTTTTACGTCCATCGCGAACAAACATTTCCAATTTACAATTTATTTATCTAATAGTATTAATGGATAGAAATCACGACAGGATCAGTTAAAATTGCTTTATCTTAATGTAACAAAAGTACAGATGCCCTCAACTATATTTTTGTGAAAGGCAAATAAAATTGATAGTTCTATTCGAATAAAGTTTTGTCAAAACTAGTTGAAACCTAACCATT
Source organism: Eilema caniola (assembly GCA_949126895.1). NCBI lineage: Eukaryota > Metazoa > Arthropoda > Insecta > Lepidoptera > Erebidae > Eilema > Eilema caniola. Next base: position 9,975,071 of record OX421481.1, on the reverse strand, counting down.
TAACTCGCGTTAAACACGTTTTGACAAAAATAACAGTCAGCAAATTGAATAAAAATAGTTCGTTTTCGGTTTCAGCTAGTATGGTAATCTGAATCTAGAAAATGACAACAAGCCACATGAATTCTTTAAAAATAATTAGTACGAGAATTATTTAGAAATAATTTTTGATGAAAAAATATGATTTTATTAGCCAAATTACATTATTTTTTTCACAACTTTGAAGCTAAAGTATATATTATAGTTAATATGGATGAAACCAACGTGACTATATATATAATTATATATATAAAGATGATAGGAAATCGGTATCCGTTGATTCGGAACGGGCCAAATTGGAAAATAAATTGAATAACTCTTGCAAATAAGGCTGTAATATAAATTGTCTTAAACTGGCGAAGATTGACATTACTCTTATTTACTGTCCATCTATTGAATTTGTGTCTTAATAATGTACAGTCTACAAGTATTTGCAACTCATCTGGCAGATTACTCATAAAATGTAAAAATATATCAGGTTCAAGGCATAACAACATAACATAACATAAACTCACGCCCATATTCCCGATGGGGTTGGCAGAGGTGCTAGCACCCACATTTCGCCAGTTTATGTTTAGGTCCCGATGTAATAGGTGGCGAGCCTATTGCCATTAACCGGACACTTATAAACCTGCGATAAATACACACATAACTTGGAAAACCATCGAAAAGTCATTGGTGTGTGCCATGGTAAAACTGGGAATCGAACCCGAGACCTCATCTCAGTAGTCCATTACCCATAACACTAGGCTACCGCGGCTTACAAAGCAACTTGCAAAGCAAATATTCAAAAATTGTCCAGGAAGTTCCTCAAGGGAGAACCCTTGGGCCTACTTAGTGTATAATCTGCATAATGATCTCTGTAAATTCAAGATAAGGAATCCTCAGAATTTTTTTATACCGATCTCCATGTGATTCCTTTAGAAACAAGAACAGTTTTGATAAATATCTTACACGCATTCAATACTCAGAAAATCTGAAATCTGTGTTATGAATGGCACTTCAATATGTTTTTTGCAGCAATAAGGCAACGTTCCGATCATCTTCAATATAATGTAAAGTTTTTCATATATCTTCATTTTTCAAATAACATCGCTGTCTCAATATTCATCGGTAAAAAAGGTATATCAAAATTACGAATGAAATTCTAAGCTTTGGTCTTGGCTTGTGCTGAGAGCAAGCTTTCAGAATTCATATCGATTAGTGAATGCAGACAAAAGTGCTTTTACTAAATACAAAAGATCGTTTGGCTTTGACTATTTTGAACGAAACTTTCGGCCGTTATCGCAAAGAACTCAGTGAATCAGTCGAGTGGAGGCCATTCATGCGTAAAGGTAAAAAGGATTCGGTAAACAATGTTTCGACGATAAACGTGATGGAGGATTGTATTTTCTATATTTTATTGCGTACAATTTAACTAACCCAGCGTTTTTAAGTTAGAAAACTTAATCTAGAGAATGTTATACCTCTATCCAACAATGCCTTTGAAAGCGATTTTGGGTCTGCTGCCTTTTATTATAATTCACATCGACCTCTGTGAATATGAATAGTTGTGTTTAGTGTTATTAGATATGAAAATATTATATAACTTTGATTTGGCAGTAGAAAAATCGAATGCAGTTGAATACTCGGTAGCCAAACAGATTATTAAAATCATGTAACAAAATACACAACAACAGCAACACGCAAGAACGCCTTAACACCAAAGTGAACAGAGAATTGGTAAGCACAAAGGATTAACCATTTTGTGTTTAATAGTTTTAATCTTTTTACAAGGCACAGAGCCACTGCAAAAGAGCTCATGAACTTAAACTATTTTAAACTTAATCGTGATAATACCGACCTAAGAGGTGAATTACTCTTTTGTGTAACCAATAAACACTTACGAATTTTTTTTATGTACAGTCAGCGTCAGTTTTATCTTGACGAACAATGTAATCAAAGTGATCTTAATGCCTTGTTTTTTCCCCTTCCTATTGACTGATTGTTCTAATATTTGGTACAGACCTTTAGTTCGAAGAATAATACAATTTAATTCAATGAAACAGTTTGATTTGCTTTAAGTACCATAATACGTATTAAGATAATTTTGAAACTTTGTAGCCAAGCTTGTTTTGACGCTGACAGTACTGTACATACATCGAGCACATGCATCAAATAATATAGATGGATATTGAAATAAACCAGTTTATGACGGATTCTATCACGATTTATTTGGTAATAAGTCATCCCGTGACCATGACTATTAAAAAGTAGTAGAAACGTCAGGCAAAATGTAATTAATACCTAATAAATCGCGATTTGGGATTTTATTTCAATGAGAGAAATTCGCGTAAACTACATTATGTGATTGATGATTGATAAAAATTTGAAAATCTAAAAAAAACAGCGTTTCCGGGAGTGAATGCACTTTAATTTTCAAACCCCAAAGGGTAACCAGTCCCAGACTCTCGACCGTCGAGCAGGTGAGAATAACTAGGGTCTCAAAGGTATTGGTAGGTAAAATATCTATATATTTGTCTGTACATTTGAGTGTATAAATTTGTATGATGCACTAATAACCACTGTATATTATACATGAAAAATGTGTACCAAACATCAATCTAATATAAATTACTGCGTCATAAATCTTCAAAACTAAAAGCGTGTAACCTAGAAACATTTACACATATACGAAAACCAAATAGATTACGGTTCCATCCGATGAGAATATTTCTGGCGGACAGAACAGCTAGATCGCGCCGGCAATGCATCAAGCGCGAATAACGTATTTTTTTCAATTACTGTGCAATTTCCATGAATCATTTGGTGCCGTTGAGCAACGCTGAACCACGTTCGATGACCCAGATTGGGAATATTTGCGTACACCTAGCAGAACGGCAATTTCAACGTTCACTAGATATGCATTTACCGTCTTAATTACCTCAACATATTATGCGTGGTAATGACTTTCATGCAAGATCATTATACTGCAAGAAGCTTCATTGTGGGCGAAGTAAATTAATATATATATATATATATATAAATAAATCTTAGATTATTACATTCTAATACAAGCTGATGCCCGTGACTCCGCCCGCTTGAGATTTGAACCCCGTTCTAGTAACCCATAAGAAACCTTTGACATTAATGATATTAGTAGCAGTAAAATACAGCTGAGACAATTTTTTATTTTAAACGCAGTAACTACGTATTTACAATATATATAATGTTTATTGGGGAGTGAAATGAGAAGGCTAATTGCACTTTTGAAAATTTGTTCAAAATCTCTCGATCTGATCTCAATCCCCCAAATGACAAAAACATTTCATTCAGTCAAACACACAGTGCGTACTCAAATCAAGTTTTTGCCTTTCAAATGAAGAGGTAATCAATTAGTAGTATTAAAGCGAGCTTGTTAAAGTGGACCAGTTGTTTCGCTTTAAGTAATAAAAAGAAAATCTTGTTTACACCTCAGTATAACAATAAATACAACTTACAGGAACCCCCATTAGACCGCGACCCACCAGGCGTGATCACCATGCCTGCCCCTCTAGACAAGTGGTAATTCGCTAGCCGGCGTTTGGTGGAATAGAATGACAAATGTATGGGATTTGACGTGAATGACAGTCGTTAACGCATGTCAAATACGTCAAATCCTATACAATCGTCATTCTATTCCATTAAACGCCTGCTAGCGAATTGCCACTTGTCTAGAGGGGCTGGTCGGAATGTCCTCTCTATTGCATGCGGTACTTTTATATACTTAACTTGGGTAGGTACAATAAATATAACAGCGTAAAGGGTAGATTTTAGCGTTCATAATTAACCAGTCTGCTTTCTATCTTGGTTCACTCTCCTTGCGTCGTAGGAATCGCACCTCATTCCTCCACAGGTTCACAACTTTGTTAGTCAGAAGAAATACTTTTCTTTATCCGCAACTAGTGCGATAGAAGATCAATAAAAGATATAAATATTCTACGATATTCTACACAGCGCTATCTAGACTCAAAGTAAACATAGCTTATCCAAAATCACAACTCATTTCCGCTTTGTTACTTTCAGCTTCTGTAGAAACACAACCAAGTTTGCATCAAGACGTGCGCCAATATTTGACAGATATTGTTACAGCGTCAAGTTATTGAATTAATTTCTCATTTTACAACCACTTATCTGTTCTGTACCAGGAAGTTATGGTAAACAATTACTCGTAAATAAATTTGCACCTTGTAAATAAGTTCAAGGTTTCCTTGGAATAATGGAAAGTAGACTTTCTTCGTAACTTAAATTCAGTGTGTGTACATGTAATTTCGGGGTAAAGCTTTTTAAGTTTAAGTACTGACTGATATATAAATCAAGAAATACAACCAAGTTTTTTAATATGAGCAGGTTAATATGAATTTATATCCCTGATGGAAAGCTGAAAGGCTGTCTCAGTACAGGGGGCCGCCATTGCAGACACCAACAAAGTATAATAGTTACTGTACGTACGGTAAGTAGAGTAGCCAGAGCTCAATGGAGAGGTTTTGTGCTGTCAGTAGGAAAACCAAAGTCTATTCCTGCTTTGTCTTCTACACTGACGGCACAGAAACTCTCTGTATTTACAGGGTCAGCAGCACGAGTATGACTCCCATGGTGTTGCGAACGTCCAAAGGCCACGGTAACCACTTACCATCAAGCCGTGTGATTGTCTGCCACCTCAGTTGTATAAAAAAAATAGTTTGCACTGTAGCCGTTGTCAGTAATAAGCTTATCCTAATTAGTAGGCCTGATAAACCTTGTTTTTGACATAAGGGCGAGGCGTTAATATTACATTTTTATTGGTAAAACATTTTACTGAACCTGATGAGCTCAGAACTGTTCCAAGAGACTACCACCATACCTTATGATGAATCTAAGTCATCACTAAAACCAGATTATAAAAATAACATTCAGATTACTTGATTAACCATGATTATATTAACACAAACTAAAACTAAATTGTACTAACTTTTAAACTTTCGCGTTCCATAATAAACAGTAAAATTCTGTTTACGAACATTTGTTCAACAGACCGAGTAAAAGTAATTTTAAATCTACATCATGATTACATTCGTTCACGTTACCCTAACTATATACTTAATACTAGCAAGCAGAAATAAATTCGTCAAAAATTCGTATACTTCGATTGCAGGGCCATTACCAATGCGAAAAATAGATAGAAAAATTAAAACAATCTCTGAAACGGGTTTATCGCATCACAAACCAACATACCATTTTGAAATCTCGTATAGAGAACTTACCAATTGATTTAAATTTTCACCAGCATCCATTTTTTATACACTCAATTCGTAGACGCAAGCGACTCACATTTTCGCCAGTGAAACAAGCTTCATGTAATAAATTGTAAATAATTTACATAACACAATGTTCCGAGGTAACGAACGAAGAAGCCGAGGAGTGTCGAGGACACAGTTATGAACTGAATAGGTATAACTCGGCACTCTGGCAGAAACTTGTTTCATTAAATTTAAATTTAACGTCTACTTATTAATTCAAAGAAACGTTTCGTCTTCGAAATTCAGGAATGAAGGAAAAAAGTTCTCTCGTTGATACATTTTATTGTTCAATTTTGGGTATCACAGATAATTTTGAAAAAGCTCGCTTATGTATTCAGAATACTTATTTCGCTAACTTACTCTCTTGATGTTATCATTGTGTTCGTTCGTACTCATCAGAATATCTAATTGTGATTCTTCATTTTAATTGAATTTTGCTTTAATTAGTATTTATAAGACGCGGTTGGCCAGGAATATAAAATAGACGCTTAATTCAATCTCAAAAATTTTAGCAACTAGTCTGCTATTGAAAATAAATGATACTCTTAAGGAAAGTGCGAGTAATGGACATTTGTGAATTACAACAGGTCCCATATGTATGCAAGACGACCACAAATTAAATGAATGTGGTCTACAGACATTGATCATCTAATATTATATATTCACGCCCTTAACATCATCTACGTCAAATATAATAATAGAGATGATAATAATATGACTAAAATACCAACACTTGCTATCAGTAGACTTTTCACTTCGTAATTTTTTTTTTGTATATTTACCTACCACACTCGTTTCTCAGATCCCAAGTTCCAAATAGACCAGGGTCCGGCCTAACATTGTTAACCTTGGCCTAACACTGAAGGAAAAATATATTTTAGCAAATAAAATGTGTTGCTGAACATATACAAATAGGGTTGCCTAAAAAAATATGGTCAAAAAATTAATTATTTAAAACTTTTATAGGGACTTTCTTTTTCTAATTTCCATGACTTGTCTACCAATGAAATGAACCTTCAATGAAAAGTATACATTGTAAATGTATATGTATACTACATGCAAAAGCTAGGTAACCTACCTTTTTCTGCTCCCTACTACTACTACTAAATCCGAAAATCTGAGTGAGCTGACGATGTGTGAGAGAGAAACATTGCGCGTACTATATGATGCGATAGATGTGCTTTGTGAGTACGCAGTATATATATTTTTGAACGAGATATTTTTAGAAAAAAAATTCACGTATAAAAAATTTTGGTAATTAATTTTTTGGCCATATTGTTTTAGGTAAGCCTATTGGTATGTGTTCACCATCTAATTTTATTTGCTAACATATATGTTACATTTGGTAAACAGATGGGCGAAGGTCATTGTTAGATAGGATCTAAAATAGAACCCCTGATTTCTGTCGAGTCGTACTTGCTACCGTGACTACAGTTGGGCCACCGAGTACCACCTAGAGTGCCATCTAGGCAGTATCAATGCCATTCAAAAGCTAATCACGGTTGCATCCCACAATAGGAACGTGGATTATAGGCTCCAAAATGCAAGACTTTGGAGCCCATAATCCACGCTTCTACTCCTAATTTCCTTATGGATTGGTTTATTTTGCTTTTTATGGAAGCAACCGTGCTGTTCTACACCCAAGCCTCAGTTAAATTATCCATCCATCAGTATGTTATCATCTTACAGATGTGTTTTTTTTTTGTTTATACCACTTAGGTGGCACCCAAGCACACGGCCCACCTGATGGAAAGTAATTACTGTGACCTATGGAGGTATGCAACACCAGGGGCGATACACTCGCGCTGCCAAACCTTCTAATAACCACCCCAATTCTTGAAGTAGCCCATAGTCGCTTGGGAAGCAGGACGCAGGACAGCAGGAAGTTCATTCCTTTCAAACCGTACGGTGCGCACCGTTTCCGGTGGCTATGTGTGAGGATGAATTCCCTGCCTATTGCGAGCGGTGCGATAATAGAATGTAGCTGTGGGCGCCATGTCAAACAATTCATCTGAGCACAGACCATTGTATAGGCGGTAGGACACCCAGAGAGAGGCAAAGTTCCTTCTAAGGCTGAGAGGTTTCACATCGCCTGCGAGTATGAGATTGTCGACGAGCTTCAATGCCCGTCTTTCACCGAGTCGAAAGGGTCAAGCTGGCATGCCGAAATTTCGGAAAAAAGTTGACAGCAGTACTCCATGTGGGGCCGAACCTGTGCTTTATAGAGAAGGAGTCGTTGCCCCGCAGTTAAGTACTACTTCGCCCTGTTCAGCACTTCAAGTTTCTTTGATGACAGCTTGAACTTGTCTTCTATATAACTGCGATACTGGACATCACTTGAGATGTCTGCACCCAAGATCCCGATACTCGAGAAGATGGTTAGTGGTGTGACCAGGAACTGCGGCGCTACAATAAATGGATTTTCTTAGCGGTGAATATACATACTTGTGTCTTAGTGGGGTTGAACTGGACTAGGTTAAGTATACCCCAATCGGATACTCTTGAGAGAATAGTCTCGATTTCGAACACAAGTTGTTGGTGTGTCCTCCACCTCGGACTGAAGGATGTTTGCACGGCCCGTATAACATGAGTGTAGCGTGTCATTGATATGCAGTAGAAACACGCTCTTAACTTTGTGGGACACCATCAGTGTTTATGTCCATGCGGCGCGAGCGTCTGCCGTCCACGACGCCTTGGATGCTTCTGTTGGGCAAAAAGCTGGCAATCCAATGGTTTGCTTGGCTCCCGAATTTGTTGGTAGGGCTCCAAACACTATTCATAGACTAAAGTACAATCTAACCAATATTATACTTCGGAACGGATAATTGGTAAAATTTCAGATATAATTCAGACATTTTCGTAGCGGATACATCAAGAATTTAGATCAAAAGGAGATTGTAATATCAGCAAATATTTCTAATATAAATGTCAGACTAACTTAGTTATTTAAAAAGTCTCTCTCGCTGGTTCCAATTAATTTCGAGACCAAGTATTTTTTTTAACATCGAAAGGATCTAGATTGGCCAATTAAAAGTTTAAGCTTATTACTTCCAACGCCCGCTTTTTGAATACGTTTAATTATTTTGCCTCTCACTTTGGGCTATATTCCGCGAATAGTCGTTATTAGAAGAGAAATTTTGAATATTGTTTGGATTTTATAAAGTTAATCGTAATTATAATGATGTTTGTAAAGATATCTGAAAACTAAGATAAGTTTTGTATAAGCAGGAATTGTATAGGAGAGCATCGAAGATTTGCCTGATATTGCTGGCAGTTAACTTTAATATTACACATTGAAATAAAACTATATCTAACGGATTTTATCGCGAGTAATCTTAAAAAGCAATCAAAAATATCTATAAAAGAATTGGAGACTACCTATTTTCAGCATTGTTGGTGTCTATAAAATAGTAACCTTAATTTTTTAAACTTCACGTACATGCAATAATAATAATAATAATAATAAATAAATCGTTTATTTCTCACCACAAACCAATAAAACAAAACATGAACAGAAGGATTGCTGTAAGCACATTGGGTTGTGGATCGCTGGTGCCTGTGGTAGGTAATAAGAACCTGAATTACAGGTCACCAGGTACCCACGATCTGATACAATTCAAAACTTATAACTTATACATTGCTGCATTATAAAATAAGAGAAACAAAAACTTGGTGAATTTAGGGTAAGAAGCGTGTGTGTGCGTATGCGTGTGTGTGTGAGTGTGTGTGTGTGTGTGTGTATGTGTGTGGTGGGGACGAGTAAAGAAATAACTGCGCTAGGAAGGCACTTCAAGCAGTTCTTCTGTTGTTATGTAATTTTGCTGAAGTAGCCATGCTTGAACCATCTGCTTACAGTTGTAGTGATTGAGGACGTTTAGTGTTAGGATATGGTGTAATCGGTTATAGAGATAGGGTCCAAGAAATGCAAAAAAAAATGCAAAAAAACTACGGATAAACGACGTGCGTATGGGTGTAGATCTAGCAACCAAGTGATTACGTCGAGAGAAAAATAGTAAATAAAAATAGTTCCGTAAGTTGGTAAATAACTTCAAACTCTCAAATAAAGGACAATAGCGAAAATCCAAGCTAAATTTTGCTCGTATTGAGTACTTTATCTATCAACAGTTGGCGGATGGTACCAGTGCATTTCCCGGTGCTCTTCGTACCTGGCTAATCGCAGGCCACTTCCTACCGATGTGCCCCGGAAATTGGCTGGCCTGACTCATCCGCCGGCGGCGTATGGCCTGTTTGCCCTGTTTCTTGTATATGTTTGATGGTAATATCTTCTAGTAATATTAGTGAAGAGGAAAATAACGGTTCTATAAATGGTGAACTTACGAGGATTAAGCAATTCTTTTTGTAGAATGGTCGGACATAATACAGGGATTCTAGAATTTGCTTTTGGTTTTTTCTTACTTATTTAGAGGCTACACGATAGTATGTTAGCCTCATAGTACCTTATTTACAAGACCACTATACTTACATTAGAGGAGTAGGACAGATTCATCATCATTTTTGCGTTAGTCGCGGTCACATCCCAGCAACATCAGAATTTGTTGCCATTCGTTCTAGTCCGGTATTTTGTTCAACTGATACAACATTTGTACAACGTATGTTCTTAATTTTAACCGAAACAACAATTCAATTGGACTATAAGATTATATTAATAGATACATCCATTTCGAAATATTTCATATATTATGCTCAGTTATGGAAATTAGATAGATCGATAGATAGATAAATCTTTATTGTACACCAACATTAGATAACAAGATATAATAGTATGGATTACAGTAATTATAATTACGTACCGAATTAAGCCAGGACGGTAGTGTAAAGTACATATTTGAAATTAATTAATTAGTTGCAAACAATTTTTTCATAAATGAATTCTAGCGTTCGGAAATGTTAACATTTCAATAATAAAAAATATGAAATTAATTTAACTAGGCCAATGTCGTTAGTACAAAATTATTTGTTTATTATTACTATTAACTATTGTTACTACCAAATAATTCAGTTAGTGAATCCATTTTAGTATAATATGATATTATATTATTACCTGTATTGTAATATTTTTAATAATTATTAGAGATAAACATCATGACAGCGTCCGTGGCGTAGCGGTAGTGAACGCGGCCGCTACGCAGGAGGCGCGGGTTCGATCCCCGCTCAGTGCAAATATTTGTATGCATGAATATGGGTAGTTTTTTTTTTTTTTTTAAGTTATTAATATTTAGTTGCATTGCTCTGGTCGTGCCTCGGACAGCACGTCAAGCCGTCGGTCCTGATTGTCATACAAACATCTATGGCAGTCGTCACGGGTAGTTGGAGCACTCAAAAATCCAACAACTATTCTAGCTGCAATGCTTGACTCCAAGTTGAAAATCTTCGGATGCGACTGGGATTAAGGCTAGGATGAAGAAGAAAGACAAACGAAGTAGAGAAGTAGAACCCTAATAATGTTAGATTCTAACAGAATTAGAAGAAATCTTATGTAATAATCAAAATGGTGTAAGGTTCTTTCATTTATTAAAGTAACTGCAAAATAGAACTTAAGGCCTGCCCCTCTAGACAAGTGGCAATTCGCTAGCAGGCGTTTGATGGAATAGAATGACGAATGTATAGGATTTGACGTATTTGCCATGCGTTAACGACTGTCATATACGTCAAATCCCATACATTCGTCATTCTATTCCACCAAACGCCGGCTAGCGAATTGCCACTTGTCTAGAGGGGCAGGTTGCAGTGCGACGTCAGTACTCTACGCACTGCTAAAATAAAATCCGCGAGAGAGAAAGCGAGAGATGGCCGCGAGAGCTTGAATGCAGTGATTTAGGGGATTTTTATGTTATTTCAATGTTTTTGAAAAACAATCATATCTTGCGTGTAATGTAATTTTACCAGGCCCTAGATATTGTTATGCTCTTGGTATTTCTAGGTAGTTTTAGTACAAATTACGACATTATTTGATAATGGCGTCTTAGTTTAAAACGTGTTTGAAATAGCGATTCGGAGCATTTTAGAGCTATGTTTGACAATAAATTTTATTAAGGCAAACATAATTAATTTTGTTTCTACCTTTACACGTCCTTAGATGGTTTAACATAGGTACTTTATGAATACCTATTATTTTTATTTGGCGCTTATTGCTCTATAACATGTTGATAAATGTGTTTAAAAATGTTGAAATCCGCTCTTAAAACATTAAAAAATGATATGACCTACTCAAGAAAAACAATATCTTACGTTCCTTTAAGGGCTTTATAGTTTAAATGTTGCTATTTTACGAGTATATTCTTAAAAATAAACTTATTTCGCAGTGTGCAAATCTGCAGAGCCCTGTTAGAGCTTTAGGTGACGTGTTACGTATTACCACAGAATAAATTTTATATTGCCTTTTCATAGCGGAATAAAAACTTAAAAATATGATAAGTAAACTAAGTTAAGTTTTTGTGTACATATTTAAAGGTGGTTTAGGTATATTTAAAAACAAATCCTAGAGTGGAGACCGCGAGTAGGTAAACGAAAGGTAGGACGCCCCCTAGCCAGATGGACTAATGACCTGAAAAAGGTCACTGGGACAGACTGGATGCGGAAGGCGGAGGATTGGGGGCAATGGAATACATCGGGATAGACCGATGTCCAGCAGTGGACTGCAATAGATTAATTGATTGATTGATATTTAAAAGTCAAAAACATGGTGCGAATGGAATTGATACTTGTAGGTACACTTTATGCCAATACATTAATTTAAGCAACTCAACTGGCTGTATTACGTACCAGTGCTGCTTTTAGCGTGTAAGTGGAAATTCATTCGGATATAGATAATGTAGTATTTGTACAGCTGTCTCCCTTCCAACGGGTAGTAGAGCCCATACATCCCTCATGATTACCGAGTTCTACCGTCAGTCTCCAAACTCCAATCTACAGACATAACCTAACTAACCTATAAGTTCCATCTACAACACTTTTTGTCTGGCACTAATGAAGTTAGAGACTTTTTATGGTAATAAAAAAAACAGTTGTCAAACTGCTAATTAGTGATTTGATGTTATGGTTGTTAAGTTATCGATTACGATACTAGTAATTAGTTTGGAATGCATAAACAAGTAAACGGATTTGCTAGTCCAATTAGCGCGGATCGTGTACATACAATGATTTCATTAAACATGCAAATTTTCGTCCACAGTCACGTAGAGCAGCGTAATCGGGCTAACGCTAGCTATATATCTAACGCTAGCTATGGTTCATAAACAATGATGTATTCTCTCCTATAGGCTTCTACATCTATTCTTCTTTGTTCTTTAGATGAAGCGTGTGAGTGACTAACATGTTTTATTTGTATAACTAGCTGTTGCCCGCGGCTCCGCCTGCGTGGATGTCGGTTACCGCTTAGTGTTGAGCCGACGCTATTGAGCATTACAATCACCTCTCTACTCAACTTTGTCCTTGACTATTTCGACATTATTAAACACTGCCCCGCTCCCTTGAATAGTAGCGTGATGATAAATAGCCTATGTGTTATTCTGATGTATAAGCTATATTATTGTAAAATTTAATTAAAATCCATTCAGTAGTTTTCATGTGAAAGAGTAACAAACATCCATCCATACTTACTTACTTCCAGCAGTGGACGCCGCAGACCGGACGGGTGATCTGCCCGGTCTTCGGCGTCCGTCCATAGGCTATCCATCCACACTTACAAACATTCGCGTTTATAATATTAGTAGGATTTAATACAATTACTCGTGTTGGTTCCCGTTGGAGTAGAGTAGGGCCACCCCATCTTTTCCTGCGGGGATGTCGGAGAGGGCAACTGAGGTATTAGGTTGTTCTCCATTCGATAATAAACATATAGCCTATGACTAAGCGCCTGCCGGACGGCAATGGGCTCACCCCCTATTACGTGGGATCGAAAATCATTTTTGGCGAAATGTGGGTGTCAACATACCTCTGCTTTCCCCTTCGGGGATTTACAGGCATGAGTATATGTATTTATGTAAAAACTTGAAGATCATACGTTCTCTGTTACCCCGCTTGAAGAACCCGTCCGCCGTGTTACTTGCTCACTACTGTGCCTTCTAATATCAGAGCGACACGTAGAGAGCTTCCGAGCAACCCTCAAAAGGCCGCTCACGTCTCAGTCTGTGTTGTTCATAGATGGTAGCGGTACCCTGACCTTGTGAGAGAAGCGCAGTCATATCCATTGACCAGGGGGTGCACCTTGGTCAATGACAGCGAACTATCTGCGACGCGACCAAGCCAGACTCTAACTTTTCTTCTTGATGAAGGTACCGAATCAAAAGCCGGGTAAAGAACTCTTACTTATCATAAGAGCGTTTTCACACTCATCCTATATCTGATATCCGACATCCAATATCGGAGGAAGTCAAATGTATGAGATATGTATCTCTCTTTCACATTGCCCGGCCCGATATCGGTTATCGGAGCCAACACCACTGTTTTGGCCCGATATCGGAACACAAAGAAACTAAAACAGCGACTGCAAGCAATTTTCGACCTTAATGACATTTTCTGAGTTACATGTCATTTCGCTTTAATTGATGACGCTGATCACGAGTATAAGAAAAAAAACTCGATACCATGTCATGTCAATAAGGGTCGAATATTGCTTGCACTTTTTTTCTTTTTTTTACTCCTAGCATCCCTAACTAGTCTGTGCTATCGAGTAAATGGCCGTATCGGGCCGATTTTATCGGATAAATGTGAAAACAGCACAAGGTGTCGGCTATCGGATGTCGGCTATCGGCGTCCGACACCGATATCGGATATCGGATATCGGATGAGTGTGAAAACGCTCTAAGGCTTATAAATACCTACTTGTATCTATAGTAAAACAACTCAAACCCTTCAACCATTACATTACTGCTAGCTAAACTTGTTGAATGGTTTTTTTTTATTTAAACCTCATGCAGATATTTATACAGGCATTCTCTACCAGCCATCATCATAGCTGATGCAAAATAGGTGCATTATGAAAGAAAACAAGATCATAAGATGAACACTGCGTGGTACTGTCCCTACGGGTTAATATATAGCTAAGTAATAAAAACAACAGGCCAGTTGAAGTTGGACAATACTTATGCAGTAAATGCGGGTTATTTTCTTCGATAAATTATCGACTCGGCCAGAACACAGACCGTATGGTAACCAAACGTAAAATTTTCGATTATAGTCCCTTTTAACCGAGGAATATCTTGACAAATACCCTAATAAAAAGGCTCGCCGCGCGCCGGGGACGTTTGGAAAACCATTTACAAGGTTTATCGCCGCCATGGAAATAATAACTGGAGCCGTTATCGTCCTAAATTGATCTAATTTAAAATTATTGTTATCGCAAACCTTTTATTTTTATTAGGTTGGATCATAATAATTTATCAACTGGCACTCAACAATCTTGTACATATGTGTAAACTTGTGACCTATATAGTCGGCTATTATCCCAGAAGGGTTAGGTAGAGATCCAACATCTCACCTTCTTTGTCTTCTGTCTCAAGTTATCTGGATTGAACCTATTACTTTTTACCGGGCACTTCATTTGACTCTGATGACTGAGCCTGGGCTGCATATATTTCCGGATGTAGAACAGCGCCATCGCTTAGGCGCCTAGTGGGATACGAACGGCACAAGATAGAGCCTTGTATTCCACTCCTCGGAAACTATAGTTTAGATTGGTTTACGGGAGCGACTGCCACTTGACCCTCCAATCTCGTCCGTGTATCAATAAATGTACTGACGTGCAGATGAGGTTGTTTTGGGTTCCAAAGATTTTGTTAGTCTCCCTTGCCATCACCGTTCGGCTCGAAGGACCAAAACGATGGAATACCGGAGGCTGATATATAATGTCTAGCTGCTGCCTGCGACTTCGTACGCGTGAAAAGACTTATACTTTCTACACACTACCATCCCCTGTTTTAACCCAATTAGTACCTCCATACCATCCATAGAGCAGAGCATAAATTTTAAATTTCAAGTCTCTTACCTCAAAAACATAGGACTATCATACAAACTTCCCGTCCCCGTTTTACCCTCTCAGGGATGGAGTTTCTTGACATTTGGTCTTAGCGAATATCTGCACCCTATAAAGAACCTACCTGCCAACATTCAACTTTTTTAAGTGTTATAGTTTCTGAGATTTCGTGATTAATTAGAGAATGATGTTTCGCTCTTATATATATAGATTGATTGTAATGATACCGAGAAGGCGGTGAACGTGCTTAAAATGCGAACGTGAACTGATGAGATGAGATATGTACTTCACATATGATCGACGCGTACTGTCGTAACCTAGAATTGCTGACTGAGCAAATTGCTGAAACGATGCGGTTGGCCCATCCAGTATAAGTAGGATTTTTCTGGTAATAAAGGTCCATAAGCCTGGTACGTACTCTGTGTACTTAGAATATTTAAAAAACACGCAAAAGCGGCCTGTTGTACTGTAGATGCTTCGGAATTCACGGTTACAAAGTTATACGGGCCTCAATAACTCCTTTGATTGCCGCCAACCGTACACCCCAGACTCAAGAACTGCCTTTTGAGAAGAGCAAAACATTACTCCAGTGATAAAATATTATTTGTGTGTGACAGGCTTTGTAGTGGAATGTGTACCAGTCATATCTCAAAGACACCCGTTGTAATTAAGTAGACAATGAGAGTTCATATTTGGCGATGGGCGGGAATGGGGAGGCCATTGTGCTCAGCTCGTTATCTGCAGACCAGTCTTTTAGCTTCCACAACAAAGTGGCTGTGACTCGATTTGCGTTCATACGTGGTTGTTTACATGAAACATTGTAGTAATATTACTAGTATTTGTGTTGATACGTATCTGTTATTTTGCAAGCTAGATAAGTTATGCTTACTTTGAGTCTAGATATTGCTGTGTTCGTACTAAAATAGAATAAAATTATAGACAGATATATCAACTTTCAAACACTCGCGTTCCATGATGGAATTCCATAATGGCGTTCCAACGGGAATTAACGCGATCATGGTATAAGTACTTACATACCTTTGATTGCCTGACGTTTCGACCAGGTTAAACCGGCCGTGGTCACGGACTGACTGGCTCAGCGGTGCATGCCCGCCGTCTTCGAATCCTATATCGAGTATATTATTACTATTCTATGTGAAGCTCTCTTAAAATTTATACCTTAACGAGTTTTCATCATCATCATCATCATAACAATTTTTCCCAGTAGCGTCCAGAGTTTACTCTTTCAGTCATTCGTCGTACCAATAGCAAACTCTTTAAAATAATTACTCATCACCAACATCGTGGCTTTAAAAATATTCTGGCCACAGTTTCATCTATACGCAGATGAAATTGCGACCATAATAACAAAATAAATTCAAAACCATAAACGAAAATAAAACAATTTGTAAAGTATGACTGGCATCAATAGAGATTCAGATAAAGTTTTTTTAGCTAGCCAGCTAATTCTAAAGGAAATAAAAACTTTATTTCTTTCATAAAACAGATACAAAAGGACGAGATTATCCGGATTTTAGGGCCGACATCGATTCAACGGCGCAGAAAGCAAACAATCGTCTTTTGTTGTCGGTACCTATTGAAGTTTGGGTAATTAATTACACTGGACGGCCGTCATTTTGCAGATTCACTTCTACTATAACGTTCTGCTGACTGATTAGCTGCCGTAGCTGCTACAGGCCTGTAGCGCCGTAGCGTCGTAGCCCCATAGTCGTAGCAGCGGAGACCCTTTACTTGTTTATTTAAGTATTGTTTCATGGCCGGTATCGTGTGGAGCGTGAAATGAATTTCATAATAATTGATTAATTGTTTTTTATGTAAATAATAGCCTTTCTCCTAAGATTGTTGATGGATTTAAAACCGCATATAAGCCATATTAAAAGAAAAAAGTGTGTGAAACCCACGTTCTCAGATTGTAAGCTTTGAATATAACCGGGGCTAACACTGTGATGATTATGATTAATGATTACCATGATAAATAAGAAAATTCGAAAACAGTCCTAGTTACCCTCCCCATTTACGTATATTCGCTGAAAAAGCAGTATATTCTCAATACAATTTCACATCCATCAGTTTTCTCAACAAAACCAACACCAGGTAAACACCATAAAGGGAGCCGAATATTGAAAAATACAAACGGAAAACTGCGCTAGCAAACGTCCGCGGCAACAGCTCACTGAAACAAAGTAATTGGTGAAAGAAAAATTACACCAGAGAGGAAAGCCGTGTGTTTAAAAAAATACAGAAAAAAGGCATTGCTTTTGCGATAGGGATGGGAAACAAAAGGGCTATTCCATTTATTACTGACAAATATATGCTTGTCCCGTTCCCGCTCCATATTGTGCTATACCTACTCAATTGGACCGTTTGCTTGGACGTGAAACAAATCTATCGTGATCAATCACTCAATTAGCATCTCACTAAAGAGTTTTTGTGCAGTCAGTGGGCAGACCTAAAGCTTGTCCTGCTTTATATATATATACACTGACAGCACAGAAACTCTTTGTTCTATCAGGGTCGGCAGCGCGAGTGTGACGCCCCTGGTGTCGCGTCGCACACGTCCATAGGCCACGGTAACCACTTTCCATCAGGTGGGCCGTGTGCTTGCCACCTAAGTGGCAAAAAATATAGCATATTAACAGAATGTGGGCAGAGCAGACCCAAAAAGTGGTGGCATCGTAGAGAATAACTTGCGTAGTACACTGCCAGGTATATAAAAGACAGTACGTCTTTAGTTCTACTAAGGAGGACTAAAAGCCGATCTTTAAGCGACTCAATGCTATAAGCTTGGTTGGTTTTTAAAGGAGCGAATACCGTCTAACTACACAACCCCATAAGGTAATCCTGCGGCAAAGCCTCGTTCGTCAATCAGTAGGTATACTCCTGCTTGCAATTGAGGTCGGTTTGGTCCCCGGAAGCCTTGGTAGGAGCCCAGAAAGCTATTTACAAAATAAAACTTATAATGTTTCAAATGCCTTCAATTAATAATACGCTTATGTGCCAAGCAGTTCTCAGAAAGATTTCTGAGACAGTTGCCAACTCTCTTACACATTCTTACACGCTCTGCTCGCGTGGTGTAGTTCTCCCGTTCTCCACACGTACCTGATCTCAGGGGGAAAGTGTCCTATGTATGTCTGTGTACGTAAAATGTCCAGGATGTAGTCTACCTATATGCCAATTTTCATCCAAATCTGTTATTTGAATAACAGATACCAAACATGTAAAAATCATCACATATTTTATAATAACATTGTTAGGATTGATTGTTTTTAGAATTAAATTAATAAAATTAAGTATAATATTCATTTGAACGCTTACTTGTTACGTTCATTAATTTTTTTCTATCACAATCTGTCACAAGCAGAATTCAATTTCGAAATGCCAATATCGGTCGTTCTTTTGATATTACTTAAAGAAAACGAATGACTTAAAGTCATCTCTTTTTGTACGACATAGCTTAGCGATTAAGGAATCGGTCCTACAGTCTAAAAGACGCGGGTTCCTAAATTGGCGAACTTTGTACTACCATCATGAATCCACTTC
The DNA here is from genome assembly GCA_949126895.1 of Eilema caniola. Taxonomy (NCBI): domain Eukaryota; kingdom Metazoa; phylum Arthropoda; class Insecta; order Lepidoptera; family Erebidae; genus Eilema; species Eilema caniola. Next base: position 9,956,183 of record OX421481.1, on the reverse strand, counting down.
TAACAAAAGTAATTTCGCTTAGCTTGAAGGATAACGGCAATGCCAATAATTCATTTCGATTACTAATAATTTAAAAAAAAAGTTTCTTCACATATATAAAAGGATCTACTGGACTTTAGACAAATAAATAACAAAGCAAGCCTATACGAAAAATAGTCAATTAATTCCTAATTATACTGAAACTAAGGAAGGTAAACAAAACAATATCTTCTATACCTTAAGCTTACTGCCCGTATCATGGTCTGCTATGCTACGCAGGCACCGTCAAAGATAACGAGACTCTCAGACGTCAATAGCACTGTCTAATTAAGTTGGCACAGTTGAGTTAATGAGTTTTTGTAAAAAAAAGCCGGCAAAATTTGAAGTAATTTAATTAATATTTGTAGGGTTCGTTGAGTTCATTCTAAGAAAGTTCCCCTTGAATGATCACTAAATAGTATATTGAATACTGTTGTATACTTTGTTGTATACTGTGAATTTTATCAAAAAATGCTAGATACATTTTAATTTCTAGCCTTGTTAGTTGTTAAATGAGCTTTTGTTAATTATTTGTATAAATATTCTCTAATATCATAAGAATCTAAGTTTTGTTTGAAGTTGCACCCAAAACTGTCCTCGAAGCAAGGTCCACACACTCGTCCTCCTTATCTTTCGGTGTATATGGCTTTTATGAAATCTACTGACTGACTTATCTCTTGACCCAATGAGGAAACCCTGCGTCATAACTCCATCCGTCAACCAACATGGTGAGGCCTACAAACACCCTTATCTACCATTTAGTTTTTATTATTATTTTGTGTAATAGGAGTTGCACCAAGTCGTACCACGATCTTCAGGCTCAAGCCAAACTCAGGTACAAACCAGTTCGGTTTTTAACCTCGCGGCATAAGATAATACCGTGAGGTGAAAGCGGTTAGTTTAAAAATAAAAATAAATTGTGGAAAATTACAAGTGAAGTTATTATTCAATATGTGTAGTAGATTCCACCAAGTGCCATCAATCACCAATATAAACAGTCTGCCAAGAAAAACTAGATCGAAATTAAGGCAATAGGTACTCAGTCTCCAAAATTACTCGTGATTATTATTGAGATAAATATTCCCGTTAGCATAGGTAGGAAATTCATTTTGTTAACGCGCTGGTCAGATTCATCGCAATGCCGAATTTGCACTTTCGAACTTCCGAACAGATAACTGGTCACTCAGCACCCATTAAACACTACGACTCAAATAAAAAATGAGTGCTTAAGTATGTACGGTGAACATTTATAATATATCACTGTACATGTTCAGCTCGTATATGTCATGATATTACGCGAATGTTATAATACATAAAAGTAAAACTATTTAAACGGACTTTATCATATAATTTACACTGAACCCGATTGCAACTAAAAAGTAACCAAAACCTCAAGATTTCGCCTTTGAAATCTTAAAAAAATATTATATTCATTCATTTTAATTTTGCATAATTTGGTTTGGTTAACCTTATGCACACGCCAAACTATCCAGGGCCCTCTCGGCTAGTATGTTTACAAATTGAATCTCTCTTTTAATATCAACACCACGATCGAATACATATGAGCACAAATTGGCGCCTGTTGGAATTAGATGGTCAGTCGCACCCATAAAATCCATATAAGTTAAGAGAAGATGAAAGTCGGCCCGGACTCTGAAGTAAAGCCACAGATGAAACTGCAAACAACGCAAAGATGAAAATGATGATACATAGGCATAAATACATGTGAAACGAACTTTCGCCGAAATACAACACAAGTTGAAGGAACTAATACTAATATTCCAAGTACGTAATCAATGTCCGTAAAACCTTTCGAATATTTAAATTACATACCATAGTATGAAATTGCTGGTAAAACACTCTGTGGCTGCGGAGCCTGCGTATAATTACGTTGCTCATAATATACGCATCTTCGCAATAAAACTCAACGTGACGCTACTTGAATAAGATAACTCCTTAAAATTCTGTAACGTGGTGAATTTGCTTCTGTTGAAAATATGAAGCCAAGGCCCACATCAAAACAGATTTGAATAGAACGCAAAATGAAGGCGCCGCGCCTCGTCCGAGATAACGTCTCTTCAAAAAAGGGAAATGTTAAAAACAAAATTCAAAAGGGAGAGAGGAAGTAGGTGCCTAAGTAAATTATAAAAGTGCGACGAGAGCCTTTTGTTTACGGGCCGCTACTGTCAGTGCTCTGCCATTTTAGATAGAGCGACCGCATTCACAGACAGACAGTCAAGTTGTGCGTCTAATTCCTCGCTCAAAGACGACATACTTAGTTCCTTTTTATCGAACGTCGAGCTTGACGGAGGCTCACGAACAATACAGGGCTCGGTCTGTTTTATCTAATGCAATAAAGAAAATATTCCTAACTTTTCTTGGCGACGTAGTTAAAAATTCGTTACCTGTAGGTATGAAATTTGTGTAATGCGGCACTCGTAATTGTAAAGCTAATTTAGTCCCCCAATACTAAAAAGTTTACGACACAACATACGCGTAAATATACATTTAACTTCATTATTGTAAAACTTTATTAAAAATTAAATATATATATGTGAATATAATATACACATAATATGTAGGTATGTGGTCTTCGCGAGTAATACACGTTTTATAAGCAATCATTACAGCACGTATTTATGAAGAATATATAAATGAGATGCAATTATCATTTTAATTTGCTATTTCGATGAGGCTCTCGCGCATAACCTTACGCACGCTTGGCTTATACCAAAATAGTTTTTATAATAAATATCTTATGTAGGGATTGCACCCGGGATTTCCCGGTTCTAGAAATCCCGGATTTTTGACCGTTTTCTTCGTCCCGGTTCTGAACAACAAGTCCCGGAACTTCCTGTCCCGGTTATTTTATTATTTCGTCACTATCAATTTCAAAGATTCACGCCATTATTACGTTAAATTTTGTTCCAATAAGTACTTGCACTATGACCAGCAGTGGACTGCAGTGGGCTGATTGATTGCTTGAATTATTACATCACTAGCTGACCCGGCGAACTTCGTACCGCCAATATTTTTCCGCCCGCGTGGCGTCAGATCCCATTCCCGCTGTACTCTACTATATTAAACATGTATTATACATATAAACCTTTCTCTTGAATCACTCTATCTATTAAAAAAAAACCGTATCAAAATCCGTTGCGTAGTTTTAAAGATTTAAGCATACAAAGGGATATAGGGACAGAGAAAGCGACTTTGTTTTATACTATGTAGTACTATGCTTTAGAAGATTAGTACGGCCTACGAGTATGTTCATGATTGTTTACGTTGCAAATTTTTATTTTAGTTACAAATAAACTAAACTGATTATAAAGACTCGATACCGTGATTATTATTTAACATGGTGATACTTATGCCCAATTTTCTTGGAATGTACATAAATGGAACGGTTATTCAGTTATGTCGGACTCGAACCGGCTAATACCGCACACACTCTCGGGTCTAGAGTGCAGTAAAATGTTTCCTTTTCACCTTCGCAATACCCATTCAATTTATTTGTGTTCGGTACCGAATTTCCCGGGATTTCCCGGGACGTGCATGTCTGGAACCGGGAAATTTATATCCCTCCACAGAACCGGGAATTACAAACCCTAATCTTATGGTTTTTTTGTTTTACAATTTCATGCAGATGGCATTACAATTCGACGACATTTTAGTTCGTGCAACTTAATTGACTTTTAAAACATCATTAGTTAATCAAAATAACAATGGCGACGAAGTTGAGCAAGCATGTTAAAGAAAAGAAGTGAAAACACAAAAATCAAGTAACTTTGAAGACATCTATTATATTATACTTACTGAATTAAATAAATTTCGCGAATCTCAAACGGAAACATTGAAATTACCTTGGACAAGAGGAAAAGTTTTTTGAGGTTATCCGGAATGTAAAAATTCTAAAGTGTCCATGGTAACCAGTCATAAATGGAATTCTGGAGAGTCATTTGGAATATATTTATTGCATTTGTTCTCAATAGCCTTAGACGATATACAAGCTCGATACACACCGCAAGTGTTATTTCAAAACGTCGTAAAAAAATATGTACTGTTTCAATGTAACTTGGCATATGCATACATCCCAAGACGTGCACACATTGACAGTTTGAAGAACATTAGCTTGACATTAGCTTACTCACGAAAAAACCGAAATTTCATAGTAAAGCTGTGTCTATACAGTAGTAGCCTTGAGAAAAATAATCCATACCGTAAATATTTCTAATGTATCTAATACCATTGCAATTTTGGTGTTATTTTCTTTATTAGAAATACATTTCTTAAATAGTATCCATGGAAAAATAACTTTTTAATGGATTTTATGGCGTTGTATTGATTATTATACACCTAAGTCTACTTACACTATTGTTATATGTAAAAATAAAAGCATTATTAACCGTTCATGAAGAAGAACCAATATGAAAAAATGACAACAGAGGACATATCAAACCATGGTTACCCTACATGCCATTCAGGGCGAAATGAATACGATTAGAAGCTTTATCAATTTACGAGGTAAACTAAAAGACTTTAGCGACTTTCGGCGACTTTATGAAAATGCATCAGTTTTGAAGTTAGATCTATAAAAAGATATATTTGATATTCTGATTAAATTTTTGGAATGTAAACGATCATAATGTTATATCTTATCGTATTTTGTGGTTTTATAAAAGAGAATATATTGCAGATTCTGCAGCGCATCTTGCTAAACTGTCAAGGTCCGTATAAGAAACCCAGGACTCCAGTTTGTTTGTAAAGGTTCTTTATTTGTCATAAAAATGTACAAGCTAAGCAAATATACAATTATACTTACTAGGTAATTAATCTGTAATAGTACTTTATACAGGCTTGAGCACCTTTAAAAGTTTGTACAATAGTTATTTATCGTTTTACACAATTAAACAAACGCACATTACGTAAGAATACTTAGGTAATCACAAGAAATAATTCTGTGTCTTATTGTATTAAGTACACTTGCTACATTTAGATATACATATTATTCTTAAAGCTAGTAACTACTACACGTCTACTAAAAATAAAAGTTTCAATAAGTGAAAACTTGTGTACAATAAAATTTATTTGATAAGTAAGTGTATTAAATAAATTAAATTAAATTTGATTATTGCTACCAATATTTTCGCAAACAGCATAGCAGGGGATCTACTTCGCCTCCCGCGAGCATACCACAACCGGGCGAGCAAGGGGGCACGAAGATATACTCGTAGTTAGTGAGTCACGTGCCGATTCGTCGCACGTTATGGCGACTGCAGCTAAGTCAGGAGGTGGGAACAAATAATAGTGTTGGGGCAAACGGTATGTGAACAGGACTCCAGTAGCATTATCGTTATAGCTGAAGATTTTTGAGTACCTATTGTTATTTTCGGTCACACAAATTAATAAACATATCCTGAACCAGCGTTCTGAAGAGGTGCGGCGAGAATCCGGGCAACACCGAGTGGTTTTCATTAGAGACCCCATTTGCATGTTATTCATTACGTTCCAACACCATATATATTCATATCATTTCAGGATACTAAAGTCTTTTATGGCCACTTTGTACGTCGAAAAAAATTAACTGCACAGTTTTGACATGGCGTGTGAGTAATTAATCATCGCAGTTAATAGAAAACATGTCGTTATTTTGAGAAATGTTTCATTAAAGCTTGTGTTTAGTTTTATTTCATACAACCCACTGTTTCACGGAAAATAAATTACTGTCCAGTAAGGATCGGGTCAAAGACAGACTGACAGACTTATTTTTAATTTTAATAAAAAATAAAAATTCAACTATCACCCACTAACAAACACAGAACATTTATTTATAATTAATTCTGGTAAAAACTTCTGTAAAAACTCTTCATAAATATCTCAGTATATAATGTCAGCATCAGCATCATATAGTAGGTATGCAATTTTTACTATATTTAATGATTGCTTATGTATGTTTTAATCTATGGGGTACATAATTACTTTAGCGACTAAGCGCTTTCAATTAAGAAAGACTAAGATATAAACCCAAAATTCAAGTCACTTTTTGTATTTCGAATATCTACTATTTGACTGGACAATTTATGATTATCATCCCGCCGACGACAACGCAACAAATTGGATAGGGCCGCACATCAACGATGGCTACAATCCGTTAGTTAATGAAATGCCAGGACCAGCAACGTCATTCGACGTCACGTGGCATCGACAAATCGCTTTGCTAATGCCTGCCTACCACTGTCTACTACGGGTTTGACAATTTTGCTACACACAATGACTTCTGTATATGGAACACCAGTTTAGAACAAATAGTTAACCGTTTCCTGGGTGAGGAGGTGATAATTTTTGAATTCCGAACGGGTCGATTAAAATAATAAGTGAGTTAATGAATATTGAAAAACATTTTTTTTAAATATGTTTTTCTGTATTTTTCGTCAATGAGCAGTTTTCCAGTATGTATAATCAAATGGTTTTTAAAATCATCAGGAGATGGCGCTAGCATAGCTTTTGGTAATGAACTCGAACATGAACTGACCGAATGTCTTAATTTGATTAATTGCTGTTTCTGAAGCGTTGAAGTTTGTTTGTATGTAATATGTAGGTAACCTCAAAAAGTTGATACCGACATAATTTTAGTTAATAATACATACCTACCTGGATGACCGAGCTTCGCTCGGTATTTTTTATGTGACAACGCCATCTGTTCGAAGCTTTAGTGTTGTTGAGTCGTTAAAGCAGTTAGTTCCTGACATCGCCAATAGATGTCAGGAAGAGTCTTTATTTATTTTTTTAAATAAAATGACATCACATGATTCCACAACGAAATCAATGGATTAGTGCTTAAAGATTGGATGTGGACAAGCCTGGTCGTCAGCTGAAAAAGTACTTAAAGTACCTACTGAAAGTGCCGGCTGCGCCATTTAGAGCGTCTATAAGCAAGTTATAAATACCTACTAGAAAACTGCTCATTGAATGCAACGCTAGATAGTAAAAAGCTGAGGTGCAGTCCAGACGGTTCACACATTAGATTTACTGATTGGTCACCACTTCAATTTCGATGTTATTTGATGTCAAACACCAAAGCTTAAAAGTGAGTAAATGAATGAAAAGTTTAATACCATACTCTACCAACGAAAAATATTCGTGTTGTGCAACCAAAAGTAATTTGAGTGCGAAGCTTTGAATATGTGAATCTTCATGCTCTATTTGATGCATTCCAATAAATAGTAACTAAAAATCAATAACACTCGGCACGTCGTGTTACCAACATAAAATATTTTATTAATATAGCAGAAGCAAGTACACATTATTGCTGGAATAGTCATGAAAATCACGCGTTAGTAAATACTTTGTCCTAGTAGCATCCGAAGCTTGTCGGTTCGCTCTCCTACTTGTTGTCTTGACTTGGCGTATTTTGCTTTTGCGGGAAGGACTACCGTCTTACCTACCAAATTCTAGAAGGCCTGTGCCAAAGCCTCTTGTTAATCAGCAGGTGTGCTGGCTTTCAGGCACAGATAGTGTGGGCCCTAAAACACCCTATATTACTACTACAGTACACCAAATTGCACCTTACCCAATATGAAACTGTATATTTTCCAAATTCGAAGCTCACCTTACAAAACAATGTAGATAGATAGACAGTGTTTAATCGAGTGCGCCGCTTTTTACATATCTGTTCCATACGGATGTACAACTAAATGAATCTTGAAGACAAACAGTGGTACATGTGATGTGGTATTTACATGATATTTTTGATGTGGTAAGTATACCAACGTACCACATCAAAAATATTCACACTAATACAAGCAATTGCCCAGTGCTGTAATTGTAACAGCCCATTAAATATATCTAGGGTAATTACCGTCTGTCAATGGCTATTCATAACTGCCAAACAACCTCAACGGTTTGCAGCTGCACACTTATTGAATTATTAATGCTACACAAAGTTAATAACTTTAATTAAAACGATGCAGTTTTATTCTTGTTTTATTAATAAAGTTCTAATTGCACACAGAAAACTATATTTCAACACGGAAAATTGGGATTGGTTCTTTTTTGGTGTCTGCTAAGGTGCTGAAATACTGTGAACAATTTTGTCTATAAGTGACATCACAATCCTTCTACCTTAAAGCCGGTATTTTAGAAATATCCTTGACGAGACCACTTGAAACTAGTTTTAAGTACATATTGTTTTCCAGATGTAAACCTTCCTTGAGACTTTATGAATTCTCCAGTTATTTACGTTCTGGTGAATATAAAACTTAATAGCTACTTTATTTTTATAAAAAGTACACATAGTAATATCCAAATCAATGCAAATAGACTTGATTCATATACTAATATTTGCTGATAATCGGGAATCGCACTTACGACCCCCAAGTAACAGTCGAACGCTCTATCACCGACCCACTCATCGTCAGCTAGTAAGAATTTTGAAATTCTCAACGATATTATTGATAACTGATACCATCAAATATACACATGAAACGTTGGCGCCTCAGAAGCTGTTAGTACTCAATTGACATGCATCAGAATCGCAAATCGGCTTAAGTGCCAGGCTTGCACCATGCACCTCTCACATAGATAAGTCAGGTGCAAGGTGGTGATAACGCCTCAATGTTTGCCCAGAGCTCGGTATAAATCACCCTCACCCGCTCCTGTACTGAGATCGACTGCTGGAGCGAGGCCTGTTTACCGTCAATACCAGATGCGGCTAAATGTAGATCTGTGTTTTCCTGTGTTTATGTATGTTAAAGTGATGAGAGCTATTGGATTTGTTTTAGTTTAGTTCGGTTTGATGCTGTAATTGTGGTACTGAAATTGCTAGTTGTTATGAATTTAGGTAGAATGTTGCAAGATGTACTGGGGTTTGTTTTATTAGTGATTTTAACGAACGATCTACTTTTAAGAATTAGCTATATTATTCAATAAAACCTTTATTGAATAATATAGCTAATTCTTAAAAGTAGATCGTTCGTTTTGTGTTCCTTTTTTATTGAGAAGTACCAATACAAGTTACAATATTTAGATAATTGCTAATTAACTCAATAAAAAATTAAGCAGAACAAAAAATGAGTTTGCAAACATTAAAAAGAACTCAAAATATTCTATTTGAGAAGAAGGTGCCAAAAATCGATAGATATACGATACGATTCCATTTCAAACGAATAGTCAAATAATTATGTGCTATTTACGGAATTTAAAGGATTGTATTATCTTGCATGTATGCAAGCAATGATTAAATAAAAATTGGGTAAGGCTAATTTGCAATGTAGTTGCCAGTAAGAAAGTACATCTGGTCCTTGCAAAGGGGTAGACAAACACAGCGAGCTTCATAAAAGTGTAAATGAGGTGTGGGACCTCTCTAGCCGAGACGCGATGCAAAGAACGAATATAAGTATAAACAGTCTAAGCTGCATTACTGCACGAAATTGGTAGAAGTCGTCACCTTTACCTAGAAACCTTGAAGGTTGCACTTGAATCAAATGAAGATTGATCGGGAACGCTTAATTAGTACAATGTTTTAGTATTCTAACTTGATGTAATCGGTACTTAGGGAGATATAGATAGATTATGCATTGATACAACGATTGAAGAAAAACATGGTCTATGAAAATATGTACAGGAATTAATATTCTACCAACTAAGCTGTATATTACAATTTTGGGAACTCATTTAAAAAGAAATGTCTCCGTCACTCATCATCATCATCATCATCAGGCTATATTAGTCCACTGCTGGACATAGCCCTCCGCCATAGCGCCCTGTCTTCAGCTTGCCGCATCCAGTATCTGCCCGTCACTCATACCCGCACTATTCTACCTAATACTACACATTATATCTCATGCTCTAAAAGCTTAAAATAAAAAGGAAGTGAGCTCAATACTCAGTTTTAGGTTCATCTTTGTCTGTGGAGGGACCATCTATAAGCATACCGCGAGACACAAAAAAAAAAATATTTCACAAAATTTCACACAACGCTAACTAGCTTGTGTTATGGAATCTATAGAATGCGGATGAATTTACTTAGATATTTTTTTTTAAATAAATACATATTATACATATGTACATAGAAACACCCAGACCAATGCAAATATACTCGTACATATTCATACATACAAATATTGGCGCTGGGCGAGGATCGGACCCGCGCCTCCTGCGTAGCGGCCACGTTCACTACCGCCTCGCCACAGAGACTGGACTTCGAACTTGGGACTAAGTCGCAAGACCCACGAGGCCCAGACGCGCACGGATTATCTTGTAATAACCTATGCTTATTGAATTTGAGCGTAAAACCCCATACTATACTCAAAAGACACCCAAGAAATATGTTCTGCGCGTTTAGAGCGCATTTTGAGGACATTTTAGGTCCAACATATATGTCTCGAGGTATACCTATATATCATTTCATCATCATCATTTCAGCCACACATAGTCCACTGCTAAACATAGGCCTCTCCCATAGACTTCCAGAACGACCGATCTAAAGCAGCCCCAGCCAGCGCTTTCCGGCGACCTTGATGAGGTCGTCCTCGTCCTTCCACCTGGCCAACACCACTGTTATACTGCTGACATTGTATAAAATATCATTAAATTTTAGACTTCCTATAGGAATTCTTAAAGTTCAAAATGAAAAGATAAAGAGTTTAAAACATTTTTCATTCACTCTTCAAAATTGTCATTTAATTTTAGACTTTAACAGTATAAAAGTAAGGTCTAAAGTTAAATGGCATTTGTTAGAGTTTCTGTGTTACGGACTGTGGTTACGGAAGTGGTTTCGCTATGATAAAAATAATAGCAGAATCAGGGCATTGGCCGTTGGGCGTCCTACAATACGTTTGCCCGTACGCGGTTGCCATTCCAGAACTTTATTGCTCCATCTTTTTTTTTTATTATATATCATTCATATCTGTATATTTGTGCAATATAAGTGATGAAGTACAGAAATGTAACACAAACGATACCACTAAGTATTACGCCATTGCGAATCTCAATTGCCCCAGCTGTGTTCCGTCAGCACATCGGTGATCACGTGACACGGTAAATCGACCCGCTCCAAAGAAACCCGGCCGGATTACGTCTACCGAATGAAAACGGGCTGTTAATGAGCACCGCAAGTTAATTGCCGAGAGGGGGCGCCGCACTATTCAGTTCATCTTGAATGCTGATAACAGCACAATGGGCGACGCGAACGTATTCTTAAGGGGAGAAAGTCAGCTTTCTTTGGTTATTTAAACTATTTTATGTATATTCTTTTTTTATATAGGACATGTGAATTTGACTTCACCTCGCCTGATGGTAATCTAAAGGCAAAGACTCAGGAAAGAGGGTCACCACAAAAAACACATGCACAAGCAATCTTGGCACTCAGCTTGAAGGCCTCATCAGATGCTATTTCACGCCTCGCTTACAGGATCCAGGATTGTAGGTAGAAGGAAACACGTGAGCTGACAAGGAGTTTCAGGTCTTAATTGTGCGACAAAGGAAAGAGTCACCGAACCGCTTGGTTCTTGAGAGAATATTCTGCACCGTAAGCGGGTGACATATATGCCCTGTACGTGTTATCCTGTCTATCCATACCTATATTTTATTCATAATCGTATTTGCTTTCTTACAGGGGCTGCGAGGTCTGTCAGTTGTCCCTACCGTAAAAATCAAGATAAATTTATAAGGACAAGAGCAGTAGGAGAATTACCCTTTATTAAATTATAGGTGTAAATTGGGATGATGTATGGAAAAATATTCAACATTGAAAACACATTTAATGCCCCCAAGTCGTTGTCGTCCGCGGCAAGGGTGTGAAAACAGAAAGGGCTCATCTGCTGCAGGCTATTTCGCATCCCATATTAGTAGTCCTGTGGAAGACGACTTTATTTACATTATATGTTTTTTTTCCGAAAATGTTTCCTACAATTATGTACTATATTAGATTATATATAGAGAATATGAATAGCCTAGTAGTTAAGGATCAAACCTTACGACCTAGTGGTCCGAGAATATTACCTACATGAACCCACTCCAAACACAAAGATTGTAGCTTAGGTGGTGGGTTTTACGGACATATTAGTAACTAGATGTCGGTTATCGCGACCAAACATAGCCTATGTCCTTTCTCAAGGTCTAATCTACCACTATACCAAATTTCATCAACGTCGGTTCAGTGGTTTAGGCGTGAAAACGTAACATACAGACAGACAGACAGACAGAGTTACTTTCGCATTTATAATATTAATATGGATTACTTAAAAATAGATACCTCTTAAATACCTGTAGTGTTTATTCTAATTATTTTATTAAATAGAAATATCTAAGTAAAATCAAAAATGTTTTATGTGTCAATATTTAACAACGAACAATTCAATTATTTATTACTAAAAATATATATAAATATATATATATATATACAGTATACACATATACAGTAAAATTTTCAAAAGGAACGCCGGTGGATTCCTTTTACCCCGATCTAGTTTATCACGCACCACGCGATCCATTGTTATCTACCTACCATCTCTTCAAAGACACACTGATCACGATGCTGCTAATTTTATGACCTATCAACACCACTGTCATACTGCTGATATTGCATAAAATGTCATTAAATGTTAAACCTTACCGAAGAATTTTTAAGGTCTAAAATGAAATAAGAAAGAGTTCATAACAACTTTCATTCACTCTACAAGATTGTCATTTAATTTTAGACTTTAAAAATATTGTAATAAAGTCTTAAGTTAAATGGCATTTGTCACAGTGTCTGGGGTACGGCAGTGGTTTTGCTATGAAAAAAATACCAGCAGAATCAGGGCCCAGTATGCGATCCTGCATACACGAGATCATTGTATAACTTGCACGAATACACAGATGCTCTAACAACTCACATCTAAGTAGGTACTTTTTACTACGCAAAGTTCGCGAAATACTATAATTCAAGTAGCGTGTCAGCCATAACTTTCTATCACCATCAAGGTGTGTCAATCGAATTTACTTAGTTTCACAGAATTTACGCAATAACATTTTAATATTTCAAGCTTTACGCTAAACAGCAGCGCGCCTGCTCACAAAGCACTTAGATTACAACAACCTATTTCTTAAACGCGACGACAAAACCCCTTTCGCGGGAATTACGAGACTGGAAAATAAGCTTAAAATGACGTTCATGAGATCTGGCAGCCACCCTTCAAGCAAATTACAATCTTCAAATTGAATAAAATTGGAACCAACTTTGAAACTCAGGCATAATATGTTCAAAGCAGTGTAAAACATCCAATAAAAAACGGTAATGACCAAACAATATGTTTACGCAAGAAATTGGCAATGGTTTGCCAATGTTTGGCAAATAAGCCTGCGGCCGGCGCCGGGCTCTGCGTGTGACGGGAAATCTAATAGCCATTGAACGAGTTCCACGTATAAATTTCTTACACAATCGCTATTTGCTTGTCCCTTTTCTCAGTTTTCCACTCAAGTATATTGTGAGGACGACTCTAGACATCAAGGGATTAGTGTAAACGTAAGGATCACTTTAAACACTTCAATGTATACCTTTGTCTTAGGTACCTAGTTTTACACGTTTACACTTTCAGAAACATAAATTATTAAGCAGCTATTTGATATATACTTAAACTCACGCCTGTAAATCCCCGAAGGGGTAGGCAGAGGTTTCTTAACACCCGCATTTCGCCAATTATGATTTTCGGTCCCACGTAATAGGCGGTGGGTGGGCCCATTGCCATCAAGCGGGCTCTTAGTCAAGGGCTGACTAAGTGCTGTTGATGATGTTTACTGTCGGATGAGAGGCTTTTTCATAAGCTTACTTTTTCCAATCCTTGCATTTGAAATTTTTATCCAACTGCCAAGGAAGGGTTAGGTTTAATTCTTTTCAAAGCGGAAAGTACAAAAAAACATCAGTGTCTATACAATAATATCTAATACATGTTAACAAGATCGAGAAATCGCGTGAAATAGCTATTAGACCAACGTTTCCCAAAGTGGGCGATAACGCCCCCTTGTGGGCGCTGCAGGCCTAAAGGGAGGCGGTGAGAGACCCAGAAAAAAATGGGGGCGTTGTGTAGGCTTCGGGGGGCGATTTGTAATTTCATCTAGCTAGGAGGACTCTTAGACACCGACAGAGCTTGTAGCCGAGAGTCGAGTCGGCTACAACTTGTGAACATCAACTAATATTAATAGGGGGGTGATGTACAAACAGTTCTACAAGATTTAGAACTCATTAAAAATAAATTTCAATCCATCGGCTTACAGCTCAACTCAGACAAATGTGAAATTTTTATCAGCGACACGACAGATAGACCCTCGACTATAGGAAAATTCAACGATTTAGCTCCCAATATTAAAATTTTGGAAAAAGCTTCTCTTCGCCTCCTGGGGTCTCTAGTTTTGGAAGATGGCTTTCATTCATTTATAGAGGAAAAAAATCAAAATTTTGAAAATATCACAGATCATTTACTAAAAATAAGTGTTCATTCGGCCTTTACTATACTTCGGTTTTGTCTTTTTGTCCCTAAATTTACTCATGCACTTCGTTCATCCCAGTTTTGGCAACATTTGACACTTTTGGCAAAAATTGATAACATTCTGCAAAATACTCTCAGCAAATTGAATGAAATTTTGAAGCATTTACTATGCTAACTTTTCAAATCGATTAAGATAGGAAAAAGTGAATGCCCAGGTGGGACTCGAACCCACGATCTTTCCCTTACAGGGGGAATGCTCTGACCACTGAGCCACCGGGCCACACCTGAAACTATCCAAATTCTCCTATACTACCGTCTTAGGACGACGGTGGGAGGTATCTACCGACATTCATACGAAATATCGGAAACAATGAATGATGTTGCAATCATTTTTAACATTGTTTTTTTGATGACTCCGCCCAAATAATTGAATGAAATTTTGAAGCATTTACTATGCTAACTTTTCAAATCGATTAAGATAGGAAAAAGTGAATGCCCAGGTGGGCCTCGAACCCACGATCTTTCCCTTACAGGGGGAATGCTCTGTCCACTGAGCCACCGGGCCACACCTGAAGCTATCCAAATTCTCCTATACTACCGTCTTAGGGCGACGGTGGGAGGTATCTACCGACATTCATACGAAATATCCCACAATCTTTCCGAATCGGCCCGGTGGCTCAGTGGTCAGAGCATTCCCCCTGTAAGGGAAAGATCGTGGGTTCGAGTCCCACCTGGGCATTCACTTTTTCCTATCTTAATCGATTTGAAAAGTTAGCATAGTAAATGCTTCAAAATTTCATTCAATTATTTGGGCGGAGTCATCAAAAAAACAATGTTAAAAATGATTGCAACATCATTCATTGTTTCCGATATTTCGTATGAATGTCGGTAGATACCTCCCACCGTCGCCGTGGCCCGGTGGCTCAGTGGTCAGAGCATTCCTCCTATAAGGGCAAGATCGTGGGTTCGAGTCCCACCTGGGCATTCACTTTTTCCTATCTTACTCTCAGCAAAATTTTAAATGTGGCCTTGAACGACCGAGCCTGGCTCCAAGCGTCCTTACCAGTTCGCTTGGGTGGTCTCGGCGTTCGCAAAATTTCAGACGTTAGTCTTCCAGCATTTCTGTCTGCAGTCCACGGCACTGAGGAGTTAACCAGGAAAATTCTTATAAACACACAGGTTAACTCTGAAGTGTCGTGCAAGTCTGATGCCATTAATGCTTGGAAGGTTGCTTGTCCCAACACTGAGTTGCCTGATAACCTTTTCTCCCAGAGACAATGGGATGCGCCGCTCTGCAAGCTGGTAAGAGACAGTTTAATACACACATCTTCCCAAGTTTCAGAGCGTGCGCGGCTTTTGGCTGTGGGGGAATGGGAGTCAGGCCTTTGGATTCAGGCACTCCCATCGCCCAACATAGGTACTATGTTGGACGATACTACTTTCCACCTTGCCACTTGCCTTCGCTTAGGTGCGCCGTGTATTTCTCCACATCGTTGCCTCTGCGGTGAAGCTTTCGACAGCCTTGGGCACCATGGCCTTTCATGCTGCAGAAGTGCTGGGCGTATATCGAGACATGCCTGCATCAATGACATTATCCGCCGTGCTCTTGCCACCGCTGGCGTGCCAGCAATTCGTGAACCTAATGGGCTGGTGCGTGACGATGGCAAGAGACCGGATGGTATGTCGTTGCTGCCTTGGAAGATGGGTAGGCCTTTGGTGTGGGACGCAACGTGTGTCGATACCCTTGCGCCTTCACATCTTCCAAGCACGGCAGGCTGTGCCGGTGCTGCTGCTGCATCTGCGGAAAACCTCAAACGGTGCAAATACTGTTACTTAACAGGTGATTATGTATTTGAGCCGTTTGGGGTTGAAACGTTGGGGACATGGGGTCCAAGTGCCCGCTTTCTATACAAAGATCTGGCAAAGCGACTGATCTACGCTGTATGAGCTACGCGTGACTAGAAGGCTGGTTATTATCTTGCACAGAGGATAAGCATTGCCATTCACCGTGGCAATGCTGCCAGCCTTCTGGGAACGTTACCGGTTGGTGATGATGCGGTGGAATTTCACGACGCATTATGTATGTAAATATTCCAGTTATTTAGTTTAGCTTGTTTTAGTTTCTACTTTTAAATTTAATTTAGTAGTATTATTTATAATTTAAGTTCTGTACCTAAAAAGTAAATTATCACGTAGAAATAATTATTATTTAAATTACAATAATATTTTATATTAATTGAGTTATATAACAAAAACGTGTTAATAAAACTAATATTAACAAGTTTTTGTTAAATAACCCGATTTGTGCATTCCTGTATCAATCGGCTGATTCATAGGATACTTGTTCTTACTTCTTGAGTACAATTGAGCGCCGAATGAGATAAACGAGTTAATGCATGTTTGTCTAATTCCTGTCGGTGCGTGCTGCTTATGCAATCCTATTCAAACAACGGAATATTTATTTTATTTTCATTTGCGGTTTCGCGCGTAATAGATAAGCAGTACTTAAGTTCAACACTTACTTACGTATTTCTTAAAACAAAACAATGTCGGAAGTAAAAAACCACAAACCCATCGTCGCCTCAGTGCCTTCTATGTCTAAAAAAATTTCCGAAAGAAGCAATGAAGCCTTCAAGACTGCAAGATCATTTGAATGAAATGCACCCAGATAAGAAAGACAAGAATTTAGCATATTTTCAAGACCTAAAGACGAAGCATAATACTCAGCCAAGTGTAGCAAAACTATTTTCGGCAGCTGCTAAGCAAGATGACGACGGACTTCGAGCTTCGTACAATATCTCTTTGTTAATTGCTCAAAAAGGCAAACCATACAACATCGGAAAAGAATTAATTTTGCCAGCAATAAAGGAAGTAATAACTACTGTGCTTCATAAACCGGCCGCAGATATTATCCGAAAAATTCCTTTGAGTAATAATTCTGTGCAAAGACGAATTGATGATATGGCTGAAAACATTGAAGGAATATTGTGCAATCATCTGAAGACTAGTCAATTCTCAATTCAGCTCGATGAGTCCACTTTACATACTAATGAAGCATTGTTGCTGTCTTACGTGAGGTTTGTTAAACATTAGAAAATATGTGAAGAACTATTGTTTGCTAGGAATTTAGAGACCGATACAAAAGGCGAAACCATATTCAATACATTGGAAAAGTTTTGTGATGAGAAAGAGATTCCCTTGAAAAATATTATATCAGTTACGGATGGCGCTCCGGCTATGACAGAGTGCCATAAAGGCTTCATAGCGTACTTAAAAAATAAAATTTCAGATGTTCTTGCTGTGCATTGCGTTATTCATAGACAACATTTGGTTGCTAGAAACTTAAGTGAACGACTATTTCAATTACTACAATATGTCATCAAAGCAGTCAATAAAATCCGTACCAGCTCTTTAAATGATAGATTATTTCATCAGCTTTGTGTTACTAATGACGAAGATTCCAACCGTTTGTTGCTTCATACTGAGGTTCGTTGGCTATCAAGAGGCAATTGTCTGACTCGATTTTACAACCTGTTTGACTCATTACATCAAAAAATGATATAGCTTACATGACTGACCTATATAAATTATTCAACGACATGAATCTCCAACTGCAAGGCGATGAACTAAATTTAATTAAAACAACAAATGTCGTTGCTGCTATTGCAAAAAGAATATGGGCAGACGTGAGTTTCACAATTTTCCAAATTTATCAGTATCCTGCAGTAACGACGACTTGTTTGCGTACTGCCAACATTTGGAAAACCTTCACATTGACTTCATCGAACGATACCAGGACATGATACAGGATTTTGAACTTGAAAATACCAGGCTGGGTGTTAGATCCGTTTTCAAATGTTAACACAGCAATTTCACCTTAGCTGGAAGAAGAACTTATAGAATTGACAACAAACGAGGACATAAAAATCAAGTTCAAAAATGGCTATCAAGAATTTTGGCTACAAAAACCGAGCCCGCAATTGTACCCTGGATTGTGGTCAATCGTTCAACCATTCTTGATAGCATTCCCATCGTCATATTTGTGTGAACGTGGATTAAGTGCTGTGGCAACGCTGCTTACTAAAAAGAGAAATCGTTTGCATGTTACCGAACGTGGCGACTTACGGCTGTTCTTGAGTAAATTGGAACCTGATATCATCAAACTTATTAAACAGCATCAGATTCACACTTCACATTAGTTTTTATATAAGAATCGATTGTTTGTTTTATTTTGAATAAAAGATGACTCTGAATACTATAAAGTTGCGTTTCAATAATCATTCTCATTGACAGGTGTAGCCCGTAAGAGTTAACTTGAGACCTGAGCGTCATTATGTACTACTTACTGTGCTCAGGTCTCAAGTTAACTCTTGCGGATTTTAGTAAAAGTCATTTTAAAATGAATGTTTAATCTCCGCCCTTTGTTCCCGTTGTGTCACACCATTTTGTGTAACACTGTTACCCATTGGTAAAAAAATTACCGATTAGTAACACTGTTACTCAATGCCACATTTTTTTTCCCTTTGAGTGACATTGTTACTCAACAGAACGTTGTGTTCCTTTTTTTCATAATGAGTAAACCGACGACAAGGTCGACGGAGCCCCGCTACGCGGGGCTCCTACTTCTGGGTGGTTTATAAAAAAATAACCACGAAGGCCTAATGCGGGAGCTTCGCTACGCTCCGCTCCCAACCTATATCCTTTCTAACCTAACCTATCCGAGTCGGGGTAATCTGAGTTGGGGTGTTAACTATATTGTAAATTGGTGAAAGATTCTGTCGTCGGTTCACTCATTATTTAATCGTACATGTATATATAAATAATGATTTTACACTAGAATGTGTTACTTAATGGGAACAAAAGTATTTTGTTGAGTAACATTGTTACTCAAAGTGAAAAAAAAATGTGGCATTGAGTAACAGTGTTACTAATCGGTAATTTTTTTACCAATGGGTAACAGTGTTACACAAAATGGTGTGACACAACGGGAACAAAGCATCTCCGCTAATTTAGCTCACAATAATTAATTAATTTAATTTGAAGCTATAAGGGGGTGCTAAAAATCAATTTAGACTCAAAATAGGCAGTAGACAAAATAAGTTTGGGAACCTCTGTATTAGACTGTCTAGATCCCAAGGAGGTTGAAATACTCTTAATAAAGGTTACCTACATTACCCACGTCTCATTTTTCTCATTATATTGCGAGATAGACCAAAATATTTTCGGTTATCGCGACCAAACATAACCTATATCCTTTCTTAAGGTCTAATCTACCCCTATACCAAATTTAATCAAAATCAGTTCAATTGTTTAGCTGTGAAAGACGGACAAACAGACACACACACACATATTTTCCCATTTATAATTTTGGTATGGATTAAAATTAACTGTATAACCCGAAATGATATGACCGAAACAAACCGAGCAAAGTTAGCTTTATATCGGTCATAAAAACAATCTAAACGCGAATCATGACTTTCATTCAAAAATTAAAGCTGGCCACTCTGACTACCTTAAGTATACCAGTGGCGGATAAACACTGGGTATATATGGCCCATCAAGACCTTCAAAACCAAGGTAACCTCTGTTACTAGTTGATACACCGACTGATTGACGGACAAGACTCCAGCGCAACTCCAAAGCTCTAGCTAGGACCACTGCGGTGCCCTGGGTCGGGCAGCGGCCCTGCGTCGGCCGGGTGCCCAGTGTCGGCCGTGGGCTCTGGGTCGACTGGCTGCCTTGGGTCGGCCGGGGTGCGAGGAATATGCGTTGGGAACCTCACCTTCGGCTTTGCACTACGACCCACAGACGGCGTGCGTTTTAATCGGTTCGAGTCCGACATAACCTCTCTCTCCGGCTCCGGTGGTTCTCGTTTGTTTGCTTGGTATCTGAGCCAGACGATAAACGATTTGGGAACCGCTACTTCACCCGGTTCTTTGATATCTTATGTAAATAGTACTTAGGCTTTGCCTAGCCTTGGGCAGTAGGCACATAATATATCTCACCACCTACTGAAATCAAAATAATTTATCCTATCCTTATAATATATCCTATCCTAATCATATAATTATGTATAAGCACATCATCTTTCTACTATAAAAATAAGTCGGGTTTTCCTTCCTGACGCTATAACTCCAGAACGCACGAACCGATTTCCACGATTTTGCATTCGTTGGAAAGGTCTCGGGCTCCGTGAGGTTTATAGCAAAGAAAATTCAGGAAAACCGACATCCACGCGGGCGGAGCCGCGGGCAACAGCTAGTTACTTATAAAAATAACCGGCTACCTACCTTCTCAATGATCAGATACTCTAAACATGAGCCCACGTATTCAGACCATATTATCTCAAGGAAACAATGTTGATAAAAGAATTTCTCTGTTCAAGGAATGACGTATCCCATGATTGTAACTCATCCCGGTCGTCCCATATTACGTTCATATTATGTGACTTGAAGGCTTGCACACAACGTATTACAGTATGGGGCTCATGGCAAAAACTATAAACGGAGTACCATACAGTGAAACTAACGATGGGATTTTGACGTGTTCAAGGAAAATTATGGCATGTATCTAAATATTTCTGCGTACTTGTGTGCATATCTGTATATTTGCAATAGTCTGGATGTTATAAATATTATATAATATATGTTTTTTTCGATTTTAGAACTCATATATGATAAAATATGTGCTAAATTTGGGTATAGTTGGCGCTATGTTATAATGTCCTGGAATATCCTTCTAATATTATAAACGCGAAAGCATGTAAGATCTATGGATTTATATGGATGCGGGTTTCTTAGGTACTCTTCACGTAAAAACTACTGAATGGATTTTAATGAAACTTTACAATAATATAGCTCAACCATCAGAATAACACATAAGCTACAATTTATAACGATAACCGATATTAAAGCAATAACAGTCACCCACGCGGGTGTATCTAGCCGCGAGCAAAAGTTATATAGTTTATTAATAAAGGGATTTTAGTTTTGCTAGTATTTAAAGTTTATATAACCTAAGATAAAAGTAGAAATCCAGGACGCACATTATGTAGACAGTTTTCAGTGATTTATATTTTTATTTCTCCTCTTTTCATTATAGATAAGCCTCTCAACATATTGTTTTTTTTTTCGAAGAATTCATGATCATAATTCTAAATGGGTTTACTCGCGTTTTATATTTCGGAATTCCTGAAGCCCTCACACCACCGGCAGCACTATAGCTATATAAACATTTAATACCAGGTACACACCAAGCAAACAAACGAGAATGAACCAGTAAGGTAAATGATTACATACAGTTGATAGCATACTGTAAAGACTCATGACCGAAGTTACGTACGTTTGGATGATGATGACTTGAATAGAAATATCTATTTTCGATTCACTTGCTCATACCGTGGCTCTAATCTCACCGCAATTAGGCACATAAATATCCTATTTATGTGCCTAATTGCGGTGGTATCCTATATAGGTATCCTATTATCAAACTGTGGTTTTTCATTGTTATTATTTCACGAGTGGGATAATAGATTTTTTTTTTATTTGTAGAGTTACATTATTCTAAAAAAAAAGGTACAAAAAACCATCATGTTCAAAAGAACATATAAATTAATATACTTACCTATGGCTTGTTCATTTCGTGCAACTTCCTATTTAAATAGTAAATGTCATTTTGTACGTGTATAATAAACAATACTTTCACTTAAATAAATATAACTTTTGTTTTCTCTCTATTTAAAAAAAAGAACCCTCATTGTTTTACTCCTTGGCCGCATGCGCGCGCATTCAAAATCTACTTAATTATTCCCGCCAGTCCTGTGTATGTCCGTACAGTACCAAAAAGTTATGTAATTCGTTTTTACTGTTGAAATTAAAGTTATTTATTAATTAAAATGACTACAAGGACCTACTAGTTATGAAGAAAACTATTTATGTTCCTAGTACACCGCCCGATATGTACACATAATATACCGTACAACGTCTGATACATGATGTGAAGTGTTTAACGTTATGGAAAGTTTACTATCTAGAGTAAACATCTATTTTAGGATTATATTATTACAAGTGAATCGAAAAACGTCGTATGATACACGTGTGTATTGTTGATTATCGTCTTACGGCTCGGGTCTCAATATCGTCTCAGCGGTAATCACCAACTTTACACACTTGTACCATAATCTACTATTTTTCCTATTCTTCTTTGTCCTTGCTGTCATCCCATTTCATTTGAGTCGGCTCTCCTACCTGGTACTGCAGCGTCACACCGTGCAGTTGCGGGTTTTCCTTTCTTTTGTATTTGTTATTATCCTTGTTTACGGTTTGTAATCATCTCCACGGCCTGTTTTTCCTCTTCTATAGTCATCACTCTCTTTGTCATATAATAGTCATCTCGCCTCATCACGTGTGCGGTGGTACAGGACAAACTCCGCGAAATCTGCCTTTTCGTAGAGTTTGTCCTGTATTGGGACACTATTTTTTTAAATATGAAAATAGACGCATTGAATTAACTAACACAACGCCATTCACATCACACTATCGCAAAGCGTCGTCATTACACTGCACTATCTCAAACGAGGAAATTGTGCAAACAGTAGGTATCTACGTACCATCTTAGAAAATTAATTACACCAAACAATATAGCGACGAGAGCCAACATTTCATAGCAATGTGGATATAAACGGTACTTCACTTCTTGCACATACTATGCACATTAATTTAGCATTCGTATCGCACAAACTCATCAAAATAATCACTGTTATTAATTATTTCGTACAGATTAGTTTGGGATTACCTCACTGATACCTTTCCAATTCTTAAAATGCGATTGGAACTCAGAGAACAGTCTACAAAATCGGAGCAAGCAGATCTTAGCCGGACTCTCTTCTTCCCGATAACAATAGCGTACGAAATCAAAAGCCCACCTGATGTAGCAACTAATATTTTAAGGTAAATAGATCATACGGCACCGGCGGATGAGTCAGGCCAGCCAATTTCCGGGGCACATCGGTAGGAAGCGGCACGCGATTAGCCAGATGAGAACAGCGCCAGGAAATTCACTGGTGGCTACTGTTAACCAAGTTATCAACACACTTCAAATTTTTAACTCAAATAGGTACCTATATTATTGTGTTACAAATGAATATAGCGTCAGATACTCAAGCCGCTATGTCTAGTCCATGGCACAGAATCAGTGCCACTATAAAGGTAGAAATTCTTTAGATAGACTTTGTAATGACAGTCAGGGCAAATGACAGTAAGGAAATTGCGACTGTCGGGCTGGCGTATTTAAATTTTCGTGTTCAATAGGAGGCAGCAGTGTCTCGAAACCCGCACGTGATTGTTACACTAATACCCTTTCCAAACCCGTATTCAGTATAAGGAACGCGGCCTCCAATCGCATACGAGATTGTCACGCAAACCTGTTCTAACAAAAACGTGTTCAATTCAATGCATGAAACTTATACCTATCCAATCCTCCAATTGCATTTGATGTGCAACGTGCGTCTGCCTTGATTAAACACCAAGAATCCGTGTTTGTTCAGAGAAATTATGTGTTTGATTCATGAATGTGAAAGAAAACACAAATAAAGTTTGAAATTTTTAATAAGTAGTACTAAAATAAATCAAAGTATGTAGGTAGGTTATTCTTAATATTTGAGTATATAAAAATCATGACGTCATTTGATAAATATAAGATATTTAAAATAAATAAATGTTTATTGGTAAGAGGCTCAGTTTCTGAACGATATTCAGCCATTTGATCAAACAGCCAGACAAATAACTTGTTTCAAAATGGATTTAAAAAAAATAACCACGGAGTCTAACCTGCCTTACTTATGAGTTTGGAAAGGGTAGGTATTAGTGTAACAAACCCGCGCGTGTTTCAAGCCACTGCTGCCCCTTATTGAACACGGAAATGTAAAATTGCGTCCGGGTGTTGAGTCATTAAAGGTTTGGCTCATCCTACCTCGGAAAGAAGGGGAGTGACTGCGGTGTGAGGCGGCCATAGCTGTCACTCCCAGGCCTACACCCGGAGAACCAATCTACTTTTTTGCCAGCTCTCTACTCTGCCCTCTGTTGGGAAGACTTCAATGGAGCACGTGATGAGTCTCCAAGTAGCCCTCTACAGTGCCGCTCAAGTAGGCCGTGGCTTGTCTGTCACCTAAGTGATTTAAAAAAACCACAGGTAACTTGAGGCTTTCCCTGGGATACCATCATCAGATCCCGACTTGGTAGCAATGGGTGGTCGCGGTCTATCGGCACCTCGGAAGTACGCTTTGTCAAATAAAAAAGAATGTATTAAGTTGGTTCACACATGACGTAGAAATCGATAATCAATTTCGATAGACGTTCGATTTCGTTGCAGTCGGTTAAAAAGTACCAAGCTAAAAATACCATTAAACTTGGTAATTTTATGGTAAGAAGATAGACCCGAAAAAATAAAAATATTATGAAAAACAAAAATAGATTAAAACTGTTGAGTTTTAATCTATTTTTGTTTTTCATAATATTTTATTTTAGTATTGAACTTTGTAGTTAATCGAGCCGATGTTGAAATCAAACTTTACAATCTTTTAATGATTATTTTAATGAATGGAAAATTAAGAATAGTCAATTTACATTTCTGCCCTCTAGGTGGTGTATCGTAAAACATGTACATCGCATGCATCAAATCCATGGGCTTGTAATTCAAATTTTAATTAACAGATGGCGTTAGTCACACCACTTGATTCATTTTATTAGAAAGAGATGCAAATAGTAAAATTCCATTTAATACCACAAGAGCAAGCGAATAAAATATAGTAATTACGCCTTTGGTATTTTCCTGGCCGCATTTTGTTCTTGTATATAACTCTGACCGTGTTTGACGTGACGTCATTGACAAAGCAGCTGTTTTTCCTTACGTTCATTAAACAGATCCGAAAATGGCTAATAATGCGTATTTTATTGAAAATAATGATGTTGCAGCTATTTTTTTCGATTTAGACAATACTCTTATACAAACGAGAAAGGGGGACACCAGAGCTTGCAATAAGGTACGTAAAATTTATCTAAAAATATTATTGTGACATTGCCACGGTCATGGATTTGTATTTCGGAACAAAGTGCGCGCGCTGTCATCGTGCGTCTCATTTGCAATCGTAAAATTTTACGCCGTTTGTTGAACACGCTGGTTTGCTTGTTGCACCCCGCGTGTGTAGTGTTCACGTTCCAGCGTGAGTTTAAAAATAGTGTTTCATAGTTGGAGAACGTGAGCTCGACGTCCAGATTTAGATATTTTGGAAGAGAACTCACTCTAATTATAAACGTGATGTAGATCGAGCCGCTGTCGGAGCGATCCACCGTAAACCCAGCGCTCAGTGGAGCGCTCACTACTGCGCTTTGTGATCGCGTCGTGTATTTCGTAATAATGGGTGATATATCCGAGCCGATAAAGAAATGCATACTGATACTGAAATCAGCGAAAAGCGACACGGAAAAATTCGCGGCGTTGTTCATGGTGACTAAACTTGTCAAAAGCAAGGACTGCAATACTAATGCTAAAAAGGCACTATTCGAAGCAATTGGATTCAAGTTTTTGAAGAAGCTTTTAACAAACAAATCTGTTGAAGATGATTGCCCGCCTTCTGTGTACAAGTCAGTTGCTTTATCAATACTTACCTGTTTCTGCAATGAACCTGAGCTTGCTACACATCCAGAAATGCTTGCCAATATCCCTGTATTTCTTGAGATAGTGCAGAAATCTGAACATGAGGACTATGATGATGATCTTATTATCATTAGTGAGGCCTACACATGTCTACAGTGCATCGCTGAACAAGAAGCAGGTCAGAAGGCACTTATCGAAGTAGGCGCCATCACTAAAATGTCTGAGATCTACTCTCATCAAAGTTTCCAAACTGATGAAGCTCTCAATATTCTTGTTAAGCTAGTTAGCAGGTATGGCCCAGCTGCCTGGGGTGATGATCCCAAACCTTTTCATGCTTTAGTTAATAAAATTGCTCTAGACTTTGCAACAGATCAGTCAGAAAGAAAGTTTGAACTCGCTACCATCTTAAGTGCACTGTTGTATAGTTGCAACAAAACAACAGTGATTCCTGGCTCAGCCGATGAAACATGGCCGCAAAGTATCTACAAAGCACTTCATGATATTCTAACCAGCAAGATTGGAAAGAACCAGAGGGATCCTGCTCTAAAACTGGCTGCAAACATTGTTGACCTCTTAGGTATAGAGTGGACATTAAATGATGAAGAAAATCCAAAGAAATTCTTTCTTTTGCTTCAACAGCTATGTGCTATTGAAGTCAGAATGCAACTGGAAGACAGGAGTTTCAAACAAGCTTATGCTAACGGTGACCTAGTAACCGCTTGTTTTACGGTACTAGAACTATCCATTAACTACATGGCTACGGATCAGCTGGACTTGGAACAGAAAGAAAAACAGTCAGTCTACACTGGTCTTAAAGGTGCTTTCAATGCTGTAGTATCTATGTTAACTAAAGTACACAATGATAAGAACAGAGATAAATTACCAGATGCAGAGAAAGTGTATGTTTGTGCCATGGTGCGAGTACTGGTTGCTTGGATTGCTCAAGAAACAACCGCTATGAGGGAACAAATTTACACTCTACTTCCATTCATGTTTTCACTGGCCAATGATTCCTTCCATGCATATCGTGCTAGGAAACTTGCTGAAAAGAACAAATCTGAAGGGGAACCTATGGAAACAGATACCACACTAATGGGCCAAGTTGACCTCTTGCGCTTAATGTTGCCAGCTCTCTGCCACTTAGTAGTTGAAGATAAAGCCAGGACCATAGTGTTGAACTTAAAACAAGAAGACATTCTTTATGAGGCCATGAGCTTTCACTGGTCAATTGTACATTACAAAAAGCCACTAATACCAAAATCTGAGAGAGGAAAAGTTAAGAGTCAGCCTGCACCTGAACTAGATGCCAAAGTATTAGAAGATATGAAGGATTCTAGGGCTGCTATGGTCAGTCTTTGCAATATTTTCATGAACCTCACTGTTTTGGCACCAAAAGTTGTTGAAAACAGTTTATTATTCAACACATTACTGAAGTTCATTTTTAATGACTTACCCGAGTTGAAGGATATTCCAGAGAACTTAGTTCTATACGGCCATCTAGCAGTGCTGGGATTACTCTTATTTAAACAACAAGCTAGTAAGGTTAAGAAAAATGACTTCTCAATTTGCAGATATATTCAGTCTACAATAAGATTTTTGTGGGATGCTTACAACATTGACGAGTCCAATGACCCTACTGCTCTTGTTGTCTCAATGGGCTATAAGCAACACTGGAATGAAATTGCTGATCTCTGGTTCTTAGGAATGCAGACAATGAGTGGTGTTCTGACTACAGTGCCATGGATTTCTGAGTTTGCCATTGAGAGTGGTTGGGCACAAGGCATAGTTGAAATGCTGGCTAAGGTTAAAGTTGGCACTCTCCCACCAAATGTCAAGTCAGCATTTGAAGATTTTCTATGTAGACTGGTAGATTCAAATGAGAGTGTTATACCTGTCCTTAAGAAGGCTGGTGCTCTCAAAATGTGCAGAAACCACCGGTTTATGGACTTAGGCAAGAAGTTGTTTGGAGATTAAATTATAATTTTAAGGAATAGGTAGGTATTAAATACCTACTTGTAATCAGTACAATACATTTTTACAACAATGTACTTAAAGCAGTTTTTGTATTATGTGTATAGTTCTGTTTAATCTCTAACAAGTCAGTATAAATATGTTTGCTTCAACATAAACTTATTGTACATAGTAACATGTTTATTTTTTTCTATTAAAGTTTGAACTGAATGCTTCTGTTTTTATAACTAAATATAGTTTGGTATGCAATAAACTTTGATGTAAATCAATGTATTTTTTTTTTAATAGTTCCTAGAGTGCACAAATAATTCCTGTAGATTGAGCATGAAGAGCAATGTAACCCATTAGCAGTTAGGTATCAGTTTACAAACGCAGCACTGTGCCAAACTAGCAGGTGAGTGAACGACGCTACACTGGGCACGTTGACCCCGCGTTATTCTTGGATTCAACAGTTCCTGAGATACAATACAAATAACATGTAACAATAATATGAACATCACAGATATTCTGTGTCACAGACATTTTATTTCAGAAACAAAATTACTACCTAGCTAAATTAATAACATCACTATCTTCAAGGCGTTGTTTTTTTTTTTAGTTATTGTAAAGTTACGAGATTTCAAAATTCGGAGTCATTGAAATAAAATAAAAGAATTCATTATATTACATTTGCTTGACCTGAATATACCTACCTAACAAAATACCAACAGATCAAGTCAACAAAAAAAATATGTGGTAGGTATTCTTGAAATTACCCTATTATAAAACCAAGCACGAATTGACATAACATCTGCTGCCTCTGCACAGTCTGAACAGACTTACATGAGGCATCGGCAGCTTAGTGGATAAGGAATCTACCTTACTATCGAGAGCCTTGGGTACGGATCCTGGACATTATACCACCGACCTCTTGTAACACAAGCAATTTAGCGTAGCTGAAAAGGGCTTAGGGGGAATATTAATAATATCGAGACCATAGGTATTCTTTAAAAAAATCCAATGCATTTCTTATCTGCGCCTAATTAGACTAGGTACTGTTATTTCATTAACACGCGATAACTACTATGACACAATATTCTGATTAATATTACGTTCTCACACACTTTTGAGGTCATGTTGTTGTGTATAGAATTGAATTATTTTTAACCGACTAAGAATCATCAGATCAGATATATGTACTCGTTTATGAATTGATCAACAACAGAACTTAATAAACTGATATCCATACAAGAACCTTGATATCATTACCCTTATTCAGCAACGAAACCTGGTGACTCAAATAATTATTTAAGATGTACAAATGATACAGAGATCCTAACACTTCCAAATTTTCTCCAGATTATAGAGATACTGCAACAACAATACGGTCTGCCTCAAGACGCTGCATTGGAGAGTGGAACTAATTTCCTTCGTGCCTTCCGAGCCCGACCTGACGATGACACGTACGCACTGGATGAATGGCCGGCTCACCTATGGCGCAACTGCTTGCCAAAGAGCTATAGACATATCGCCAGTTAGTATAAATAATTTTTTAATTTAGTTTGCCACAAAATAGGCAAAAGTTACCCACCTACATACTGTTTTTAAATATGACTTGAAGTGTGATTGTGCAATACATAGTTTAGGTTTAGGTTTATCGAGGCATTTCTGTCACTAGATCCTTCTGGCCATTTAGTCACATAATAGTCATAATGTATCAAAAGTACTTACCTATATCATGTTACAGTCGAAACTCATAATCGGGCAATAGAACTTGTGACTAAAACAATCGTAACAGTCAAAACAGGTTCTTCGAAAGTAGGTTACCCGGAAATCATTAATTAATAGTGATTTTGACTGGTCTTAACTCTAAAGTATTGTTGAGTGAAGAGTGCTTATCCTTTTCCACCTATTACGATATCGTATACTTAGTTAATAAGAATATGACTCGGGACCGGGACGTTCTCCCAATACATTGCGCGAGTTGGTCAGGTTAGGTTGATTTGCTGAAAGTCCCCTTGAGAATGGGTACGGCGATAATAGGCTCACCGTCTATACCATCCATTATGTGAATCTGTTGGGTCAATTTTCTTAATATGGGTATTAAACACACCTTTGCCTACTCCTTTGGAAATACGTGAATGTAAAGTACTTAATGAAGATCTCATAAATAAACGCATTCAAACTTCAAACGTCCTCATCGAGGCACACGTGTAAAATTAACTTATCGTGATGTTATTGATGACTAATGTCGCCCCCGCCCACCCTTAAAATTTGGCTAAATCTTCATTAGTCACTACACCACACTTGTAGGTATGACTATACCTACCTATGCGTAATTGTTATAATTACACTAGTTTGGTATGTTTTGTTTATTATATCGTCATGGTCTTATCTTTTTGGGGTTAGTAGAACGCTAACAATGAATTACTTAAGTACTCATTGCATTCAATTGACATGCGTCAAACCATTATCTTCTCAATTTTCCCAGAAGTACCTATTGTACTTAATTGTGTCTAATATAACCAGGGCACTGAGCACATTACTGTAATGTTTACCAGCTAAATAACTCTTTTTTATCTTCTTCATCTTAGCATTCACCCAGTCGCATCTGAAAAGTTCACCTCGGAGTATAGGGTCCGCTTTACCAGTGTAAGTTAGACTGAATTTGACTTTAATTCGATATTTTTCTTGAAGCGATTGCCACCTGACCTTCAAAACCCAAAAGCGATATCAAAGAATTGCCGTTAGTCCAGTTGTTGGAAACCAGCAACAGCCCATTGTTTCATCAGCTCCCGATTCATCGCAGCTCGCACGGATTGTAGATCTTAGAGCGGCCTAGTTTTTTGTTGATAGCAGTACCATTACACGTATTGCGAAATTAGATATCGCTTAGTAGGTACAAAAACATTTCTAATACACCCCTTATCAAATGATTTGAACTTGACTAACGCCGTATTCTTCGCAATAGCGATATCTTAATTTTCAATTAACACGTTTCACTGCTGCGAGATACTAAAAAAGAACATAATTTATTAGGTACATTATTATTATTACTATCCTATAATATAATAATATATCCTATAAAAATATACTTTTTCTTATTCCGAGAACGTCACAGATTTTTTAAAACCCCGGGATCCACTCTTCTAATCCTCTTTTCCATGATTTGGTATGCTTAACTTTTACAAGCGCGACTGTCATCTGACCCCCAAACTCTGTGAGAAAGGCTTACTCCAGAGCCTCGTTCTTCAAATAGTAGATTTGTTAGGTACCGAAGGTTAAGGTGGAGACCTATGCACCCAACGTTTAGATACTTTGTTGCTCATTTAACAAAAGTAGGTAGGTAAGTACATAAACGACGTGGTATTAACATCGGAAAATATTCCTATCAAGTTTTACTTGCCAAATGAGTGACCAACAGTCTGGGTATATTACAAACACTTCGGTGAAATAGTTTTACGATTGACTTGGCAGCGTGCCTAAAATGAGAATGCACTTCTACTCTCTACGCCTGCTTTTTGACATAGGATGAATATCATGTCCTTACAGTGAAACAAAATTACATCGTCATGGACGCTAGTCATATAAACAAAACAAACCTATAAATATTACATGATCGAATATTCACATCAGATTTACGTAGCCATTTTGTAGCCCGTGTAGGCGTTTCATAAGACTTATAAACGGCTTGTAGACAGCTATAAATATTTTTAAACATACACCACGTATCTAATGAATGGAAAATGATCTCAATTAGAAACTCGAGTACAAGAAACCGAGGTATATCATTCCTTTATATAGGTTCATAAATAATAATGTACCTAACACCTTGGGATTAAGGACAGGAACATGACATTTCAAATTTTCTTCCAGCCTTGTCCTATTTCTATGGAGATACTCTGGCACTAAATAGTTTATGAAACCGATCTTAAAGTGGTACCGGATGCCGCATTTAGCTTCCACCTAAATGATAAATATCGTGTTGCTTCTGCGTAGTAAACTTTGTTATTTGGATTCTCAATCTACAAATAGCTAAAAAAAAACTCGGATAAATAACTACACAAAAATGAACGTTCTTTTTTAAATGATATTAGCTAGCTAGGTAGGTACTTTTCAATTCAAATGCATCTAAGTAGAATTGCTTCCCTTCTAGATTAGGATAGGTTCTTCTGCTCTATCTGCCCGCTCATTCATCATACAGGTTGTCAGTCTTTTGTAAACTGTTCTCAATAACAGTGAGCACAGTAAAAACTCCGTACTCTGCACAAAAATAATAATGAATGGGTCATATACTACAACCATATAAATATCTTTTTCAGAAAATATATCAGCCGAATGGGTAAAATTAAGGTTTCAGTGTTTGGCATTAGCAAACGACGTAATACATCTGCTGGAGACACTGCGGTACGTTGGTTTCATATTGGTCACAAATTAATTTATGTTATGAAGAAATATTTCGGACAAGTACCCAAAGGAGTTTGGTGTGGTTTACTAATCAAATAATATATTTCTCCATGATATAATATTTTATGTTATTTATAATTTGTACATAATTTTACTTAGACTTTCATTGTTTTCATACACGGATCTCCTTGGTCTATGTAATTGTGAAACAAAGTGATTATGACAAAAATTGAAGTTGTTCTAAGACTTACATACATACATACATATCTACCTATCTTTCATCTCACTCCCTTCTGAGTGCATTCATACTAATTATTATAATGTATTGAAATTCATCAATCTCAGAACAACATCATTTGCTATTTATTGTGCATGGTGTTATGTGGTCCAAATTGTTGTTTTCATGATCAAAATGTGTCTCATACTAACTAGTCATCGCTCACAAATTGCTCATAAACATACTAGTCACTAGTGTTATTTATTTTGAAATCTTTTATCATTTTGGGACTAGCATGCCACATAATACTATGGATATCAGCGCAATTTTGGTTTCTTAATATCACAGTAAAGTCAGGACCAAAACATTGTGGAGGCATACTCACAATAGTTAATTAGTCTCAAAACACTACTGAAATTCAGGCTAAATGCTAGCTTTAGGTATTTAGTTATGCAAATGCTGGAATAAAATCAAATAAACACCTGCAATAAATGATACACGGATGCCTTTGCAAATGTATTGGGCTGGCTTTGAGCGCATGTTGCTAATAAATGACTTGTTTTTCTACAGTGCAGTTGTTGCTCAACGAGTGAGTAAACTCGAGGCGCCGCGTGCGCAACACTTAGGTTTGAGTTGTATTTGTAAAATATATGAGGGAGTACATCACGGCGAAGGTAATACTCGAACCTCAAAAAATTCAGTACAACAATGGAGATAGTTTTAAAAGCATTAAACATCTGAAGTTGTTTAAATGTAAAAAAAAGTTAAATTAGTGCCAGTTACTAAATTTAGCCAAAGGGAATTTTAAAATGTCTCCATTGTTCTTTTAAAGTCCTAAGAAATTGTGCTGTGTTGATATTACAGAATGGAGACTATTACTAAAAATTTACGGTCCTACATACATTTTTCAACACAGCACAAATTTAGTTTGTAAGATGTATTTTCATATGCAATTTATAATGGCTTTATGGGTTGCACTTGAAATATAACCATTTATCATTTTGTTATTTTAAATATCTTGCACACGCTGCTATAACTGACTTCCATTAGGTTTATTGACACAAAGGTTAGAAACTTGATGTGAACAATGCCGCAATAGCTAAATGTTTAGTTATTATTAATACTTGATGGAATAATTGCAGTAGTGAGGTGCAAGATTGTTTGGTTTGTGTTTATCATGTGCTGAGTTTCAGCATGAGAGACACTGGAATTAACAAAAGGCTGGTGAATGAATGTGGCACAGGGAGGATTACCTTCTCGGTCTGATCACGAACGGGCCGTCTCGAGCCCAGTGGCAGAAGGTCGAACGGCTGGGCCTCCGCAAGTACTTCGACTGCGTGCTGGTTTCCGGCGACTTGCCGTGGGAGAAGCCAGATCAAAACATCTTCCTAGAAGCTTGCAAGATGCTTAACGTCGAGCCTCGCACCTGCATAATGGTTGGAGACAAGTTGGAAACTGATATCAAGGTAAGTATCTGTTACAATATAAATAAAAAATATTCGAATTTAAAAACATATATGTGGTAGAGTATAGGGTCATCACATTTTGTAGGTCTACCTTAGATCGACTAATTTGTCCATGGTAAATCAAAACTTTGAAATTAAATAATAAAATAAATTATCACACTGCCTAAAGTCAATTATAGTGAAAAGAACTTTTGACTGATTATGAGTTCTGACTGTAACATAATACCAACATCCATGTTGAATCCATCCATCCAATATTAATATTGTTAGTTAAAATTGTAATTTTTTATTGTAATTTATTAAGTATATTCTTATCATATTATTAATATTGGTGATGCAGATTCCTTACCTCCACAAATAATATCGATCTAGTGACATCAGTGAAAAGCCTACTTATAACTCATAACTAGCTATTGCCCGCGGCCGCGGCCGCTATTCCCAATCTCTAATTCACCTCTGTACCAAATTTCATTAGGATATCTTCAAAAATTACAGATAAAAGCGAGCGTAAGTCCATTCCCAAGCTTTATCCATTCCTGTACCATCAGCCCTTTGAGCGCGAAAATTATTTGTGGCGGTCCAGCAGGCCGCTAACCTCTAAACGCGATGCACAGCGCCGTGGCTTAGCAACAGAAATAACTAAACTGTCACTTCTCTGTATATGCCATCCGGATCTGTTGACATTAATGATCACTGTTCCGCTCCCTTGAGTAGTAGCGTGATGATATATGGCCTATGTTATTCTGATGTACCTATAAGCTATATTATTGTAAAGTTCCATTAAAATCAATATAGTAGTTTTTAGGTGAAAGAGTAACAAACATCCATCCATACATACTCAAAAACTTTAAAAAGCTCAAAAGCTTATAATAAATAATATAATGTAATAAATAAATAAATAAATAAATATTCTACAACATTCTACACAAGGCTATCTAAACCCATGGTAAGCATAGCTTAACTAGCTTGTGTTATGGAATCTACATAAATTGCGGATAAACATACTTAGATACTTTTTTGAAACACCCAGACCAATGCAAATATTCATGCATACAAATATTTGCACTGAGCGGGAATTTTACTCACGCTTCCTGCATAGAGCAGTCCTACGTTCTACCGCTACGCCACTGAGGAATATTAGAAGGATATAAAATCACAGGAAAAACCCCAATGAAACATCCCCACCAGCATCATCTTAGCATGACTTGATGAAATTAGGATGACGCGCTTTACATTAAACAACACAAAATGGTATTTTTCCTAAAGAAACCGGGGTCATGACTCATGCATGAGTTATGAAAAATTACTAGTTTTTAAAATTGCACCCGCCACCTGATACTTACATTACTCACAAATCTCTGGGTATTTTGTGATAAATAGACAATTTTTTTTAAGGTTTGTTTCTCAAATCCCGAGTATTTTATTTCCACAATAGGCTTGTGTCTTATTTGAAATTTCAATTTCTCGAGCAGCCCGAAAACGCTCCATTCAAAATCACAGCACACTGTCGTCACAGTGTGCTGGCGCGTAATGCAAATGTATGCAATGCAAGAGAGTATCGCATTTATGTCAGTTTACAATTACAATTACAAATTACAAGTACAATGTTTAATAAAATTGATTTGTAATTTAATAAGGAATCAAATAGCTATAAGCTCTGTCTTATTCCGATTGTTTATATTTTGACCTATTTTGGGAACTAAAAATAATGAAACGTCATAGTTTCAGTTTAGTTTAGCTTACTATGCATATTTGTTAAGAAAAACTACGACATTAAGCAGTATTGATGGTGATCCGTTGACCCTGGACACTACCCTACTCGATAGGCAGCTGCAATCGGGTTATAGCTTGTAATAATAATAATTATCATAATCAAGCAATATTCCTGCCATGCCGGGCCACTTGTTGTTTATAAAATGTACCTGTCTATAGTCTTAAATTGATTTCTATCTAAGTATAACTATAGATTATGTTAGTAATCTACATAAAAATTAATGTGTACCTACATAAATTGTAATATTGATCTGCAGGGCGGAAAAGAAGCAGAGCTAGGCGGTACAGTGTGGATCCCGCTGCAGAAAGACATGGAGTCGTCCGACTTACCCGACTTTACAATAGATAAGGTCACCGAGTTGCCAGAAGTACTGCCAAACTCTCCCAAACTCAAACGCTCTGCGCACACATCTAGTATATCCTGTTGATAATTCATTTGAAGAGGCTGTAATATTCTACCTTTGTTATCGTCGTTCAATTTTTATAATGTTGTACAGTAGGTAATAATGAAATATCAATACCTCTCTAAAGTTTGCGTCTAGTAGTCAGCGTCAAAAGTAGATGATGATCGCACAAATTTAAAATTCAAATACGCCAACTTTAATAGATAAACAGCATTTTAACTCTCTCTATACTTACGTAATCTCTTCTCTACTCGTTTCTCTTTTCGTTTGCAATTTGGGAAGAAATATAAATACTTTAAAACTATTTTCTTAAATTTAAAAATGATCATCTACTTTAGGCGCTGACTATACTTCTATCGATAGGGTAACGTATCTATGCCAGAATAGGCATACAAAGTATCTAAATATAATCATTACAGGCAGCCACAGAATATTATTTTTTATTGCAATTTTTATGGCATGCCACACATTGCAAACTTGAGAGGGGATGTTTATTTTGTTTTTACTATATTTTTAACAGTATTCCACCAAAGTACAAAATTTAGTTTGCAGTACAAATATGTAGGTATTAGTTTTGAAGCATGTTTGTATTGATGTAGCATGTAGATGCTATTTCGGTTTTTGTTAGGCACGAGTTACCGCTAAGTTCATAGTCCGTCTCTTGATCTGCGATTTTGCTTTATAATATTTATTTTTCTAAAGCGTAGGCTAGAATATGAACGCCTAAATTATTTTTAAGGATTTGAAGACGCATATAGTAATGCATATTTTTGTATAGAGATTTCAAGTTTATTTTTAAGTATTTTTTGGTTGTACTCTAAGGAAACTTCTTATGAGACTGTCTTATATGTGATACTGATAGTGGTTAATGTTCCTTGTAAGATGTCTTGTTCAGTTTATAATTATGGTCAAATATTAAATGATCACTAGAGTTATGACCTGTGTAAGACTGAACTGCGAAAAGCAGGACCTAGGACATAACATATCTTCGGCAGGTTACTTATACTTATCCATATGAGTTAAAAGAATCATCACAAAGGAATCTATCTATCCTATGTGTCTTAAGCTTACTCTGTAAAATTTTGAAATTCTGTTGAAAATATATTATGTCTAAAGCCGTACGCTGCCATATGCCGCAATTCAGTTTTACACTTGTTATGTCACAAAGGTGCTCACACAGTGATATGATTCTAAGCATTGTGAGTGAATGGTGTTAATTCGGCATGTCCACCCGATTAAACTAAACTAAACTAAAAATTCTCTTATTTTAGTTTAGTTCAAAGCTTTGTCTATTCGGTTTGGCCACCGAACTAAAAATAGTGCATGCATTTTTAGTCAAGGTCACACGACTAAATTGAATAAACCCTTTTTTAATCTGTGAATTCAATGAACGTATGACAACGTTGTAAATTATGGTAAATTAGTACAATCACAATAAGAAGTTGATGAAGTGTGAGAGAGACAACTTAACTTCTTGTCAAAAAACATGTGTTCGAACGTGACTGTAAATTAAACCTCTGAAAAAGTAAACAAACCAAAACAACAAACTTGGCGGCATGGTAATGGGAATATTATGTGAAAAGAGGAAAAATAAATAAGTATGTCACAATCACAAAAAAATCCTCTTCGCTTAATCTCGGGTGATTTTCAAGTATCTCCAACAGGAACTTGGCCGCTGATGACGGGACCTTAAAGAATTTTCTAAATTTGCGGTCGGCCATCTCAAATGGATTTGATGCATCCCTCGACCGGAGCAACCTGGCCCGTTTTCCCGATTTCTGTAAAACAAATAAATTCCTAACCTTAAAATGAATTTCAAACCCAACCTTTATAATAATTGTTAATTTTTCAATTATTATTATTGTTACACAATTTTTACATATATTACAGATGTATTGGCAAAAATTAAAGTAAATTAATAAAGTTACTATATATACACAATACTAAATAATAAAACTAAAAGTTAAAATGCGTCGTGGAATTCATCTGCATCTCATGCCTCTTGTGGTAGCGTTCCCAGAAGACTAGCAACATTGCCACGTTGTATGGCAATACTTAATCTCTGACCTGAAAAGAGGCCAGCCTTCTGGTCACGAGAAGCGTCAACCATACGTTTCGCAATCTCCCTGAAGAGATTGCGGGCGCTCGGACCCCAAGGCCCAAACGTTTCGACTCCAAACGGCACACATTCATAATCTCCAATAAGATTGGAGTATTTGCGCCGCTTAACAGCCTCTGCAGAAGCTGCAGCGGCACCGGCACAGCCAGCCGTGCCAGGTATATGGGTAGGGGCAATGGTGTCGACGCATGTTGCGTCCCACACCAGAGTCCTACCCATTTTCCAAGGCATTATTGGCATACCATCC
The DNA here is from genome assembly GCA_949126895.1 of Eilema caniola. Lineage (NCBI taxonomy): Eukaryota > Metazoa > Arthropoda > Insecta > Lepidoptera > Erebidae > Eilema > Eilema caniola. The sequence goes on along the minus strand of OX421481.1, from coordinate 9,917,465 downwards.
AGCCTCTTGCCATCGTCGCGCGCCAAACCGTTTGGTTCAAGCACAACTGGCACACCAGCAATGACAAGAGCACGGCGGATTATGTCGTTGAGGCTGGCGTGCCGTGGAATTCGCCCCGCGCTCCTGCAGCATGACAGGCCATGGTGTCCGAGTCGGTTAACTGCTTCTCCACAATGGCATTGATGCGGAATTTTTTACTGCTAGGTCAGTTTTGAACAAAAAACATATATTTAGTTGATAAATTTTCTTATTTACCTTTCTTGCTCCTCGAAAAAAGCAGCCACAACGCATAGGTTCATTTTTCTGTAATTTAAAAATTTCAACCAGCCGAACAAGGTTTAGTTTAGTTTAATCGCGACCAAAAATATGGCCACTAAAATAAGTCGGATTTTAGTTTGACAGGAATAAAATTTTGCCTTACCGAATAGCAAAATGTAGATTTTCACTAAATTGAATTCGACTAAACTAAAAATAGTTTAGTCCTGTCAAATTAAGTTAGTTGGTGTTTTCCCGAATAAGAAACCGCAATTTGACGTGACTAAACTAATTATAGTTTAGTTTAGTCGGAATTTTGCCAACCCGAATCGACACCAATATATAGTGTACATAAGTCATTTGGAGATGCTATCATTAATATCTTTAGACTGATGTGTACTTGTTAAAGTGTAGTATAGTTCCTTGTATAATCTCTTTAGTGTATCATAATTCATAATCTAGGTGTAATGACAAATTGACTCAGCTGTCACCTCACATGGCTGTAATCTCTGTATAAAATCATTATTTTTTTATGGCTCTGTGCCATAGTTTGAAAAACTGACTTAAAGATATTAATTGACAGCAGTAGTATTGTAACATTGCAGCAACTTTTATTTCATTAGTAGGGAAAATGAGAGGCACATTATATTAGTTATTTTAATAAATAACATTTGGGTATTTACATATTTGTTTGTTTTATTCCATAGTAAAACTATATACCTACTCAATAACTAAGTTTATATTATACTATTATCAATGCAATGACTATGCTGTTCTCAACATTTTGGCTTCTCGTTTCTCTTGTAGAGCCTTCTTTTGTTCTTCCACTACCTTCTTCCTCTCTTGAAGGAACTCACCATATTCCTGAAACAATTGATGAGACTGTTTCATAGTGAGCTTGGACTGTGGTGCCACATTTTCATACTGTCAACCTACTTGCCAACAACTGTAATATTGTCAATTCTCAACAAGATTTGTTTTATATGAGTTTACAATGAATTCACCAGTGATATAGTGAAAAATTGTTTTCATTTTCAATTGCAAAAATAATTTGGCAATTGAATCAAGAGTCAGTAAGTGGCAGAAAGTTACTCCATTTTCATTCATTTACTTACCTTAGGATCCAAATCTTTAACAATTTCTATGCCACAAGTTCTAGCTGTTGCTATTAACATGACACAAATATCCTTCAATGGCTTCCACTCCAGCGGTGGATCTTGTTGCTTAATTTTTGCTATCTCATACAGATGTTTATATGTTATTTTACCACATATTTCTTTAACTGAAAAGAAACAAAATGTAAAACTCAAGGCTTTATTCTCAGGCTGAATGTGAGAAATGTGTAATGCATGCTGCTTTTCAGACAATTTTGATGAATAAATTCTCTGCTCCAAGAATCATCGAATAAATCTTTAAACTCAAACAGCAACACCTACCAGGTTCCATAGCACCTCGGCTCACGCCTGCTGCTTGTTTCAAAAAGTAGGAAGCTGGTGGTTGATGGATAACCAGTTGATAAGAACGATCCGAGTTTACTTTTACTCTCGTTGGCAAAGGTGTTCCCTGTTTTATATTAGCGGTACGTTCATTAAAATCCTTACAAAACGCTGCTATATTGATGTTGCGCTAAAGTAAATAAAAACAGAGGTTATGATTACAACATTCGTTTCCTTTATTAATGTATGATATACAAATGATATCGATACCTGACCCAACATAGGACCCAAAGGAGGGCCAGCAGCAGCCATGCCAGCAGGTATATGGGTTCTTAATTTAGAACTATGATCGATTTTATCAGCCACTTTCTTCATAGACTTCAACCTAGCAACGGACTTGGACATGGTGCTGAATGAAATTCGCTACTGCAGTAAGTTCTGAATAGGAAACAATATTTACTCGCACTATAGCGTTAGAGAATAATATAGATTACGAACAAAACTAATTCATCACGCAAACCTAGTTTTAAAGATTATTTTTTACAACTCTGTTCCAGTAATTTAGATTTATGTTTCTTGACTGTGACTGTTGAATCTTTTGATACATAAAACTCCATCAAGTCCTATTGATGCAGGTTAATAATCTTAATAACGTAAATTGGTCTGGTCTGGAACGCGCTTCAGGCTTCAGCCTTCAGCTGACATTGACAATGACATTTTAAAAGGGAGTTATCAGGAAAAAAATCATAAATTTTGAATGTTTAGTTGACCATAGACCATACCGAATACCGGTTTTCACCTCCGACAGAATAAATTTAAATTAAACTAACTGTTTCCCGCGGCTTTGCCCGCGGGGATGTCGGTTATGTTATAATATCGGCTATCATTATAAATAGTAGCATATGTGTTATTCTGATGTTTAAGCTATATATATTATTGTAAAGTTTCATTAAAATCCATTCAGTAGTTTCTACTGATATGAAAGAGTAACAAACATCCATCCATCCATACTTATTTATCATTATTTTTGTTTTATTATTTTGTTTTATTACATTTATTTAATACTATGTTTCACACCTTTCGTCAAAGTCCGTTTTTTTTTAGCAAAACTCCCCCTGCTGGCTAAGGAATGGAATGGTATTAGACTCGAACTATTAGCGACTACAAAATGTTTATCCTGAGGAGACTTGAATGATGATATTGATGATGATGATAAAATGTCCTTAGTCACAGAATAGATAATAGTACTAGCGTACCTTAGTTGATTCTAACTTTTGAGCCCACGAATTTTCCATTTATAATCTGTGGTTTTTTATTCGTAAATCGTGTGTTGTCACTTGTCAAATTTGTCAGAACAGAACTTTTGATGAACATTGTGAACTGTGGATAGAAAATAAATATTATTTTTTTGTTTATTACACGTATTACATACATTCCTCTAGACATTTTGTGTAAATTTCTGATGATTAAGATAAATACCATACCAGTCTTAGTTAATTAATCTTAGGGATTATGAATTTACGTATTAAATAGTTAATAAAATACATTATGTGGTCGTTTTTCTCTCGTGATCCCACGAAGGATTTTCCCTACGAAGTGGGAGATCCTGTTGCCGGATTAGAAGATAGAAGTGTCTGGACGCTGCATAAGGGAAAAAAGAGAGGCACGCAAGAAGAAGTATCCATATTTTTATTCGATGTCCAAAAGAATTCAGAAACACTTTTCGATATAGCTAAGGCTTCCCTTAAGAAACTAAAGACTATGCGACACCCTAGCCTTTTACATTATTTAGATAGCTGTGAAACTGAGAAATTTTTATATGTAGCTACAGAGTATGTAGAGCCATTAGCTAGGCATATAGAAGATATGAAACTGGAGGGCCCGCAGAAGGAATTATTCCTAGCTTGGGGCATTTTTCAAATTACTGTAAGTACTATGCTGTTGCCTTGAGAAAACTTAATGTAAATTCTAATAGTATTTGTGATTTTTTTTTTAAAGTATTATGAGCTTTAAGCTATCATGACAAGCTATCATATCTTAAAAAGAGGACCCAAATGTTATTATCAGTTCAAAATATGCCATAATCTTTTTTCAGAGAGCACTATCATTTTTAAATAATGATGGTAATATGAGGCACAATAATGTGTGTCTGTATTCAGTATTTGTGACTCTAGCCGGGGAGTGGAAGCTGGGAGGATTTGAGTTCCTCACTTCGCAAGGACAAGAGACTGCTAACCCTATTCCAATTAAAATATTGCCAGCACTAGAAATATATGATCCACCAGAGAAAAAAGATGCTACAAAACTGAAAACAGTTACAAAATGGTATGTCCAAAAAAAATTATATTGACCTTGGCATATTAAATATACTGCATGCTTCATGTCATGCCATACTTCATGAGATGATTTGTGTTACATTTCAATAACTATGAAAAAATAAAAAAATAATTTAAAAAAATATAAATAAAATAAATAGCTACAATAGTATAAAGTGATTATGTGGTCGCTTGAATATATGATCTGAAACATTAATTACATATTTTTGTAAATGAATAAACATAACTATTTCAATTTGTAACAGCTCATCTGATATGTGGGGTCTAGGCTGCCTAATATGGGAAGCATACAATGGCCCTCTCAAAAACCAGCCTGCACTCAAAACAGTGGACACCATACCTAAGCAGCTGTGTACTTTGTACTGTGAGCTAGTGAGTGCCAATCCTGCTTCCAGACCAAATCCTGCTGATATAATTACAAGGTACATGTTTGAATTTGTCTTCATCCTAGTGTTAATCCGAGTTGTGTCTATGTCTGGGATCCGATCCGATTTACGAGTCTAACTGAGGTTTTGGCTGATCTTCACTATTTTCTGTAAAGCAACTGCTATCAGACTTCCAAAAGTATAGCAGTTGGACCAGTTTTTGGACTTTATAGGGCTATGAATAGACCATTCCTAAGATAACTTTCATGAGTACTTTACTTGTATTATTTGCATCATAAATTGATCTATAATGTGCTTATACTGTTGATTGATGGCACTTGCTACATATCTTCAATGAAAACACTTGTACTATTCCACATTATTTATTAAATTCCTGACTGGTTTTGCCTTACGGCATTATCAGAGGTTGAAACATGTTTTTGCGGTAAGACAAAACAGGTCAGGAATTTAATAAATAATGTGGAGAATAGTACAAGTGATTTCATTGAAGATGATCTATAATGTAGTCTAAAAATGGCTGCCTTAGAATGGGTCTGTTTCTATAAAAACAGACTTGACTATTCAAGAGACTGATTGCAGATTAAACTTAAAAGAAAATGGGTGCTAATAGTCATTTGATTGAATAATCAAATTCCATAGCAATAGTCAATGTATCTAGTCAAAGTCACATTTCTTTCATTTTATCTCTCACCCTTTCCACTTACAATTAATCGCACTAAGTAAAAGAATAACGAACAACGAACATTACATAGATGCTTTGTAAACTTTGTCTCTTAAATTTACAGCCATTGATGCTGGTAATATTTAGTAAAATACGAAGTACTACATAATAAATTATTATATTTTTTGTCATAGTAACAAATAGTTGTACTCACCAATTTACAGGTGTAGAAAAATGGGTGGTTACTTTAAAAATGATCTGATAGACACAATGTTATTTCTTGAAGAGATACAAATCAAGGATAAGATAGAGAAGAGCAAGTTTTTCTCCACACTCAGTTCCCACTTGGATAACTTTCCTGAAGCAGTGTGTGTTCACAAGATATTACCGCAGCTGTTAACAGCTTTCCATTATGGAGATGCGGGTTCGGCAGTCTTAGCACCTATGTTTAAGGTAAGTCTTTATTCAATTTTACTTAGTGAGAAATTGTTTTCTAATTAGAGTATGAGTAACTTGAATTCCAATATTTATATTGAATTTAACAATGAAATGCTTGTGTTACAAGAAATGTATAGTTGGTATGTGTGCTGAATGGATTTTAATGAAGCTCTATTCACACATTTCCTGGTGAGGGCCATACACTCTCCAGATTTAAGTCTATAACTTCAAGGATTTTTTTTGAATAGTCTTTAATTTATGGAAAAAAGGTTACATGTGCGAATATGCCGATAAGGGCTGAAGCCTCGTATCCACTTGGCAACGTTTGACGCGCGCCATGTTATACAATACAACATGTTATATCGCGCGTTGTTTTGGAACAACATGCGATATTGCCAGCTTGCTGTTTTTGCGTAGTGGACACGAAGCTTGAACTTCATACGAAGAGATAACCATTTTCATAAATTGCCCTTTTTAAATTTTGCTTATACTCTAACGTGAATCATCATAAATATAAAACCTTATCTCAAACACGCCTTATCGAGTAACGAAGTACTAAAAATCAAATAAGCAGAAATATTGTTATTGGTACTGTATAATTTGTGACTAAAGGCAACTCACACGCGTATTGTTCATATTAACCTCCATTGTTATTCACTCACGTAATAGTGGGCGATCACATTCCCCTTTGAAATTATTAGATGGGCTAAGTAAAGTGGGGATATCTCTTGAACAGAATGGTTAGGGGTCTATAATATTATTTATTGTAAAGCATCACTCTTACTCGTAGTCTTAAACATATCCCTCGCACCCTGGCTGACCCAGAGCCATCTTTACCGATCTGGCCGTCTTTGGGTGTGGGGACTACGGAGTCCCCAACTCGCCCTCGATGTGGGGAGGCACGTAACACACGCCGCAGGTGCCTGCTTCTATTAGGGTGACAGGCGGCTCCACCCGTCACCCTCAAGCCCGCGCTCATGAGGGACAGAGGTCATACTGCGACCTCCGGCGCTCAAGTTGCCTGAGCTCGCGGGCAGCGCGGTCCGCGAGTCTCCTCCGCTCCCGCTCCGCCGCCTCCGCCTCCTTCATGAGCATTACTTGCTCACAGAAGGAGGCACCGACCGCACACGCAGCCGCGCAGCGAACGATCGCTGCGAGCGTGAGAACTCACTCTCAGGACCGCCACCATTTTGGAGTCTCCCACGCCAGGCACTCGGTGAGCGTGTGCAGCCCCGAGTCCTTGATCACGTCGCAGTGATGCGCTTTGGACCTCGGGAACCACCTCTCTTACTCTTGGATTTGGGTTATCTCGGCTTTTACGGAAGTAACTGTCGCTGACGTCCCCAAACCCGAGAGGAAGGCCTACATCGGAGCCTCGGAAGGCGTACCGACTGGCAGGTTAGATCGACTTGGGTCCTGAAGATCTTGGTGAAACCCCATACACCACCACTCATACTACCTGTTCCCGGAAAAGTAACAATAGATCAACAGCCTCAATTTATCTGCAGCAATATCATTCTTTTTTTCAGTTGGGTAAATTGCTAGAAGACGCGGAATACCAGAAGCAAATAGTACCATGTGTAGTGAAATTGTTCGCGTCGAACGACCGAACGACGCGGTCGCGCCTGCTACAACAAATTGATCAGTTTATTATGCACCTACAGAATTCCACTGTGAGTAACTTATATATAATCTATATTGTTATGGAATCTGATGATGATTTGATGAAATGTCACATTTTCGAAACCCTGTTGTCTCAGCCCATTGAGAAATGAAAGTTTGATATATATCGATTTTTGAACAAAACTTGTATAGGGGTGTTGGTGTCATTTTAGGTCAAAAATCACGGAACTCACCTAACGTTTGGGCCGTTACCGAACGCGTCACATCATGTCAGAATGGGTGGACCCTAGTCTCGACAACGATCCAGTTAACAAATTACTTAGTTTTCACTTCTATCGGCAGTTTTTTTACTTAAACTTAGCGCCAAGCTTCGGTGATTACGGCATATGATTGTAGTATCTAGTTAGGAAATATCGTGTACATCCACACTATTATTCATGTAATATGCTCACTATAGGTATCTCACGCTCTAACTTATCTATGTTGCGGTATCGTCGAATTTAAAACTGTAAATACATATGATATGTATTTATAGTTTCGCAATAGAGTGACTCTATTCATAGTCATTACGACTATTAACTTTATAGATGACCCTAATTTGTGTCATTGACCTCACCATCAATCGACATTATTTTTAGGTCAATGACCAGATATTCCCGCAAGTGGTGAACGGATTTATGGACACAAACCTTGTGATCAGAGAGCAGACAGTCAAGTCGATAGTACATATCGCGTCTAAGCTCAACTATAACAACTTGAACGTTGAGGTACTACGGCACTTCGCTCGACTGCAGTCTAAAGATGATCAGGGTGGCATCAGGTGAGGATAGATCTTTTGCACTTTTAGATTGGTTGAAGAATTTTATAAAGTGTAAAGGGCCCTGCTACCGTCTCCTTTGGGGCCCAATCCGACCTCAAAGTGGGGTTGGATCGGACAACAGTTGCTCCCGTAAGGAAAGTGGAGGGGAGATATAACCGAGATTAGCGCTCGGATACAGAGGTTAATATTATGTTCAACTCATATACATTGCAGATTATACAGCAGGCAAATTACATGACATATTTATAAGGCGAAATAAAAGCGGATTCCGAGGTGATGGGATGCGACCGGAACTAACGCAAATATGATGATCACCTACCACATGATACCTATGTATAGTACTAAATATAGTATCTTCATGATAATCAATATGTTCATGTAGTATGCTCTCAACATGCTGTGGCTGTGAGCTTCTGTGGCGTGGCGGTAGTGAACGCGGCTGCTACGCAGGAGGCGCGGGTTCGATCCCTGCTCAGTGCAAATATTTATATGCATGAATATGTATATTTGCATTGGTCTGGGTGTTTCTATGTATATTATGTATGTATTTACAAAAAAAAGTATCTAAGTATGTTTATCCGCATTATAGATTCCATAACACGAGCTAGTTAAGCTATGCTTACCATGAGTCTAGATAGCGTTGTGTGAAATGTTGTGGAATATTTATTTATTTAAAAAAAAAAATTGGTAGTATTGGCTCTGTATAACCTAGAAAGTAAATTAAGATATAATATTAGCCTATGATTTCAGAACAAACACTACAGTATGTCTCGGCAAGATCGCTCAGCACCTTCACCCGCAGATACGCCAGAAGGTCCTAGTGTCAGCGTTTGTTCGCGCGACTCGGGACGCGTTCCCTCCGGCGAGGCAAGCGGGCGTACTGGCGCTAGCGGCTACACAACAATACTTCCTGCTATCTGAAGTGGCTACTAGAGTATTGCCTGCGCTCTGTCCTTTAACCTATGACCCGGAAAAACAGGTCAGTTCAACATTAGAGTTTCAGTTAGGGTCGGTGCACATCAGATGGAATACGAGTCGCGTACGACAGTCGCGTAACGCTAGAACAGACAAATGTATAATAACACTTAACCGATAATACGTTAATGCGTCGAACGTATAGCGTCTGTTCCGTTTCCATCGACGCTTTGTCGGTCGACGTACTTAAAACCAACGATTCTACGGAACAGAAAATTTAACGATTCCATGAAGTAGCTCAAATCGGAACTACGGTTGTCACTGTCAAATGCTTTTTATTTTCGTTTCGTATTTCGTATAGTGAAAGGTCATAATTTGACCGAATAAACGCAACTGATGATAACGCTTGACGGATGTTCCGTCAAATGTGCACCTACCCAATAAATAGTAGAAATGATTCAAGCAGTACTTACAGGGTCGGCAGCGCGAGTGTGAGGCCCCTGTTGTTGTACACGTCCATAGGCCACGGTAAACACTTTCCATTAGGTGGGCCGTGAGCTTGTTTGCCAACTACTAAACTATATAAAAAGAAAAAAAAAATTAAGAAGAGCGTTCATGTAGTATGCTCTCAACATGCTGTGACTACCTATTCCATCGGATAAACGATGTCTACAACTGTTTCACTTACAGGTTCGGGATGCTGCATTTAGGACACTTCGAGGCTTTCTGGGTAAATTAGAGAAGGTATCAGAAGATCCAAGTTTGAAAGAAGGAATGGGTAAGACCTTGTTTACTTTCTTGGAATTTTGCGCATATAAAAGGAGTTAGATTGTCTAGCCTAAAGCATATCTCTCACACCCCGGCACTCAGAGCCATCTCCGGTTTTGAAATGGCCTGGGAATATAATGAGCTAGTATACAAAATTTGTGAACATTTTCCATTATTTCCTGATTTTATAGTCTTCAGAGCGAAAAATTTTGGGCACAGTTTCGGAAATTACATCATTCACAAAATCGTCTGCAAGTATTCATTTAGCATTTTGTCAGTATTAGAGGTTACACTACCCGTATGGCGGGTTATAAATTGTAATCATAAAAAATAATCCGGCAAATTAATAGTCAGATGATTTTGCTATCGAAAGACTACAAAACGACGGGTATAAGAACATCAAGGGTGGCAACAAAAGTATATGTATAGAGTCAATGATCAGAAATGCAATGCCTTCCATTATTTTGAATCCGTCATCCGTTGATCAGCAAGTGTACTGGCCAATCTACAAGTAAAATTTACTTGGCCTCGAAGGTCTTAGTAAAGCCCACACACTCATATCTCACTGTGTAATCTATCCCCAACAGAGGCGGACGTGCACACCGCGACGCCTTCACTGAGTAACGCGGCGGCGACATGGGCAGGCTGGGCGGTCACGGCCGTCACCGCCAAGTTCTACCGCTCGCACTCTGATACAGCACGAGTAGCCCACTCCGCCAAGTCATTGCTGTCGAAGCCTGGCTCGCTTGGTAAGTTTTACTCTTTCACCATATACTGTATAGACACAGTATAACAGAGGCGGACAAGACACTGCGATGCCTTCGCTAAGTAACGTGTTGGCCACGTCGTCGGCGTCGACCGTCAACGCCAAGTTCTACCGCTCGCACTCCGACATGGTGTCGGAGTCTTGGACTTGGGACTTGGCTTGTTAGGACTTGGCGAAGTGTGCGAGTCGCACACTCCGCCAAGTCCTTACTATCGAACCCTGGCTCGCTTGGTAACTTTATAACTACATTCTTATCAACCTCATAGCAATTTCTAGTTCAAACTTGCACATTGTAGCCTTAGGTCTGCTTATTGTTGGTGTATCGGCTTTTCCGGGAGCGACTGACATCCTAACCTTGAGAAAAAGCCCACACCAGAAACTCGTCCGTTGTTTAACAAGTACTCTAACTAGAGCCAGAGAGGTAGGGTTTGGGTCACAAATTTCGTTAACAGTGGATACCGGGATCTATTTTAATTATGCTCAGTATGAGGTACATACATAAAGCAATTTGCCTATTACACTACCGGCACGGTATGATGGCCGTTAAGTACTAAGAGAACTTGGCAGAGCTGCTTGTACTCTCTCTTTTTTACACGGCCGTTAAGTACCACCTTACCTACTACATTATCAACTCAACTACAGATGACTAGACCATTTTACTCGGTCAATATCGTAGCTTAGTTAATATCTCAAAACGGCCATCATAGCGTGCTGCAAGTATAATGCTTTACAGTGCAGCGTTTGATGAAAATCGTAAACTATAACGAATGTATAACCATTTGATTTGCAGACATACAACAATTTATATCGAGTAGTGTAAAAATGGGGGACTTGACTTCTTACTATAGAATTTACTTGTAGAGCAACCATCATCAAGCAGTATGTCAACTACGACGTCATCAGTTACTTCGATGACTTCATTGGAACACAGCGAGTCGGCGTCGGACTACGACCCGGAACACTGGGACATGGCCGCTTGGGGCGAAATCGACTCAAGCGCAGGTTTGTATACCTAGTAAACTATTCATATAATTTATTGTTCAACTTAGAATTGTGATGAAAAATGCGCGAACCAAGTTTAGATATTTCTGGAATGTTTTATGTTTCTCATTTATTCTTCTAATTACGAGTTTCAGTTGAATTTTTGAATATATAGATATGAAGGGTTAAATGGATAAAAGCAAAACAAAATATAGGATTCACTCGGATATTTATTTCGACGAGACAATGAGTAAACACACGAAAAAAGACAAAAGTGACAGCAAAAGTATTTGACAACTATGCGTTTATAATTTCAACACGATATGATGCTGGTTTAGTTATGACAATATGCTAGTTTAGTTTTTTTTTAAAGTGATAAACTTGTATCTGCAATCAATGGCGCGGTTTATACAGAAGAGACATGGCGCGGACATTTGACGGTAGAGGACAATTGAAGTAACACAATTATAAACCTTATGTAGGATACAATAACGTCGATGACGTGACGTGCGCCACTCAATGCGATGGCGCGTCACTTTAGTGGCGGGCCGTCGCCTGGACGCGCATACGCAATTCTCCTTTAAGACAAATATGACGTTATTGCACACTTAATAAGGCTTATATTGCGTTACTTACATTGTCTGCCACATCATATGTTCCCGCCACGTCTCTTCTGAATAAAGCGCGCCTAACGGATCCAAAAAAAAAATCGGAAACTCCACCGAGTCTGTTAACAAAAACATTCCTTACCAAAAAATGGTCATCAATTTTCCTAGCGATTTCCCAGTTGCGTTCAAAGTATGCAGCCCCTCTAGACAAGTGGCAACTCGTTGGCCGGCGTTTGATGGAATAGAATGACGAATGTATGGGATTTGACGTATCTGGCAGTCGTTAACGCATGTCAAAAGTGTCAAATCCCATACATTCGTCATTCTTTTCCATCAAACTCCGGCCAACGAATTGCCACTTGTCAAGAGCCTATTGGTTACCACTCATGGCGGACCTTACTTGATACCCGCTAATATGGCCCATATTGTTGCAGGTACGGGCACGGGCGCGAGCGCGAGCGTGAAGTCCCCGCCGAGCAGCGGCAGCGCGTACGCCACGCCTGCGCTCGCCGCGCTATGCGAGGACGACTGGGACAACGAGGAGTGGGGCACGCTGCAGGAACAGCCGGTACGCACACACAGCCTGCTAATGTGATAGTGGAGTAAAGTGTCCTTACATAGTTCGCTTTACATCATTACATCATCATCATATAAAAATTCGGACATGAAAGATTGCAACAGTGAAGTATATAATGGAAAGGGGAATACTATTAATGTTGGTTACTGAAATCTTTTCTTCCTTCTTTCTACCCTCAAAAATAATAAAACATAACAAAAAAAATAGAAAGACAAGACAGTTTCTGCCGTCGTTATCATGTCAGAATTGTACATCTACCTACATTCGTTGATAATGTTCATAACAATTTGGTAAATATGCAAAAAACAAACATATTCTTCTTCTTCTTTTAGAGGATTGAAATCGCAATTATAATCCAACAGTCTCTATTTCCTTCCACAACACAGACAGCGATAGCCGAACTAGCCAGTCCATCAGAAACGTGGAACAACTCTGCGTGGACGGACCCGGTACTGAACAATGCTAACGCGACGTACGTGCGCGGCGGTCGGCTAGAACACAAGCCGGTTGCGCTTCAGAACAGTAATGACTCGCTCGGCGGCTGGGAGGATACCGAGTTTGAACCGATTGAAGAAAATGCTGACGGTAAATATGTGATTTATTTAAATATAGTTTGAAATAATTGTACATAGTTAGACTGTAGACTGAGAGCTGATCCCAACTGAGTAGGGCAAAAGGTTCGGAGGATGATACATCTCAGTACGACGTAGGAGCCATCTCTTAGGAAAAACAGAAATAATCAATCATAGGTTTCGTTGTCTTTAGATACACTTTTTGAAAATCCCCGATTACGTACCACCTTACACAACTTGTGGCACGTTCTTTTTTAGATTTCCAAATATTTTATATAACTAAATGGTTTTAACTACTCTATAAAATTCTCAAACTGTCGGTGAGTTCACTCCTATAAGGGTTTATAGACCTGTCTCGTCAACCTAATCAATATTTTGGGGTCACATGACACCAGGTCACGGCATTTTGCCCGCCCGTCAACTAGCTTCTTTGTTTAATTTAGGGCACGTCAATTTGACTTTACTTCGTCTGATGGTAAGCTGAAAGCAAAGGCTCAGGGCAAAGGGTCACCCATACATACACGTACCATGTTAATAATTTTGACACAGTTGGCACCCAGTCGATGTCACCTGTCTCGTAAAGTACAGATACAAGGTTCTGAATCTGGTCTGTGCGCTCACCAAGTCATTGCCTTGTTCATATGTGGTATCTGTAGAGTACAACGCCATGTAAAGGCTTTTGACGGTGTTACAGCAAGCATTCACTGTAACCCTGGAGCATCACTTGTCCTATTGTCTATGATAGTAGCATAAATATAAATCTAATACCACAATTTTGTATAATCCTAACAGAAAATAACGCATCAAAAATGGACGAAATGCGTCGCAAGCGTGAAGAGAGAAAGCTACAGAGACAGCGAGAGATGGAAGCTCGACGCACAGCGCGAGGCCAGGGGCCCATGAAACTTGGCACTAAGATGACGCCAGCCAACCCACCATTTTAGCACGTCCACTTGAGACTAATTCCACCGCCGGTAATTGAGCCTAACTCCTAAATCTATACCTCCTTATTACAAAACGTGGATTGGCAAAAAAACTAGGTTTAAACCTTCCTTCAACAAAATGACGACAGCACTGCACGCGTAATATCGATCGATTATACCGCAGGCGTTATTACCGAAGGATAAAACCGCACGCGTTATTATCGGTCGATAATGCGTCCCCATACCTTCAAACAATTGCGTACGATGTTATTATCGTAGCAGTCGTCGTAGCCGCGTCTTACGTAATATATTGACAACAGATATCACAATAACGCGTGCGGTATTATCGATCGATTATAACGCGCATGTTTGTTTAAGGCTTTCAACTTTACTTCTTCAGTTACAGTACCTAGCTTTTTGTTTGACATCGAGAAGTAGAGTGAGAGTGCTTCAATCGTTCTCTCTGTCGCACAGACTGACAGTTTAAGAATCGACAGACATAAAAGAATCCATACGTCATTACGCTGTAGGCTAGAGAGAACACTCTACAAAACGAACCAAACCTATATTAGCTTTCTCTATCTTTTCTTCCCGAAATGCCAATTCAAAAGCCGGGAGTTCACGTTTTATAATAAATGGGATTATGTCAGAAGGTACTATTGTGTAGTCGACAGAAGTAATATGTGTACACCTTTGCAGACATCTTTACATAAAAAAGTGTATACGTATCTCCTTTGTCGACTGTGCATAATCGCCGACATACGATTAGTGAGTCCAAATACTAATGATATCGAAATTAAAAACGTGAATTTGATTTGTACGCCGCGGAAGATCACGTTCAGCGTTAACTAAAACATTGAAAAAGTTTTGCTACAATACATTCTTGATAAGAATTATCTTTCGATACTATCATAGAGCTTATTTACTTGAGGCCAACATATTTTAGTTGTGTTTAAAAATGCGTTCCGATATAGATTAAGTTATGTTATTTATTATTTAATACTTAGTCAAATGTTTACTCAGAATTGAATGTATTTATTAAATATCTATCAGGTTATATTATCAAAAATTATAATAGAAATAGGCTTTACCTACAACAGATTTCAGATACATACGATTTTGGATTAAATTCAGCATAGTTGGCTAAAATAGGGTAGTTGACCCTCAAGTCAAATCAGTTCGTGTTATTACAGTTAAAAACGATAATCTGTTAATAGCAAGGTATATGGTCATATTGTATGTATTAATTGTCAAATAATTTAGAATTAGGCGTTACACAGTCGACGGCGCGTGGTGGGGAAATAGCCCGCGTTTGCGCACCGCCTTAGAGTTGCAATGGAAGAGCGCCTTTAATTATGTTTTTACCATAGGATACTACCGTATTAATTGACGTCTTTTTGATGCCTAAGATAAAATTACACAATTTTACCAAACAATAAAATTGATATTATGCTCCAGAAGCCTCGTCCGGGATACTTAATTTCTGCCTGGAGAAGATGAGACACAATGAGGTACCGCATGCTTCACCACTGCTTTTATAAAATTCTTGTTTTAGCGCGCGTGTTTGTTTGGTGAACTTTCGGAAGGTTGGAGATTGTTATGGGCCAGCACTGTCTAGCACTGCTCTCCTCCGTAGGTCTGCTGTCCAAAAAGTCATTTTCCACTGAGAGACAATCAGAATGTATTTTCCTCGTACCGTGTTAAGGTGATTTAGAACTCGAGGACTTAAGCACGGTAGAGGAAACACCCATGCTAGATAAAAGTTCCATTGGCGACTGAAAACGTTGTGGAATTCTGCCTTCTTGTGGAGGGCATCCAGTGTACAGTACCTTGTTGTTATGTGTACTGTCCGTGAAGTAAACAGATATATTATTGGGTGTCACATTTTGCGGAAGATTTGTGTTCTTGCGTTTCGTGCTAAATGCCATTCTGGGAGTTTCCGTCCTCGTTGAGACGGCCTGGCAGGTGTTGGGTTATAAGAGTCACTTTGTTTGTGTGGGTTAACTGTAGAATTTGACGAGCCTCGTCTAGCAGGGCTCTTGATCTCGTCCCGCCTTGATTGTTCCGATATGACAATGCTGTCACATTGTCTGACTGGATGATCAGTGTCTTGTATCGAATTTGACTTATATTGAGCGAAATTGCTTTGTGTATGGCATGTAACTTTCTAATATTTCTGGTTTCTTCTTTTCGATTGCAATGCCATGTTTCTTGAGATGGTCTCCACTTGCCTGACAGCTTTTTGTCGTTCAAGATCGCCCCCATCCGTGATCTGCTGCATCGGTCACTAAAAAGCTTGATATCTGTGGGTAATGGATTGGCGATTGATCGGATACCGCTCCTTCCCACCAAGTTAGTTCCTGAAGGACTGGCAGGGGTACCTGTACTCGTCTCTTCCGATTTTTTGACAGATCTTGTCTCAGATGTATTTGGATCAGTCGGCAATGCAACCTACCCAGTGGGGTGACAAAGCAAGCGAAATTTAGGCAACCCAGTTAAACCTGTGCCTGTCTCAACGACCATTTCTTCATTGTTAATGCTGGATCTATCACACAACAATTTTTTTTCTGTTTTTTGATAGGAAGAGATTTTTTGTTGTTGTGCAGACCCCAAAAGATTACCAAAAATTCCAGAGCTTTGCATGTTTTGTGATAGATTTTTCTATGTTTACAGTCCAGCCTAGTGTTTTTAAAATTTTAAGGTTATTTGTACATGTTGCAACAGAATTGACTGACACAGCTGCAATTAGGAAGTCGCCTAGGTATACTACAAGTACAACACGTATTTCCTGTTTTCTCAACTGTTCGACGACCCAGTTGGTCAGGGATGCAAAAATTTTTAGCGCACAGGAAAGGCCAAAATGTAGGCACGACATTTGGTACAACGACCCGTTGTACATAACCCGTAGAAATCTGCGGTGCACTGGTGAAATCGGAACGTGGAAATACGCCTGCCAAAGATCTATTTTCGCAACCCAGTCTTCCGGTTGTAAAAAGTTAGGAATTGACATGTGGGAAATAAGTCTAAATTTCATTGGGGTTATGAATCGATTCAAGCCTTTTAGGTTTAGAATAGGTCGTAGGATCCATCTGATTCGGGCACCAGAAACATTGGAGAGAGGAAGCTTGCTGAAACACTGTCGACTTTCTCTAAAATGCCAAGTTTCAATATTTTCGTTATTTCGGTTGACATTTCCGGGGATACAGGAGTTACCAACTTTAGTGATGTTCTCAAATTGTTTTTGTAAAGAACAAGTGGGGGTTTCTGGCAAAAAGGAATTTTCATACCTCTTATTATTTTTAGACAGTAAGCTGGTGCCCCAAGCATTTGCCATGCCTGATGGTAGTTTATTAGGCATCCCCGGTGAAACGACTTTGTCGGGTTCGAGTCATTTATATCTTTCTTGTTTTGGCTCGTAGAATGTGGATCGAGCTGTAGGTACTATCATATTTTCTCTTTCTTGAGGATTCGTGGCTGGCCAGGCCATCATTTCTTTTTTGCTTTGAACTTCGTTCATCCTGAAACAACTGATGAGAATTACCACCTGATGCATATGGTTTGTTGTTATAGTACTTAGTCTGTTTTTGATTTTACTTCTTTTTTCGAGAACGCTCGTTTTCTCGAGTAGACCAGTTTTTATAATTTTTGTTAAATAATTTTGTAGTACCATGACAAGTTCTTCAAGCTGAGTATTTTCAAATAAATATGTATCTGACGGTGGTAAATCTTTAACTTTTTCCACAACAATAGTTTAAACAGTGTTTTATTATACTGTTTCTTCTGTGTTGTATAATACTCGCCCTTCTCCCGCAAGAAATTTGTATAATGTCATTGTTTGCTTTGTTAAAACTGTCATTTTCAATAAATAGAATTTTAATTTTGTCGGTAACGGTACTTGCGGTTCACTCCGTGCCAGAGTGGGCTCAATCGACTACAGCCTGTAATTGACTCATTAAGTCATTTCTCTGAATAATGGCGGCCTGCGTAATAGCAGCCAACACGTAAAAGATTACGTGTGCCTAAAATTCCAACAAAAAGGGAGGAGACGTGTCTGCAGGTTTCAAAACAGCATTAGTTTTGAGGGCACAAAAACTAGGCGTAAATAAGGGGGCCTTTTGAGTCTCATAAAATGGTATGTTTGCCCAATCTGCTCAGTTGAATTTTTGAAGCTCCGAGATTATTTGTAATTCTGCAGGCAAAACCGGTTTGATTTTGGGTACCTTTTTATCCAAAGATGGAACGATATTTTAAATATTATGATCCGTTAGAACTGTATCTGTACCAACATTTGCGTCATTTGACGTTTCAATTTTAGAGGCCCCAATCTAGGAGTCCGAATTATGTTCTGGTTCAGTCTGAACAGATACATAGGTAGATCGTTTTGAACTTCAACATAATGGTATATCTCATCCGACGTTTGTTGCGCCGCGACAGGTTCATTTACCAAGGTATATTCTTAAAACTGCACTGGCCCAGGCAATTCATTTAAACAATACCCGCTGGTGCTGGGTTGTGCTAGCATTTGCATAGCCTCCGCTGGAGGTTCCTTATCCGTTGAATGTTGATTTCGAACAAAATTATTCAAAGAACTAATATGATTAAGGATAGCATTTAAAGCTGAATTTTACTTACTTTGGTAACGGCGACGATGGCGCCTTCGCTTATATTTGTATTGAAGAGAAGATCCAGAGTTCTCTGAACTTTCTGAAGACGAAATCCAACGACGCAATGAGACACCGCAAGCGTGCGGTGTCTCATACGCACACTCGCTACCACTGCTTTTATAAAATTCTTGTTTCAGCGCGCGACTGACAGTTGACAGCTACAAAAATAACCTAAAATGTGTTTTGCAAGTCTAAACAAAATCCTAAAAAATTATTGTTATGGAGTACTTTTATTAAAAAAAAGGAGGAAAAACAGTATTCACAGCAAAACAAACGATGCTCTCTCATCTTCTTCCCGGACGAGGCGAAGGGAGCATAATTAACATAAAACATTGCGTATTTTAAGCCATTTATTACATTGTTAAACCTAACTGATATTTTACAATCGATTTTATTGTTTTATTTCGAGGTTAATTCAAAACAAAACAGTATTGTATTCAATATTATAATAATATACTAATGACTTAAAATAAACTCTATATATTAATAACGTTTACATCACAAATCTTCTACATATTCTTTACAGTTCTCACACACACACATTGTTCATATCTGGCTTTCAATATTTCGCTGCATATTTCGAATTAATAATAGCCCGTAGATCGCTAGGTGGGCACAGCCTTATATTGAACATTTGTAATTGCATCCCATCGACTGCAGAGCGAGGACGTCGCAAAATCTGATGGCCCAGTGCGAGCTTTATCTCTCAAACACCGATAATAAACATAATTTTACCGTCAGTAGCGCTATTTCAATGTAATATGCGTGTACTCGTCCCCGGTGAACGTGAGAGAAAATTCGCACTAGGCACTCTGTGTTCTATTTTTCAGTGACTAGGGAACAAGTATTGTAAATTGATATGCACCAAATAGAGCGCTCGAGTGAGACTAGACGCCATTAAGGCATTAATGTAATATTTTCAAATTGTTCTTAGGGAGAGGTCAATGCGTTAATCGATGCTTTTTGAATTGAGACAATGTTTTACGAAATATATCGATATTTGTTTTAACTGCCTTGTTTATTAATCTTGTATTGTTGCTGTGTTGTTCTTGTTAAGGTAATTCTAGACCGGTACGGTACGGTCGGCCTAGATTAGTTTAATCTGTCCTTTGATCCACGAAGCTGAGCGAGAACGTACAGATGACAAAGGAGAAACGGTTGCACTTTTCCATATGAAGTTGTATGTAAAGGTGCAACCGTATCTCCTTTGTTGACTGGACTTTTGAGCTTTGATCTAGCAGGATTAAAGGCACTTTTAACACTCAGAATAAGTTCAAAATGGAAATGTATTACCAGTGAATGTGAATTTATTGACATGGATATTTTATGATCAATCTCTGGTTGTCGTCTTGTCATGTTACTGTAAAGTCGGTCGGATTCCAGAAAATCTTGAAAAAAAAAAAGATTTTGGAAGAAGAAAAATTGCAGTTACAGTTTAAATATTTTCATATTTTGATAAAGACAAAACATGACGACTAAGTATATACTATCCTGAACGCTATCCTGTATAATTATTACCCTTACCCTATATAATTGCCCAAATACTCACGCAAATACTTTTTGTTAAAGCAATGACCCCTGCTAGTTTTCCTCGGCTTTTCCGCAAGATTAGTAATACAGTATTGAACTTGAATATCTTTGCTTCCATATAAGTTCCACTACTTATTTGACACTGAATTTTTTCTCCTCGGCTTTAGAACATGCAACAGATATTTTATTATAAAAGTACAAAATGTACAGATAATAAAATGCTTTTAATTGTAATTACTCTGGGATTTTGTGCAATCGGCAAATGAGGGTGTCAATTTGTTGTAAGTGCTCGAATGATTGTGTGTTATCGGTTTAAGAGCCGATACTTGAAATTGTTGAAACTCTTGAGTGTTAATACGTATGTCACAAGTATAAATTACTCGTAAAACATTAGACACTATATTGAAATACCAAGGGCGCTTCTCGGTTGTACTTACAGTATGAAAAATAATTGTTTTGTTATAACGTCTGATAAGTACCATAATTTCAAGTATACGGTATACGGAAAACCCTTCGTGGATACGAAAAGCTATTTTTTATGTATAATAATATACAGTATAGTGATTATGTACATAGAATTTAACTACTAGACTGAGCCAGTCTTTTAGTTTATTATTCCTTAATATTCCTTATTTCTTAATATACATTTTATTATTATGTATTTGGTGAAATTCGAAAAATATAATTGTAATTTTTCTATGTTGTCGTTTGTTTCTTAGAATTAATGCTTCATCTGTACTTTTATTTCCTAAAGATACAACAAACTATTCTACGATTCCACGTTTCGATCAAACAGCCAAACAGTCATCATTGGCTATCCGAAGAATGGTTTTCGTAACGACCCTTATGTTGGAAGAATAATAAATAACCCAAAACAAAAGTCGATATTTTAAAATATATAATATTCATATATTTCACACTTGTCACACCTGATAAAATAAAATTAAT
Source organism: Eilema caniola (assembly GCA_949126895.1). Taxonomy (NCBI): domain Eukaryota; kingdom Metazoa; phylum Arthropoda; class Insecta; order Lepidoptera; family Erebidae; genus Eilema; species Eilema caniola. Next base: position 9,896,258 of record OX421481.1, on the reverse strand, counting down.
CTCATAGTTTACGATTTAAATACCGTTTACCACGCCAGTGTATGAAAAAAACTCTTATAGTAGTTTCAAATTCACGTCGCCGCCCTGGAAAAACAGCAAAAATATAACCAGTTACTTCCACGTCACGAATAGATAAAGGGAGACCATTGGCACGCACATCATTTCCTCCCTTACGCAAAATCAATACCATCTCATCTTGGATGAGATGGTGTTGATCCTACCGGCGCCTGGCGGAACAGACATGGTCAAACATTTGTTGGCATAAAATCTTCAAGATAAGGCCGGTAAATTATCCTCAGTATTTATAATAAGAAGTTGCAATCCAATAAAGGAGTAGAATAAAAAAACATTCAATGAGCAATGAAGTGCAAGTAGCAAATGAAAGAAAATTAATGTTCAACAATCGTGACTACATCCCAACTAAATTATTAGCCGAAAAGTATTATGTTTGTAGCCAAAACGGAGGCATTCTGTTTTTATTTAGGAGGCGAAATTTTAGATACTTTTAAATAAAACTAAAACATAAGCAATAGCAGTTTAATAATGCATAATGAATTACACGACATTATTTACAAATATATAATCTCATCAATACATATTTAACTACTTTCAAGACTATAAAATAAACTTCATTGTTAGTATCTAGGTAGTTACGTAAATAAATTTTCCTTGTTTGTATTTGTATTGCTATGTGTGAAAACTATTTTATTTCCACAGATTAATTCGAATATTTACTGTTTTTAATGGCTTTTTTTTTCAATTTTTGGACTTTGTTATAAGTATAATGTAACATTAAAAATTGGGCTTTTTTTTTTTTTAACGTGAGGGAAAATCCTTCTAGGATGCTATGCCGGACTCCTACCGACTAAAAAACCCTCACGTACCGCCTAATAGCCTGCGGTTGGTAGCCCCGGGTAAGCCCTCGGAAGGATGTCCCAGGACTACCAACAGACCTACGGCTGCGGCCTCGCCAGAAGTTCGTTCGGGTGTTATCCCGCGTCTATAGGGGGAGGGGGTTCGAGTGTCACCCCGCTTCTTGGGGAGGGGGGGGGGGGGGCGTGCGTGATCTCTCACGTCACGCTGCCGTCATGGCCCTGCTTCTGTAAGGACGGTGAGCAGCCCACTCACCGTCCTCAAGACCCCGGTCATGGAGGCCGATGGTCTTCGGCGAAGACACGTCGGCGGCGCCCAAGCCGCCGACTGCGGAACTCGGGTGGAAGAGTTCTCTCCCGCTCCCGCCCCGCCGCCTCTTTCGCGAACATGACCTGTTCGCAGAAAGATACGGCGCAGTCCCACTTACTCCCGCTGGAGACCATGGCTCGAACCATGGTCTCGAGCGAGAGAGTTGGGCTATATTATAATATGATTGTATGCTTCTTTTTCTGCATTATGTCTTTAATTAGTTAGTGATTCGGAAAGGTACCTCCTGAGGCACATTTTCAGTTTACTACATACTCCAGCAGATCTCGAAATATTCCAATTTAATGCTTTGGCTCGAAAATATTAAACACATGTTAATTATGATAACATAACATAAACTCACGCCTTTAACCCCGAAGGGGTAGGCAGAGGTAAACATTTCGCCGGTTTATGTTTAGATCCCAATGTAATAGGTGGCGAGCCTACTGCCATTAACTGGGCACTTATAAACCTGCGATAAATACACACATAACTTCGAAAAACATCGAAATGTCATTGGTGTGTGCCATGGAAAACCTGGGATCGAACCCGAGACCTCGTCTCAGCAGTCCATTACCCATACCACTAGGCTGCCGCGGTAATCCACGTTAATTATGATAAAAAGAATATTATTACATTTAAAACGGACAATAACCATGATATCTACTTATGGTATCATAGGAAATTCAGGTTAATGCAGCTTATGATTTGACAATAACTACTATATTATTAGAAAGTAGGTTAACAAAAAAAGTTAGCATTTAGTTAATAAAGCGTTTTTACTATAAAAATAAATTCGTCTGCACTTATGTGCTAAGACATCCATTACCAATCAATCACCCCATCAAACGAGAAAATCACATATTTGTAATCTACACTTTTGATGGATAGAAAAATTGATGCTGCAACTGCAATCGCACTACAACGAAACAGATATCACAAACATAATCCATAAAGGGTTTATACAAAGCGAGGCACGTATTACTGTTACTATGTAATGCATCTAAACAACAAATTAGTATCAATGACATGTATGTATACTTCTAGACAACAGTGGCGAGGAGTTCCTATAACCCGATTCCTGCCGGCTTGCTCTGTAAATGGAACCCGTTATACATTTGTACTGAAAATTTCTATCGTCTTTCCCTTTTAAAAAATGTCACCCTTCGCCACTGCTGGACAAGCTGTAAAGAAGAAAAAGAAATGATTTGATCAATTTTGACACCTCGTAGAGGGTAACATGGGTGTCTATGGTTTCACTATCATGGACGCCCAAGATTGTGCGAAGTAGAGAAGGAAGAGCCGGAAGGCGGACCCTGACCTCCGAGTTCGACTTAGTCTCGGATGCATTCAGGAAAATACGTCTCCATGACGATAATGAATTAATTTTGACATCTATAGGCATCAAAATAGCGCACCTTTTTGTGTGACAACTGGCTGACATAAATTTGTGGTTTATGGGCTTTCGCAACAGTGTTTTTTTTGTTCCGTACAGCTTTCCGTACCGTTTAGTTAGATATTTAACTAAAATTAAACAATCTTGATGTAACTTTTTACACGAACACATATTAAACAATTAAGCTACTGCTTTATTTCAGTTTTTAATCCCGTTTTATTTTTAAACAAAAAAGATTAAACTTAATAAAAAAATATTAAGACACATATCAAGACCGTTTATCTTAACTTAAATATCTAATCAAACGGAATATACATACATAATGGTATACATAGAAGTCATTGTTTAGAATACTACTAATTAAGTCCAAGCAATTTTTAGTAACATGAGTTCGGTTAACAACACAACTTAGGTATTGATTTCGAAAAAGTTCACACCAATCGTATTAAATCACACGTATAATTTAAATGCGATGTGTCCAGTAATGTTCCAATAATGTTACCATGGAGCGATGAGAGACGATTGCTTGATGGATATGCTGTGAAGTCTGTTCAGCTGCTTGCGTACTTACAGTTTAGAGCGCAGCTCAGATGTCTTAGCGGCTAATTGTCAAGATGGCTCCTCGAATCTGAAATAAGTAAACAAATCCATAAATGCTTAAAGTTAAATAATAGGGGTTAAAGTATGAAATTGCCGTTTCATTGTAATAGGTACTTCGAATTGACATAGAACCATCATGGTTTGAGATTTTTGAGTGAAACTTTTTCCACAAGGTACCTATGTAGTTCTTCATTTAAAAATGTGCAACATTCGATTATCGACTTTCAGTTGTTTTTTTTATTCAGCTTAGACAAGAAAGATGGATACTTCGAAAATTCGAGTGATTTTTGAATACGAGTTCCGACGCGGAACTAACGCGGCAGAAACAGCTCGCAATATCAATGTTGCGTTTGGAGAGGGGACTGCTAATGAACGCACCGTGCGATTTTGGTTTAAACGCTTTCGTGATGGAAACTTTGATTTGAAGAACGAACCACGAGGAAGGCCGTCCACACAGGTGAATAACAATGAATTGAAAGACATGGTGGAAGCCGATCCGAGCCAAACTACCCAGGAATTAGCTGCATGGTTTAACGTTACCTTACCAACAATATTGACTCATTTGCGTCAAATCAATAAAATAAAAAAATGTGAAAAATGGGTACCTCATGATTTGACTGATCTGCAGAAAGAAATGCGTGTTGAAACTTGTGTTGCCTTGTTGAATCGATACAGAAATGAAGGAATATTGGATCGAATTGTGACATGTGATGAAAAGTGGATTCTTTACGATAACCGTAAGCGAAAAATGCAATGGCTGACCCCAGGTGAAACGCCACAACAGTGTCAGCTTACCAATAAAAAGGTAATGGTAACTGGTTGGTGGTCTCAGCATGGTGTTATTCACTATAGCTTTCTACGATCTGGTCAAGCAATAACGGCAGATGTCTACTGTGCCGAACTCCGAACAATGATAGCAAAACTAGCAGTGAAACAGCCCCGACTCATGAATCGATCTTCACCATTATTGCTCCATGATAACGCGAGACCTCATACAGCACGAGAAACCGTTTTAACTCTACAGGAACTGCAATTAAAAACTATCCGTCACCCTCCGTATTCGCCAGACCTTGCTCCAACAGACTACCATTTTTTTCGTGATTTGGACAATTTTCTATGTGATAAAAAGTTTTCTTCTCAGGAGGCAGTACAAAATGCTTTCACACAGTTTGTCGAATCTAGATCACCAGAGTTCTATCGCAAAGGCATAAATGACCTTCCTACTAGATGGCAGCAATGTATAGATAATAATGGTAATTATTTTGATTAAATAAATACGTTAAATTAAAAAAAAACGAATTTCAATTTGTCAGTACAAATCGGCAATTTCATACTTTAACCCCTAATATGAATAATATTCTATAACATAGCTCTATTTAGACCTAAAGTAATTAAAACTTTACTAACTTGTAATATGTATTTAGAATACAGTTTTAGACAAATATTACATTATCTTTTGTAGGTATACATAGATAAATTATAAATACCCAGACGACACATGCGCTTTACATAGACCACAACTTAAATGCCAGAATTAAAATTCATCGCCATTCTAGCGGTAGTTCCCTGGCGTAGCGGTAGTGAACGCGGCTGCTGCACAGGTGGCGCGGGTTCGATTCCCGCTCAGTGCAAATATTTGTATGCATGAATATTTATATTTGCATTGGTCTGGGTGTTTCTATGTATTATATGTACGTATTTACAAAAAAAATGTATCTAAGTATGTTTATCCGCATTCTAGATTCCATAACACAAGCTAGTTAAGCTATGCTTAGCATGGATCTAGATAGCGTTGTGTGAAATGTTGTGGAATATTTGTGGAATACATCAAAAGCCTTTTGGAGCCCCACAAAAAATGGCCATGATATTTGTGGTTTTGCTTTTACGGAAACGGTTGCCGTCTGACCTCCCAACCCTAATAGGAAAACCTGCGCCAGTCTCATGCGCTGTTGAAAGTTGGGCCTTGTGAAAAATGAGATCGACCTAGACCTCCAAGGTCCTAGTGGGGCCCTATACACCCGTGATAATAATAAATCAAATAACTGACTAGTAAGTGCATACCTCATATTCATGGCGTTAGAGTTTCCAGGTTCGAGCTTGTAGCCCAAAGTCTCGTAGAACTTGATTAATTTGTCCTTACAATCTAACGACATCTTATAGCAACCAAGTTCTTGAGCCAGCAGCGATACAGTGACTACGATTCTGAAAAAAAGGCATAAGGCATGCGATGATAAAATGTAGCTGTACCCATCATGTCAAACAATTCATCTAAGCACAAAGAAATTGTGAGGACAAACATTGCAAAATGTGAAAACAAAAACTAGTAGTATTCGTATAGAAACTATCGTGAGCTATATTTCAATTAGATAAATTTATTAAGGCTATACTCACGTAAATTGTCAGGATGCGCCCGACTAGTTTCGGACCCGACCGGAGTCCTCATTCAGTCAACTGCCAGGGCCATGTCCTTATTCATGAGCAGAGCATCCTGGCGCGGCGACGTCAGATGCTTTACTGGAAGGGCTCCGGTCGGGTCCGAAACTAGTCGGGCGCATCCTGACGATTTACATGAGTATAGCCGTAATAAATTTATCTAATTGAAAAACTAGTAGGTACATACTTACAATTTACCCAACTGTTTGCCTCTGTAAGTGTCATTTACGACTACGTCTTCTAAACGGCCACGCTGAAAAGTTGAAAACATCCCTATTAGTTATATCCGAGGTACTATAGTTGTATCATTAGGACATGACATACATTAAAGGAGGTAGGACACGACGGTGTTTCCGTCCAATTGCCCTCCAATTGCCCTCCAGAATACCACGGCCATAATAACCTCGTGTTTTGTTCCCGGCGGTGAATAGGGTAGCCAGAGCTCACTGGAGAGTTTCTGTGTTTACAGGGTCGGCAGCACGAGTGTGATTAGGCCATGTGCTTGTCTGACATTTCAGTTGTATAAAAAAAACTTGCGTGTCAATGGTCTCATTACTAGGGATGCCAAAGACCGTACGAGGTGGATGAGCGGAGGATTCAACGGTGACATGATAATGTAGGTAGGTCTAGAATGCTATTGTTTAATTTGATAACTTATGGTATGAACAAAACAGAAATTGAAGTTTCTTTTTTTTTATTTAAGGTGATTTTAGTTCTGAATCGGAATGTTTATGATCTTAAGTTAACATGTAGGCAATTCAAATACTTTTCGAGACAAAATTAAAGCAAGTTTTTCATTTATATATTCTAAATCGAAAACTTGTTTTAATGTTATTCTCATGTCACATTATCAATCGTACTTACCTAAGGTCTAATAGGCAGTGTTTTTTATACTTCTTATGTGATGTTTTATTTGTTATTCAGCTATGCCTAAGCTGTATAGCAAACTTTTGTGATATGAGCTAACAGTATACCTTTATGCCATCACTTCGTGCTGATGTGTGACACATGTGACTTGTATGTGCTATTTAATGGCATTCATTTTTTATGCGTACGACTAAATTAAATATGAACCGTTCCACCAAGATATCTACATTGGTTTGGCTCAGCTGTTCACCTAAGTAACAATATAACATTACGTAATATTTGACGTACCACTGAGCAGTTGTGTATGAATTTCTGTTCGATTGTAAGTGTTGCGGCACCGATTAGCTTCGAAATGCGAGTGTCTTCAATAACTGTGACGTAATAGCCACCGGATTGCTTCATTTTTGTAAACCTTTCTGTAAAAGAAATTCGCTCGTTATCATATGAGTTGATAAATAATCCATCAAAAACAATGGTTTCGAAAAATCATCATCTAAAAATGCCAATTAATCCATTGCGAAAATAGTTTCAAAAGATCATCATCTAAAAATGCCAAATAATCTATTGGGGAAATTATTTCGAAAAATCATCGTCTAAAAATGCCAAATAATCCATTGGGGAAATGGTTTCAAAAGATCATCGTCTAAAAATGCCAAATAATCTATTGGGGAAATGGTTTCGAAAAATCATCGTCTAAAAATGCCAAATAATCCATTGGGGAAATGGTTTCGAAAAATCATCGTCTAAAAATGCGAAATAATCCATTGAGAAAAATGGTATAGAAACATTATCTCTAGTCTAGTCTAAAAAGGCCCTGGATAAAGCAGTGTGCTGTGTGTGAGAAGCCGGTAGCAGTCAGTTGTTGGAAATATATCGACATTTACAGAGCAGGAACTCAGCAAGGTTCATAGAAAGGTTATTATCACTACGCCGGCACCGGTTTCGTCAAGGTTGCGAGTTTAAATGCCAACATACTATGCATTCCAACGACTTGTTTAAACGTCGCACTCGCATAGGTTATTTAAGCCTGATTACAAGATGGAAGAAACTGCCTAGCTAAGCTAATAATATCTATAATAACATACATACATATACTCAAGCCTGTAAATCCCCGAAGGGGTAGGCAGAGATGTATTAACACCCATATTTGGTCAACTATGATTTTCGGTCCCACGTAATAGGGGCGAGCCTGTTGCCGTCAAGGGAGCATTTTTATGGGCTGTATGTTTACTGTCAGAACCCTACGCTACCTTTTACGATGGGAGTCAGAACGACATGGTTATCGGTATCAATATTATAAATACAAAAGTAAATCTATCTGTCCGTTTGTTTCTTTAACGCCTAAACCACTAAACTATTTGTCATAAAATTAGGTTTGGTATAGAAATTACTACAACTTGGGAAATGACATTAAACTATTCAAATCGATTAAGATAGGAATTTTTTGGATCGGTTCAGCCAGGGTTCGATCCCGCGGTCCTTCTCTTACAGGGAGGATGCTTTGACCACTAAGCTACCGAACCGTGTCTGAATCCATTCAACTTTTTCCTTAAATGTCCGTCTTTCAGGGGACGGTGGAGTTACTCGATTTGAATAGTTAGCTTGCTAAATGCTTTAAAATTTCATTCAGATATTATATTCTGTCTGGTTGCGATAACCGACATCCACGCGGGCGGAGCAGATGACAGATCGCTTCAGACAGTTCTGCTGCTCTTGTATAATCAAAAATAAACTAAATCATAGAAAGGAAAGCAGACCCCCAAACAGCAAGGTCCTTCAGAAGCAACCGGGATTGGCGTTCAGATGAAGACACCTATTTAAGTGTTATTGTGTGTCTCTGCACTTTGATGGAGGTTTCGCAACTTTTGGACTTAAATTTAACAATAATATAATTCTTTTTGCACTAGCTATGCTCAGTTATTACTAATTAAATTACTAATAAGCTAAAACTAAAGTTACGATTAGCCAGAATAATATTAGATTATTTTTTTCCTTAAGAAGAATATTAGCAATCGAAATTATCGAAATTACTAATATTCCCTCTAACCCCTCAAACTAAGCTAAATTGCTTGTGCTAGGAGTGGGTTCACGTCGGTAGTGTAATGGCCAGGATTCGAACCCGGGACCTTTCGATCGTGAGGCCGACCCCTTAACCAACAGTATAAAAGTATATTTCCTAATACCTACAGTATAATCCTTTCTTGAAAACCACCTACGACCTCTGATTATGCTTTAGTGATAACGCATGGCCTTGTTAACCCTGCAGCCAACACTTTGGTGTTGGGTAATAATATTCATTAGAACATTTAAATGTAACACCATTCAAATTTATTTTTAGTATTTGTATACATACCCATGTAGAAAACAAGTGCGGATTATAAGGGCGATCGTTCTCACAACAGCTATTAGAGACCTCTTGGTAAAGGGAGACGATAGTATTGTTCAAATATACAGCAAGAGGGTGTGAAATTCACCGAGTCTTATTTTGAAAGCACACGATGTAATAAAAGATGTTATGAAAATAGAAATTGGCGGTCAAATTAGTTTTTCAACCTGCAAAGTACAACTAGTGCAGGCTGTCATCCTAATTATTGTCCATATAAAGAAATGAAGCATCGTAAAGTCAATATGTGGCCGCCTACAATTCGACAGGCAGTTCTTTAGAATTCCAGGTGACTCCCATCCTAGGTAGCACCCAGTTGTTCAGGCACCCGATATTAGTTGGTGAGATATGTTATTAGGATTGTAAGGACACTTCTTATTCTATTATGCTAATTTCTTTGTGTCCTAAAACTTTAAAAGGTTTACTCACCATCAAATTGATATCGTGTAATGTTGCCGACGCTCGTTAGCTGACTCAATAGCTGCAGAAATCCCTTGTCATAGTCGGACCGCTGTAGCGGCCTTACTACCATCCAATCTTCACCAGGATTCACCGCACTTATTTTAGGCTTGAACTGCGCAGGGCTTTTGTTGAAGTCCAGTCGCTTAAGTATCTCGGGATCATAGAGATACTCCGATGACCTACCACCCTATAACGAAATAATACATAGTTAAAGTATATTTTAATAAAATTGGCACAATTCCATTTCAGATCTATCTATATCGGCCCTTGAATAAACGATGTAGTAGTAGATGTTGTTGGTTTGACTGCGGTTTGATAATCTCTTCGGAGGAACTAAAGAGTTTGCCTTTGCAATTATGGGTAAAGGTTCAATTAATTACAAACAAAGACGATAGTGTTGACCATGTCGGAAGTGCCATTGCATAGTTCTGAAGAATCCCTCAGATGCATAATTTCATATTGACCCAGATACGTCAACGACGCGCGAGAATTTGCAAAAAACACCAAAGAGCGCAGATGCTACATTAGCAACTTGCCTTACCTAGAATAATCTTGTAATCAGAGGTTCAAAGTAGGTATTAAAGGTAGCATATAACAGGTAATTGCCGATGCTGTTCTCGTCGAGATTCGGTTCTATTCAAGTAATGCCTTATGTTTACTTTCCAAACATAAAAAAATGTTCAATGAAGAAACTTACATGGCTACACGAGAAGGTGCGAAATATAATCATATTAACAAACGCTGCACCGGAACGACCACTCGTAACCAATTTTTTCGCACTACTACAATTAAAGTAACCTAATGACCTATGCAGCGTTACCAGGCGCATTGACCAATAGTTTGTATGTTTATTGACATGACTATTATCACCAAATCTTTATTATAAGTAGTAGTGATAAGTCGATTAGAGTGCCGAACAATGATTCATTGATATCTTCATGACGAAAGTTTAATCGGAAAAGATAAAATATTCGGGTCTAGTTCATGCTTCGTCAGGTCAGGCCGGCATTGCTTGAAGTTCATATCATATGATATGAACTTCAAGCAATGCCGCTTTACCAATAGAAAAATCAAAGGCGCAGCTTGATACTAAGTAATATTATAAAAGCAAACGTAACTTTATACTTCTATTTCTGTATGTTACGCTTTAACGCGTAAACGACTGAACCGAGTTGGATAAAATTTGGCCATTGGTCATTTATCATCGCCTTCCATAGTCATTGTAATTGCCCAGTTGCGTTCGAGGTTTGCACTGTGGATCCCGAGGTTTGCCTTAATGTTTTGATTGTACACACATCTTCATTAATTTATATACATCTAGCTGATGCCCACGACATCGTCCTCTTGAAATTATGTTCCGTTCCTATTCGCCTGCGTGGAATTCTGTCTTGACCCATAGTAACGTTATTTTTATTCAAAATTTCCTTGGCAACATAAGGAACATACGAATAAGTAGCCGAATTGGTCGAGCCGTTTTCTGGTTTTGCGCTTAGCAACATCCATTGTTTTTTATTTATAAGAAGTTAATATGTAGGTATTCGCGTTCTGATGCGTAAGACCCTAGACGGAATATTGGCCAACGGTTGCGTACGCGTAAGGTAATTGTGTGATATATACTTCTAGGTCGAGTGGATAGAGTGTTACAAGATTTTAAATTAAACAAAAATTTAATTATAAATTTGAACGACCGAGTGTGGCTTCAGGCGTCCCTTCTAGTTTGCCTCAACAGCCTCGGCATTCGCAAAATACTGTCATGCCCGCCAACCCATCTTCTCAAAGGCAATGGGATGAGTCGCTCTATATTGGTGTTGAAAAACGTTTAATCAGTATAGCTACCAATGCTGCTGAGCGTGCTCGCTTATTGGCTGTGGGGGAATAGGAATCTGGTGACTGGCTCCAGGCACTGCCTTCGCCCGACATTGGTACATTATTGGACGACACTACCTTCCACATCGCGACTTGTCTGTTTGTGGGCACCGTGTGTCTCTCCGAATCGATGTCTATGTGGAGAAACAGTCGATTGCCTTGGACATCACGGATTATCTGGCAAAAGGAGCGCGGGCTGCATGTTCCGACATGCCAATATTAACAACGTTATCCGTCGAGCCCTTGTCACCGCCGGCGTGCCATACTTGAACATGTTGGCTTGGCACGCGACGATGGCAAGAGACCGGACGGTAAGTTGTTGATGCCTTGGAAGATGGTAGGTCATTGGTGAGGGACGCTACTTGTGACACCCTAGCGCCTTCCCATCTTTCAGGTACGATGGACTGCGTATACGCTGCTGCTGCATTAGCAGAGACCCTCAAATGGCGCAAATATACCAAGTTAACTGGTAATTATATTTTTAAGCCGTTTGTAGTCGAAACGCTGGGTCCGTGGGGTCCAAGCGCGCGTACGCTATGCGCTATTTAAAGAAATAGCGTAGCAACTGATCGACTGTTCCCGTGGCCATAGGGCTGGCCTTTACCCCGCATTCGTTTTAGTATCACTATTCAGCGTAGTGATGCCGCCAGCTTTTTGTGCAAGGTACCAGTAGAGATTGATGGGGAGGAATTTTTCGATGCCTAAAGTTGCAGTCTCTTCCCCTTTTTTATTTTATTTTTGTAAGTATAATACTTAGCATATTTGTATATATTTTTCTAACCAGTTGCATATATTTTATCTGCTGAAATATATGCTTCTAACATTAATATTTAGGTCTCATGAATACTGATGTAGCACACATTTCAATGAGATATAATCTAAAAAGTTTTTTCTTGGTAAATTAGATAAAATGCTAATGGCTTATATTCATATCCAAGGAATCAAACTCATGTGTTATCAGACCATGTTGGCAACTATGAAAAAAAAGGTGGAATATATTATTTTGCAGTTATAGGAAAATAAATAGTACCGAAGTCATTTGCATCTGATGCCTTATTCATGGGAAAATTCAGTTCAGCCATTTATAATGTATATGTTTTATCTATGTCAGTTCCCTTTCTCCTAGCTTTTGCAGAAGCAATTGATGTCTGATAGTCAAACCCTGGGAGGAAAGTCTGCAGACTGAACAGAGCCTCATTTGATGTTTCAACAGGTATACTGGCTAGCAGATAAAGGGCATAGCACCTGAAGATATTGGTGGGGCCTCCATAAATTCTCCATAAACCAAAATCCTGGATTTAACTTTAAGATGGTGGTGGTATGTCAATGTGAAAAACTTCACTGAGCTTTTGTATTTTCTTGACAAAAGGTGATCAGGTTTTTGATTAATGATAATGTAATGAAAGCAACTATTCAATGCTTCATTTGAAAAAGACAAAATTATTATTATTTAAATGATTGACATCAAACTTGCAATACAAGTGCTATCCAATTTACAATAGGCAGATCAGGAGCATCAACTGACTGGCCGATGAAAATATGTTTAATGACAAACAGAAGCAAATTCAGGGCTGTTGTGTCTCCCAAGGAATAAAGATCATCATCATCATTGCTTTGCCCAGGGTATGCTTTTCCACAAAGCAATAATTTTTTTATGATTGTGTTTGTAGAAACCAGACTTTAATATGAATACCTAGTATATGGCTTCTTTTAGCTTGTTAATTTCTTTTACATAATACCAGAAAAATGTTGGTAATTATGTATGTCTAACATGGAAATGGTAGGCAGAAATGTATAAAACACCCAACTCATGAACTATGTTATGCAGAATTTAGGCTGCCATTCAGTCTCATCATTGAGATATTTGTAACAGAAATTTTATAAGTACATGCCCCCAATTATATTTTTTGTATGAGCCGAGAATCGAATCTCATGCACAGGAATCGCACTCGCTACCACTAAACAACTGAGTAAGTAGAAAAAAAAACCAAATAATAATCGGTAATAATTATTAAGTTGTATTCAACCGCAGATACTACGTAATGTATGCAAAATGTGTGTTTGACTTACCACATTGCTATGTTTTTCCATTCCCATTGTAATTTTATTTAGATAACTAGTATTCCATATACCAGAGGAACTCCACTTAACTCCTAATAAATATAAAATAGCACTAAGTTACGTTAATCATGCCACGAGACAAAAACAATCCGTACAAGATCTAAGGAATTTAAATAGTGAAAGTACATATCATATTCAGTTTATCACAACTTGCCGGGCAAGGCCGCTTAACGCAACAAGAACATAAAATTGCCAATGACCAGCCAATAGGATTGAATTATTATAGTAATCGAAAATAGGATGGAGGGAGAGCAGTGAAGTGAACACGGAAAATCCAGTGTCAACACTGTCACATACTCTTTGACTGTCACTGTCACTTGAAAGTTGACACGTGTCAACGCAAGACAAATAATCTGTCAAGTGTCAAAAATTTATCGGTCCAAGAACTGCCGAAATTTTTATATTAAGTTAGGCTGGGCGCATACGCACGGTTTCCTGATTAGGTTTCCTGTTAAGAAATTCAGATTCGGAATTCCACGTGCCTAGCGCTGTGTGAGCATTTTTTTGTATTAGAAATTCTATAGCCTAAATGCTGGCACATCCATATGATTGAATACAATTACTAAATTCAATTCTGTCATCTCTCACCGTGGACTTAGAGATCTGGGGATAAAACTTAAATATCCTTAAATATCTGTTATTACAAGTTTGGAATAACCTTTTACCTATTTTCTCTCATACAAGATATCGAGAACGCACATTGCTACGTAGCATTCTAACTCGCTGCCGGTGTTCAATAGATGAAGTGATTTCACTGAACTACAACGCAATTAATTCGGCGGAATCATCAAAGGCCACACCCGCAGACGGGCCAAACCTGATGAACGCTGAATCTTGGCCACCCAAAGGAGACTGGGCAAAGTATTCTTTACCCACCCTGGCATCAGGATTCAGGTTGCAAACGCCAGGTGAGCGGTGAATCACTGAGATGGGGTCTCTGTAAGGTCAATTAAGAAAGATCTCATGCTTATGGTTAAATCATAATATAAAAACCTGTCGCGAAAAGAAAAGGCTTCTCAAATAGCCCCTTTCGCGAAACTGAGGGTTTCTTTCAGGGTTCAATAGCTTGAATGCAAGGCATGTCCATGATTGCTGATTACCAGTGATTCTGTCATCTCGTACCGTAGATCTCCTCCAGACAATGTAGGTAACTGTTACTCTCAAAGAGTAAGTTGGTACCCTCTCGCGTATCTTACACACACAAGTGTTTAACGGGTCCATGACTCACAACACGCACCATACTTTAAAGGCATCATGCGCCTACATTGAGTCCCCTCCGTGGGACAAACAATGGATCTCGGATTGGTACAAATCTCACCGCAAGTTGGTTCCAACCTTATGAATTGCGGGTCTCGATCATCAGGCACGGCTGGGCGAACAGCTTTCACTTCACACAGGCGAGCGATGAAACGCATATCTGGTACAGGACAAAATTGCTACGATGCAAACTAAATACACAAAAGGTTACCAACCTTCGAATCCTTCGTACAGACGCGCTATCTCCTAGACCCGTTAAATCGCACCGTTTGCTTTCGATTTCCTCTTTGACATACGTATTTATACTTGACAGTAAAGAAAATAGAATTATATAGATTTAGCTGCGAATCCTAAAAAGTTTGTACTTCGTGAAGGAACTTCGCGACAAAACCAGCCTTTTACGAATCGAAACGATGATTTTTCTGTTAGACATTGTGTCCGTATAGATGCATTCTCGTTGACTTATCTGTTTATACTTGACAGTAAATAAAAGAGCGTTACCTTTAAAGATTGAGCTGCCAGTGAAGCCAACTAAAGAATCTACGAATCACAAAGAGTTTGTATTTCTTACAATCGGAACCCAAGGAACGAACCCTGGGTTTATTTCCCTTAGGAAATAGTAAGAACGAATACTCCTTGTTGAATACTTTGTATGTATCCTAATTGGAAATGTATGATTTGACTGCTTTGAGATTGACATAGTTATTCACATTAATAGTGTAACCTACAATTGAAAAAGACCTACAATTGCAAATCCCATACGAATCGACTCAATGAGCGTTGTTTGTCGGTAACACTATCGAGTACAGTGCGAGAATGTGGACAGTGGAAGTGGACCGCGCGTAAAAAACGAGTGCGGAAGTGGGTAGACGTATACGATCTGCCTAATAACAACTAGTTCGGAGATCGTCAGTACATATATCGATTACTCAATAAAAATAATCAATATAGTATAAATCGCAGTAAGTGTTACACTATTATAACTAATTAGGAAACCGAATTAGGTAACCGTGCGTGTGTAGTTGGCCGTAAAATGAAATAACAAAATAATAAAACGAAACAAAAAAGTTATAACGTATTTCTGAACGAACCTTTTGATGTCATTTTGATCTGTCATCAGCTAAGAATGTCATAATCATATGTTTTCTGTGAAATACTAAAAAAACGTTTCAAAAATAATGAGAATACTTTGAGGTTTGTTGTTATACAACAAATCGGAATATTTGAGATTTTTGTCTGAATTGTGTTGAATTATAAGTAAAACCCCCACAGACTACAATATTTAAAATGGCTCTGTGCAAAATAAACACGTTTGTTAACTTACTAAGAAACAATCGCCAAATTACAACTTTGTGCAAAAGTGTTACAAATACAAATTATTTCAAATACTGTAATCCATACCTAATTAGCTCCCAACGCTGGCTCTTCCATGAACGACTTAGAAAAGGTGGATATGACACAGAACTGAAACTTTCGTATTGGGAACACATGAAGCATGGTTTCAAAGAACTTGGTGATGAGTTGAAGTTATTTAAAGAAGAGGTGAAAGAACTAATCATAACTGATCCACTTGTCATTTCTAGACCAGGTAAGAAATAATTTAATATTGTCATTAAATCCCATTAGTCTTTTACATTTACAATATTTCAATAGCTTTTAAAAAATACTGATGTGTGTAGATACAATAAATGTTTTTGGGAAGGCATTGTGAGCGCCTTTTAACCTGATAATTTTTTGTTTTGTTTCTAAACTATAATTTTATTTGTAGGTAATATGATTTAAGGCTTTCTAAAATGATCAGGATATGTTTCTCTTCGAAATATTTCCCTTTTGTGGTTGAAAGTCAATTTATACTAATCCACATAAAAATGAAAAGGCAGAATCGTAGGGCACTTAGACCCTAAAGTGCAAGCTTTTGACAAACAGAGATTGGTACTTGGATACTCTTCACTCCCAGGTGCATAGGACCCTACCAAGATATCCAGGGCTAAAATAACCTCAACTGTAAAAAATAACCTGTTGCTCAATGCCCTGGTGCTAGCTTTCTTTTTGGGGTTGGGGGTCAGACAACTTCAGTCCAGTTAAAGCATAAAAATTACAACCCAGACAATATCTGGTGAGGGATTCACTGCACAACATGTCTGCACCTCTGTCATCACCTCCGCTATCATCTTCTAGTTAGTCCTGGTTCCAGCTGAGGGTTTCATCTAGGAATCTGGGCTTCATGGCTAGGAGTAAAACCCTCACTTTGCACGGTCTTGGGCATCCATGGTAGTTTGTTCTGTTTTCAGACATTATAAAACTTTACAACACTACCGGATTTTTACGAATCTTAATGTCCACTTAGATGTTTTGTTACTTACATTACCCCCCCCCCCCCCCTCCCCCCGGCGTAACCCCCGACCGGTTCAGGCGATAATTACGGACTCGAACCGACTAAAACCGCACGCCACCTTATGTCTTCAGATGAAGGGGTGTAATATTGTCTAAGACATATCACTCGCACCCTGGCTGACCCAATCTCTGCCGGGCCTGCTTCGCCGTCTCCTTCTCCAGCATATCTAGCTCGCACGAGGAGCAGCCGACAGTAGCCTACGCACTTACGCTCCAGACCATCGCTGTGAGAAAGGCTCTAAGCAAGAAGACTTCCAACTTCGTGTCAGCTGAGGGATCCAGTGTTGGCATCAAGTCCCTTTTGGGCTCGTGCTCGACGGCCGATGAGACGTCTGAAGGCATCTCCGAAGTGTAAGTTCTCGCATTAAAAGGCACAGCTGCTGCTCTGGCACGGCTGCTCCCTGCAGATGACTCCTGCAGGAGAGTTTACGGGGAAATCGTGCGGTCCGTGGCCCTAATGGGTGCCCAACTGTGACTGTGTGAGAAGCAGGTGACGCAGGTGATCACCGGCTCGGTCTTCGAGGATTATCTGCGATGGATCCAAGTAAGAGTACTCTCTCACGCCACCTTGCTTAGGGCGATGGTATGATGCGCGTGTGCGTTGGCTACAGCTGTCTCAGTACACGCTGAGCATATGCGACTTGAGCGCCGGCGATCGCAGAACCACCTGCGTTCTTCATGCACGCGGACCGGGGGGTGACTGGTGGAGCCGCCTGCCCACACCAGAAGCGGGCAAAATCAGGGGGCATCTCGAAGGAGATAGCCCTGCAGGGCTAACATGCGCGCGTCGTCAAATATCTCGAATCGAGATGAGATATCATCTCGAGTCTTCTCGAGCGAAGTAACGTTGACATATTTTGTCGCGTCAAACTTTTTCAATTATTGTCTATGGCATACACATTTTTTAAACATGTTAGTTGCTGTTTTCACGTTTATCCGATAAAATCGGCCCGATACGGCCATTTGCTCGAAAGCACAGAGTAGTTACGGATGCTAGGTATGAAAAAAAGAGAAAAAAATAGTGCAAACAATTTTCGACCTTATTGACATGACATGCTATTGAATTTTTTTTCTTATATTCGTGATCAGCGTCATCAATTAATGCGAAAAGACACGTAACAAAGGAAATGTCATTAAGGTCGAAAATGGCTTGCAGTCGCTGTTTTAGTCCAAAATGAACCGAGCTCAAGAAAAGAATACACGAGATAACTTCTCGTCGACCAAATGAACGACGGGAGACAAAACATATTAAATGTCAAAATTCGAGTAAATAAGGACACGTATGTTACAATTTGCAGACACCAAGTAGAGATGATTTCTCGAAGTCGAGTTATGTCGACGTCTGACAGATCGCCTTGAAATTTGCCATGTTACCAACAGTCGATATCGACATAAAACGGCAAAATGCCTCGAGATAGCTATCTCGTAGCGCGCATGTTAGCCCTGCAGCAGGGCTAACATGTGCGCGTCGTCAAATATCTGGAATCGAGATGAGATATCATCTCGAGTCTTCTCGAGCGAAGTAACGCCGACATATTTTGTCGCGTCAAACTTTTTCAATTGTTGTCTATGGCATACACATTTTTAAACATTTATCCGATAAAATCGGCCCGATACGGTCATTTGCTCGAAAGCACAGACTAGTTAGGGATGCTAGGTATGAAAAAAAGAGAAAAAATAGTGCAAACAATTTTCGACCTTATTGACATGACATGCTACCGAATTTTTTTCTTATATTGCGATTAGATGCGAAAAGACACGTAACAAAGGAAATGTCATTAAGGTCGAAAATGGCTTGCAGTCGCTGTTTTAGTCCAAAATGAACCGAGCACAAAAAATGTTTACACGAGATAACTTCTCGTCGACCAAATGAAAGACGGGAGACAAAACATTTTAATTTAAAAAAGAGAAAAAATAGTGCAAACAATTTTCGACCTTATTGACATGACATGCTATCGAATTTTTTTTCTTATATTCGTGATCAGCGTCATCAATTAACGCGAAAAGACACGTAACAAAGGAAATGTCATTAAGGTCGAAAATTGCTTGCAGTCGCACAAAGGTACTAAATTTTGATCCAAAATGAACCGAGCACAAGAAAACCTTACACGAGATAACTTCTCGTCGACCAAATGAAAGACGAGAGACAATACATTTTAAATGTCAAAATTCGAGTAAATAAGGGCAACGTATGTTACAATTTGCAGACACTAAGTAGAGATGATTTCTCGAAGTCGAGTTATGGCGACGTCTGACAGATCGCCATGAAATTTGCCATGTTACCAACAGTCGATATCGACATAAAACGGCAAAATGCCTCGAGATAGCTATCTCGTGGCGCGCATGTTAGCCCTGCAGCAGGGCTAACATGTGCGCGTCGTCAAATATCTCGAATCGAGATGAGATATCATCTCGAGTCTTCTCGAGCGAAGTAACGCCGACATATTTTGTCGCGTCAAACTTTTTCAATTGTTGTCTATGGCATACACATTTTTTAAACATTTATCCGATAAAATCGGCCCGATACGGTCATTTGCTCGAAAGCACAGACTAGTTAGGGATGCTAGGTATGAAAAAAAGAGAAAAAATAGTGCAAACAATTTTCGACCTTATTGACATGACATGCTACCGAATTTTTTTCTTATATTGCGATTAGATGCGAAAAGACACGTAACAAAGGAAATGTCATTAAGGTCGAAAATGGCTTGCAGTCGCTGTTTTAGTCCAAAATGAACCGAGCACAAAAAATGTTTACACGAGATAACTTCTCGTCGACCAAATGAAAGACGGGAGACAAAACATTTTAATTTAAAAAAGAGAAAAAATAGTGCAAACAATTTTCGACCTTATTGACATGACATGCTATCGAATTTTTTTTCTTATATTCGTGATCAGCGTCATCAATTAACGCGAAAAGACACGTAACAAAGGAAATGTCAT
The DNA here is from genome assembly GCA_949126895.1 of Eilema caniola. NCBI lineage: Eukaryota > Metazoa > Arthropoda > Insecta > Lepidoptera > Erebidae > Eilema > Eilema caniola. Next base: position 9,876,360 of record OX421481.1, on the reverse strand, counting down.
TAAGGTCGAAAATTGCTTGCAGTCGCACAAAGGTACTAAATTTTGATCCAAAATGAACCGAGCACAAGAAAACCTTACACGAGATAACTTCTCGTCGACCAAATGAAAGACGAGAGACAAAACATTTTAAATGTCAAAATTCGAGTAAATAAGGGCAACGTATGTTACAATTTGCAGACACTAAGTAGAGATGATTTCTCGAAGTCGAGTTATGGCGACGTCTGACAGATCGCCATGAAATTTGCCATGTTACCAACAGTCGATATCGACATAAAACGGCAAAATGCCTCGAGATAGCTATCTCGTGGCGCGCATGTTAGCCCTGCAGCAGGGCTAACATGTGCGCGTCGTCAAATATCTCGAATCGAGATGAGATATCATCTCGAGTCTTCTCGAGCGAAGTAACGCCGACATATTTTGTCGCGTCAAACTTTTTCAATTGTTGTCTATGGCATACACATTTTTTAAACATTTATCCGATAAAATCGGCCCGATACGGTCATTTGCTCGAAAGCACAGACTAGTTAGGGATGCTAGGTATGAAAAAAAGAGAAAAAATAGTGCAAACAATTTTCGACCTTATTGACATGACATGCTACCGAATTTTTTTCTTATATTGCGATTAGATGCGAAAAGACACGTAACAAAGGAAATGTCATTAAGGTCGAAAATGGCTTGCAGTCGCTGTTTTAGTCCAAAATGAACCGACCACAAAAAATGTTTACACGAGATAACTTCTCGTCGACCAAATGAAAGACGGGAGACAAAACATTTTAATTTAAAAAAGAGAAAAAATAGTGCAAACAATTTTCGACCTTATTGACATGACATGCTATCGAATTTTTTTTCTTATATTCGTGATCAGCGTCATCAATTAACGCGAAAAGACACGTAACAAAGGAAATGTCATTAAGGTCGAAAATTGCTTGCAGTCGCACAAAGGTACTAAATTTTGATCCAAAATGAACCGAGCACAAGAAAAGCTTACACGAGATAACTTCTCGTCGACCAAATGAAAGACGAGAGACAAAACATTTTAAATGTCAAAATTCGAGTAAATAAGGGCAACGTATGTTACAATTTGCAGACACTAAGTAGAGATGATTTCTCGAAGTCGAGTTATGGCGACATCTGACAGATCGCCATGAAATTTGCCATGTTACCAACAGTCGATATCGACATAAAACGGCAAAATGCCTCGAGATAGCTATCTCGTGGCGCGCATGTTAGCCCTTCATGCTACCAACAGTCGACACATATCGACATAAAACGGCAAAATGCCTCGAGATAGCTATCTCGTGGCGCGCATGTTAGCCCTGCAGGGCTAACATGCGCGCGTCGTCAAATATCTCGAATCGAGATGAGATATCATCTCGAGTCTTCTCGAGCGAAGTAACGCCGACATATTTTGTCGCCTCAAACTTTTTCAATTGTTGTCTATGGCATATACATTTTTAAACATTTATCCGATAAAATCGGCCCGATACGGCCATTTGCTCGAAAGCACAGACTAGTTAGGGATGCTTGGTATGAAAAAAAGAGAAAAAATAGTGCAAACAATTTTCGACCTTATTGACATGACATGATATCGAATTTTTTTTCTTATATTCGTGATCAGCGTCATCAATTAATGCGAAAAGACACGTAACAAAGGAAATGTCATTAAGGTCGAAAATGGCTTGCAGTCGATGTTTTAGTCCAAATTGAACCGAGCACAAAAATGTTTACACGAGATAACTTCTCGTCGACCAAATGAAAGACTAGACAAAACATTTTAATTTTAAAAAAGAGAAAAAATAGTGCAAACAATTTTCGACCTTATTGACATGACATGCTATCGAATTTTTTTTTATATTCGTGATCAACGTCATCAATTAACGCGAAAAGACACGTAACAAAGGAAATGTCATTAAGGTCGAAAATTGCTTGCAGTCGCACAAAGGTACTAAATTTTGATCCAAAATGAACCGAGCACAAGAAAAGCTTACTCGAGATAACTTCTCGTCGACCAAATGAAGGACGAGAGACAAAACATTTTAAATGTCAAAATTCGAGTAAATAAGGGCACGTATGTTACAATTTGCAGACACTAAGTAGAGATGATTTCTCGAAGTCGAGTTATGTCGACATCTGACAGATCGCCATGAAATTTGCCAAGTTACCAACAGTCGATATCGACATAAAACGGCAAAATGCCTCGAGATAGCTATCTCGTGACGCGCATGTTAGCCCTTCATGCTACCAACAGTCGACATATCAACATAAAACGGCAAAATGCCTCGAGATAGCTATCTCGTGGCGCGCATGTTAGCCCTGCTGCATGTTACCAACAGTCGACATATCGACATAAAACGGCAAAATGCCTCGAGATAGCTATCTCGTGGCGCGCATGTTAGCCCTGCTGGGTCGGCTGGAATGCAAGAGATATATTTCTGGCAATCTCACCTCCGTCAACCGAAGACCTAAAAAATGCGTTCATAGTATTCGCCTCGATTCCACGTCAACTTCGACGGGTATTGGCGGGAATTTTGCGCGCATAATAACATATTAAAAAAATCAGGGCTTGATGTTGAACCTGTTGCCAATGTCCAGGGACATGTCTCCCCGCCCTGTGTGATTGTATCCTTCGCCATAACCCTCACGCGCATGATTACATCCACGAAGTTATGTTAGCCATCCGCCAGGACATTGATTCTTGTAATTGTCAACCAATGTTACACCACTGACACTACAAAAAATGCCATTAACTAATATAATCAAATATAAGTATGATAAATGTTTTTGCACTGTCAGTCCCAAATTAAATGAAAACGAGTTTTTTTTGCAGTTGTAGTACAAGTTGTATGACGGTGGTTGATAATCAGTAGATTCGGGGTTCCCAGGTCCTGTGGCGGCTCTGTTCTGGACAAAATAAGTCATGGCTTAAAAGTCTCATAACCGTGCCAGAAATGTTCATTAAAAATACGGTTGAATAAAAAGGTAATAACTATTTTATCTGTGGTACTGTACTGTTACAAATATTCAAAACTCAAATAAACCGTTGATTGAAGTGAGCCAAAAATAATATTGTGGTTCCATTTTATCTTTTTGTTGTCTACAAGTTTCATTTTGTATATAAAGAGTATCAGCTTTATGACTTATATACCAGTTGGTCTTTAAAATTATCTTGTTAATCGACGTTTATCATATAAAAGAGCGAATGTTTTCAAATATTATATTGACCGATTCTGTGGCATCGCCTGATAAAGGCATAAAAAGTATTTATAGGAAGTTTCAAAACTTATTAGGACGTGGAATAGAAGATAATAGTGATAATACTCATGACGATATGTTGTCAGCAAGAGCAAGCACAGTAGCATCTGATGACAGTTTCATAACACCGGTCTCTTCAGTGGGTGATCTGATGGCAATGTCGCCGAAACGCTTAAACGACTTTTCTGAACAAAGAAACGAAACCAGCGATCTTCTCACGGGAACAGATTTTGATAGTATTTGTGATGTTACGATGAAAGAGATGCCCACGTCGGACGACATGTTTATCGATGCAAATAGCTTAGATTATCTTGTCAAATGTGCCGAATCAAACCGAAATCATAACCATATAGATCGCGGCAAGGAGAGCTTGTTTGTAAAGTTTGATCCCCTATATGCCCAGAAACTCGAAGATGCACACTCTATCCAGAGTGATTCACACTCAGCGGTAGATTCATCTGAGTGTGATGTGGGCTATGAAACAGGGAGCACAGTATCAGCATTTACTGACAGTCATGTTGCTCTGCCCAAACATTCACAATCAACAGGATCAATGCCTCTAATGAGTGTTAAAGATAAACCTATGCAAGTTGTGCCACCTGTAATAAACAGTGAAGGTCCTAAGTCAGAAAAAAATCTGATTAGGTCCACCCCAGGTCTAGTGAGGAGTGTGTCTGCCATTTTAACACCCACTCGAGTAGCTACAGAGAGACTTATTAGTATATCGGGTAATACGCCTCCCACTGCAGCACCCAGAAGCCCACGTTATAATCATAGTCATCACCATAATTATACATTTCATGAGAGTGATCACTTACATTCACTCAAAATAATTCTCCAGAAACAAGATCAAGAAGTGTTACAGCTGAGACGAGAAAATAGAGAATTGAGAAGTTCACTGCAGGATAAGGAATATACACATTCAAGAGTTGTGGAAGACTTGGAGGCCAGAGTGAAAAAATTGACAGACGACAGAGACCATTCACTTCAGAAGGAACATAAATTACAGGAGCAGATTAATGACAAAATTTTAAGTAATAAACAAATGTGTATTGTTATGGAAGAGTATGAGAAAACAATCTCATCTTTAATTGAAGAACAGCAACATGAGAAACTTATGAACCAGGAACTTTTGGAGAAAGTTATGTCTGAAAGAGATGAAGCTTTAGCACATCTCGGCAACATGGAGAGTTCTTTCAATGATCTCCTTTCTAAATATGAAAAATGTAAATCTGTGATATTAGAAACAAAAGAAAGGGAAAAAGTTTATGAACAGAAGATGACGGAGTATCAGGCTGCTGTTAACAAGTATGAAGAGCTGTATGGCAATCTCAAGAATGTCACTTCAGCTGCACTAGCTAAAGCTAATGAGACTTTAGAAAACCTCAGAAAAAATTATAGCATTGAAACAACAAAGCTGAATGCTACTGTAAAGAAGCATGAAATCACAATAGCATCATTACAGGAATCGTTAGTGCAGAAAACAAGAGATAATGAGGAACTAATGAGGTTATATGATCAGCTGATTAGTGAAGTGCATTGAATGTATATCTTGAATTTCATCTTTGGTGCTTTTTATTTTATTTTTGAAGTGCTTTCCAATATTCTGGCTGCTATTCTAAGTTGACTTCTCACTGTGATGAATCTCAATTATTATAATTAAATTATTAGTTTTGTTAGGATCATTGTGTTGTATTTAGTTTTTAACCATTTATGACATTTTGTTAGGTGTTTACATTAAAGCTGTTTGTGTCTAATAGTAATTGACATGGACAGTCAGTCAAGTCGGACATTCAAAACTTTTAACATTATTTAATTTATAGTTTATGAAACTAAATATTTTATTATGTCATTGACTATTATGTAAAACTTAAGATTCAATAACTATAAAATTGTCAATGACCATAAAATTTTCATACCTTTAGTAATTTAGTACTTATTAATTATGTTGTTTCATAATTTATATTCATATTTGTCTCATTTGAAAAATGAAAGTTTATCTAACTATAGTAGCACATGAAAACTGCAAATAAATTGGTAAACAATCAATAATTCATTTTATACAATTGGTAATTAGAATTCAGAAACCTATTCAATGAGTTGACATGTGTTACTGAAATATTTTAAGTTGGAAATACTCATAATACTGTAATCATGAAAATGAGAATATCATGTGAATGAATGATTGGTGGGAATTTTGCTATAATTTTTAATTGCCAGGTCAATTAAAACTATAACTTCATAGCAAATTTAATCTTTAATACTAATAATGTCATTAATGTTTTCCAGTATGAACATGCTGAATATAAATACATAATTTCTTATGATTATAAATTTGTGAATGTACCAATACTTACCTAACCTTCTTTTTTTCTGGCATATTATTAATCCATGTTCTGTCCAAACTTGTATTATGTACCTACTTCATTGTGGAATAAAATACTTGAATATAATGGAAATCTTTACATTACTAAAGTACCATCACTTATTCTATGATAGTAAACACTAACTTTGTAGTTAGATATATTGAAAGACACAAGCCAACCAAATGTAAAGTGGAATGTAGGTGCAGAGCCCTACTAGCACCTTTGAGGCTTATACCAACTTCACTCCTAGAGTATGCACCAGCTAAATAAGATACGGGACTCTGGCGTAGGTTTTCTCTAATCATTTTCGGAAAAGCCGACATGACAATCAACAAAAATAAGCAAATTTGATTTCGAAGTGCAAACACTCATATAACATCCTATGAAGATGACGATAAAGTAAAATATTAAAGGTCAACTTCTGCCTTCCAATTTTCATTATGTATAAATATTTTAATTCAGAGAAGCCTACTCATCCGAGCGCTAATCTCATTTCCATTCAAAACTCTTCATCACTTTGTTTTCTGACCAACTGTCGTCTCAGCAAGCCTGACCAGTCTCGTCCATAAAGTAGCGTTAAATCGTTCATATATTTTCAGGCGAAACAGATCTGCTCTGGTGCTTCAATGGACCCAATGTTTTGGAACAGTTCGTGACAACAAGTGACAGCGATCACAATGAGGGCTTCAGTAAGTGCAGTCTTGAGATGAGCAGCGCCGGCCGGGCTCTGTTTCATGGTTATCTAGACGTGCGAGTGCCGAAAGACGGCCGCATTAAAAAGGCAGGATATTGTGCTATGAGATCACTAAGGAAAAGAGTAAGTCTATGCCTGTACCTTCTCGAGTTTTATGTATTATATTCAAGTTTATTGAGGTAGCAATCAAGCGTGCGGCATGCAAAGACGAGTATGTTATTACGGCCATAGCACAGGCTACCGCTGCCTGGGGACGTATATGAGGTCACGTATGGCCCTGATTGCCTCGCGATATTAATATTGGCAACCAAAATTAATAATATTCCCTTTAACCCCCCAACTAAGCTAAACTGCTAGTGCTAGGAGTGGGTTCACGTTGGTAATGTAATGGTCAGGATTCGAACCCGGGACCTCTTGATCGTAAGGCCGACTCCTTAACCACTAAGCTACCGACGCGACGCTTCTATCGTTTCAGTCGGCTTTGTTGCGAGTATACGAAAATGTCAAAAATTCACCTGTAGTCCAACACAAACCCCAGATAACTATTAAAATAACCATGAAAAAGCTAAAGCCACGTTACAGTCAAGTGTCTCGATCCTACTAACCAGAATTGGAGGACTTCCTGTTACCCGGCGCACCTGTTGTTTGACATACGATATTCTGGCGCTTAAAGCCAACCGACTCCTCTGAAGCAAAAATGTAGTGGAGTGCATAGGTGTTCAACTTTTTGAACACTGATGAACTCCAGCAAAACATTAAATGTCTAGCACTATATGTTGCTGTTGTATCGAAAGTGCCTTCCAAAATTTAAGGCTTCAGTAGGTATAGTGTATGCAAGCCAGTCACTCTGACAATCGCCTGACAATAAGGACTATATTAAGTATTTTTTATTGCGTATACCGGTACTTGATTTTGTTTTTCTAGAAATCATTTAAACGTGCATCTACCTTCGATTGGCACCTATACAACACACTTGTATTGAAAGTCAGGGGCGATGGCCGATCGTATCTGTTAAATATATCATGTGAGGGGTATTACGACATCACGTGGAACGACATTTACCACTACGCTCTATACACTAGGGGTGGACCTTATTGGCAAGTTGCTAAGGTTGGTATGTTACCTTTCACTTAACACAGCAAATTATATCGTAATGTTAATACTTTTTAGTACACTCTTAGGCACAAAAAAACGGGCACTTAAGCAAAGAACTATTTTATAGTTACTATTAGTTTGCTTAACAATTTTAGGTTTTGTTATCCTCAGAATTTTATAAATTAATTACCTAGGAAGGAATAGTTTTTATCAGTTTTATCATAACATTTTGATTAAATTATTGAGGAATAATGCTTCAGCTCAAAACACTATTATTTTACCTGCTCGCTACATAAAATGAAACGCGTTAATTTCTTTGTTTTTCTTGAATACATTAAAAGCAGATAAAAGTTTAGTATTGAGTGTGAACCCCTCTTGCTGCAATCACAGCTTGCATTCGTCTGGGCATGCTAGCGAGTATAGATTTTATGGTTTCTTGGGGAATACGTCCCCACTCCGCGGTAATCACATTCTCTAATTGAGGTCCGGACTTCTAGCTGGCCAGTCCAAACGACGAATTCCGACTTCTAGCATATACGCTTTACGCTTCCACATCGCCAGACCGGTGGGCGCGAGCGTTGTCGTCCATAAAAATTGAGGTTTCGCCAAGAGAGGTTAAAGCGGGTTGTGCATAAAGAATTAGAACTTCCGTTATGTATCGGTGTCCAGTCAGTGTACCGTTTTCGATGAAGACTAACTTCATACGATCCATAGAATTTTTTCCTGCCCAAAATATAACAGAGCTCCCTCCATAAGGTGTGATTTCTTCAAAACATGCCTCTGCAAAGCGTTCTCCTCGTCTACGTAGCACTCGCCGACGTCGGTCTTCACCATGCAGAGATCTCCTGGCTTCATCGGAGAACAATACCCTATCCCAGTCTTCATGAGTCCATGACACACAATTTCGAGCGAAGCTTAGCCTGGCAACTCGATGTCAACGGAGTAATTTAGGGCCGCGTGCCGGGCGATGACTGTGTATATTAGCAGCGAGAAGCCTCCTCCTGACCGTCCATAGATTAATTTGCACATTTCTTACTCCTTCGAGGCTGATCTTGAGGTCCACACAAGAAGATTTGCGATTTCTCAACGCTTGACTAACTAGAAAACGATCATCCCGTGGTTCGGTACATGTCTTTCTGCCAGAATCAGGCCTTCTCTTGACGGAACCGGTCTCTTGATAGCGCTGCCAGGTCCTTTGAACTGTCGATCGACTCATATTTAGCCTCTGAGCCACGAAGCATTGACTGCAACCTTCTTCAAGCAGCGCAATAATTTTGTTCGCTTTTATCACTTTATCTACCATTTTCGAGATTGCTAAACAGCAATAACAATACTTTTAAATGTCAAGAACATCAGACAATTTAATAAAAATTGACAAAAAGTTAATTAGAGTCGATATTTACTATAGGGAATTCGCTACACAAAATGTAGTTCTTCTTCTATCTTTTTCAAAATGGCCTCTGCAGCTAATCGCCGCAACTCCGCCAATATCAAGTAATCAATCAATTATCAAGTAAATGTATTATACAGTTATTAAAATGCAGTTAAAAGGTGTTTTCCTTGAAAACCAGGCTCAGTCAGAAAATTGAATTTGGAATGTACCTCCTCTTATAAACATTTTGGCACTTTTATAACTGGCCAGGAACATGTTCAAATGAATAAAACTTTTTTGGTATTTTATTTTTTTCATCCAGAAAGCAAATCGAAACCGTCTGTTTTTTTTTGCAAATGAGTGTACTACTACCCGTATTATCTACTTCAGCAGCAACTTGTAAATACAAGTAGGGGGGGGGGGGGGGGGGGGATTTAGCAAGGTAGAGACAATGTGGTTCCTACAGCCGAGGGAACTATTTCTAAAGCCGTAAGGCCCAGGTTTTACCGGGGTGACATTAAATTGTCATAAAGGACCAGCGCCCCTGGCTATGAGATCCTATACAGCGTGCATTTGGTAGGAGTATGGTTTAGTGTTGAACTTAACCACCCACCCTTCCCCGTCCATCCATCACTCGCCTGTTGCTAGTGCTACCGGCCCTCCTTGCAAGCAAGAGTACCCAATTAGTTTTTAGCTGCGGTTTTCTTAACGGTAAAGAAGTTATTAGCCAAGCAGTTCCAAATTTTAATGGACGTTATGTTCTGCTTGGCTGAGTAGGTATAATGCCTGGTAAAGGCGCCCCCGCCGGATCCCGGTAGGAGGGGTAGGCCAAAAAGTCCTGGCTTGATGTCGTGGAGAAGCCATGGACTCCCAAGATCGTGTGGAGTGAAAGAGGAAGAGACGGAAGGCGGACCCTTAGCTCCGAGGGCATCGTGACCTCGGATACAATCGATATAATAAAATGTAGATGATGATGATTATTATGTTCTGCCTCTCTTTCGACTACTGCTGCGGAGATATGGCATTTTATAAGCACAAGTTCTTCTAATCTAAAATCAATTGAATTTAATTAAACATTACCCTGTATTCAAGTATTTTTCAATGTTTACAGATACCACTTTCGAAATTTGTGCTTGGATCAAAAGGACGTCTACAAGATAAACAAAATAGGGTTAGATTTGATAAAGTGACGCATTTCGGAATAACATGCTCAGACAAAATCACCGGTAGATTTAATCTAGAAATTGAATACGTTGGTAAGAATTCTTGAGGATTATTTGACTTAAATTTTTAAGCATTTTTCATGATAAATATTCAAATCGATTTAAATTGAAAAAGAGGAATGGACTGCTGAGACGATGTCTCGGGTGCGATCCCAGGTTTTCCATGGCACACACCAATGACTTTTCGATGCTTTTCGAAGTTATGTGTGTATTTATCGCAAGTTTATAAGTGCCCAGTTAATGGCAATAGGCTCGCCACCTATTACATTGGGACCAAAACATAAACCGGCGAAATGTGGGTGCTAGCACCTCTGTCTACCCCTTCGGGGATAAAGGCGTGAGTTTATGTTATGTTATGTTATGGAATTGGTCTAGGCGGGGATCGAAGCCGCGATTTTTGCCTTACAGAGGCAATGCTTTGACCACTGCACTACCAGACCTCGCCCTAACCAATTCAATTTTTTTCTTTTATAGCTGTCTTTGAGGCGACCTAGACTAATTCATCTTTTTCAATTTAAATCGTCTTGAGGATTATTTATTCGATGTGTGCCAGGATCGTAGCAAGTGGAGAACTGTAGTCACTGCCTACCTCACTGGGAAAGAGACGTGACTGTATATATGTATATTACCAATCTATTAATTAGCCCATGCTTTCAATCTTTCGCGTAGCGCATCCAGTCCCATAGGCCGGTACAGCTGTTGATTGGCGAATGGAACCCTGACACAGACTTTTCTTCCAGTCAGTCTCATAAAAGTCACATTAAACCAAACTATGGGAACACGGAGTTGGACAGCGTACGCTGGGCTCCAAGTGCAAGTTTTGGATTCAACCGGAATTGGTATTAGGATGATTATAGTAATCTTAGTTTTATACCTCCTCTATCCTAACATATATCTTCTCCCTACATTTTCTTGGAATCTTTGTCATCTTATATCCTTAAATTGGTTGTGTTAGGAGTGGGTAGGTTCAACTGGCCACTCCTTACACATACTACACTACCGACTAGGTGGAATTTTACTCATGTGTACACTAGAAGAGAACACTAATTATTCTTTGTAAGAATTTTATTGGTGTGTACGTACATTAATAAAATTCTTACAAAGATAAATTAGTGTTCTTAAACTTATTACTTATTATTATTTCAGGCTTAGAATTCGACCCGACCCATGAGGAGGAATTTGCATATGAAATGTACAAAACTGATAAATATATTGTTGGTGTTTAGATCAATTTGTAAATTATTTAAATTAAATGAATAAGTAGTCTTATTAATTTTTGGCCTTTTATTTTCAACGTATGTATATGTCGCCAACAACTAGCTTAATCAGCCGTTCAATTAACTGCCTAGGAAGTTAATTAGACGGCTGATTAAGCTAGTTGGCGGCGACATTATATAATATATATCCTCGAAAATCTTCGTTGTCTGGTGTACACTTGTTAATTGACAAACGACAGAGCATCGTTGTAGTAGAGTTGCAGGTTTTCCTTTTGAGGTTGGACGGCCAGACAGCAGTCACTTCCGTAAATTATGCCCGTATTATGTAGGTAATTTAGACAATGCCATACCAATAAAATAACGGAAATTATGAGTAGCAGAGCCTATTCTATAAGGAGCCAGGGGTGCTGCTCCCAATAGAATGGCATCCTAATGAACGGCCGAAATGATGATGATAATTTTCCACATTTTATTTTTCTCAACACTACTAAATTTACTTTTTATGGTCTGAAGATGGAGACAGTAGGTGGTCATAAGAATATCTGAGCTAATCAAGATAGACTCATCTTTGACCTCGTTAGACTTGGCTTGGCAATATAAGCATACTTATATATGATAATTACTGAAACTAAAAAGTGGACAATGATTTTTTTACCAGATAAATTTCTCATTAATCACACAAAGTTTTGCCCAGAATTTAATTTCATAATGAGGTTTAGTTTAACATGTTACTCGTCTGTAGGTATCGATCGTTTATTTAGAGCTGTTATCAACTTTGTTACGGCGAGAATTATAGTATCTACCTACCTACCTATACGATTTAAAGGACTTACTGCAGAGAATCCCAGGGTTGGTTCTTTCTTACTGTCCCCTTCAGAGAGAACAAGAAGGGAAAATGAAAATGATGGTATATAAGAAAGGGAAAATTTCAAGCAAAGTTTAACTTTCAAGCATTTTCAACCACTTACTGAAACAGATGCATAGCTAGGTAGTGGTTTAAGTGAGCTAACTTATACATGGGCTCTGTTATATTCAAAACTCTGGATCTTTCTATCGTTCTCATTAAGCCTGTTTAATTTCTAAAAAAGATTATAACATTTTTGCCGTTTCCGAACTGATTGTTTCTTTCTCTCTCGCACTCACTTGTTTGGTATCTTATTATTCTGCTGTCAAAAGAAAATTCTCTAGTACAGTCACAAAGGGATTTTATTTATCTGTGGTGTTAATAATGACTGATGTCATCGCCTTGATCATCGTTATTTTACTTCGTGTGATGTTTATTTAATTATTGAAGTCATTTTCGTTACTAAAATTTTGTGAAAAGTGGTATAGTCCGACCTTTGTTGTTACTTAAATGCGTAAAGATTCGAGGATCTTTGGTAGGTGGACATTTGCCTTCAAGGCAAATTGATATTTTATTGTTTCTGTTCACTGCACCTTGCGTGGGATGTTGACCATTTCACGTATTTCAGAACCCTGCATGGTCTTGATTACGAAAAACGTATTAATTAAACACCATAACGTAACAATTAACTAATCTAATTATAATAATGAATTGTTAATTCTATCTAATACACCACATTTTTAGTATTGGCCTTTATTACTCTAATAGATAATTGAATTTCACTCATATATATATTAATATTGAACTTGCAGGTGAGACCATGTGAAAACTTTTATTAAAGTAAACTTATTGAGGTACAGTACAAACAGTGTAGTACCATGTCAGGTACAGAGCAAAATATAGTGAACTCAATGCAGCAATTATCTGTGCAACCAAATAACAGTGGTCTTACTGAGAAACCCACGCAAGTTGTTACACCTGCTGTTAATAGAAGTCAGCAATCAGCAGCAAAGGTAACTCCTGTAAAAGCAAATACAGTCTCACCTGCTATTGCTACGATAGACAGACTTCTGAGCCTGGGAGCTAACATTCCACCACCCCCACCTGTCATTACACGGCCGTCAGACATGGACCCACATACCATGGAACAGTTACGGGCTGTCAAAGAGCTTCTCACAGCTCAAGAAGAAGAGGCACAAAGCCTTAGAGACATCAATAATGAACTACGAGAAAGACTAGAAGAATGTGAAACCAAAATTAAAAAATTGACTGACCAAAATGAAGAATATGCTGAAAAAGAGAAGGCACTTTCACAAAGAGTAGCTGAAAAGGTACGAAACAATAAACAAATGAGTGTTGTCATGGAAGAATATGAACGAACTATCTCTTCACTTATTGGAGAACGAGAGGCAGAATCTAAAAGGTGGATTGAAGAACGATCTGATCTTGTAAAAGAACGCGATGATGCTGCAGCTCACTTAGCTTCTATGGAGCATGCTTTTAATGATGTTCATACAAAATACGAAAGATGTAAAGTTATCATTCAGGGTTACAAATGTAATGAAGAAACTTTAAAGAAAACAGTGGAGGAAAATAACGATGCTATTCAGAAATTAGAAGCTAGGTATGAAACATTGCGACAGCATGCCATGCAGCAACTCAACAAGGCAAACGCAGAGCTTGACTCTGTGAAGAAAACCCATCAGACAGAAGTTTTAAAACTGAATGCCATGCTCAAAAAGAGTGAAGTACATGTATCATCTCTGCAAGAATCATTGGCACAGAAAATTAAGGATAATGAGGAACTTACATCTATTTGCGATGAGTTGATTAATAAGGTTGGTTAATAGTATTCTGATCACTTAATCTTATACTCATTAACTTTCATTTACATAACTAACATGCATTTTGTATCTATATGTGGTTATATTTGTGTAATATGTCATAGTTACACAAAAATTGTGAACATACTTAAATAAAGCTAGTACTGTTACCAATATTCAAAAGATAATAATTATTTTTTTATAACAGTATGTAGTGTATTAATTTTAACATACTGTGCAATCACTTCTTTATTTTTATTTTGTACAATTTTTATACTTATAAGCCTAAGATTTTATTAACCTTGTGACATTTGAACAGTGAAATTTAGTTATTGTTTCACTTGTAATTTATTGGTGCCTGACTATGATTGTATTATGGCATGTTGATAATATGCCTATGAGGATTGTCAGAGAAATAATGGAGAGCCTAATAGTATTGGACAATGCTTTTGTATAATTTATTATGAATTTCTGGTAACTAATTTATTACTTGTAAATTTATCCAAAGATGTGGTTAAAGTCTGGTGAATGTCTGGTTGCTCTCACAGAGGTCTGTGGTCAGAATATAAGGATTATTCAATAACTATTTAACTAGTTTCTTCTGATTTAAACCTAGCTGCCATATTTAATTTTGAAATTCTCTATGTTTTGTTTATAATTTTAAAAGCATAGATATATAAAACTTTAAGCATGCTTGAGATATGATTAAACAACTTATATGATAATAGTTTTTATAATTAGTTTTAGCAGTAAAAAACTATCAGAAATTGCTGGACTTACAAGTTTTGTTCCTCTCTAGTCCTTGGCCTTTAAAGATTTGGTTACAGTTATCTTATTTTATAGAAAGCTTTGTAACAATATACAAGTTAATACAATGAAAGTTATTAAGATGGTAATTTTATAAAGAAGCATGAAAAAAGCTTATATTCGCGAAGACTATCTTTTAAAAAAAAAACATATTTATTCACCTAATTGCTTTTCAGCATATTGTAAACAAATACCAAAAATATACATAATTTAAGTCGTTTAAATGTATTAAATGCAACAATTAAACTTTCAATTAGGTATATTTGTTTTACCTAGACATTAGAATGTGCCTTTTGAAATTAAATCTTCACCATCCATATCCATTCAGTCCATGATTTTATACTCATAAATAACTAGAAATACATATTTCACATTCAGGGCCTGTTAGACAGTACACATTAGTTATTTTTAATTGAATGTATTATCAATTAACGCTACTAAAATTTATAACACCATTCAACATTCCACAATAAATAACTAGATTTTTATTCACATTAAACCATGATACTCGAGTGCAGTCAATCATCTTGTCACCACTTTATTATAGAGAATCATACTTAGTCTGATCATTAACGGAAAAATTGTTACGCCTAGCATAAGCATAATTTAGTTATTATTTACTACCTACTCTACATATTTTTTTATAACTTGATTTTTTCGGTAAATTAATTATAATTTATTCATATGAATAGAATGAAAAAATAAATTGTTTCCTTTTCTACATGGGTACTATTTATTTATGTACACTTTCTGAAGGTTTTTTTTACCCTATATCAAGGGGTCTTAGAGGGTAGTCAATGAAAACAGGTTCTTTTACTAAAATAGTATATTTACAGACTTTCAAAACATTAACATTAGTTAACACTTAGCTACAAAACTAAAAATTTGTTTGGAAGACTTTAAATTATAAAACTGATTATAGAAAACTAAATATTTCCTCAAATTAATTCACTTGGACTTTTTGTTGAAAACTTTATATGTGTCCTTACTAACTAAGTAACTCAAAGCTGAAACTACAGTGGATGCAGCAGTGACTCCACACAGTGCATCCAGTGCTGGGTGACCAACATAGCCAAACACTGGGGAGGCTAGAGTGGTGCCAACCTGGAACACAAAATAATGTAAGAACTTAAAAACTTATAGAGATCCTGTTTTTTCCTCTTGAGATATGAAACCCTCAAAAAGATGTTAAGTTAATCAAAATAATTACAGAACATCCCTGTTGACTTTTATAGCATCCAAGTAAATGTTCGTTAGTAACACCCATTTTGTGTCCATTTTATTTTATTAATAGGTATCACACTTTTTTCATGTTTTTGGAATTTTTTAGAATGAAATAATCATATTTCTGCACAAATTTTGTGATGCCTCATATAGTAGAATTATTTAAACCCTGCATCGAAAGCAGAATGTTTTCAAATGACAAAAGGCGGGTACATATTTAGGTGTCGTGGCATATCGTGACTCACGTCACGGCACGACCTAAAAATGTGTTTCTAACCATACTAAATGTTAAAAAAATGTAAACTAATATACTTCCGGCGCATCACGAGTTCACGACACCTTAGTGTTTCCACCTTTAGTAACTGAATTTTTAAATTCAAATTGAGAAAAGATGTAAAGCTTACCAATAACAATTGTATAGCAGTGTTGAATTTGCTAATGGTTGTAGGCGCAAGTTGCGCGGTCGCATGAGTCACATCAAAGTACCTGCTCAGCGTTCTCTGCAAGGTTAGGGCAAGGTAAGCGTGATTACTACAACAATAACAAGTCTTACAAATAGGCCATATACAGTCATGTTTTCCGAAATAAGAGCATGCTAATATAAGACAGGATAATATAATGTGTTCTTTGAATTGAATTATTTTGCCATATCAAGATAGTAATTACCAATTTGAACTTCAATTATTTGTTATTGATAAAGGCAAGTCCGTCATCAAACAAAATATGGGAGAATATTAATAAAATAAATTATATACATAAATGAATAAATTACTACTAGAATTTATTATTTAATATGTTAATCAAGTTTTAATTGAACCAAATTAAATAATATCTTGTTCAACTTTTAAATATCTTATGATCTTGTTTCACATATGTATACATAAAAAATATCTATATATTGATATGTAATTGGCTGCGCGCCGTGTGGAAAAGGCCGAGAGGAAGGGTGAGAAGATCTAAAAAGGGGAATTGATGGATGAAGTTAAACAGAAGTGTGTAACTTATTTGGATTTATATTATTCATAAATTGTGAACGCAGATATATTTAATAAATATGTACTGCCATGAATAGTAAATCGAATAGCATTAATAAATAGTATAGCAGTGGGGGTACTTACCGGTGGTGGTACACTAATATATCTGATAACGAAGCCAGCTACAACTAATGCCACATCTCTGCCAACTATGAGTAGAGTAAGAGGTAGAGGTATTAAGTTTTGATATGTGAGAGAGACAAACAAAGTTGCTATGAGCACCTTGTCTGCCAGGGGATCCAAGAACGATCCCATCTTGGTTGACTGACCTTTCCAGTTCCTTGCTATCCATCCATCTAACTGTAAGTAACAAAAAAAAATTGAATAAAACTAATAGCATATAACAAGAATATCTCTTTAAGATAGGAAAACGTGAATCGCTGAAGTGGGACTCGAACATTCGTCGTCGGTAGCCATCTACCGACATTCATACGAAATATCGGAAAAAATGAATGATGTTGCAATCATTGTTTCATCATTTGTTTATGTATCATTTGCTTCAAAATTTAATTAAATTATTTGGGCGGAGTCATCGAAAAAAATGTTTAAAAATGATTGCAACATCATTCATTGTTTCCGATATTTCGTATGAATGTCGGTAGATGGCTCCCACCGTCGCCCTAAGACGGTAGTATAGGAGAATTTGGATAGCTTCAGGTGTGGCTCGGTGGCTCAATGGTCAGAGCATTCCCCCTGTAAGGGAAAGATCGTGGGTTCGAGTCCCACCTGAGCGATTCACTTTTTCCTATCTTTATCGATTTTGAAAAGTTAGCATAGTAAATGCTTCAAAATTTCATTAAATTATTTGGGCGGAGTCATCGAAAAACAATGGTTAAAAATGATTGCAACATCATACATTGTTTCCGATATTTCGTATGAATGTCGGTAGATGGCTCCCAGCGTCGCCCTAAGACGGTAGTATAGGAGAATTTGGATAGCTTCAGGTGTGGCTGGGTGGCTTAGTGGTCAGAGCATTCCTCCTGTAAGATCGTGGGTTCGCGTCCCACCTGAGCGATTCACTTTTCCCTATCTTAATCGATTTGAAGTTAGCATAGTAAATGGTTTAAAATTTCATTTAAGAACTCTACCCAGGGGGCTGATCTGATAAAGTGACACCACATTTTGAAATCGCAGGACTTCAATTTGACTATAAAAAGCAAAAAAGCATTCTATCATAATCATCTTAGTGTTATGTCCTCATTGTATAAGCTGTGATTGAAAAAAAAAAAACGAATTGTGAGGCCTTCCCATATTGATAATTATAGTATTTAGTTTTATTGAAATGGTTTAAAACTTTAGTAGAAGGTCAATAATTATAATACTACTACAAATAATATGGTTAACAAATAACAAATTTGATCCAATAGCAGTAATATTATAGTACAGACAACCCAGTTCACTTCATTATGTGTTAATTGCATTAATCACCAAGGCTGAATATTTTCAGGAAGTGAACTGAAAAAGCCTAGGTCAGAATCACATCTTTAAAAAAGGAAGCTGGCTAGAATCATATTTCTTTTTTTAGTAGAAAGGGCAGATTTGAGGAAGTACAACACATTAAATAATACTTTTAACCTTCATTTAAAGCATATTGGTTTGTCGGACTGACAACATAATATGTTTACTTACCTTGTTTACTTTTAAAAGAATTACTACAGATTATTAAATTTGTTTTATCGCTCCTGTATAAACTAAACTGTTATGCTAGGTCTGGGTTCACATTGGTGTCACTGGGCAGGGTTCAATTAGCGAACCATCACCATCTTTTGGTCTAACAAACCAATGTGTGGATATATGTATTAAGCTAATTGATGCAAGTATATGTTAAGGAACAGTAAGCTGCATTTTGTATTGTTTATGAGAGCATACCTTTAGTCTCTTTTCTGTCTGCCATCTGTATTCAGTGTGTGTGTTTTGCAAGTGTTCATAAGCTATCGCTGGATTATGATTACTGGTTACTATCAGGTCATACACCACCTAACAACTAACTGCATAGTAGTTTAAAAAAATTAACTCACCAGATCTGTAACACCAGCAAATACTAATAAACCAAAGGCTATGTAATAGTGCTCTTGAAATATAGTGTATGCCAAATATGGGGACATTGCTATCCTTGTAATGCATAAGATATTTGGTATTGTGTAGATATTTTCTTTCTGAAAATCAATGGTTTATTGTTTTGAAATAAAAGGAAACATTTTTAAAAATTAACTAATAAGATATCAACAAACTTGGGCACAGGATTTATGTCATGCAAATACCAGTACCAATACTCAAACTGAGAACCCACATTTTGCAATGACTTTAATTAGTTATAAATAAAATTAAAAAATAAATAAAAAGCTGGGTCAAATCTTAGTTGTCGTAAGGAGAGTGGGGATAGCTTCCACCTTAAAAACTTTACAACATTCCTTAGAAAACTGGAAGTATAATCTGGTAATTCCTAAATATCTAAATAGGTATCTGGTAAAGATATTTCAGTGAGTCATCACACATGTGGGACAAAAAGTTACACTTATGAACTCACACTATACTTTTGTAAGTGCTAGTAATTATAATTTTTAACTTAAATACTGAAATAGTATTAATAAGTAAGCTGCTGCAACTAACACACTTTCTTTTCACTCTACTGAACAACTATTTTTTTTAATACCACTTAGGTGGCAGATGAACACACTTCCAGCTAGATGAAAGTCAATGCACTGAGTTTAGGCCAGTTAGCATGAGGTGAAATTATCATCAACATGTAATGCACACTATTTTCCTACATCCTGATTTATAATATAATCTTGGTAACTACATTTTAAGAAATTTTACTTATAAATTACAAAAAATGATACCTCAATAACTTCTTCAATCCTTTCTTTTAATTTGCCTTTAGTTTCAAGTATATCTTTGATAATGTATTCTTTTTTTGCTTTCAACTTGTGGCTAGTAATTTCCCTATGTTGCTTAATGTCCCTTACAATCTCTTCACTTTTTTGCCTTATTTTAAGCTCAGTATCTTTAAACTGTACCTTTTGATGTTCAAAAGCATTTTTTATACTTCGGGTCTTCTTCTCTAAGGTTATAAATTGTTTCTTATCGTCTGAAGAATACAGACATGATATAAACGAAAGTCTTGCAGGGCATCTCACTTGTCGTGCGTTTGAGAGTATTCCTATGTGTTCCCGAATTGAGCCATTGTTGTGTGGTGCATGAAACCGGGTTAAAAATGAGAGTTGTTTTGTTATGTTACATCTTGATAGTAGTTTCATAATAACGGTGTATTACAACACAACCGATATACTACAAAAGCATTTAGAAGACACGGAAATTCTTAAATATTTGTAATATTTTTATTTCTTGTTAAAAAATTATTTTTGGTTATTTTTTATAGGTACATAATCCTTTTTTTTTATTCATGACATTTACTCATGACATTATAGTGACAATTACGAATCGAGTTTGACATTATTTTTTTATGAATATTTTTGGCAGGTTACAAGACCTTTAAGCCATGTCTTTATTTATAAGTCTTCAGGCTTTCACGGCCGGCGTTGCATGAATTATACTGCTTCCGGGCTGTTTGGCCGTGGTCGATGTGAAACTTGCGTTCCAGACGTTTCGTCGATCACTGCGGTCGACATCTTCAGTGGCGCAGGGCCGGGCGACGACAACTTCAGAGACCTTGCCTATATACTCTTTGCCTTGCCTCGCCGGCGGCTGACTTGCGACGCCGCTTCGCTTCACTTTCCTCACTACGCCCCTCGCGGGACGTGGGAATCCTGTTCAGGGCAGAGCCCTATGAGGAGGATTCTGGCTCGGTGCCTGGACAGACACCGGTCCTGGGTATCGGGCGAGGCCCTGTGGTTCTTGAGTCGCCGCACAGGCCGCGGTCTTCACGCCGCCCGGCGGTCTGCCCGAGCCGGGTGAGATCACTGGTTGCCCAGTGAAGGCCCAGCTTCGGGCGACCAGCGACGGGTGGCGGCTTACACGCGGCTTTGCGGCGTCTGGGATGTTTCACCGGGCGTCAGTTGCTTGGCGATGTGCCGCCTGATGCGCTTCATGTATGCTCTAGACTCTTCCAGGTGGTCGAGGGTTTTCTTATCTAGGCCTTCTGTCGTCATTACATTCTCGAGGAACGAGATGGCTGAATCGAGATGCTCGTCCCAGGTGTAATGACTGACCAGTTCGGCGAGGTCCATGCTGTCAGTCTGGCACGCCTCGTTTATACCCGTAACCGGTGGAGCTATGGGCGGGGCCTGCTTGCGGGTTCGTCTGCGCTTCCTACCGGAGCGCCGGCGGGGCCCTCGTGAGGCGGGCGGGCTCGCTTCCGCCATGAGCGAAGCGTTCGCCGTCCTCTCACCGAGGGGGTTGGCGATCACCGGGACGGGCGCAACAGGCGCTGCCGTCCTGCGGGTGATGGCGGCTGTGCCCGCCTTCTTGTTCCGGGCCTCACGTTGGAAAACGGGGCACCGGAAGTAGTTGGCGGGATGAGCGCCTCCGCAATTAATGCAGGTGGCGGGCTGGTCTCTGGGGCGAGGGCAGTCGCCCGCGCGGTGTTCGCCGCCGCACCGCACGCAGGCTTGCGGGCGGTGACAGTTATGGCTTGAATGCCGAAACTGTTGGCAGCAATGGCACTGCGCGGGCTTCCTCTTCCCTCTCCAGGCCTCGCAGATGATCCCGGGCATGCCCAGGATCTCCTGCACCTGGAAGACGTCTTCGTATTGAGGTGTTCTTCGGAGCACCACGAGGTAGATGCAGCCGGGGCGTCCGCTGCGGCCCCGAATAGCGCGGACGTACTCGGGGTCGAATCCCAGCTCACGTAGCTCCGACGCAATCTCCTCGGGGTCGGCGTTCACCGGCAGGCCTCTGATCGCCAGCTTGACGCCCAGCTCAGAGGGGCGTGCGTAGGAAAACCAGGAGATGCCCTCCTGGTGCTCGAGCCTGGCGAAGTAATCCTGTAACAGGCGGTACTCCTGGTCGTCGGCTGGGAAGAACCGCAACCCTTTCCCGTACGGGCGGGCGTTTGCGGCTCTCCCCAGCCGGGACTTCAACTCCTTGAGGTGACGGGGGAAGTTGGGAAGCTCCTCCACCGTTATCGGCGGGTACTTGTCCTTCTTCACCCCGTCTTGGCGTGCTGCAGGGCAACGGCGGCGGTCTTGGGGCGCTTGGCGGCGTCCTTGTTGGCCGAGTCGGGGCTGCGCGGGCGGCGCGATGGTCCCGGTGTCGGCGATGCTGCTGCAGCCGTGGGCGTGCGCATAACGGGCACGTCAGCCGCGGCTGAGGTGGATGGCGCCGGCGAGTCGTCCAGCGACGTCTCCAGCTCCGCGCATGGTATGACAGACCACGCGCGGGGTGCCGGGGATTCGCAGGCATCAACACGCGGCGAGTCGGTGGCAATCTTGCGGATCGGCGTCCGGATGGCCTTCGGATTCGACGCCGTTCCAGACGGCGGAGTCACGAAGGCCGGGCTGCTGGTTGCAGGGGTCGTCGCCGTCGGCGTGGCGCGAGAGGCGCTCGACCCACCCGGCGGCGCGCGGGAGGGGAGCGGGTGCTTCGCTGCCGACGCCGACGGCAGCGCACTTGCAAGCGCTTGCGACGTCTCCTTGGGGCTGGTCACAGACCCCTTGGAGGTTTGGCCCTTAGAAGGGCCTTTTGGGCGGACCCGGGGGTCCCTAGGGGGACTCCGGGACCGAGGATGCTGCATCTTCGAGGACTGGACGGTCTGCCAGCCGCGACCCGACATGGTTGGGAAGCTGGTGTGCGCGCGACACAATCCGACGAGTACGGTGGCGTCCTAAAGCAGACGCAACCGCATGCGCCGGCAGTCAGCGCGCAAAGGAGGGTCCGTGCGGCGAGCTGAGAACGAGTGGGCTTGTAAACAAACGGCACGTCGATCTCAGGGCTTCCGTGGCTCTCCACTACTTGCGACGCCTTGAATCACGGCCGTATTTATAGGCACGGTCGGAGCGGGGAATCGACTCACTCGATTCTGATTGGTCGAGCGCTGTGGTGCGGACGTACTCGATCCTGATTGGTTGTTTGCACTGTGATACCGAGTGGCTCTCAGTGCTGGGTACCAATCTTATTGGAGCTGAAATCGGTCGTTTTTTCGGTTAAAGTTGTTGGGATGCTTGAATATTTCGATGGCTTCGCGAAGTATACGTGGGAAAAAATGTATTGTGGTAGCTAGAACTTTCGTGTTATGAAATTCGATGGTATGATTCCAAGGCAAAGAGTATATAGGCAAGGTCTCCGAAGTTGTCGTCGCCCAGCCCTGCGCCACTGAAGATGTCGACCGCAGTGATCGACGAAACGTCTGGAACGCAAGTTTCACATCGACCACGGCCAAACAGCCCGGAAGCAGTACATTCTACATGTCTTTATTTGCTTGTTTCTTCATTTGTTAATGAGGATGATAATGAGTTGATGATGTTAATAATGATGAAGACGATGACGATGAATGATGATTGATGCCTCAGCAAATTGTGGGGACTTTACCAAAAGTTCCCTAAGCAGATTTGAAAAACGAACATGAAAAGTCACAATTTACTGTAATATGCCACTTTCTTACACTTGAGTGAGTTGCCCAAGACGTTATGTCTAAAAATCTAATTAACAATATGTCGGAAATTAAAATAAGACCATATTGATTATTATATTAAATAAAAACAAATACTTGTAACAGAACTTTAAAACTTATTTACTTACTGCTTATTTTACTTGTAAACTTCTGCAGCACGAATGTGACGCCCCGGCTAACTCTAATATACTATTTGCCCGGCCGGTGCAGCGTTGTACGTATCCATAAGCCATGGGAACCAGTATCCATCGGGTGGGTCGTGTGCTTGAAATTGAAATTATAAGTAAAAAAATTAAAGCTAATTGCATAAAACGTTTTTTTTTTGTTTTGTCGATGGCTTTATGTCGACTCTCTTGAATGGCTTAAAGGTTTGTAACCATGTCACAAATCTTAAAACAAATACAACTCTATTGACAGTAAGTTACAGAGATGTCAAAACTGTCAGCTGTCAAGAACTTTCGTACTGTTTGTTCTGTCTTTGTACTTTGTTATTGTCAGAAATTGTTGTAATTATTTAATATTCATGGTTCTGGTCGTTGTGTTCGTGTGTTGTGAGTGTTTACCTAGTCAATAAATACAACTTAGTACCTAAATTAGGTTCTGATATCCTTACTTTATTGTTTTTCGATGTGGTTACATGGCTAATTGTGCTATTAATATAGCAATTTGTGGTATATCAAATAGATCTAGAAGGCAAGTCACACTGGTTTTCTAGTCTAGTGATTTTGTGTTTTATCTTACTCTTCAATAATTTTTAATAATAGTAAACGTAATACAGCTCACGGATTTGGTTTTATTGTATATGTAACAATATAAGGTACCTACAAACTCGTTGCTTCCTATCTTTTGTGTAGAAAGTATAATTATGCTATATTATTCAGTATAGACAATATTTCAAATTTCTTATGCGGATATTTTCCCTTTTTTTATAATGCTGTCAAAATATAGTTCAGTATTAGTATAATGTTAAGTGAGGATATTAAATTTTCTGAACAGTTGCAAGCACTGCCTCATAGCAACAATTGATTGCAAGTTGAACTATGTCAATGACTTGTGACCTGAGAGTTGTATGTACTGCTGATAACATAATTATTTGTTTACCTACTTAACATGAGCATGCATGCTGTTGACATTAGTTACATAATAAGGAGTTGAGGATATAATAGATATATTAAAAAAAATGCAAAAAAATACATTGTTTAAATCTAGCCATTGTATTTTTTTTATTATACTTATTGAGTACTGCCCAGTATTTAGCTATAATACCTGAACTTTGGCAGGCACTGACAGCAAAATATGAAATCTCCTTTTCTTTTTGTATTTTTTCTTTTATTTCATAATATTAAGTATATAATATTATCTTATGAAGGTACCAAGGTATAAATAGAGCAAATTTGAACTTATCTTAAATCAATCAAGTCACTGACAAAAAGGTAAACTATAATTATTAACATAAAATAGGTTTAATCAATTTTTAATTGATGTTTTGTAGGAATAAAAGTAAGCAAAATGAAGGAAGAAGAACTAACATACATATTAAAACTCCTCGATAATCTTACACCTGAAATATATGAAGTAAGTTTATATTTTAAATGAATATTTAATTTACCAATTAATTCTATTTAATTAATTTTGGTTTCGAAACTTAATTAAGATTGTCATTTGTTATTAGTAATGGATAGGTGGAATAATTTTATCCCACATATTGGTTATGGTATAAAATAATTGAGTTTCCTGTATTATTATAAAATAAATTATTTCATGAGTGTAGTTTAAAAAAAATCTCAATTAATTCATTAATATTGATTTCAAAATAATGTGAAATAAACTTTTTTTTCAGGAACTCATACAGTGCTATTATGACATAGAAGAATCAAAACCATGTAAAGAATTTAGTAAAGACACATTAGAATTTTTTAAGAGCAATTTAAGAATTAATCCTGTTACTACAACTACCATATTACTATACATACAAGAAAATCTTCATCAAGACAATCCAAATTTAAATGAAATACAGGCCCTATATCTAGATAGTCTAAAAAATGACCTGACCGAAATTAATTCTCTAGACAGGCTTCTAACACTTATGTCACTGGTGAGATGGAATGATAAATTCCAACCACAATTTGTAAACCAAATTCTGCAACATATTTCTGAAGAAAATTTCAAACAGTACAGAAAACAAATATTGTTGAATCTCATACCCCATGGAAAACCGGAGTTGTTGCACACCATGTGTGATTTTATCAAAAAAAACGAACCACAGAGGGAATTCCGATTGACACCAGAATATATGATTGAACTATGTTACCAAGACAGAACTCATTGGTTATTGAAAGCAGCCCAAGTGTACAAACAACAACTTCATGATATGAAAAATGTTACATTTAAGATAAACAACTTCACAAAACAAATCCTCATTATGGTGCTAATAGATTTAACAAATAGTCCAGAAACATTTGATTTGACTTCTTTAGTTCACCAATTAACAAACATATTCTCAATTCTTGATACCTACACCACTGCTGATGACCAGCTACAATTCTATATAACAGAAGTAAAAAGGGAATTGACAATAATAAAGTTCTGCTTGGAAAACAATTGTAAGATTATGACAACTTCTATATTCAGTCAAGTGCTAGCAAAAAGTGCTTTGGCAGTAGTGTCCCAAGTGTGCAGGCTATCAAAAGTAGATAGGTATAAGGTTTCTAGACTTTTAAACACAAATAATGACTATTTAACAGAGTTAAGAACATTAAAAAACACCAATAAAAGAGGTCTTGAAAATAGTAATTCCAACTGGGATGTAATGACTTATAATAGTTACTGTGCTATTACAAAAATTATTGACACAATAGTGAATTCATCTGAAAGAATTAATGATTCTCAAGACACATCATTGGATGAACTTAAACGCCTAGTTTTATCAATTCAACCTTTGGAAAATTGTATTGAAGTCATTGAAAATATTTTCTCATGTCTTTTTTTAAGATATGAGTACTTTTCTTGTCATGAGCACAACCAAGACTATACATGTGGAGCTCATTCTGACTGTTCATATTTTTACTCGAAAATTCACACAAAACATTCGAAACATAATGGAAGTGGTACTGCAGGATTTATGTGCAATTCATATACAACGCAGCTTGTATTGAATACGTTAAAATTATGTTTAGAGAAATTGGAAGAGAATTTAGATGTTGATGATGGTGAGCATGAAATAACATCAAGGTTGAAGAAGCTTGTTAAAGTGGTGAATCATTCTATATGGAAGCTACAGCTGGTGTCTACTCTCTCTCCTGACACCAGCCCATTGCCCCTGAAGCTATGTTTAGATTATGTGGAAGTGGACGATAGCAGCGAGGATGAGGCTCGAGAACTAGATTTTAAAGCTAGTAGAAAGAAACCAAAGTCTAGAAGAAAGTATAACAATGCTAAACAAGAGCCAGACCAACTTATGTTTGCATCCACTGTCTCAGACGAAAGTAAGTGGATTTTTGGCATTATTGTAGATATTTCGATAGCTTACTGACTAAGGTGCAGAAACTTCTCCATCCAATGTAGTAATCGTGGACGTACGGATCATAGTATCAATAATATGGCGAATCTCCTTAAAGCCGAATTTATATTACAAAATTAAAACACAAAACATGCATGATGAAATTAATTTCATGAAATTAGTTGCTGTCTTTGTGTAATTAGTTTCGCTAAACTAATAGTGTCATCAAATTAACAGTTTCGTTCAGACAATGGTTTCGTCAGCATCTAAGCTTTATGTTATGAATGATGCAAAACGACGATGAGCAGGAAGAAATCAACTGAGTGCAAGTTAGTTAATCTCTGAATTAGCAGATGAAGATTTCGCTGATACCTATGCGTATATAAATACTATATTTTAATTGGGTGTCCAACGTTGGTTTGCCATTTTTGGCGCGTATTTGGCTTCACCGCAACAAATAACCACATTTCGCGAAATTATTTTAGTGTCATGATATTTAATACATGCATTATACAACTTGACGTTTACACGTTAAATTATTGATGAAATTAAGTGTCACGACATTAACTTTATGACACTAATTTTGTTATGTAAATTTAGCTTTAATTTTATCTCCATATCACGGACACGAAGAATAGGTATCTACCTAAAACATCCCTCACACGGTGTGCATCATTTCGTACATCCACCGCTGACCTCAGGCCTTAAAATGGTTTTATTGGCCTGCCCTTTCACTCTTAACGGGCATTTTAGACTCTCGCCACTTTGCCCGTGCACCAGCAATGCATGCTTTGACATCACAATCGATGTCGCCAGTCGCATGAAGTAGGTACAGTATCTACTTAACCTGGTACGTACCAATTCGATGGATGTGGGGACTGTAGTTTGCCACATTAAATAGGCTTCTGGCTCACCGGCTCACTGGCAACCGCATAGTACGACTGTTTATTGCTATCGCGGTGAGAGAATTAACAACGATTATGCCTATAGACTAGACTTATAATTTCAGCATATACATCGAGGAAAACCAATGGAATCGACTTCATATCCATCATGCTGTCGAAACCAACAAGCCTGGTCGCGCTGGCACTTTATCATAACGACTTTTCCAAAGCGAATCAAATTTTAGAGGTAAGAAAATTAACAAAAAAAAAAAAGTTTGTTTCATCTTCTACATTAACAAGTCTAGGATTTAGTCAGTCGTAAACAAACCAACAAAGAAGTCAGAAGCTTTTCGGATGCTTTGGATGCAACCAACCGGGAACAACGCTAAGATGATAATGAACCTTTATAAAGAACGAGGCTATAAATACAAAAGGCATTATTCAAATCGCACATGTAATACCTAATAGGTATTAACACGTTCACACAAACTCTTAGGCTTTATCCGAAGTATACGGGTTAAAAGTCTACAAGATCATTCTGTATTTCTTAGTTGGTCTTCAAAAAATGATCAAATTCCTCGTAAGTTTCTTTCTCTCTTTCCGTCGGATCGTAATGTACTTCGCCGTTCTTTGTCTTAAATACTCCTGGTGGATTTGAAATTATGTATTTCTTTGCTTCTTCTATACTTTGCCGAGGCTTGAAAAATTTACAAAATAAGCAGCAGCAACACCAGCCTGAAAATATTATACTTTATTCTTATCACTTTTTTTAAATTTAGGTGTTAAATACTCGCTTCGGCCGCATACAAAACCAGGCGCCGAAACCAGTTTCGAAAGAAGAATAATATTTCTTCTTTCGAAACTCGTTTCCAAATAAATATAATTTGTCTGCGGCCGAAGAGATCGTACTGCACAATTACAAACAAAAAAAACGCTACTTAAAACAACAAAATATGTTAAACCTTGATATCACCAATGAAAATTCGTTCTACAAAACGTGCCAAAGGTAGAACAAATTTTCATTGATGATATCCAACGTTTTCTTCGAAAAAATCATTGAGTACTTAAAATGTGTTAAGTAAGTTTAGTTTGAACTGATGATTGTATTGTTGGAAGCCTGTATATATGATTTCGCTCAAGCAGATCTACGCCTAATATTGCACGAGCCCTCTTTCTCGCCCAGAAAACGAACGTTAGTATGTCATGGTTTAAGCAATAACAATTCATAGCTGATTTATAGATTGAATCTAGGTGTCAATATTTTCAAGGCACCAGTTCCAAGTTATATTGTAGCACCGTGCAAAGTAATAAACATTATTTTTTTTACAACTTTATTAATATTCGTAATGTCTGTGCGCAGACAGACTACCGGAATCGAGGCCAACAGATGTTTGGTACCAATAAACTTTGAAATAAATAACGCCCTCAATAGATAAACTGGCACAGGGAAGCTTTAATTGGGACTTTATGTAATTGGGCTGTTTGCAAGTATAGCAATAACCCAATTCAAGTTGTTTGTTTCGTGGTTACGGAGCTGGCCTCACTACGTTCGAGAGGTCCCAGGCTCGTATCTTGGCTTTGACAGTGCCCATTCCTCGTACAAGTAATTTAGCTGAACTGGAGGGATTATGGAGAACACGAGACGTTTACTAGACTTTTTTAGACGTTTATTGAGAGAAATCACGCATTTATGAAGTAAACTTTACAGGGCTAAACGCAGAAAGGATTCGACAGTATTTCAGAAAGTCAACCATTTGCGTGACTTGTAAACAAATGTTTAATTTACCTCTAGTACACCACAAAGGAATTGCGAAAATTAGGTAGACCAAGAACCATATTTGAATGATCCTCCATAGGCGATAGGCAATATCTATTTTCTGTCGCCTTTGATTTCTGTAGTCATCCATTAAACCTTTGAGCGCTAGTATCCCGATACTCTTGTTATAGTTTTTGTTTTCGTATTGCGAGAAAAATATTCTCTTGAAAGAATTCATAACTCCATACTCAGGTATATCTGGAACAATGGCAAATGACGCAATTCAACGTACTCAATTTTGACCCCACGAGTAAGCGAATTAGACGATGCTCGTTGACATAACTGCAGTAAAACGTTCTTCTTCGTCGAGCTCCTAAAATACTTTAAATTTTGTCGGCCCAATATTTGGCCACGGCCACAGTATTATCCGTTGCCCAACACAGGTTCTCGTAGGTACATAGGTAAGGGCACAGTGGGCAAGACAGTGTTAAAGTAAAACGTTAACAACTGAAGTTCTGGACATAAGGTCAGGATTTCCTGCGCAATTTTGGTCTTAATTTCGGTAAAAATTGGCCCCCTGATCTTAATATTCCTTAAACTCTGAATAGGTAACTTTGCTCACCTGGTGTATCCTGTAACACATCATTATCAGCTTGTTCGTAATACTCATTTAAGAGTTCATTGTAATTGTATTCCGATTCATTTGCCTTTGCAATTTCTCTTCTCTTAATCGCGTGCGTACTAAACTAGAATACATGACAAACTTATATAGATTTGTACATCGCTTTTGGTTTGGTTTTTATCTGTTTTTAGGTTTTTTAGATAGCGGTGCAATCGGGTTTTAGAACTTTCTGGGTGAAGTCGAGACTCAGGCTACTAGTATTCCATCAATAGTTTTTATTTCAATCAAGAGGATTTGTGTTTTCTTTTTGTTAAATTTGAGGAGGTTTATGAATCGCTGCATGCATTACAATGTTTGGGTAGCAGTACTTTGCACAGAGCGTGTAACATTTGACCTTTGCAACCCAACAGATAATTTTGTTTGTGGATTAGAACTGTGTCACGATGTTTTAGGTTGCTTGATATCGGTCGTCAACTATTCTTCCAGGTCACGCTTCGCGATTGAAGCTACCCTTATAGCATTAAATAAAATATTAAAAGCCTAAGGTAATAGGTGGGGTGTACACTGTACAGGGTAGGTAATACCAATAGCCTTGAGCCCCGAGCCAACCTCATCTGCTAGTCGATGCACCTGCTAAATAACGGGTGAGGCTGTTTCGCAGGCTTCCCTCTCATGGTTGGTATACCAGATGGCTCGCTCCCGGTGGACATACCAATCAAAACAATAAGCTAACCTCGCGCTCCAAAGTGCAAATTTTTGACTCAACTGGGTTATCGTATGAATTTGATTAAAAGAATAATAGGTATAATACTTCTGCGGTATCAATGTTGACTGTATCTAATTCAGTGATCTGAAGTCAATGTACCTTAGCTAGAAGTTATTCGCAGCTTTCATTGTCTGTTTGAAGAGCGCCAGCTGTACGCACAATTCGTTTCATTTCAATAAAACACATTGCATTGATAATCATTCGATAAATATAAAAGATATGGACAGAAATAAAAATATGATTCATACAGTAATTTGGAAACTAGGATAAAAATTTACTTATCGAATGATATATTATGAAATAAATTATACCGTTTTGTATCATTCGTGCAGGCCATCAGCGATGCCTAGTGTGCGTACACGCCATCAATCTAGAATTTGACCACTTCTCATAATACTTACTTTTGACCACTCTGGCAAATATCTAATCCTCTGTGTACACGAACAATCGAAGATTTCACAATGTAATGCCACAAGATAGTGATCTATATAGGTAACATAGGTATACGTCGTCATGCTATAAAACTGCAGTATTTTTAAGTATATGATACTTAGCAGGTACACCTCAATAAACAAAGCAGCCAAAACGAAATGCATCCATTGAGTAAATAATATATGTGCGAGCTTACTTACATATTCTATGTTCATATTTTTTTTATGTTTCCTAGTACTTCTTTTTAAGGTCATGGATATCATGGTAACTTTAGCAGTGATATCTCTTTTTATCATTAAAGGCAAATTCGTGGTTACTCCTTTCTCGTCCGAATTAATTTTATTGGTTTTCAATTCCACATTGTATTCTTTTCTTGCTATTCTGCACAATACATACAAGTTATAATGTACAGTCACTGTTTCATATTTGTGAAATGTCAGTACAATCATTTTTTTTTTGAATACCCTCTAAATTTCTAGGTATGTTGTAAGAAGTGTAATAAATGTGTCGCAGCCAACTAACTTAATCAGCCGTTTAATTAAGCGCCTAGGGCCTAGCCTGTTAACTATACGGCGCCATTTTAACGACCTGAATGATAATCAGCCGTAGCGTTTATACAACATTTAATAAACTGGCTGGTTAATGCTTCGAGGCCATTCATAAGATAGGGCACTCCAAAATATAATAAACGTTGGTTAACAGCCTAGGCGGTTGATTAAACGTCTGACTAAGCTCGTTGGCTGCGACAGATCCAAGCCATTCGCCTATATAGCTGTTTGATTAAATGGTTGAATTACATTCAGGCCGATAATCGTACAGCGCCGTTTAGTAAGGAGGCTAGGCGGTTAATTAAACGAAGCTAGTTGGCTGCGACATATGGGTACTATACACAGAAGCACATCTCTTTACTCTCAAGTTTCATCCATACAACATAAATTACACTTCCTCACACACAAATTCACTTAGTCGTATCAAGAAAGTGTATTTGCAAGCTCATTACTAGTCATGCTAGTCACATTCCTTCGCAGCAGTTGATATAGTTTGGCCTTGTTAGGTCCACTGTGCACCGAGGCGCAAACATGCATAATCTGTATGTAAACAGATTTTATAGGGGCTAATGCATGTAAACGCGTATAGATATTTGCTTGACTTTGTCTATATACATGGGTTAAGTTATTTACTCGTCAAATTTGTTAAACAGTTTTTCGTCAATATTCAACTCCTTCAGCTGAGTTTTATCAATCATTTCATAATCCTCTTCGTTTATTAATAAGTCTACTTTGTAATCGATATTATCTTTTAGCATAGTATTATATGTGCCTCTTAAAACAAAACCGTTTGCCATGACATTACACAATAACATTAAAATTAACATTTAAATGGCTTCTGTAGCACAATCGCCGTAATTTAATAAATAAAAACGACAAATTGCATGAACTGGACGTTTTAAGATTGTTTAATAAGTTTATGACATCTGACATTTATGGACAGATTATTTATATAAGGCAAAGAATAGACTGATAATAGTACTAAATAAGAAGAAATGAGTATTCTATACCAACACGTAAACTTCTACAATTTTAAAAGTTACAGTACTTAACTGGAGCATACTTTCTGCCGCATCTTGTTGTTCATATCGAGCGCCGTTCCCTAAATAATACAAATGTGCACTTTATACATACCAGCGAAGTTGCAAGATTTCTTAAATTCTTTCACATCGAGTAAAGAAATTGGTAGAAAATAAATGGAAGCTTATTTTGTATGCTTCGTCGATTTCACATAGTATCAATTTTTTTTTTATTGAAAATTATCGATAATTAAGGGTCCAGATGAAAGAATCTCCTCACAATACGCGCTGTGTCGGGCAGAATCACCTTCTGTATGAAGTTCTTGATCTGTACCGAACTTCTTGAATTCATTGTGGCTAAGGCTTTGGTTGGGACAGCCGGAAAAACTTGAACCTGACTGGCACAGAACAGAGATGACTGGAGAGTGTTGGGGGAGGTCTTTGCCAAAGGGCACTAATATCTAATATCTAACAAAAATGTAACTATTCGGATTAAATTCGGAATAATAAATAAATAAATAAGGCTCTCAGTATATAGACCGTGAACCGATATGACTATCATTTACTTATTTCATTTATTTTAAAACATTTACTTGTTTCAGATGTTCGATTTAGCAGATTCTGAAATCGCTACAGAAGTAACTTTTACGGAGCAACTGCGCAATTTAATAGCTAAGATTAAAAATATAATTTACTATAGAGACGATACCCGTTATCCATCCAAAGAACTGTCAGCTCTGTCTGTCGTATCAACGGAAGTGATGGGCCTCGTCGAAGGATTCCTTGCCTCAAACAGGGCGCCAAATTCCTTCGACATAATGGAATTAGGAGCACGTCACCCGCACTTACAATTATATAACCATCAAAATGCTCCATTCATAAATGCCGTGGATATCTTATTGAGCAGTGGCCTCAATAGAGAGATCACATATGGTTTGATAAACGTAGTCGAAAGAAAACTTGCTGAAGTAAGAAGCTGCACTGATATCGCAGCAGTTAAAAAGAATAATTATATTCGTTTCGTTGAGGACATAGCTAGTGTGACTTTTGAAATATTTGGAAATACTGAAAAGTCATTCAACTTTATTGACAATATCTGCGGATTGATTACTGACTGTCGTATACCGATCAGGCACAAGGAGTTTTGTAAGCTGAACCAGTTGTCTAAAGAACTGCGCCAGTCATGTGAAGACTTGGTTGATGTTGTATATCCAAATGAGACTGTCGAGCTAGATGCTAATTTACTACAAAAGTATCATCAGATATTTATGAACGTGGTCGCTGCTTCTGACAAGGATTTGTGTAACGTGGGTGAAGTGTCTCGGCAGGGCAGTAAGAAAACAAGAACTCCATATTTAAGAATGTGCTACATGTACTGTAAGACAGTATCCCAATTGGAACAGGAGGAGAATCATTCTAACGACTCTCTCACGGACGTACCTTATTTCTCAGTGTTGGAAAGACCACTCCATGACATCTTTGGTAATATGATAAATAATAAAGAAATACCAGTTACCAACTTAGAGCCTATATGCAAGAAGTTGAATGTTAATCTGATACCAAAACTTATCTTAAACTTTTGCCCGTCGATAACCCTATCAGGCCCTGAAAAAAAAGGCAGTGAAGTTCATTTTAACAATTTGTTGCACTGCGTTTACGATTTCAAAAATCCAGAGGAGCATTTGTTTTTGGATCCTATCACTAATTTTGCTCCATTACCGCGGTCCCCTGATCCACAATGCTTAACATACATTGTTCTACATAACTGGGTATTAGCACACATCATAAAGAAAATTCATACAGCACCTAACGAGAATAGCTTACAACAGAGTATGGACGCACGTACTAAATGCCTTAACAATTATATGGAGCTAGAAAGATTCAATTGCAATAAGTATTTGTATGGGAACAATAAATACTTAGCGTCACTTCATACGACTGTAGATCTCGATAAGCTATTTTTGTTTATGCCACAGTTGATTGTATGCGGTAAGATCTTAAAGTGCTTAAATATAATAGAGTCGTTGTCAGAACGCCAGTTGATGTGCAGTGCGAATCTGTCGAACCTTAGAGACTTGATTCTCTTTAAGTTGGCTACGAATCCAAAAATTCCTGATAGCTGGAAATATTGTAAGTTCCTAAAGTGTCCTGAACTGAAAATGGATCTCATTCTTAACAATTTGAGCGTATGGCCAGCTGATGGTGCCTTAGAGGTATTGGACTACCTTCGGTTCTTATTGAATCAAGAGCTTTTGGATGAAGGATTGTATGAGAAGTGTTCTGATTGGATCGTCAAAATACCTTTATATGACCAGGTAATGTTTTTAGATAACTTATTTTTTTCATATAATATATTATTTTCAAGTAGATATAGTACACATACAGTCATTGAAATTTTAAAGTATTTAGTATCGTTCGTAGGTAGTTCGTACGATTGTCGAAAGATGGCCCCAAGACGTATGTATAGGAAAATTTGAATGGATTCAAGCATGGTTCGGTGTTTATTGCCCAGAGCATTGCCCCTGTAAGGCAAAGATCGCCGGTTCGAATACCGCCTGAATCGAATCAAATTTTTCCTATCTCAATCGACACACCGTCATGTACCAAATACATTTCGTTATACTATTTTATGACAAAGAAACTGGAACAGTCTAATGATGTTTTTTAATCAATGTTATTTTCATAGATTACATCAATAATGGGAGTCGATCACTGGTATACAATTTACGAAAGATCAATTGAGAACCCAGAAAGCGTTATAGAAACACTAATGGATAGTCAACAGGTATTTATTAACTTGAACACGTAACATAATAATATTTCCTCCGTAAGTTTTATATTTTACACCGATTTACCATCGTCAAATTGCTTCAGAAAAATATGTCAATGAAGTTCTCAGTACCATCATTATTAAATTCAATAATGTTTTCATTGCATTTCAGTTCAAACTTTGCTTAGAGTGGGCAGACGTACACGAGGTATCAGACAATATGAAAAACTTGATCGTAATGAATCTCTTGAGGCAAATGTTTGAATATACAAATCAAGCGACTCCTCATTTGGTGCGTGAGCTTCTTCTACGGCTCCCGACCTCGCAAGCTATGGATCTCATTCAGGATGAGATGTCTAAAGTGCGAAATGTAGAAATACTTCAAGTTTGCGTTGACTTCATTGCCGATCACTCTTTTGACTGGAAATCTTTTGAAAATATTAAATTTGGACTTCAAATTATGCTCGAAATCGATCCGAGTTGGCGTCATTTGTTTTGGGAATTAATAGAAAGCCCTCTTCTTATGATTGAACAGTTTTTAATGAATGGTAAGCTAGACGTACTAGCGCATATCATAAACAAAATCTCCCCGAATTTGAAGAAAGACCCAAGTGGCGACAATCTTTACTACAACATTAAATCTATTGAGAGCTTAGTGATATCAAAGAACGCCGTTAATGCTCTCTTGAGATTCTATGCTGAAAAAGCTTTGGATATGAAAAATCCGAGAAACATCTGTTCTGTGCCGCCTAAACCCTCTGACGATTCATTGCTACAGTCTCTAGATTCCATAAATATTGAAGCGGCGAATAAACCGTTCGTGATGCCTGAACAGGTGCCTAGTAAGGAGCAATGGGTGGAGGACTATTCAGTAGACAGATGTATGTTGTGTCATACCGCGATATTCTCAATGATAATTCGAAGACATCATTGTCGACGCTGTGGAAGGCTGGTCTGCCATTCTTGTTCGAGGCACAGAATGCAAGTACCGACGTATCCGAGCGGTGTAAAGTTCCGTGTGTGTGACGACTGCTACACTCAGACTATGAATCGTAAGGCTAGTTCTGAGTATGATGCTATGATGCTGAGTAGCAACTCTGATTCGGCAGGCAGCGGTGTCACTTGTATGGATTGGTGTCTGTCAACGAATGCTAAAAGAAATGACGCAGTGAGAACTGAGTTTAGTTATGAGTTTACGCCAAATGTGACTCTTTGTTTATCGATAATGAAGATGCATTCTATAAATTTAGACTATCCGAGGTAAGTGTATGGTTCAGTTCTTGTTGTTTACGGAATAGAAATCATATTACTTTGCTAACTGTGAGGAATAATTATTGTACGGTCAAACAGCCGTATAAGAATTTATGGTTAAATGTAGTTTTGAATATAATAATATACCTTATCGTACAAAATACGACAAACATTTTCCAGTTTCAAGATAACTTTGATGTGTGAGAGCCTCCGTGGCGTAGCGGTAGTGAACGCGGCCGCTACGCAGGAGGCACGGGTTCGATTCCCGCTCAGTGCAAATATTTGTATCCATGAATATGTATATTTGCATTGGTCTGGGTGTTTCTATGTATAATATGTATGTATTTACAAAAAAAAAGAACGTATCTAAGTATGTTTATCCGCATTCTAGATTCCATAACACAAGCTAGTTAAGCTATGCTTACCATGGGTCTAGATAGCGTTGTGTGAAATGTTGTGAAATATTTATTTATTTATTTATTTATTTACAGTTGGGCAGAAATTCCCGTTTGATTCATATCTACTAATATTATAAATGCGAAACTAACTCTGTCTGTCTGTTATGAAAGGTATAAGGATAGATTAGATCTTGGAAAGGACATAGGCTTTGTTTGGTTGCGATAACTGAAATCGCGTGGGCGGAGCAGAACATCTAGTATGAACATATGTGTACATCGTTCCAGGTTCTTACTAGACAGGAGCGACGAAGTGGCTCGCGAGTTGTCCAGCGGTGGCGACGCGCGGTTGTTGGTTCGAGCCCGCCGCTCCCTGCTGCTTGCCGCCGCCGAACTGTACTCGAGGACTCCCCAAGAAGCCGCGTAAGCATACCATGATGCACTATATCTGCTACCGTAGTTAATTTTAGATGGATTTGTAATACTGGGATGAACAATACAGTCAGGTTAGATAAATGTAAGTGACGCCACGTGCGTCAGCACTGTCGCTCCCAGCCATCTTGGCCGTACGGTCCGGTTTCCGGCCGCTGCCGCGCGCCGTGGCTGCAGCCGACGGGAAGCGGCTCAAGTACAAGGCATTGCAGGCCCGGTATATGTTCGTTCCTTTCGCAATGGAGACTTTGGGATGTTGGGGTGTGGAGGCAAAAAGATTCGTAGAGGACATCGGGCGCAGGATCAGGGAGAAGTCGGGCGACTCCCGCGCCGGATCATACCTGGTGCAGAGGCTGGCCATCGCCATTCAAAGAGGCAACGCAGCTAGCGTGATGGGCACTTTCGCAACGGGTGCAGGTCTGGGCGCACCTTTATTTTAAGGACGAGCACGGAGACGTATAATCGCTGACTTTTTGTGATTGATAACATAAATTTTAATTAGTTTAATATTGTGACACTTTATTGTATAATTGAGTAAATAAATAATGTAAGTGTGGTTATTGGTACCCATTGGCACCAATATGTGAGAGAACTCGTATCTTCAGTTGTATCGCTAACACTAAATATCTTGTAGCAAATCAATAAATAGTTGAAGTTCAAACCACATATTTAATATATTCCTTGTTTATTTTGTGATGCTTTCGAATATATTAACCAACTTCCACTTAAGACTGCTGCGGAGACGGCTGCGCGGGGCGAGCAAAGTGTCTGAAACCCGTGCTCATTATTACAGTCATTAGGTTGCGATTTTCCAATGTATCCCCGTCGACATGTGCTATTGCAGACAAAATGCACTCTCAGGGCGTTTACACATTTGGCGCAGAGGCAGCGTTCTTCGCATAACTGGGAATAGCGCTAGCAGTGGCGTGTAAACGTTCTTATTGTGGTTGCTCCGTACTTTGCTCATCGTCTCAAGGGTCTTGGTGTGTTCTCAGCTCGCTGGGCCGGGGCGCGGTGGTGGCAGAGACGGGTGCACTACACGCAGCTCGCTGCCTGGCGCACGCCGACGCCATGGCCACGCTCGTCACGCATCAAGCACACCATCTCATGCCGCAGCAAGGCGCGCACCCCAGTACGTACCACTCTATCTCTCACACACATACTCTTATTGCTCGGCTCTTATATCTTGGACCTAAAATGTATTAAACCAAGGTATTAAGAGCAAATCAAACTGTTTTATTGATTTAAATTGTATTATTGTTTGAATTAAAGGTTAAAAGGAAGGAGAATTCGAGGCATTCAGATAATTTTGAGCACTTTGTTCGTCAAGATCGATTTGATGCTGTCTGTACCAACTGACCAACCAAAAACTTCATAAAGGACTGATCAACCAATGAGGTGATCTTACGCGCCCTTGATTAGTTTAAAATAATCTATGATTACTCATGCGCATCCACCATCGCGTTCATCAAGTTTGTGGATCCCAAATCGGACGTTTGTTATTCCTGATACCACTAATAACTGATACCACTAAATACACATATTGCAAATAAGTTATAATATCAACGAAACCAACTTCTAATCTCTACCATTTTTACACAGGTCAGATAGTGAGATCACTATTAGAAGCTGAAAAATGGGAATTAGCATTGGAGATTGCTACCAAATCGGGCCTTCCTAGAAACAGTGTTTTAGCTGCATGGGGTAAAGCATGCCTAAAGGCGGGCTGCTTTAAACAAGCACGCGAGAAATTCGCACACTGTTTTAAAAATACTTTAAATGTTTGTACTGAAGTTACCGAAGAGTGCGAATATGGGAAGGAGGCCTCTGAGACCCAGTTTGTTAATAGAAGGTTACAGCACATGAGGTACTCGGAGAGAACGAGCTCAATGTCCAGTGTGCAGTCAGATGGACGGCCTCGGTCTAACCCACCGTTGCTGAATGAAATTATCAGCATGCTTGAAGATATGAACTATCCCGTTAACCAACAACTATTGAACAAAGCTGAAACTATTAAGGTGAGAGACTATAACAACATATAAGGTCATCAATGCTAACTTTTGTAGCGAATTTGCGTTTATTAGTGTGTGTTGAAAAATTGACTCTTTTTATGATTATTACAGTTTATTTCATTATTTGGATCTATCAGTAAACTTATTACATGTGTTTTCGTCGCTGATCATCATCATCATCATCTGCGTAGTGATTTCCTAATAGCATCTAGAATGTGATGTCGGCTTTTCCTCTCAACTCTGAAATGAAAGCCTGTACCAGAACCTCGTCCCTTGACTAACATCACCTATTTGAATGTGAGGTTGGCTTGGGCCTCAAGGATATTGGTTAGGTTTAAACCCTGGTTTTTCTTCATTGATGAATACTAGGATACTTAATTCCATTGCATTTCGTTTCCAGTCCACAAACGAAAAGTTAACAACAATGAATACAAACAAAAAGAAGATCCAACTAACGGAACCGGCTCTAAACATCATGCATACTTTAGCCAGCGTTAAAAAAATCAAGCAAGGCGACTACAGTGACTTCCAAACGGCTATCATACCGCCTAAAAAGAGCATAGCACAAGGTCTTTTGAGAAGAAACAATAATCACAGTGAGCCTAAAGTTGATCACCAGCATAAAAGATTAGATCCGTTCTTTTATAAAGAGTGTGTGTGTTATCTGACGAACTATGGGTCCCATGTTGCTAATATAGCTTTTTATATGAAGCACAGTAACTTGGGCGAGGTGATCCGATACTGTTATGATAACTTGGTCGACAAGGAGACGTTTACCGAGTCTGTCTATATGGAATGTTTGAAGAAGGATAAAGTTAATGAGCTGTTTAAAGCTATGAGTGATGTTGACAGCACTTTGGATATGTGGGCGGTAAGTATCAATTTTGATTTTATTCAAGCGACTAATTGACTGAATAAATTGTCAAATATTTTGTCAAAATCTTTGCTAGGCTATCACCATTATACGAGCGTTTATTTTAGTATTAATTGAATCATGAACTTTTAACCAGGCTCCAGTACAATTTTCTACATGGATTGGTTTAAATAAAAAAAATATGGTACGACTGCGATCATCATGCTTCATGCATCTGGCATCTTTTTCCTAACGCAGTGGTCGACTTTCCAGTCCAACTGCGAAGCGGTTGAATTTCGATATTTTCCGTGAAGTGACTGTCATCTGACCTCCACAACTCATTAGCGAAATCGAAGTTCTGTAGTTACCAGTACCATTTGTCGGACTTTAGGGCTCCCACTACCCGTAACCATTCGTATGGCTACTGGGACCTACGGATTCGAACTACCAATAGCAAAACTTACCTCGTTCGATATTCGAAATAAAATTCCTAACTTGCCGCCCGCACGCGACACCCGCTGTGTTTTCCACTCACCCGCCCCGCCCACCACTGGGACCGCAATCCAATCATTTGACGAAAAAACGAAAGACAAATCTTTATTTGATAAACAAAGTTTGACAAAATTATAGTTCATAAACTTATCATTTGACAAACTATTGCTTAATAAACTACTCATTAGGTAAAATATTTGTTTGGAAAAATTTCATTATGCCTTAACATAATTTTACAAATTGATTATCTTTTAAACATGTTAGTTGGCATAACGAGTTTTTCCCTTCAATTATTGGCTTGAATAGTCAAAATTTAGTGACAGAAATGAATCTCTGTAAATCCAACTTCCCGTGGTCTTGTTTGCCCTACCCTTAGAGTGTTATTTAAGTCCGCGCAGGCGCGGAGCTGTTACAAAAACGATGTTTGCTACATAGTATAGTGAAAGTAACAGATCCCTATCTGTCCCCCCAGGAGTACATAATGCACGTGTGCCGCACACTAGAGATGAGTAAGCGCCTGGAAGCCCTGTACGCGGTCCAGTGCGGCACGTCGCAGCACGCGCGCGCCGCCGCCACTTGCGCCCTGCTGTACGCGCGGCCCGCGCCCCCCTCGGCCTCCGCCTCCGGCCTGTTCGGAGCCCTGCACACGAGGCACCATCACCTCACCGCTGCGTTGCATCACCTGTCGCATTGCGTGCCCGTTGCAGTCAGTTAGTATCGTTATCATTTAGGTATTTAAACTCTCATGATGGTCACTCGCATTACTATTAGATCTATCGGGATTTTTACCATGTAATGTTTGGAGTTTCCTATGTCCCCGATAAGCGATATGGTGCTTGGATCAGAAACTTCAAATATTACATGGCACATATCGCTATAGCTCTAATAGTAAACGTTCTTATCATCTTAGCGTCTATTAGCAAATTAAGGAAATAAATTAACTACTTATAAGCTTCAAGATCGAGATTGTAATTTTTATGAGTAATTAGGGGATTTTTTTTTTTACTTGGTTTGGTTTAATACTTCTCATTGCGTTTCATGGGAGCGACTGCTATAGTAGTCTGGTATAAAAAAAAATTGTCTTGATGTACTGCTACCACTTTGGACATAAATATATGGTCAGCCTACTATTTACCTCACAACATGGCTTATTAAGCCTATGGTCTGTCCAACGAATAAGTTTACTTTTGAAGGATGATGTCAAGTCAAATAGCTATGTACCAATACGTTACCTATTCGATTTCAAGTATCAATCGACATTTTTTATGTAGAAATTTTCATCGACTTTACACGAATGTTACACATTTAAATAAGACCATTTCAACGAATTCTATGATGATTTATTTTGTGTTATCGTGTTATTTACACTGATACTAACATTTCAGTTGCTTACAGATGATAGGATTTGTTAAAAGTGTTAGCGACTTGAAATAGGGTATTAATTTGTCATTAATCATCAAAATAAGACCCTATTAAAATTTCAAGTTGCCTCAAATACATTTTTTATATTTTTTTGAACGCATTTAGCAACGCTAACAACGCCCCGACCAAGTAGTCTGGCTATATTTTTTTTTAATATTCTTTAAATATTAAACTACAACATTATAAAAATTGCATTTTGCCTCACACATGCTTTTTGGATAATTTTTTTTTAGATTTTTTAGTTTGATTTAGCCCCGTTACTCACCAGCCAGATCTGCACCTCCGTATAATAGATGGTGGTATATTAAGAGATGTATGGGAAAAGATTTCAGCTTGCCTCAAAAAAAAAAACAAAAAAAAAGTTCCCAAAAAAACATACCAGCTCTCGGACTATAATACTTATTACAGAACACTTTTTTACAGAAACGAGTGACTCAAGATCTTTCCATTTCAATCTAGACAAAGTCACCATAGACATTCTTATGACGACCATCACGCGACAGATCGAACTCGCAAAGTTCTTGTCGGCGTGTGAAGCGAGCGGCAGGCTGACTGAGAAGGTGCTCAACGAAGCAATACCCATACAGAGTGCTCGGAAAGATTCGGACACAGCTGACTGTAGGCCGTTGACGTTATTTGGATCTAACACTGATAAGATAAGGCTTGTGGCTGTTGTGTTGGCCAGTGGACCCACTATAGAAATAGGATTCGAATTAGCGTTCAAGTAAGTGTGTCAGCAAATTTTTTTTTTTTTTTTTTATATAAATAGGACACGTCAATTTGACTTCACCTCGCCTGATGGTAAGCTAAAGGCAAAGTCTCAGGCAAGAGGATCACCGTTACATACACGTGCCATGTTAACAATGGTGCCACCATTGTTAACATGGCAGCTTGACGATGATGCTTGAGAGAGATGCATGAGCTTGACGGCCTCATCAGATGCTTTTTCACGCCCCGGTTAAAGGACCCGGGACTGTAGGAATTAGGAATAAGGAAACACCTGAGCTGGAGTTACAGGGTTTTTTTTTAACTATCCCCGCGTAATCTCATAATTTTTATTCGCATATAAAAACTATGAGTTTACACCGGGATAGTCGCCGACTGACCGACTAATCGCGATTAAATCGGCAAAAAGTAAGATTGCACAAAAATTTATCGCCAGTTGGCATGTAAAAACCATGAATATTTTTAGTTTACTAAGGGTTTTAATTATAGTGATAATCATGATTTATTTTATTGTACTGTGCATTGACGTCAACTTTCAAATCAATATGAATTCAAATTAAAATTGGTAGCACAGTCGCAGTACCTTTGGAAGATTGGAAGACAACAAAAATGTGCATGAAGTGACATTGCTATTCATGTAAAAAATTTTGATTTTTTAGATATAGTGCTTTTCTCAAACAATGCGCGGAAATTAAAACTAAGTAGTATCTAGGCAGAACTTTTTAGTTACCTACTTTTCAAAATCAATGACGAACAACGAACAACAGTAATTTTTCACGCGGCGAAATGTTTATTGGTTTTTTATTTTTCTTAATAAACAGCATTCTATTTGCAAGCCATGGCTAGGAGTAAAAGTTGGTTCCATTTTTAAATTTACACGACAGATATGAGTTTACATAGTAATTTATTTGGCCGCTAAAACAAGACAGATATGGATTTTCATACAACTTTTGCTGGCCGCTGCTCGCATGTACAGCAATTTCGATTTATCTCGAAGAAGGTTGTCAAAATAAAGTTCATATTTCCAAGCATGTTT
Source organism: Eilema caniola (assembly GCA_949126895.1). Taxonomy (NCBI): domain Eukaryota; kingdom Metazoa; phylum Arthropoda; class Insecta; order Lepidoptera; family Erebidae; genus Eilema; species Eilema caniola. The sequence goes on along the minus strand of OX421481.1, from coordinate 9,831,926 downwards.
GAGAAAATGTTTTTACTTTCGCGGTAGGGGCTGAGCCCCTACAGCCCTCCCCAAATTTTTGGCTATACCTGTGCCTATGCGTGTTGTGGTAATTTAGTCATACTTATGTGCCCCTACACCTATCCTGACAATTTTGGGTACGCCATGTTATTTTTACTTATGTGTTAACGTATTTACAGGATTATAACAGAACACAAGCTGGACTCCATGAATATTTACATTCATGTAGCAAGATTTTTAGTCCATACTGACAGATTTATGGAAGTAAAGTCATTAGCCAAATGCATACGGGCGTCTAAGGAAACTGCAGCTAGGTACTTATCTCTAATTATTTCAAAGTGTTTTCTGTTTTTTTTTAAATATAATGCATAAGGAAGACCGTGCCAAACGCATAGGCGTTGGCCAGAAGTGACATGCAAAAGAATGAATGAATGAAAACTCTTTATTGTATGGTACACAAAGAAAGAAAGAAAGAACATATTACAATATAGTGGTAGGTACAGTTTTGTAGCATACAATTGGCGGCCTTATCGCGCAGGGAAATCTCTTCCAGGCAACCATGGGATGGAGTTCAAAGAGAATAAATAACCACTAAATTTTAGGTCGATCTAGAGACAAAAAGAAGGGGGTAGTTTCCTAAGAATAATTTTGAATTTTGGTCCATACTAGATATATTATTATATACAGGTGGTTAATAGATATAATAATACTATATAAACATTACTTACTATATACAATATATAATACATAACTAGTGAAACAGTACTTATCATTAGGTACATGAAATAGATATACTTAGATATAATACTAAAAACAGTAAAGACATATTAGAATAAATTATAAAGATAGAAGGTGTAAGACAGTGACTATCGCTCTTGCAAATAGTAGGCCGTAACCATTTTTTTGAAGACAGGCAGAGATTGTGCACGTCTAATGGTAATGGGTAAGGCATTCCACAATCGAACAGCCTGGACAGTATAAGATTTGTCCATGAATCTCGTGGAGTGCGCTGGCATCTTCAGCCTCAGATTCCCAGACGACCTCAAGACCCTAGAATGCGAGTCGCATAGGAAGTCAAAGCGATCTTTTAGGTAGAAGGGAGTGAGAGGGTGAAATAGAATACTATACAGTAGATAAAGAAAATGAGCATTCCGGCGAAGGCGTATAGGTAACCACTTGAGCTTAGCGCGATATTCGGAGATGTGATCATATTTGCGAAGTCCAAATATAAATCGTATGCAAAGATTTTGACGTCTCTCAAGTTTATTCAGTTGGTCTTCGGTGAGATCTGGATAACTGGCATCAGCATAATCAAGGATGGGAAAGAGAAGACTTTGTGCAAGCGCAGTTTTCGTGGCAATGGGAAGAAAATTTTAAAGCCTACGCAGGGACCCCGCGCTTGCAAACATTCTGCGGCTGATCTCTTGGAGTTGAGGGTTCCAAGACAAGCAGCTGTCCATATATATCCCCAGATTTTTTACCAGCTTGCTATATTGTATATTGGTTCCCATCGCAGGAGACCCAAGGCAGTAGAGACCAGTCGATTTTGGATATATAATTTGAGCTACCAATAATTATGACCTGGGTCTTAGATGGGTTAACCTTCAGACCATACGATTTACTCCAGGTACATATGCGGACCATATCCTTACGAGTATGTTTATGGCATCGGCAAGTTTATCTGGAGCAGCTTTCGAGTATATCTGGAGATCATCTGCGTATAGGTGGTAGGTGGAAGTGAGGTTGTGAGAAATAGAGTTTATGAAAACAGCGAAGAGTAGAGGAGATAGAACGCCACCCTGAGGGACGCCAGCAAACGTCAAACTCCAAGAGGAGACAGCGTCTTCTACGCGGGTGCGCTGCCGGCGACCATACAGGTAACTTTGAAACCAGTCAATCACTGCTGGAGATATGTTAAGTGAGGACAAAATCCCGAGCAATACGTCGAAATCAACGTTGTTGAATGCATTGGTGAAGTCCAACAGCGTTAGGACTGTTAGCTCGCCGTTCTCCATACCAGATTAATGTCTTCCGTAATACGAACAAGAGTAGTCGCGATGCTGTGACCGGGTCGAAATCCGGATTGATAGTGGTTCAGAAGAAAAAAGAGAGAAGTAGAAAGGGCAACATTTTAAAAATGGTTGGAGTCAAGTCCATCTCTGGGAACATCTAGCTCTGTTCTGTCTCAAGGTGCTGAAGAACTTTCTGACCATATAGTTCTTTGAAGATATTTATCTTTGAATATTGAACCAAATCGATTAAGATATTCCTTCTCTTACAGGGAGAATGCTCTGACCACTGAGCCTGTAAGGGAAGGATCGCGGGTTCGAACCCCGCCTAGACCGATTCTATATTTTTCCTATCTCAATCGATTTGAATGTTTAGCATACTAATTGCTTAAAAATTTCATTCAATTCTTTGAAGATTAATCATTTGTATATCCCATATGGTCTTCCCTCTTCTATCTGTCCTGCAAGAAGTAATCTAGTCTGTCAAAGCTAAAGCAGTAAGCGTAAAGGGCGCGTGTAGACGGTCAACACATATTGACGATTTATTTTATTTGTAATCTATTCATCATAGCGTAAATCCCAGTCGTATCATCTAGAGTCCGCAGTCCAGACCAGTCTAACTGTCGATTTCCCTGAACTCTATATTTTCCGTGAAGCGACTGCCACCTGACCTCCACAATCCAATGGCGATTTCGAAGCATTGCAGCTAGACCAGTTGTTGAATTTTTTAGGGCTCCCTGTAACCTGTAACGACTGATATGTAAATACATGAATCGTGCCTATTTTATTGTATCGTAACATATATTTACTGAATGTACAGGAGGCATATTTAACTTTCAGTTTGATGAGTGACCAAGTGTTGGAGTCAGGCGTGAGCGCGGTGGTGGCGCGCTGCGAGGCGCGTGGCCAGCTGTACGACGAACAAGCGGAGATTCTCATAGCTGACATACACAGCGTTACTATTAAGGTAAGAATGGTCCATTTAGGGTCAACCTGGTTCCGTTATACCCTCATTATACTATACATACTTACTTGCACAAATTCAGCCTAATATTATAATATATTATCACATTACTACCGGCGGCCTCGTACGTCTAGAACCTATTTTGGAATAACATAGTTTTTTTTTTGTTTTTGCGCGGACTGCTTATATATTTATTTATTATAAATATAGCTAAGTTTATTCTTATACATAATAACAGCTATTTGCTAGTAAAAATCCTAAAAAATGAAAATTTTGAGATTACGAACAAACAGCTCGATAAGAATTCAAAATTATGATTAAGATAGGAAAAATTTAATCGGTTCAAGCGGGATTCGAACCCGCGATCATTTCCTTACAGGGGAAATGCTCTGACCACTGAGCCACCGTACAACGCCTAAAGTCATCCAAGTTGAGAAATATGTTTTTTTATAAGTTTCTCTTATAAATGCACTAGCTGACCCGGCGAACTTCGTACCGCCAATATTTTTCCGCCCGCGTGGCGTCAGAACCCGTTCCCGCTGCACCCTCTACTATATTAAACATGTATTATACATATAAACCTTCCTCTAGAATCACTGTATCTATTTAAAAAAACCGCATCAGAATCCGCTGCGTAGTTTTAAAGATTTAAGCATACAAAGGGATATAGGGACAGAGAAAGCGACTTTGTTTTATACTATGTAGTGATATGCAGTATGGCAACTAACTCACTTGGCGGCGGCTTAGCAACCATACATTTCAATACTAACTGCTTGGATACGTAGCCGGCGACGTCACTTAACTATATTTATCTAATTTTATGCAACACCTTGTTTCACATTCCAGATATCATGTTACTTGGTATGTCGTAACGTGAGTAGTGCTTACATTCTGGCAGCGCGCAACGATCGGACCAACGACCTACGCCGCGTATTGCAAGAGGCCGAAAGACTTGGTAACGACCAAGTGAGGAACGCTTGTCTCAAAAGACTCACTTCCAAAAATGTTAAATAACATTAAAATATATGCTGACGTTTAAATATTAAACCAAAAATTAATATTTATGAAAATTCTAAAATATAAAATCATATTCAATTGACTGATTTGCATGTTAAAATAGGGCTTTGTTATTTTGAAATTTTATAAAAAATTGTTGGATTGATTTGAATATTTATTAGTTTGTACAGTTTTGAATTGAGTAAATGCGGTAATTCGTGTGTTAAATGAAATATTCAGAATTTTTATCTGTTATTCTTACACTGGCACATGGTCACAAATGCCTTGATCACACGCACGGAGTGGAGTGGCGAGAAACTGCTCGGTACGTTGAACATAGCGCGTACTGAGCACTCGGCCGACAGCACTGTCTCGCTACTCCACTCGGTGCGTGTGATTAACAATTTCATAATACTCGAAAATTAGTTCTATAGGTCAATAATAGAATTGAATACCTACAAGATGTATCAGCTATAAAAAAACTAAGATAATGATATTATTATTTCTTAAAATTTAAAACACAGTATGCATTTCTTTTTAGTACAAAATTATGTTAGCTATTTTTTCTTTTAATACAAATTCTTTTTTTTATATTGTAAAGGACCATAGGTGCCAGCATTATGAATCATATATTTTTGCTCTGTATATGCCTAGCAGTGGTAACTTGGTGCTTTATTCAATAAAAAGCTTATTTTGTAAATGCCCAATTTATATGTCCCTAATGAACTGTTTTTTTTTGTAATAATTGATATACCTACTGCTTAGCTAGACCAGTATTATTTTCATAAGGATGTTCATGAAGCTTATAAAATGTAAAAACAAATTGCAATAAAATATATTTTTATAAAAAAAGTGATGCAACTTGTAGTGCGTATCAAATTAAAAAAATAATAATATATAAAATGTTTATAATTATAAAATGTATTGGTCTCATGTTGTGATATTGCTATAATTAACATGTTATCTTTGATTCATATTATTCTGTAATAAAAAGATATATTATATAATCTGATTATAATATCATGTTTTCATTATAGTTATATTTCAAATTATGTTATTCCCAATTCCATCCAAAGCTTGCACTTGGGACTTGATTACTCTCATCATGATGTAGTTTATCTTGAATTGTGGTGGCAACTCTTAAGGCTCAATGAGATTTCTGAGGCAAAATAAAAAGATCATAGTCATTTGCAAGTCAAAACAAGAGGCGGACGAGCTTTCTCGTAATCATTTTTGTACAAAATTGTTCTTTTAGTGGTTATTGACCCTCTCAATTTCCAGAGGGAAACCAAAGCTATATGCTCGTGAAGATCGTGGTATGGCTGACATATAGTCCAATACCTACATATTTGGGTTCAGAATGATCCTTGAGTGCATGCTGTTCAATATTATAATATGTAATCGGCAATGACAATATGAGTACTTGGGCTGCATATGAGTAACAAAATTCAGTAACTTACTAAACTGCTTAGCATCAGCCACTGTCTCTTCTCATGTTTTTCTATATGTAGAGTACTACATGTGATTAACTTATGACAATTAGATAATTATCTATCATTCTTTCCCATTACTTGCTTGCAAGTAATACCACAGCAAGCTCACTAAGAAGAGATTAATACAAAGACATTAACACAAAAGTAACTTTAGACAGATGGATAGCTTTGAGTTTATGATGATTAAAATAATACTATCAGTCCTGCCAATAAAACTTTATTAGGGTAAGTAGTTGAAACATAAATATAAAAATAGGTGAAATGGACAGTGGTCAATGACTTGACTGCGCTTGCAGTACTAGCAATGGCAGGCAAGACTCCAACTCTTCAGATCTCACAGAGAGAGAAGAGCACCATTCAATGGACCTCATCCTACGAGCTAGGACAACACGGGTTTATAGTTCACTCACATGTGGTATAAAACACTTATGTATATTGCGCACTTTATCTTCAGTCTTGACACATGTCACTGCTACAAAGCGATTACTGAGTAGCCAGGGCTTTCTTCTTCGGTTTTTTTAACCGCTTCAAACCGTTCACACTGGTTTTTAGCAAATTAGAGTAGGCAGTACTGAATTTCTCTACCTCTTGTTGTTCTATGACTGTTGATATTTTTTTACTACCCGATTGTGCTCTGATCAAACATTTGTATTGCGGATTTTTAACTGCAGGCGTTCCGTCGCGCGCATGTGGTTTAGTCCGGCCATCATCTAAAATCAAAACAAAATATGTTAGTATCTCTGGCCCCTATACTATAATCAATTATAATAATTTGCCTAATGTTAATGCTACTTACATCTTTTCATAGTCATAGTAATTGATCCTGAGCTGCGCGCTTTTTGGAATAATTTTGTAAGCTCTGCAAGGAACTGAAAATAGAGTTATTTTACGAATTAGTGAAATACATGAACATGCGATATATAGTAAACCGAAGTTTAGCACTTAAGTCACACTTACCTCGTCATTACCCAAGAGAACCATATTTTTTAATGTGTGTTGTATTTTATATGTATCAAAGTTTTATTATTTTTTGCTCAAACTATACATTTTACGAATAAATTATTTTATTTGAGCATTCCTCTACACACATTTACAAGACACGTTGACATGACAAGACAATGTAAAATTGACAATCAAAAGTCAGTGTTGCCATTTGAAGTAAAACAAAATCATTAAAAATCAAAAAATACAAAAATCTTTTATGTTACTTACTGGAGCAAACTCAATATTTAATATTTATATTTCATAGAATACTTTGGGCAGATGTGTATGACCTTCGGTGCCAAGCCAATTTCACCTGCAAGCTAGTACAGAGCCAGTACATCTGCGGATTGACGAACGAGACTCTGGCGCAGGCTATCCTTTCGAGTTTGGGAGGTTAGAACAACGACAGTCGCTCTCATTTAATTCCATAAGCCAATTCTAAATAATACAAAGAACAAATTATTGAACGCTAGACTGACCGTATGGATTTTTTAGTATAACTTGACAGGTACACCCGGTACAACCGTTGTAAACCTGTTGAAGCTTTCCTTACGTATGAGGATATAAGATAAGTACACAAAATAAAAATAACGCTCACTCGCTTCTTTAGTATCTAACAGTTTCATGAATTATTGATATTTATTTTAAAGTCCAGATTTCGAATGACTTGTCCCTCAATGAAGATGTGTACGGGACCATACGGAACCCTCACTGCGCGTCCGACACGCTCTTGACCTGTTTCTTATGTTATCGGTCGGAGCACTGGCGCGGGCGCCCTTAATAATGAGTCGGCCCGGCATTAACAGACGCTCTGTGGTAGTGTGTAGTGTTGCTAAATAATATAAACTCACAACTAGGTACCTAATTGTTTTCAATCATAGTGATTAAGTGGATCTTATTTCTTAAACATGCCTTTTTCTGATTCTGGTAAGATACAAGATTTCAAATTTAAATAAATATGAAGCTATACCTAAATATAGGCCTATACCCTGTTCACCCAAGTCTATGTATTATTAAATTATAATGATGGTTTTTAAGTTTATTCTAATCGACTAATAACTGCTTTCTGATCCTCCAACCGTGAATAAGAGCAAAGCCTACGTCACAGCTTCATCCGTCTATCAGGTCAGTACGTGCACCAGCTGGCAGTTGAGGTTGACTGGGGTCTCGAAATTCATGGTGATATGGGACGCACCCGGCGTCACGTTCAAGTTATATAAAATATTATTTTCCTAAAAACAGTAGGTTCGAAATCGAAGTTATCATCGATTGAAGTCAACAGATTTAAATAAAATGGTACTTATAATAGGTTTATACTTACTCTATAATGGCAGTCGCTTGACGGAAAATATCGAAGCTTAGCCAAATCGGCAGTTAGACCAGGCGTGGACTGCGTCAAGGCGCAGGTAAAGCAGACCCCCAGACTCCAAGTTGGAAGCTTCGGGATTAACGCTAAGAGTATAAAAGAAGTTGGTTTATACTATAGTCTAGTAGTAACATTGAGTTGTTAGTTGAGTAGTTAATGAGAAACTCCTTGACCTCTTTCATACATGGCATGACATGGGGTCATTGACAATTGGGTTTTTAAAATGGCGACCGTATTACAATAATAAGTAATAATGACAGAGAAGAGAGCGGAGTTTCTTGGTCTTTGAGTACAATAGTAGGTACACAAACACATGCGTACATTTGTACAATCCTGGATTAGGATGCTTTATATTTTCTGGATCTAATAGGTGGCGCTGTAAATGCTGCAATCAGCTTATATCCTTTCTACGAGGTTTGTATCTAAGCCGCAGAGTTTCTACATTTTGTATTGTTATCTATTAAAACCGCACGGCGTTCCTTCTCGCCCACCTGTGTTGCTGAGGAACCAGGGTATCCTGGGTACGATATCTCTAGGACTCAGACGGGTCTTGATCGGCGGATGTTTGTGGACTTGACATTTAAATATTCACAACTTCAAACATCCACCAGATATTACCTAAACCAAAACCTCATTATCCATGAACAGGGGGTAAGGTAATAATGCATTCGATAAGCGGTTAGCAGCAGTAGGTATTTATATCTATTCTGTGGCAGTAGTGCAGACTATTCTATCAAGATTTGCGCCATCAAAATTTCTTGCACGCTTTTTAAATATTTTTCTTTCAATTCTTTTTGTGGGTAGTGGCACAGAAACAGATCCTTAACTTATTTGCTCAACAGACTTTATTGTCTTATCATAAGAGACATTAAAAGTATGTAGACATTATCTTATTTAACTGTTTATTAGCCTTTTAAGCTGGTTATTTGCCATTGCAACAAACAAAGTCGAAGTTATACGATTTATCTAAATTATAACGATTAGGTTAGCAATGTAATTAAAAGTTACAATTAGAATTCAAAACGGTGGCGGGGCGATATCCGTGGGTATTATGTCGGACTGGAACCAATAAAAACTACACGTCGCGCCGTCGCGCAGGCTTTCAAATTCTGGTGTCTCAGGTGGCCTAATTGCAATAAGGTATTTCCCGGGTGACCTTGGCGAAACCACGGTGTCCCCTTTCTTACCGCGGGAATGGGCACTCATTCCGTGTCGCGTCTCTAAGCTCAAGCCAACCTGAGTCACACTCACGCTTATAGGCTTCGTTTTGAGAGTTTTTGATTGAAGATTTGGCTACCTATTTATGGTAGGTGGTAGGTACCTCCAAAATTAATCAGCCAGACTATTATGGGCAAGATAAAAAGTAATTTTATACTTATGTGTGGTAAACGTTTATCGTTAAATACCTGTCTGATAAACATATTATTTAGATAATGCAACACAAGCGTCGTCGCTTTCACTCAGATAGGTACATTATTTCTTGAGGGTGGGACTATTTCTTTTACAATCTGTTTTGTTTACCCTCGTAGTTTTCAATGCGTTATGCATTGTGCGTCAAAATGTTATTGAAACTATTCCCAGTCATTCATTTGATCTCCCTGCAGTACTTAACATCACCCCTTCAAAAACACACCCTATATAGGTAGTAGCTCCTTCTGCGAGCAGGTCATGCTCGTGAAGGAGACAGAAGAGCGGGCGCGGCGCGGCGAGCGAGAGAGACTCGCGGACATCGCTGCCCGCGTTCGTAGACGGCTCGGGCCCCCCTTGAGCGCGGGCCTGAGGGTGGCGGGTGGAGCCGCTCGTCACGTCACCCTAGTAGGAGCGCGATGCGCGCCGCCGACGTGGCCCGGCCGCCCCCGTCCCGGGGGCGAGTCGGGGACCGCGTGTATTCGTCCCTCCCGAGGAGGGCCAGACCGAGAGGAATGGCCCTGGGTCAGCCGGGGTGCGAGGGATATGTCGCAAGACAACCTCACCTTCGGCATAGCACATCGACCCACAGACGGCGTGCGAGACTTTTTTTTCTGATATCACAAACTCGTCTGTCAAATCCGTGAAACTGTCTGTGCGGTTTTGTGGGGTGTACTTAAGGATTATAAATACATAACAAAACAAAGTTGCATCTAAAGCTAGAACTTGGGAACCCGGGACACGCTATTCCTTTTCTTTCTGCTCCCTTCCATATTTGGTTTTCACAGGAGCGATTATCGTTTGACCCCAACCCAACTCTGAAAGGAAACTCTGCCAGAGCCTCATCCGTCAATCAGGAGATGTACTATAGTTGAGGTTGATGTGTTGATGTTGACACCTTGCTGGAGACCCCTACATCCCATCTTACTGTAGCATTTAAGTAGTATTAATCCATGTCGTCATTACTTTAGCGATGCATTACGGTAAAATGAAAATACTATAAGTAGGGAAATGCGAAATAGTCTTTGCTCGACACAAATGGGGGGTCCTCCGACCAGCCGAGGTCGAATTATAATTATGCAATCCAGCGCGTGAACTTCAATTGCGCGATACAGAATCGATAGAGTTGTAGTAGTTTAGCTTCCTGATACTAGATGGCGTTGGGTGCATGGAGCATTCCCACAAATCAAATAACTCCTCTTCTTGTTCCAGCTGTATACTTAACAGCTGCAGTATCAACAGTCGGTGTTATAGGAGGTGCTTATAACGTTTATAAACGTTACCAGAAGAATAAACGGAACAAGGTACCTTCGGAATGGGTGCAAGTCGGTCATGTAAAACGCCTGTATGTGTACCCGATAAAGGGATGTGCGCCTATTCTAGTTGACAAGGTTGAGTGTACTCCAATAGGAGTAAGAGATGGTTGGCTCCGTGATAGGTTAGTATGGTGTGGAGTAACTTATTGATGACAAAATGTAGGTCCTAACGTACAAAATTATTATTATTATAATTCCCAATGAATTATTTCTTCTTTCTTTAACTGAGAATGGCCTGTAGCATCCCTAAATTCCTACTTATAAAATGTGAATTAATTAAACAGACGTCTATAAGACATTTATAAGCTGTATACCCAGTCCAATGTAAATATTTGCATCAAAATATTTGGACAAGCATATTCTGTCCTCCGTGATTAGCGCCGAGAAATTTGAACCTGCCACCGTATCTAAATAGTTTCTGATACCTATATTAAATATGTTTTTTTTTCAGGGTGCTGATGGTCCTAGATGCAGAAGACAATACTGTAGTAACAGCTCAAACTTTTCCAAAGATGTTGAAAATACAGCCATCTATCAAAAAAGCTATCCTAACGTTGGAATATCCTGGGGCGGTACCTATTGAAGTTAACTTAGCTGAAGTAAGCTTTAGCCTTTATGAGTACGTCGACAAAGGAGACAGAGTAGCACTTTTTATAATGAAGTTATACGTAAAGGAGCAACCGTATTTTCTTTGTCGACTGTACCTACCTACCTACATTAAATTGATCATCATTTTTGCTGCATCGTTGCTCGTTGTTTGCGGTTCCGGCATCGCTAAAAATAATTTTTCCAGGGATCCATCTCAGGGAATACATTCACGGTGAACAATAAAAGTCTGGCCATGCAGCTTCCAACAGGCCCCAGTACGAGGGATAGGAAGAACAAAGCAGTGCAACTAGCTTGACGTCACAATGTTTAAGACCGAGCTCATTCAAGAAAAGCCTCAATTGCAATTGGATATTTACCTGTAGTTAATAGTAGTTTATGATACTGTTGCATAATAAGGGTTCTTATAACACGAGTGTGTTTTAAAAAAACGAGCCGTAGGCGAGTTTTTTTATATTATCACACGAGTGTTATAAGACCAAGTTATGCACAGTGTCATACACTACTTTATCTACTCTCATACTATAATACATAAACTAATTTATTTTACAAACAAAATTTAAATGTAAATGTTCTCGTCAAGGCGCAAACATCGATTGCGCATGCGTGTTTCTTTTTTTTTTCTTCGAATCTGCGGATTCTTTTTTAAAGTAGTGGTTCAGTCCAGATGGAGGTTGTATAGGTGTATCGTTATGATTAAAAAGTTATTTTATGATATAGGTGTCCATACAAGACCTGTATCGTAATAAAACTTTTTTTTTGACCTGTGCGTAATGTTCGTCATAAGAGTTTTGATGTCAATTTTATAATCTGTGTATTATAGTATCAGAGTAGATAAAATATATTATTTAGCTGCACTTATTAAATTAAGATGCGTCGGTTCTTAATAGGGGTTAAAGTATGCAATTGCCGTTTCATTGTAATAGGTACTTCGAATTGACATAGAACCTTCATGGTTTGAGATTTTTGAGTGAAACTTTTTCCACATGGTACCTATGTAGTTCATCATTTAAAAATGTGCAACATTCGATTATCGACTTTCAGTTGTTTTTTTTATTCAGCTTAGACAAGAAAGATGGATACTTCGAAAATTCGAGTGATTTTTGAATACGAGTTCCGACGCGGAACTAACGCGGCAGAAACAGCTCGCAATATCAATGTTGCGTTTGGAGAGGGGACAGCTAATCAACGCACCGTGCGATTTTGGTTTAAACGCTTTCGTGATGGAAACTTTGATTTGAAGAACGAACCACGAGGAAGGCCGTCCACACAGGTGCATAACAATGAATTGAAAGACATGGTGGAAGCCGATCCGAGCCAAACTACCCAGGAATTAGCTACATGGTTTACCTTACCAACAATATTGACTCATTTGCGTCAAATCAATAAAATAAAAAAATGTGAAAAATGGGTACCTCATGATTTGACTGATCTGCAGAAAGAAATGCGTGTTGAAACTTGTGTTGCCTTGTTGAATCGATACAGAAATGAAGGAATATTGGATCGAATTGTGACATGTGATGAAAAGTGGATTCTTTACGATAACCGTAAGTGAAAAATGCAATGGCTGACCCCAGGTGAAACGCCACAACAGTGTCATAAAGCAAAGCTTACCAATGAAAAGGTAATGGTAACTGTTTGGTGGTCTCAGCATGGTGTTATTCAGTATAGCTTTCTACGATCTGGTCAAGCAATAACGGCAGATGTCTACTGTGCCGAACTCCGAACAATGATAGCAAAACTAGCAGTGAAACAGCCCCGACTCATGAATCGATCTTCACCATTATTGCTCCATGATAACGCGAGACCTCATACAGCACGAGAAACCGTTTTAACTCTACAGGAACTGCAATTAGAAACTATCCGTCCCCCTCCGTATTCGCCAGACCTTGCTCCAACAGACTACCATTTTTTTCGTGATTTGGACAATTTTCTATGTGATAAAAAGTTTTCTTCTCAGGAGGCAGTACAAAATGCTTTCACACAGTTTGTCGAATCTAGATCACCAGAGTTCTATCGCAAAGGCATAAATGACCTTCCTACTAGATGGCAACAATGTATAGATAATAATGGTAATTATTTTGATTAAATAAATACGTTAAATTAAAAAAAAAAACGAATTTCAATTTGTCAGTACAAATCGGCAATTTTATACTTTAACCCCTAATATTTTGTCGTTATTTTTTATTTTTAATCGTCTACCCAACTTTTAATAGTCAATGATTTGACCTGTGGATTTGACTATTAAATATTATGACTCACAAATATTTTTTTCATACAATTTTCGTTACATAGTACCGTTCGACGTTTAGTAAAAAGTAACTAATTTGACTAGCCAGTCAAATACCCCTTTGGAATTCATTGCTAAATAAGGTGATGACGGCGACTATGTATTTTACCTGTTTCAAAAATATTCTCCAACTCCATATAAAGAGTTCGAAATTTTTATCTAATTTTAACATATAGTCAATTGAAGTTTATATTTAATTTCAGGTGATACTGACGAACAAGATTGTACACACGAAAGTGTACACAACTCCCGTAACAGGTTATGACTGCGGTGAAGAAGTAAATGCGTGGATCAGCAAGTATGTACCTAACATATGCATTGACGCACTATCCTTTGCGACTGGCATGCTACCCCGCAGCACCAAGCATTTTGTGTGATTGCATGGTGTTGCGACGTAAGCTTCGAAGCTACTTAGCTACGTTGCGTACTTAGCGTACGTAGCGGACGTAGCTTCGTAGCATTCGTAGTGTACGTAGCATACGTAGCGGACGTAGCTTCGTAGAATATAATAGCGGACGTAGCATACGTAGCGTGCGTATCCGACGTAGTATACGTAGCATACGTAGTGTAAGTAGTGGACGTACCAGACGTAGCCACGTAGCGTCTAAGTAGCTCTCTTTGCATCGAAAATACGCGTAGTGCATGTGCAACAATTTGCATAGTCCATAGTAAAAACACTCATTCTCGTGCTACGCTTACCCTTATACTGCCCAGAGTTGGATTTGTCGGTATGCTTCGTATGTCCCGGTCTAGAGGCGCTATCGGTTTAGGAACCGCATTAGGCTGTATATTTCAGAGGGAATTCACTCCTCTTTGTAGAGTTAATAAATAACATTTATAAGTTACTGAGCGCTGCTTCAAGAGCTGGCATTTGCTGGTGCCTATCAAAATCATACCAAAGAATTATTTAAGCACAAGCACAAAGGAACTACAAAAGTACTGCATACCTACTACAGAGATCATTCTTTCAGATGTCTAAATATTGAAGACACGACATTTCGTTTGGTTTATTACACATCAGAGAAGAACCGGGCACTAGATGGGCCGATAAGTAAGTGGCCCAACATATTGGACGTACTCGAAAAGACTGATACAGTAAGTCGAAATCAATTTTAGGATCAAATCGAATCAATAATTCGATATTGGCATATTTTATAATAGCACAAAATAAATGTAGTTTGGTTATATCTAATCATTTATCGTTAGAGGCAGATTACTGCCGATAGGATTATTAGGTTCTACGAAATGTCAGAGTTATTGGCCTGACCGGATTTAAAAACGCATAGGGATCCCATTAAGAACCTTGTAAATTTTGGTATAAAGAAAAAATCATCTTAAACCAAACAGCTTACCAAAAGATCCAAAATTAAATTCCAGGGTGCTTTCTCTGACGAAATAAGCTACCATGTCATCAACGAAGCATCTATCGAAGATTTAAACTCACGACTGACAGATTGTCAAATTACTGACCTTTTCTTCAGACCGAACTTCCTTCTGTCTGGGGGTGAAGCGTTTGATGAAGACAATTGGAAATTCATCAAAATAGGAGACAACGTGTTTCAAGTTATCAAGGGCTGCATAAGGTGAGCCTCTAAAGTCGATTGGCTGTAAAAAAAGTGTATGCGATTGTTTCTAATAACTTTGTTAAATAATGCTTTCTATTTTTACCTTTAAGGACCTTTTTTTACCTTTGACATCACACTATTTTAGGAAAGCAATCTAATTGCAAAAGTGATCCAGTACAATTTGTGTGATTTCCAGATGCGCTGTTACAACGATGGATCCTGAGACCGGCACCCATAACAAGAATATGGAACCTCTGGTGACTTTAAGGAGGTAATGTCATCGCGGTTTGGGGTTTTGGGGTTCTAATTGATTGATAATTTATAAAACTCAGTGGATACTTAATGAAGATTGTTAATTTATAAAGCACTAGCATTTGGCCGCGGCTCCGCCAGCGTGGATTGCGGTTATCGCTATAATATCGGTTATCATTATAAATTGTACCTAGTCTATGTGTTATTCTGATGTATGAGCTATATTATTGTATAGTTTCATTAAAATCCATTCAGTAATTTTTACGTGAAGGAGTTACAAACATCCATCCATCCATACTTAAAATAAAATCGCGTTTATAATATTTTGTAGGATGCTACAAATACTGCAACCACGCCTGTGTAGACTGCCTCCGAAGGGATAGGCAGAACCTGCATCATCCGTCAATCAGAAGGAGTTCTGGTTCGCAGGCGAGGTTGGTTTATCCCTTACACCAAATATAGCAATGCATAAGTAGATTCATACAAATATTTGAATTGAGCGGTAGGTATTCAAAGCCGCAGCGACCAAGGGAGTAACAGTCTAGTAATCTATCCCCGTGCTTCATCTTGGTCGTCTTGATGTTTGTGACATCAATATTTAGATATAATGATAGATACCAATTGTATTCTTTCTCACAGATATCGTCTAGTCAAAGACCCAGAGAACCTCAAGGTAGCAGGTAACTCGCCACTGATGGGTATACACATGGCATTGCGCAGCAAGCCCGGCGTTGGACCAATCTCAATCAATGATCCATTTTACGTTGCGTACTGATATTATTACTTGTTATTGTAATAAAACGCTTTAATTTTAATTATTCTATTTTTATTTGAGACTCGATCCCCAACCCATCCTACTGTTATCTAACCTGTGCCCCAATCTTCTTCATCCTAGCGTTAATTCCAGTCGCATCCGAAGCTTTTTTAACTTGGAGTCTGGGGTCCGCTTTTACCAGTCTAACTGCGGATTTGGCTAAACTCCGATGTTTTCCGTGAAGAGACTGCCATCTGACCTCCACAACCCAAAGGCACCCATTGCAGCTAGACCAGTTGTTTGCTCCTACGTAGCGGCCCCGTTCACTACTGCTACGCCACGGAGGCTGTCCTCAAATCTCCATTGTCAAAAAGAGTAACTTCGTAGCGCAAAGTCAAAGTCAAAAATCATTTATTCTGAATAGACCATTAAAAAAGGGTCTCATCGCATAAGGTCCTTTTCTCATAGTGTCCCTTTCTCAAAATAATATGTGCACTACAGGATTACAGTCTTTATATTGTGGTATAGGTTAGAAGGCTAATGCGGGAGCGTAGCTCCCGCAATAAGCCTTCGTGGTTATTTTTTTTTATAACCATGCAGAAATCCATGCAGAAAAGGACATTATGAGAAAGGACATTTCGAGAGAAGGACATTATGCGATGCGATGACTAAAATGGTCTCATCGCATGCACTTACAAAATGTCAATTTTTTATAAAAATTCTAGACTAGTTTAGCAAATGGAAACGGTTCGAAACGCGGCCGCGACCTAAGAAGACTCCGGCAAGAAACTCAGCGGGCATTTTTTTTGGTCTATTTACAAACATTTGCTTAGTCCATTAGTCTAAATACAATAGTTTGCTTGAGTCATAATAATAAGGTACTATGCAACTTGAAAACCATTAACCATTTGATTGGTAAGACGGCGTAAGGTCCTATACCTAGTCAGGGACGGTTGGCGAGCTTATTTGTTAGCTAGTGGATGATAATTCATGTATAAGTCTGTAGGCATTGATTTAAACATTAACTCAGTGGCTGTAGGTAGGTATAATATCTACTTATACCTTTATACTTAAGTAAGTAGGTCCGTTTATTGCAATAACTGCCTGTCGCTAGGTAGGTTGTTTTGATAAATTCACTTTTCACCACAGTCAAAACAAAATGCATGAACATCTTGTATATATTGTTTTGAATAGGTCAAGGATCTTTTCAATATACTTTTATGATCCGTTTTTACATTGGTTAATGTTTTTTAATGTCCTCTATAAAGTGCATTATTTAATTAACTAGATTCATATAGGTATAGCTGTGAGTTTATAAAGTTTTCTTAAGTTACTAATAGATAATACATACATACCTATGACTGCCTGTTTGCTAAAATAACCTAAGTACGCGCTAGACGCTTCCACAATGTACTCCTCCCAGCACACTTAGCATAGGCAATTTACAATTTATTTTAGGTATACGGAGGTACTAGGTAATGGCCAGCCAACCAACTATCTAGTTAGTAGTTGTGTAGTAGGTAGTTTCATTTCTGATTTTATTTAAAAAAAAAAGGAAAATAAAGCTACAGTATTTTCTACTCACGGAAATAACTAGTAGTAAACTTGTTTCTGAACAATATGAGCTTATCTTTAGTGGCGGGGCCACTCAAGTTTACCTCGTCAACATAAGTCACAAGCCATTTCGCTAAGCATATAGTATTCTCGTTGTTATGAAGGAGACTTAGTATGGTTTTGAACTTCTGGTTCTACACTATTATAGCGACTAGCGACGGAGATAACAACCAAAGGATATTACAGATAACCATGGTTATTATTATTTCTCCTTATCACCAAAGATATAGACTGAGTAGAAGACTTACTACGTAGTCATATATCATTTATTATGTGACTTACTTGCTGGTGAAAAGAAATAGATTACCTATTATTAGATAAGTAGACACAGGAAGATATTCATGTAAGCAAAGCAGGTAGTACCTACCAAAGTACAAAAATTTATGAATGAATGAATGAATGAAAAACTCTTTATTGTATGGTACACAAAGAAAGAAAGAAGAACATATTACAATAAAGTGGTAGGTACAGTTTTGTAGCATACAATTGGCGGCCTTATCGCGCAGGGCATCTCTTCCAGGCAACCATGGGATGGAGTTCAAAGAGAATAAATAACCACTAAATTTTAGGTGGATCTAGAGACAAAAAGAAGGGGGTAGTTTCCTAATAATTATTTTGAAATTTTGGTCCTTACTAGATATATTATTCAGATAGTTAATAGATATAATAATACTATATAGACATTACTTACTATATACAATATATAATACATAACTAGTGAAACAGTACCTATCATTAGGTACATGAAATAGATATACTTAGATAGAATACTAAAAACAGTAAAGACATAATAGAATAAATTATAAAGATAGAAGGTGTAGGACAGTGACTATCGCTCTTGCAAATAGTAGGCCGTAACCATTTTTTTGAAGACAGGCAGAGATTGTGCACGTCTAATGGTAATGGGTAAGGCATTCCACAATCGAACAGCCTGGACAGTATAAGATTTGTCCATGAATCTCGTGGAGTGCGCTGGCATCTTCAGCCTCAGATTCCCAGACGACCTCAAGACCCTAGAATGCGAGTCGCATAGGAAGTCAAAGCGATCTTTTAGGTAGAAGGGAGTGAGAGGGTGAAATAGAATATTATACAGTAGATAAAGAAAATGAGCATTCCGGCGAAGGCGGATGGGTAACCACTTGAGCTTAGCGCGATATTCGGAGATGTGATCATATTTGCGAAGTCCAAATATAAATCGTATGCAAAGATTTTGGAGTCTCTCAAGTTTATTTAGTTGGTCTTCGGTGAGATCTGGATAACTGGCATCAGCATAATCAAGGATGGGAAAGAGAAGACTTTGTACAAGCGCAGTTTTCGTGGCAATGGGAAGAAAGTTTTGAAGCCTACGCAGGGACCCCGCGCTGGCAAACATTCTGCGGCTGATCTCTTGGAGTTGAGGGTTCCAAGACAAGCAGCTGTCCATATATATCCCCAGATTTTTTACCTGCTTGCTATATTGTATATTGGTCCCATCGCAGGAGACCCAAGGCAGCAGAGACCAGTCGATTTTGGATATATAATTTGAGCTACCAATAATTATGACCTGGGTCTTAGATGGGTTAACCTTCAGACCATACGATTTACTCCAGGTACATATGCGGACCATATCCTTATTTATTATGTTTATGGCATCGGCAAGTTTATCTGGAGCAGCTTTCGAGTATATCTGGAGATCATCTGCGTATAGGTGGTAGGTGGAAGTGAGGTTGTGAGAAATAGAGTTTATGAACACAGCGAAAAGTAGAGGAGATAGAACGCCACCCTGAGGGACGCCAGCAGACGTCAAACTCCAAGTGGAGACAGCGTCTTCTACTCGGGTGCGCTGCCGGCGACCATACAGGTAACTTTGAAACCAGTCAATCACTGCTGGAGATATGTTAAGTGAGGACAAAATCCCGAGCAATACGTCGAAATCAACGTTGTTGAATGCATTGGTAAAGTCTAACAGCGTTAGGACTGTTAGCTCGCCGTTCTCCATACCAGATCTAATGTCTTCCGTAATACGAACAAGAGTAGTCGCGGTGCTGTGACCGGGTCGAAATCCGGATTGATAGTGGTTCAGAAGAGAATTATTAGAAAGGAAAGAAATCAATTGAGAGTGAATCAGGCGTTCAAGAGCTTTGGAGAGGAAAGTGAGTATAGAGATAGGACGGTATTCAGAAAAAGATGAAGGGTTTCTTTTCTTTGCAATAGGAATTATATGAGCATCTTTCCAAGCAGTCGGAAAGGTGCTGCTAGCCGCAGAATAGTTAAATATATGGGTGATTACAGGAAGGATTTCGTCAATGATTGGTATGATCATATTACGGCTGATACAGTTGGTTCCGACCGCATTTGAAGTGATCGACATTATGCTCTTCCTAACATCACAGTCAGTGAATTGTGTGAAAATAAACGGAGGGCAGTTGGGAGTAGTAGTGGCAGAAAGATTATTTAGGGTGTTAAGCTTAGTAGCTGCATCAAAAGTTGATGGGGCTGAAAAGTGTTGATTAAGTGAATTGATGTCTATATTTTTTGAAACAGTGTTTTGTCGAGATTTACCGACTCCCAATGATCTTAGAAACTTCCAGACGTGAGCTGGATCACCGTTTTGAACTGAATTATGGATATACTGGCGTTGAGCATTCCTACACACCTTGCCGCAGTGATTACGAATCGCCACGTATTTCTCTCGATTTAACTCCGTAGGACGACTACTGTATTTTGACTTGGCTGCAGCTTTTTTAGATATAAGCCTTTTAATTTCTTCTGTTAGCCAAGGTGATGGTAAATGCTTGACTTTAATGCTGCGTATAGGCGCATGCAGGTCGTATAGTTGAGTGACTTTGGTTGTGAATATTTCAACCTTTTCATTTATACAACTGGAGTCATAAAGTAAACCCCAGTCAATGGCGCCTGCGTCCCTGCGCAGGGAGCCGAGGTCCATTTCACGAAAATTGCGCTGCAAGAGGACTTTAGGTTTAGATTTGGGTGGGCGAAGTCGATAAGACAGATACAGTAAGTCATGGTAGGAAAATTGAGTAGCGGAGCGCTTACCGTGCCTCACCACACAATTTGGGGAAGAGACAATAATGAGGTCCAGTAAAGAAGGTGCACAACCTGGGAAATGATGAGTAGTGTCAGATGGAAGTATAGTCAAGTTGTTAGATCGAATGATAGAGTGTAAGGCCGAAGAACGAGAGTCGTTTTTTTCTAGACAGGTGTTGAAGTCACCCATGATTATGCTTTGACTGTACAAGGGTATGAATCTCTCCAAGATGAGTTCGAAAGAAGGGAAATAGTTTATTTTAGATGAAGGACAGTAGAAAACACCTAGCAAAGTTCTAGAGTGGAGGAGTTCAATTTCAAGGAAAAGGTGTTCCCCAGTACCACACTTTGTCCCGGGTCACCGAATCCTGCAGCTTGAGCAATAGGGGCCTGGGTTTCCTGTTGGAAGTAGCACGACCCATCCTCTGGCAACGCCTTATGCTACAAGCCGAGAAGTCAGAGAGGCCGAGGTTTTGTATGAGGCTCACCGCTACAAGTGTGGGGTTTTCCTCCCCAACTTCATCAACACCATGAAGCAGCAAGATCTTACGCCGTCTCTGCATCTCCATTCCATCCACAGTGACCGCTAAAGCTTCGACTTGATGTTGCAGCTGTTTTAGAACCCTTGTAACAAATGCTCTAAATTCGTTAAACTCAGCCACTAAACCGGGAAGACTCAGGGATGTGTTTGAAGACTGCAACTTGGCCTCAAATTCCTGCATCCTCTTGTTTATGGCACTGCTCATGATGTCCATAGTGGCTTGCATGGTGTCCATGATGAAGATGTTGAAGTGTTGTTGTTGTCAGAAGAGAGAAATAAAGAAGGATTGTTATTGCACCCGGCAGGTAGACACTTTAACTGTTATATGCTAGCATTTGATAAAGTTAGAAATTGTTATTAGTATTTTTTATGATTAAATTTAATAGAGCAAAAATTTTGACTGTTCACTACCCAGGTTTTTTTTTTCTTTTTTTAATTAATTTAAATGACTATATGACTACAATATTGAATAACCCGATTCCTGCCGGCTTCCCAAGGGGTTACATGGTCTCGTCATCAAGATAGCCGCAACCAGCTGTTGCCCTCGGCTCGGTCGCATCGCGACCAGACATTACCTAGTCCTTACCCAATATCTAATCTATCTCTGTACCAAATTTCATTAAAATCGATTCAGTGGCTTAGGCGTGAAACCATAACAAACAGAGTTTCTTTCGCATTTATAATATCTATTATTAATTTAGTTACGTTACGATTCCAACTTGAATAAAATTGATTAAATGAATGATGTCACTGTTTCATTGGGAACTCGTTTATTTCATTTACATGTACGTGTTGCGCGCAGTCGCAGTCGCGCTAGCCAGACGAGACGGTATTTACCATACCAATAAAAACCTTACTCTTGGCTCCGAATGAATG
Source organism: Eilema caniola (assembly GCA_949126895.1). Lineage (NCBI taxonomy): Eukaryota > Metazoa > Arthropoda > Insecta > Lepidoptera > Erebidae > Eilema > Eilema caniola. Next base: position 9,809,866 of record OX421481.1, on the reverse strand, counting down.
TTTTACTTCTTCAAACTAGTGTTAAGTTTTGTTAATAAAAATGTTGACGTCTAATAATCCTGGTAAGATGCTTTTTTTTACGTGACTAATAGAATGTAAGTTACATAATTTCTTAAGTGAATTATTTTTGAATGTTTATCGTGACTTTGATTAAAACAACGATAACAGCTGTCATTGACATTGAAGATTGGGTAAAGGTGCGATAATGTACTTAATTAGCAAATTAAGATTGAGGTTAAGTCAAGTTGTAAATGTAATAATGAATTATGAAGTTCGGTAATAGGTAAGGCTAAGGCCTATCTTGGTATTTCTTCGGTACCTAATAGATAGGTAAATATATTTCAGAATAGATACCTACTTAGTTCATTAATTAAACATGATAAAATAAATCATTCAAGTAATTTAGCAAATACCCACATAAATATTTAAGTTAAATAAAAGCTGTGTAGAATATAATATACCTACGATTTATTAAGTAGGTAGTACTAGCGGCTCAGGCCCTGACTACGCCCGAGGTTAAAAAAAAAAATCTGTCGAGCCGAAAAAAAAAACAAAATAAAAATAAAGTTATTTAACTGGGTACCCACCTGTATTATGTCGTCAGTGTCCGAAGTCCGCCGATGTCCATTGTCTGGGTGGCCGAAAAACACTCAACACACAAACAAAATACTAAAATTTGGGGCAAATAAAATCAATATGTTCCCCACAAATCTCCTAAAAGTTAGAACTCGGTGCAAGGTTTGGTAAATTATTACACTAACTTAGTTTTCCTTTAAACCATTAAAAACAAATTTCCCTTAACCTATTATCTATTTATTGACACCTAGTAGTAAATAGTAGTTTCTTTTTTATTCTAGTTCCATACTATGTAACCGCGGCAGTTTCCAGCGCCGCTGCCATAGGGGGATACTTCGCATATCAGCGTTACCAAGAACATAAGAGAAACAACTTGCCGGAGGAATGGGTACACGTCGGTCACCTAAAACAACTACGGGCTTATCCAATCAAGTCATGTGCACCCATAATACTGAACCAAGCTGAGTGCTCTACTATGGGGCTGAAGGTCGACTGGCTACGGGACAGGTGTGTTAGATTAAAACATTCTGTTAGGGTTCTGTGTTAAAGGGTTACAGAACTCCCACGTAGCACACTTTGCGTACTGCTTCTAGCTAATGTTCTAGTGAGGTAGCAATGGTCCATCTTAGGCTTTCTCTATGTATCTGTCAGATGAAAAACTGACCTGGAACACGAGTCCAATCTGGCGTTGAACTTATGTATGTGTGTAGGATAAATAAACATGCTTGGTCATAGCCCTCCGTCCGGCAAAGCGTCCGGCTAAACCGTGACCCTTACCGGCGTCGGGATAGGAACGATGGCTCTTCGAGTTCTAATTGACCAAAATGTCATTGTTCTACGGAAATTGTCTTTAATTTAACAGTTCTACATGCATATTCGTGATCTAGAACTTACTGGTGAGGACTGAGGCCCACTGCCCCTTACCGATCTTTGCCGAGCTACCTTTGAGGATATAACTACGAGTAGGTATGTGTTGATCAAATTTTTCCAATTCTTTTTCTCGCAGAGTATTGATGGTTTTAGACGCCGATGATAATACTTTCGTTACTGCTAGAGTTTACCCAGAAATGTTAAAAATAAAACCGTCTTTCAAAAAGGCCATACTTACATTGGAACATGATAACATGGGAACTATTGATGTTAACCTAGCTGAGGTAAGCCTTCATATATTTATTTTTTTATAAGTAAATTAGACTAGCGCCTCGCCTCGGCTCCGATTGTGGGATTGTTGTAGAACTACCCTTCAGGAATGATTTCGAAGCCGACCGCATACGTATAGACTGAGCACAAAAATTACATACATTAAGTACCTACTTACTTACTTGTTAAACTTGATATGTATTAAGTGGTCCCCCATTGAGAAGCCGCAATGAATTACGCGTAGGTATCTGCTGTAGATACGCGTAATTCGGAATAATGCCTTTATGGTGATTTACTTAAGATGCACATATTTCAGGTAATGGTAACTCAGACGCCTCTACAAACGAAGGTGTGGAAGACTCCGGTGACAGTTTACGATTGCGGACCGGAGGTCAATGAATGGATCACCAAGTACGTAGCACTTACGATCGACCGACTGACTAGCAAAAGATTTTTATGCAACGAACTTATTTTCATTTAATAGTTACATTGGTGGTTACCGCGCGGTGTATTATTTACCTAGATACCTACTAGAAGACGTGAAGCGACACTTCACACAATTAACAATCCATACTAATATTATAAACACGAAAGTAACTCTGTCCGACTGTCTGTATGTAACGCTTTCACGCCTAAACCACTGAACCGATTTTGATGATATTTGGTGTATGGGTAGATTAGACCTTGAGAAAGGACATAGGTTATGTTTGGTCGCGATAACCGACATCCACGCGGGCGGAGCCGCGGGCAAAAGCTAGTACCTAATAGAAGTACAGTATGTTTCAGAATTTCGGGTACTATTTGAAACTAAAATTGTATGATGCGACGAATAGATAAAGATTTTAAAGATAACATTATCAACCTGTCTAATGTACTATTTCCAGATGTCTAAATCAAGAAGGCACTAGCTTCCGTTTGGTCTACTATGCGTCACAAAAGAGTCGCCCCGTAGTGGGAATGGACAAAATCTTTGACAAGTGTAGAAGCATCGATGCGGTAAGCCTTTCAAAGTTATTTTAATTTAATAACTTCCCGCAACGCAACCCATGAGCACCTATTCCCAGAATAAAAAGTATGTGCCTATGTGTTATGCCAGCCTATAAATCGTCTATCCTTTAACCAAATTTTAGCGAGATTTAGAGAGTGATTGAATTACAAACTACCAAACATCTTTAGGCACTAATTTTCACGTTTATAATTTATAGTAGGATGTACCTATGGATAATTTAAATATTTTCAGGGAGCCCTTGTGGATGAAATGGCATACAATATAATTAATGAAGCGTCAGTTGATGAATTGAACACACGCTTGAGTACTACTAAAGTGAGTTACGTCAACTTTAGACCTAACTTTCTGGTGTCGGGAGCTAAACCGTACGATGAGGACAATTGGAAATTCATCAAAATAGGCACAAACATATTTGAAGTTATTAAACCTTGTACGAGGTGAGTAAATTTCTGTACTATATTTACAAATGTTTGTCCGAATGTTTTAGCCTTAACTTATTATTAGAGACTATGGACTTTTACAAAGGAAGTACTAACTCTGTCCTGAGGATTTATCCTGATTGGAAAGACCTTATAAAAATCCGTTCAAAATCGTTGATTCAGTTAAAAAAATTACAAGAATCATTCCGAGTTGTAGGGCACCTAAATACCTAATTGATACACGATTTTTAAAATCAAGTGATTCGATATTTAGTGCCCTGACTACTGTAACTCTTAAATAATTTTTATAATGAATGTTATTTCTAGATAGGTACTTACTTAGCCACCACAGATTTCTATCGCATTCCACTAGAATCCAAGGTAAACCTTTGGATTCTAGTGGAATGCGGTAGAAATCTAATGTTGCGATGTCTTAATTTCTTTAGATGCATACTGACGACCATCGACCCTGAGACAGGCATGCGGGACAAGAAGATGGAGCCATTGAATACATTGAAAAGGTTTTTATTTTTCCTAATATAAACTTCAGCTGATGGGTGCCTGTACAGAGTTCTACCCAGCTAGTATACTTATCAACCAACATATGAAGCTCCATCCCACGCTTTCTTTTGGGGTTGTGCCTTTCTGGGGCTAAAAGGACAGTCGCTCCCATGACAGGGTAAGGAGTAGGTCACTTTTCTTTCCAAAATACCAAATCAAAAACCGGTGTTACTTTTTTCTAAAGCGACAATAAAATCAACCTTAGGTTGAACTTACAAATAAATTTCGTAACGAGAATGTGTATTATCGACAAGCTTGTACAATAACTATTATATTATTATTTATAGGTCAACTAAAGTTAAATGCTATCAATTTTGTCGTTCAACACACGTCAACAAAAAGTTCTTATCAGAGCTGGATGAATTTTGACAATTGTTATTAAATTTTAATTAACAGATATATGCAACCAATACTAGATACACTTACAAAACAATTAGGTACAGGATTCCTCGTGTGCTGGTAATAGAAAGCGTCAATGTTTTATCAGTTACTACGTTAACCCTTCGTAAAAGATGGTGAGCATATTCTATCTAGCCAGAGCCTAATCCATGTGTTAGCAGCATGTGCATCGCGTAGTTCTGAGGAAGTCTTTGGCCCTGGAGATGTTGGTAGGGCTCCTTAGTATAATATTCACATTGTCCCGTGTCCAAATGACATGTAGAATTATCCCGTGTAGAATTATTGCCACGAACTATTTAACAAATGCGAATTGTATCTTTCTGGAGAAAATATGATTAAAAAAAACCAGATAAGTTAAATTCCCGGCTCGTTCAGAAGAAAATTAATACAGGAAAGTGTCTCGAGATAGAGGAAAGAAAAAACAAGGTGATGACTCAAGGCTACAAGGGCTAATACTACTGGGGGGCCTTATTTTATGTACGCTACGTACCTATATACCTACCCACCGCTAAATCGGTATAAAACAATACAGATAATAAAAAGAAGTACCTACAAGTTCAACGCATTGGGGTTATCTGTTTGTCACTTTACTATATATAGCTGTTGCCTGCGGGTCCACCCGCGTGGATATCGGTTATCGCTTAGTGTTGAATCTACGCTATTGAAATTTTTCAAAATAAAAGTACCATAAGTTACTCCTTATTACATCGGCTACCTGCCGATAACATACCCGTCAAAATCGGTCCAGCCATTTCAGAGATTAGCCGGAACATACAGACAGACAGACAACAATTTAAAAAAATGTTATTGTGGTGTGTGTACCGTATTACATTCATATGCAATGTAGTAAAAAACGGTTATTTCAATATTACAAACCGACACTTTAATTTTATTTATATGCATGTATATAGATGTATATTTAATAACAATCCTCTTTTTTTTTCATGGGGGGTTAATAAAACGAACTGTCTCCGCTGGGAATATACTCATTTTTTTATAGTTTTCGATGAATTAAGATAAACGTTATATTGAATTCTATCACATCATTTACCGCACTTTGTTTCAGTTACCGCCTAGCTGTAGAGCCGGCAATGGCCAAGGCTCTAGGCAGCTCACCGCGGATGGGCCTGCAGATAGCTCTGCGCAGTAAACCCGGCACCAAAGTCTCCGTCAACGACCCTATCTATGTTGCGTATTAGATTCCTTTCAAAAACTTATTGTAACTATAATTTGACGACATTTCAGCAATCATCTTATTGTATTGATAGGGCACATATCTTGGACCCAAGTCGCGAGACCCAGGCGCACGCGTTTCTTTTCGATATAATCTATGATCGGTGGATTTGATAGCTTTTTAGTTATGTCGGACTCGAACCGACTAAACCGCACGCCATCTGTGGGTCGTTGTGCTAGGCCGAAGGTGAGTTATCTCGCGACATATCCCTCGCACCCCGGCTGACCCAGGGCCATTCCTCTCGGTCTGGCCCTCCTCGGGAGGACCCTGTGCTGTCCTCAAGAAAACACCCAAAAAACGCGTGCTGAGCGTATAGAGCGCACCTTGGGTTCAAAATATAAGCCCTGAGGTATAATTAAATCTAATTAGGTTAGAAAATGGTGAAAGTATAATATTTTTATATCAGTTTCCAATTATTTTTTGTTTATTTTTGGATTTATCGTCTTAGAATAAGTGAGAACTTAATTGATACAATAACCTTTGACGTGTATTACATCGCCTGGTGCCTTTGAATAAAGAGGAGTACCTAATAAGTAACGTAAAGGAAAAACTATATTATAACAGGGCAAGTTAAAAAAAATCATTGAAATAAAACAGATAATCAAGTTAAGATTTTTATTTGCTTAAATACGTACAATTTGCGCTGCTATTCGCAAAGCGGAGTCGTTGTCACCGGCTATCGACAGACGCGCGAATGTGCCACCGCCCGTCCCCTTCGTCAAGTGTTCAGGGTTCACCACGACGCAGCCATTGACTTCCTATAAATTAGTTTAATGTTAATACCGTTATTGGTTGGAGAAGCAAACGGAACAACTGCGATACGTGCGCCAAGCTTACTCTAATTAAAGGCTCAAAGGTAAGGAGATGGTCAAGTTCAGTAAGATAAAAGTAAAAGATTGTTAAGTTAGTAGTCTTCTTCATCCTAACGTTAATCCCAGTCGCATCCAAAGCTTTCAACTTGGAGTCTGGGGTCCGTTTTACCAGTCCAACTGCGGACTCCACAACCCAAAGGCGATATCGAAGCATTGTAATCTTTTTTGGTGTGTGGGTGTGTGGATTGCTGGCCGATTGGCCTCTACAAGCTTACGCGAGCAGTGTGATGAGTGCATAGGGCTCTCAGCCAAAATTGATTTTAGATTAGTAGTTGGATTTATTAGGGCTCCAACTACCCGTAACGACTACCATAGCTGTTCGTATGGCAACCGGGACCGACGGCTCAACGTGCTTTCCGATGCACGACCAGACCAATACTAACTGGTAGCAACAAGAAAAATGTCCGTGAGCTCAATATTAGTTATTTCTGATACTTAATCTTCTGAAGTAAATAAGTTAAACTACTTCCCAATTCCCATTTACTAATATTAGTAATGGAGTATCAAAATATTCGGTTATCGCGTGTGGCTCAAATGCCCATTTAGACGCAAACAATTAAGTTAATAGTAAAATAATTCCTGTACTACCAATATCGTGATTTACACCTACCTATCATTCTGGTTGGTACGTTATATTACCATATATTCGAACATACTAAAAACTACACGATGTAAGAGTACAAACCTTGACAAAGTATCTGAAGTTAGATGGCAGCACGAGCGCGTGCGGCGTGGCGGAGAGCTGCGCGTGCGAGGCCCACAGCGCCGCGTCCAGCGCCAGCGGCGCCGGGCTCAGCGGGTAGTACGACTGCTGCGCCAGCACGTGGCCCGCCAGCCGCGACAGCTTGTCGCCTGAAGTGCCCCTGCGCAACCACAACCATGTTTATAGGCCTACTGTCCGCGGAGGCGGAGCTTCACAGGCGCGTATTCATTATTATACGTTTGGTGTACACTTGCTTGTAGCTTACATACAATACAATGTAACTCTTTCGACTTTCGCTGCATGCTGGCTCCAAGACGCCTGCCGTACTGTATATTATACGCTGCAAAAATGCCGGCAATGACTGCCAAATTTGTACAAATGAATGAAAAATTACGCGTGTACACCTAGACAGTGTGCAGTACGCTGCCTTCAGCTTACCATCAGGCGAGGTAAAGTCAAATTGACGTGTCCTATATAAAAAAAAAGCAACGGCGTATTTTGAAGTATCTATGAAGCTACGCCTCTTTGGACAGTGGGCCTTAGGCCTACTTTTACTACTGACTACTAATTAATATTTTTGTAATCTTCATCATTCTCGTCATCAATCCAGGACACTGATTTGACAACAAAGAAATTTTAGGGTGTAGAGTAACCCTGAGTAATATGTAAATAGCATTTGTAGCAATATTAGCAGTTGAGTTTGGGTCTCTGGAGCCCTACCAACACCTTTGAGATCCAAGTCAACCCCATCGACAAGCCTACACCTGTTCTGACGTAGATTTCCTTTTTGGGGTTGGAAGGTCACATTAACACTAAAGATAAAGAAAAAAAAAGCGGGCACTCGGCACCAAACTGCAGACTTTGAACTGAACTGAAGAAAAACCGCCGCCGTGGCACCGCACAGCGTGTCTACAGCTTGATATTATTTAGTATGAAATTACAGTGGCAGGCAGCGAAATCCGTTGGTGGGTAACAAAAAAAAATAGATTTTAACTAAGGTGCACCCAGTAATAGGCGGGCCGGGTGAACGGAAAACAGCGGGCCAGCAAGTTTGACGCATGTCAGTATATATTTCGAATATCGAACGAGGTAGGTACGCCTGCACCGCTCAAACCCCCGCTGCCACTGTAATCATCCATGGAAATGTTCGTTTTCCGCTTCACCTGCTACCCGCACCCGCCACGCTTCCACTGTAATTACAAACTTAATTTAAAACCGAAGATAAATTTCCATCTGGGCTATAACAACCCGCCATCTACTCATGTATACACTTCGTGAACTTCCTCTAATGTTATGACACCTTTCATACAAACCCGCCCGCGCCAGTTTCAATCGCCAAATATACTTACAAAGAGATCTCTTCTTGACTGATATGCATGAGTATGTCCGTGCTGGTGACACCAATAACTACGCCGTTAATGTTTAGCGTGCAGGGGTCCGGCACAAAGTGCAGGTTGCTATGTTTCCGCCGGCTGGAGTACGCTGGCGTAGGGTAGATATTAACGTGGAACGCGTCCTTACTACTCGATACTATGTATATTTTTGTGTATGGGCTGGAAGATAAATAATATTGATTAAATAAAAAGAATGATTTAATGAAATTTTAAAACAATATAATGTACATTCACAGTAATATAATGAACTGTTTAAGTGAAATATTTTTATGACAAATACTGATTTTAAAAATTCAATTTCGCGAGCCGCCCGAAAACTCTCCATACAATCGAAGCACACAGTGACGTCACAGCCTATTGGCGCGTTGTGCAGATACTGCAAATGTATGGAGGGCAAGAGAATATCGCATTTATCTCAGTCCTCGTTGCGTTTTCACATGTACTACATACACTACATAATAAGGAATCTTGAATTTATAAATTTTGCCTTAATTCGATTGTTTATGTTTTGACCTATTTTGGGAATCAAAAATTATGAAAATTCATAGTTTCAGTTCAGTTAGGCAATATCCTAGTTTACTATGCATAAGAAAAAACTAGGACATAAAGCAGTAATAGTGATGATCCGTTGACTCAGGACACTACTCTATTGTACCCTGTCCATTATATTATTGTATTTTAGACAGATTGAAGTAGTGATTGCATAAAAATTTAAAGTCGATAAATCTATCTTTAATCGAAAAATTAATATATAGTTATCATTATTTTATGTGTAATTATATTATTATTTATTATCTATCTACTCATAATAATGAAGCAGTAGATATTGTGTCTGTACTTATTTCATAAATTTATTAGAATAGAATAGAATTATTTTGATTTAAGATTTCTTCAATCCATGTAAAGTATTAGTAACTTACTATTATCTTAATCTAGTGTTAGTATTTTAGCAATAGTCAATGAGGTACAGAAGACGATACACAGGGGCTGTTGCTGCAGCCAACGGCTCAGTAGTGGGGAGTCCTAGCGTTCAGCCAGAGTGCTCAGTACTCATCGATTGTGGGCTTGAACGCACATATGCTTATCTCCAAAACAAATATTGACATTGTCAAATTTATTTGTTTTTTTTTACGTCGTTGACCTCAGTCACGTACCTACCGTGTCTCAGGATGGTCAAAATCTAACAAAACCGATATGCGATATATCCACGGAGGACAGAATATGAATAGTTTCCTTCTCCATGGATATATCTAACAAATCGCGGCTGATTTCCTGGTATTTATTGAAGAGTTCCGAGGTCTGTCTCTGAAACCCATCATCAGATCTTTAAGAAATTTTAACTATTTCGGAATAAACTTCTTTCGAACAAAAAAATAATTTTGTAAAGCCGTCTACAGATGACGGAGCTAAGCGCGTACAAACATAAATAAAATTATAAACATTGGAATTGAGAACCAGAAGTCGGTTAAAAACCACCAGTAAGATAATAAAAAAAAAATGTTCTGTAGTTGATTTCAATTTCGATATTTTCAAGTTATGTAAAACATAGTCGATCGACTAACTCCATCACTAAAATTGCGTTCTGGCTGACGTGATGTTGTCAATGACATATGATGTATTTGCGCCTAATTTTTGTTTGGAGTTTTAGGCATTGACGCTAGAACGTTAAATCGACCATTGTGTGTGAGCTGTCTAAAATACAATAATATAGTGGACGAACTATAGTACGTTAACTATTCCTATCGATTGATTGGGAAAAGTGAAATTGAGAATGAACTTAACCTGTGACGAGTTGCTTATACGGGGAAAGCTCTGACCAACTGAGCTGCATGGATCACATCTTGAACACTCGAAATTCTCTTAGGTGATCGACTTTGGGGTGACAGTGGAATCATCTATAGATAAGTGTCGCGGGTAAAAGTTCTGACTAAAAACATTAATTTTTCCAATCAATCAATAATTGTCTTTTGTTTGATAAGTCCCTTTGTATTGAATTTTACCTAGCACTGACTTACCACCAAAGCTCAGTCACAATGGAGTAAGATATCATATCTAACTCACATCAAATAGTGTGTTATAACCAAATAGGGAGATTCTAATAGTGTAGATTACGAATATCTCACCTTGTATTACTTAATTCACCTAAATTATCAACTAGTTTGTCAAAGAATGATTTGTACGTTTCTGCCATCGTGTTGTCCTTTATTTTGGAATGCTCGCTGTCTAGGAATGGCCCTGTCATTATAACTACGTGTGGTTTGTGTGTGCTTATGTATGTGACGAAATCCTTCAGAGGTTCGTAAGCCATATTGTCCGATGTTGTGTAGGGGCCTGCCGCTATCACCAACGACATTTTACCTAGAATATAAGATGTACAAATATAGTTATGTTGCTACAGGTGACGATATTATATACCTTGAAAGTAAGTAGTCTTATAACAATGAATAATAAAAGTATTAAAGTGAAACTTAAGCCTCAGGGCCTCGTTACTCGCGACTTGGGTCAAGATATATCAAACTATACATAATTATTACGAACCATTTAATGTGTTCATCATATCCGCTTTATGATCTGCTACTGGTAAGGAAGCATTACAGAACACTTCGTGAGCGATAAATCTGTCGCCACGAGGGTTTACACCTCGCATAACAACCGTTTGTCCAGGGAATAACGAATACTGCTTCACACTGTCAGGAAAATGTCATATTTAGCTATTTTATAAACAATGGCTACACCTGTCGACATGGAGGAGTGTATCGTACTAATCTACAATATGCGAAGTAATTAATTTCGCCGTGGTAATCGAAATAGTAATATAATTTAAACTTTATTTTTGCTATGTAAAATCAAGTGTAGGTATAGTTTTCCACAGATATAAAATCGCAAGCGTAATAAACACTTGTTCCGATCTTTTCAGCAACAGTCAGATTTTTTTAAATAAAAAAAACTCCACCAGCTCTAACAAATGGGTAGGTAGTTTAATTTTATGCATGCTATTGTGTTTTATTATTTTATGAAAACCTAACTGACAGTTTTGTTTAGTACTATGCAAACCCTAGTTGTTTACAAGTGCTGATTTTAACTTAACTGAATATTAACGTTTCTATGTGATTCAAAATGAATAAATTAAAATACAACCTATAATCTATCCACGCTGGGGTGCGCAGTATTATATTCTGTGGACAATCATATTTAGTTGTAGATCCACCATATTTGGCGACTAATTTTTGAGTACATACATTTTATAACAAAAAGAATATTTCCCATAAACTGCTGCTATTTCGATTACCACAGCGAATTATAATTACATAGAAAATGTCAAAGATTGTAACTGGGTGTTAAAACAAAATGAACAAACCTGTCTAAATCTACAGGTACTATTTGACTGAGGGAGTGTTCCCAGGTTCCTTGTAGTATAACACTCTTTGGGTTTAAACGCGCGTCTGCGTCACACTCTATGCGACCAGCTACCGATACTTCAGTCTGTAATAAATAGGTACATATACTATGTTTCGTAGTTTTCATAATACCTACATATTTAGTGATCTAACCTAAGGAAGAAGATTTCTGAAATCATTTTTTTATACAGGACGTCAATTCGACTTCGCCTCGCCTGATGGTAAACTGAAGGCAAAGTCTCAGGAAAGAGGGTCACCATTATTATACACGTACCATGTTAACAATGGTGGCACTCAGCTTGACGGCCTAATAAGGATTGTCGTCGCAGCACCGCGTGACACCCACCGGTCCCACTAGTGCTGCGACCACAATCCCCTCTGCCCGGCTATGAACACACTCCAACCGAGATTTGATTACTAGTTAGTAGTTAATCATCTACCTATTTCTTTTCATTTATTACTAAGCGAGCAAAGAAGCACATGACCCGCCTGATAGTAGCGATACCGTGACATATGAAAGAAAAGCAGGGAGAGAAAATAAGTCTTAATGTAAAAGAAAACGTGGGCAAAAACAAAGGAAGACTTGTTTATTCATCAGCTTCAATAACTTCAAGTTTACTACTTGGTGCGAAGCATGGCCCTGTACGGGGCTCCCGTATGGGCGGAGACTCCGGCGGCCCGCAACGTGGTTGTATTAAACAGCGCATTAAAAGCGATGGCCGTCAGAGTGATCAGGGGATATCGCACGATCTCTGTCGAGGTGGCATGTCTCCTTGCCGGGACCCCTCCATGGGACCTGGAAGCGAGAGCCCTTGCGTTGCTGTATCAGTGGCGCAAGGAGGCACTGGAACGGGGCCATAGGCCGGAGCCACGAGAAATCAGGTCTCAGCGGTCCCAACTCCGCCGGGAACTCATGGAGACATGGCGGGTGCGACTTGAGCATCCAAGGTGGGGGGAATCCACCATTGCGGCGGTGAGACCGATCATGAAGGAGTGGTCGGAGAGGCACCACGGTGACCGCTCCTACCGGATGTGCCAGATACTCACCGGGCACGGGTGCTTCGGTAGGTATCTATGGCGCATCCACCGGGAGACAACACCGCAGTGCCAGCACTGCGAGGATCCTGGTGAACGCCGGGATCTCGTTGCGGTCCTGGGCGTGGACGTTCTTTCTTTGGAGACGATGGTGAGGGCCGTGGTCTCCGATGGGAGCAAATGGCACGCCGCCGCCTCTTTCTGCGAGCAGGTAAAGCGCGCTAAAGAGGCGGCAGAGAGGGAGCGGGAGAGAACCCTGCCCCCTGAGTTCCGCAGTCGTCTACGCCCGGGACTACCGACCTCCATGATCGGGGCCTGAGGACGGCAGTTGGCCGACTCGCCGTCCTTCAGAAGCAGGCCGTGGCGGAGGCGTGTCGTGTGTGTCCTACACACGCTTGCCAACTCACCGACGCGGGATATAACCCGACCCCACCAGGCGAGGCCGCGGTGGCGGTCAATGTCCGCCGGCAACCCTGGGGTTATCCTTTCGAGGGCTTACCCGGGGTGCCCGGCAATGGACACTTGGGAAGGACACCATGTGGTTTTAGTCGACACGCCCACCCCATCGTCAGTACCGATGGGGTGAAGCCCGTGGGGGTTTCCACACGTTAAAAAAAAAAATTTACTACTTGTACAAAAATGATGGATTCGTAGGTACCTGTGTTTTGTGTCTAACTGACGTCACATCTGTGAGCCCAAATTTTTTGATAATAACTTGCGATATGTATCGAATGTAGTTGTCAAACATACTAGCTTTTTCATGTAGCAGCTCAAAACCAAACCTAAAACAAAATAAATATATTCTGTAAACCACTTTCTGAATTTTATCGTTACAATGTTACGGTATTGTACATGCAGGCTGTATTATATTGGCATACAATGATTAGTAGCTGCCTTTTTTTCGTGCAGAAATCCCCACGACTAAAACTGCACACCCTAGCGGGTCTAGAACCACGGGGTGTAAGGTGACCTAATATGGCTCGCACCCCGGCAACCTACCTTTACTATCGTGAAACCGAAATTTGGTTAAATATTTTCATAAATAAATGAGGAAAACTTACAAAAGACGAAAACTTTTTGAAGAAATTTCGCACGGAATACTTTAATTTCAAGGTTCATATCTCCAGAACATATGCTGCGTCCAACGTTTTAAAAAAATGGGTATAATTTAGACGGGTGTTTTTTATGTAAATTAAACTTCAACTTATTAAACAAAGGATCTTCAACAGTACTTGGCCCTGCCAAAGCGTCGGACATCGTAAAGCGCAGGCCACACCGCCAGCTGACGGACGCCAACGAAAGTCCAGCGAAGCTCCTCGTTCACCTCGTTTCGCCTGCTTCGCTCGCCCGCCCGCTTCGCTAGCTTAGCTCGCCCAGTTCGTTCGCCCGTCCTCCCCGTTTCGAGTAGGAACTCGGGACACACTCGCGATAAATTCTTCCATGACGCTTACAACAATGACGTGCACTATACAACTGCGCGCGAGTGACAATGGACAGAACGCAATGCTATCCTCTCGTTCTCCCATCCGCACCCCCGTAGCGGGCGGGCGGAGCGAACGGAGCGGGTGAAACGGGCGGGGGTGCGGTTGAAGTGGAAGATCGAGGTGAAGTTTAATATACATAAAAAACGTTATTATGGATAACACCCCGACTCGGATAGGTTAGGTTAGAAGTCTAGCCTAGTCGTCGTGGTTTTTTTTTTTAAGCCACCCACAAATAGGACCCCCCGAAGCGTGGCACTGTCGACCTATCTTAGCGCAGGTGGTAATCAGTTACTAATTATGTTTAATATCTACTTAGGTTAAGAGAGGTAAAGAAGTGACCTATGTTTGAGAACCCCAGTATATAATTTGGTTTTTAAAAATTGTTCTAGCGTTTGTTAGCTTTTTTAGTCTAGCAAAAATCACCTAATTAAAACTCGTGACATAAAATGTTGGTAACATGTATTTAGTGACAATATATCATATTTAGTCTGAAGTGAATTTTAAAGGCGTCCATAAATTTTATGGCAGTCTATAATAAGAAAAATTACATTTATTTGATAATATTTTAGGAAACGTAATTTGGTGACCATTTATTCATTTTCGTAAACGTTTCGAATTTTATTGGTAGTAAAATAGGTACATTTTTGGGCGGCGTTTAAACACAAGCCAGAAAAAATTCAAATGAAATAATAGTTTTTTTTAAACAATAGTAGCAACCGAAATTACTAATATTACCTCTAACCCTTCCAACTTAGCTAAATAGCTTGTGCTAGGAGTGGGTTCACGTTGGTAGTGTAATGGCCAGGATTCAAACCTGGATTTACCCTGATATATGAATATTATATTCTCCTTAAATTTGAAACAACTACCTGAATTCAATTTCATTCTGCAATTATACTTTTCGGGTTTATGGATACTCCATCAGTCTTCAGGGCCCAAAATACTCATCTCATCTGCTAGCCGGTACATCTGGTGATTGACGAACGAGGCTCTGGAACAGGCGTCTTCTCAATGTATGATTTATTATACCAACAGCCTATTAATCAGACATACTTACATAGCTTTTGTATATATGTCACCATCATCATTCGCAACTCGTGTAATTTTTAAATTTAGAATGTCGTTAGGGCTGCATGGCTCTGCAATACTTTGTAACAGCTTCTCATCCCCATAGGAGTGAACTACCGCGCCTGGATTA
Source organism: Eilema caniola (assembly GCA_949126895.1). NCBI lineage: Eukaryota > Metazoa > Arthropoda > Insecta > Lepidoptera > Erebidae > Eilema > Eilema caniola. The sequence goes on along the minus strand of OX421481.1, from coordinate 9,794,444 downwards.
TTCCTTGATGCATATTTTGCAGATCCACTGGAAAAAAACATGTATAAAATACTATATAAATATACTATTAACAGCTATAAATACTTACGCATTATGCATTTTATAATTTCTTTTTGTCATGTGTAGGTACTTGTCAATTGCCATACATGCAGAAGTGTGGAGACACGGACAGTCTTCTGAGTACAGTCAGGCGTGCATTATACGATTCTCTTGGTTGCTCATAAAATTATGCATATTTATCCACATATAACACAGTCAAGCTTATGTATGCCGGGAAAGAAGTAACTGGTTTAAATAACGCTGATTGACAGACTCGCTTTTATAGGTTTCAGACGGCAGAGCCCGGGAAAAGCTAATCAATCCAAAGTAGGCAAAGGAGCAAGCCAGCGCTGGGTCTTCTACACTACGTAATCTGCACAAATACATACAGAGTAAGCCTCATGGCTAAGATTACGATACTTACACAGTCGGTGAATACGTCGCTGGACATAAATCATTTTGCTGATTAGGTGCAGATTCAATTTCAACTTTAACCCTCTGGAAAATAAAAACCAATATTATATTATTATTTTTTTATACCACAGAGGTGGCATGCAAGCACACGATCCACTGGATTGAAAGTGGTTACCGTTGCCTATGGATGTGTGCAACACCAGGGAAGTCACACTCATGCTGCCGACCCTGTAAACACAGTTTCTGTGCTTTCAGTGTAGAAGACAAAGCAGGAATAGCCCTTGGTCTTCCCACTGACAGCACAAAAACTCTCCAGTGAGCTCTGGCTACCCTACTCACCTCCGGGAACACAACACGAGGTTATTATGGCAACGATATTCTGTAGGGTGGAGGTACTCCCCGGTCTTGCTCAATTCGACGGAAATACCGTCGTGTCTATCTCATATTTTATATTTCGGCATGAATTACAGTACAGTACAGCAAAAGGAACCTGATTTTCGACGGCACAGAAATAAACCGACCGTATGATCATTGGTCAATACTGAAATTGCAAATTGTAAGGACTATTTGCTTTTTATACGTCACTCTAAAAAAATACTTTGTCGTGCCGACCGTCAGCATCGACCTTTTTGGGATTTGCGTATTTTCTATTCGAGTTATAGAAATAAAATGGGAAATCCCAGTAGTTCCATTGTTTAGTTCCGTTATAGACCTACTGGGATTTTTTCCTCCCAGTAGTTCCATGGAACTATTTCTCAGTAGTACAATTACAATTTGTACCATTGTCTAGTTCCAATAAGAAACTAGTGGGATTTTTTCTCTCAGTACCAAGTTCAATAATGGAACAACACAATGGTACTGCTGGGATATGACCTGACTATGGCACTAGTGGAAGTACCCCCCTGTTCCCACTTGTTCCATAATAGAACAAGACAATGACTGGGATATAGCTAGTTCCATGGATGCTCCCGTCCCTATAACGCCTAGTGGCTGTAAATGGGTGGCAGATCTTGTTTTTAATAAGTTACATGTTCAAGTTCTAATTTAAAGTACTGCCTGACATACAATCAACCATCAGACGTTTACTAGCATCGTAAGTCAAATGCTGCACGATTTTTTTCATTTTATCAATCAGCCATGTTAATTTCTTTTAGCATTTCCTGACGATGTGTCTAATACACTTCTGACTGCTGCTTCGGGAATTTACGTGCATGTACCAATTTATACAACTCTATAAATTGAAATGTCTCGTTTGTAACGTGTTGAATGTATACATATGTATCAGGATTTATAACTAATAAATGACGGTACTTTCGAGCTCTCGTGTGCGGTCCACAATTAGATTTTTGTTAAATTAATCGGCTAGGCCGATTGCTTCGACGCATCTTTTTTTTTATACCGCTGGGGTGGTAGACAAACACACGGCCCACCTGCTGGAAAGTGGTTACCGTGGCCGATGGACGTGTGCAACACCATGGGTGTCACACTCGTGCTGCCGACCCTGTAAACACAGTTTCTGTACTGTCAGTTCTCCTATTCCCTCCTAGAAGATATAGCTAATATTGTAAGGTGTAACATAGATTACTTATATTTTAGAAAAATATTAGAGTTCAGTGCAAAACCATTTAAACCTACCTGGCAGTGAAATTTTAGTATGCCCATCAACGTTTTTACGTGCAATTTCGTATTAAACTCACGCTACAACTTATTCAGAGAATTAAATATTAGAAGTCATAGAAGTTTTGAGCTTTGAACGTCCTGCAATTTGAACTTTTTGCAATGTAAATATTTTGAAATTTGCATTATTGAGTATGAAATAGTCTCAACTATTTCACATGAGTAGGAAACAGCACACTAGATGCTAGTCATAGTTATAAATGTAAACCATCTAAGCAAAGCAACAAGGCTTCAGATATTGATCTAATCTTGAACTCAATAATAATAGCTGACACTGTTTACATGCATCGGTTTTTCCAATCTTAAAATATAGAACATCTTACAGTCACAAACTAATTGGATGTTACTAAGGAACAACAAAGTACTTCGGGGCCAATGCAAACCTCATCTGCAAGCCGGTACATCTACCGATTGATGCCCGCGATCCTCTCAAGGTTGAGAGGCCAAGTGGCAGATACTCAAACCTTATAACCAGAACAGTTGCTGTCCGGCCCTAGAGCATTCCCACAGTGAAATAATAATAATATGACCATGGTTGTAGTTGTTAGCATATTTAGACTTACATCTTATTTCAAACACATGGCATTTATATATTAATTGTTCAATTCAAACTGATGTTGACTAAGTTGAATTCAAACTGAGTGGGATGGACAGCTACCATGATTCATACATCAGAAACTTCAGGATTACTTAACACAAAAAAAATTGTAATTAGGTAACATGCAGTTCCTTTGAATTTTATTGGATAAAGTTGAGGTTGAAGTGTCACAGGCCAGCTCCGGGTCGTGACTACAGGATAAATGCATTTAATGTTAACAATTGTCAGAATCTATCTATCACTAACATCAGCCCCTCTAGACAAGTCGCAATTTGCAAATGTATGAGATTTTACATATATGACAGTCGTTAACACATGTCATATACGTCAAATCCTATACATTCATCATTCCATTCCACCAAAGGCCGGCTAGCAAATTGCCACTTGTCTAGAGAGGCAGATTTACATTTCATGTTCTGCCTACTGGTCCTGCTGAGAAGATTAAGTTGATGGCTGCAGACGAGTATGGATCTAGTCATGATTTATAGTGTACATGTACCAGAAACAAACTCGTCCACAAATATCATCAAGTTAATATTTAAGAATTTAAGATGGTGACTTCAAACTGCAATATCTTCCAGTGTTGGTTGGCCTATCAGCAGTCAATGAGTGTAGATCTAGTCACAGATAGAATATACTGTGCTTCTAGAAATATACCCATTAGCTGCACATAGCTTGCTTGTTTCTTCATCCTGGATTAACTCGGGAACAGGTTGAGAATTACAAGTTGACTTGAATCTTCTGTCCACCATTCTATAGTTATTAATGTCCATGGAGAGACCATCTTATATAGAGTAAAATAGTTGACACAATAAGGTAAAATAGTTGCTGTGGCATATGCATGTCTTAAACAAACTACCTCACAAACTTTTAAAAAACATTATTGAATATAAAATAAATGTAAGTTCTCAGATAGACATTAGAACAACTTTATAAAAACAAATGTAGACAAAGAAAGTAATAAGGATATACAACTGATCTCATAATACCTTTGGTGTTGTTGCCATATAATTTGATAGCACTTCATTGTCTTCTGATCTGTATCAACATTAAGGATTTGAACTTTGGTAAAACTACCTTTTAATGAAAAACAAACATTTACAAGAAACAGTTACACGGTTGAATCGAGCCAACCTACTTCAAATTTGACACCAACAAAAATGTAAAAAGTAAATAGAGAACACGTGGAGCATGCGCTTAAGAAAGGATACTGGAGTGACGCCGGCGCCCCGTAAACAGTCAAACTTGTGCCGGTACCCACTTGTAAGTTTTCTTTGAAGGGCGCGCTAGAGGTATTTGCCGCCGGCTTGGAAAATTCCTTTCTTGCAAATGTATCCAAGTTATCCAAATTCGGAGCTGAACCATTTAAATTGTTTAAAGTGAAGGCCATCCATTGTTCAATGAAAGATTCGGCGTCGATCTTATATTCTTCGCATAAAGTTATACCTTTGAAAAAGAAGTGAATAATGGAACAACCTTGAACATTCATTTTGTAGCGGTATAGATTATATCCTAAGTTGTCGTTAAGTTTGAGAAACTTTAAGATTGTTAGCTTTGTAATTGTAACACATCACAAATTAATGGAGTTACTCACATTTATTAACAACTTCTTTAGATACTTCTATACCGAAAAATTGAAATTGCTCAGTCACCAATTCTTCGGAAGCCATTTTCTGTAAATTGAAAGAGCAAATTGGAGTCGGAGCGAATGAAAGGCAAGGAAGTAAAAGAGCGCCAACGCCAATCAAAAAGTTAGCATGCGTTTCGTCAAACTTTTTTCCACAGATTAAAAATTAAAATTAAATTGTTATTTAAATAGGTTTATTTTTTACAGGTGTGTGTTGTGCATACCGGGTAATAAGTATCATGTTGTTGTAAAAGGAGTAAGTACATGAACCATCGCGAAATTTAGTGTTAATTAAATTATGTCTCCTAGTTTGTGTAGTCAGAAAATTTCACATATAAAGTTATTTTTATATTATGTAATTTCTAACCACACAACCAATTCAGGAATGCCAACCGTAACTTAAGTGTCTGAATTCAGAATCTAAACGCTCCGAATTTCATATAAAAAACATTAAGGTCCACACACATTCGGCCTAATGTCTTTGCATTCAACCTTCAATAGATTCTTCATCTTAGCATTAAGCCCAGTCGCATCCAAAGCTTTTATCCGGGGTCCACTTTATTAGTCCAACTGCGGATTTGGCTAAACTTCGATATTTTCCTTGAAGCGATTGTTACACATTCCAATGGCGATACCGAAGCATTGCAGTTAAACCAGTTGATGGACTTTTTAGGACTTCACCTACCCGCAACAATTGCCAAAGGTGTTCGTATGGCAGCCGGGTACCTGCGAATTATATTTGCAATGGCAAATAAACATATTCATACCTGCAAATATTTACACTGCGCGGGAATCGAACCCGCGCCCCCGCCACCTGTGGTGAAGTCGAACGATTTGGCCACAGATAATATAATATAATTAACGCTACGTCACAGAGAAATAAAGGGACATTTCCTTACAGTATTTGCATTTCTAGCATAGATGATTATGTATAGTAGAGATTTCCAGTATTTCGAATATATATATTCCCTCCAAATAGGGTTCAGAAATTCCATCCTGGAAATAGGTTCGGATTCGGACGGTATAGGGCAATTATAAGGACCTGGACTAACAGTCCTGGCAGACGTCATCATACTTGGAAAACCGTGGTACATACCGCACAGACTAGCTAGATCAGCATTCTAGATTCCTTTAAAACAAGCTATACCCCATAGTAATGCCACAGAATAATTAATAGTACTAACGTACAGAAGGATCACTGCGCAAGAAGATTTAATTAATTCCAGTCATGCTCCGACGCAATACGGTGGAATTCAGCTCGCACAACATTAGGTACCTATAATTTTATTCACCTACTACTTCGTCTCTTTCTATCGCGTACCTCTTATCTCTTCTTACGCTGTTAGGGTTGCCTTCTTGTGAAGAACTGAATATTTGATTACCAGTCCAGTTATGTACCTGTTACTATTTTTCTACTTATGTGAAAATGACAACTTTAAACATACCTACCTAGTATTAGATGAAAAAATATTTTATTACAATGTCCGCATATTTTAACATAAGACGATAAGCATACTACTACATTTAGTATTCTTTGCTGCTACACTTTAGTGTATTTGCTAAATTGAACATACCATTTACGTGTTTAGTTACATGCCGTACGACGCAAACACGAAACGGCTTAAACTAGTCCGAGAGCCGACACCCAAAAATCATGTTGGTAAATTATTTTGATTTGCGCCAGCTAAATCGAATGCGACTCGCTGCGCTTTTAAAGCAGTTGATATTTGAATTTATATTATCGTTAGGAACTCGGTTCTCGGATACTATAAGCTTTGTTGGAACTGTATTTGGTTTCAGTTGTTTGATTGCCCTGATTGCAGAATCTTCAAAATGGTGGGAGCAGACTTCGTAGCTTTTAGTTCTCAATTTTCTTTGCTTAGTAAGTCCTCTCGTCCTATTAAAATCAGCCACTCTCGGCGCCTAAAATAAAATAGACAAATGGTAGTCAGTACGGAGCAAACACACGTGTGCTTATGGTCATTGGTTAGAGTGATGCAAACGGGGCACTGAGGAGCACAGTCACCGTAGTAGTCGCTCGTCGCCGTCACAGGAACAGTCCCCGTTGCAGTCGTCATAGTCCAGTCTCTATACAATGAAAATTTTTCTAAGTGTTTGACAATCGCCACGCCGAGAAAGGTTAGGTGCGCCAAAAGTAGTATAACTTCAAAAATCGTATCTCCTAAGCTAGTAAAAATCACTGGACATACATGGGGGTGGCTCAAATACTCCTCAATATGGGGCGCCAAATTTTTTGGCCAGGAGAGCTGGCCACCCTGTATTGTCAAACTTAACAACTTAGCTCTCGGTCTATTTACCCGTCAGCCTAGCCAAAGTGCGCCAAAGTATCTAATTATCATGTTCAGGTGAATAATATTAAATATTATGCTATTCATTTGTATACCTATTAAATTTATTGCTTCAGCTCTCGGACTATAAACAAAGAATACTAAATATTACCTATAAGCTATAAGGTGGCTTTCGAGCGCGAAGGTTCATATATTATGTAGGTAAGAACTAATAAATGACGGCGTTATGAAGGGACAAACATAAGAAATTAAAAAAATCGAATTGAGACCCTCCTCCTGACCTCGTCAGTGGTACCTACCAACCTATAGTCAGCACGTGATGCCCGTCAAGGACACTCGAAACTAGAAAAATACGTCGAGCCGGGTGACGGCGGAGTACGTTGACCTCGATGGGTCCGATCCAGTGCTAATATTTATTTGTATGCATGAATATGGGTATATGCATTACATTGGTGGAGCCGCTCGTCACCCTAGCAGAAGCAGGCCACGGCGGGGGCGCGCATCATGAGACGATGCGCCCCCCCCCCATACCGGGGGCGAGTCGGGGACCGCGTGGTCCCCCCTCCCGAGGAGGGCCAGACCGAGAGGAATGGCCCTGGGTCAGCCGGGGTGCGAGGGATATGTTAAAAGACAACCTCACCTCCGGACTAGCACATCGACCCACAGACGGCGTGCGGTTTAGTCGGTTCGAGTCCGACATAACCTCCCCCTTCGGCTCCGAAGGGGGGGGGAGGGTATCCGTGGGGATTTCCTGCGCGTAAAAAAAAAATGGGTCCGATCCAATAACCCTCCCAATTCAAAAATCTAGCTGGCTAGGTACCTACCCACTTCGTGGTCTACCTATAAGATAAGTAGTTTTAGTCTAGTTACGCATTTTGAGCAGTAGTAGTGGTAGGTTAGGTTATGGCTGGGTAGGTAAGTACCTTAAAATTTTAAAATTTATTAGTTTGGCAAAATTACCTTACCGCATCTTTAGGAAGCGAGAACAAAGATAAATCCGGTATATTTTTATTTTTATTCAAACAGGACGATATTGTGTGGCGTTCCCACACAATATCGTCCGCCATATTTTCTTTTATGGTCCATTATTAGGTAGGTACCTACTTTAAGTAGGCACGATCAAGAGAGAAAAAAATGTTTTTATAAAATCCCAGCCGAGCGCGAGCATAGAAACTATCTCAAGCGTTCACACGAGCGCGCGAGTTAAGGAACGTCAAGCGACAAGTACGACATTCCTTTACTTATAATATTAAAACAAGCAAACCCGAATCATAACGCAATATCATGCGACCCAGTTACTGTTCCGCATCATCAACTCATCAGCAGAATTGCGCCGTCAGCTAAATGCAACGCAACAACGGACGCAGCGACCTCAATGCCCCAATTTTGGCAGTGCGTCGACCTCAATCGCAGCACGAGGCCTGAGCTAGCACTTCAAGAGAGCAAGCACGAGGCGCAGCATCAGCATTAACAAACAGCCACCGTTCGACCCAGATAATGAAGCTTATAAAGAGATCTCGAGGAAGAAGCAAGGCAGTTCACGCAATTCAGAATACACAATCAGTCAGTTCAGACAACCGGACGTAGTGTAGACATAATGTAGTTGCTAGATTAGTTAGATAGTTGGCAGTTGCCAGTTAGCAGCTGTCAATAGTCAGTAGTTAGGATGTCGTTCTAAAATCGAACTCATCCGCGTAGTTTAGTACAGTGCAATGTAGCTCTCACATCGACTACATTCACCCTTAGGCTAGTTAGACTTAAATAAACAAGTGAGTTCATTACTGTGTTTATATTACCATCAAGCTGTTACGCTGTCACCTGCAATAAAGTTATATATAATTAAATAACAACACATCACCAGTGGCGTTAACTTAATTGGCGCAGCCGGTAGGATCTTTGCAGTCGGAGGCTTACAACGTATCAAATTCTACGAGGAGCAACTGACGTCCGTTTCTACGGTTCAGCAAGGATCACAGAACAAACAAATTTATTAAGGAACCACTGGTAGTGGCAGCAGCGAAACAGTAAGACAGGGACGATGGAAAACGCTGCGGAATTGTGAGTAAAACTTTTCACCTTCCTTTCGGCTCTCCAATCTATTCCCTATCTTTTAATAAGTCTGTGTTTCGTGTACTATCGGGATTAGAAAACGCTCAGATAGTATCCACATAGATTCTTATATTTTAGTCGAATAAGGTATTTCTATTATTTCGTGTACTATCGAGATTAAAAACGCTCAGATAGTATACACATTCTTTTAAACTAGGCGAATAAGCCATTTCTATTATTTCGTGTAATATCGAGATTAAAAACGCTCAGATAGTATAAACATTCTTATAAACTAGGCGAATAAGCCATTTCTGTTATTTCGTGTAATATCGAGATTAAAAACGCTTAGATAGTATACACATTCCTATAAACTAGGCGAATAAGCCATTTCTATTATTCGTGTAATATCGAGATTAAAAACGCTTAGATAGTATACACATTCTTATAAACTAGGCGAATAAGCCATTTCTATTATTTTGTGTAATATCGAGATTAAAAACGCTCAGATAGTATACACATTCTTATAAACTAGGCGAATAAGCCATTTCTATTATTTCGTGTAATATCGAGATTAAAAACGCTCAGATAGTATACACATTCTTATAAACTAGACGAATAAGCCATTTCTATTATTTCGTGTAATATCGAGATTAAAAACGCTCAGATAGCATACACATAGATTCTTACATACTAGTGCTAGGCGAATAAGCTAATCTAGTAGGAGAACGGGACTCCATAATCACTTGGGGCCAGTCGAAGGCCTTGCTAAGTGAACATTTCGGAGATCCACGTACAGAAGAGAGTTTAGCCTTAGAATTAGAAAGCTGTAGGATTAATGGGTAACGAAACATATATTTATTCCTATCCCAATCCATAATACTTCATACACCTTTACTATTATCCCAAAATACCCTTACCTATTGGTGAATCTATTGAAGTACATCCCAGTAGCAACACCCTGTGAAGAGAGCAAGAGCAGCATAGATTTTAGTGACGCAAAGAAATAGCCAAGCAGTAATTCACGGGAGATGAAGATAATCGACGTTAAGGTATTCGAGGCAGTGCGCGGCGCGGTAGGTTTCCTCAAAATCGTTAACCTGCTGACTCCGATAGTCGCTGTCCATATTCCCATACCTCGACGGATCTACACGAAGCCACAGCAGAGACTATCCAGACAACGAAGATGCAATCCTCAATATCTACTAGCTTCATTACTGATGAGCAAACTCAAGTCTGCAAAACACGAAGTGCAATGAACCCGCAAAAAAATTACTATATTTATTAGGACAATAAATGCAGTCAAAGCAAATTTGAACAAGTCGCGGAGTTCGTGAGTCGCCCAGGCATTATGCTGAAATTAAAAAACACATAATTATTACACAAGGATACCTATACCTATTTCCAGTATCCTAACCTAATGGCGAATGGATTAACATACATACCTATAGTAAACCCGTGTACAGAAATTGCAAGATCTGACAAAACCTTGTATGGAATAAGTCATGTTGATGAAAAATAATTACAGCAGATGTATACGAAGCCACATCAAGATCGGAAGGACCAAAGTGCAGAGAATAACTGACAGCCAATGGTTGGCTTATCCCAAGTACAACTTAGTCATCACCGAAAACTACGACAACGAGATAAGAAAGGCCAATATCCTCGGAACTCATATGGTAACCTCAAATCAACATTGTGAGAACCAAACCGGAAAAATTTGTGGTCCCCACTAAGAATTAGACCTTTTCTTGTCTTCAACTTCCATTGATCCAGACGCCAGAGCTTCAAAACGACATCCAAACAAGAACTCAAAAGGTGGACCTCAGAGACGTAGATTAGTGATGTTAAAGGAGTCTCAGAAGTATGAAAAATAGCGACAATAGTGATACAAAAACAACCCAAGCCCTGACAGCAAAAAAATAAGCATTTGGACCATCGGTTATACATACTTATTATAGCCGTAACAACCTACATAAATTTAAAGTAAAAATTTATTTTGGTTGCCGAAATTATCTGAATTCCAATTCTTCTCACTAAGATAATTTCTCTCTTGGGGAGGGAGGAGTTAAGGAACGTCAAGCAACAAGTACGACATTCCTTTACTTATAATATTAAAACAAGCAAACCCGAAGCATAACGCAATATCATGCGACCCAGTTACTGTTCCGCATCATCAACTCATCAGCAGAATTGCGCCGTCAGCTAAATGCAACGCAACAACGGACGCAGCGACCTCAATGCCCCAATTTTGGCAGTGCGTCGACCTCAATCGCAGCACGAGGCCTGAGCTAGCACTTCAAGAGAGCAAGCACGAGGCGCAGCATCAGCATTAACAAACAGCCACCGTTCGACCCAGATAATGAAGCTTATAAAGAGATCTCGAGGAAGAAGCAAGGCAGTTCACGCAATTCAGAATACACAATCAGTCAGTTCAGACAGCCGGACGTAGTGTAGACATAATGTAGTTGCTAGATTAGTTAGATAGTTGGCAGTTGCCAGTTAGCAGCTGTCAATAGTCAGTAGTTAGGATGTAGTTCTAAAATCGAACTCATCCGCGTAGTTTAGTACAGTGCAATGTAGCTCTCACATCGACTACATTCACCCTTAGGCTAGTTAGACTTAAATAAACAAGTGAGTTCATTACTGTGTTTATATTACCATCAAGCTGTTACGCTGTCACCTGCAATAAAGTTATATATAATTAAATAACAACACATCACCAGTGGCGTTAACTTAATTGGCGCAGCCGGTAGTCACAGGGTGTTGCTACTGGGATGTACTTCAATAGATTCACCAATAGGTAAGGGTATTTTGGGATAATAGTAAAGGTGTATGAAGTATTATGGATTGGGATAGGAATAAATATATGTTTCGTTACCCATTAATCCTACAGCTTTCTAATTCTAAGGCTAAACTCTCTTCTGTACGTGGATCTCCGAAATGTTCACTTAGCAAGGCCTTCGACTGGCCCCAAGTGATTATGGAGTCCCGTTCTCCTACTAGATTAGCTTATTCGCCTAGCACTAGTATGTAAGAATCTATGTGTATGCTATCTGAGCGTTTTTAATCTCGATATTACACGAAATAATAGAAATGGCTTATTCGTCTAGTTTATAAGAATGTGTATACTATCTGAGCGTTTTTAATCTCGATATTACACGAAATAATAGAAATGGCTTATTCGCCTAGTTTATAAGAATGTGTATACTATCTGAGCGTTTTTAATCTCGATATTACACAAAATAATAGAAATGGCTTATTCGCCTAGTTTATAAGAATGTGTATACTATCTAAGCGTTTTTAATCTCGATATTACACGAATAATAGAAATGGCTTATTCGCCTAGTTTATAGGAATGTGTATACTATCTAAGCGTTTTTAATCTCGATATTACACGAAATAACAGAAATGGCTTATTCGCCTAGTTTATAAGAATGTTTATACTATCTGAGCGTTTTTAATCTCGATATTACACGAAATAATAGAAATGGCTTATTCGCCTAGTTTAAAAGAATGTGTATACTATCTGAGCGTTTTTAATCTCGATAGTACACGAAATAATAGAAATACCTTATCCGACTAAAATATAAGAATCTATGTGGATACTATCTGAGCGTTTTCTAATCCCGATAGTACACGAAACACAGACTTATTAAAAGATAGGGAATAGATTGGAGAGCCGAAAGGAAGGTGAAAAGTTTTACTCACAATTCCGCAGCGTTTTCCATCGTCCCTGTCTTACTGTTTCGCTGCTGCCACTACCAGTGGTTCCTTAATAAATTTGTTTGTTCGGTGATCCTTGCTGAACCGTAGAAACGGACGTCAGTTGCTCCTCGTAGAATTTGATACGTTGTAAGCCTCCGACTGCAAAGATCCTACCGGCTGCGCCAATTAAGTTAACGCCACTGGTGATGTGTTGTTATTTAATTATATATAACTTTATTGCAGGTGACAGCGTAACAGCTTGATGGTAATATAAACACAGTAATGAACTCACTTGTTTATTTAAGTCTAACTAGCCTAAGGGTGAATGTAGTCGATGTGAGAGCTACATTGCACTGTACTAAACTACGCGGATGAGTTCGATTTTAGAACTACATCCTAACTACTGACTATTGACAGCTGCTAACTGGCAACTGCCAACTATCTAACTAATCTAGCAACTACATTATGTCTACACTACGTCCGGCTGTCTGAACTGACTGATTGTGTATTCTGAATTGCGTGAACTGCCTTGCTTCTTCCTCGAGATCTCTTTATAAGCTTCATTATCTGGGTCGAACGGTGGCTGTTTGTTAATGCTGATGCTGCGCCTCGTGCTTGCTCTCTTGAAGTGCTAGCTCAGGCCTCGTGCTGCGATTGAGGTCGACGCACTGCCAAAATTGGGGCATTGAGGTCGCTGCGTCCGTTGTTGCGTTGCATTTAGCTGACGGCGCAATTCTGCTGATGAGTTGATGATGCGGAACAGTAACTGGGTCGCATGATATTGCGTTATGCTTCGGGTTTGCTTGTTTTAATATTATAAGTAAAGGAATGTCGTACTTGTTGCTTGACGTTCCTTAACTCGCGCGTGACACTCGACTAAATTTTAATCCGCTCGGCCGGATACTTCGCTGTAGGTATATAATGGATGTACTGCGTGGAGTGAACCACGCCTGGTAATGCATAGTAAGCATGGCTTATAGCTTGTTTTATAGCGCAGTCACAGAATAAATAATAGTACTACGTGCAGAAGTTGCACACCTTTGATCTTGAAGAAAGCCGCCGTTTTACTAACCTATGAAATGTCTTCTCTAAAATTTCTGTTAGGTATAAAACTTTAGTGTTGCAAAATCGGAACGTAGGTACATTGGTAATAAAGTTAATGTTTTTCAACAACGATAATAGAAGTCACAAGACCGACTACAATATTATATTTGCACAAATCGCGTCACGCGTGTGCTCGCATTGCTCGCAAGCGCCCGCCAGCCCTTAATGCGCTTGCAGCCCGAGGCTGCAGCGCGCCGTAGGTACTTATCTCCGTAGTTTGGATGAGTGACGGATGCCTGGCGCAATGTACAATGTCGTAGAATATTAATTTTATTCATTCCATATAATGATTTTTAAAAACTCTCTTGCTACTTACTATCGGTAATAGAACTGCGGGTCTAAAAAGGCCACATTCAGCGATTTAGCTAAAAACGAGGAACTTTATGAATTATTTCCAATAGATCTCAATACATTCCTATAATACTAGTTGAATGGTCACTTATATGAGTAGAACCACAATAGTTCATTTAATAGGCTGATCTTAATTTTACGCAAATATGATGCATGACAAAATATTATCATAATACGCCTTTTTAGACCTGTCGGTTTAAGTCCGAAAAAAATACATTTCGACGCCCCCAAGGAATAAACCTGTATTGTACTATTACTGGGTTATTACTGTTATTGCATTTTCGGTATCCCCGGGTCGGAATACATCTATGGATTTTTTTTCAAATTTTTCCTGCCATAATATCCAAATATTTACCTTATGACATCTTTGTTCTTCGGAAAAATGTTAATTTTTATGTACGAGAAGAATATCATAATACATTATTACAAATTCATTTGTGTGGCTATATTTCGGTAAAGTAATATTACTGCAAAATATTTTCTATTAATTACTGATTAAAGCGATTACAGGTTTATTCTCGTGATTTATGAGATAGACATTTTCGGTAATAGTCTGTTACAGTAATCATTTGGGAGCGTGACATATGTATTGTCGTTAACTGCTTCGCACTCGACGAATCAGGAATACGTTTCTACATGTAATGCATTTTAGTCACACTAGTTTAAATACAAGGCGCACGCAGTGATCAATTCGTCTCTATCTATTCGTTAAATACCAATTTTGCTAATACTGGGTAAGACACCAAATCTGTATAATTATTACTGTCCATCAATAATTCAAAAAGTGATTATAATTTACGAGGTAAGTTGAAATTAAATTGTTACTAGGGTACTAGGAAAATACTGTCTTAGTGTGTGGAGGTGCATTTGAGCTCTCTAATCTTTCTCTCTCTCTCTCTCTCTCTTATAACAAATTGTTGTGCTCCCACTCTTAAGTAGGTATATTTTTCTCCAGAAAAGTAGGTACGAAATTTAAACTTTGCTTTTTATTTATTCAATTAAATTATTTTGATTTCAGATCGACCAAAGACAAAATACACTGATTGTGATAGGGAAATGAGTGACCCAGATTTTTCTGCGGATTGTTCAGAATATGTCCCAAGTCCAGAAATTGCAGTTAATAGTCCATCAAGTTCTTATTCTGGAGATTCTCAATGTATAGATAACATTTAGCATGCCTCAAAAGTAACTGATACTCCCTCTACTATTTCTAATTTATCGCTACTCTTAACGAACACTGATTTTGTGGCTTCCTCTATCATCATTTATAAAATTGAATATTATTCTACTATTAATGCTTTACAGTCTAACAATAAAAATCAATTTGACAACACTAACTTCATTAATGTAAATTTAACTTTAGTACCTCGTTTTCCATTATCCATCAATTTCTCAAGTGAAGATTTCGAGGAAATATTGCAATCTGAAACATCCACACTGACCGATAGTTGTCAAAATAAGCAACCTGTAGGTCTAAAAAGGCCATATTGTATGTTCATTTACTACATCATGTATGTTATTTGACTAAAAATGGTAAAATGGTCACTTTTGACTATCATAAAATGAAGCTTCATTTGAGTAAATCATCTCATTTAACAGTTTTGTATGCAAATGCGTAAAATGGTCTCACTGATATTGGAACTGAATTAAATAGTTGTCAAAATGAGCAACCTGATATTGGAACTGAATTAATACAACATTTGACAGATTTTAAACTAAATGATTTAGACGTAACTTCCACTTCCTTAAATGATAAAGTATACACCAGAAAACGTCAAACTAAATTAAAATTTATGGTCTAGTAACATAAATAAATTACCTACTGAGGTCAGGCTTACGGGGGCCGTCATAATAAAAATAAGTATCCATAATAGTAGTCTATAAGGACCCGATGTAATTATAAATTGAACTGTGGTAGCAAATTTACCTCTTCAGACAGGCAAGATTTATTTGGTAATTAAGAAATTTATAAACTAGCTGATCGAGAACCGCAATATATATATATCACATTACTAAACATACTAAAACAGAAAACATCAAACGAATGACTCTAGAACGAAAAAATACTCGCACACAGACTATTAAATATTTATTTTCTTTAAGAGATGTGGAGGTTTTGGATTGTAAGATTTTTTTCCTAAATACTTTACAAATTAATGAACAAATGGGATACACAGCAATAGAAAAATTTAAAACAGACGATCGCGTTACGGACTTAAGAGGTAAGCACAATAATAGACCTCGAAAAATGAGTTCCAGCACAGAACTCCCTTCTGTCCCTATTGAGAAGTATATTTTATTATTGGAATTTGGATGTAATGGAAGTTTACGTATCATCATCTGAACAAGATAAGGTTTTCTTTAAATATAATTTTGATGATCCGTATTCTGAATTAGATTTTATGAATTCATTTCAAATGAAACGACACAGGTGAAAACCTAAACAGTGCGTATCATCAACCTCTTCCCATAACCAAGGCGTTGCATACTGATTTACTATTTTTATGTAATAGTGAAGGAATTACACAGTATTACCACTGATTTTATGTTTCTTTAGTTTCTGTAGAGATGATAACAATGAAAATAGTGATTAAGTACTGCTTTTGATGTTTTTATTTCTTTATATTTTTTATATTACAATTGTGATATTATTGAGGACTTTTTACCCATTAAAAACAATATTTTGATAAATTTTATGAATTTTATTTAATTTTCCCTTGGGGATACCGATAACAAATATATTTACATAATCTGTTTACAACAATTACATTAAAATATGATTACCAGAAAGATCTATAATATTCCAGTTACTATACTTTACCATTATTAAGGTATTAAAATGTTTACCGTAATAAGTCGGTAACTGAACATTACATTTATCTACTAATGAAAACATACATCGTTGGAGAACTCAGTAAAGTAGTGTTATGTCTATGATTTTTAAGAAATTATTTTTATATTACAAGAATAATTCGGTAAGTAGACGTTGCTGGAATATTATTGATAGTTCATGGTGGTAATATATCAATACCCTAAAAACTGTTAGAAATTATTTTCGGTAATTTGAACCTTGGTGAATATCTAAATCTGTGTTTAATCAATAGTCACACGGCTAACTATGATCTGTTTGGGCAAAAATTAGCTTTTCCGTTGTATTAAAATGTTGTCATAATTATCTTTTATAGAAAAGTTAGAACCGAAAAACACTTAATCTTTTCTCCTGTAAAATTTGATTTTTGCGATTACCGGTTTATTCCTCGGGGACGTCGATTTGTACTGTTATGTCAGAAGGCAGTTGCTTCATAAAAGATATCAAATTTCAGTCCCACTTGCAGTTAAACTGGAAAAAGGGTCCTCGGAGGTGAAAGCATAGTGAAAGCACCAGATGCGATGCAACAGATTAACACTGGGATGAAAAAAAGTCAAGTATGCTTCTACAATATTTTAGACTATTTCTACATAATATCTCTACAATTTTATAAACAATATCCTTAGTAGGTACCCAGCAGGTTGATTTCCAGAAAAAATACAGAATAACAAGCTTAATAGAGCAGCATATATTTCAGATATTTCATTCTTAAATAAATAGTTGCAAAATTATAATTGAAGGAATGTGGATAGCATTCCTTCAATAATAATTTTCAATAAGTATTCTGTTTTAACTTATTCCAAGAGTTAATATAATTATAACTATTATGTTCTTTGAACATGTATATGGAATTTACATGATGGCATAGACTGTACTTCTGCTGTAACAACACTATTGATGCATAGGTTAGCTAATCCACCTCTGATAAGGCCACAGGTATAAGCGACATACTGAAACAAAAAATTACATTAATATTAATATGTTACATTACAACTTCTAAAATGTGCTGCTTTATGATTTTAATACTTACTCTGGGTGCAAATTCTAAGTATTGATGTCCATTTGAGAAGTTAGTAAGAAATCGAAATGCATTGTCTTGCAAAACATACACGCCTTGATGATTAGTGCGCAAGTTATCTATTTGCTTCTTGTAGATACAGGTCCAAAAATCAGTGCATATAAATTTCATGGTGTCCAATTCATCTTTGAACCTGGGCCACTCTCTTGTCAGCCTTTCCATTATTTTATAACCAGCTGCAAACCCAATGTATTCCACTACAGAAAGGTCCACCTCCTAAAAATATTTGCAATAACTAGATAATTGCAATAATTTATCGTTTATTGGACTGATATAAATGGTGTTTAACATACCTTCTTTTCATTTACATTCTCCTTTGTTTGTTCTAAAGCATAGTTGATAATTTCTGAATGAAGTAATTCAAATACAATATCATCAGCCATTTTTTGTTTCTTCTACTGCCCCCTCGGTAGGAGATTCTAAGATTGGTAGGACTTCGGAGATTTTAATAAATTGTGGTTTTATTTGATGATATTATCTAAGTCCAAAAATAACAATGAAATATCACTCCAACATACGGAATTTAGTTTACGCTAAACTGACAAAATTACATGGAACAGAATAGAATTAAAGATTGGTGACAACCAAACCAACCAGAGTATTTATGAGATAACCAGAGAGTATTTTATTTATGAAATTATGAGTTGTGATTGTGACAACTGACAAAATAAGAGTTGACATTGACATGGTTGACAAGCAATTCTGACATTTGATTTTGGGTGGGTGCGTTCAAGTTAATATTGTGTCACTTTATCTCCTTCGTAAGGAGCTGACTTTAAACTATTTTAGATTATTGCTTTTATAATTATTATTTATATTATTATTCCCTTATTGATAAAAAAATCATATAAGTTACATTGTAAATACATCTATGAAAAATTTAAATATACACAAAAACTATATTATATTATAAAATTTAACAATAGTTGCTGTAATCCGTACTACTGTCTCTCGTAATTTAATGTTGGTGTACAATAAAGAGTTATCTATCTAGGTATGTTAAGAAATACAAACCATAGTGCCCCACCGGCATCGGGCACAGAGCCCAGCTACCGGTGGTTAGGACTCCAAAGAACTTGATCCAAAGAAGAATCCTGGATCTAGGTGATAAAACTGTTGTATTATTAATATAATTTTATTTTACATTTTATCTTCCATAAGCGCTTATGCTACCAAGGTCGTTTAAGGTGAGTGAGTGTAAAATTTTATTTTCTGATTTGATGTCATTTGGAGGAAATGGTTTGTTTTGCAATTTCTCCCTGCAGAACAAACCATCACGGAAAGTGGTAAGATTTAGAATTACTTTGCTTATACTGTTGATTGATGGCACTTGGTGAAAAATTGATACATGTTTTTTGGGTATCAGATGTCAAAAATAGATACCCAAAAAACATGTATCAACCTTTGATAATGCCGTAAGGCGAAACCGGTCAGGAATTCAACAATAAATGATGTGGAATAGTACAAGTGCTTTCATTGAAGATAGAATTACTTTATTAGGTAGATCCCAAAACCCACCCGAAGCTATCTCGAAATTCGTAAACCCCGACAAGAAACATGAAAAACAGGTACCTACTTTGGTGCTTTCATTGGCATCAAGCTATCAAGTTCCATATAAAACATTTGGGGCTCGTGCTCGATAGCCGAATATGCTCCTCGAAGTCCTACCGGCTGTTAAATTGAAGGGCACAACTAACGCTCTAGCACGGCTGTTTCCCAATACTCTACGCAGGAATCGTATGTTCTATGGCCCTATACTATATGGGTGCCCAATATGCGCGGAATCACTGAAAGCCAAGCGCATACAGAAACCGAGTGCTCCGCAGCGCATCATGGTCATAAGGGTCATTAGGAGGTACTGCACTATATTCTTTGACGTGACGGGTGTCCGGGCCGTTTAGTCCCTGCTCCACAGGGATATGAAAGCAGAGTGGGAGCTAAGACTAGGGTAACTACGCGCAGTCTCATGATGGGGGACTAGCTAGGGAGGCCACACGGTGGTCTCTCGTACTGGCTGACACAGGTGATTATCGGTCTTCGGGTATCACCTGCGTCAATGTCCAAGAGCCATCACTTTGATGCAAGAGAGGACTCAGCCCTGCACACGCTGACCGAATGCCCGGCGTGGGGATGACGGGTGGAGTCACTGCTTAAAGACCCTGTGGGCAGTCTACTATGCGAGGTAGTCGCGGTTTGCGGTGAAGTAGAGATGGAGCTCATACTTTCATGCACTGCAGCACTGCAGCATCCTGTATTTTCTATGTAGTAGGACTCGTTGGGGGATTTTCAACGGATAAGAATCCGGTCGCGCGTTTACGTTTCCTCGTTCAATAGGAGGTGGCAGTGCCTTGAGACGCGCACAGGTTAGTTACGCTAATACCCTTTCCAAATCCGTATTCAGTATAAAACACGCGTCCTCCAATAGCGTACAGGTTTGCACACAAACTGTTCTTACAAATACGTGTTCAATTTGAAGCATAGGACTTAGTTGGACGTCTGGATCATGCAAAAGTTAGTGATAAGTTTATTGAAAAAAATTGCACAAGCCGCCTATTTATTTTTATAACCATGCAGAGAAAAGTATTTTGCCTGGCTGTTTAATCTAATGGCTGAATATCATTCAGTAAGTGAGCCTCCTGCCATTAAACATTGATTTTATAAAACGACGTAATTTTTTTTATATACCTATATAATATATCATATATCAAGAATGTACCTACTTGGATATATTAAAAACTTTGAGTTTTCTTCTACATTCATCAAACATAAATTCCTCTGAAGAAACAGGGATTGTTGGAGCCTAATCAAGGACGATGCACCGAATTGAATACGTGTTTGTAAGAACAGTTTGTGTGACAAACCCGTACCTACGCGATTGAAGGATGCGTGCCATATACTGAATACGGTTTTGGAAAGGGTATAAGTGTAACAAACCCATGTACGTAAATGTATGTAAATACGTAATCCGGCCCGGACGCCCCTTAGACGTCTTCTAAACTATTGTAGGACAAATCCGGGGATAGGTACCCGGACAAATGGCAGCCCTAGTAGAGGAGGCTCAGAATGACACTCGCGGCATGGATACAGTTAGCAAAAAATATGTATCTTAGAAAAAAAAACTATTACATTATTTAAATAGGCGGTCTCGCGCTTCAGGGCTTGGAAAGCAACTATTTATTATATTACGTTAGAAAAGACAGAATGGTGCTACGAAACAACAAGATGTTTCGATTTGTAGAATCGTGTAGAATTACTTATATTGTACTGTAATAGTAGGAAGTAGGTATCTCACTTGTATATCATGATTTTAAGAGGCAACCCCGTTAAGTATACGTCATAAAAAATATGAGTGTCGAGTTGATGCGATATATAAATAAATAAAGATGGCGGATTGTGACTTCATTGTTGTATCGCTCTGTGGAACGGTGTACACTTTTAAAAATTCTACCTAACTCTAGTGCAGTGAGAGTTTATGTCAACTTAAAAGTGTGAATTATCTTGTGCTAAAATTGTTATAATTGCGTCTATGAGTGCAATATAAAATCGCAAATGGATGCAAATAATATAAACGCATATAAAGATGGCGACGTGAAGCTACCTGCCGAAACCGTAGCGCCATCTACGGTAGATCTTGTGAACATAAAGTTCGATGGGACTAGAAAAAAAAGGAGGCGCGGCAAATCTAAACGAAAGTTATTGAAACCGTTTGCAAAAATTCCATGGCAAGACAGAAGAAGAAATGAAAAACCTAACAGGAATAACAGGTTCAGGAAGCTGGTAATGGCAAAAACTCATGCTCCATTTAATAACAATCAATTTTTAATGGAAATTCATAAACCGGAACCTGAAAATACTTTTCATATCTTAAGAACTCCGTCGGCTCGCACCCGTGATTCTAGTTTCAGTGTAGATTCCGAAGAAAATTATTTTTATTCCCTACCTGAAGATGAAGAGGAATACTTGACAAAAGAGTTCTCAAGTGTTTACGAAGATGCACAAACTGAAAGACTATCCAGCATGACCAAAGATGACCTTATCCAAGAGTATCTTTTATTGGAAGCGAAATATGATAATCTTGTTAAAAGAACGGAACGTTCGAAAGCTAAGTGCATTGAAGATGACAAAGACCTAACAGTAACTGATAAAGATGTATCTATTACTGACAAGGACAGCATGATAACTGACAGGGATACTTCAGGAACTTCCGAAGGGTCAAGTGCAGTAGATGAAAACTCATTTAGTGACTTGATGCAGCGAACGAAAGAACAAGAAGACCAGATACATTCTCTGCAATTGGAAAATGAGAAATTGAAGCTTGAAAATGAATGTTTACGGCAAAGGTCTCAGGAATCCTCAAGTGCAGACTCTGAAAGTGACAGTTCTTCAAGTTCTGACACTGATAGCAGTTCCAACCGAAGTTGTCCTGCAAATCAGCCTGTAGTGGTAAATGACATCGTTTCAAATGAAAATCATGTTCATATTAATGGCCAAAATGAAGAGACTAATGGCTTGGACATTGCCTATCCATTGGTTAATGGTTCTCATGAATAAATTGTTATTATTCCTCTTGTTTATAGATGTAGGTAGCTTTAAGAATTATATTTTTATGTTGTTACAGTGAATTATTTTATATTTCATGGTGGCAATTAATAGAGTGTAGGAGTAAGACTTATTTTATTTTTTTTGCTTGAAACACTTCCACTGTACACTACAATGGTCATGCATACTGGGAATTAGTTTAAGATTGATTTGAATGTAAAGGATTTTTGTAATAAGTTGCATAGAATCTCTTACAATTCTAAAACTTGAATAGTTGCATAGAATCTCTTACAATTCTAAAACTTGAATGTCTTGTAAACATTGTGAAATATATTACAAATGATTAACATCTCTATTCCTTATTCATTCAACATTTTACAAGAATTTTCACATCCTTGCAAGAAACATTACCTGCAAGTTTTAGGATTGTTGAATTAGTTTTAGATTTGTTGGAGATTGGGTTCTATACAACTTGCACACTTGTGAATATTATATTTGTAGTAATTATTTATAAATTGACTTTTCCAAATAGATCTCGCTTTTATGTTTGAACAGTGAGACAATATATTCTATGCTAGAGTTAAGGAAAATTGTTGTAGTTACTGAACATTTATTTTATAGTTATAATTATGTATTATGCTCTTTTTTATGTTTGCTGTTGAACTTTTATGTAATTTTTTTCTTTGTATAAAATTGAATGTGTCAAAGGCCTTTTTACTTTTTATTGTGTCATATATTGTAATAATTTTCAGCTGCAACATTAAACAAACAGTAAAATATCAGGTTTTTGTAAGAATCAAATGTTTTATTTCCCTTCTAATACCAATTAATAATATCAGTAATAATATTGCAACAGAATATTGCTTGATAAATAAATTGAAAGCATCACTCTTCCTTTTCGAGACAGAAATCACAATCCACACATTTTTAATTGTAAATTATCAGTAAACTGTTTGGTTTTATTTCTTGCATCATCAAATAACATTTATTTGTTTTTAAAATACTAAGTATATACTAGGTACTTAAAGAAAAGCCAATTCAATGCTGTTAATTTTGGAACCTACAATAGTACATGTTTATAAATCTTAAAACTATTCATCTCTATTTTTACTCATCATTTACAAAATTTATATAATCATACTTTCTTTTTCTTTGCTTTTTCGACAGGAGTATTAGGGTTGGTACCTTTATAAAACTGTTTCAACAAAGCCATGGCTTCATCAGCTAGTAAATTACCTGTTAATATGTAGTTTTCTTCATAGAAAGCACTAACATCTAACACAGTTTTACCGCCAAACCTGTCATTCGCACATCCATATATTACTTCTTTTACATTAAGATTATTAAGTGCAGCAGAACACATTATACAAGGTTCCACAGTCACATATACAACTATATTTTTAAAATAATACTTATAGTCGAAGTTATTAACTTTACAGTAGTCTAAAACAGTATCAATACAATTAATTTCAGCATGTCTTGTTGGGTTATGTGTTGCATTTACAGTATTTCTCGATTGTGCAATAATATCAGAACCAACAGTAAATACACATCCCACTGGTACTTCCTGAGCTGCTAAAGCTTCAGCAGCTAACTCAAGAGCTCTGTTCATAAAATCAACCATTGCAATTTATACTTCTGAAAAAGTCTTTAGTGGTTCTATTATAATAGTACCTTAGGTTTAATTAACAACTTAGTACGAATTTCAAGATTCTTTTTGATAGTATTGCAGAAGGTTTAAATTCATCAAGCATTCAATAGCCTTTTCTTCCCAGTTGTTATTATTCACTGTTCTCGGGCTGGGATGTGGTAAGTACAAAACCTGAAATGAGTTCAAATAAACATCATGCATTAATCAATATTTTGTATACTAGCCTACACATGATTATCTTATCATATAAAATAAATTACGCTGCAATTACAACTACATAAATTTAATTAACTGAATACTACAGGGAAAAAACAAGGTTTATTCAGCCATTAATAAGGTTTGTGCTATAAATGTACACTGATTAAAGTGATTAAGACGGACAAGCTGGGCAAGACTTTTTTCTTATTATAACTTTCATTTTGTGTACACTATTGTGGCACTCTTTCAAAGTTAAAGTATTGAAATGGGCATGCCACAAGGATTCATTATTGGTCCTTTTGCACTCTGATCTGCTATGTCATGCCTACAAATTTTGCAACATTGTACTTGCCGACGAAAAGGAACTCACTATTTACAGCCGCCACCAAAGAGCCATTCTTTTTCAAGAATTGCAAACTGCAAGATGTTTTGCGATTTGCGTACTTGAGACCTTTGGCTATATAAGAAGGCATATTGCCATCGGCACACATGGTCCAGGTTTGTGTAGTGCCTCCTCAACTTAAAATCTAGTCATTGGGTATGTGGCATTCGAAAATTTTACCTCAATAGGACTCGTTGGGGGAAATTTTTCAAGTGTTTTCTTTGCCCTAGTTTCACAGAATTTGCCAATAGCAACTATCTTTTCCACTTTGTATAACTGAAGGACTTTACTGAATATTGGGTCACATATTTTGTACAAATCATCAACTTCGCTCACCTGAAAAGTAACAGTTCGACAAATATAATTATTATAAATACTATTAATTATTTTAATTTTGGGGCTTGTGAAAATGACTACACAATTTGATCATAATGAAACAAGTTTCTCACTCTGAAATCTCCTGGAGTAAGATTGCATCCATTTTTAGTCATCCATTGTTGTGGCAAATAGTTAAATACAAAACTAGTCTTGAAAAAGTTCTCTGGTGTGCCACACAAAGCCTTGAATAAGCCCCAAAATCTCTTACCACTTATCTGCAATGAAATGAATTCACATAAATATTTTGTCAATAGGTCATAATCATAGGCCCAAAAGGGTCGGCAGCGCGAGTGCGGCGCCCCTGGTGTTGCACACATACATAAGCCACGGTAACCACTTTCCATCAGGTGGGGTATTAAAAAAAATAAACTCAAAAATGGCCACTAATGGATTCACATTTATCATACAAGTTGACTAAGAAACAAATTGTCTGCCCCCTAATATTTTACAGCACTATGTTTCTTTACTGCTTAAGGAGCTGTCTATTGGAATTTTACACACAAATGAAATTAAAATTCTAATTCAAATCTAAACAAACTAAAAGCACAATGCCAAGTTAGAAAAAAGTTATCAGAAAGCTGTATCAAATTTTGGCACTAAATATTTAGGAAATTGTTGAATTATGACATCATAAATTTAGGGAATCTGGTTTAGTTACAATATGTTATATAATATCTGGCAATTTTGGGCCTAAGGTCATTGATAAAGCAATGTGGAATAAAAAAAAACAGAGCTTTTATTATACAATTATTGCAATTGAAAACAGAAAAAACATAAAATTACTTGATATACTCACTTCAGATCTACTGCATTCAAACCCCAGAACAGGACGAGCCACAATTTCTTGAAGAGGTTTACCTACAGGTCCACATATTCCCAACCAATCTCTGACTGATGAGATTTCACCGAATGGTACCTGTATAATATATATAACAATTAGTACTATGATTACGAAACTTGGCATTCAAAGATTGATATATTCTTAAGTTCATGACATAAGACTTACATGCAACTATCTACATAAATGCTGAGTTATGTAGCATATCACTAACTACAAGAGTATATTTTGAGGTCTTACTCCAGTTTGAGACATTCCCCAAGGTCCAGGATTCATACCGAAGTACATGATGGGTTTTATAGTGTTACAATATTTACGTACATACATTTCAAACGTATGTCTAGCATAAATAGTGGGATTGTATACAGCCTGTATTTTACTAGGCATATGAAACTGCTCGAGAGCGAAATTTAATTCATCTGCTAAGTTCAAGAAATCTTCGGCTATAGCTTCGGGATCTGATTGTCCGGAATTATTGCAGAAAAATGATGATACTACATTTTGTTCCATCATTTATTAAATCAGTTTAAATCTATTCGGAACTGTTTACATCAAGTTTCAAGTTAGAATACCAGAGTAATCTAGATATCAGTACTATTAGAACAACAACACAACTGACAGCATGTGCGTAGTGCCATACCAGTACACATGTACAAATTGTAAGTATATAAGGCAAGGATAATGAAACTCGCTATAAAAAATTATACCTTAGGTACTTGTTTGTTTGTACACTAATACACTATACACTATACAGATACATACAAACACCAACACTCCAACACACTCTCAAATCAAATATCCTACATTTCCTATTTATAGCTCCGAAACTTCAAATCAATCAAATCAAACGTTTTGGTTGTCATCTTGTCATGTATGTCAAAGTTTGACATGACAAGATGACAACCAAAAACTTGTTTCACGTTTGATTTTTTTTTAAATTAATTAGGGCCTGGCCTGGCACATAGCCATCAGCCTAAACCTTAAATATCTATAATACAATAACTGGTTTTTACGTTTGACTTTTTCGCCATAAATAATTTAAATTGCATTTTAGTCTCTTACATTTCACTTGACATTGGCAAAATTATGACAATTTGCTGCAGAGGCCATTTTGAAAAAAATGAGAATGACTTTGGGCACAGAATAGATAATAGTACGCACGCTTTTAGTATCATAATTATGATATCTAAAGTTAACGCCACGAAATAAGTCCCCACGACAAAACGCGGAACTACGCCGCCATCGGCCATACTGTTTGTTGATTAGTTGGGGCTATGACAGAGTTACCAGCACATTTTTTTATGTCATAATAGTGGGAATTATACTTATCGGCATATTAATGAAAGTGTAGTAGACAATATAAAGGTACTCTTAATGCACAGTACGTGATTTTAAGGTGTCTTTTGAGGATTGCATGAGGTGTAGGAGAAGGACACAACGGTATTCCCGTCCAATTGAGCAGTTCGATTGGGGAAGTACCTCGCCCCTACAGAATACCGCGGCATTGTCTGGTTCGTTCGAGGTGCCCATTTTAGCACCCCCACGACCCGTGCAGGGAAGCGGCGTCTCTGGCACTACTCGTCAGCGGACTGGGATGGACTGCGTGATTATTTTGCGTTCATCCCGTGGGTTGAACGCTGCTTTGAAGGTAAGAACCCATCTGAGGCCACAACTGCTGTCACCGGTGAGATCAGTTCTGGCAAGGAATATTATATCCCCTACACTGATTTCGCCGGTGTCCGCAGGGCGCGCCCCTGGTTCGGGCGCGAGTGCGTGGAGGCTGTTAATCATAAACAGTCTGCGTATGCTTGGATGAGGGCGCGCGCTACGTGCGATCCCAACGTGGGCCACTTCAAGGCGGCGTACCAGAGCCACAAAGGCCTGCAAGAGGGCTTATGTCAGAGCGGATGCCCAGCGCATAGCGCGGCTTGGTCAGGAGCTATTAGCGCACCCCACGGGCAGCCGTGGCTACTGGCGTCTGGCCAAAGCCGTGCAAGCCAACTTCTGCCAGCCTTCGCTGCCCCCGCTACGCAATTCCGATGGATCCCTGGCCCATGAGCCGCATGAGAAAGCAAATTTGCTGGTTAATCTCTTTGCGGCCAACCCCAGAGTCGATGATTGTGATATGGAGCCGCCAACACTACCCGTCAGTGACCATGCAATGCCTGATATTCGTATCAGGCAACGCGATATCCGAGCAGTACTGCAGTCACTCGATGTTCGGAAAGCCAGTGGTTCGGACGGTATTCTGGCGGTGGTTCTGCAAAAATATGCAGCGGAGTTGTCTCCAGTGCTTGCGTGGCTGTATTGGCTGTCCTACAGCTCTGGTACAGTGCCTTCGGCTTGGAAAGAGGCGAATGTACAGCCGATTCCCAAGAAGGGGGATCGCTCAGACCCAAACACTTATCGACCCATAACCGTCACCTCAGTGCTGTGCAAGGTGTTCGAGCACATTATTAACAAACAGCTCATGCGTCACCTTGAAGATCACTCCCTAATTAATGACCGGCAATATGGCTTCAGGCCGAAACGGTCAGCGGGTGATCTTCTGGCGTATGTTAACCATATTTGGGGTGAGGCTATGGACAAGCACGGCAAGCCATTGGCAATTAGTCTTGACATCGCCAAAGCTTTCGATAGAGTTTGGCACAAATCGCTTCTTTCCAAGCTACGAGCCTTTGGTCTGCCTCCTAGACTGTGCGACTGGGTACCGCAGGGGTCTGTCCTATCGCCAACTCTCTTTATTCTGCATATCAATGACATGCTGTCGACCGGCAGCATTCATTGCTATGCGGATGATAGCACCTTGCACGGGAGTTATCATGAACGTCCTGCGGAAAAGCAGACGCATATCGCGGAAAAAAGGCAACTTCTTGTCACTTCGTGATCGGATCCTGAATCACATTTCCCAATAGGGCTCTGAGAACTTGGTCGAGTTCAATGCCAAGAAGTCGCAAGCATGTGCGTTTACAGCAAAGGTATCTTCTTTCCTTCCCCTTCCCACTCTTCAGAGCACGCCACTGCCACTGCAGGACAACCTCAATAACCTCGGTATGGATGTTCGCTGCAAACTGAGTAACAAAAACTACATCGAGAGTATCATCAAGGCAGCCTCGCGTAAACTCGGAGTCCTGAACAGAGTGAGACGGTTTTTCACGCCAGAGCAACGGTTTCTTCTATACAAGACACAAATTCGTTCCTGCGTGGAATACTGCTCGCATCTCTGCGATGGATCCGCAAAGTACTTATTAGATGCTTTCGACATGTTGCAGTGACGTGCGGTCCGCATTATCGGAAATCCTGAGGTCACAAGTACCCTTGAGCCTATGCAGATGCGTAGAGATGTTGCTTCCTTGGCAGTATTTTACCGTCTCTACCATGGTGTATGTCTGAAGAGCTATTCCAATTAGTCCCACCCTCTCCCTTCCTATACAGGACGACACGTGCAGGACTTAGATGTCACCCCTATACGGTGCAGAACATTCCTTCAAGAACCAAGCGATTCGGTGACTCTTTCCTTTGTCGCACCATTAAGACCTGGAATTCCTTGCCAGCTCACGTGTTTCCCTCTTCCTACAGTCTCGGGTCCTTTAAGCGGGGCGTGAAAAAGCATCTGATGAGGCCGTCAAGCTGAGTGCCACCATTGTTAACATGGCACGTGTATATAATGGTGGCCCTCTTTCCTGAGACTTTGCCTTCAGCTTACCATCAGGCGAGGTAAAGTCAAATCGACGTGTCCCATATATGTATAAAAAAAAGTATAAAAAAAGGTACACTATTATGGTTTATTAATTTTTTTCAGTAGTAGAGAGGAGTTTCTTTCTCTACTTTAGTGTCATACATGTAATCAGATTCTGTATCACTCTCTGTTGATATGTTGTTGCATCTATTGAGCCGTCTGTTTCAAAGTCAATCCTAAGTGTTTAACATGATCACACTCTAACTTTATAACGTTGAAAACGCGCAAATATATTCAATAATATTCTTAAGTTCTTTGAATCAACTATGTACTATTCATATCTGAACAATAAAAGATCTGGTAAAATAAAGAGACGATACTGGCCTCATTACTTGTTGCGACAACCCCACTGACAATCCGGATATAATATAAGAAAAATATACCGTAGACAGTGTAGTTAAAAGTTAGGGTACTCAACATGTGGTGAACGTGAATTCAGATTCTTAATTCCGGATAAACTCTTATATACTCTTTGTTTCCTGATGCCATTCGGGAGTTCATCCTATAAATCAATTAATTAAAATTTTCTTTACAATCTGTAACCACACACCACAAATATGCGAATTCCCGTTTTTGCTTCACTTCGATCCGGTTTTTTTTTCAGTCGAGCCAGCCAATCTCAGTCATTCGTAATTTTACTAAACTCTATAACCTAATGCTACTGCCGCGAAAAGAAGAAAGGCCATCTTCACCATATCGCGAAGAGGAATTTTGTGGGTTCTTTCAGGATATATCTGACATGCCATGTTGCTCCAACTTCGCTTAGGGATGATGATTGATACACGTATCTGCAATGTGAAAGTAACCGTTGATTCCTAATGCATGGAATCAGCTGAGCATCCTTATCTCTTAGTCACATTGTTGACATACACAAGCGCAGATACACGATGATTCAGTTCCAGTCATAAACGTCACTCTTAATGGGGCCCCCAGGAACTTCAAGGCGCACGTGTCGTCTCCCGTAGGAAAAGACACCGCCGATCGTCCTTTACAATGGATTCTCGAGGCGCACGCACCGTATGAGGGTACCGCCGATATCCAATTCATAACTACTAGTACTTGAATCATTGCTTAATACAGACGAAAACTAATCTAGAATACTCAGCTGGTTCCGGAGAGATGCTGTATTCGTTACAGCTCTGCAAATCTATAACAAATATCCATATTCACAAGTATTTATGTAAAATTCTGTGCTGATCATAACAAATCTCCATATTTATAATTATTAACATAAAACTCCGCGACAGCTACCCCAGGTCATAAAATCCTAAAAAAATATTACCATACTCTGTGGTCGACGCATGTCATCATGTCATTGTCAATTTGAATTTGTTGGAAATTGTCAATCGGTAAATTCAGATTCAGCTTGCCATATATTATTATTGCAGCTTGCTTTGTGCTGCTTACCGCAGTGTCACTTACCGCATCTTGCTTCTTATTGTCTAAGTTTTTGATGAATTACAAAGTGTTTTACAAAATTCGTCACGATAAATGTTTACATAAATGTCTGTTCTAAACGAAGACATTATTCGCAGTATAGTGACAAATTACAGTGTTCCATTGGTATTTCGCGGCTTTGTTCAAAATTGGCCAATATGTCAGTGGAGTGTAGAAAAGTGGTGTTCAGTTTTTGGAGAAAAGGAAATACCATTTCGATGTTTAAAAAAAGATTTTATCACCGACGAACCTTGCTGGGAAAGGCGCTGCTCTGTTAAAAATATGACATTTAAAAAATTTGTAGACAATTCAGCTACGAGCGACGAGTGGATGTATTTTGATTATAAATATATTTATCAATGGTTTAACGCAGATGATGAATTCTACAAGGTATCTGTTTACAATGCTTATATATTGGTGTGCACCTTCATGTTTTTAAATCTTTGTTTACGTTGAGTTATTGAACTTTTAGGACATAACTTGGAAGCAGTTTGGATTCTCGGATAAAGGTGCAGCAGATGCGACACTATGGGTGGGCAGTAGTGGCGCTCATACCCCTGCTCATCAAGATACGTATGGAGTCAACATTGTTACTCAGTTGTTTGGAAAGTAAGGCTTAATGGACTCTAGAATACAAAAATGGGTTTCAGACATTTATAATATATAATAATTAAATTTTAATTTGGAGGTCTGCTCAAATTCATTAACCTATAAATATTTGGTTTAAGAAAACGCTGGATATTTTTCCCCCCGGAGGCAGGAGGTTTGAAGCCCACAAGAGTGCCATATGAAGAGTCTAGTGTGTACAGTGAATTAAACTTCTACTGTCCTAATAATTTAGATGTTTTTAATGGTGAGTATATTATTTTATTTTTTGTTAACTGTTTTACTAACAGATTTTTTTATTAACCTTTCAAATCTTATGTGTAGTATTCCTATGTGTTTGATTTCAAACTATATAAATTATTATAGGTGTAAGGTTGGAAAAAGAGTTTGAAAAAAGCTCAAGTGATGATGATTAGGTCTAGTATTGACTATAGAAACAAGCTGCACTGTCTGTGTGCACAATTTTGATTGTGGTGTCTACTTTCAATATCATATTAAAGCAAGTGCATTGGTCCATGTGTGTCTATTTCAAGTTCTTACATGGCACAGGTTATGTTTGGTGGTACTTTCCATCTATGTACTATACATTTGATAACAAAAGTACATGTTGCATTATTTATAATTATTTGTTCAATACACATAGTAAAATGTAAAGTGTAGACCAGGGTAGAAGCCTTTAAAAATAATAAAAAGTGAAAAAAAATAATAGTAGGATGAAACCCATTAGAAAAGGAGGGGAATATTATAAAAATGAAAGGAAAAATAAATTACGGGCGATCTGAGGTCGGGAAGGGGATGGGGGTGAGTTTTAAGGGTAAAAAACGGTTTTTCTCGATTTCCGGCAAAACTAAAAGTCCTATGGAAAAAATTCAAATGGCAAAGTTGTAGGTTATAAAAAGATCTAAAACTTTGGTATTTACACTTTTTCACATAACCTCAAAATTTATGTAAAAATTCAAAAAACCACGATTTTGGTTTTTTATTTTTATCTTTTTCAAATAAATTTCTTTTTTCATGAAATTTGGTGAAAACTTACCTTTTTATGTCCCAAATACGCTGTAATTTATTTGATTGATCTATTTGATTAGAAATATTTATTTTTGCACCTTATTTTGAATTAATATCGAAAAAGCACCCTAATTTTCAATCGAAAATTCACCCGTCAAAATATCAGCTTTTATCAAAAAGTTGGTATGTTTTCTGTTCGTTGAAATCTCTACTTTCCGATGGTGAAAAAAAAAATGTTACAATAATAAATCTTCTCAGAAAATGCCAAAAATCGACAAAGACTCGAATTCGAAATTTCTTTTTAATTATTATATACAATTTTGAGCCATTTATTAAAATTTACACTTACTACTAAAATTTACTCGAAAAACGTAAGATTACATGTTACAAGTTTACTTAAAAAAAAAAAAAAACTTAACAATATATATGAAAATCAGCCAAAAGTTAGTTATCGACCCTGGTCTATTGGTATGTGCAATCTATAAGTAAAGTGTCTCAGACAAAATTCTGATCATCAAAGATGGCTGTCAATCACTACCATTTGTGCCGATCCTTAGACTGTTATTTGGCGTCAAATATCTAATTTGATGCCAAATAACAGGAAGGTCATGAAGCACGTTTTTAATACTTTACATTTTTTTTTTTTATAAATTGGACACGTCAATTTGACTTTACCTCGCCTGATGGTAAGCTGAAGGTAAAGTCTCAAGAAAGAGGGCCACCATTATATACACGTGCCATGTTAACAATGGTGGCACTCAGCTTGACGGCCTCATCAAATGCTTCTTCACGCCCCGCTTAAAGGACCCGGGACTGTAGGAAGAGGGAAACACGTGAGCTGGCAAGGAATTCCAGGTCTTAATGGTGCGACAAAGGAAAGAGTCACCGAACCGCTTCGTTCTTGAAGGAATGTTCTGCACCGTAAGGGGTGACATCTAAGTCCTGCACGTGTCGTCCTGTATAGGAAGGGGGAGGGTGGGACTAATTGGAATAGCTCTTCAGAACATTCACCATGGTAGAGACGGTAAAAAACTGCCAAGGAAGCAACATCTCTACGCATCTGCAGAGACTCGAGGGTACTCGTGACCTCAGGATTTCCGATAATGCGGACCGCACGTCGCTGCAACCTGTCGAGAGCATCTAATAAGTACTTAGCGGATCCATCCCAGAGATGTGAGCAGTACTCCACGCAGGAACGAATTTGTGTCTTGTAAAGAAGAC
Source organism: Eilema caniola (assembly GCA_949126895.1). NCBI lineage: Eukaryota > Metazoa > Arthropoda > Insecta > Lepidoptera > Erebidae > Eilema > Eilema caniola. Next base: position 9,760,627 of record OX421481.1, on the reverse strand, counting down.
ACCGTTGCTCCGGCATGAAAAACCGTCTCACTCTGTTCAGGACTCCGAGTTTACGCGAGGCTGCTTTGATGATACTCTCGATGTAGTTTTTGTTGTTCAGTTTGCAGCGAACATCCATACCGAGGATATTGAGGTTGTCCTGCAGTGGCAGTGGCGTGCTCTGAAGAGTGGGAAGGGGAAGGAAAGAAGATACCTTTGCTGTAAACGCACATGCTTGCGTCTTCTTGGCATTGAACTCGACCAAGTTCTCAGAGCCCCATTGGGAAATGTGATTCAGGATCCGGTCAAGCTCAGTGACAAGAAGCTGCCTTTTTTCCGAGATATGCGTCTGCTTATCCGCAGGACGTCCATGATAACTCCCGTGTAGGGTGCTATCATCCGCATAGCAATGAATGCTGCCGGTCGACAGCATGTCATTGATATGCAGAAGAAAGAGAGTTGGCGATAGGACAGATCCCTGCGGTACGCCGGCATTTACCTGCAAGAACTCCGAGGCTCGTCCATCACAAAGGACGCGAATACGGCGTTCCTGCAAGAAGCCGGCAACCCAGTCGCACAGTCTAGGAGGCAGACCAAAGGCTGGTAACTTGGAAAGAAGCGACTTGTGCCAAACTCTATCGAAAGCTTTGGCGATGTCGTGCTTGTCCATAGCCTCACCCCAAATATGGTTAACATACGCCAGAAGATCACCCGCTGACCGTTTCGGCCTGAAGCCATATTGCCGGTCATTAATTAGGGAGTGATCTTTAAGGTGACGCATGAGCTGTTTGTTAATAATGTGCTCGAACACCTTGCACAGCACTGAGGTGACGGCTATGGGTCGATAGTTGTTTGGGTCTGAGCGATCCCCTTCTTGGGGATCGGCTGTACATTCGCCTCTTTCCAAGCCGAAGGCACTGTACCAGAGCTGTAGGACAGCCGGTACAGCCGCGCAAGCATTGGAGACAACTCCGCTGCACATTTTTGCAGAACCACCGCTTGAATACCGTCCGGACCACTGGCTCTCCGGACATCGAGTGACTGCAACACCGCTCGGATATCGCGTTGCCTGATACGAATATCAGGCATTGCATGGTCACTGACGGGCAGTGTCGGCGGCCCCATACCACAATCATCGACTCGGGAGTTAGCCGCAAAGAGATTAACCAGCAAATTTGCTTTCTCTTGCGGCTCATGGGCCAGGGATCCATCGGGATTGCGCAGCGGGGGCAGCGAAGGCTGGCAGAAGTTGGCTTGCACGGCTTTTGCCAGTCGCCAGTAGCCACGGCTGCCCGTGGGATGCTCTACTAGCTCCTGACCAAGCCGCGCTATGCGCTGGGCATCCGCTCTGATAAAAGCCCTCTTGCAGGCCTTTGTGGCTCTGTTGTACGCCGCCTTGAAGTGGCCCACATTGGGATCGCACGTAGCGCGCGCCCTGATCCAAGCACGGTACGCTGACTGTTTATGATTAACAGCCTCCGCGCACTCGCGCCCGAACCAGCGGCGTGCCCTGCGGACACCGGCGACATCAGTGTAGGGGATATAATATTCCATGCCCAGACTGATCTCACCGGCGACAGCAGTTGCAGCCTCAGATGGGTTCTTACCTTCAAAGCAGCGTTCAACCCACGGGATGGACGCAAAATAATCACGCAGTCCATCCCAGTCCGCTGACGAGTAGTGCCAGAGACGCCGCTTCCCCTGCACGGGACGTGGGGGCGCTAAAATAGGTACCTCGGAACGGACCAGATAATGGTCGGATTCACCTAAAGCGGCGCTCACCGAAACACTGTACTGGTCCAGGCGACTCGTCAGCAGAAGGTCTAGCAGAGAGGGCTCATGGTCCGACCTTTTTGGTATCCTAGTGAACTCGTGTACCAATTGGGTCAGGCCATGCGCCAGAGCAAATGCATGGGCGGCTCTTCCCGCGTGGGTTGTTTTGGCGGAGCCCAACCAGATCTCGTGGTGGGCGTTAAAATCCCCCAAAAACACCAGTTCAGCGTTCGGAAACCGCTCCTGCGCATCATCTGCCGCCTGACTCAGGTATTCAAAGAGTCGAGTTGTCTCGGCATCTCCTGTATGGGAGCGGTAGAGGCACACATAGATCTGACTCGTAGAGCCATGGTCTATGTGTACCCAAAGGGTGGAAAAGGATGGGTCCTCTAGGCAGCGCAAACGGCGACAACAAACATCCGCCCTAACAAACACGCACACCCCGGCTTTTGCGCGGAAATTCTCCTCAAGGACATAGCCGGGGTAGAGTAAGTAGGTCGTGTCATCAGGGCGGCGTATTTGTGTCTCCGTAAGAAACAGCATTGCTGGTTTCGCCTACCTCTACCCCGTGTCATCAGGGCGGCGTATTTGTGTCTCCGTAAGAAACAGCATTGCTGGTTTCGCCGTCTCCAGGTGTTGGTGGAAGGCGTTGAGGTTTATATGCAGCCCACAGATGTTCGTGGACTCCACCTCAAATAGCGAGCTCGAGGGAGTTTTTTGCCGCTGTGTAGACCAATCTACTGTAATTATGCGCTGCTATGAGGATGAAGAGGAGGGAAGGCGTGAAAAAAGAGGCGATTGTTGTCGCAGCACAGCGTGACAAAGCGTGGGATATTGGTTTTATCTATGAATGTGAGGTACGGCGAGAGCCGACGCGCCGAACGGAAGGGCCCCCGTACCTCCCCGAGTATGGTTGCCGGGCTCCCTCGTCCGGTCACCAACCGGCACGACGAGCCATATCGGGATTATGCGCGACCTGGTGGGGCAGCCTCCCAGGGTGGTTAGTCCCGGTTGGGCCCCTGTATTATGCCGCGGGCGGCCAGCGGCACCACCGTTTCTACAAGTCTCCCTGTTCGGCGCGTTGCCCCGCGCCACCCCCCACTAGACTACGCCAAGACCCACCGGTCCCACTTGTGCTGCGACCTCAATCCCCCCTGCCCGGCTATGCACTTGCTGACCCCTGAACGCAATCCAACCGAGATTGGATTACTATGGAGGATTTTTCGCAAAAGTGCACGGTGGTACTAACCCGGTCGAAATTTGTGACAAATTTGTGCCATCAAATTTCTAAAAAAAAATCTAAAAATTTTATATATTTAGTTTAACTTCAAAATTGTGTGATATAGACTGTTATTTCATCCTTATCATCTTATATATACTTTTAAAACATTGTCATAAATTATAAAATACTAGATGTGCCTGTGACTATGCTCCTATGTTCTATGTGTTATTCCTGATTACAATCTATACCTGAACCAAATTTCAGCCAGATTTATAAGAATAGTTAATAGTCTTCAGAAACTTTAACATTTATAAGAATAGTTGGACATTTTAGTAAGGTTTAAGTATTCCATTGTTCTAGGCTTGACTGGTGGCCGTATGGTAGAGCTGTCTGCTGGGGATGCTCTCCTAGTGCCAAGAGGCTGGTGGCACTATGTCCAGAACATAGACCCACTAAATATCTCACTCAACATTTGGTTACCACATGTATGTACTCATATATTAAATTTACTGTGTATTACTAGCTAGTAAAATTAATGAATTTTGTACTGCAACTGCAAACCACGTTTCATCACTGGAGTGTAATGCTTTTTGTGTTATTATTACTGCCTTTTTTGTCCCGAGGAGGGCCAGACCGAGAGGAATGGCCCTGGGTCAGCCGGGGTGCGAGGGATATGTCACGAAACAACCTCACCTTCAGCCTAGCACATCGACCCACAGACGGCGTGCGGTTTAGTCGGTTCGAGTCCGACATAACCTCCCCCTTCGGCTTGGGGGGAGGGGTATCCGTGGGGATTTCCCGCAACTGAACTTTTTTGTATGAATTATAGTCATCCAATAATCTAATCCATTTAATCACACACACATTTACCTTAGCCTGATGGTAGTTTCCAAATTGTGAAATTCATACCTGTGACCCTCATAAGAACAATAATAGTATTACTTCAATACATTATACAATAAGATCTAAAATAGTTAACTGGTAGGTTAACCCTCATTTTAGTAAGAATGAACACAAGTCATTTCCTAGTTCCTGGTGTTTTATTAAATCAATTAGGTAATTTTCAGATTTCACACAGATAAACTAGTCCTTCAATTTGGTTAGCATAAATAATCTTGAATAATTTATACAAAACAGATTGCATGAGTAATAAAACTCACTTTTGATTAAATTTTTAGCCAATAACAATGCACTCATTCTTGGTACCTAACCGAGGATTTTTTCTACTATAACAATGTTGACCAGGATTGTAAAATATATTCAACCCAAAGGGCCACAACAATTTCTGATCTTTTTGAACATATGTCTATTTTTATATGATACTGCATGTTATTACGTAATGGGGCACATCAATATAGTGAGCGCACTAACGCATTTACTTTTTAATGAAAAATATTCAAAATAATACTTATCCCTATTTTTTTCTGTGCGGAAAACCCCACGGCTGCCACCCTTATCGGCCATCAGGAGTGGTTATGTCGGACTTGAACCGACTAAAGCCACACGCCGCCTCGGTTCTTAATTACCAGGGTGTAAGATTACCAACTAAGGCATTTTCCTTACACCCGGCTGATCAGGGACTATCTATCTTTAAGATGGCCTCGGGTGTGTGAAGCAAGGTTTCCCCATCGCCCCGTCGCCGAAATCCTTAGGGTGACAGGTAGCCGTCCTGTCAACCCCACTCTTACGCTCGTTGAACCAGCTCGCCCCTTGTCCGCCCTACACTGCGCGCCCTGCAAGTCAGAGGGACACGTGGAAATCCTGCAAGTAGTGTTCTAAAGGGCCGGTCCCGCATTGGCAGGAATTTGACATAGGCGGCAGCGTCTTTCCTGTGAAGACGGCGCTGCCGTCTCCGCTGCCCTGGGTGCACCGCGTGGAGGAATATTTATACTTATAACTAAAATACATTAAAACATTGTTGACAGGAAAAAGACGGCTCAACGCGCGTGTCTGAAGCCCTTATTAAAATATTTGTAGCTCAAATATGCAAGGATCTGCCACAGGAAACTGCGAAATTAATAGTTAATCCTAATGAGGTACGTATATTGTGATGATATAATTAATATATGTATAATCATATTATTAACGTGTAGGTACCTATAGTTTTTAATTATAAAGATCCGCAGCTAATTGTCCATTATAATCTTCCTGTTATGATTCAATATGTAGGTATTAACGAATTAACATTTAAATAAGATAAACTTTAATAAAATAAATATAAAAAAGAACACGCTTTAATGAACTAAAAAGTAAGAAAATGTTTTGGTTAATTATCGCAGAAATATTTTGCCCTTTTTTAGAAAAGTTATCAGTTATAAATAGAAAGCATAAAAAATATATTTCATTTTTTTATTAGTGTTGGTCATCAACATGGTCTAGGGATATTTCAATTGAACCTAAATAACTAAAATTCTATTAACTTTTTGTTAAGATACCTACACATTAAAATAAACATTGTTTAATAGCCTATTTAATCTGAAAATAAACTTTTAGATTTAAAAAAAAACTTAGAAGAAGAGGAAGAACTCAGACAAAATTTCGATCTTAACTTTATTTTTGAAACATCAAAACCAAAACAAAACAACTATTTTTTTTATAAAATTGTTAAAAACTTAAAATTAATAATCCGTGGATCCACCTAAGACTCTCCTGACACATCTGCAGCGGTTCTGCATACTCAAAACAAGGGTGTCGATATCCTGTTGTGGAATACTGTCCCAAGTCTTGTAAGATATATTGTGGTTTCATGCCATTGCCGTGTCAATATATTTATAATTTGCTATATAAATATGACACGGCAATCTATATTTAAAAATTACCTTAAAGATTTTTCATATTGATATGGTCACTAAGATGTTAGTAGGTTAGATAATCACGTAACAACTCACGACAGAAGGTCTCTTAAGAAGCGACTGAAGAAATTAATGACCTACTTGGTAATCCATAAACCTCATCAGCACTTTTTACGTTAGAACAACTGAGGCGAGATTTGGTATTTTTGACAAGTATTGTTATTTTTATGGGATAATATTAGAATGGATTCAGCAGACAGAAGTTAATATGAAGAGTTTTAACTAATAATGATGTTACGGTCCCCTGTTATTGTTACGGAATATGAAATTAAGATTTTGTTATGTGAGAAAGATAAGAAATCTTGATTTTATGTCCGTGTCTATAATGAATTACATCAACGCGTCTTGGTAATTAAAATAATAGTACTTACCTACCGTAACCAACGTATGTAATTCTGCGTATGCTAGATGTTTAAAAATAAGAATTGTGTCATGACTTGGTTCCTTAGCGAGAGTGAGTTTGGAATGGGACGCAGAAACTATATAGATAAAGGAGTTAATAAGAGTGTAGAATTCTGTCCCTGTCCCCGTTCATCCGCGTGGAATTCTGTTTCTGTTCCCGTGATCCATGCTAACACTCTTACCGACTTTTGGACGGGAATATGTGAAAAAAAAGAAGCCGAATCGGTCGAGCCGCTCTCGAGTTTTGCGCTAAGCAACATTCATTTTATAAGAAAAGAAGATAAGCTTACTGCACCTTTTTGTATTGTCATCCCTTCGACATCCCTGATTATAAAACCATTGTTATCGATGACATCCTTGACATCGATACCAACACTTTTTGGTCTACCCAGTCTACTCTTGCCGGGGTAGTTCAGTGCAGCACCAGCGAAGGCAAACATTCTGTATCCGCGTTATCCATTTTAAAACATCTAAAATATAGCTTTTCTAAGATTTATTTATTTTATTTGTATGACAACGCAACACAATTGCGAAAGGTTACAACATTCATGAGATCATGTAATGACATCATGCAGGTTATGCGTTTCTGACTGTAATTTGTTACGTCGTCGCCTTGAACTAACAACGATAACAATATATTATAACCATTCACTTATTTTCAAGACTGTACATCAAATAAAATGTCCTGATCATAGTTGGATCTTTCAATAAAATCACGAATTCCGTACAGACCTATATAGTTCAATACATACTTAAACATATGCCTTTCTTCCTCCGAGGTAGGCAGAGTCAACAGCGTGCTATCTGCTTCTGTCCTTAGACTCTTCACCAGTCCTCAACTGTTACCAAACCCTTCATATAAGCCCTGCTGGCTTTGAGTGCTCCTTGCCTTTTTTCATTTTTATTGTTCAGTTGAACACCCTTCAGCTATACTTAATAGATAGAAATATTATTTATATCTATTAAGTATATTATATAGCTGCTGTATAGCGAGCAAATGTCGGTATTGCAGCTGCGTAATTGCTGTCCTTTTACGATTTAGTCTCTGACATCATGAGAGAAGGATGTAATAAATGATGCATATAACACGACATATTTCGCACATGACTTGGCACTAAAATACCATCAGAGAATGCATATTATATTCCTCTTTACGAAGTTTTTTTTTAATATCTAAAGGGTACAAACGGAACCCACTTGCTAAGACTACGCTGTCAGAATATCTGTCACCAGGCTGTATCTCATGAACCGTGATAGCTAGACAGTTGACAGTTTCAACCATTCGTTTGTACCATTATCGAGGGACCCATTACAGAACCCTCCGCGGGCGAGTCCGACTCGCATTCGAAATTTTATTAAAATAAATATCTCGTTTAACAGGTTAATGCAACTTTTAAATGCACAATAACATGTTATTGTAGAAACGATTAAGGCGTTATCTTTTACGTCTTATCTCCCCTTATAATAAAAAACAAAACAAATATGATAAAACGCTAGCACAAGTGCAACAAGACATTCACTAGAGTGTGCACGAGAACAAAGTATGACTACACATTTGACATTGCGATCTTAAATAAAATTATCTACTTAATTTAAATATTTGTTAACGCTCTATTTTTTACTGTGTCTCATTATAGTCATATTTTACTTAAAAAAAAAGAATTCAATTCATACCTACTAGACAAACAGTCAGAAGAAAAGTGGTGTAAAGGTTCATGGGAGAGACGGGATTAATTTAGATTTCGAAACGGGAACCAAATTAATGACTTTTTGACGTCCCTACTCCCCCTAAACGCGCCTTTCTCCACTATCGTTTATGACAGATACAAAAAAAATCTGGTCAGGTAGTGACTTTAAATCGAAACCAAATTTTGTGTTCCGTACATTTAGTCTAGGAAGGACATAGAATTTTAGAAGTGATTATTATAGGTACACTAATATTATTGTAATATTTTGTTTTCAGGATGATATAGCTGATACGCCGTTGTCAGTACTGTTTTTACAATTAGAAACGGTAGCCAATGCGTATTTAGACAGCAGGCGTAAGCTCCGGCGTGCGAAGAGACAAAGAACTCTCGATGACGAACCGATTTCAACTACCACAGTAGACGTTGATGTTAAAGCTCTAATAGAGAACAAAGCTAACAATTTAGAGAATGCCCCCTCCATAACAGGCGAAGAATTGGTTAAGTTAATATCACAAAATCTCGTAGACTTTGTGAATAAAGACAGACCACTGTGTGATGACGAGATAGATGGTTCTACTACAGGATTGTGTTTAACGAAAGCGATTATCGATGCCTATAGCGAGGCAAATGTGATCAACATGGTTAAACAGAATTTATTGGCTCGTCTCAGTTGACATAACGTATAATGTAGATAGTAGTACCTAATTGAGTGTATGTAATGCAATGTTAAATTAACTTTTGATGTGTCCTCTTCCATACTTACTGAACCAGGGATCATAGTGTCAGATTAAGTCTTTTTTGTATTTTTTTTAATCCGTAGGTACTCGTTTTATGGTTTGACTTTATTTTACTTTTTACCAAATTATACCGGGTGTAAGGGGAGACGCTCCCGAAGCCGAAGGCCCCTGTTAGTACTCCGGGTACACTAGATATTGGCATAATATTTAAAAAAAAGAGCGGGCGCTTGGCGCCATTTATTTTGTTTTTTTTTTCTGTAGTGATGTTTTTTTTATGAAATTGTTGTTTCATGAACTTTACTAATACGATGAAGAATAAATAATGCTAATGAAACGGATTTTTTTCCCGAAATCGAAAAAACAAATTATGACAATATCTAGAGTGTAGGTGTAGGTGACAATATCCAGAGGCCTTCGGCTTCGGGCATAAATATATGCCAATATCTAGTGTACCCGGAGTACTAACAGGGGCTTTCGGCTTCGGAAGCGTTCCCCTTACACCCGGTATAATTTAGTAAAGTACGTGGTTTAGTTCTCAACAATGTTTTTTCTAGGTGCCCTTTCTTGACTTAGGTCGTCCGCTACCTCGTTAGTGTGCACGCATAGAGGCCTATTTCGTGTAAATTTCGAAAGCTTGTTTTTTTGTTCAAAAAAATACGAGTTGGACAAACACATCGCCCACATGCTTGCACTCGCACGAGGCTAGGTCTACCTTTATTTTATCGTAAGTATTAGTAGAATTACTAATACTAATTCATAACTCTTGGTTTTATGAAAGTACAATTTTAGTCCTTACGCCGCGTGGTCCTCGGCAGAGTAGAATTTGGGCCACCGCTTCTCTTCCCATGTGGTGTCGTACAAGGCGATTAAGGGATAGGGCTGATTAACTTTAACATCAGACAGATATGTACAGCCCAGACTCAGCCTCAGATGCATGGCTCGAGTCAACAATAGTGCTCGGAATACGGCAATAGGCTCAACCCCTATTACGTGGGACCGAATACACATTGGTGAAATGTGGGTGTTAATTCACCTCTGCATAACCCTCCGGGGATATAGGCGTGATTATATGTATGTACAATTTTAGTCGTAAGTAAAGATTATAAAAGTATGAATAGTAAACCTAATTAAGAACAGTAGGTCGTAGGGATAATGAACCTACATTGGTAATGTATGTGTGTCAAATTATAACAGGTTATATTGTTATAATAAGGGTCATCCAATTAAACCTTACTCTATTTTCCATTTTAATGAATCGGCATAATTTGCTTCAAATTTCTAGAATTTAGTCCGAAATGTTCGAATCTAAAAAGTATTTCAGATTTTATTGATTGCGCTTTACACACCTACCTTACTTGAATATACCTTATGTGTAAGAGTTTAGTAATTCGCACGATTTATTGCGTTACTTTCTGATATTCAAAATAGTGATCAAGGAGGTGTATTTTTCATTTTATTCTAAAAATAATCATCGCACGGTCATTAAATTTAATTATAAGATAAAGAACAATAAAATCTGAGAACGCATCCTTCAAATTATTACTTAAATGAAGGTAGTTTAGTAGAAACTTAATTCTTTTTTTAATAAGGAGGTGTTTTATTAATCGGATAAATTGTTTGTAATTGTACACAATTGTTCAACTAGTCAAGGACCGATATCTCAGCTGACGTGTGTAATTTAGTTACTGTTTGGTGGTTATGTGTGTTAGAAACTTCAATTTACCACAGTCACGGTACGATAACATTAAAATTATCGGCGCATAAAAAATGTAATATACTATAGCCGGGCGTTGAGTACCTACATATTATTTTGTATACATCATAATTAGTAGCGCATCCAAGATGATTGATTTTGAAATTTTGTGTTATGTGCACTTTTGTTTAATTATCAAGTTCAGGGTCCTATTATAAAAATCTTACGATTCTTACGTAACCTATCAATAGATGGAAAAGGTCAGTAATTTGTACAGTACCTACGTTGCACCAATGCATTAGCCTTTGATCAGGGTAGAGACTTTCCTTCTCTAAAGAAATACCGTCAATTTTTTATTTTACCATGGATGATATACGCCAACATCGCGTTCTCGTTTTACGTTCAAATTAACGCTAAGGATACTGGAGAAATTGAGTGTAAGGATTACTTGTCCCACAGACAATATGATGTTCATTACATACCGCTCAATTAAACTATATAAATTTAAGTATTGAAAACTCAGCCCTAAATATTGTAACACTGGTAGTTATATATCTACTTGTAAGTATATAATAGTACCTAGTACCTATAGATTTAGTAAAGGACTGTATTGATTGTGATATTAACGATGGAATCGTGTCGGCTTATAAGCTTAGAGAAGATAGTAACAGAAACAATTTATTAATAAACAGACTAAAATTCTAAACAAAATATCTCTTGTTTTTCTAATAGTTTGACAAACAGTGAGGGCAAACTGTAAAGTTCACAAGTTTAAGAAAATTAAGAAGTTTATGGATGATCTAAACTTGCCATTGCCTAAAATAATATTTAAATTGCCAAACTTGCATCATCCATAGAGTCCTTGTTTTCACTGGCAACTAAATATGCTAATGACTGGAATGGTCCGTTGATATGATGCTTTATCCTACAAGCTATGCATTGTTTTCTAGATGGCGATGTGTCATATACCTTCTGTTTTAGAACTATAGTAGCGTTTTTTTGAAGCAAACATTTTTAATGTACTACAATGTACATATTGAACCCAAATTCAATTTTACGTAGGTATAGTTAAACGTAATATTGGTTGCTAATGTAAACTTAAAATATTTTCATTTTAAATTTAACTATGAAAATTAAAACCACGTATGTACGTTATTATTTTAACACTTTCAATATATATTTTTTTAGCATATTAGTAAACAAAACGTATGTATAAGTAGGCTTTACTACTTTTATTGAAGATTCAATTAAATTGAAGTCAAGCCTACTTGCATGTGCCGGTGTATCACTACCATGTGACTGCCATTTGTCCTCCAAAACCCACGATAGCGAAGTTTTGTGGCCATCTAAAGACTGACCTGGCTAGAGTTGCTTAACCTTGCAATGAACTGACATACTCGATTACCATTCAGCTCACAGCCTCTTGGTGGGTATGTAAGTAGGTAGGTAGTGTACATATTGGCATTACTGATAACATAAAATTTTGTGCACCGACCGACCGTGTAAATGAGAGCGCCTAGCTGGCTCGGTAAACACCAGCATCAATTAGGGTCATGTAACAAGATTTCGACAACGTTCCTACGCACATATCGTTCAAAGGTGACGGCATAGGGCTGTTTCAACTAGCCTAAGACAAAATAATATCTCCAAAAATATGTTTCGTTCACATTTATTATAAATGTTTTACAGTTGCTTTGACTTGATGTACGTACGATAGTAGAAGTCGGAGAACAGTATCAGCATAAAGAAGTTCTGCGGTAATATGATCATTGCAGCTGGACGAGGGAAATTGCATTCCTGTTTCAACAGTACCGTACTAAAGTGTACTAATAGTAGTGCAAATTGAAGCTGAAAAAAAAGATTGCATTGAATATACGGCTGTTATTGTTACTGATAAGTAAGTAAGTAGTTAGAACCGGTTTCGCCTCACGGCATTCTCGAAAACGCCTTGAGGCGAAACCGAAGGCGGAAGTTGAATAATAAATAGTGGAAAAGTACAAGGTGTCTTATTCAATATGTGTGGCAAGTTCCACCAAGCGCCATTGATTAACAGTATAAACAGTAGGTAGATATAGGTAAATATATCGGCTTGCTTAGCCATCTATGAACTCAATCGAAATATTAGATACTAGCGACCCGACACGGGCTTCGCACGGGTGGCAAAAACGTTGCCGTGGATTTCGTATACGAACCCTAAACTTTTTGAACATCCAATATCGCCTGTGTTACTTTTGAAGAATATAGTTTTCTAATATTAAAATAATGTTTATAATCGGCCCAGTAGTTTTTAAGCCTATTCATTTACCTAACAAATTGACAAATCTTATCTCTTTATAATATTTGTATAGATAAGTTAATTATCTTTTAAATATAATATTTCTTCTAAAAATGTATTCTCCTATACCTACATGTAAGTATTTTTGTTATTTTAGCAAACTTTTATATGTTGCCAGAATTGGCACTCCGATGTTGTCGCCCTAGCCCTAGGCCCAAGCGTCGCGGGCGAAAGCCTAAATTCGCACCTGCTATGAATCAAATCTGCAGTAACTATACGGATTGCGGTAAGTAGGTATAATCTTTATACGCAGATGGGACCACTAACTATTGTGCTACCATAACGATATGCCGAGGCATGAGTGGCCCATGTTTCTGGTTACTCGGGTTTTCCGCATTTCCTTTGACTAGCAAAGGGCGACCCGACCAAGGAGTCATTTTAGCAGGAATAGTGGTTCTTAGGGGTAGATAGAATCTTAAATCATCGTAGGACCGCTTAGATATTGACCAGAAACGGATAGGACTCTTAAACTTTACGGATTGACATAGAAGAAAACCTCCATAAAATTATACCTGGCAGTGAGGTGGCCGGATTCGGTCTAACACATATCCTGACTGAAGGAGGGCTCGCCAAGAGCTTTCAGGGGGGTATTTAGTGAGTTTAACTCTGACCATGGAGACTATGGAGACTACAACTATTATAAGGAGGACAATCTAGTATATATGAAAAAGTGTCCGTCAAAATGTATTAAATTAGGGTGGCGCCACATTAGCATATAAGGTAACTTGTAAAAGAAGCGCCAAATATTGTTAGAGTAGGCTTGAAAAATTAAAAATGGACAGAAAAACTTCCGCTAAGTTAAGTCAAAAACACCGTACTATTTACAGTTTGCGAAATAAAATTACTCTAAATGCACGTTTCCTTTAAGGTTATATTTACTACAATATTTTGTACAACGTAAGTTGTTGAAACTCTCAATAATTAACTACTTTAGTCGACAATGATATAATTTTTTTAATTCGGCATTCTCGATCGGCATTCTTCAATTCATCTACAATTGCTACATTCATACTAAACCCTGTGGCCTCCACCAGCGCCAATGTGGAAAGTTTTAGAACTGTTATTTAGCGCATATCCAACTGGAGACTTTTTCAAGTTTTCTCTCATATGAGATTGCCCTCCATATAGTTCTAGTCTCCATGACTCTAGCGACTGCATCGTACCCACAGTTATGAGGTATGAGTTTATCAAAACCTAAGTTCGAATTTATGGAAAGAAAAAAATTAATCGGTCTAGGCGGGGTTTGAACCCTTTACCCTTACAAGGGTAATGCTTTGACCACTAAGCTACCAGACCTCGCCCTAACCAATATAAATTTCTCCTTCTATATCTGTCTTTGAGGCAACATACCCGAGCATCTACCGACATTCTTACGAACACTATCAGAACCTAATCAGAACCAATAAATGAATTTTCAATCATTTTTAAACATTGCTTTATTGATTTATATTCCACTAGCTGTTGCCTGCGGCTCCGCCTGCGTGGATGTCGGTTATCGCTTAGTGTTGAGCCGACGCTATTGAGCATTAAATTCGCCTCTCTACTCAACTATGTACTCACCTCTGTTCTCGACTTTCTACTCGCCTCTATATTCGACTCTGTACTCGACTTTCGACTCGCCTCTATATTCGACTCTCTACTCGACTTTCTACTGACTTCTCTGTTCCCCGCTCTACTCGACTTTTACTCTTCTCTATACTCGCCTTTCCATTGGCCTCTCTACTTGCCCATCCATTCGATTCTCTTTTCGCCTCTCTACTTGACTCTCCCCACTCGCCTATCTACTCGTACCTCTACTCAATTCTCTATTCGATCTCTACTCGCCACTACATTCATCTTTCCACTCGCCTCTCTACTCAACCCTTTACTGCATTCTATTTGATTCCATACTCGCCTCTCCACTGGCTCTCTAGTCGCATATCTACTCGCCCCTGTAGTCGACTCTACTCGACTTTCGATCTTTATACGCCTATGCACTCGTCCCTATAACAATCTCTACTCGCCTCTCCACTCGCTTCTATATTTGGTTTGCTACTCGACTATATCCGTTCCCAAGCTCTAAACTATATCTGTACCAAATTTCATCGGGAAATCTTCAAAAATGTCAATCTTTTACCTCAAGGCCCTAATCCCCCCTTCTACCCCCCCTTTTCGCGATAAAAGGTAGCCTATGTCCGTTCCCAAGCTCTAAACTATCTCTGTACCAAATTTCATCAGGAAATCTTCAAAAATGACAAACGTTCATCCCAAGGCCCTAGTCCCTCCCTTCTACCCCCCTTTTTGCGATTTAAGGTAGTCTATATCCGTTCCTAAGCTCTAAAAAACTATCTCTGTACCAAATTTAATCAGGAAATCTTCTAAAACGATAAACTTTTATCCTAAGACCCTGGTACCCCCCTTCTTCCCCCCTTTTCGCGATAAAAGGTAGCCTATGTCCGTTCTCAAGCTCTAATCTACCTCTGTACCAAATTTCATTAAGATATCTTCAAAAAGACAAACTTTCATCCCATAGCCATATCCCCCCCCCCTCCTTCACCCTTTTTTGCGATAAAAGGTAGCTTATGTCCGTTGCCAAGCTCTAAACTATCTCTGTACCAAATATTTCATCAAGAAATCTTCAAAAATGACAACTGTCATACCAAGGCCATAGTCCCCCCCCTTTTGCCCCCCTTTTCGCGATAAAAGGTAGCCTATATCCGTTCCCAAGCTCTAAACTATATTTGTACCAAATTTCATCACGAAATCTTCAAAAATGACAAACTTTCACCCCAAGACACTAGTCCCCCCCCCCCCCTTCTACCCTCCTTTTCGCGACAAAAGGTAGCCTATGTCCGTTTCCAAGCTCTAATCTACCTCTGTACCAAATTTCATTAAGATATCTTCAGAAATGACAAACTTTCATAAAAACTTTCATCCCCTATGTCCCCCCTTATACCCCCTTTCTCGTGATAAAAGGTAGCCTATGTCCGTTCTCAAGCTCTAATATACCTCTGTAACTCTGTACCAAATTTCATCAAGATCGGTTCAGTGGTTTAGGCGTGAAAGCGTAACATACAGACAGACAGACAGACAGACAGAGTTACTTTCGCATTTATAATATTAGTATGGAAGTATGGATTTGAATTAAAGAGAAAATACCTAAGTTTATCTATGTTTGTATAACCACATGTAATTTCTATAACTTACTATTTGTATTTGAGTGACGTATTTCTTCCAGTTGCTAAGTGATTTCCTGTAGCTTTCGTCCAATGCGGTGAGCAAGTAATACCCGTACATTACTGTATGTACAATACAATTTAATAATACCAGCGATGTCCCATGTCCTCCTGAAATTGGAAAGTCATAAAGAGATTAGAGACAAAAGTATAAAAGTTATTATCAAAAGGGGATTGTTTTCATCAGCCTAGTTTTACAAAAGAGCATTAGGTTTCAAAGTTTCCTGCAGGTATTGTGATAAATGTCGTATATTTGTTTTTTACAGCGTTAAATTTACCTATTTATGCCGACCTTTGCAAACGGGGTGGAGCGTGTATTACCGTTACGCTGGAGGTCACGGGTTCGATTCTCGATTTGTATGCATGAGTTAGTTTGTCTATATGCATTGTTCTAGGTGTTTCGATGTAGGTATAACGTGTAACCTTTGTATCTACTTTTTTAACTTACTCGTGTTTTGTTCCTTGTAATTCAATATAATTCAAGGTAAGTAGTATGTAAGAGTATGTGACTTTGAGCAGATAATTAAGTGAAATTTTAAAGCATAGCATGCTACCTCTTTAAATCGACTAAGATAGGGAACATTTTGAATTGGTTCAGGCGGGAATCCAACCCGCCATCTTTCGTTTACAGGGCGAATGCTCAGTGGTCAAAACTCGTCTAATATGCATACCTGGAGCCCATTTCACCATGCCCCAGGACACGGCCACCATACCGAAGTGGTGGTAAACGTGTAGAAATGTAACTTGGTTCTGCTTTTTTCTTAGAACAAAGAATATCTGAAACAAAGACATTAAACGGTTTTAGAAAAATAAACCGCCTGCATGAGATCGGCGAGCACTTCGCTCTTCGAATATAAGGTGATTATTACCTTTTTATTTCGTTTGCGCGTGCTGGCAATGCGTATGTTGGACTGGACACCACACGGTGTTTCGTCATATCAGTCTGTATGGCCGGGTTATCTTTTCTAAGACACCAAGTTGGTCTAGAATAGATTCCTGAGACCTTGACCACCAATATTGATGATCTCGACGTGTAGTTGGGAAACAAAATCCCTCTCCCCTATAGAATGGCGCGCACGGAATGATATGATACAGAAGCACCGCCACCATGAAACTGATTCTGCTGCTTAGGGCGACCAACCGTCATTCCTATGCCCCGCACTCATGGAGGAGGGAGATAGTTCTACGATTGCCGCAGGTTATAAGCACCACTGAAGACTGCTATCGTCTTAATTCTCCTCCTATGTCTTTTTCCCTGCTTCATTTGGTGCTACTATTTCAAGTCTATACGTACACAAACAGAGTTAGGTACTTTGGCATTAACTATAAACTAACTGCTGTCCGGGGATCCGCCTACGTAGTATTCTGACTTTACGCTTTACCAGTCTAACTGCGGATTTGGCTGAAACTTCGATAGTTTCTGTGAAGCGACTGCCATCTGATCTCCATAACCCAAAGGCGATATCGAAGCATTGCAGTTAGACCAGTTGTTGTGTCTGATTTTTGAGGGCTCCGACTACTCGTAACGACTATCATAGATGTTCGCATGGCTACCGGGACCGACGGCTTAAAGTGCTTTCCGAGGCACGACCCGACCTTAAAAAAAGCCCCCGCCCCCTCAAAGCGGCCGCTTTTACTACCGCTACGACTCGTGGCTCTATGTATAGGTATCTGTACCAAAAACTCTATCCCTGTACTAAATTTCAGTCAGATCTTTTCAGTTAACTAAACATCCAAACATTTGTAATAAGTACTTATTAACAAAGTAGTACGATCAGTTCATTACCGTATCAAGAAGATCTACAAGCTTCATCATGAAGTATCCATAGCACACCGTCCACGCGATTTCAAGACTGTTCGGACTGCTATCTACAGGTTGACACAGCAGTGAGTAATGACTTAACCATCCTAACGTAAGACTCTGCAATCATCACACAAAGAAAAAAGAGATAAGTAGAGTACACGGCTTGACTGTGAAGAAAAGTGAGTCGATCTTAAGGTGAGGCTCCATGTGCGTTTGCTTTTTTGCGTGGTCGCAGTGAAGCAGGGTTATTCTTTAGAAATTCATAAACAAATAAAATTATATCTATCAATGAGACGAATTTTATAAACTAGCTCCACCGCGCCGACGCGCGACGTAACGCAAACGCACAAATTAATGTTTATAATTTATACATATAATCACGTCTGAAAATCTCCGGCAGATGTGCATATAACCAACCTCTTATTTCGCCTACTATGATTTTCATAGAGTCGTTAAAGCTGTTTGTGTATAAAAAATATTAAAATTATAGCTTCAGTGTTTAACGTAGTTCCGGTTGCACTAGGGACTTTTATCTCAGAGGCCAGAGCCTTGGATTCGCTTACTCCTATCCTCCTTTTGATTTTACTGTACCTACGACTTTATACTCTATAAACTATAGGTCAAACGCTTGACCAAATCTGCCAAATCAACAGGCTTGCAAATGTGGTTACCTTGGCTCCAAAGGTCATAGTGGGCACCAAAGGTTCAGTAAAAAAAAAGAATTACCTTATAAGCAATGTAGAGGCATCCAACAATTTGACTAGCATTATAAACTGCCATTATTCCTCGTAATTCATAAGCAGGTTTGTTCTTCATGTAGTCTGGCAGCCATCGAAGCACCGTCATTAAATATAGACCGATGATGGCCAATCCTGGCCATGGCGACTTTATTAAAAACCAGTCTACTGTCCTAGGATCTTAAAAAATAATAATAGGTATCGTAAGGTAAGGTAAAGTAAATATTTAGTAACTAGATATATTTTTAAAAATATATGCTAGGACCTACATTATATCTACGTACTTAGGTACAGTCGACAAAGGAGATACGGTCACACTTTTTCACATAAAGTTCATCGACCGTATAGCATGCGTACCGCACCGTATAGTCTGTATATTCTTTGTCGACTGTACTTTGTATTAGAATAGATCACATAGATTATTCCCATCATAGCGTTCAAAGTTTTCCCAATTCGTCTAAAGTTTGAACACATAAATTCCACTTACTGATTTTGGTAAGTCGACTTATCTACAAGTGATTACCGTCTAACCTACGACAGACCCTGATCCGTTGTTTAGCATGTGAGGTTGGTTTGATTTTTTTATACCACTTAGGTGGCAGACAAGCACACGGCCCACCTGAAGGAAAGTGTTTACCGTGGCCTATGAATGTGTGCAACACCAGGGGCGTCACACTCGCGCTGCCGACCCTGTTAGAATAGAAAGCTTATGTGCCACCAGTGTAGAAGATAAAGCAGGACAAGCCTTAGGTCTTACCACTGACAGCTCAAAAACTCTCCAGTGAGCTCTGGCTACCCTACTCACCGTCGAGAACACAACACGAGGTTATTATGACCGCGGTATTTTGTAGGGCGGAGGTACTTCCCCAGTCGGACTGCTCAATTGGACGGAAATACCGTAGTGTCCTACCTCCTGTAAAAATTCTCAAGGACATATACACACTTTGTATTTAGGTAAGTACAAGTACTTTAATTTATGTGCTTTTCCTCTAGCTAGGCCTTGATCAAGATAACGCGAGATTGTACAGATGCCATACATCGGTAATAATAACTAAATTTCCCCCGTTCCCAACCGACCACCTGAATTGTCCACCTGGTTGGTCAGTTAGGAATAAATGTTCCTAACCACCCACCTTGTGCATCTGGTGGCTCAGTTAGTAACAAAATATGCTAACCGACCACCTGTGACTGTCTAAAACGCTATGGCTCGTAAGCGTAGATATAAGCCGCGATTACGCTTGCGTTGAATAGATTTTTCCGTAAATTATTAATTTTCCTGCAGGAACATATTCTCCTGCAGAAAAAGTATCCTATTTACCTTTTTTTAATTTTTTGGTCATGGTAGGTAGCATCACATGATTTAGTACTCGTATTAGATTTACTAGCACATTTTATTTTAATAAAAAGAGTTCACAACTATGATGTAATGACTAATTAATAGTAGATCATTAAATGACCTATGAATGAATTTTTTTTATAGACAATGACGAATTTATTCAAAGATGCCAAATTGAAATAATAAGTGTATACCTACTACGACAATTTGTTTTTTTAAGCAGTGGTCAGTTGGTATATTTTGTTACTAACTGATGCACAAGTTGGGTGGTTGGGAACATTTTTCCTAATTGACTAACCAGGTGGACAACTCAGGTGGTCGGTTGGGAGCAGGGGTTAAATCTCAGGTATGAGGGTCGAGGTAAATCGATAAGACTACCTCTCTATATGTTGTGACACGACTTGTCACAAAGGAAAGCGGTGCCGAACAGCTTGATCTGGATGGAATTGGTTGCACTGTATGAAAATCACTCCTTAGCCCTGCAGGTGTTGTAGGAGAGGTTGGGACTAATGGGAAGAGCTCATCAGAGCACTTGCCATGATAGAGGCGATAAAAGGCACTCTACCAATGAGGCAACAAGGTCTCAATTATGGAAAGCACATTGTCGCCGTCGAAGTTCATAAGAGTGCGGATTCAGGCTAATCGGCGTTTGATTCGCTCTCTTTGCTCAAATGCCATTGGCCTGAACCCGCAGTCGTAGGTACGCACTTCCGACCCGCTATTAAGTTTGGTTCGAGGTAGGTTTACCCATCTATGGTTGTGTTGTCTGATCTAACTCTAAGTAATTTAGTATCACAAAATTTACCTTAAATATTAAATATTACACACTTATAAGGCATAGGGTATGTAGAATAATATAATTTACCTTGGATTTCCTCATTTAAATAGTAATATAATTTCACTGCACCCCTTAAAACCACCGCCATGGTTCAATCGGATAATAATCACTAATTTACTTATTAGATAACTGTAAAACTTGAGAAGACCGTTAGGTGTCCTGCGCAATTTTAAAAAGACTAAATGTGTAACTGCGTGATATGAAGAACTGTGGAATTTACATACCTAGTGACATACAGTGAACTTTACATTCATATATTGTAACTAGCAGCGTAATGCGGTTTTGTTCTTTTATTAACATACTCTAT
This sequence comes from Eilema caniola, assembly GCA_949126895.1. Lineage (NCBI taxonomy): Eukaryota > Metazoa > Arthropoda > Insecta > Lepidoptera > Erebidae > Eilema > Eilema caniola. The sequence continues at coordinate 9,739,709 of OX421481.1, read as the reverse complement.
TCAAAATAATACTGGGGTGAATTTTTTACGCAATTAGTATATGTACTAACTATTCAAAACGATTAGTATAGGAAAAACAGGAAACGGCTTAGGCGGGACTTGAACCCGCGATTAGTGCTTTACAGGAGGAATGCTCTGACCAGTGAGCTACCAAGTCACTCCATGAGTGCTCCATAATTATCCTATTCATATCCATCATGGGGCAATGGTGGGAGAAATCTACCGATAGTCCCACCTAAATCTTTTCCTCTTTTTCCTATCCTAATCGATAATACTAGGGGTCAAAAAAACGCGGACACTTTTTTGCCGCTGCTCAGAGGCTTTCTGCGTGTCCCTCTGGCTAGCAGAGGGCATAGTAGAGAGCAGGCAAGGGGCGGGCAGGTTCTGCTAACGCAAGCGTGGAGGTGATTGTCGGATCCTACCATGGAACTGGAGGCGAGAGCGCTCTTGGTGCTATATCGGTACCGAATAGCGTTGCGGAAGCAGGGGCGGGCACCCAGCCTTCGGGATATCGAGGCCATGAAGTCCTATAGCTCCACCGGGACATGTGGCTGAGTAGAAGCAACGACTTGTGCGACCACTCGGCGGACTCGGCCATTATGGAGGTTCGAATCGAACAAAAAGGGAACGCTACCACAAGAGGCATGTGATGCGGAGAAATTCTACAACGCATTTTAATTATTATTCTAGGAGGTAGGACACGACGGTATTCCCGTCCAATTGAGCAGTCCGACTGGGGTAACTCCGCCCTACAGAATATCGCGGCCATAATAATCTCGTGTTGTATTCTCGGCGGTGAGTAGAGTAGCCAGAGCTCTTTGGAAAGGTTTTGTGCTGTCAGTGGGAAGACCAAAGGCTGTTCTTGCTTTGTCTTCTACACTGACCGCACAGAAACTCTCCGCTACCTTTATATATTGTAAAAACACAACTTGAAAAGTGTGTTTTTTCATATATACCTATGAAGGTAGTAAAATGAAGTTCGATCAAGAAGTTTCAACAAATTTAATCAACTATACGAAACTCTCCGCGTTTACAGGGTCGGCAGCACGAGAGTGACTCCCCTGATGTTGCACTCGTCCATAGGCCACGGTAACCACTTACCATCAGGTGGACCGTGTGCATGCCTGCCTCCTCAGTTGTATAAAAAAATAATATTTTTTAGCGTATATGACTAAAACAACTATTATGTGTTCTTTAGTTATTTTAGTTTCAGTTTTATTTTAATTTTTTATTATAGTTAGTTTGTCCTTACATTTTGTCTTTGTACATTGTTTAAAAACAATTTGGAATAAATCCTTACAAGTGATTACAGGGCCACAGGGTCGAAATTACACGCCAACTACTTAGGCAGTTGACAAAGTTTTACGAACAGACAAACAAACAAACATTTGTTTTTAGTTTTTGTAAATAAGGTGTTACGTTTTTAACATGACTGTGTGTTATTTAAATTAAAATGTTAATCGTATGATACGAAAGAATTAAATCAGAATTCTAATAAGCAATCGATACATAAGTGCCGTTCATTACAATAGAATTCTTGAGTGTTCCAGCTGTTATTTGCATATATCAAAAGTAAAACTTAAATATTTATATTTTTCAACTATATTTTTAATAGGATTTTTTTATTCGTGCACGTCAATTAAATTTCAACTTGCCTAATGGTAAGCTAAACGGCAACTTTCAGTAATGGAAGTCACCACAGCAGATTATATACAAATATTACAATGGTGATCCTCAGTTCGGCGGCCTCGTCAGATGCTTATTCATGCACCGCTAGAAATGCCTGGCATTGTTTGCAGAAGGAAACAAATGTGCTGGCATTACTGGAATTCTCTAAGAGTGCGGCAAAGTTAATACTCCGGTCTAGATAAAGATTCGAGGTTACAATAATTCGCAGCCGGCTGAAAGTCTGTAGGACTGTTCAAAACACCTCTAAAAATGAACTCTAATAAGTCCTCATCAATCTGATGCCTGATTTTTTTTAAATTCAAAGTCAAACGTATCTACAACGGGTTTTTTCACGATTTCCAGCCAAACGGTAGGTTTTACCAAACAAATTTCTTAGACACAATTAAACATATAACATACATATAATCACGCCTTTATCCCCGGTGGGTTAGGCAGAGGTGAATTAACAGCCACATTTCACCAATCTGTATTCGGTCCCACGTAATAGGGGGTGAGCCTATTACCGTATTCCGGGCACTATTGTTGACTCGAGCGATGCATCTGAGGCTGAGTTTGGGATGTACATATCTGTCTGATGTAGAAGTTAATCAGCCCTATTCCTTAGTCGCCTTGTACGACACCACATGAGAAGAGAAAGGGTGGCCTAAATTCTACTCTGCCGGGAACCACGCGGCTAAAACGACAAAATTAAAGATCAGATAATTATCTATAATAAATGTCTACTACGTTTTTAACTAAAACCCACCGTCTCAGAGATATACCTAACGATTCGCAAAAGTTGGAAGAGTTGTACTGGTAAGGTTTAAAAATGATTCAATTCCTTTTTCTTCGTAAAGCTTAAAGGTATCAAGTTGAAATTCATGCGAAATATAATTGATGCTGTGAAAAAATCAACCTTGTACGTCATTGCAATCAAAAGATGCAGATATCCTGCATCTTTTGATTGCATTGACGGTATTCAAGGTCATAAAAACGCTTTATTCGCAATTACCACCAAAACAGTAACTTTTGTCATCAATATACTTAATCGTTTTTATTTACTTTATCGTGTATTTACGGTTATCGTGATGCATTTTGCCATCAATCTGATGCCTGGAATTTATTAGAGTTCCGTAAGACGATACCCTTATGCATTCGTCATGTCTGTCTGTCCGTCCGTATGTTTTTTTCCGAAACTATAAGAACTATGCGGTTTTGCTGTGAAATATGCTGAACCCTACGAATAATGCTGAACCGCATTAAGATTTTCATACAAAAATTGAAAAAAAAAACAGTAAATTTTGGGGGTTCCCCATACTTAGAAATGAAACTCAAAAAAAAATTCATCTAACCCGTATGTGTGAAGAAAAGTGATATCGAGGTTTATAATATTTTTTTTTTCTAAACTGAATAATTTGCGCGAGACACTTCCAAAGTTGTAATATGTAACTTTTAAAATAGAAAATTATAAAACAAAAAAAATATATGACCATGTAAACTTCCACCAAAAATTGGTTTGAACGAGATCTAGTAAGTATATATATATATATATATATATATATATATATATATATTTAAATCGCTGAAGACTTGTTGCGTCTTTTCAAAGTCGAACCCAGCGGCGTCTACCATTTCCAATGACTTTTTAATTGTTATTCGTGCGAATATAGCTACATTGCTGTCATGTGAATTCTATTGTCGACGAGAAATTTTGTTTAGGTACGAAAATTAGATATTCATTTTGAAATAATTCTCGCTGGTTTTTTGCATCCGTTGTCGATGGAAATCATGTGACACATTGTATATTTTTGTATTCGTTCCATGCATTTAATCGTTTTTCCTACATCCATCTAAATGTATGGATATATTGATACCATATATTGTACTATATTAATTCCATGCATTCTACTAATTTAACGACTCCTTACTATGCTTGAGATTATATCGGTACCGTATATTATTTTTGAATGTACGCCATAAACTATTAAGTTTGTTGCTTCCTCCAAACCTTATATCTATACATACATAGGTACCTAATTTATTAGATCCCAATAAATTTATTGCGGGACGTGGTCTCTGTCTACCCCAATAGGGGACAGGAGTGGCGATATGTATGTATGTATGAGTAGAAAATCATCTCTTTTCATGAAGTCGATTAAAATAAAATAATAATAATTATAAATAATAATAAAAATAATAATAATAATAATAATTTGATGGCACAAATTTGTCACAAATTTCGACCGGGTGAGTACCACCGTGCACTTTTGCGAAAAACCCTCCATAGTAATCCAATCTCGGTTGGATTGCGTTCAGGGGTCAGCAAGTTCATAGCCGGGCAGGGGGGATTGAGGTCGCTGCACAAGTGGGAACGGTGGGTCTTGGCGTAGTCTAGTGGGCGATGGCGCGGGGCGACGCGCCGAGCAGGGAGACCTGTAGAAACGGTGGTGCCGCTGGCCGCCCGCGGCTTAGTACAGGGGCCCAACCGGGACTAACCACCCTGGGAGGCTGCCCGACCAGGTCGCGCATAATCCCGATATGGCTCGTCGTGCCGGTTGGTGACCGGACGAGGGAGCCCGCCGACCATACTCGAGGGGGTACGGGGGCCCTTCCGTTCGGCGCGTCGGCTCTCGCCATACCTCACATTCATAGATAAAACCAATAACCCACGCTTTGTCACGCGGTGCTGCGGCAACAATCGCCTCTTTTTTTCACGCCTTCCCTCTTCATCCTCATGGCAGCGCACAACAACAGTAGATTGGTCTACACAGCGGCAAGAAACTCTCCCTCGGGCTCGCTATTTGAGGTGGAGTCCACGAACATCTGTGGGCTCCATACAAACCTCAACGCCGTCCACCAACACCTGGAGACAGCGAAACCAGCTATGCTGTTTCTTACGGAGACACAAATACGCCGCCCTGATGACACGACCTACTTGCTCTACCCCGGCTATGTCCTTGAGGAGAATTTCCGCGCAAAAGCCGGGGTGTGTGTGTATGTCAGGGCGGATATTTGTTATCGCCGTTTGCGCTGCCTAGAGGATCCGTCCTTTTCCACCCTTTGGGTGCACATAGACCATGGCTCTATGAGTCAGATCTATGTGTGCCTTTACCGCTCCCATACAGGAGATACCGAGACAACTCGACTCTTTGAATACCTGAGTCAGGCGGCAGATGATGCGCAGGAGCGATTTCCGAACGCTGAACTGGTGTCTTTGGGGGATTTAAACGCCCACCACGAGATCTGGTTGGGCTCCGCCAAAACAACCCACGCGGGAAGAGTCGCTCATGCATTTGCTCTGACGCATGGCCTGACCCAATTGGTACACGAGGTCACTAGGATACCAAAAAGGTCGGACCATGAGCCCTCTCTGCTAGACCTCCTGCTGACGAGTCACCCGGACCAGTACAGTGTTTCGGTGAGCGCCGCTTTAGGTGAATTCGACCATTGTCTGGTCCGTTCCGAGGTGCCCATTATAGCGCCCCCACGACCCGCGCAGCGAAAGGAAGCGGCGTCTCTGGCACTACTCGTCAGCGGACTGGGATGGCCTGCGTGATTATTTTGCGTCCGTCCCGTGGGTTGGACGCTGCTTTGAGGGTAAGAACCCATCTGAGGCCGCAACTGCTGTGGCCGGTGAGATCAGTCTGGGCATGGAATATTATATCCCCTACACTGATGTCACCGGTGTACGCAGAACGCGTCCCTGGTTCGGGAGGGACGCAGCTGCAAAGGCTCGACCGGACGTCGCTGCAACCTGTCGAGAGCATCTAATAAGTACTTTGCGGATCCATCCCAGAGATGCGAGCAGTATTCCACACAGGAACGAATTTGTGTCTTGTATAGAAGACACCGTTGCTCCGGCGTGAAAAACCGTCTCACTCTGTTCAGGACTCCGAGTTTACGCGAAGCTGTTTTGATGATACTCTCGATGTAGTTTTTGTTATTTATTTTACAGCGAACATCCATACCGAGGATACTGAGGTTGTCCTGCAATGGCAGTGGCGTGTTCTGAAGAGTGGGAAGGGGAAGGAAAGGAGATATCTTTGCTGTAAACGCACATTTCGTCTTCTTAGCATTGAACTCTACCAAGTTCTCAGAGCCCCATTGGGAAACGTAGTTCAGAATCCGGTCAAGCTCAGTGAAAAGAAGCTGCCTTTTTCCGCGATATCCGACTGCTTATCCGCAGGACGTCCATGATAACTTCTTACATACCCCTCCTTACATAACTCTTCATACTTTGAACCTTCCTTACAACATGACTTTACTCCCTTCTCATAATATTTTCATACCACGACAGTCTCTTGGTTCTCAATTTTTCTTTCACTGGTGCCACTATCAAACCACACATCCAAATTTAACATTCGGATTTCCGCCACATGCAGTTGTCTTTCATTCGTCGCTTTCAAGGAAAAACATGTCGATCCATACATTATGGCAGATCTGAACATGAACTTATAAATTTTCCCCTTAAACTTGAGGGAAAAATGGGGATCACATATTGTGACTTTGACCTGCCGCCATTACATCCACCCTGCATCTATTCTGTGCTTCACTGCTCGATCAGTTTCCTCAACCGTCTGGATAAGAGGGCCGAAGTAGCGGAAATTGGAGCAGACTGGTATTGGTGCACTATCTAATACCATGGGTGTAAAACTGGAGAGATCGCCGAAATCACAGAACATTCCGTCTTGGTTCTACTGCGCGTAAGAGCCCTGGCGGAGGATGCGATCGCTCGGGGCGAGGTGATCATCAGCAAACAGCATACATCAGGAGCTCTCCTCCTGTATCTCCGATGTCAAGGCATCCATTATCAACAGGAAGAGATAGGAGCTTCGCGCCGAGCCCTGACGCAAGCCTTTCGCCACATTGGACTCGTCGGCGTTGCCGGCAGCGGATCGTGCATAGGTTCTTGATCGTCAGTACATCGCACAGATCTACTCTATGTACTTCCGCTTTCTCTTTCAAGGCCTACCATAAAACCGTTCTGGGTACCCGGTCATATGCTTTCTCGAAATTCACAAACACCATGAGTTTTCACACAGTTGGCGAAGAGGAAAAATGGCATATGTGGTCCCGTGGCCATGCTTAAGCCCGAACTGGTTATGGGTAACCACGCTTTTGCCTCTCGTACACGCTTCTCTATCACTTTCTCCCAAACTTACCATACTGTGTGGCATGAGCTTTATTCCCCGATAGTTGTCGGGGTGTTACACGTCACCCTTATTTTTAAAGATGGGAATTAGTTACTAAATAGGTGATCCCAAAGTATTGTATGTAACCTATACAATTTTGTAGTATTATTAATGGAACCAGCTTGGCTTAAAAGTATTCAGTGGGGCACGAAGGGGCAGTGTGGAAATTACCGGGCCATGGCAGAACAATGTTTAGGAAACACTGCTTTATAGTGTCATTTGTTTGAATTTTGAATTCTAGTGGGCGAAGTTTGGTAAATGTTGGATATTTTACCTTTATTTAGTTCATGACTGACATAATTATTTAAGAAAACTTGTTATTAGAATAGTTTATCGGCCGATTATTCCAAACATTCGGTTGTTTTTCAGCATTTCAACAATAGTTTGCCATTTGAATGAAAAAAGAAAAAAAATATAAAAATAAAAAAAAATAAAAAATTTTGAGTTCCTAACATTTTTGTAAAATTTATGCCTGAATTTTTTTATAAAAAAATACGAAATAGTAAAAATCCCTTTTATTTCACTCAGTTTTGCCATTTTATAACTAAATCTTTAGGTTCTTTTGTTTTTTGTACCCCCTTAGTCTCCGATTTAATTAACTCGTACGACCCATTGATGATCAGGATTAGTTCTTAACTACATATCTAATTTTATCACAACCAATTTTTCGTGACTATAAAGTACTTCAGTTAAAATTTTATGGGTCGTTACGGACACTCATATTCGTCAATTATTAAGTTTGGTTTATTTTCTTAATTGCAACGGTCCTTTACGACAATTGAAATTTCCGGTATCGATATTTATACCACAAGCGTTATTACGTCCGCGCTGGCCGGCAAAAAATATTAACAAAAACATGCCGCTTGCAAGTCGCGTGCGAACTCCGCCCCCTCACCTCTGTCACCCCCGCGTCTCCTCTGGGACGATGTCGTTTTGTGTGATGCAATTAAATCACACATTAGAATTGATAAAAACTTTTATTATATACAGGAAGCCACATTATCGGAGTGTTATACGTAAACAAAATATCGAATATAACGCCACTGATATACGGCGCACAGGAGCGACCTCCAAAATTCGCGCGCCAAACCGCGGAACTAAGAAATACGCTGAAAAGCACTCTGGTGAGAAAACAACGTCCATGCCAATATTTCACCCAGGCATTGTACTCACCTTAACACTACTTCTGGCTGAATTTGAGAGATGGTCAATGTTGCATCCGTATACAGGTTGCTACAAGTCAGTCGGACGCAACATCATCGGTAAAAACCGCCATGTAGGACGTTATATCAACAACTGTATATAGTTTATGTATATAGTTTCGGAAAAAACATACGGACGGACAGACAGACATGATGAATGCATAAGGGTATCGTCTTACGGAACTCTAATAAATTCCAGGCATCAGATTGATGAGGAATTTTTGGCCAAGTGCGAATTATTATAGCCTCACTAATATAATATACCTTACTTTGTCCGAATTTAAAAAGCTGCCGAACCGGTAAATATTGGGTGGAATTGTTTGCACCGTATGAGGCTAACACCTTAGCCCCGTATTCGTGTTGTTCTGTACACGGAGGCTCTTACACTTTGAGGTTCAGGGCCTTAATATTCCTTTCAAAAATGTTGGGCATATTGGATTTTACAGAAGCGACTGCTGTGGATTTCATAGTGACTTGTGTTTCTTTTATTACAGCTAATTTTAGAAAAAAATGTATAACACTGTGTATGTTACGATGATAGAATGGACTTCGCGATATAACGTTTCGGTGAAGAACATTATGTGACTGAAGGAATTATAGTATCATACGGAAAATTAACTTATTTGTGAAAATTTGTGCAATGATTAACTACTTTTGACGTTAATTATTATTAATATGTCGCCGAAATTAAATTCAATTAACTGCCTAGGCTCTTTACTGAACGGTGCCGTTCAATTAACGGCCTGAATGGTGTTTAGCCATTTAATTAAACGGTTAGGCAAATAGCGTGGATCGATGACGTTTCACGAATTGCCTAGCTATTTAATTAAACAGTTAAAAAATGAATTATCTCTGCATGGTTATAAAAAAAAGATTATTAAATGATGTAATAAACGAGACGGTTGAATATCATTCAGGCAATTGAATGGCGCCTAGGCAGTTAATTGGACGGCGGATTAAGCTAGTCGGCGGTGACGTAAACATTTCGACAGCAGAATTTAATTACGATTTAGATTGGAGAAACAATGTTCAAGGCCGGATTTGAACCCGCAATCAGTCCCATACAGTTTCAACAACAACAATTTGGGCGTTCACTCTTTCTATCTAAATCTATACAAATAGGTAGCATATTAGTTGCTTTAGAATTTTCATTAAAAATAATTTAATTTTTGATTTAAACTGACGTGATAAAGATGAATATATCTTTCACTGTATGTAGTCAAAGTTTATAACATTAGGTAGAAGGTATTATATCTACTGGTGATGCAATAATTAAACAAAACTTTGTATTCAATTTTGGTTAGTGGTTTTTATTTTTTAAATGATTGATCAACATTCCAATATCCTATAGTCATTTAAAAATTTTCGAAGGAACTATTTATTGAAGGGAAACTCTGGGTGCTTCTCAGCGCCTACGAAAAACGTAAAGTCACACACGCGTCCTTTTTCGCCAAGGTCCAAGGCTGCCAACTCGTTCATTTCAGACTCGCTCAGGCAAAAATCCCATACAGAGATATTCTGTAAAAATATCATTTAAATCTATTAGGCCCCAGTCCTCTTTTTGGAGCCCCAGTATGTGTTGCTAAAACTTAGCATTGATGAGGGCAGGATATAGTAGATTTCTTTCGATTTCTAACAGAGAATACTTACTCCAAAGCTTCCAAGCTTCGCCATAAAATGCTTTGGCAACAGCAGGTCTTTACTTAGTAGGAACTAGTCTAACTAATGTAATTCACCAGTATAGGACACATAATTTTTATTGAAGGGTCTTTTAAATACAAGTTTTTAAACAAGCGATATCTACCTGCTTAATGCGGATGGGGTTGGTGCTCTTTGGAATGGCAGCCAGGCCTCTCTGGAGATTGTACCGCAAGAGCACTTGTGCAGGAGTGCGCCCATGCTTCTGTGCAATACTTTGTACCTCTGCCAACTGCAGCAAGTCGGGGTACTTTTGCCTTTAATAAAAAAATCGCTAGTGAAGTACATAAACGTATGTTAACTAAGTGACATCACTTTTCTAGACATTTCCCTTTGCACCTAATAATATCAAATCATATCACGAATTTATTTAAAACAGACTAGAATCTGTCCAATGTATGATGGAGAGAACGCTCGCGCTTTACTAAATCGATCTTAGGCGAGCACTCACTCTCCTCGTCGACGCGAAGTGCTAAGTCAAAGGTCAGATAAGTAGAAATAACTTCTTTCTAATACCAAGAATTCTTAAGGGTTTTGAATCTTTTAAGATTTTATAGGAATATTTTGAATCTTATGGAAACTAAATTCATATCGCTGGATTATGACCTAATTTTTCTTCTACCTCCTAGCGTTTAACCCAGTCGAATCCGAAGTTATCAACTTGCGAGTCTTGGGTCCGCTTTACCAGTTTAACTGCGGATTTAGCTGAACTTCAATATTTTCCGTGAAGCGACTTCTGACTTCCACAACCCAAAGGCGATATCAGAGCATTGCAGTTAAACCAGTTGTTGGATTTTGGAGAGCTCCGACTACCCGTAACGATTGCCATAGATGTTCGAATGGCAACCGGGACGGGACCGACGACTAAACGTGCTCTCAGAGGCACGATCAGACCAATGCAAATACCCACAATTAAACAATCAAATATTTTAGCGGGGATCGGACGGCCGCGCCTCCTACGTATAGTGGCCGCATTCGCGTTACGCCACAGAGGCTGTCAAATATGGCTTAATTCATCATAGAATCAACAAACAACAAACAAAAAACGCATATTGCATTATAAAGTTTATGGCTGACTTCTTATAAGGTAAGAAATTTTATTTCGGCGACTTTATAATTTGATTCTACACATTGTATGAAACATAGGAATTATCTATCTATTAACTCACCCAGTTTGGGCTGCTTTCATATCAGCTAAGGCTTTGGATCCAAGGGGTGAATATGCAACAATAGGCACACTTAGTTTATTAGCAGCTTCAACTAATGCAGGCTGTTGGCAGAGAACATGAATCTCTATTTGCAAGCACGCAGGTTTAGCGACACTGGACACTCGTGTCAATTGCTCCACATTCAAGTTTGACACTCCCACGTGACGAACACGCCCAGACTCCTTCAATTTTAATACTGTCTGAAAAAAGTCCTTTTTTTGTAATATTTATCGAAAGCTTTAATAGAACCTAAGTATATGAAAAGCTGGGTATTCATTATATTCGCGTACCCCTTGTGCTCCGCACTTCTGCAACTGCTCCACATAGTGCAACGGTGCGCGCTCTATGCTCAGCGCTCAATGTTCGTAAAAGGACTGTCGAGCATGCGTGTTTTTATGGAGATGCACGTACGGTCTCCCCGTCAGAGCGGTGCAGCAGCGCTGAGCGCAGGATGTTCGCGAACATAGTGGATACCCAGTTTAAGGCGACAGTACCGTACTTGAAAACGTAGACACAGTATATTCAGGAAATAAAGTGAACATTCATCTCAATTAGAATTTCTGATTAAAACAATTTCGCCCGGGCTCCATATCTTACTTGAGTTAACAACACACTCTTCTTTATTTTCATCTTCATCTTCTGAAGATCTGTTTCTTATCAGTAAAGGTTTTTCAGATGCTATCAATTTTGTGCTATGTCCTATGGGTTGAGTCGTTGATCTGCTAAATTTTCTGGGAACGGGGAGAATTACCACATTGTTTCTTTTATTCCTATGTTGAGTTTTAGAAGGCTTGTCTTTTAATTTTTTGGCTATACTATACATCATCACTTGAAGAACACCATACGACCTTTTCTTAGGTTTCTGTAAATTTTGACCTTTAAATATGCTTGCCAATGAAGAAGACTGAGAGGTAGGTTTTGATAGCATATGCGATGTGATTTCGATGCTCTGGTTTGATTTTACACCATACTGGCAGGCAAAGTCATTAGTGGTCTTTTTGAACAGATCCATTACGGGCACATCTGCCTGTTTGCGTGACTTCGGAAAATGTCGACTTTTAATATTATTCATCTGTTTCAATTTGGCTCCTTTAGTTTGTTTACTCCTCAAACAACAGAAAAATATATTTGCCAATACTTTATGTATTGTACTTTCTGTTATATTTGATGGAATCCGTTTTGTTGGAGCATGACTGGTACTTTCCAAAGGAATCTTGATATCCATACTTTCTTGAAGATTATGCGCTGAAATGCATCTTACAAGGGAAAGATTACAATAATTTTGGGTTGTTGGTTTATCTTTGTTCATTGATGCCGATTTAGTATTAGGTTGTGTATTGGTTATACAGTGGAAAGCTGTAGAATAATTAACGCAATATTTTAAATTTCTATTATTATCAGTCCTACAAAATCTGCTTGTTAGAGGTAGTTCATGGCGTTGGTGGCTTTTAATATAATCACGACTCTTTATGCAATCAACTTTATACAATCTTCTTTTCTCGGAACTATCTCTGTACAGCCACTTACGACGAAGTCGCTCTTTGCGATTTTGGTTCCGCTTTAGTTTTTGATACCATTTACAAGTAAGTATGTAATTGCAATAGAATTTGCAGTCTCTTTTTCTACGATTTCTTCTTGCGGCATATGCGTATTCAATGCTATGGCTCACGTTCCAGAGAGAAGTGTTCAATCTTGTTTTCATGACCAGGTTTCTGTATGTAGCTGGTTAATGTCTATGTATCTGCCTGCTATTGAGGTTGTTATGTAAATTTGAGCCATTTCCGAACTGGCGATGGCCTTATCTTAAAAGCGTTGTCCGTCTGTTTCTCATTACCATATATCATAAAACATGACGATTAATAGGAAACACCGAATTAAAAGGATAGAAGGCGAGATTATGTACTAATTTTCGTTGATCCAGAATGTCATTTTGACGTACACAATTTGTCAACTTGCTTTTTTGTCTTCTAGAAGAGGCTAGGCCTCTTTTGTATTTTATTTGGCAATAGACTTATACTCACTACAACGAAATGATTATTTACTTAAATAAGTTTCAAATTACTGACAATTTCGTTAGCACTGCGAGCAACACAGCTTTTAATTTTACTGCAAAATGTAGGTATTCCGCGTTTGCCAGTCTTGTACATAATATGATATAAGCTCATTACAGATGCGTCTAAATTCAATGACTCGAATGCCTTTAAATCAATATTTTCAAATGATTCAACAGGCTGCTTCGACTGATATGGTTCAACATCGTGATCATCACCACCGGTACAACACGGACATAACGACTTTGGTACAGCAGCTCTCACTTTTGCAATTAAGCATTGTTTTGGCTTGGTGAAGGAATTCGTAGACGTAGCTACGCTTTTAGCTATTACAAAGTTAGGGTTATCATTTGTGAGTAACTCGCTATGAATATGTTTAGATGGCTGACAATTTATATCAGCACTTTGTCTTTCGATAGGAGAGTGGTATACTTTTGACCAAGAAAACTGTTTTTCAACACCTTGGTTGTATCCTGTACTTTCTGTTTTTGATTCCTTATGATGTACTATGACAGGCTTTGTCGTCTTTTTCGTACCCTTGAAAATATTTACTGTAGGTAGATGATAACTATATTCTTTGTAAACTGAATTAGTTGTATATTTAACGTCCAAGTCTCGAAAAATATCACCTATTTTGATTTTTTTTTGTTCACTGTTGTATTTTTCGGCAAACGAAACACCCATTTCTAGTTCTATTGTAACAGCGTTATACACATTACAGCGTGACTACGGGTTAAGAAAGAGACTTCAAATTTTAAATAAGCTTTGTGTCCTAATAGAAAACCAATGTTTTATGTTGAACTGTTAGAATGACATGTCTGACAGTGTCATTAAAGTTTCTTTATAAGGTTCTAAAAAATAAGTTATAAAAAGGTTATAAAAAATATACCTTCCATAGCTCAAGTAGGTTAGTTGAGTGGTCCATCTTCATGCTACCATCTGGGTTTTTGGGATGAAGGTCTCCAGGCACATTTTCAAACGCAAATGGAGTATGTATCAGATACATGTCTACGTATTCAAGGTTCAGATTTTGAAGGGAAAGGTCGAAGTATTCTTGGACACTCTCTGGTCTATTACCTGTAAAAAATGGAAACCTTTCGATGAATCGTCGCAACCTATCCATTCATTTATTCAATTTGCTTATTGGATAGCGGTGAAATGGGTAATGTATGTAGCTATCCTTCTTCATCCTAGTGTTAATCCTGGTCGCATTCGAAGCTTTCGTCCCAGGGTCCGGGGTCCGCTTTTAACAGCTTTCTAACAGCTTGTTTGGCTAGTGAGTATTTTCCAGGTAACCTAAATTGCTTGTATTAGGAGAGGGGACCACGTTGGTAATGTAATGGTCTGGATTCGAAACCAAGACGTCGACGTAAGGCCGATTCCTTAACCACTGTGCTAAAGCTACCAAAGCTTGTAAGAGCTATACCTAACATACCTGTCTGCATGTAATTTAAAAGTTTGCAAAAATATTTTGTATTATATTAATATTTACAGATTTTATAGAAATGTATCAACTTAAAACAGTAAATGAGCATTTTTTCTAAAGAAAATAATGCGATATGCTTACCTCCAGGGGGTAGTTTGGTGACAACAAAAAGTTCTTTTCGTTTTACAGGATCTCCCCCGATCCAACGGTTAAGAGCTCGCCCCAGCGCCGCCTCATTCTCATATGCATGAGCTGTGTCGAAATGCCGGTAGCCTGCCTCTAAGGCAGCGTCTACCGCCTGCTCCAGAACGTCATCGGATGCCTGATGTTATTAAAATAATACAGATCAAGATTCAAGCTGTTGCCCGCGCTACTCAGAAGCGTTGTGTGCACATGGTATTGTGTTTAATTGCCATAAGAATTCTTGGAGTAAGAAATGCCCAAAGAAATTTTGTATCTACCTGGCTGCTTCAAGAAGCTTTTACTTAACTGTTATAAGCTTCTTGGCCATTCTTCTATAGTTCACACGAACATTCATTCACGGTTCCACGCTCACGGCTTCATTGTTGGTTTAATAAACAATGCCAACAAAGTTCAGAGAGAAATTTAAGATTTTGACATTCCTCTGTCTGCCAAAGTTGACTCATTCCAAACAATGTAATGGCATATTGATTTCTATTCTTAGTTTTGCAAGTCATACACATATACACAGCCATTTTTAAATAATGTTCAAGTTATTAAGAAGTCATTTGACTTCACGCAGTTGATATTAACCGTGTAAATAACAATATGGGTACTTAGTCATTATTCAGGTAGATAAAATAACTTGAACACGCTGCATCACTTTGATTGATGTCATCTAGAACGTCGGTGATAGAAAATAGTCAGAATTGTGGAGCTGTAAAGAAGTGGTCGAAGACATGTTGCGCGTCAACATCCCGAGGACTGGCTGCCTCTAGTGGAGACTTCGATGACGAGAGCGAAAAGTTCTCTTGTGATTCTCAACATGTTTGCATTGCACAGTACTGTGAAGTGCCCTGCAGAATAGTCGACTCTTCTTCCCGACTACCCAAATCCACATGGGCCTCATTCAAAAATCATTTCAAAGGATGTATAAAATTTCGAAGGAAAAGAAAAAAGAGGATGAAATAAGGGTGATCGAAAATTACATTGAAGAATCGTCTGCACCGTTACGCCATTTGCATTTGAGTTTAAGAAGTTTGTTATTTTACAATAACAAGTCCCTACTTAGTACCTATACTTGTTTTTTTTATTTACCTTGCTAAGTATTATATGAAATTACCGATTTGACGAAATGTATAAAATCCCGACATGAGCGAATGATCTCCAAGAGCCAGAATATCTTCTTCATCCTAACGCCAGTCTTAAAGCCTGCTCTTAATAGTCTATATGTAATTATCTTCCAACGTCCACCAGTCCACCCTTTATTTTCAGGTCTGGATATGAACATTATTCCAAATACAAGTGCTATTAATTAGCTCAGAATACTTTTGAGAGCTTTCAACTCTCTGATAAGTTCAAGTTATTAAGAAGTTAGCGCGGACGGGAAGCGTCTCGCAATATCCAGGGCTGTCCTCATACCAGAAATTTTGTTTCTGAGGTTTGGTGATAGCTATGATTCTCATAGCGGTATAAGTATTATGTCATATTCTTTTTAAATAATGTTTTATCCCCTTCGGCTGCAACCTTCATAAAAAAATGTATTTACCTTAAATAGGTACTAAACGCGATCACAATACAATCTTCAATGGATATACCCAAAATATTAATTGCAAGCCCCGTGTTTGTGTTTTATTTTGCTTAACGACACCGAAGTACCTAGGATAGTTAGGAATATGTTTGAGAAATTATATTCAGAAAAGGGTCAGTGATTTATTGTCATTTATTGATAGGTACTAAAGTTAATTTGAATTATAAATTCTGTCTAATGTAACAAGGGTATATTAGACGTAAACAAATATGAGATTTAAACCAATAAACTTACTTGCCATGTCCCAAATCCAATTCTCGGCATCTGATCACCACCTTCCAATTCAAAATACTCAGGGATAGACATATTTAATTACAATTCAATTAATAAACGTTTATAAAAAAACGATTAATCTGATTAATCGTAACAGTTATAACTTTTTCCTGACTAAGTACTGTGTTAGTCTGCGAATCACAACACAATGAGGAGAGCGGTTGTAAATCGTATACGTTTTTCTCCCAAAGATCTTGGTAGGCCTTGATGGGAGTATCTACTAATAATAACACGTACCGGTTTGATTATATAGTCGACATTCGTTCAATGAACTGTGTACAGTTAAGCACAGCGCTGCCGCTGGTTTGACGGTTAAATGGTTAGGTCACGTTAGGTTTTGTAGCGATCTTTTTTTGGGACTGTCTGCAGCTCATGGGAAATATTATATTTCTGTCTATTGCATGTAAGCATAGGCAAAAAGGTAGGTCGCAAGTTACAAAACCGGTATGCTTGTATGAAGGGTTAATGACAGCAGAGGAAGTTAGCGAATTGTGTGTTTTTAAGTGTTGTTATTTGTCATCGAATTTATTAGTATTTTCGTTGGTATATCTTAGCTAAATCGATTGTGTTTGAAGCGGTTGCAAATCGTTAGTGTAGTGACTAGGTTTCGCACCCGGGCTCTCTTAATAATAAAGTACAATAGTATTATATAGACGCAATATAGGTACCTACTATTCGTAGAGAGAAAACGAGGCCAAGTCTAAGTGTAGATACTCAAGACCAAATCTTGAACCGAACTAAGATCTGTATTAGAATACTTGTCATATTTAACGTTAAGATTATTAGTCCACGGGCAGTATAAGGCAGTTATCAGTGTTTAAAGAACAAGACGACTTTTGGTGGCGTGGTAGGTAGTAGAGATTTTGACTGGTATGTTGGAGGTTGCGGGTTCGATTCAGTTCGATAGCTCAGTGCTAGTATTTGTAAGCATGAATATTTTCATTTGCATTGGTCTAAGATTAACGCTCGACACGCTCGAATGATTAGTGTGAAAACAATAGTTTGAGAAGTCAAGACCTTCTCTCTTTATAGGTAGTTGCTTAGTTATAGATCGCAAGAGCCTATACTGACTGCTCCCAGAAAAGGTAGCAATAATCCGTGTCCTTTATGTAAAATCACAACCACACCGAATCATATTCGAGGTCACCCTTTACTTATTAGTTAATTACCTAGTAGGTACCTAGCTTTTTTATTGCCCAGTTTTCATTGTACGAGGTACGGTTATTACTAGGTAGTCTTCTGACGTTAAGCAAAACAAGTCCGACTGAGCAGAGTCGGGTTGCTTCATAAAAGGAGCAGTGTTCTTAATTTCCCAGGAAATATCTAATAGGATATATAATAAGTGCCTACCAGATTTTTGCGTTTGTTTCTATCTCATCGCTGATCACCATACCTACCAAGTATCTTAACACCACGTGCAATGCCAGACTTAGACCACTCAGGTCATTTCTAAGGCCTAGGTAGGTTTGTGGGGTGCTTGAATCGGTACCTCCACGTGCGCAGGCGTGGAGTTGGCAGGTGCAAAAAAACATACCTGGGTATGTCTGTGTATAAAAATTAATGAAGATGAAGCAAGCTATTGATGAAAGAGCAAGTATCTGTTGCAAGCTTTCCTCCGGTCCGGGGTTGGGGAGTCAAACGGCACTCGGCAGTCGTTCTCGTAATAGTTTTAATTACCCATGCACGTAATAGATGGTTAAATTTATATAGGTATCAATAATAAATTCGTTCTATTTATCACGTGTCTACAAAGACCGATCGACGCGACGGACGGTACAACCGTGTAATTTACTTGAAGAGATTTTGTAAGTGAAACGAAACAAAATAAACATCTGCGTCCACTATCCCTTATCACTACATGGATCTTTTTGAGCCCTGTATTCGCTTTAGCCACAAGTGGCCGCATAGATAATTGTTACATACAATTACATGTAGTTTCTATTCGTTCAATACGATTGTTGCGGTAGGCGATTTGTCATTGAATGTTTAACAATAAGATAATGTAATGGTTAAGCGGTTGTAATTGTAAGTGCACATCAATGAAACTGTCTAACGAACTTATACAATACAAATGGCAGATTTTGGTAGATAATGAAGATGTTATACCACTACTCTGTTCTTATACTTAAGATATGACGATTTATGTTATGAAGGTAACAGGATTCATTGTTATTTTTTCTTGATTTTCTAGTTCATCATTATCTTAGCGTCGCGCGTCGTTTGTTGTAGCGATCCAGTTGCAACTGGGGAATATGGGTCTGACTCCCCAATACTCAGAGGAAAGTCTACAACAGTTGTGACTTGCAGGTCAAGTTGGCTTGGGCCCCATAGGTTTTGGTGGGCTCCATTTACCCACTTTTTTATAATATAGCTAGGACTATTGTTTTCTAAAAGGATATCTACTGATGGGTGGACAAACTCAGCTTGTCGCTCAGTTCTTTAGGGTCATAGTGTGAGATTGTAATAAAACCTAATGTTATATCGCTTTAAATATATTTTTCATTTGATGGCCCAGTTCTTTGGAAAGGCCTTATAAAGTGCCCAAAGAACTGGGCTATCAAATGAAAAAAAATATTTTCCAAATTGGACGTGGGGTTCCAGAGATTAACGGGGCCAATCAAACTCTTCAGCTTTATTATTTATAGATAGAATAAGTTCGTTTCTATTTAATTACTGTAATAAAGCTAAATATAT
Organism: Eilema caniola; assembly: GCA_949126895.1. Lineage (NCBI taxonomy): Eukaryota > Metazoa > Arthropoda > Insecta > Lepidoptera > Erebidae > Eilema > Eilema caniola. Next base: position 9,720,526 of record OX421481.1, on the reverse strand, counting down.
TAAAACAGGAGCTATCCACATGTATTGTATCAAAAATGTGAACAAAATTTTAATGAGATATTACTTACGTTTTGATATCACATTACAAGTCGATTAACATCCAACAAAAGTTATATAATAGAAATACAAATTAATTTTCTCACAAACCCTTAAAGTAATATCATCCTTTTGTGTGCAAACAGTATCAATTTACAATACAATTTGCGAAACGTATGAATGAATCCACGTCACAACACTTGAGGGCTCATCGGTGCGTACACCCGGACACCCCCCTGATCGCGGTCATTGATAACATTTACTACAAGTTCGGCCCTTATTACGAAGGGCGGAGTTAACCAGAATACCTCCTTCTATTGTGTAGTTTTTACTTTAAGGGTAGCTAATAAACAGATACAATTTAGTCATTGAGTGATCGCCATCTAGTCATGGATTCGTCAGTACAGTCGACCTCGAAGTGTGGTTCAGATTTTAGCATAGAGCGGATATTGAGTAGTGATAATACAAGGCACACCACGCTAAGTGATGATGTACAAGCGCCGGATTGGCTGTGCTGTACGCGATACCGACCTCCGCGTCTACCACGTAAGTTTTAATTAGTATTTTTGGGATCTATTAAAAGCTTTGATTGTTTTGATCATGGGACGTTGTTAGGTTAGTAACTAATTTTAGTGATCTAATTTTAGTAAATTAGATTACTGTGGTCTTCCGAACAGCTCCCTTAGCTTACCACTTACCTCTTACCGTTTACCTAACTGGCAGATTACATAAAGTTAACCTTAATGGCACCGACTCTTCTGGCGGCGGCGCCCCGTTAGTTATGGGAGTACCCCAGGGCTCGATGTTAGGACCCCTTTTATTCCTGATTTACATAAATGATCTTCCTTACTTCGCTAAAAATCTTTGTGAAATAGTATTATTTGTTGATCAACATTATTTTTTTAAAACTGAAAGACAAAAGTGGTACTTGACGACGTGAATGCCTTCTGAAATATTGCATTATTCCACAAGTGCAAACTTGCTGCTCAATGCGAAAGAAACAAATTGTATAAAGATTACTATACCTAATGTAAGACAGATATATACTACTAATATCTAATATTGCAATGAATAATGAATTTGTTCAAATAGTCAATACCACGGTTTTTCTTTGTATAACTCTAGGTTCTCATATCACAGTCTTGGCAGGAAGACTTAACTCAGCTGTCCATGCGGTTAGAAAGATTAGGTCAGTGACTGATAAGGAAACTGCACGATTAGTTTATTTTAGCTACTTTCATAGCATTATGTCATATGGTCTACTGCTGTGGGGCTCAGCTGCCGATATTATGACTATATTTATATTACGGAACGAGCTATACGAGCAATCTTTAGCCTTAGACCCCGTGACTCGCTGAAAGAACTAAGAAATCAATATTTTAACACTTGCTTCTCAATATATTTACGACAATATCTTATACTAGCTGTTGCCCGCGGCTTCGCCCGCGTGGATGTCGCTTATCGCGTAGTGTCGTAAATTTTAGCGCAGAGTCGAGCATTGAGAGCTTAATAGATACTCTTCTCGCCTCTCTATTTGACTCTTTACTCGACTTTCTACTTGCCTCTATAATCATCCCTGTTTCACTCTCTACTCGTCTCTACTCAACTCTGTACTGGACTCTCTACTCGCCTCTCCACCTGCCTCCCATTCACTTCTCTAGTAGCCTTTCTACTCGACTCCCTACTACAAATTCAAATTCTTTATTTCGCAAAATTGTGCAACGTGATTACATCTTTTGCCGTCAAATTCCGCTTAAAACTAAATTTACCACCGCTTCTTAGGCGCTAGTGGAGCAACAAACTCCATTGCAGCATTTTGAAATGTCAAAATACGAAGATTGATTGCTTAAGACTAAATATGAACGAATGTACACGTTTATTTTGTCTAGCATCAAGAACATTAAGAAAACATTTAAAAAACTTGCCTATCCACTCGCCACTCTACTCGACTTTCTAACTTGCATTTCTATTCTACTCTCTGCTCCCATCTCTGCCCCTAACCTTGTTTCTTCCCAGTTGTCTCTCTTTTCTACTCCACTATACCTTTTGCCAAGCTCTTATGGGTCTATCTATTTCATCAGGATTTATTCATTGATGAATTTTCACTCAAAAGGAAGTTCGCAATTCGTTGAATGATAAACGGAATTTTGTAATTATTAAGGGTGTTGGATAGCGTATACTTTCAGAAGGATCCCATATCGAAGAAGTCCGGTATCTGATGCCGAGATCATATCCATTTATTTACCCGTCCAGCTTCGTATCAGGGATGGTCGGTCTTGATACATTACGACTTAGGCTGGAGTTAGCGCACGTCATGTACTATTATTTGCATTTAAATTTTAAAGTGGACAACCCTTCGGGTCGTGAATGTATCCACTTCTATGTGCCGGACAGGTACACGCGTGGCGCTGGACGGCGACAGCATTAGCTCTGGACTTGTCCACCAGCTTGGCGTTTTTTGGTATAGAGTAGCCCTACTTACAGAGCTGTGCAATACCTGAATGCCTTTTTGAAAAATAATCCAGATGCGGACATATTCTATGTCTTTGGTATAACTGTGACAAAATATTTATGTAACTTATAGTATTTGTATGCCTAAAATGTAACGTACTAATAATTAATGAATAAATGAAATAACCTGAGAGAAAACTTCAAAATTACAGGAAAAAGCGCCTACTTTGTTTGTGGTAGCAATCATGTTGTTTCGTTTTCAAAAAATGAATGTCTAGGCGCTTTCTATTAAAATTACAGTTTTGTAACAATTGATAAAATACAACTTAATAATAACACTTTACAGCACGTGCATATTAATCAATTTACATTGAGTAAATTAGTGCAATTACATTTATCAGCCTTAAGTACGTTTTCTCAGTGGCTCTGGTAGGGAGAATGTTCCCCAGTAAAGCCATTACAGTGGCAAAGTGTGTGAACGCGGTTGCTACGCAGGAGGCGCGGGTTCAATCCCCGCTCAGTGCAAATATTTGTATGCATGAATATGGGTATTTGCATTGGTCTGATCATGCCTCGGAGAGCACGTTAAGACGTCGTCGGTCCCGGTTGTCATACAGACATCTATGGCAGTCGTTACGGGTAGTTGAGGCCCTCAAAAATCCAACAACTGGTCTAGCTGCAATGCTTCTATATCACCTTTGGGTTGTGGAGGTCAGATGGTAGTCGCTTCACAGAAAATATCGTAGTTTTGCCAAATTCGCAGTTAGACTGGTAAAAAGCTGACCCTAGACTCCAATTGTAAAGCTTCGGATGCGACTGGGATTGACGCTAGGATGAAGAAGATTGGCAAAGGGTGAAAATTTTCTAAATGGAAGTCGGTGGAAGAATGTTCTTACCTCGATGTAGTTTATCGAATTAAAACGTCTCTACCATCTATGCAAAGGGAAGCCGGTAGGAATTGAGTTATAGGGACCCATCGCCACTACCACAAAATATGAATTCATGTATCAGGATTTCTCAGAATTCTACTACTATGGGAACTAAATAGGCGAAGAACCGTTATATGTTAAGGCCATAATTTGCGAAACGGATTTTTATATTTTTTTTGGTTGGAAAGGAAAGGGCGGTGCCTGGCAAAGGGAGTCAGAATCAGATGGCGGGATTCAGAGAGTAAGAATCTAGAAATCTAGGGAAATCCTCAAAATGTAGGCAAAGATGCTGTTTCTATTGCTTTTACATAATTTGAGTATTTGCCTCTAAAATCATGATGTTAAACTGATAGTAAAAACAAATAACAAACTAAGCAAATGATGAACGATGAATCGGTTAGGTACTTACACACTATAAAGGTAAAATAAATAAAATTATAATAATAAAGTTAAACCGACTTCAAGAAACACTGTGAGAAGTCGGTGCCAACATTGTTTAATGTGCCTGAAGTACTATGATGTAATTAATTTATAATGGTTTCTCGGGCTATGCACCGACTTCTACCAGAACAGCTGTAATACCAGTTACTTTTGTTCAGTGCCTCTTCTTTGTTCTCTTAGTCCTTAATCGGTTTAACTCGTTAACATTTTATTTATTGGCTATAAAGGTTAGCCCATGTCCTTTCTTAAACTCTAATCAAATTTCATCAACATCGGTTCAGTTCAGCGTTTAAAACGTGAAAGGCAACGGACAGATAGACAGGGTTCCTTTTACATTTATAATGTTAGCACAGTCTAACAACTTTCATATAGAGTTTCAGACTCGCTATGTTATGATATTAGTATGAATTACGCAGGATGTTAAGAGTCGACCGCCTCTGTAGCTTAGCGGTACTGAACGCGGCTGCTACGCAGGATGTGCGTGTTCGATTCCCGCTCAGTGCAAATATTTGTATGCATGAATATGGACATTTGCATTGGTCTGGTCGTGCCTCGGAAATCACGTTAAGCCGTCGGTCTCAGTTGCCATACGAACAGCTATTGTATGGCAGTCGTTACGGATAGTTGAAGCCCTCAAAAGTCCAACAACTGGTCCAGATGCAATGCTTCGATATCGCCTGTGTGGGTTGTGGAGGTCAGATGGTAGTCGACTCACGGGAAATTTCAAAGGTTCAGCCAAATTCGCAGACTGGTAAAAGCGGATCCTCGCCTTGAAGGTAAAAAGCTTCGGATGCGACTGCGATTAATGCTTGCTAGGATGAAGAAGAAGACTCAGGATATTAAATGAAATTGTGAAAATTCGAAACATTTTTTAAGAATCGAAATGATAGCTCTTATATATTCTATTGTGCACGAAACTATATCTTGTTCAAAACTGCGTGATCGCCATCTAGTTGTATTGATGTAATGGATGTAACTAAATTATAGAATTAAAAAATGTATTTTCTTATATACCTCTGTTGTGAACGAAATCATACCTTGTTTAAAAATGCGTGATCGCCATCTAGTTGTATTTTTGTAACTAAATAATAAAATCTCAAATTTTAATATATTGATTAAATACGAATCTGTATACACAATTGTGTATGTAAAAATAAAGTCTATTTATTTACATAGTTGCTTATATATGATAAGCTATAAAAAATATACCACAAAAATAATCTCACGTAAAAAAGCAACATTATTGCTCACATCTCTGGTTCTACTCAACCGATTGTGATCAAACAAACGTAAGATTTTAAGTTGGAGCAAGCCCTTTCTAACAAAAAAAACCGCATCGAAATCCGTTCAGTAGTTTCTGCGTCCATCGCGAACAAACAGACAAACAGACAAACAGACAAGATTTCCAAAAAAAATATTTTCGTGTTCAGTATCGTTAATATAACATACCCCAAGTATTTTTTTTTAAATATCTCCAATGTACAGACACGACTACTTTACAATTATATAATAGTATAGATGTACGGAAGAACCTGGTTCCCGTCAAAAAAATCTGACGTACATAATTTTAGCCTTCATAAAGTTGGTAACTGTAGTTTGGAGGTAACTGTTTAAAATATTTAATAAACATTCTCAGGATTACCTTACGATCGAGAGGACCCGGATTCGGATCTTGGCCATTACACAACCGACATGAACCTTAGTACAAACAATTTAGCTTAGCTGGAGGGGTTAGAGGGGGTAGTAAGCAAATCGGCAAAAATTAATGACGATTCCAGGCAAATTTATAATTTTTATGGAATAAATGATTTTTTGAATTTGAATTTGAATATTCATAAAAAAAAATATATGTCGCCGCCTAGCTTAATAAGCCGTCCAATTAGTTAACTGCCTAGTTAACTAAACGGCGCCATTCAATTAACGGCCTCAATGGTGTTCAGCCATTTAATTAAATGACTAGGCAAATAGCTTGGATCGATGACGATGAACTACTTGCCTAGCCATTAATCATTAAACAGTTAGAAAAATGACTTATTTCTGCATGGTTATAAAAAAAAATAACCAAGTAGGATTGCGCAGTTATCACAATAAACCTACCACAAATTTTCTGTGAATACACCTCGGGAATTTACAGGTGTAAGTATATGTGTGTATGTATGTAATTTTCTATCTTATTTCGAGGTAGTGCCCAATTTTACGATTGGCCTAAGCATTAGTCAGCCAGGTTATTAAATGATGTAATAAACGAGACGGCTGAATATCATTCTGGCCGTTAATTGAATGGCGCCGTTTTGTTAACTGCCTAGGCAGTTAATTGGACGGCTTATTAAGCTAGTTGGTGGCGACATATATACCATCTCTTATATGTATTTCCTTCCTTGTTCAGTGGTCTAGGCGTGTGGCGTAGGTACTTTCACATTTATAATGTTGGGATGGATTACTTTAACGCAGGTAGGTATACCTCAAGACATAGGTACCGGTCTATGTCTTGGAGCTAAAATGTGCTCTATACACACATTACCCATACGTTTCTTGTGTGTCTTTTGAGATAGCATGGGGTGCTACGGCAGTGGACAGTGGATGAACTCAAATATATCAAGCTAATATATCTCATTTCACAAAAGTAAATGACAATATTGACAATAGAGACAGAAATCTGCGTAATAAACATAAACTGCTATTTCCATGTTATCGGCTTAACTAAGTTGCGATTCTTTTAAGGGGGAAGGTATACGGTCTTAAGGCGCCCACTCACTAACAGTCCGCCTGCAGTCCGCCTGCAGTTCCTGATCTGTCCGGCGGCCTGCAGTCCTAAGCCGATAGCGCCCACACGCTAAAGCGATTTTGGCCCGCCGGCAATTCCCTGTTGTCAGTTTTGCAACCACACACTAGCAGTTGTGAGTCGTCAGTTTTAGGTCGTACGATCGCCTGCCGGTAATGGTCTAATATCAGTTACATAGAGAGTACGAAACAGTGCAAGCGATTTTCGACCTTATTGACATTTTATTAATTACATGTTTTCTCGCATAAATAAATGCTGCTGATCACGAATATAAGAAAAAAATCTAGATTTGTTATGATGTCAATAAGGTTGAAAATAGCTTGCACTACGTTATTCTTAAATAAGTACATGCTAATCATTGTGGGAAATAGGTGTTAGCTATTTTGAACCTTATGGACTATGTGCATAAGAAATATAGACGAGTATGTACAAAAAATGAATAAAATCTTAGTAAAAAGAAAAACTGACACGAAACGTCGATCGACAGGCCCGTTGTGCTCGTTCGCCCTGACGGCCTAGGACTGTCCGGTTTAGAACTGTCCGGAATCGTTCGGTGGCCACACACTATCGGATCGTATTAGTCGTCAGTCCAAAATCGTTAACGAAACTGTGAGTGTGTGGGTTATTGCGATTAACTGACAGATTTATATCGTCCGGCCGTCGTCCGGTAAACTGTTAGTGAGTGGGCGCCTTTATAATAAATTGCCTGAATCAGTCCTTAGTATGCCTGAAAATAAATTTAAAACCTATGTAAAGACCACTCTATGTAAAAATGCATATTAAAGGACATAATATGATTTTCTTAAAGGCAAAAACGTCTGCCTTGAGCATGTACTGTACACGGTATAATACTGTACTTTTTGTCATATTTTAACCTAGATTAATATAATTTTAGTATGAAGTTTTTTTAATATATATATACTTTTGTGCATTTAAACACGAGACAAAATTCTTAAGAATGTGGACGAATCTACATTTGTCTCGTGTTTAAATGCACAAAAGTATATATATATTAAAAAAACTTCATACTAAAATTATATTAACCTAGGTTAAAATATGACAAAATTTAAGACGTCAACTTACAATATTTAATATTGTAAGTTGACGTCTTAAAAAATGACTTAGTGGAGTTCAGTGGAGTGGACGTCAATAAGAAACAAACATGTTGTTCTAGATTGAATAAAAATCTTTGACTTTGACATTTTTTTTTTATACCACTGAGGTGGCAGGCAAGCAGGTGGCCCACTTGATGGAAAGTGGTTACCGTGGCCTATGGACATATGCCCCAGGACGTGTGCAACATCAGGGGAGACGACGGGGAGAGACACACTCGTGCTGCCGACCCTGTAAAACAAAGAGTTTCTGTGCCGTCAGTGTAGAAGATGAAACAGGCATAGCCTTTGTTTGGTCTTCCCACCGACAGCATAAACCTCTCCAGTGAGCTCCACACCGCCAAGAACACAACACGAGGTTATTATGGTCGCGGTATTCTGTACGGCGGAGGTACTTCTTCAGTCGGACTGCTCAATTGGACGGAAATACCATCGTGTCCTTATTAGAGAAAAAACGCGCGCGTTAGGGCCTCGTACTCGTATTCTGGAAATTTTTGTGGACAGCAATATTTTATGTTTAAGACTTTTGTTTTTCATCAGGTGTAGCGAACGGTGGCGGATGTCGCGCGCGTCGTTCGGGCCGTCACGCGCGGGTTCCTTTCACGGCTGCGCAGGCGGCGGCCCTGGAGGCTGCGTACGCCCGAGCTCCGTACCTCGCACCACCGGCCTTGCGTGCGCTCGCTGCAGCCTTGCAATTACGCGACGACAGAGTGAGTGTTGTGATCGGATGTGTAAAGAGGGCTGTAAACGTCTTTAATAACTCAGTAGGGATTGTCATTATCACAGTGCAGTGTTGGCCTCGGTAGCAAGTTCTCGTTCTCGCGTATTCATTTGGCTTAAGTATCTTTTTATCTGCCGTTTGAGTGGGAAAACCCCGCTAGTCACCCGTCCGTTATTTAGCAGGAAATGTAGCACACAACAAGCCAGGGTAGCTCTGGCTTGTGTCTCTAAAATGTTGGTGGGACCTACATGCACGTACCAGGTCCCAAAAGGAAACGGTTCATTTGACAGGGTCCCAAATACGGTTTCAAGTTCCGTCTTGAGCATGTTCCAATCTAATTCGATAGGAATAGTAAGCATATTAATTGCTTCAAACATTGCTTCAATTTTTTTTTAATAAATCCAAGTTAAGCGTCGTCGATTGCTCGATAGTAGCTTAGGCGTCGGTCTTACTAACGAGCGAGAGGTCCCAGTTTCGAATCTTGATCATTACACTACTGACGTGGACCCATTCCTAACACAAACAATATAGCTTAGTTGTTTGTAATAAAAATGTATTGTAATAAAGTTTTTATACGTAGGTATGTTAGTACCGACTCTATTTAATGTTTCTCTCTCATTGAGTAAAATATGCTCATATCAGTTTTAATGAAACGTGTGTCTTCACACAACAAAAGAACTTTACTTACAACATAATATAATAGGCAGGTAATTGGATGCAAAAGTCATGCGAATGAACTCGTGTGAAAAGTAGACGCTACCTGCTATTATTTATTGTGAGTGACCTTATTTGAGCAGTTTTTCCACATTTTTGGGCACCACATTTACTTTAGTACCTAGAATTAACTCTATTTTTGATGTCCATACATTCTAATGCAGGTAGGCAATCTGTGTTATTATTGCATGTTTGTAAAGTTGGGTAGCGTAGCGGTAGTAAACGTGGCCGCTGCGCAGGAGGCGCGGGTTCGATCCCTGCTCAGTGCAAATATTTGTATGCTTGAATATGGTATTTGTATTGGTCTGGTCGTGCCTCGGAGAGCACGTTAAGCCGTCGTTCCCGGTTGTCATACAAACATCTATGGCAGTCGTTACGGGTCAATCCAACAACTGGTCTAGCTGCATATGCTTCGATATCGCCTTTGGGTTGTGGAGATCAGATGGCAGTCGCTTCATGGAAAATATCGAAGTTTAGCCAAATCCGCAGTTAGACTGGTAAAAGCGGACCCCAGACTTCAAGTTGAAAAGCTTTGGATGCGATTGGGATTAACGGTAGGATGACGAAGAAGTAAAATTGGGTAGGTATTTGAATTCAAAGTTAGAGTTTAAACGGCGTTAGCCAATTTATCTTGCAAACTTTCCGTGTTTTCTTGTACTGTGTAAAACTGTGTTAGTTCCCAGTGGAGTACAATAGGGGCCATCTTTTCCCGTGGTTGTCGTAGAAGGCGACAGGGATAGGGCTGTTCTACATCCGAAAGTGAACATACAGCTCATAACTAAGTGCCCGGTGACGGTAATAGGCTCACCCTCAATATTTTTTTTTTTTAAAGATTATTAGCAACCGAAATTATCGAAATTACTAATATTCCCTCTAACCCCTCCAACTAAGCTAAATTGCTTGTGCTAGGAGTGGGTTCACGTCGGTAGTGTAATGGCCAGGATTGTTGTAGGTACTTCACTTATGTTATCTTAGTCTTAGTAAAAACCTAGGTACTAGGTTATCTGTGAGAATAACAATAGGTTTTTTTTCCTATCTTAGACGATAGCAATTGGTAATTATAATTATTTATTAAACAATCAAGTAGACTCAACAAAGCTTTTAGGTTAAACTCTTCATTGATAAAGGTAGGTACCGCAAAAATCTGAGTTTCTTTGTTAATGATGGCGGCTGCAAAATATAAATAAAGCCAACTAAAATCGGCGGGATAAACCGATGGGCCCAGCTGATGATGATGACGTAAGTAACCGGCGCGCCATCGGTAGGTACTTTCGGGGTCAAGCCAATCGCACCTGCAACTAGGGTTGCCAACAGTTTTTGGTTCAAATATAGTATTTTTAGGAAAAATCTTTAAAAAATATAGTATGCTTAAAAAAAATAGTATTTTAGTAGGAACTACGTAATTAATTTAGGACTGGAACTACTAAAACAGTAGGTAGCACCACAATAAAATAAAAGAAATCCAAAATAATCGAACGAGGATAACAAGACAAGCAAGAGTGTAGTACTTAAATCCCGGAGAAACACGGAGGAAGATGGCTGCCACTTTTCCTTCAATAATGTCAAGTCGTGCTAAATTGTCTTTAATTTTCATTAAAAGGTGCATTTTACGACTAAAATGCAAATTATGACAAGGACGTGTTCGATATCACGTTGTAGAATGATTCTGGACGGGAATGGGATCTATTGAGTACGCCAAGTTTTTTGTCTTCGCCAAATGCATACTGTTCTATTGCAAATTGAAGACAATCTCCAACACGATTTGACATTTTTTCTTCTTAAAAAAAGAATATTAGCAACCGAAATTATCGAAATTACTAATATTCCCTCTAACCCCTCCAACTAAGCTAAATTGCTTGTGCTAGGAGTGGGTTCACGTCGATAATGTATTGGCCAGGATTCGAACCCGGGACCTCTCGATCGTAAGGCCGACTCCTTAACCACTAAACTACCGACGTATTAAAGGGAATGTGACGGCCTCCTTCAGTTCAATGGGTTGTTGATTTTACTATATAAGTACACGTACATTTATCTGTTTTATTAATATTAGTTTTAGTGTTCCAATGTATAAACATTGATCTATTGGACTGAAATATAATATTATAGCGTACTATATGTTTCTTCAACAGTATATAGTACGGAGCCCTGAAATACAGTACAATACTATATATTATAGTACGGTTGGCAACCCTGGTATAGGTTGCAGGTAATCTTGAACCTAAAATGCGCTCAAAGTGTCGTCTATATGCGAAGTACACATTTCTTGGGTGTTTTTTGAGGATGGCACAGTATACCTCGTTTGTTTCGCGATTTAGGTCCACGATATTTGTCCCTAGGTGTACACTTGTTGATTGACGAACGAGGCTCTAGCGCAGGCTTTTCCTTTTGGAATTAGGAGCTTAGCGACAGTCGTTCCCATAAAAGCTGTATAAGCGGAACTAAAGTGGAAAGAAGAAAAAAGGATATCACGGGTTCCGTGGTGAAAGCTTTGGATGCAACCAGGAAGTGCTTTAATGATAAGTAATCAATATTCTTTTACAGATAAAGATTTGGTTCCAAAACCGCCGTGCTCGAGAAAGAAGAGAGAAATGCGTCAGCATCGCACCACCAGTGGCCGTCACCTTGCCTCCCACTGCGGGAGTGCAACCGTCGTGGATACCGACCAATTGCTCATGGAGGGGAAGGGATGTACCCAGCCAAACTTTGATATTCAACGGTGTTATAAAAAGTGAAGGGCCTGCGAGTTTCAACGAAAGAACGCCGGTGTATGTTCGAGATACGGCTTTGAGTGAGAGATCGTCGGTTAGTGACTCTACTGAGGAAGATCATTCAGAGCTGGCAGTAGATATCGAATCAATTGAAGAGTGAATTAATATTTATTACGTATTTTTTATCGAAAACAAACATAATATTCTGTGATAAATGTGACGTACAATCAGTGTCAATGATCATTTTCAGATTATTAAATTAGTTTATGAACAAATAATGCATTCAAAATAAACGAAATAAAATAGTAGTTTAGCTTGCATAAATTCGCAGAGCTGGATATTGATTTGTTTGATTATACCAATAGAATATGACTTAGTGTATTTACAAACCTATACCATTTTTTAGCTCTATGCGAAATCACGCAAGCTCAAATGTTTATTTTGTCTGGATTAAAAGTGATTAATAATTTGGGATGAAAATTCTGTTCAACTTTTTGGTGGGCACTATTAATTTTGATTGAAATGTAATTCATAATATTCGTTCAGATAACTTTTGACGCAGAAAGTGGGTACTGACTGGTGTGTTACAAGGCGTAACATTAGTTAACGATACATCCCTCATGCTTTAATGTTACCTATTAGGTATATTACATTAATATTATTAACTACGGCTTAGAGTACGGCCTATAACTTACGTAGCTATCTATTTATTACCTAATTTGGATGGACATGGACCCCAAAATTCAGAAAAAAATTGTATTAAAAATTTATAAAAACTTATTAGGTAAATTATAATTTCAAAATCCAATTCAAACTAACGAATCTTAATCTAGTCAGTTGGTAGTTGGGCCTGAAAAGTTTCCCGGGAGTTATGAAACTCGGTAATTCAATAGATTTTGATGTGCTCTTTCTGAATATCGCCTTTGCCACCTCGTATTTTGTTCGGAAAAGGCATTACCAATTTTCAAAACTTCCAGTAAACTTCCATTAACCACGATTTACCGACCCAAATTAAATTCTTATATTTAAAAAAAAAACGCGATTTCAAAATTTAGGTTTACCTATATGTCCGAACACCGCTGGTCAGTACTCCCTATTGGTGAGCATCATAATAATTAGGTATGTATTGTACAAATAAATATATTTGAATATTTAAATTATATGTTAAGTCAAGGTGACGAAGCATAAAATAATATAATTTACGTAACTGCTGAAACCGTAAACAATAAACAAGGCCGCCAGCCAGACTTCTTTCCTGGCCGAGTCTTCGGGTCAGTGGCGGATTTACAAATTTGCCGCTAATAGGCTATTAAATTTTTTCCTCCCCTACTGACCTTTGAAATTCAATACGCTAGTTCAGTTCACAATCATATTAATTAAATTTATCCTGAAATTGCAACTTTATGATTTGTGTTCTATCGTCCTCATTATAAGTATGATTGTGAACTGGAGGATAGTTGTGTCAGTTTCACGATTTAGTGCCCGAGTCTGAAGTAATCCGGGCCGTGAAGTCCCAGCTCTATAGGGATATGGTAGCGGAGTATGAGCTACAACTCTAGCAACCACGCGCAGGGTACGCCGTATTAGCGGCGGTAAGACCCATCATGGGGGACTGGCTAGAGTGGCCACATGAATGATGGCTGAAGTGCCATCACTATGATGCGAGCAAGGATTCAGGGCAGCAGACGCTGACCGAGTGCCTGAGACACTGAGGCGGGTCCTAGTGGCGACCGGACCTTAGGAGTAGGAGTTCTTTCGTTCGCCGCCTTGTTCATGGTGATGGTACGATGCGCGAGCGCGTGGGCTGCCACCGTCTTCTTCTGTGAGTAAGTAATACTCAAGAAGGAGACGGTGGAGCGGACCGAAGTAGACTCTTTGCCCGCACAACCTACGACGAGCTGAGAGGACCGAGTACTCGTGATCTTATAGCGCATGATTGAAAAAAAAAGCACTGCGTTAAAGACCCTGGGGGTAATCTGTTATGCGAGGTAGTCGCGATGAAGAAGACATGGAGCTCATACTTCTATGAACTGCAGCATCCTGGGTGTTAAATGAATTCCGGGTTTCACCCTGACTACAAGCAGAGAGGTTTTTTTTTATATTTGTAAAAAAAACATTGGCCCAAATTTTGGGCCTTGAAATCTGCCGCCCTAATAGGCTCCAGCCTAATCAGCCTACTGGTAAATCCGCCACTGTTTCGGGATCCACGCTTCGAAATATAAAGTTTAACAAAATGATCTCTCGGAACTTTATGGAGATTACTTGGAATTGGAAAATATGTTCAGAATTTAAAAAAAAATATCGGGTGACTAAATTGTATAAAATTTAGTTGCAGATTTCAAAAATTGACATCAATGCCTATGCTAACCGTACTATCGATATGTCCAGCATAAGTTGCAGTGAGAAGCTGGCTATAATTTCTAGGATTTCCTTTAATTTAATTTACTCTGTTTATGAGAGAGATATGATCCTTATGATTGACCCTATCGATTGATGCCATATAAATACAGGTGTTACTTTTTCGGGTTTAAGTCGGTTTGATTACCGGGTGTGGCAAGCGAATTTTCAAAAATCTACCAATAAAATTTTGTTTCTTTTAAAAATAAAGAAATGTTTCCTTTTAGTGAAATTAGATATCTCCAGTATTTAGAGTAGGTACTTTCCCTCCAGGTAAGGTCAAAGTCTTCCACCCTGTTTACAAACTCTATAAGTATAGACACCGCAAGTGTCATTTTATACGCGGCGTAAAAAATGACTATCTTCTTCTTCTTATTTTATTCAAATGGCTCCTTGCATCTGTTATATAGGTACCGATGATTCTGCTTATACTGTTGATTGACGGCACTTAGTTGAACTTGCTACACATCTTCAATGAAAATACTTGTACTACATATTCCACATTATTTATTAATATCCTGACCGGTTTCGCCTTACGGCATAATCGAAAAATTCTGCCAATCTCAAGGTGTAGATTAAATATCAAGTAAAATGTACCTATTATGAAAAGTGTACCAGAGCCACGTTAGCCACGCTAGTAAATTTGTTTTCGTATGTCCGCCCCCACGAGATTCAGGTGGACGATCAGGACGTGTGGTTGGATTTTAGGAGGCAAAAATGACTATAACTTCGGGTAAAGTTGATGTTTACATACACCACATGCACCAATTGACAGGTTAAAAAACAATATTGACTTACTCACACAAAATGAGTTTTCCACACCGTTTTTTACGAAGCATTTTGTTAGTAAAGCCACAGAATAAGTAATAGTTACTGCCTAGGCTCTTTACTGAACGGCGCCGTTTAATTAACGGCCTGAGTCTGTGATGACGTTTAACTATATGCCTAGCTATTTAAATTAACCGCAAAAAAAGGAATTATTTCAACATGGGTATAAATTTTTTTTTACCAATGCTTCGCTCCGCTCCCGCATTAGCCTTCTAACCTAACCTAACCAAGTCTATACCTAATTTACTGTGAATACACCTCTGTCTACCCTCTCGGGGATTTACAAGTGTAAGTATATGAATGTATGTAATTTTCTATATTATTTCGAGGTGGTTACGATTGGCCTAAGTATTATCCAGTCAGATTATGAAATGATGTAATAACCGAGACGGCTGAATATCATTCAGGCCATTAATCGAATCATTTAGTGTTAACTAAATGATTCGATTAACGGCCTTAGCAGTTATGCTTAGGCAGGTAATTGGACGGCTGATTAAGCTAGCTGGCGGCATCTACAAATGCACATGGAGTATCTTGACAAAAAATTTAAATAAAATAACATCATGTTATGTTAAAAGATGTATAATTTTATTATTTTACACACTGGCACATTATATCAAACATTTAGAATAATTACTAAACATTTCAGTTAATTATAACTAGTTAAATATAATATTTTGTACATGTAAATATAAAAATGTCTTTATTCTATTCAAGTTGTGCACTTTACGAGTCCAGTTGAATGTCCTTTACCTAAATTGTTTTGAGATAATTTGAGACGTGGGCACACCAAAGAGCTTGTTCCAGCGAGAGTTCTTAGATTTCTTAGGCATGAATTATATAGTAGAAACGTGATGGGCACGGCCAGGGCGCGGAAGTGATTGAAATTACAACTTAGTGTATCGTGTCCTCGCCTTTATTATATAATTTTAAGTGCGTCCGCGCCTTATTCTAGTCGCATCATTTCTATAAAATTCACTCCTTCGGAACGCCTGTAAAATCGGGACTTCAATTATTGGTATTAATGCAAAATAGAACCAGAAACCTTCATTCTGTTTTTGCATACTGGATGGTTCCTTTCTGCATAAGTCTACTATTTAGTAGTGGAGATGTAGCAAATGCATATACCTAAGAAAAAAAAAAGAAAACGCGTTTGGTAAAACGATGAAACTAATACCCGGTTCACATTATTCCAATAGCATTCCAGTCCAGCGAGTGAATCCAATGCTGGAATGTTACTCGAATAATGGGACCCATCACTGGAATGTGTCTATTCCAGTGAGTAATCCAGTACAGACACTGGATTGTTACCAGTTCAAGCTCGTTTAAAACACTAGAATAATGTTAACACTACAATTCAGTCCAACACTGGACTGGATCGATTCGCTGGATAATTTGAACCAGGCAACACCGATTAGGTAGAACGACCGTACAGACAGACTCGTAATAAATTTGATAACTTTGATATACCGAATGTACCTAAGTGGAACGCTCTCGAAGCCGAATGAGCTTTTCTAATACGATGGAGATTAAATAATAATAATAATAAATAATTTACAAAAATAAATAATTTACAAAACAAGAAGAAGTTTTAAGAATCTGGCGACAAGAAAATGTGTATGTAGTCCCGATAGTTCTCTCGACAACCGGTGTCATCCCGAACCATCTTCTCCACAGTTTAAAATTAATAGGCTTATCAGAATCTTTATACATCAATTTACAGAAAGCTGTCATACATGTAGAATTGTGAGAAAGTTCATGCAATTAGACGAAGACACCACATAATACACACCACAATCTGCGTTTACTTGGTTTAGGCCCGTAAATGCAGTTAAAACCAGCCAAACAGCTGAGAAAAAAAAAGACAAAAACAAAAATAATAAATATAAATATTCCTCAACGTTTCCCACAACGCTATCTAGACTCATGGTAAGCATAGCTTAACTAGCTTGTAACTAACTAGCTTAACTAAATAATGCTAAGGAAACGGAAAAAAAGAAATCCATTTCGAAAAATAAATTATGCCAATATGTAGTGTACCCGGAGTACTACCAGGGGCCTTCGGCTTCGGGAGCGTTCCCCTAGATGGCGACATTGCTGTTAGTAACCTTTCATGTAAACTTTGGAACATTCTACTTATTTACTTGCAACCGATTGTATTCCCACTTGTTTTGAGTTCTGTTTTGAATCATTCACTTATGACGATAAATGTACCTTATGGGTATTTAGTGCCATGTCAAAATAAAATACGATATACTTGCACAAAATATTAATTTCTTATTCAGCATATCGACTTTTATTTATTTACAAAATTGACTTAATTGTCTAAAATTCTAGTACTATGAATGTGACGTCATTGATCGACTTGCACAGCGCGCAAGCCGTCGCTCAGAGGACACTTGTCTGTTGAATTAGAGGTGTCTTCATCAGGTTTGCCTGTTAACTTGCTCAGGATCTCGTAGTGAGCTGCCTCATCTTTGGAAGGGCTGGTTTCGTCTAAGCTATAGCTGGTGACAACAGAAAAATTGTGTTAACTAATAACTTATTAGGTGTTTTTACTTTATTTAGTGTGGGAAGATTAAACAAAATCAGACCAAATAATTCGTGTAGTTTTGAAAGTTGGTACGTTTTTCCCTAAGGTGCTCAGATGAACATACTATAAGTCGACTTGGTTTCGTCACGAATAATAATCTGACTTACATTTGACCTCTTGTATCTATCTATTAATGTATTAATCCTATAGTAATAATGTCTAGACATAATTTATAGGAAATTCAATGGAGATAAATAATGTAGAAGTAACTAAAGAGCTATATTAATAGCTTTCAATATATAAGCAAAAAACTGAAAAAAGGGACCTCCCGCCCACCTCGTGTATTTCTGCAAAAATGTGTAGCGGAGTTGTCTCCAATGCTTGCGAGGCTGTACCGGCTGTCCTACAGCTCTGGTACAGTGCCTTCGGCTTGGAAAGAGGCGAATGTACAGCCGATCCCCAAGAAGGGGGATCGCTCAGACCCAAACAACTATTGACCCATAGCCGTCACCTCAGTGCTGTGCAAGATTTTCGAGCACATAATTAACAAACAGCTCATGCGTCACCTTGAAGATCACTCCCTAATTAATGACCGGCAATATGGCTTCAGGCCGAAACGGTCAGCGGGTGATCTTCTGGCGTATGTTAACCATATTTGGGTTGAGGCTATGGACAAGCACGGCGTGTCATTGGCAATTAGTCTTGACATCGCCAAAGCTTTCGATAGAGTTTGGCACAAATCGCTTCTTTCCAAGCTACCAGCCTTTGGTCTACCTCCTAGACTGTGCGACTGGGTTGCCGGCTTCTTGCAGGAGAGCCGTATTCGCGTCCTTTGTGATGGACGAGCCTCTGAGTTCTTGCAGGTAAATGCCGGCGCACCGCAGGGGTCAGTCCTATCGCCAACTCTCTTTCTTCTGCATATTAATGACATGCTGTCGACCGGCAGCATTCATTGCTATGCGGATGATAGCACCTTGCACGGGAGTTATCATGGACGTCCTGCGGATAAGCAGACGCATATCGCGGAAAAAAGGCAGCTTCTTGTCACTGAGCTTGACCGGATCCTGAACCACATTTCCCAATGGGGCTCGGAGAACTTGGTCGAGTTTAATGCCAAGAAGACGCAGGCATGTGCGTTTACAGCAAAGGTATCTTCTTTCCTTCCCCTTCCCACTCTTCAGAGCACGCCACTGCCACTGCAGGATAACCTCAATATCCTCGGTATGGATGTTCGCTGCAAACTGAATAACAAAAACTACATCGAGAGTATCATCAAAACAGCCTCGCGTAAACTCGGGAGTCCTGAACAGAGTGAGACGGTTTTTCACGCCGGAACAACGGTGTCTTCTATACAATACACAAATTCGTTCCTGCGTGGAATACTGCTCGCATCTCTGGGATGGATCCGCAAAGTACTTATTAGATGCTCTCGACAGATTGCAGCGACGTGCGGTCCGCATTATCGGAAATCCTGAGGTCACGAGTACCCTTGAGCCTCTGCAGATGCGTCAAGTTGTTGCTTCCTTGGTAGTATTTTACCGTCTCTACCATGGTGAATGTTCTGAAGAGCTATTCCAATTAATCCCACCCTCTCCTTTCCTATACAGGACGACACGAGCAGGACTTAGATGTCACCCGCATACGGTGCAGAACATTCCTACAAGAACCAAGCGGTTCGGTGACTCTTTCCTTTGTCGCACCATTAAGACCTGGAATTCCTTGCCAGCTCACGTGTTTCCCTCTTCCTACAGTCTCGGGTCCTTGAAGCGGGGCGTGAAAAAGCATCTGATGAGGCCGTCAAGCTGAGTGCCACCATTGTTAACATGGCACGTGTATATTATGGTGGCCCTCTCTCCTGAGACTTTGCCTTCAGCTTACTATCAGGCAAGGTCAAGTCAAATTGACGTGTCCTATATATATTAAAAAAAAAAAACATCTGAACACCTTACAGACAAACTGTACCAACTTTCAAAACCACACGAATTATTTGGTCTGATTATCAATTAATTCACGTTAATTTATACGGTGTATATGTCGCCGCCAACTAGCTTAATCAGCCAGCCGTTCAATTAACTGCCTAGGCAGTTAACTAAACGGCCATTTGTTCAAACGGCTAGGCAAATAGCTTGGATCGATGACGTTTAACTACTTGCCTAGCCATTTTATTAAACAGTTAGAAAAATGACTTATTTCTGCATGGTTATAAAATATATATAACCAAGTCGGATTGCGCAGCTATCACAATAAGCCTATCACTAATTTTCTGTGACAGCTCTATCTACCCCCTCGTTGATTTACAGGTGTAAGTATATGTTCATAGGTGTAAGTATTTCGAGGTAGTGCCGCATCTTACGATTGGCCTAAGCATTAGCCAGCCAGGTTGTTAAATGATGTAATAAACGAGACGGCTGAATATCATTCAGGCTGTTAACTGAATTGCGCCGTTTAGTTAACTGCCTAGGTAGTTAATTGGACAACTGATTAAGGTAGTTGGCGGCGACATATACGTGTTTAGGTAACGGTATTGGTAATTATTTTAGGAAGACAACAAACTATTAACAGACTACAGAAAGGTTCTTAGCCTAGCATCTTACTTGTAACCAGAATATAATATGGATTCGATACCTCACGGCAGTACAATATAGTACTTACGAGCACAGTGGAACTAATATGTAAAGACAGACAGACGGTTAACCACATTACCATACTATCCTTTCGGACTATCAAGTTAAATTTTAATTTTTCACGTTATTGCTGTAGTCTCGTAAAAATCTGTATTTATAAAGGAAGAACCGAAGCAATATTAACAAAAGAAGTAATAAAAACTCACAGCCACTGTTTTTTCTTATAACCATAAACTGTGGAATATTATTACAGAAAGTTAGACTCTTACAGAAGTAAGTCATGTAACGCTGTCCAACTTTATCGCTGTAGGACTTTCTTTGTCGCCCTATGAGCCCCCCTCTTAGGGCGCCAAATATCTATAGTTCACCACCAAACACACCTGACCAAAGCGGCATTTGTTGAACACACAGTTAATGCTGTATTGGTGACTATATCTACGTAGCAAATGCTTCTTGACGTCGCTTGTCAAGAAGCATTTTTCTTGGCAATTTGCTGTTTGCGCAGCCAACGCTGCTTCGATGTGTGTTGCCCCCTTAATGTGAGGGTGGTGTTTATTCGGTCGAGGAAGAGTTCGTGAAAAAGCTCTACCACTTACTATGAACTTCTCAGAGAGAACCACTTACCCGCAAGCTTTGAAAAAGGCCAATGCAGAAGGATTGTGTGTGAGCGCAGTAAGTCGAACATAGCGCATATTTGTCGTATGCGCAAGTTTTTCCAGCACAGACAGCACGCGCTGTCCTAGGCCTTGGCGACGCCCATCTGCCTCTACCTGCACCTCATAGCTGAAAAATGTTATTCAATAATACAATGATACAGAGGCTGTCATGTCATATATTATATAGAATCCGGAAGGAACCTGAAAAAAAAAGTTCAGGGTAAAAAGCGCAGCAAATGAATGGTTTCGGAAATTTGTTTACGGGAGCGAATGCCGCCCAGCCTCCAACCCCGAGGGGAATATCTGCCAAGGAGCCTCGTCCACCGATCAGTATGTGCAGCTGGCAGCTGTAGTTGAATTGAAATTTTGGTTGAGTACACCCAAATAAAATCTCTAACGATAGGGTAAGTATGATTAAAGAACAGTTTGTAGTTCATAAAAAATGCGTACAAGACTGAAATTTGTGCCTACTGAGATAATTTAAACACATACCTACAATTTACTGACCCATAGCAATCAAATGTGTTTTTAATTTGCAACCTATGCAAGTGCAGTTATTTAACAGAACTTCACTAGATAAAGGTAGATAGAGCTACGGCTAATCAATATTATTTCATAACAACTGAATGTATTTAAGGGATCAATACTCTAGGTTAGTGGAAAGTGACTTTCACTATACGAGTAAACAGATGAACTCATTAACGGAACAAAAACAAGTATCTTGACCGTGATTACGTCAAGATTGTTGTTGTTTTTTTTTATTTGTACATAGTCAATTGACTGTGATAATTGTAGGACAATAATTGACGCTCATTTTGCCTGTTGTTTCACTCGCAGATAATACAAAATACATTTAGAGTAAAAATCCAGTAACACAAAAAATGTTTCTTTTCTTTGGGGAATTTAAGCAAACTGTGACTAGAAGAAAAATCGTAAAACAAATTTATAAAAATTATTAAAAATAGCAAACCCAACTGATGCTGAAAAGATCGAAACAAGCTATAAAAGGCAGTACCTACCCATTAATTTTCATCGGGTTTGAGATTTGCAAATTGGTACCGCCGTAAATCGAAACAAGCTTTATAGCAAAGCTTGTTTCGATTTTTTCAGCATCAGTCGTGTTTTTATTTTTAATAATTTATTTTATTTTATACCTTTTTAGTTATGAAATATATATTTTTGTAATCATCTTTTAATTTCCTTCATTTTGATACACTACTCGATAAATTTGAGTGAAAATTGTTTTAGCAAAATCCGCCATTTTATATTTTGATATACCCAGTGTCACTCTCACAGTAAATACGAATCTAAGGACACCTCTCAAGCTATAATCCATCGAACCGTTCAGGCTGCAGAGCGTACCAAACAATTATACATACATACTCGCAGAAATCATAACCCTCCTTCTGGCGCAATCGGATAAAAAGAATGCTGTAGCTACAAGTAAGTATTAAGGTCTTTAGTAAACGACATTGAAGTTCAATGATTAAGTCATCCGGTTCATATGAAGTTACGGCAAAAATATTTCTATGCCGTAGTACCAAAAAAGGACCCAAAAGCTTCAGATTTTCTTTCATAGGTGGTTTTCGTAAGATAACTCGGAACCACTGTCGCTTAAATTTGGAGGATGAAATTCGCAACAAGAAAGTTAGAACTACAATTTCAAAAATTCACTGTACGATCATTTTTCTTCAAATTGCTGTTTGCAGAAAGTTTGCTGAAAATAGTGAAAATGACCTTAAACGTCGATTTTTTTTATTTCTTTTTGTCAGTATATTTTTGTCAGTACAGTATATTACTTACTATTATATATTATTATTACGTAATTAATTTATTCCGGAAATTTTTCACGTCATGGTTCAAGTCCAAAGAAAAATCAGTCCAATAAAAAAACAGTGCACAAACCTGAAATTAAACGAAGTGTATGCAGCAATGACAACATCTATCTGTGTTGCACCAATATTCCCAATTTGCACAAAAGTTATTATACTAAATGAATTTTGATTATAGCCCTTATCATGTTTCTAATTACCAACGACTCGTGCGCAGGATATCGAACCAATAGTGTGACCGTTCGTGAGCGTCAATGAAGAAAGCTTTCTTAGTGCAGGGCAGTGGGATACGAGAGGCACCTACCACCTTTGTTATCGGTTCCCTTCCCGAGATAATGATGTCAGCGTTTATCAGTACTAGTTCGGTGATTTAAGTCTAGACACCCTTTCAAATCGAGACGAACTGCAGTGAGATGCAGGCGCGGTGCTTAGGTCTGGTTTTGTTGTTGGTGACTGTGGTGCATGCGGCTCGCCTGCTTGCAGTGTTGCCGACCAACACCAAGAGTCACCATGTCATGTATGGACGGATATTGGAGGCTTTGGCCAAGAAAAATCACGAGCTCACAGTGATAACGCATTTTCCGATGGTATGTATATAAATCAATTTAATGTGCGTTATAAAAATCAAATTCATTTAAATCGACTCGTGACGATCCGTGTATCGATCGATTATTCACTAATAGAACATAAATATTTGCTAGTATTCAAAAGCACACTTAAACGGTGGACTTGCATGAAATGTTTTATTTAGGTAATGAATTAATGATAGTCAGTCAGTACCTACTTGTAAAATGTGTAGTAGGAAAAAGTGGACTCGAGTTATACTTAAAAACATTCTTTTAAATTATACGGTTTTAAATTGCATTGTCATCCGACCCAAGGTAATATGTGTGAGACTAAAAGAATATTTAAATCTAAGTTAAAATACTGCCAGAACAATGAAACTCAAATTAAAATGGATATTATAGCGAAAAATAATTCAAATAATAACTTTGATAATTTCTGGAAAAATACACGTAGGTTGAACCATAAATCGAGCTCACCGGTGAGTGTGGGCGGTGTATACGACCCACATGATATAGCCTGTGCCATCAGACTCACTTCAGTGTATCTTCACCTCTCCGGCCTTCGTCGCAGGTGGGTCCACCAAAAAGTAGACCAAACAACAAAACCGCGGGTGTAACAGTGCGCTCAAGTGGATCATCAACCGTTATTGCATCGACTGTTGTGGGTTCAGTCCCACCTTACTCACGACAACTATTTCTGTGGAGTCACCGAGTTACATTGAGTTTGGATGAATTTGAAATATCCCATCGACACGTTTAATTATACAGAGGTAGTCTTTGTAAACTAAGTTGTTCTTTGAGATTACTCCTGTATTATTTATACCGAAAGTAGTTTTGCTATTTATCAATACTACAGCGTACCTATTGCTCACATAATTTTGTCAGGAGAAAAATATAGGTTACTAAAATATCGATGGCGTCTATTTGATTTCTGTATATAAAGACATAAAAGACTGTCTTTCTACTAGTGCGGGACGAATAGGTCCATCTCACCACAGATAATATAACATGATTCTGATACAAAACTTATGTTATGTTACAGCCGGCAGGCCGGCAGCTTTTGTTTGCAAGAGCTGTAACTAGATGGCGACATTGTTCTTGCAAATTTTCATATTTTTACTATTAAAAATTAACTTATCAAAATTAAAACATACACAACACATTATTGAATATGACCGAATAAAACTATGAATATTCTCATTTATATTGATTCTGCCAGATTCTGCAGTAATTGTAAAAGTTACAGATAAAATGCACCATGCCGCTAGATGGCGGTTTCCTAAAATAGCACTATTGTTACGAAATCTTTATTTATTACATTACCAATGAGTTTTATATGCTTACATGCTTACATTATCATGTGATTAAGTTCTGAAATAATTCCCGTCATTCTAAATAGGGAAATGAGCGTTTTAACTTTTTTATTTCTTTAAATAAGTCTACTAGTGCAATCTATTGATTTATGAGTATTACTAAAGATATTTTCTTAGTATCGGTACCCCTTTTTTTTTTTTTACGTGCGGGAAATCCCCACGGATACCCACCCCTCCGGAGCCGGAGGGGTAGGTTATGTCGGACTCGAACCGACTAAACCGCACGCCGTCTCTGGGTCGTAGTGCTAGGCCGAAGGTGAGGTTGTCATGCGACATATCCCTCGCACCCCGGCTGACCCAGAGTATCGGTACCCCATGATCCGCGCTCGAAGGCGGCTCGGGCGTCGGAGGGCGCAAACTGACCTCCGCCCCCCATGAGCGCGGGCCTGAGGGTGACGGGTGGAGCCGCTCGTCACCCTAGCAGAAGCAGGCCACGGCGGCGGCGCGCATCGTAGGACGATGCGCGCCCCCCCCCCCCCCATACCGGGGGCGAGTCGGGGACCTCGTGGTCCCCCCTCCCGAGGAGGGCCAGACCAAGAGGAATGGCCCTGGGTCAGCCGGGGTGCGAGGGATATGTCAAAAGACAACCTCACCTCCGGCCTAGCACATCGACCCACAGACGGCGTGCGGTTTAGTCGGTTCGAGTCCGACATAACCTCCCCCTTCGGCTCCGACGGGGGGGGTATCCGTGGGGATTTCCCGCACGTAAAAAAAAAAAAAAAAAAAAAACCCCATGATCTCACCTATGTCTGTCTGATTATAGTCTGACTTCTGACTACAAAGTCTCCGTTTAATCTATGTAAGTTGTATGAATATTTTTCATGAACCACATAATGATAAAATATATATTTGTTAGTATAAAATAATACGAACTATACTTATATGTAGGTAATACCTTGTACTAAAGGTACCAAAGTCACAGTATATAAAAAAGTCTAAAGTAGGTTTATCGATATTGGTAGAAGTTCCATTTAGCCATTTTCTACTGAATATTTCACATACGTTATTTTATTATGAAATCAACTTGAATCCGAGAACCGATAATATTCAGCCGCGTCCATAACGACCTTAATTTATCCCTTGTCACGCACAAATAAAAAGTTCAAACAATGTGTTATATTTATGTACAATTTATCAGTGAACAGAATTTACTTCATGAATTTTTTTTTTTAAATTAGACACTTTATAAATGGTCATTTTTAAACTAGTAATGGTTTATCAACAGGCCATTACAGTAACGTTTTAGACATAATGTTTGGCTGTTTAATATGTATATTTTTAGGGTATCCATAATATTGTTACAGAAAAAGTCGTTGCCGAACGTGAGAGAAATTAGCGTGGCGGGAACAATACCCGAAATCAAGAACAATCTTAATTCTATTCAACGGCATTCTATAAAACCTCACTTCGTTCGAAACTTGGAACAGATTTTTACAGAATGTGTTCATGCCTGTGATATAGTTTCACAAGTGCCTGCAGTCAGAGCGCTTTTTAACTCATCACAGAATTTTGATCTGGTCATAGTTGAAGTATTCGGTGGCGATTGTTTTCTCCCTCTCGGCGTGAGGTATGGAGCTCCGGTGGTCGGACTTTTGTCGAGTGTCCCACTTCCCTGGGTAAATGAACAATTGGGTAATCCCGAAGCGATTGCCTATGTACCGTCCTACATGGTTGGATATGGACAACGAATGAGTTTATGGGAACGATTTTCCAATATGATGTCTGTGATCATTGCCAAAGTTTTGTACAAGTACAAATCACAAATTCCCTCGCAGGTTAGTAAGAATATTTTGCCAAGTTATTAGTTTATTTGTCTACAAAGTTGTTTCTAATGTTTCTTTATTTTTTAGGTTATAGCAGATCGTCTTTTTGGACCAGGGTCGAAGCTGGAATCTTTGGCTCAAAATTACAGTTTGGTGTTATCAAATAGTCATTTCAGTATAAACGAAGTGCGTCCCCTGGTTCCAGCTTTAGTTGAAGTCGGGGGATTACATTTAAGCGACTCGCCGACGTTACCCAGTGTAAGTTACTTTACTATCATACATTAAGAGATAATTATCTCTTCTGTCCATTTCTTCCAAATACTGGTGATACTATCCCCAACTATAATTTAAATTTAAATATGCAACCTCAAGCTCGTTACAGCATAAAATTAATTACCTGGCAAAGAAACCATCATCCACTTCATTTTCGAGGGTCATTCTTACCCTTATTGTGGACAGGGGGACATGCCTACACAGATGAACTTTTAGCTACTATACAATACGGTAAATAAATATTATTTAATACGAACTATGAGTAAAATAGGTTATTAGGTAGTTTATACCAGTGGTTCATACGCAGACTGCGTGCCCACTCAAATGACAATGATTGTTTATTGATCGGCCAGCTGCGTAACACATACTTATCTTGTAAGTTTCTCATTAACCATCAGTACAGAAATTTATGTCATTTTATCATTTGAGATAGAAGAGAGAGATGAATTTTTATAGTATGTAATTACGGTTTCTATTATATTATTGGTGAAATCTGCTCTTAAAAGTCGATAAAGCAAAGCATTAATTAACCTTTCACCTCAGAGTCTGGGGTAAGCTTTTTTAAAGGGCCGTAAATTATAATTTAACAAGCTATTTACCTACCAAGATGACAGTAATAAAGTAGAAGAATTACACATGCTAATAAAATGAATACCTAATTAAGAATATCAGCAATAATGAAGCAATATCTGGGCAATAACAATCTTCAAAGAAATAATAAAATGATATCAGAAAAACGAATAAATAATCTGTCACAATTAATAAGGAAAACATGAAGAAGAGCCTTTAGGCAGCGTTCGCATCAAGCGGATTCCATAACCTTGTGATACTTGCCGCTAATTGCCAAACTTTTACATTTAGGGTAAGCATTAGTAGAATAGGACTCACCATAAACGTGAAAGTTAGTCAAGGATGATTCTTGTTTACTTCTTCATACTCGCGTTCATCTCAGTCGCATCCGAAGCTTTTCAACTTGGACTCTGGGGTCCGCTTTCTTCTTCGATATTTTCTGTGAAGCGACTGCCATCTGACCTCCACAACCCAAAGGCGATATCGAAGCATTGCAGTTAGACCAGTTGTTGGACTTTTTAGGACTCCAACTACCCGTAACGACTGCCATTGGTGTTTGTATGGCAACCGGGACCGATGGCTTATCGTGCTCTCGGAGTTATGACCAGACCAATGCAAATACCTAGACAGAAATCCATGGAAACAAATATTTGCATTGAGCGGGAATCGAACCAGCGTCTCCTGCGTAGCGGCTGCGTTCATTACCGCTACGCCACAGAGGCAGTCTTGTTTACTCTATATTAAGCTAAAACGATTGAACGGATCTGGGTGAAATTCGGCTGACAGTTCATAGTCAAGAATAGGTATAGGCATATGTTAATTTTTGTTATGGGAATAGGTTTTAGTGGTAAGCGGTAGTAGAATCACGGGTAACAGCTTTTTTATTTATTTATGTCTTATTTTGTAAAACATACGTAACAGGTCGTTATATTGAAATTGCCGTTTTATTGAAGAAATTGGAGGGAACCCAATTTACAGTACTAACATTTTTGCATTTTTTTAAGATGTCATTCCTAAATTTTATGTTTTTTTTGTGTATGAAGAGACAACTTTATAATAAAACTTTCATTTACATTTTTGAAAAGTGACAGCATTTAGGATGTACTGTTTTTGAAAATCGAATTTAATTTATCAAGTGGCCAATAAAACAAAATTGAATACATAGTTGTAAAATCTTGAAATCAACTTTCAAACAAAGTATAAATAATGGAAATAGCTATTAAATTACAGGAATAACGAACTCATGAATCTGTAAGTAAATTTCGGCAATTTCATATGTAAGGACCTAATATTACAACAGATCTTAAATTGTCCTACCATTAAACATGGTGTACAAATTAAATTTGAAGTATGGTTAGTTTTGGACTTAAAGAATATGGTAAGTAGCTTTCGTTAGATCTTATTTTAAACAGGTACCTACCTATACTTCATTCGGTTAGGTACTTAACTAAAGGGAAACAATCCTTTGTGGTGACTTTTTATAAAAACACATATTAAACAAATAAACTAGGCCAACGAACTAACTATTGTTTCAATTTCGGTTTTTAGTCTTCAAAATGAGTAGGTCTAAACAGAAAAAAAATTATAAACCGCATTTCTACATAAAAATATAATGGATAAATTAAAATAGATTGAACACTGGTTACAACGCTAGACAAAAATTAACCAACGCAGTCTTGTACACATCGGACCAATATTTTCTTTACTTTCTTCTGAAGTCAGCAACCGCCCAGTGCGATTCCAGCCTTTTAGACTTTACATGCAATGCTGATACCTATATTATTGTTTTGAATTATAATCAGACTATAAATCACATAAGTTTATAACGTCAAATAATGCAGTTACGCGTCGTCAGGACCATTAACCTAAAAAGTTATTGCAATAGGAAAGCCGGTTATCTTGACAACCACGGCCTAAGGCCAACAGCAGATAGTGTCGAGCTATAATAATTCTTTGGAGAACAAAACTTTGAACTGTAGTATTACCGAGACAAAAATATTTAGGAGATTTCGAATGTAGTATTTTTTTTAGTAAAGAATATTAGCAACCGAAATTATCGAAATTCCTAATATTCCATCTAACCCCTCCAACTAAGCTAAATTGCTTGTGCTAGGAGTGGGTTCACGTCGGTAGTGTAATGGCTAGGATTCGAACCCGGGACCTCTCGATCGTAAAGCCGACTCCTTAACCAGTAAGCTACCGACGCTTTCAATAAATTGTATACCTGTCGCCGCCAACTAGCTTAGCCGTTCAATTAACTGCCTGGGTTACTAAACGGTGCCGTTTAATTAACGGCCTGAATGGTGTTCACCCATTTAATTAAACGGCTAGGCAAATAGCTTGAATCGATGACGTTTAACTACTTGCTTAGCCATTTAATTAAACAGTAAAATAAGTTATTTCAGCATGGTTTTAAAAAAACAGCTATCACAATAAATCTATCACTAATTTTCTGTGAATACGCCTCTGTCTACCCCCTCGGGGATTTACAGGTGTAAGTATATATGTATATATGTAGTTTTCTATCTTACTTTGAGGTAGTGCCCCATCTTACGATTGGCCTAAGCTTTAGCCAGTCAGGATATTAAGCGCAGGCCAGACAGAAGAGACGTAAGACGCAGACGGGACGCGGACAATTGTCTCTACTGAGTCCCTTTCATACAAAATGTATAGAAGCGTCGCGACGCAAAACATACAGAACAGGCGGGGCGCGGGCGCAAACACTTTTTTCTCAAACATGGTTGGAAATGTGAACATTATTTTGACAACCTTCTTCGAGATAAATCGAAATTGCTGTACATGCGAGCAGCGGCCGAATAAAGTTGTATGAAAATCCATATCTGTCGTGTTTTAGCGGCCAAATAAATTACTATGTAAACTCATATCTGTCGTGTAATTTAAAAATGGAACCATCTTTTACTTCGAACCATGGCCACCAAAGAGGTAACTTATCCAAGGCGTTATTTAAATATAGAACTGGCTTGCAAATAGAATGCTGTTTATAAGGAAAAATAAAAAACAAAAGAACATTTCGCCGCGTGGAAATTACTTTTGTACGTTGTTCGTCATTGATTTTGAAAAGTAGGTAACTAAAATGTTCTGCCTAGATACTACTTAGTTTTTAATTTCCGCGCATTGTTTGAGAAAAGCACTATACAAGCCTTGGCCACAACTGTGCGTTGCCGGACTCCGTAATGCGTGCCTCGGCTGTGCCTCGGCCCGCATACTTCACGATCGTCCGGCAACACTACACTTGACGGCCGCGGCAGTAATGTACTATAGTCTGCGTCTTTTGCACAAAACAAACAGGAGAGACGGGGCGCAGACGGGACGCAGACGCAGCCGAGGCGAGGACGGGTGAGAACGGGGCGCAGGGTGGCGTGCATCCCGGGCGGGGCGGCTCCTGGAGCAGGTCTCGTCGCTCTCGCTCGCTCGTCGTCAGTCACGTGTACTGTCTTGATGTGGTTTTGAGTTGCAATATTTTTTTATTCTATTTTTTATTTTATTTATCTATTGTCTTCATTGGTTAGCCACACTGGATGTACCCAGTACCAGTAACGTCTAACCCTCTGTATATTAGCGAGATGCACCAGTGCTAGTACATCTTCATCTTCAGAAGAAGACATGTCGTGTCAAAATCAAACTATTGAATGCCGAAAAGAGTCTTGACTGTGCGACTACGTCGCGTCCGTGCCCCGTCTCTTCTGTATAATTTCAAAAGTCGCGTCCGTGTCTCGTCTCCGCCCTGCCCGCGACACGTCCTCGTCTTACGTCTCTTCTGTCTGGCCTGCGCTCGTTTAGTTATCTGCCTAGGCAGTTAATTGGACGGCTGAATAAGCTAGTTGGCGTCGACATACCTACCACAAAGTAATTGGGTCTCGAGGTGGCTCTGCACAAATCCGAGGCCATGTTCTTTCATGGCCCTCGGCGCAGGCCAGACCCGGGAGCCAGCCTTACAGTGGGAGGCACTCCCATCGACATCAAGCCCCGGTTGAAATACCTGGGGCTGGTGCTTGACGGTCGATGGGACTTCGGAGAACATTTCCGAAGTCTGCGCCCCAAGTTGGTGGCAACGGCGAATGCCTTGGGCAGGCTGTTGCCCAACTTGAGGGGCCCAAGAGGACTCCTGCAGGAGACTCTACGCGGGTGTCGTGCGGTCCATGGCCCTATATGGGTGCCCCGTATGGGCGGACACCCTGGGGGCCAGATTCCTGCCTCTGCTCCACGCGGCGCAGAGGACGACGGCCTCCAGGACCATCAGAGGGTACCGCACGATATCCTTTGAAGCGGCGAGTCTCCTGGCCGGATCGCCACCGTGGATCCTGGAAGCGAGGACCCTTTCGGCACTCTATCGGTTCCGAAAGGAGGTGCGGGAGCGGGGACTCGATCCCGAGCCCGAAGAAATTCGGGCCGAGAAGTCCCGGCTCCACAGGGCCATGGTGACCGAGTGGGAGCTACGACTTGAGCAACCACGCGCAGGGCACGCCGTGATTGCGGCGGTAAGACCCATCATGGGGGAGTGGCTAGAGAGGCCACACGGTGGCCTCTCGTACCGTCAGATGCAGGTCATTACCGGACACGGAAACTTCGGGCGGTACCTGCATCTGATGGGCATAGAGCCAACGCCCGAGTGCCATCACTGCGACGCGAGCGTGGACTCGGGGCTGCACACGCTCACCGAGTGTCCGGCGTTTGAAGCGCCGAGGCGGGAGCTTGTGACGGCCCTGGGGGTGAGAGTGCTCACGCTCTCCACCCTGCTCGCGGCGATGGTCCGCTGCGCGGATGCGTGGGCGGCCAGCGCCTCCTTCTGCGAGCAGGTCATGCTCGTGAAGGAGACAGCAGAGCGGGCGCGGCGCAGCGAGCGAGAAAGACTCGCGGACATCGCTCGCCGCGTTCGAAGGCGGCTCGGGCGTCGGAGGGCGCAAACCGACCTCCGCCCCCCATGAGCGCGGGCCTGAGGGTGACGAGTGGAGCCGCTCGTCACCCTAGCAGAAGCAGGCCACGGCGGCGGCGCGCATCGTAGGACGATGCGCGCCCCCCCCATACCGGGGGCGAGTCGGGGACCGCGTGGTCCCCCCTCCCGAGGAGGGCCAGACCGAGAGGAATGGCCCTGGGTCAGCCGGGGTGCGAGGGATATGTCAAAAGACAACCTCACCTCCGGCCTAGCACATCGACCCACAGACGCACAGTGTTCGGAATGATTATATTACGAGCTACTTTAGGTACAAACATCATGGCAATATAAATTGAAATTTGCAAGTGATTAGGGTACACCATTAGTCATACAACTCGTTCCACAAAAAATTTGCCGATTCCGAGAAATGTTCACCGCTCAGCACTGCTCCAATCCTACGCGATAACAATACCGGTCAGTCGATTTTGTTAGCCGCTAGTTATCACACGTGTTTACGTTTCGTTCTTACAACAGTTTTTGAGTTTTTAAATATTTTTTTTGGTTCATCATGTGTTCCACATCCACAGGTAAGATATACACTAATTCGTTAATCATACATAAATTCGTATTATGAGAAAATAAATAAAATGTGAATTGAAAAAAATAACGAAATGTGCAAAAAGTATAAACGTTCAATAGACTCCAACTTTTTCCCAGCCAATTCCAGCCGTCCATGTTTTTTTGTGAAACTCGAGTATTTATCTAGCTCTCTAATGAATCTAGTCTCCATATTCGACTCCCCTCGACTTTTGAGTGATGTATTTTTTTCGTTCACCAGGTGTTACCCGAGGAATAACACGCCTTCACCTTTTCGACCTTTTATGTCGGCATAATCTGGTCAACCAAGCAAATAAGGTATCTTCTATTGCTCGGATGGTTGACTATGTCTCTTCAGAGATTCCAGGACTTCCAGAAGAAGTTATTAAAAATAAAATAAAGGTGTTTCTGCTGTGCTAACCAAGAAATGGAGTGCTATCAGGAACAAAGAGAAGTTTGTTTTAAAATGCAACGACTGGCTGCAAGAAGAGTTAGTACAAAATCAAGATGCCGGACAACCTGAATGTACACCTGCTCGATCTGCTGTAACTCAAAAGTTGGATTTTGTTGGTTTAAGTGCATCAGCAAAGAAAAAGCGGACGAAGATGTTGGTGGCGGGACATTCTCCAGAAGAGCTTGCCTATGCCACTCAAACAAGTTTCACAAAAATTGGTAAGCGGAATATGGCCACCGTTATAAAGGCAGTAACTGTGTCGTCACCTAAATCACTTCGGGTGATTAAAAGAAGGAAACTAACGCCAAGATTTATACGTCCATACACTCCAGATGAAGCATTAGCTCTGGTAACAAATACCAAACTAAGCGTGGACCAGTATAAACAGATTCGCAGAGATGCTAAAGAGAGAGGGTGTGATATTTACCCATCATATGATAGGGTTCTGACAGCACGAAAAGAGTGTTATCCGAACGACATAATAATAACTGAGAGTCGTTGCATTTTAAAACAAACTTCTCTTTGTTCCTGATAGCACTCCATTTCTTGGTTAGCACAGCAGAAAACACCTTTATTTTATTTTTAATAACTTCTTCTGGAAGTCCTGGAATCTCTGAAGAGACATAGTCAACCATCCGAGCAATAGAAGATACCTTATTCGCTTGGTTGACCAGATTATGCCGACATAAAAGGTCGAAAAGGTGAAGGCGTGTTATTCCTCGGGTAACACCTGGTGAACGAAAAAATTACATCACTCAAAAGTCGAGGGGAGTCGAATATGGAGACTAGATTCATTAGAGAGCTAGATAAATACTCGAGTTTCACAAAAAAACATGGACGGCTGGAATTGGCTGGGAAAAAGTTGGAGTCTATTGAACGTTTATACTTTTTGCACATTTCGTTATTTTTTTTCAATTCACATTTTATTTATTTTCTCATAATACGAATTTATGTATGATTAACAAATTAGTGTATATCTTACCTGTGGATGTGGAACACATGATGAATCAAAAATTTTATTTAAAAAACTCAAAAACTGTTGTAAGAACGAAACGTAAACACGTGTGATAATTAGCGGCTAACAAAATCGACTGACCGGTATTGTTATCGCGTAGGATTGGAGCAGTGCTGAGCGGTGAACATTTCTCGGAATCAGCAAATTTTTTGTGGAACGAGTTGTATGACTAATGGTATACCCTAATCACTTGCAAATTTCAATTTATATTGCCATGATGTTTGTACCTAAAGTAGCTCGTAATATAATCATTCCGAACACTGTGAGACGGCGTGCGGTTTAGTCGGTTCGAGTCCGACATAACCTATCCCTCCGGCTCCGGAGGGGTGGGTATCCGTGGGGATTTCCCGCACGTAAAAAAAAAAAAAAAAAACCACAAAGTAATTGTTACTTTTTTACTACTACTAAACTATAATCATTATCACAGTGCTACTCTCGGAGTGTAAGTGAACAGAGTCCTACCAACATCTTTAAGGTCAAAGTCCACCTCACCTGCAACGGACGAAGATCTGCCGGGTTCTGAGGAATATGCTACAGGCAACTCCACACCCCTGCATCTGAAGACTTAAGATGGCGTGCAGCTATAGCCAGATTCAGCCCGATATAAAAAGAAAATAAAAGTCCCGAAAAACTAATCGAAAACAATAAGCGGGCCCCCTTTAATTTTTTGTTATACCTACCTACCTACCTGCGATAAAGCCAAGTATCCCAATAAGATTTGATTTCAAAGGCGAGATTTTGTTTTAGGTATGTACAAAGTACATAATAATAAAGCCAATTAAAGTAGTAGATAACTATTAATCATTAACTTATTGTAATTGTTATGTCTCACACGCATTATTAGGTAGGTATGTAAATATATGTTTTTTTTTTATCTGAATTCTTCAGATATTTAACGATGCGGTAGGTATGTTTATCTTTATCTGTTTTAGTTTACAAATAGATAGTTAATAGTTACAGTGGCTTTTTATTTATGAATTGTCATTAATTAACAAAAACGTTTTAATTGCACTAAATCGCAAAATTGTTTCAAGTTCGTGCAATGGATTTTACAAAATTTTCGCTCACTTTAAATTTAGCCGGTTGGTCCTGATGCAAATCAATGCGATCAGTATTGAGATTCAGGAACAGGAAGGCTGGATAGTGCACCGTCAGTGGGGGAAACGCATGACTTCCACAAAAGGCGTATTGGGGCCACACTCTACAGGGCGCTCCAGTAGTGTCCTCGTAGGGAAAAAATAATAGTAACATTCTTTAGGTTACCAATACATGTGACAGTAAGTAAGGCATCTCACATAACCTCATGGGATTGTGACTGGAATTAGTGTCAAATAATGAACACTTTTAAGAGAGTATGTTTTCTTTTGACTTACATTTTAAGCTATTTGCATACTAAATATCTAAATCGATTAAGATAGGATTAATATTGAATTGGTCTAGGCGGGGTTTGAACTCGCGGTCATTGCCTAATAGGGGCAATGCTTTGACAACTAAGCTGCCAGACCTCGCCCAGACTTTTTCTTTATATCCGTCTTTGAGGCCTCGGTGGAGGCGTCTACCGATATTATCTTATACTATCGGAACCAATGAATGATTTCTTAATTACGCCTTATTAGCCTTCTAACCGAACCTTACCAAGTCGGATTGCGCAGCTATCACAACAAACCTATCACTAATTTTCTGTGAATACACCTTCGTTTACCCCCTCGGGGATTTACAGGTGTAAGTATATGTATGTATATATGTAATTTTCTATCTGATTTCGAGGTAGTGCCCCATCCTACGATTGGTCTAAGCATTAGCTAGCCAGGTTATTAAATGATGTAATAAACGAGACAGCTGAATATCATTCAGGCCGTTAATTTAATGGCGCCGTTTAGTTAACTGCCTTTAGGCAGTTAGATAATTGGACGGCTGATTAAGCTAGTTGGCGGCGACAGATATATATGAATATAAAATTTTTGTCTATCTTAATCGATTCGAATATGTTTTTTTTTTCTTTACAGGATATGCAGAAACTTCTAGACGCATCTACGGAAGGTGTAGTGTACTGGAGTTTCGGATCAATGTCAAGGATAGAAACCATATCTAATGATGAGTTGGCGAAGATATTTAATGTTATCTCCGAACTGTCTCAGACTGTGCTCATCAAAACAGACAGGCGGATGCTCGCTCAGAACCTTACGGTGCCCGACAATGTGTATGCTATGAATTGGATACCACAGCAAGCTACGCTATGTAAGTTATTATTTATGTTGTAAACAATTTCATATCAGATGTGCGCTGGGTCAGAAAAATTGGATTTGCTAACCGCAGTTGCAAACCGCTACACCTGCTGATTCACAGACGAGCCGCTGGCGCAAGCTCTTGGGGTTCGTCCGATGAGTCATTCCCATAAAAGTTAAAATAAGGAAAAAGCAACCGAGATTCGAGGTAGGATAATCACTCTATGTTCCTATGACCACTGTAACTGTTCAGAAAGTCACAGTGGCCTAATCAGAGGATCAGCACACGGACGTAGCAATGTTTAAAAGATACTAAAAAATGATGTCACGTTTTTTTAACAGGTCACCCAAACGTAAAATTATTTATATCTCACGGCGGATTACTTGGAACTCAAGAGGCGGTGGCGTGCGGCGTGCCCATGCTGATGGTGCCACTCTACGCTGACCAAGCATTAAATGCACGAGCGATGGCTGATAGAGGTGTAGCAGAAATCGTCCAACTTGAACAGACTGATGCAGACACTTGGAGAAAATATCTACGTAGTTTATTGACTGATCCAAAGTAAGTAAAAAGTTGTTACTAGGGCATTAGAAGGTTTTTACTTTTCGAGAGTGCGAATGTGACGCTATAGCACACGGCATATACTGCAGTAGTGGCCACCTAACTGGTAAATAAGAAAGACTATTCGGCTTTCAACTTGGCATTTGCGTGGTCGGGAAAAAGATTGAGAGTCCCTTAAGGTCACGTCACGATGGCTTTTGTGTAGCATTCCCTTCGTCTACCATTAAATCGCTCTGAATTAAAGAACATAACTCAATTTTATTTTAAAAATCCTTGATTATTGCACAAAAATTTCAATGTACTTGACAAATATAGTACTTGTGTGTTAGTACGTAGAAACAAATGAACCTATTCCAATTAGCCTTTTATGTGTATTTAAACTTGAAAGCTGGATGCCATGACAGATTGTCATGCCATTATTAATTACTAAATTTTCTTTCCTAATTTTCAGGTACAAACAAAATGCTTTAAATTTAAGAGACGTGTTTCTGGATCGTCCGATGAAGCCTCTCGATACGGGCATCTACTGGATCGAGTATGTGTTGAGGCATAAAGGCGCTTCACACCTTCGTTCGCCAGCGCTCGATCTAACACTGTCTCAATACCTTCTGCTAGATGTAATAGTCCTCAGCATTACGATAGCTGCCCTTATCACATTCGTCCTATATAAGTTATTTAGATATATATATGTACCAGGTGCATCAAATGGAGGCCTAATGAAAAAATAGTCTTTGAAAAGAGATTTTTAAGAAGAAACTTCAGTTTCTTCCTATGCATTTTAAGGAAGGGCAAAATTAAGACAAATTAAATAATCTTTTTAATTAGCTCAAGTTTATTTTCGTATTATAATTATATAAAGATGTAAATATTACTTTGTAAGGTATTAAAATTTATACAGCAATATGTATTTTTTTCTCAATTTTCTCACATGTAATTAGTGGGCTGCCAGGAACATGAATTTTTTTTTTTTTTTAAATATGAATGTTACATGAGTTGTGATACCATGATACCTACACAAACTGTTTGGAGGACCCCTGAAGGTGTTATCACCCTTTGCTTGGTCAAACTCAGCTTCTCAATACTGCTGGCATTGAGAGGCAGTTTAGTATTATAACAGCAAATTAGGTATAACTCACACATTAGCAACACTAACAGCCCTAATAACTTTATTGACCAGCAGAAACCACCCATAAAGCAATCAGTAACATATAACTAATTTTCTGAAAGGTAGAGGAGATTCCCCTTTGATGGCTCCAAGCACCACTTGTGGAGGGGAACAAATCAAAGCCTCAGGCTAATGACAATTGCCTTTCCATCCTTTCAAATGGAAATCCCCCTTTTCTCAACCTTTGTAGTGTGGGGACACTAATCCAAATCCAAAATAATTATAAATATAACAATGTAGTTAATATAACACTTACCAGTATAAAACGGGATCTCCAAAGTCCATATCAAATCTAAAATGTGAGAATGCTAGAAGTGTTCCTTTCTTTTCTCTGGCAATCAGGTACCATGCAGAATCATCTGTCATCTCCTCCACTTTGCGTTCCTTATTCCAGCCCCAAGCACATGTTGAATACCTAAAATTATAATTTATGTATAGCTAGCAGGTGATAGGGTAGCCACAAATTTTGGTAGACTTAGACACTGCTGACTGCCTTCTCTAAGAAAAATCGCTTGTTGCTAAGATAGTACCTACTGCCTATCATGTATCATCTACCTATAACCTATGTGCCAAGACAAGTTGCATACTGGCCTTTATATAATTTAAATTTAATTTAATTTTTAACTAATAACTTTTGTTTCCTGTGTAATACTTTTAAATTCCCATTTAAATTTAATTCAAATAGATATTGTTATAAGTACATATACTAGGCAATAACCTGCCATCTGCTAAAATTATTGATGTATTGAAAAAAAAAAGGCAGGTGAAAGGCACTCAAAACCAGCTGCAAAATTTTAATGAGTACAGAGCTTGTGAAGTGTGCAAGGAAAGGTATTATTATACAGACTTGAATTGGAACAATTCAACATTGAGAACAGGATGTGAACCAGCGATGGTGCCTTTTAGTAAGACTGTGCCTTGGCCTGGTTAGCTGAAACTTTCTTTTGTATGTTATATATTCCATTTTCTAAACAAATATGGCAATTGGAAGTATATTAGGTATATTACTTGACTAATTTTATACTTAAATTATATCCTCCTAAAGTTTGTAAACAATCTCACTCAAACAGTTGAACTAATCTGCCTGTAATTTGGTACTATTTATGTCTGGAACGCGTTCCCATGGCTTGAGGGAACAGGATCAGAATTCCACATTAAGCTGCAGACATTTGCTAATTATATCATAAGTCCCAGAAAATGATCGCCCCTCGAAATAACAGTGGAGGAAGAAGCCACTTAAGAAATAAGATTCTACATTGAGCTAAATGTTTTTGAGAGTATGCTTACAGGAGCTTCATATTTCTTTCAGTCAAGTCTATGGCCCATTGGAGGACGTTTTTATCAAGTTCATTGACTCTTTGGATATATATTTCAACCTCTAGATCATTATTTCTGTAAACTAAAAGTTCCTTGCACAGTGTAGCCAAGTCCTTTAATTTGTTAGCTACGGTTACATAGGTCATTCCATCAGCAATGCGACGTTGTTCCAGCTTCCGTGCTTGACGCTTTTCTTTATTTTTGTTAACATTTGCCTGCGTCTTTTTCTGCAAAGGTAGTGTTTAATAGTTATAATCTTATATGCGTAAGAATTGTTTACGACATAACAGAAAATTTAGCATAAGACACATGTACTCACTCCCATTTTAGTTAAACTGATTTTACTTCAGAAATTTCAAGCTGTAAGAGGTTTTGCTATAAAGTTATTAAATTATAATTATATTTAAGCGGGAAAAATACATAAACCGTTCTACGATGTCTTTTGATGCGCTTTTTTGACACATGAGTGACAGTAGTGACCAAACGTCTACATACGTCTGACAGTAAGACAATTGACGTTACTAGGGAAGGGATATTCTGTGCTACACAGGTTTAAGTTTTCTAGTTTAATTTTCTGAGATTTGGGGGGAATCATACTCTAAGAAAATAAATGTGTAATATAATATAATATTGATAGGTCGTAAGCGGTAGTTAGCTTCACAAAATCATAATTTTACAGGTAGTGTTAAACAGGCTTCATTGGGACGGTAGGTACTCAGCTTTAGAGCAAAATGGGTAACGGGCAGTGGCTACTTAATCATATTCTGTCCTCCGTGGGCAGTGGTAACTGTTCTGTGGGTATATTCATCTTTTCTTTCGCCAAGGAGCTTTGGCGGGAACACAAAATGGACGCATCTTGGTATTATTTAATTTTCCGAAGTTGGTGTAAATTTAAGTTTTTATGCATAAAAATGGTGCCTTTTTTAGATATAACGTCTTGGACAACTCTCAGATGTTTAGGAAATTTAATTTAATTGTGATATTCGTTGTTCCAAATCTCCCTGGGCAGCTTTTAGTAAATTCCCCACAAATTTACTACATCATCAATTCATTGTTATCATCATCAACAAATGAAGATTTGGCTTAAAGGTCTTGTAACCATTCCAAAAATATTCATAAAAAAAATGTTTTTCGCCAAAGTCCGCCAAATTTGAATTTTTGTCACTTGATTATTAGTACATGACGAATGTAATTGAAAAATCAATATTCGGCATCGAATTGTTATATAAAGTACCTCAATATTTATAACTATAGTATTAGAATACATCAAAATAGAAGACTAATTGCTATATTTGTTTAATCGATATATCGTTAAAACTACGCGCTTGAATTTATTGGCTAACTGCCAATTTTAATTCTGTCTTCCTTAAACTTCAGTTCATATATTTACACCTCGCGTGTGCTAGCTCCATACAAATTCAGTGAGTTATTACGATTGTGTCTGAAAATGACTGATATCAAGAACATGAAATACATTAAGCTATCTCAAACAGAAGATTTAATGCCAACATTGGGCTTAGGAACATGGCAGGTACGAATTAGTAATAGTTTGCTTCATGTAATGTTAAAATAAAAATAATATTAGATAACTTAAAGATACTTTTTGTAGGCTCCGCCAGAAGTCGTAGAATCAGCTGTTTATAAAGCTTTAGATTTAGGGTACAGACATTTGGACACAGCTTTTAATTACAACAATGAAGAAGCTATTGGTACAGCTGTAAAAAAATGGATTGATGATGGGAAAGGTGTGAGATCCGATTTGTTTATTACAACTAAGGTATGGATTTTTTTATTTATCATGTCTGATTATGATTTTCTATAACAGACTATAGAGTAAATGTTATTTGCAGCTACCTCATGTGGGCAACAGAGCGTCAGATGTGAGAACATTTTTGGAATTGCAACTTAAGCGGTTACAGGTCAATTATGTGGATTTATATCTTATTCATGTGCCTTTTGGGTTTGTGTGTGACCCAGCAACCCTTACCCCTGTGGTCAAAGAAACTGGAGACTATGAGTTAGATATGGAAACTAATCATGTGTTAACATGGCAGGTACCTAAAGCTAAATAAGATTATTAATTGTTAATATTTTTATGGGTGTCAGCTTTTTCTGCTGTAGCTTTTTGCCTTATATAATAAACATGTAAGAACTATACCTAATAAAGAAATGGGCAATAGCTTTTTAAGAATTGTGATTACTGTGATGTTTTAAAAATATTTTTATTTTATTTTTACGAGGTGTTGGAAGAGTGTCAAAAGGAAGGGCTAATTCATAATCTTGGCTTATCGAATTTCAATGAGAAACAGATTGAAAAAATTATAAAAAATGCTCAGTTCAAACCACAAGTCTTACAAGTGGAGTTACATGCTTACTTCCAGCAGACTGAACTTCGGAAATTTTGTGAAGATAATGATATAGTTTTAACTGCTTATGCTCCTCTAGGTAGCCCTGGAGCTAAGGCACATTTCGTAAGCAAATATAAATATAGGTAAATTATGTAATAACCTTGTATTCGGGTATATTCAAAGCAAGGGACAGGTCTCACAACATCATTTAATTATTTCATTTCAGCCCTAGCGCCTTTCCAGACTTATTTACTTTACCGGAGGTGAAAACCATTGCAGACAAATATGGTAAAACACCAGCACAAATATTGCTTCATTTTTTGGTGCATGAGAAAATAGTTGTGATCCCAAAGAGTACTAATGAGCAAAGGTTGAAGGTGAGATTGTTTCATAAACTATTTATATACAAATTGTATGTAACAGTTATTAATATTGTGTTTGTCCTTAGGAAAATATGGATATATACGATTTTGAGTTAACATCAAATGAAACGGAAAGTCTGAGGAAATTAGATAGAGGAGAAGATGGTCGTATTTTTAATTTCTTGTTTTGGAAAGGAGTCGAGAATCATCCTGAATATCCATTTAAGATATGTCAGACAGCAGAGGTTTAAGACAGATGCTATTTAAAATACATTATACAATACATTCTAGTCAATCACTACCTCTAAGTTAGAGAAATAGTAATTAAATTATTGTTTGACACTTGAAGTAGATTCTTTGAGCTTTAAAGTGACAATATGATCAGTGAAACTGATTTAAAATGCAGCTTTCTAATTGCTTTAAGCAAATTCTGACTGGACTTAGTCCAGTTCTCACATATATCATGGCATTGAATAAATAAATTTCAAGTTTAATGCTGTGTTTTTATTCCAACAAGCATCTTATCTTACACATGATGAAAAGTACAAAAGTGATCACAAGAACATTTGGATAATTACGAGAGCCTGTAAAGCATTTTCCTCTGTAGCCGATGCTGTAACTCTCCACGTCGTATCATCGTATGAACAACTTTGAGGATGGCTCTCTCTGGATACTTTTGTTTTAAGAAATCTTGAATAATGGTCTGTTCCGATACTTGCGAGCCTACCGCGAACCTGCGCTTGAGCTGCTTTTCAATACGAGATAGCATCTCGTGATCTTCTTCTGTAGTAAAGCCTTCAGCACCTGCAAGAAATATACATAATGTACATGTGCTAACATATAGTGCTGAGTGACACATATCAGCTGAATTTGTTCGTATATTCTTCAGAAATTCAAAACCCTTTATATGAAACTACCTAATACCCCTATGTATTGCAATGCCATTGATTTTTGTAGACTGATGCCTTTTTAGATTTGTGCACTATGTTTGTTTGTGTACTAAACTTATTCCAATCCGATAATGGTACAGGGCTGTATAGAGAACTAAAAAATACTGTAGAAGCGCCGGTAGCCTAGTGGTTAAGGAGTCGGCCTTACGATCGAGAGGTCCCGGGTTCGAATTAGTACAAACAATTTAACTTAGTTTGGAGGGGTTAGAGGGAATATTAGTCATTTCGATGCTTTCGGTTGATAATATTCTTTTACTTTAAAAACCCTTAGACCGAGTCACAAGTGTCTGAGTCTGTTTGAGTTTCTCTGCCGCACGATGTACCTGGCACCCGCACGGTGCATCCATGGATAGCTAAGAATTTTGTCTCACTTACCAGCTAAGCTGCCAGTCATAGCTGCATCTAATGTGGAAACTTGGAACAGGCGAAGTGATTCAGTGACGTGAGCTTCGTTTGCAAAAGGCAGGAGTTGCATCTTGGCTAGAGCTTCAGAAATTCTGATGACTGCTTCC
Organism: Eilema caniola; assembly: GCA_949126895.1. Taxonomy (NCBI): domain Eukaryota; kingdom Metazoa; phylum Arthropoda; class Insecta; order Lepidoptera; family Erebidae; genus Eilema; species Eilema caniola. The sequence goes on along the minus strand of OX421481.1, from coordinate 9,676,816 downwards.
AATTGTCTGAAAGGTACAAGTAAATCTTAATATCTTCTGATGACTGCTTCCAATTGTCTGAAAGGTACAAGTAAATCTTAATATATTTAATCTCGTGTCACAATGTTTGTCCTCAATGGACTCCTAAACCACTTAACCGATTATAATAAAATTCGCACACCATGTGCAGTTCGATCCAACTTGAGAAATAGGATAGTTTAAATCTCAAATTATAATCCGATTCGCGATAACCGACATCCACGCGGGCGGAGCCGCGGGCGACAGCTATTATTTATATATTTTTTTAGTTTAAGTATTGTTGCAGCTTTAGAGGAAAGCCTAAAGAAAATTGTAATTGCGTAAGTCACTATATACTACCATATTACGGTGTTATTTGTAAGGCCATTTAGTTAAATAAAATTAACAAATTCTAAAGGGCATCCCTTACTGTCGTAAGGCATCATGTTGTATGTGGTAATTTATTTTTACGAAGTTTATCACGTTTCGTCAGGTTTATTCATCAAACGCTTTTTCCAAAGCTTGCACTTTGGAACCAAGGGTCTACTCCTATTTGACATATCTTGACATTAACCTTACTATAGGCAAACAATATAGGAGCCAGAATGGCTGGTAAAAAATATGAATCTAAACTGATACAATTTGTATGTCGCAAATATAACAAGACACAAGGTACACCCGCCGATATGCCGCGTCTATCTTGATTTATTACCTGACTGTGATAGGTATGGACAGGCGCTTGTCGACCTGCCGTTCATGGTGAGAGGCCCCGGACCGCATGAGTACATATCTCGCGCGGAGTCTCTCTGCCGCGGCGGGAGCCAGGCGAGGGCCACAGCGAGCGCGGCAATACGCCGCGTATCGCCGCAGTAGCGCCAGCGGTAACTCGCCCGCACTCGTCTCGCGCTCTGCACTGTCGCCGCCCATGTGCACTGATATGATGTGTTTAGCTAGCGTCTGTAAAAAAAAAAATACGTTTTGGCATGTGCCGTTTATTTCTTGATAGATATTTTGTCGAGTTGGAGCGCAATTACATTTTTTGAGATGGAGAAAAAACCATTAAGCTCGTGACACCGTGTCCTCCAACACCTCTATTTCACATGTGACACCGTAACAAATAAGTCTCTACATATTACATTGGTCATTGGTGCGTAGGTCTGTCGGCACTCAATCAATCTTGTACACATTCTACACAGCGCAATCAGGTCTTGATGGAACTCATTACTTGAAGATTTTCATTAAGAGAATGGACTAAAAAGTGAGCAATCGATTGGCGATGAATTTTTATAAAGAGAGCACCAGATGAGAGAGCGTCATACATATGTAGTCTAACGCGTAAAAAATTATTACGTTTCGCAATTGTTATACTAACAATGTCTCGGTTTTGATCGTGTTCATCTTTCACAATGAAGATCATATCGAATCTTGACAGTATAGTTGGCATGAAGTCAATATTATCGTCGGCTTTGGTGTCGTCCCATCGGCCGAACACGGAGTTGGCAGCGGCGAGAACTGAGCACCGGGAGTTCAGAGTTGTTGTGATCCCGGCCTGTAAACAAATCATTATCAGTTAATAATAAATATCTGTACTATAAAATATGTAATAAAATTGTAAATTAGTTGTGTCTGTATACTGGACATAAAAAAACCTAGGGTCAGAATGGTTTATTTCAAGATTTTACGGTTGTTAATTTAATGATTCTAAATTCAAAATTATATTAATTGGAATGTCTGTTTGTTAGCAATGGACCCATAACTAATTTAGATGTAGTTTTTTTATTAGGAAGGTTTTTTAGGCTTAAAATTTATCCTGTCGTTTCTAGAAACAGAGATGTGACCGAAAACGATTTAAAAAATCCACGCGGGCAAAGCCCATTTCTGGTCCTCAGCTAGTACTGATAAAAGTCTGTTCTTTTTTTATTCATTTACTAAAAGTACCTTGGCAATGGATATTGTTTGTTGTTCCATAGCTTCATGTATAGCAACACGGTCGTCTTCACGCATTTTGTCAAACTCGTCGATACATACAACGCCGCCGTCTGCAAGTACCATTGCACCGCCTTCCATTACAAAATTACGCTGTGAAAATAATAAAGAAATTACAATTAATATTATGTACAAATTATTTGTCTGTAGAATAGAAATATTGAACAGAAAACATGGGATATATTGAATTAATGATTCGGATTTTAAAATATTAAAAAAAAAAAATAAATAAATTGTGGACGTCTGGTCCGTTTGTTCAGAATACACGCAAAAATTACTAAACGAATTTTGAGGCGGATTTGTTATTACAAAGGACTTGATCTGATATAAAAGAATTTAAAAAGTAAAAAGGGTAGGACATACAAAAGTGGCTGTCACGAGGAAGGTAATGTTTTTTTTAATAGTGGCAAGACTTGAATTTTATAAAATGAACTCATCATGATACTCACACTCGCCGGGTCTCTGATGACAGAAGCTGTGAGACCAGCAGCACTGGAACCCTTTCCTGACGTGTAGACGCCAATGGGAGCAACCTTTTCTACGAATTTCAATAGCTGCGACTTGGCTGTGCCAGGGTCGCCCAGTAAAAGTATGTTTATATCTCCGCGGCGAGTTAGACCGTCTGGTAATCGTTTCCGAGAGCCTGATATAAGAAATATTAATAATTGGACATTTAATAAAGTGGATAATCTTGTTGTCTCTGCCTGCATAGCATATGTATGTATGTAGATTAGCCATCCAGCTAATCTTACTATGGAGTGAGATATCGAAGCCAGCGCTCATGGCGGTATCTCGCTCGCTCTCAGCTAATGCCCTCTCTTTATCTTTTATTACCTCGTCCGCCGTCACAACCCGCGTACCATGGGCGGTACAGCGCCCACGGTCGGTCCATACCAGGGATAGGCAACGTACGGCCCGCGGGCCAGGTTTGGCCCGTGAAAGCATTTAAACCATCCCGCCGACGGTTCTTCTACATGAATAGTATATGGCCCATAATAATTTATTTTGACGAGCCAGAAGCATAAAGTAGATACCAGTGTCGCCGTTGCTGCATGAGAGCTGCTTCTACTTCGTACTGCTCGAGAACGGGTATGCAACGCCAAGGAGGCAGCTAGTGTGGCCCTAGGAATGAGAGTTCACACTCAAACACTCAATTTGACCTCCCGCAAACTACAACCCACAGACGGCGTGGCGTGCGTTTTAATATAAATGCGAACGAAATCTTTATGAATTTAGCACAGATATGCAGTCTGGATTTTGGTTCATCACAAAAATCAGTTCCAGTTGAATTTCTTTTGTATTAATTACTTGTTCTACAATAAATAAAGACATTTGTCAAAGGTTGCTCAGAATAAATTAAATCAAAAACACTGTTTCACTGTTGTTTTTGATTTAATTTATCAAACTTTATCTGTCTTCACTGTTATCATTGTATTTAAAGTACATACCACCAAATAGAAGGGTGGCAATTGCCTTCTTCATGTCCACAGCACCAAACACACTGGGTGCTATCGACTTTGCGATTCGATCGTAAATGTCAGGCGAGGCTGCCAGTCTTCGAAATTGCTCTTCTTCCTCTGCAGTGAAGGGTCTCAGGCCGCCGGTAACGCCTTCCTCAGCAGTTAGACCAACAGCGCGCAAGTAGGATGAACGAACGCCGACGGATCCTTTATCACGGCCTTCTCTCTACAGAAATATTATTGTTTTATTTTCATACATACAAATGATTGGGTAGACAGACAAATTTCAAAAGCTATATTTTTGACCTGTTGAATAGTGAAAGAGCTTATTGCTGTTAACCAAGGACTACAGAATTGCAGATGGAAAAATTGATGGTGTTTTCACATACGAAGTCAGTTCTATATCGTAATTAATTGTTATTAACATGCAAAATTGGGGACTAAAAGTGGGGAGACCTGATAAAACAGCTAACCAACAACAATTGGCAGGAAGAACAGGTTCAATATGGGGTTTATATATCCATGATTAGGAAAAGTTGCAAATACAGGTCATATACATACATATTCACACAGGTCTTTTGCTTACACTCACCTTCTATCAAAAGTAAAGCAAGCTGTAGCTTATCCCAAATTCTCCTATTACTATGATATAAAATGTTTCAGTGAATAGGCCCACACACACTGTAGGTACTCTGCCCAGTCACCACTCTGAGTATAAAGTTATTAAGTAGTTGATTGAATTTGTTGAAACTTCTTGATGGAATTTCATTTTACTATCTTTATACATTTGTGTGGAACTTGTAAAGTGAGTTTTTTAATATCTATAAAGATAGTAAACTTATTAAGACAAAAGTGTAATAAGATTACGAACAACATACCCCAACTTTGGCAATTTTCTTGATGGAGTAAATGCCAAGCACCACGACCCTGGCGCCGGGTGCCACTCGCTCACACAACACGCGGTCGCAATACACGGTCAAGTGGCGCGGCATCTCTCCTTGTGGGATACTCTCCGGAGCTTCTTGTAATTTTAATACCTGAAATGGAATAAATATCAATAGGACTGCATCCTGTGTATACTGTAAAGCGGATAAAATGTGGTAATTATGTTATTTTGAAAAAAGAAATGAGGGTGTACACATACTGATTGATGGATGAGACTCTTGTGCAGGCTTTTGGGTTTGAGAGGTCAGTCGGTAGTTGGAGTCAGACAATGAGGGAGTAGGAGAATGGATCCCAGCAACCAAAAAGTAAAGTTTGGACGCAACTATGATTGGCAATCGTCAAGTAATAAAAGTCATTAATATGGTGACAATATACAGATATGTGACAATACCTGGTAATCAATACATTTACATTTGTCTGGAATTATGAAGTATGGATCCAGTGGACACTTGGGTCGACCTGCTTGCTCCCTGAAACATAACATAAGTTGTAAGTTATGGTAATTGAGCTGTCTGATAGAATACTATCAGTTTATTGGACCTCTTAAAAGGACAGCCTTTTTCAGGAACATCCTAACAATATTACAAATGCGAAAGTTTGTAAGTATGGATGGATGTCTTTTACTCATTCATGTAAAATCTACTGAATGGATTTTAATGAAACTTTACGATAATATAGCTTATACACCAAAATTACACATAGGCTACAATTTATAACAATAACCGACATCCACGCAGGCGGAGCCGCAGGCAAAAGCTAGTTTAAAATAAAATAATATCGGGATAACTATTCATATTTGTCACATTGTAATCTAAATAACTAAAAGGCTAAAAGGCAGTGTGGCAGCGACTTCTTAGACATCAAAATTATAAGTAATAACTTACGTGTTACACTTCCTGGGCATCACATATCCCTCAAGACCAGGTTTCACAGGCAAGTTTGGAATTATGTTACGGCATGACCGACATTGGATGGATATTTTGGTAGCCTTTGCCTTTATTCCAGAAGCTGATATTACTATACCAGGAATTTTCACCAACCTCGACACTGTTTCAGACTGAAAAATAAAATTTAAATTATTTTTTAATTGGGACATTCTATTCCTAAAGCTGTTTTTTTATTATTTACTATTAAGGTGAAGATATTATGAAGTATCAAGTGCTCATAGGGGTTCTAATATCCTTGAGGTTAGTGACATCAGTAGTGTTCTAACAATATTTTTACTCTAACCCTTGAATACTATCACAACTAAAGGCAAAGTTGTAATACTAGTCAAGTGTTCTTATTTTAGTATAATTCCACTACATACCTTCAGTTCTCTTAAGTTGGCAGCATGTGCATCTGATGATAATAGAACTTGAATGTCTTCAACTTTCTCTTCACCTTCTGGTCTTGGCGCAGTTAATTCATCTGCAAGCTTCGGAGGGACACATTTTTTTTGTTTTTTAATACCAAAACAAAACAATGGTGTATTGTATATTATTTTGCATACCAAACAAACCATCAATGTGTAACAGTGATAATATCCTACACAATTCATAACATTTAATCATTGAGTGTTTGAAATAAGACAGTTCTGATAATTTTAACTATTGGCCAAAGTGGTAAGAAATACTGAAGGTCAAATTTATTAAGGGTCCCTTCTAAAATGCTAAATTAACAGTCTAAACAATATCTGGACAGTCGATTAATGCAGCAAAATGAGTAATGTTACCTCTTTTGCTGCTTCCTCTAAAATAGGCAGATGTTCTGTTGGTTTCTTGTATAATTTCTCAGCTAACACTTCGTCGAAACTGGATAGATCTTCAATATTAATCTCCACCCAATAGTGGCCCAAATTGTAGTGCCGTTTAAGTGCATCTCTGAAAGTAAGGTAGTACTGTACTGCTATAGGAAATGGTATATTCTATATGAGCTCTATTTACTTCTTCATGCAAATCGGAGTCTCTACCATGAAAGCTAAGATAGCCAAATCAAAAGGGCCTTGATGTTTGAGTTGAAGGGCTTGTATGCAACCGGGAAAAACGTAAGTTGAAGCTGATGAGAAGGAAAATTGTTTAGAGGGTTTGCTCACGCCAATTAAGACTATTGCAAAAATAACTTACCTGTACTTATAGTTAAAATTTCCTGTATGAAATTGGCGAATAAACTCTTTAAACTTCTTTTTCACAGCCTGTAGGTTAAGTTGATCTTGAGATTCATTTTCTTCAACACCAAAGTTATCAGAGAAAAACACACCAGGGTCATCGAAGCCTTCCATATTCCTGAATAAATGTAATGGAATTCACTGGTAATGTTATGAATGATTTAGTATTGTTTAGATTTGTTTTATTCTAATTATTACTGACGCCGTTACTGATTTTTGGCGCGAATTTAGACGTTTCGCTTGACAGATGACAAATAACATTGACAGTAAAGTTGTATTTTGACGTTTCTCAAGAGTGTTTTTTAAGATTTTATAGTATAGTAACAGACCTTTAGGGGAGGTGTGGGCCCCATTAATATCTTCAGGGCCCACGGCAATTTAAGCCAGGAGCAAGCCTGGAATGTTAATGGATTTGGCGCTTGTTTGAAGAGAATATACCTATTCTGTCTTAACAAATAACAAATATGTAGCAGATTTATTGATGAATCGCGATAAACGATTATTATACACACATCAAAAAAGTCTAAGCAACATGCATGATATTACAAATTTACCATTTATATCAATTAATTTCTAAGTATTTACTCACTCAAAGTGCGTAGGTAAGTATACTTTTTTTGTTATTGATGACATACTGGCCCGCTGTAAAAATTGTTTTAGATTATGTTTTGTTTTTTCATAATTTAATAAAATAAAAGTTTTTTTAATGACTGCGAATTTGTTTGAATTTAAGTACGTTCCGTCTTGATTTTATAATTTTACCAACCATTTAAATAAAGTTAGCGATAAAATCGAATCGTTAGATACCCTTTACGTCATGGAGCGACGTCATTTGACCGCAGATGAAATGCAAAGAGCTGTAGGAATGTTGCAAGCGGGAAGTAATCAATCTCGACATTTTGGCATTCATAGGAGTGTTATTTGTCGTCTTTGGCAGTGCTACAATAATACAGGGGAACCCGCTGAACAGCACCCAGGCCGTATAAGGAGTACAACGACTCGGCAAGACACATACAACTGACTCCAAGGCGCCAGCCGATATTAACCGCTGGAGAGATAAGTTTGAGGCTACAAAATTCAAGTGGTGTTGATGTAAGTCCCCAAACTGTGCGAAATCGACTGCATTAGTACGGCCTACGAGCTCGACACCCAATCAGGTGCCCACCAATACGTCATGGGAATCGATCTCCTCGAAATGAATGGTGTAGAGAACGCATAACATGGACCCAGGAACAATGGGATAGATTTAGGTTTTCCGATGAGTCGCGATTCAGGTTTAGGCCGATGGTACACTCGAACCCTTCTTGTAGAAGGGTGCGAGTGTACCGTTGGCCCGAAAATACTGAAAGGCTCAGGTGCGTTCAGGAAGTTCATCAATACAGCGGCTCAACAGTTATGGTATGGGCGGGTATTATGAAGAACAGGTGAATTGAGCTCGTTTTTGTAAATGGAAAATGAACGCTGAAAATTACGTTGAGGATATTCTCAGACCTTATGTCCATCCATTTGCACAAACCTCTGATTTTACGTTTATGCATGACAATGCGCGTTCACATACAGCTCGGCGAACCAGTAAATACTTGGCAATGGAGAACATCCGGGTATTGCCCTGGTCTGCACAATCGCCAGACCTCAATCCCATCGAGCACGCATGGGACATGCTCCAGAGACGTGTTTTGAAGAAAGACGTGGACGGAGTGACAACAACCCAACAGCTGAAGGATTTGCTACAATTCCATTGGGAGCGAATACCGCAAGATGACATAAACAGTCTCATTAATTCAATGAATAATCGTTGCCGACAAGTTCTGAATAGCAGAGGAGGCCATACTTTGTATTAAATTGTCCTATTCTTTCACAATAAATTCATTTTCTTTAAAAAAATCATTTTGTAATAAGTTTAAAAATAAAATACAAAATGTGAAGAACCATCCTAAAATTTAAGTTAGTACATGTTGCTTAGACTTTTTTGATGTGTGTATATTACTAAAATAAAACATATGAAGTCAATTCTTAGTTTGATAATTATTATTCACACACAGCCATTCAATATGTATGAATGTTATTCTCAAAATAATGCCCGTTAATTCGCCGAAAAATACTGTAATAAGAACGAGACGAGTGTGATAAGATCAGTGGCACGCTAGTACTATTATCTATTCTGTGTCAGTGGTAAGTTTTGATGGATAAATACCAGCTTTCCAGCATTTCTTGGTAGCAAACGATTACGCTCTTCGTGATAAATGATACCAAAACAGCTTTAATGAACAAACTCTCACTAAATACACTACTCCAAAAAGAAAATCTAGCAATGGGAGGTATGGGTATGATTTTTGGTTGACTACCCACCACTTGTAAGGATCAGAGGTCCGATCTAGGTTTACCATTTCGGATATTATCTGCAGCGATTTCCTCAAAGCAGTTCCAGAAACTGTCGAGTATCAATGGTTTTATAATTTTCGTCATTCATCCGCGTGATGACGGAGAAAAATTACAAACATCTTCACCCCATCTCATTCAAAAAACCTCCAGACGATATCACTGCGAGAGAAGGAAATCTCAAAATAAAACCCTGTTTCAACCCATCTAGCTTGGAAACCGGCCAAAGCCTCCCAACATTGGGAGATGCTTTAACCAGTGGGCTGCGATAAACTAATTGATTAATTCAATTGATTAGTTCAAGCCGAATATTGTTATTCGGTATGCGGTAAATTACTATTCTTGGTAATTCTAATATGCATCGTGAAAACTACATTGAAAAAACATGTGCGTGTTTAGCGACTGGAGCATGCATTAAAGCACAGATAACAAAATACATATGTACTAAAGCGAGCCACCCGCACAACTAATCCGCGCGTAGTTCTCGATAGCAAATAACTTGTGCATACTACTTGCGACAGTAACCTGTGTCTTTACTTGCTCAAGATATTTCTACCAAGCGCTAGTACAAGTGAGTACCTTGTACAAGTAGCTTGTAATTCGCACCTTTACTTGCTTTAACTAGTTGCATCGTGTAGCCCTTTTCTCAAGCTAGTTAACATACCAACCACATACAACAACTCAAAATTTATTAGAAGGACGGGACGGGTGCGCCAAGGCAGGTATGAATCACTTCTCTTGCGACTTCTCGCTTTGTGTGGGCGGAACACACACATGGACGTATCTTTCTATGCGCTATAATGCATTTACAAATTCGTTATGTACATACCTACTTTAAGCCATTTGAGCACTACTTATAATGTGAACAGGTGAATATTTGGATGAGTCTTCATAATTTTAAAACAAAGTCTTCGTTCCTCCTTCGTGGCTTGTAGACTAGCGGTAATGGGATCAGCAGCTAGACGGCTACTAATACATGATAGTAGTACTATAAACCTACACAACCAACTCATTCTTTAGAAACTGTCAATAAACATCTACTGTGATCGTAGACTCGTAGAGGCTCTCGTAGACCAGCAAAGTCGTAGATAGACGTAGGCAGATTTACCTTTTGTATACGACATCAACGATATCCTCGTTGGTCTACGAAGTCCCTTTTATGACTACGAAGTGTCAAAGACAATCTAAATTCAAAATTCGTGTTACCATGGTTATGACCACAATTCTTATGTCAACGATACAACAGAACTGTTGTAATTTTTCATAGAATTTCTGTAGTATAATGATCAATTATAAAGCAAATTCTATTCTTATATTTGTATCATAGAATATAGTATTATAGCAAATTATGGGTGATGTAAGTATTTTTTAAATTTGTTAGAGCTGTTTCTTATATTTATTTAATTTTAACTAAGCTTCGTACACACCGTACACACGGAGGTACGATACGACGGTCTTCCCGTCTAATTGAGAAGTCCGACTGGCGAAGTACCTTCGGGTTAAGGGACATTCGGCCCACTATTCCATAGTGGCCCGAGGAATAGTTGCCCCTCTCAAAATTTGGTAATGGTTAACGCCTCCGCCCTACAGAATACCGCGGAATAAATACACTGGCGGCACATAATCTCTGTGCTTACAGGGTCGGCAGCACGAGTGTGACTCCCCTGGTGTTGCACACGTCCATAGGCCACGGTAACCACTTATCATCAGGTGGGCCGTGTGCTGGTCTGCCACCTCAGTTGTATAAGAAACAACACGCAGGTATCTGTCTACTTAGGTGTCTCGATCAGGATGTTGATACATACAAACATACATACATGTAATTTAACAGGAGGGGTTAGTAGGAATACAAGTAATAGGTCTAGATAGCGGTATGTGGAATGTTGAAGAATATTTTTTTCTTTACTTACGACTCGAGCTATTTACTGTGGCTTAACTTGTACGAGGGCTTGCCGCCGAACTATTCAAACTTCGAGTGATTAACCTTACAGCTCATTATTCGTAGACTACAGCTTTGTTCTTTATAAGCGGGTGTGCCAGCTCGCATGAGAACTTGGCCCAGGTCAATCTAGTACCGGTTTAGCCCTTCAACTACTGTAGAGTCTCTGTGGTGGTCGGTAGTAAACGCAGCCGCTACGCAGGACGACGCGCGGGTTTGATCCCTGCTCAATGCAAATATTTCTATGCATGAATATGGGTAGGTATTTGTTTGATCGTGTCTCGGATAGTACCTAGTTAAGCCGTCGTCGGTCCCCGTTGCTATAGGAACATCTATGGCAGAAATAAATCCAACAACTGGTCTAGCTACAATGCTTCAATGTCGCGTTTGGGTTGTGGAGGTCAGATGGCAATCGATTTACGTAAAATATCGAAGTTCAGATAAATCCGCAGTTGGTTAAGCGGACCCCAGACTGAAACTAAGTTGAAAGCTTCGGATGCGACGGGGATTAACGATAGGATGAAGACGAGCCTGCGAAGTGATGATGTCCCGTTGTATCTGGACATCACCCAATCAGAAGACGGGCCCGCACCGCACATTTGCGTGCCAGCGCTTGGGTGATCCGTCGACGAGGGCGTAGTGTTTCCGACAATCACTGTTTTGTGCTGTCAGTGGGAAGACCAAAGGTTTTTGTTGGACTTTGTTTTCTACACTGACGGCACAGAAACTCTGTGTTTACACGGTCGGCAGCACGAGTGTGACTCCCTTGGTGTTGCACACGTCCATAGGCCACGGTAACCTCTTACCACCAGGTGGGCCATGTGCTTTACTGCAACCTCAGTTGTATAAAAAAAAACTAAGTCGCGGCGTATGGCACACGGCAGGTCATTTTAGTGTGGTGAGAGCCCCACATACCCGCGCAACTTCCCCGCGCAACTACTCCGCGCAAATTCCCTGAGCCCGCGGGAATGTAGTCAATCTAGTAAATGTTTTGTTACATTGATATTTCTCTTTCAGGAAAAAGAAAATGTTGATTTTCGTTTGGAGTACATGAGTGAATATATACTCCGCACACTAAAACAGAAAGCCGAGAAATGGAATAAGTTTATTTCTAGCGATGAACGGGTAACACTTTGGTTTTAATCCAAATAGGATTACCTATTATTAATACTTAATATAAGTAGGAAGATCACGACATAATTATCTTTAATTATGAGAAGAGGTGAAAGTAATGTTGTAAGGAAGGTCAAAGTATGAATGTAGGTGTGATAGAGGGCTTTAGGAGTAGAGGTAAGCCCAAGAAAAGATGAGTGAGGAAAAGATATCTGACAGGAATTTATGGAGGAAAATGACATCTTGCGTCGACCCCAAATAATTGAGACCAGGTGATAAATGATGATGATGAATTATCACTAATTAATTTGTTTTAATGAAATTTCGTCTGTACATTTCAATGGGTTCCTGAATGGGTAAACAATAAACTTGAATCTGGTACGTTGCGCTGCTATCGGAACGTGCACTTCTTTTCTGGACTGGACAACGTCTGCCGGGACTGCAAGTAGAGACATAGAAATGATACTAGATACTATCCTAATTTAATATAGGGTCAGAAAACCTTTCGGCACGATGGGCCCAATTGGTAATTGGTTAAGGTATATAAGTAGCCTATAGTTACAAACTGTTATAGGTCTTGTAATAACTATCACCTGGATAGTGCCGGGGTGCGAGGGATATGTCGCATGACAACCTTACCTTCGGCCTAGCACTACGACTCACAGACAGCATGCGGTTTAGTCGGTTCGAGTCCGACATAACCTCTCCCTCCAGGTGGTTATTTCCCACACGTAAAAAAAGACAAAAAAAGCTAGGTATACATACTCAGTATGTACCTGTAAAATCATTATGGTTGGTTTACAACTATGGAGTTTTACCACATAGTACCATTATATGCTATACCATGCTATCAAAGTACATATATGACTATTTTGTTGCAGCACATTTTATTTAGATATTTTGACATAGCTAAGTACGACGTGATTGTGTTTCGTATGAGTACGGCCGGCTTGCTGACTTGCGCCACACAGTTTCCACCTATCAGCAGAGGCAAGGTGGTATACTTTATCAGGAATGAAAATGACAGAATCACAACAGCGAATTATCGTACGGTAATGACGATTTTATTGTATGCTAGCTGTTAACCGCGGCTCATACCGCGTGGACTTCTAGTCCCGTTCCTGCTGCTTTCTCTCCCCGATAGTATATGATATATATTATAGCCTATGATACTCACAGATAAGGGGGCTTTTTATTGGTAAAAGACTTTTCAACATCGGGCCAGTAGATCCAGAGATTATCCTCTCCAACTACAAACTCACAAAACCTCTTTATAAATAGTAGGCCGATACATATTAAATTGTCGAAATTTTCTCACAGGTTCTATTTTCATTATTTATACTTTGTTAATCTAAGATATTACAACTCTGTTTTAATTTTTTGTTTTAATTGGCCGCTTGATATATTAAATACTATCTTCAAAAACAGTACTTCCTAAATGTCAAAATCCATTTTGATGATAAATGACAAAAAAAGTCATTAAATTTGGATTTATCATTCCTAAAAAAATGCAATAATGTTAGTACTGCAAATTGGGTTTCCTCCAATTTCATCAATAAAACGGCAATTTCATATGTAACGACCTATTATAAATATTTTATGTAACGCTATAAAGTTACTGTACTTCTTGGACATACATTTCCAAAAGTATTGGAATGGTCTTTGTCGATGTTCTCAACGGTGTCACCTCCTCGAAATCAAGGTTAAAAATTAGTTAGGACAGAAATTAGTATCCACAAAGTGCTTAACAAGTTAAAATAGTAATTCACTGCAGTGAAAGGAGTTCTTCTTTTCGCGGGGTACCTATGAATCAGCATATAGTTTATAAATTAAACCATTAAATAGGTTTTAATTTCTTACAGGCCATGACCTGCGGCGAAATGTCTGGTAATGTTCTGATGGATTTAGGCGTGATGGCTGATGAAGTCATTGGTCCACTTCTTTGCAACTATGAGAATCAAAGAGGATGGCCTAAAATAGTACAGCACGACATGAAGAGACATGTCAATGATTTGAGGAACTTAATGCATCAGGTCAGTAACTAACATTTTGATTTCACAGACTCAGAAAGTTTACTTTTAGGGGCGGGGTATCCGAGAAAAGGTATTTTTAAAGCAAGATACCTCGAAAATGACAAATAAACGGCTAATTAAGCTAGTTGGCGGCGACATATATAATAAAAGGTGTCTCAAAAGAAAGTTTATATTTATTTAGCTCCTTTCGGTCTCTTAGGTCCAGTTCCTGTTACGTCCAGTGTATTTTGACATTTCTATTGCGTGAACGCAACGTATCCGAGGGGCGCGGGGGTTATGTCAATCGGTAGCCTGGCTCTTGGGAATTTAGTCGCTATGGAAGAACTAAATTGAAGTAATGATGATCAATGTACATTTAAAGCACTTGTGCGCTTCCAAATTGAAAGGTTCGGGTCGTCACGAACTGACTGATTAACATTCTCCACGTTTTCTACCGTTCTTGATGACCTACGTCGCCCTGATTTTGATTTATCCAGCGTTGTACCAGTCTCTTCAAACTTTTTAACAGAATGTCGAATGAGAGGAATGCTTGGCGCATCATTTAAGTGGCGAAAACCTCGAAAACTGCAGAATTTTCTACGCGCTACAGTCGCCGAATCACCGTTTTTGTAAAACTCTCGCACGCATACGTTGCGTTCACGCAGTAAGCTAAATATATGTAAAATTTCTTTTGAGACACCTTGTACTTAAAGTGTTAAATGGACTATAGCGTATCTATATTATATAATAAAGAATTAAGATTTGTTTTTTGGTAGTCGATAAACTTTGAAACTACTGAACAGTTCACACTTTTGTTTTTCATCATTTTATTAAAATGAATTTATTTATTAAAATGAACAATTCTGAACCCATAAATAGGTCTTCTTGTCTGTTTGTCTGATTGTGATGTTTGAACTACTGGACGATGCGGTTTTTTTTATTAGAAAGGTCTTGGTAAGACCTAAAATCTCGTATGTTTGACCGCAATTGGTTCATAAGAATCGGAGATAATGATCAAAAGTTATAGACTAATATTTAATACTTAGTGGTACTAGTACCTAGCATGCAGTTCAATACATTCTATTTTTAAAGTAATAATGAACACACGCAACTATTTGCGCGTAAACGAATAACAAAATAATAGAAGTTAATACAAAATCGGACTAGTAATTTTGGAGGAAAATGGCAACATGTTTTAAAACAAAAATCCTCTCACCCTAAACGCATATACCGTCTTCGTTCCGTCGCGGGTAAAAATAAATTACGAAACAAATAGCCCTTACTTGTCTGCACTGTGGCGCAAGAAATTAGGTGCGGACAGTCAGCGCATCGCTGCGGTGTAAAGTGGTAACTTTGGTATGCTTAAAATACTTACAGACCATTATTTATTTATTTAACCAACTTCTCATATTTAGTTAGTCATTTGAGTAGGTACATTATGGTTACATTTAAAATAACACTTGAAGTTGCCTGAAAGACTATCCTTTCACTTTGATAAGGGAATAACTTTGATTAGTATGTTAGTTATAAGTATAAGGAGAATATTATATGGGTACTTGTTTTAGTAATGTAAAAAGTTGGTAACTTTACTTTCATTATTAATTCCAAAGGAAAAACCGCTCGGTCAAAATCAATTTAGGCACTCTGCTATTGATGTTGAATGGAGTTTCGTTACGTTACACGACATATTCAAAGCGTATTCTTGTTTATTTTAATAAAACCACGTTTTTAAAATGCATGATTTGAATTCGATTAGAAAGACAAATTAAAAAAAGAATTAAATTTTGTTTTGACGCATCCTAAAGGAATACTATTCCAATTAAAACAAGTATTTCTTTAGGATGCGTCAAAACAAAATCTATTATATACTTTCGTGATTTCATTAAATCACCAGTGTTATTTTATTGATTCGTTTTCATTTAGATTTAGAAATTATCTTTTTAGTAGCGCGACTGTGACAAGACTTTGAGCAAATTTGTATAACTCGTTTCAACAACCGAGACTCAACGCTGAAATGATGATGATCTTTATGTAGCTGCAAGCTGCTTTCACTGTATGTATGTTATACGGTTTGGTCTGTTTCAGTTAAAAGGTGAAATGACCAGTCAAGTCCTGTTACCGATGCCAGCTGGAGTAGAAGACATCTATCACGCGGAGTCGAGACTTAAACAAAGGTACCTATATCTTTTAAATAACAAAAACTATATTGTCACCGTGTTGGATCCCGGTGGAGGAGAATAGGGCCACTTTTGTTAAATATTTGATATATAATATAATATTTGCCTTGAAGTATTGGGCCATGCATTGTGATCTTTAAATATTTTTGGTGATTATGAGATGAAATATGGGACCATTTCTCAGCACAATACATCATTTTCAAATATAATGTACGAGCTCTTGACCTCGAAGCTTGATCGCCGGCACGGGGGGGTCGCCGTTCGGCATTTAGCTTTAAGGCTAAGTTGAAATAGGCTTACTTCACTCGCGCGTATTGCGTTTCCATGCATTATCATTCTATGTGTATGTAAAGTTCTAATATTCTGTAAATAACATGAAAATTCTTCTTAAAACTGCAGGGTTTAAATTTTTCACTCTTTGGAGTAGCACTTCCAGCGTACTTGTTACAATTATTATAGTCGTCTGGAGCAAATTCTTATTACTCGATACTTGGACGCTTAGAAATAGGAGCCCTACCGAAATCTTTGTGGCCAACCTTACCTGTAAATAGCTACATTATCTGTTTGACGAAATTCGTTCGTCAATTAACAGTTGTAGACCTATAAGTATATTCTATAGTAGCACTGATGCTGTATTGATTTTTATAGTGATGGAGAAGTTGTGGACTTGTTTTTAAAAACAAATATAGAAGGAGCCGTTATTAAGTGGGCTCAACAAGTGCATGATTTATTGTCCGAGGATTCCTATATGGGTAAGAAAATCTCATCTTGCTCATAGTACGGGAAAATTAACGTAAAATTGATGACCAAATAATTCGTGTAGTTTTGAAAGTTGGTATAGTTATTCCCTAAGGTACTCAGATGAACATAAAAAAGTCCCCGAGGGCGGGACACGAGCTCGCGATGGGAAGGGGGGGGGGGAGTTATTGAGTCTAATTTATTTAATCTTCCCGCGCTATCATACTAATGAATGTGAATGTTTGTAAAAAGGTCAGGATGTTTGTTATTCAATTATGCTGTAACGATCTGACTGAAATTTGGTAGAGGAGGAATACATTATATTCGGGAATAATACATACGTTCCTTCTTATTCTGGGAGTAGATTCTCGTGGGCTGTGGGAGCGGGTCTAAAATTTCACGGTAGCCAATCTGCGAGAATCAGCTAGCAATAAATGTTCATTAGTTAGCTGAATTAGACATTTCTGTAAACCACGGGCGCAGCCAGTAAGAAGGGGTGGTGTGGGTTTAGACAATAAATGAAAAAAATGTGCACGAAATTATATTATTGCCAGCTGTTGCCGTGGCTGATTATCGCGACAAGATTATGAGAACATAGGCTGATTATAGCCTACGTCCTCTCTTAATCGGTTCAGTGGTTTAGGTGTGAAAGCGTAACAGACCGAAAAGTTACTTTCGCATTTAAAATATTAGTATGGTTTCATTTCAAAAGAAGAATCATTGGTACATAGGGTGTTTCACTGCTACGTCGTAGGCAGCAGGTTCACTTTTAGCTTGGAGCAAATATTTGTATGTATGAATATGTTAACTTGTATTAGTCTAGGCGTTTCACTACTCATGGTATGTCCCATACTGCTACTCATGGTATGTCCCGGTCACAATCCATGTCTACAATGTTTGTAGCTACATGAAAGGTGAATTAAAGCTTATCACTTTTAGCCATTTTAATAAGGTTCATTATCATATATTTGTATCGTTTTAGCATTCAAAAAAACTAAATTTCCGCTACCGGTGGCGGATATAGAGTTCTACAGTAACCGACTGCGTAACTTGGAGGGTATCTACTCGCAGTTGAGGGACCCTCGTGTCAAGCGGATGGCGCACTACCTCGAAGATACTCGCAGTGTATACCTCAGTTGCTTTAAGACTATGCTAACTAATGTCGTTGCAGGTGAGTTTTTAGATTCTTTGCTTTAGTTTTTGAGATATCTTCAAGGGTGTACTTGTATCAAGAAGTCGGAAAAGCTTATATTCCTGTTCAGCTTAATAAAAACAAAAACAGAGAAGAAAAATATGCCTTGAAAAAGACTAGTAGGTGTACCTAAATGTAGCAAACATTAGCCCGATGAACATTCCTCCCTCAAAGAACCACATTTCACTACTGAGATGTGGTTCCTATCCCATCACCCCAATATGTTACTACTAAGGTCATATCAATCCTCAATTTAATATTCAGATCATGCTATGTTATATTTTTTTACAGCCATTGTCGAATGTCGCGATATTTATGTCTATCAAAAACCTTTGATATTTCACTTCGAAAACTTTGAAGGGACAGATTTTTCTGAATGCAGACCACTTATTAGGCCAATGTTTCATTGCATTGGATTATTGTGGGGAAACTCTCGATATTACTGCAATGTGGAAAAACTTATACGTAAGTTAACATGTCTTATTTTTATGTTTGTGATTTGTGAATTAGCTAGTTAGTCCTAGTAGTAGTAATTAGTCCTTTGTTAGTTAGTTAGTTTGTTAGTTAGTTAATGTTAGTTATTTGGTTTCGAACCAACTTAAAGAGCTCGCCGTTTTGATTCTTCAGATGATGAGGTGTAAGTAGGTTACGTAAGTAGTAAGTTGAATCAGATGCCTTCAATTTTAGAAGTAGGTACTCATTTCTTTTGTGTCTTTTGAGGCACAGCACGTGATGGTACTGCGGTGGACGAGTTCAAATTTACCAAATATACATTATTACAAAACAATCTGCGGGCACCAGGGCCTTGTTTGCCTATTTAGGTCCAAGAAACGTGTCCAAGATATCACTTCCGATACCGGTGGTTTTAGGTATAGAATCCCATCATTTTAACCCTGAAATACCTGTATAAGTAAGAAACAGAAACCTAAGAAATAAGAGAGAGTCGTTTTTACATTCCAATTTTTTGTGGAAATTATTATATACTAGCAATCCGCCCCGGCTTTGCATGGGTGGTAAAAAACGTTCTCGTGAAATTTCAATATAGCCTATGTTACTTAGGATAAATGTAGCTTTTCAATGGTGAATGAAGTTTTGAACTCGGCACAGTAGTTTTTGAGTTTATTCATTAAAACACACAAAAATGCTAATCTTTCCTCTTTATAATCGTGATATGCACGCATCAGCTTTTAGCTGCTAGTAGAAACAACAACAACAAATAATAATATATAATGGCAACACCGGGATTGAATGGTTGACATTTTGTGCCCTAAAGAAAAATTTTAATAAAAATATACAATAGATTTTTAGAGATACACAAAACACGGAATTAAATAAATTTGATAAATTTGACTGCAAAAATTTGTGTAAAATTTGTAAAATAAAATGGAAATAGTGCTACTAAAAAAAATTCACATGACAGCTATTGTCAATCATCGCTCAAGAAAATATGAAAAATAAAGGACACGAATATGATTACTCGATCCCAAACGAGAAATGCACGCCCAAGATCTCCGGACTCGTCACTCAGCTCCGCCCCACAGCCAACCACAAGTGGAATTCCTGGGGCGTCGAGCAGCAGCAGCTCGAGTGACGAGTATTTCTCCCCACCGTCGTCACCAACACCTGCGCGTCGGCGAGGGAGAGGCCGGCCACCGACCTGTTTGGGGTCCCGAGGCCCGCCGGCCTCGAATAGGGCCCCCGCTACCGGTGGCAATGTGCGCCGCATGCGATGGACAATAGCAATAAATGAGAATGTCATGCGGGCATATTTTGCGGCTACAGAGGGAGGAACCAACCTCACTGCGTACCGTGCTCGTTTACTGTCACAGTTTCAGGAACTTGAACCGGCTGTCAACGTTTCAGCACAACGGCTATCGGACCAGGTACGGGCTATTCAGCGTTGCAACTTGTTGGATGGTGCCGTACTTGAGCGGCTATTATCTGACGTACAGAATAGTCTTACTATTACCACTTCGTCGCAAGCTGTGCCTCCGGTAGAATCCGGTGCAGCCGCGAGTGTAAACACACCACAACTCTCTTCTGCTGATGAAGTGGTGGAAAGTGAGACTATATCCGTAAGTACCCAATGTAATGAACGACTAAGGAGCACTTTGGAAGATGCGATACTGGAATATCGGGCCATGACACCAAGTAATAGACCTCGCTTGCCCCGTTTACCTATGCATAAACGCAATATTGCGCTGGTGTGTGCCCTAGATTCGCTATTACCTAATTATTTAGAAAATAGCGAAGACCTCGGTGATACACATTCGATTCTGTATTGTGCGGCCGTTACAGCATGTCGTGTGGCTGGAGTCAAATTTAGTGTTAATAAACCGGCCACTCGCCCTAAACCTGCTGTGCCGGCCTGGCAGTATAGGATCGAATGTCGTATTGCCGAGGCTAGGGCACTTATTGGTAAGCTATTCTGCTTCAGATCGGGTAATACGCGCCCTAGGGTGATGCGCTTTGTGACACAAGCATTCTTGGGTACCAATGTTCACCCTCAACAATATGCTTCATGTGTCACAGAGCGCATCGACTTTCTGAAGCAGAAAGTTTATGCATGGGCAAATCGAATCCGTCGCTATAAAAAGCGCGTTAATAGGTATAATCAGAATCGCATTTTTCAAAAGGACGAGAGGTGGGTTTACCGAAAATGGGAACACCCCGAGTTAGGTGTGGACGACACTGTTCGACCGGATGCTGACACTACGAATACATTCTGGCGTAACATCTGGTCGACGCCTGTCGCCCACACTGAAGGTGATTGGATGAGAGAGGTTGAGCGAGCATGTGAGAATATACAGATTATGGAGCCAATTGTCTTTACACCTGACGATGTTGCAAGTGCAGTCCGTTCTTTGCCGAATTGGAAGTCGGCAGGACCGGACGGACTGCACAACTTTTGGCTGAAGTGGCTCCGTAACTCACATGCTTGTTTAGCAACTCAATTCCAATTAGCTCTTGACTCGCGTTCACTACCCAATTTCATTACAACTGGAATAACCCACCTACTCTATAAGTCCGGTAGTGTTACGGACCCCAAAAATTATAGACCAATTACTTGCTTACCGACGGTCTATAAGCTTCTAACTTCCATTCTGAGAGTCAAAATTAATTGTCATTTAGAAAAAAATTCGATTATATCTATCTCTCAGAATGGATGTAGGAGGGGGGCCCGAGGCACTAAAGAGCTCCTTTTAGTTGACATGGCCATTAGTCAACAGGTGCGTCGTAAACGTAAAAATCTGGCTATATCCTGGATAGACTATAAGAAGGCTTACGATTCTGTACCGCATACATGGCTTCTGAGGGTCCTAGAGTTGTATAAAATTGATACAACTTTAGCGACCTTTTTGAAGGCATGTATGGGGCAATGGAAGACGGCCCTTCACTATCCAGGATGTTGCCAGACAAACGATGCACCCATAAGAATTGAGAGGGGTATATTCCAGGGTGATAGTCTGAGTCCCCTGTGGTTCTGTCTAGCACTGAATCCTCTAAGTACTATATTAGAGAATTCAGGGCTAGGCTACCGGTTGCAGAAAGAGGGTCGAGCTATATCCCACCTCCTCTACATGGATGACCTGAAATTATTTGCTCCGAATAATACACAATTGATAGAATTACTAAAGATGACTGAAAGCTTTAGTAGCTCTATCAAGATGGAATTTGGTTTAGACAAGTGTGCGGTCATGCATGTAGAAAGGGGTGGAATAGTGGAATCCGAAGGTTTGATTCTCTCGGATTCCATTAAGCTTACAGCTATTTCTTCAACCGAAACCTACAAATATCTAGGTTTGTCGCAGGCATTAGGAATACCTGAAGCTGGCATGAAACAGGCACTGCAGGAGCGTTTCTTTGGCCGCCTGAAAAAAGTCTTAAAAAGCTCTTTATCGGGCGGTAACAAGGTGCGCGCTTGCAATGGTTGGGTCATGCCAGTCCTAATGTACTCCTTCGGCATACTTAGATGGACTCAGACGGAACTAGATGCCCTGGATAGAAGATTTCGTACACTGTTGACCGCATTTCGAATGCATCACCCCCGATCTTCCGTAATGAGGTTGTATATCCCGCGGAAACTGGGGGGTCGTGGCTTTCTAAATGTCAAGACCCTTCATAATCGTGAGATATACAACCTCAGAGAATATTTCTTACGTGCAAATACGGATATGCACCGTGATGTGACAGCAGTGGACAATGGCTTAACCCCTCTTGCGTTGGCTAAAGAGAACTGGCGCAAACCTGTAGTACTTGGTACCGCTGATCGCAGGGAGGTATGGATGGGTAAAGAACTACACGGACGGTTTTATCGGGCCTTAAATGGACCCGATATAGACTTGAAAGCGTCCGTATCTTGGCTAAAGTTCGGTGATCTTTTCGGAGAAACCGAGGGTTTTGTCTTTGCAATTACGGACGAAGTTGTTATGACGAACAACTATCGGAAGTATATTCTGAGGGACGGTACGGTAGACATCTGTCGGGCATGCCACCGCCCCGGAGAATCTCTCAGACACATTATTTCCGGTTGTTCTCGTCTTGCCAACGCCGAGTATTTGCACAGGCACAACCAAGTGGCCAAGATTGTTCATCAGCAACTTGCCCTTAAATACAATCTTGTGACTTCGGAGGTACCATACTACAAGTATGTGCCCGACCCAGTTCTCGAAAATGGTCGTGCCATATTATATTGGGATCGATCTATCATCACGGACAGGACTATTGTCGCTAATAAGCCTGACATAGTGGTTATAGATCGATTAGAGCGCCTTGCAATGATTGTTGATGTCACCATTCCTCATGACGAAAACCTCATGAAAGCCGAAAAAGACAAACAAATAAAATATTTGGATCTGGCTCATGAGGTTGTCGACTTGTGGAATGTAGATTCGGCAATCATTGTGCCGATAGTCATATCAGCCCATGGGCTGATTGCTAAGAGCCTCGATCAACACCTTAAGAGGCTCTCGTTAGGCAGCTGGCTCAAGGGCCCGATGCAGAAGGCGGTACTCCTCGACACGGCACGTATTGTGAGGAGGTTCCTTTCTCTGGAGCCCTAGCCACCGGTAGCTTGGTCCCTGTGCCCGATGCCGGTGGGACTCTATTTTTTATATTTTTAAATATATGTTTTTATATGAGTATATGTATTTAAAAATATAATTTATAAGAATAAAAATGTTAATAAAGAGGAATAATAATAATAATAATAGTAGTGTAGATGTAACTGCCAACGAGTACTCATACTAGTGTAATATTTGTGATTAATAGAAGTATTTTCATAGCTTTGCTGCGTGAATTGTGCAATCTGGTGATACAGCAGTGTACAAACTCGGTGGACCCAATGGCGATATTTCAAGGAGACCCAGATGAACAAATACTAAAGATCAGGAAGGCTATAAGCATCCTGAATCATTTCATGTTAGTTACAATCAATCACTGTAATAAATAGCTTCTATATCTAAGTATTTCGACAAAAAAAGGATATATGCGAAGATAAAGTATCATAATTCGGTTAAAACTATGATGCTTTGTACTTATAAATAAAGATATGTAGTTAGTTAGTAGTCACCCTGGCAGACAAATCATAAGTCTCAGATTTGATTGTTGTTCTTTTTGCATACAACCTTGGAATAGTTCAATTGACGCCGTGTATAAACGTTGTATATTTGATTTTTAAACCTAACTCAAACCTAGCTCTTATTACAGCGACACATATGAATTAAATCGCAATAAGGTGACCACATTTTTCCCTCCTGGTGTATTACCGGTGCGTTGGTCATTCGACTTTGATCGCGTCTTTATGAGATTCAATGTTTTTATGAAACGTCTCAAGATGATCGAAACTATTTTGGAGGCTACAGTAGAGATACTCAAGTTGGAGAAAGTTGAATTTTGTGGACTACGAGGCAAGACATTGAGCAACCGGTGCATGAAAGTGAGAACTATTTTGAAAATACATAAGGCTTACAATTCAATACAATTAACCACTGAAATCCATTGAATAAATATTTTGAAAAAACGTAAGAAATATATAGGAAGTTTGTGGTGAACTACATTCGATACTATTAAGGCAGGACAATACTCAGTCCTGAATATTCAGTGACGGCTTAACCCATTTTTAAAATTTTCATTGCGTAAGAACCATACCCGTACTGCAAGGAATACTCTAAAAAAGAATTAGTGATATCGGTCCAGCCGTTCACGCGTGATGGCGTGAAGAAGGCAATTATTAAAATGACTATTAAAAAGCAGGGGTTTGTGATAGAAGAGTGAAAATTTAGAGTTGTATGTATTTTTAATGCCACATAATAAAAATAATTCTTTTTTCCAAAATATAAAACAAAAATTTTGGGGTGGCCAGCCCTTACCACTTAGGGCTTTGAAAGATAGATAGAAGCCGAATCTCAGACTTACTGAATATGCCTAAAAAATTTCATAACAATCGCTCGAGCCGTTTCGGAGGAGTATGGGTACGAACATTGTGAGACGACAATTTTATATATTAGATAACAGTTCTAATGTCATTGTGTGTGGAGAGTCTATTCACAACTGAACGCAAGTGTTCTAGAAAACGGGCCAAATGTATAGACCCATGCTTTTGATGGTGAGCTTAACGAACCCTTAACTTGAGTTATTGTATCCAGTCCTTCAAAATCGACACCAAAATCTGAATGCAGGGGCCCAACCTCCTTTTATTTTTACTAATCTTACATTTCTGGTGTTAGGCCAAATTAGCCACTTACAAAAAAGGAACCTCCATAACGACCTTTGGGCGGTTCTTGTACTTATGCATTTTATTTAAAAAAATTACAGATATTGGAAGACTACCAGCAGAAATATGTAGCTTTAGGTAATATAACTTACGATCCCACTGATCCTGAAAGCAACAAGTTTTTGGCAGACTATGACAAATTTCAACTTGTACTGGAGGACACTGACCGCAAACTCGCATCGATATTTACGCAAGGACTTGATGAATGCCATAACTTAGAACATTTCTTTAAGGTCAGTCAATTGTCAAAGTTAAATAATTGTCAAGCTTAACAAGTATTCAAATTGAAACTAAATATAGGTAGTTCTTAATAAATATAGGTCGCCGGGAACAGCTGGATGCGGGCTGCTTTGGATCGGTTGTTCTGGCAGTCTATAGGAGAGGCCTATGTTCAGCAGTGGACTATGTGCGTCTGATACGATGATGATGATAGGTAGTTTTTAGCTGCAATGTTTCAAGCGCATAAGATGTACATGAGACACGCTTGATTTAATTCGTTCAAGTTTCTGTGGTTGTCTCATTTATATCTGACCTTTTCGCTTATTCCAGTAGAAGTTAAAATCACTATTAAATCCCTGGTCCTGAATAATAAATACCTCGAAATATAAGATTGGATTCACATATGTTCAGTGCCTGAACATATGTGAATCCAATCGGGACGTATGAAAGAAACCGAATTGTAATCTCTTCCTTCCAGAATTAAAAGAAAATCATACAGGAGTCCAGTATTTCGATTTCTCGGTTTTCCGATATTCGTGAATGGAACGCTTGTTATATCGTGCGAAAAGTTGCGCGTAGAACCGCATTCAACGGATCGCAGTATTCTTTATATGGAAAATTATACAAATGCGTCCACCTATACGGATCGCACGAATCTGCTCAACGAGAGAGAAGCAACTTTTGCGTAGCGTGCTGGATTACATCATTCGGAATGCCGGCCAAGTGGATGCAAGCCGTGTGGATTCAGCCATTTAATTTTTTACGATCGTTCTGTCGACACACGCGGTTGTCTATGCGCGTTTTTAGCATCATACGTCCGCTCACTAAGAACATACGATTGAAATGGTTATCACCATTTGCGGCGGTAAAATGAGATCACTGCCACCGAGGTGTATGCATTGTGAAAAACTCACCCGTTTGATGCGTTGCGGTCGTTGCATGCCGATAGGTGGACGCTTAGCTTAAGTACTATTTATAGAAGTTCTATGAATGTATTATCTAATATGTTTCAGTTTTTCCAAATCATGGGAGATTTGTTTCATCGGCCTATAATAAAAAAAGAAATCTCGCCCAAGCTTATAAGATTAGTCACATATATGGACAACAATCTGGATGCCGTTAAAGAAATATTTGACGAAGAAATGGCGGTTAGTATTACAGTTTTATTTAACTTTTTAGTTTTCGCTATTTGGTTAGATAGAGAAAGTGAAAAATTGGTACTCGCGTCAAAGACAAATAGCTGATATATAACGCCAACGCTCAAAAAAGTCTGCTGTATGTGAGCACGTGCGACGGGGGAGCAACCCTTAAGCGTCATTTAGACAATGGGAGTTCCTTCGTCTCAACATTCGCAGAAACAATTGCGGCTAGCTCAAGCAAGGATTGCCTCGCAAATGAATATTGATAGTGTCAGTCTAAATATAATTATAAAACAATAACATACGTTGATTTGTCACTTGCAAATCTCGGCTTATATAATCGTAATCGAGAAATGAGCGTTTGCCTGTGTGTAAAAATTTGAAAGGGCGATTATTGAACTTGCTCATCGGCATCGGATATATTGAACCGAAACCGTGCGAGCAACTCGCACCGTCTAAATGACGTCTTTTGTAGGTTTTATAGGCGTGGAAAGGCCGAGAATAGCAACCACTTCCTATCAGGTGGGCCGTGTTTGTATGCCATCTAAGTAATGTAAAGAAACAAACAATTCATTGTAGAAAACTTACGCTTTAAACTACGAGATAGTCATCATCTTTAGTTTTGTGACTATGGCTGATTCTGACTTTTCTGTTGCTTTTCAACAAGCACCAGAAAAGACGGAATCATTGTAAATATTGTAAATAATAAAATACCACTACACAAGATGAACTATTCTTATCTGGAGTAGTGACCTATTATTCTTACTCATTTTTTTTTAATTCTAGAAATTAACCAAAGGTCCTGAAAGACCAATGGTAGATTCTTATCTTTCACCAGTCGCAGGTGTACTATGGTGGGTTTACAAATTGCGACGACGTATTTTAAATCCTATGGATGATTTCATCTTGTTCGAAGACCCGTAAGTATTTTAATAGATTGTTTTAACATTGCGTCATTTATTGTGACAAGAAGTTCCTGTTTTAAAATTAATAATTAATTCTTGTAGAATTATAGAGTCTGATTACGCAGTGTACATGAAACAGAAGGCCAATGAAATGCTGGGCTATTTAAACCAGGTGGAAGACAGGCAGTTTAAGGCGTGGTGTGTCACCGTTCCGCCAACTTGCAAAGTGCACCTGGCGAAGAACTTAATTTATAGAGACCCTCCTTACGTCAGAAACAATTTCAGTATAGAGGTAATATTGGCTCAACTGTATATATTAAAATACGTTTATTGCTGTTGTGCGGGCTAAGAGAACCTACCCGTATTGCACCTTGAACCACGTGTATTTTTTTTAGCTAGGCACTCTGAGAGTAGGAAGATTTAAGTGTAGTTTTGTAAGTTGGTACAGTTATTATACCAACATATATATTCTAAATATATATTCTTAAGGTGCCCAGATGAACATACTAAAAGTGCCCGAGGGTGGGACACGAGCTGACGGTGTATGCAAAGAACTGAAAAAAGGACCTCTGCCCCCTTCCTCCACCTCCGGCTCAGGTCCCACATTCGGGGACTTTTAATATGTTCATCGGGGCACTTTAAACACTAACTGTACCAACTTTCTAAACTACACGCATTATTTGGTCTGATCATCAACTTTCACGTTAATTTAAACGGGTTATCTAGTTTTTACTTAGATCATCGTGAATTTTGTTCTTCAGTATTATATCCTTACAATAATACCTTGCAAACATAATTTGTTGCAGCTGGTAATTCTGCTACGAGAAATACGCTACATGAAGTACCTAGAAAAGCAAGGTATACCACCGGATGGGCTTGAGTTATTTGCGAGGAATGAGAAGTTGCAGGTACTTACATATTATCATGTCTATGAAATTTCAACTACATATCTATAGGTACTTATTGTGCTAATTAGATCTTCGCCTGACATGCAACAAGCAAACTATCTAAACGTCTAGTGATAATTTTGAATGAAATTTCAAAGCATTTTACATGCTAAATTTCTCCAAAATAGATTCAATTTTTCCTGTTTTAATCGGTCTAGTAATAACTTAGATATAAAGCGTCAGTTGCTTTGTGGTAAAGGGTAGTCGGGAGGTCGGTCGGTCCCGGGTTCGAAGCCTGGCCTTTACACTAACGACGGAGTAGGTTAACTACTCCAGACACGAACAATTGTGCTCAGCTGGAGCGGGATTAGCGGAAATGACAACTGTTTGGTTTGATAGTTCACATAATAATGTTATAAAATGTATATTATAAGGTAAGGCGAACACGCTGTAGTAAGTAATATTGGTAACTAGTGTAAAACTTTGGAGTAAAGACATATTATGATTTGCAGTACGACTTGAATCGTCTGAACCGAGCCATCTCATGGTACAACGCTATTCGTGAAGGAAGCCACGAGACAGAAGTAGCACTAATTGAGAAGGAAATATCTGCCATTGACACACTGTTAGGACGCGGCGTAGTAGAACTTACATGGAACGATGACTGTATGCCATCTTCTTTATTTAGTTCTTTTAATTTTTAGCTAACTGCATTTTTGTTTTTATCTTGCGATGTTTAGACTCCCAACGAATACTCTTGGCAAAAATGAATGCTATTTGTAATGGAGTAACGCCTACTGTATTAATTTGCTGATCTGTACAAGTGATGTGAACCTCTATTGATTAATTCTCTTTATATCCCGTGTAGTAAACGATAACGAAACGTAGAAATTCACTATGGGTTTATCCATGATTTATTTGTATCATGTGAACATCCTGATGTACCGAAAAATACCAATATTTTTGTATTTTACATTATAACTTACCTAAAGGTATTTATATATTTTCACGTTTTTTATTATAACTTTACTTCCTTGATTAGTTACGGACTGGATGGCCGAAGTATATGCTGCAATCAATACTCTGCAGGAGCGAGTTTTAACAGCTCAGAACAACGTAAAAGAAGGCCTCGTCGACATTGCTAAGTGGGGAGATATACCACTGCATAATCGTAAAGTAAATCCAGATAAAAAAGAGCTTCTTGCCGTTAATGAGCGCTGGCCACGTTTCGTTAAAAGGTACCTACATAAAATTGATGTTATAAAGAAAAAAATATTCGTAGTTTCTAGTTTCTATAGTTCCAGAATAATTTAGAATGATGTAATTCATGTGATAGACGCAACAAAATACAAGAAAGCTGGGATGATTTTCAAGATATATTAGAAGAGAATTACAAACTGTTTTTCAACATTCATGATGACGAAGATGAAGAATCTGAAGAAGAAGAATTAGAGGAAGTAGACGAGTCTACATTAGATAATGATGAGAAGGCGGCACGGGCAGCAAAGCTCCGAGAAATAGAAGAACATCGCCAAGAAAAGTTATTGATTAAACAGGAGAAGGATAGAATTAAGGCTGAGGCAGATGCAATAAAGTTCGAGAGACGAGAGGCAAGACGATTAAAGAGAGAAGCAAAAGCTGCTGAAAAAGCTGAAAGAAATGCACGAAGGGAAGGAGGTATTTTTATCACTGTACTTAACATCAGCTCAATCACTGCATAATTCTTGAAAGATTTGATTACAAAAGGGAGTAAATTTAGGATTTACGTATTAAAAGCATTTATTAAATTTTGAAGGTGAAGAAGTTGACTCACCGGCGGAAGAAGTAGAGGAAGTAACAGATCCGGACGAACTTGCTGACATAGAAGCTGAAAGAATTGAAATGGAAGAGGAGGCTTTCAGAAAAGAACGTTGGCCGGCTTATGTGAAATACGTTGATTCACTCGTAAGTCATACGTACTTTTATAAGTATTTATTATACGTTAGGCATACTGTCTACTACTAATGCACATTGATGGCCTAGTGGCATGGGTAATGGACTGCTGAGACGAGGTCTCGGGTTCGATCCCAGGTTTTCCATGGCACACACCAATGACTTTTCGATGGTTTGCGAAGTTGTGTGTGTATTTATCGCAGGTTTATAAGTGCCCAGTTAATGGCAATAGGCTCGCCACCTATTACATTGGGACCTAAACATAAACTGGCGAAACGTGGGTGCTAGCACCTCTGCCTACCCCTTCGGGGATAAAGGCGTGAGTTTATGTAATGTATGTATGTAAATATATATTAGTACTAGCTGTTGCCCGCGGCTTCGCCTACGTGGATGTCGGTTATTGCGGATTGGGGTATGAAAAATAGATAGTAGCCGATTCTCAGATCTATCCGATATGCACACAAAATTTCATGAATATAGGTCCAGTAGTTGACGAGGAGTATGGGAACGAACATTGTGACATGGGAATTTTATATATTAGTCTTTTTTTTTTTTTTTTTTTTTTTTTTTTTTTTTTTTTTTACGTGCGGGAAATCCCCACGGATACCCGCCCCTCCGGAGCCGGAGGGGAAGGTTATGTCGGACTCGAACCGACTAAACCGCACGCCGTCTGTGGGTCGTGGTGCTAGGCCGGAGGTGAGGTTGCCTTGCGGCATATCCCTCGCACCCCGGCTGACCCAGGGCCATCCCTTTCGGTCTGGCCCTCCTCGGGAGGTGGGGACCACGCCGTCCCCGACTCAACCCCGGTGTGGGGAGGCGCGCATCGTCCTACGATGCGCGCCGCCGCCGTGGCCTGCTTCTGCTAGGGTGACGGGTGGCTCCACCCGTCACCCTCAGGCCCGCGCTCATGGGGGGCGGAGGTCTGTAAGCGCCCTCCGACGCCCGAGCCGCCTTCGGGCGCGAGCAGCGATGTCAGCGAGCCTTTCTCGCTCACCGCGCCGCGCCCGCTCTGCTGTCTCCTTCGCGAGCATGACCTGCTCGCAGAAAGAGGCGCTGGCCGCCCACGCATCCGCGCAGCGGACCATCGCCGCGAGCAGGGTGGAGAGCGTGAGCACTCTCACCCCCAGGGCCTGCACAAGCTCCCGCCTCGGCGTCTCAAACGCCGGACACTCGGTGAGCGTGTGCAGCCCCGAGTCCACGCTCGCGTCGCAGTGATGGCACTCGGGCGTTGGCTCAATACCCATCAGATGCAGATACCGCCCGAAGTAACCGTGCCCGGTTATCATCTGCGTCTGACGGTACGAGAGGCTCCCGTGTGGCCTCTCTAGCCACTCCCCCATGATGGGCCTTACCGCCGCAATGACGGCGTGCCCTGCGCGTGGTTGCCCAAGTCGTCGCTCCCACTCGGCCACCATGACCTGGTGGAGCCGGGATTTCTCGGCCCGAATGTCCTCGGGCTCGGGATCGAATCCCCGCTCCCGCGCCTCCTTTCGGAACTGGTATAGTGCCGAAAGGGCCCTCGCTTCCAGGATCCACGGTGGCGATCCGGCCAGGAGACTCGCCGCTTCGAAGGATATCGTGCGGTATCCCCTGATGGCCCTGGAGGCCATCGTCCTCTGCGCCGTACGGAGCAGAGGCAGGAATCTGGCCCCCAGGGTGTCCGCCCACACGGGGCACCCATATAGGGCCATGGACCGCACGACACCCGCGTAGAGTCTCCTGCAGGAGGCCCCTGGGCCCTTCAAGTTGGGCAGCAGCCGACTCAGGGCATTCGCCGTGGTGACCAACTTGGGGCGCAGGCTTCGGAGATGTTGTCCGAAGTCCCATCGACCGTCAAGCACGAGCCCCAGGTATTTCAGCTGGGGCTTGATGTCGATGGGAGTGCCTCCCACTGTAAGGCTGGCTCCCGGGCCTGGCCTGCGCCGAGGACCATGAAAGAACATGGCCTCGGACTTGTGCAGAGCCACCTCGAGACCCAGCCGCCGGATCCGCTCGACGACTTGGCCAACCGCGGTCGTGGCCCTCAGGGTTGCCTCGCGGTGCGTAGCCCCGCCCACCGTCACCAGCGTGTCGTCCGCATAACACGTGACGGCGGCACCGTACGCGAAGTCACCGCGAAGCACCCAGTCGTAACCGATGTTCCACAGTAACGGCCCCAGGACCGATCCCTGTGGAACGCCGCACGACATCTCACGCCTACCGACTCCGGTCGAACTCGGGTAGACGACGGCTCTCTCCGTCAGGTAAGCCCCGACTATGCGGCGGAGGTAGAGAGGCACACCGTGGTACACGAGTGCCTCCCTGATGCAACTCCAGGGCAAGGTGTTGAAGGCGTTGGAGATGTCCAAGGACACCGCCAACATCACCTCGCCCCGGGCGACCGCATCCTCCGCCAGAGTCCTCACACGCATGATGGCATCCACAGTGGAACGCCACCGGCGGAACCCAAACTGGGTATTCGCCAGGTCCGGCCCCACTCTAGAGAGATGCTCGACGAGGCGCTTGGCAATTACTCTTTCAAAGAGTTTGCCCACCTCGTCGAGCAGCACTATGGGCCGGTACCCGGACGGCTCGTCCGCCGGGCTATATATTAGTCTAGCTATTGCTCGCGGCTCCGCCTGCGTGGATGTTGGTTATCGCGGATCGGGGTATGAAATATTGAGTTAAATTGTTACCAAAAATGTAATAAATGAAGAACCGCTCGACTGATTTTGTGTAAACTTCACATAAACCATCTACTAAATAGTCCGAACAAAGCCTAAATATTTGGTTTGAGTTATAAAATTACAACGAAAAGTGGCATTGATTTTTATATATATGTTCACTAGCATAATTTCTTAACGACACGTGCCATCCACCTGACCATATCACCCGCTGGGTGGTAGAGCGGGAGTTTAAGTGTCATCGGACTACCATTATGTTATGGCTGGGAACAAAATTACATAACTGTCGAGAAATAAAGACGGATACTTCATATCTTTGTATTAAAAAACTAGGTGGAGTGGGAATGGAGAGGAAAGAAACGGAAATACTACTTACTCACTTTTAAACGTTTGTGCAAATAGTAAGTTTAGGTAGTCAGTTTATTGGATTTGTGTATACAATAAGAACTTAATTCGTTTTTCTAACACCCTGCGCAATTAATAAGTATAACTGTACAAAGGTGGCCTCTATGCCGTGGGCGTTTACCATCTGCTCCTCTAGACAAGTGGCGTGTACCAAACGCCAACTAACGAATTGTTTCTTATCTAGGGAGGCTCTTCAGGTTCGGTTCAATTTTGATGAGTGTACGGGATAAATCAAATTTCCCCCTTTTTTCCACTAGTGAGTACACGGATCGTATGCCAAAATTAAAGGGTTTCTCTTTCAGGTTTCAAAGCAAGTAATGAAAGCTGTGCAGTCGAGTTTAGATTTATTTGAAACTCAAACAAACTTAGAGAAGGGACCAAGAGTGGCATTTCTGGAAGTTGTTGCGGAGTTGAGAGATCCAAGTAAGCATAAGCATCACAACATATTCGACACATTTATTATATTAATCAACTAGTTGAGTAATAAAATTAGATGATTTTTTATCAGGTTATTAATAATTCAGTTCGTATAATAGCACTTTTGTTTTAGACATCTTCTTTTCTCCGTCACTGGATGTAGAGGAACCGGATGGACTATATGATACAATGCAAGAAATGATGAAAGATATGTTTCTTCAAGCAACACTTTTCCCTAGAATAGATCCTATAGTTCCAATTGAGTCTTACGAAGGTAAGGAAAGTAATGCATATTCATTCAGCGCATTGTTCGGAGGATCAATCAAGGAGTGTCAATCCGGTCCGGTCCGCTCTCTTACTCCTCCTTGCTATAATTTGGATTATCTTGGTTTTTTTTTATAAATTTGATACGTCAATTTGTCTTCACCTCGCCTGATGGTAAGCTGAAGATAAAGTCTCAGGAAAGAGGCTTACCATTACATACCATTACACACGCACCATGTTAACAATGGTGGCACTAAGCTTGATGGCCTCATCAAAAGAGGATTATCGTCGCAGCACCGTGTGACACGCTGCAGTGATGCGTGACGGTAGTGAAAATCTTGGTGGGGTACCTTATACGCCTTTTTCGTTTGACCAGTATACCAATATTCAGAATGAATTTACATTTGTAGACGATCTGGCTGAAGAAGATGCATTGATAGATTTGTACCATGAAATTTTAAAGAGAATCGAAAATAGCATCAACGATATCGTATCCTATTCTTCGGTAAGCATAAAGTGACTCACGTATAATGTTTACGATGTTACTGTAAGTACTTAGGAAAACAAATGTGGACAAAAGATAACATATCGTAGAATATTTTATAGTGCTCTGTAAGATGGAAGAGTTTGAAGGTTAACAAATGTGATTGATTTTCCACCACTTTCACCACTCGAAAAACAACTAAAATGTACAATTTAATATCCTTTAGGCCGTGTTCATCATCGGGTTTGTCCGTGTTCATTACTATGAAGGTTCTCCACTAAAACACATACCCTTTAGTTAATGCTAAGTGTAAGTTGTCTCGATCTCTCCCTGCATTTACTCTTAAAATTACTTAATTAACTACGGCTATTTTTCTTCCGACTACACTTCTTGCTACATCGCTTTTAAGAAGCTACAGCATAATATTTTTAGGTGTGCTCGTGTGCATATAAAAATCAAAAACGACATTCATATTTATTTACAACTTTCAAATTGTTGTTTGTACTAACAGAGATACGAAAAATACACACATTTATGGATGGAAGACAGACAAGAAGTACTTGCAAACTTCTTGAAATACGGTCGCTTTATACCACCAGAAGAGTTCGACAGATATAAATATGAGAACGGGTGTGATCCTCCCGAGGTGAAACCTACACTAGAACAGTATCAGAAGGAGGTATTTAATCGTTTTAACATACATTCATAGTTTCATACTTTTCAATTTAAAATTCTACAAAACGTATGCAGTGCACTGTACATCCATTATCAACGAATGTCTCTTTCTCGGTCTAGACGAGTTAGTTATTGTTGCCTACCAGACCTATGAACTCCTTAATACATTCAGTGTATAATGCAATTGCATTACTAGAATTACTAAGATAACACATCCGCTTCCAGATTGATAAATATAATGCATTATATGATGAAGTAGGAGCACTACCTGCAGAATACCTCTGTAATGGCTGGTTAAAATTAGAACTAAAGCGACTGAATCAAGCTATTAAGAACATTATATGCAAATGGAGTAATCTGTATAAAGAAAATTTGAAGGAACATGTTCACAAAAGGTAAGGCCCGGAAGGGTGCACAGAGTATTGTATAGACTTTGGTTACCGTAACCGAAATATATCTATAGTTTATGAATAAAAGATGAGGCACAATTATAGTTTATTGTGCAGCAATAAACTATTATTGTGCCTCATCTTACTTTATCTAAAATGCTGACGTTAATAATGGTTATGATATACACCCGACCTAATTGGTGATGGAAAACGGTTTGATTTAATGCTGAAATAACACACGTCGTTGTAAACTGTTTTTCATGTGCGCCATCATGGAACGATGCTCATTACGAAAAGTACATCGAACAAGTAAAAATATTCTGCGGTTAAATATTTTGTCAATTGCATGTTGCAAATGGCAATTAGTTCGGTAATTATATGTTTTTTAATTTTATAGCCTTGACGACTTAGAAGTGTTCATAATATATGCTACCAAAGAGTTAAACGTAGAACTAGGGGAAGACGACTATGAGGGACTGCTACAAGTAATGAGAGTACTTAATGAAGTTAAAGCTAAGCAAGACGCCGGCACTGATCAAATGTTTGAACCTTTGAGAGATATAATTGATGTCCTCAAAGAGTATGGCGTTGAATTTTCTGAGGAGACATACGAACAGGTATGGGCCATATATTAACTACTATATTGAAGACTAAACATTTAAAGAAGTGTGTATTACCTTTAGATTTTGAAAATATTTCATATGTATTGATAACACGTCTATCTCAGAAGTGATTTCATACTAACTGTTCCTCACGCTTTTCCCCATTTTACATTCAAATCAATGGGGAATATGCACGTAACTTAAATATGGACAAAATATTTTTTTTTGTAACATTTATTGCTACTGAAAACACACTATACAATTATTTTTAGAATTTATTTTAATTTAATAATGAAATTTAATCATCAAAAAGTGGCTGTTTTGAAATTACCGCGCAAATTTTCGAAACGCAACACTATTGGTGGAACAAAACGTGACGTCAGTTTTACACGAGACGTCTGCTGTCAACAAGCTATTTGTATGGTTTCTTTTTTGAGGAATAATTGTTATTGTATTGTGTCGCTGTTTTTTATCTTAAGTTAATAGTTTTATGTGTTCAAAGTATTAATTAATTGTGAAGAAGGACTTAGAGAATGACTGAAACCGGTTTCGTAAAAGCGCAGTCGGATAATCTTCCGAAAATCGACGTGTTTATGATGGCCACGTATTTCGCTTCAAATCCAGATTATACGTCTGCTGAACTCAGAGGAGTAAAAGCTGCGAGGTAAATTAGTTATAGTATGTATATATTTCGACCGTAGCTATTAACAAAGTCGGAACTACAAAAACACTACTTTTCAGTACGGCCAAATAAAGTTTGGAACTTGCACCAAATTCACAAATGCCCATATATTGAAACTAAATTTCGCGTAGTGCTACAGTTTTGAAAGATAATGAAGGTCGTAATGTGAATAACAAAAATAAATCTAGGAAATTCTAGAAAAAGCAGTTGTTACATTGTTAACCGAAACCGATACTAGCACACTTGTCGTAAGTGACATATCCTACAATGTTTCACGTACTATGAAAGTCGTAAGTGGCACATCCTACAATATTTCACGTACTAGGGAAGTCGGAAGTGTCACATCCAACAATTTTTCACGGTACGTAATTACAAGGTTATGTCGGATGTGGGGGTGTTCATAGGCCTTATGTATTAAAAGAAGGTTTTTATAACTGATAATATGTTTTATTATTATCCAATTAAATGTAAATTAAATCAAGATAGTGTACGGTTAGTACATCGAACAGGTTAAAAATTCACAAAAGTAATGAAAAGTACAAGTAATTACAGTCCAGAACCACTGACTACGCCTTCGTCGTACCCCTTGGTTATGTGCTATTTCTATTGCCGTGTGGGATGCCAGTCCCTCCTGTGGCTGAGAGGCTCCACAGCGCCTGCGAGTATGGGATTGTCGGCGAGCCTCAACGCACGTTTTTGTATCGATTCGAAGGGGTCAAGCTGGTATGCAGATGCTCCGGCAAAAGGTGACAGCAGTACTCCATATGGGGCCGGACTTTTGCCTTATAAAGAAGGAGTCGTTGCCCCGCAGTGAAGTACTGCTTCGCCCTGTTAAACACTCCAAGTTTCTTCAATGCCAGCTAGGCCTTATCCTCCAAAGGGCTGCGGTACTGGACGTCGCTTGAGATGTCGACGCCTAGGATCCCGATACTCGAGGAAATGGTACGCGGTGTACCCAGGAATTGCGGCGCTACAACAAATGGGGTTTTCTTAGAGGTGAATACACACTTGCGTCTTAGTGGGATTGAATTGGACTAGATTTAGTCGACCCCAATCGGATACTCCCGATTTTGGTCGCAAGTTGTTAGCGACTCTCCTTCACCTTAGACTGAGAGATATTTGCACGGCCCGTGTATCATACTATCCCCGGTACTGTCTTCCGCATAGCAATGGATGGAGTCATCAGACAGCATATCATTTATGTGCAGCAGAAACAGGGTCGGAGACAGCACGGAGCCCTGTGGCACACCAGCATTTGTGTCCATGGGGCGACGGCTTGGATACTGTCGGTCGCTCAGTAGATCGCTTCCTTCAAGGTATCTCAAGAACTTTGTATTAATCACACACTCCATAACCTTCGAGAGAAGGGATGTTATAGCAATAGGCCTGTAATTGGACGGGTCTGTCCTGTCTCCTTTCTTTAGCACAGGATGCACGAACTCAGTCTTTCACGAGGCAGAGCAAGCGAGCGCGAAAAGCTGCGTAAGTACTGGGCACAATTAGGGGGCACAGCGCCTGAGCACCATCGCCATATATACAATCCGGCCCACTCGACTTCCAAACATCTAGGGACTTGAGTTCCCGCCGGACCACCCGTTGCGTGATTTTAACTTCAGGCATGGAAACACCACGGCTGGGGAGAATGGTTGGCTCGGCATTCCCGTCATTCATTGTCGAGTTTGACGCAAAGAGGTTACCCAAAAGATCAGCTTTCTCCTTAGCGCCATGGGCAAGGCTACCGTCGAGTTTCTGCGGCGGCGGAAGGCAAGAGTGGCAGAAGTTTGGCCGTTTGCTCGCTCCTGATGCGATCCAGCGGTTGGGAATATAGCATTCCATACCCGTTAGAATCGCTTCAGCGACTGCTCTTGCACAAGAGCGTTTGTTGTTGTTTGTTAGGAATCGTTTGAAGTGACGCAAAACCGCCTCCACGGGTACGACGAGAAGAATTCTCGCAGTCCGTTCCAGTCTACCGACTTGTAGTGCCCGACATGCAACCACTGAGGTGGCCGCGGTGGTTCTGGCCACGCGAGAATCACTTGCGCCCAGACGACGCTGTGGTCCGAAGTACCGAGTGTTGCCTCCACTCGGTACGTAGTCAGCAGAGGGTCCAATAAAGACTCTCTGTGGGTCTCGATATCTGGTTTTCTAGTGATAGAATGCACCAGTTGCGAGAACCCATAGGTCAGGGCGTAGTGAGCAGCCCTTCCCGTAAAATCAGTTCTGTGCGACCCAACCACTCCACATGGTGAGCGTGAAAGTTCCCCAAGAATACCAAGTCCGCAGCAGGGTTGAGCCGTGCCCAGGTCACCGCTATGGGACCTGTAGACGCAAGCATAGATACGGGTAGGGCTACCGTGATCCATACGTACCCATAGAGTGGACAGGTCCCTGTCTTCAAGGCCGTTTAGACAGCGACAGCAAACGTCATCTCGGACGTACATGCATAACCCGGCTTTACTCAGGAAGTTATGCTCGGGTTTGTACCCGGGGTACATAAGGTAGGCTGTATTGGCCTGGCATGATATTTGGGTCTCCAGAAAGAATAAGGTCGGCTTTGCTGTCTCAAGATGGTGATGGACCTCGTTAAGATTGGTGTGGAGGCCCCTGATGTTACAGAAGTCAACTTTCATTGTGGATGAAGGTGCCGCTGTAGAACGTCTATTCTTATTATTCTTGGCCATAATTAAAATGGGAGGGGGAGGTATAGAGAGGCTCTATGCCGTCACTGTAGAAGAAAAAGTAAGGTTTCTCGCCACCGCAAACGAGCTAGGGTTGTGTGATTGGCTGGTGCGGTGGGCGAACGGGCCCCGGATCCCCTCCCAGATACTGCCAAGTCTACTCCGGTTTCCTTCTCCGGCACGACAACTGCACCGGGAACTTTACACAGGCTGCTGGTTCAGCCTCCTGGAACGGAGATTGTGATCCCCGGGTTCGGGAATCGTACAGCCTGCGGGCGGCCAGCGGTTAACCGTTTCACCGGGTCTCAGTGGTGACATCCAAAGCCTTTGGTCTTCCCACTGACGACACAGAGCCTCTCCAGTGAGCTCTGGCTATCCTGCTCACCGTCTGGAACACAACACAAGGTTACTATAACCGCGGTATTCTGTAGGACGAAGGTACTTCCCCAGTCGGACTGCTCAGTTGTAACGGGAGGTACCATCGTGTCCTACCTTCTAAAATAACATACCTATAATTAAAAATGTCACATGAGGCAATAGAAAACCAGTCAACTCTTCCTAATTTTAGCACTATATACCATATCCAACCTACATAATTGTATAACTGTTTTAGAAATAAAGTTGATACTAACACATCCAACATCTATATTTAGTAATGTACAATTAAAAATGGTGGTAGTACCATATATGACAAATACTTTCATTATAAGAACGAATAACAAAGTCGGTAGTGCCATATCCGACAAAAACGTTTAATAGAAGAACGAGTAACAAAGTCGACAGTACCATAACCGACAAAAACGGGAATTATAAGAACGAATAACAAAGTCGGTAGTGCCATATCCAACAAAAATGAACGAATTCAAAGCGCACAATAATGTAGAATGTGGTACATTCGACACAGGTAATAAAATAATAATCCGTTAACAATGTGGAATTTGACACATATTACAATCTTAACCGTTAAAGTACGTCTAGATCGAGACATTGTTATTTTATACTATATACTGCACATTTACGTAAAACAATAATATAAAAATATAAAACACGCACGCGCAGTCGCCCCGCTAACAATGAGCGAACTGGCAGAACCGCCCGTTGCGCGCGCGCCCCTCCCCCTTCTTAGCCCCGCGAACTTTGTTGTAACATACTTACCTACATTATTATTCGTACGCTCCTATAAAATCCGACTTTGTTAATCTAGAAATACTATGATAGCATTTAGTTTCAAATTTGAAACTTTGCGAGAACATAGTTATAGACGTTTGAAGACCTCAGGAGCAATAAAACGAAAATCGCCAAAATGTAGTTCCGACTTTGTTAATAGCTGCAGTCGATTTATTTGATAAATGATCGTTTTCGTCCATGTTCTAATGCCATTATTTTGTATTTAATATAATTTTCTGTATCCTCTTCAATCTGAAACCCAAAAATAATATAAAGGTTAATAAAACTAGTCTCGAACTTGCCTCTTACTCTAATAATTTAGATGTTTTTATTCATGAATAATACTTATACATACATAAAGATAAATTTAGAATATCGAATAAGAATTTTTAATAATATCTTTACAACTTTTTGTAAACTAGGTTATGTTTTTGTAGAGGTTTGTAAACAAAACAAGTAGGTAGGTAAAAGTAAGAATGATTTGTATATGTATTTTACTTTTTTAATATCCTTACTTACATTGAAATGATCTTCACAACAGTATAAACAGCTCAAACACGATACATTGTTTCTTCTCATCGCCTTGCACCACTTTTTCCTTAGATTTTCACCTTTCGGCATAAGGAAATACACTTTGTCAGGTGCAGTGTTGATGTTATTTGGACACATAGGAACGACACAATATTTATAATATGGTTTTTTTGTACTTTTCCATGGTAATTAAGTCGATATTCACTCACTTTATTTATTTTTTGGTAATTTTGTAAACCAAACACTTTGCTGTTGACATCGAACTCGTGTAATGGTGACGTCACGAAGAAGCGCGCCAAAATGGCCGCGTTTAAATTGATCGCGATTTTAATATTTAATTTTTTGCATAATAGTTTATATTTTGGACGTGATATTTGTATGTTTGGTAATGTAATAACTAGTAGAAACATTATAAAAAATAAAAAAAAATCATGCATATTCCCCATTAAGACAGGAAAAATCAATGTTTAAAAATCATTCATTGGTTCCGATAGTTCGTAAGAGTGTTAGTAGATAGCTACAACCGTCGCCCCAAGACGGATATATGGACAAAAAATAATGGATTCAGGCATGGTTTGATGGCTCAGTGGCCAGAGCATTCTCCCTGTAAGAGAAAGATCGTAGGTTGGAACTCCAGCAGAACCGATTTTATTTTTCCTATGTTAATCGATTTGATTAGTCCGGCAATTTTCCTTTAATATTTCATCAATTTTGTACTTACTGCTTCTCCGGGTTCTGCTCATTAATTATTTTCATTAGATCACATTTAGGTACGCATAGTTCGACGTTCTAACCACTGCTGCATTTCGCTTAACAGAGTACTCATTGTAGGGTTTTTATCGATCTGAGTGCTATGGTAAGCGGCTTTATCCATTATTTTTTTATCGATCCACTTTCGAAAATTTGTGGCATTCATATCTCCATGATAATCACCGGTCTTAGAATGTGATTTGAACATCAATAAAGCATTAGGTACAAAAGCCATTGCGACTGCCAGCGTGTACAACTGATGTAATTCCACCGCAGGCGCATTATGTCGTGACGTTCAATTAATAGTTTCCTCTTTGACTGACATGTTAAATATTTGAAACCAAGCCTATGTATTTCACGTGAGCAATGAAGTATATTGTCTTGTTTCAATTCCGCATTCAACTTTTTCAAAGACGGGATACAATTTTTGACAGGATACCATTGTGAAATTTTTCTTCGTATGACACCTTCCGTTCAATTCTTTTTTTCAGGAAAACTGTTTTTCTGTGGTGATTTGAAAGTAGCTATGCTGCCTTGAGTTTCCATGATTCTAGCTTCTTTTATAAT
Organism: Eilema caniola; assembly: GCA_949126895.1. Classification (NCBI taxonomy): domain Eukaryota; kingdom Metazoa; phylum Arthropoda; class Insecta; order Lepidoptera; family Erebidae; genus Eilema; species Eilema caniola. The sequence continues at coordinate 9,634,601 of OX421481.1, read as the reverse complement.
TTTTTGAACGCTGGTTTCCTTTTTCAGGAAAACGGTTTTTCTGTGGTGATTTGAAAGTCGCTATGCTGCCTTGAGTTTCCATGATTCTAGCTTCTTTTATAATTTTTTAAACGCTGGTTTCAGTCAAACATGTGGCTTCAGTAACTGTTTTTGCTAAATTAATGTCGTTTGCGTATTCAGCCGATGTTCGGTCATTTTTCGCCTTACGAAAAATTGGTACACTTCCTTAACTGGTCTTGAGATAGCCTTACTCATCCTGCGATCTGAATCTGGTGTGCGTCAAGCTCAAAGTAGTACGGAATATCAAGCACGTGTTGCGCTTCGACTGCACGCCCAAGACTGCCGTATTTGACGCGCAGATGCACGGGTTTCCCTTCCCCGCTGCACCACCCGCTACCCACTGACATCTTGAGTACCTAGTCCTCGCCACCGTCTGTCACCCCGCAGGACGGTCGCGCACGAGATTGCCGGACTATAGTTTCTTTACTAAATTCTTTTAAATTTAATTAAATTGCTTGGGCGGAGTAATCAATTCATCCTATTTAATTTCTTCTTCTTCCATTTCAATTAATTCAATTTTTCTTAATCAATTTTTTGTTTTATTTTTATGTAGCTGGAAATTTTACCAGAACGGTGGCGAAATGTGGTGAAACTGGCGACTGTGATGAAAAACACTGTGGCGCCTCTGCAGGCTACCCAAGCTGCGCTCATAGCTAAACGCGTGGCGCTCATCAACTTGCGGCTCACCATGTACAGGGAGCAGTTCAAGCTTAAAGAGGTAACGAGTGGCTCATTAATATGAATAGAAAGTAGAACAGATCTACTTCCTCTTATATGTGGATTTCATCACGGGTGGCAATGTTGAATCAAATTAACTTAAACCACGCGGTTTTACATTATGGGAACGTTTTGCCGGAAGCCTGGTTTTAACTTAGAGAGGAAGCACTCAGGTACCACGGCAAACTCCCCTACTGTTGGTAGCTTAGAGTTGTGATAATCAATCTAGATACGTCTCAATACCTACAATTAGATAGCTAATTATAAAGAAAGTTTTAGAAGAAATTGCCCTATAGTTGGATATTGGTTTAGCTTATGAATGATATTTCAAAAGTTTGCTTTTGCTAAAAAGTTAGTTCTAGTTACGCTGAAATATCGAAATTTATATGCAAATTTAAATTATAGTAATTGATTTCATTCTTAGTTAATACCAAGTGTGTAAAACTTATCGCGGTTAGTTATTTACACTATAACTGTGGGCTTGTTTAAAGGTTGGACCTCGTCTTACTTTTAACATTTTAGCACAAGAGTATATCTTTTTAATAGATCCACATGCCACATCTGTCATAAATTCGCCATAGAAGATGATTCCTGTGATTAGGTATACTGAAACGCGTTATTTTCAGATATTTTTGGAGTCCTGTAAAGAGCCATACTGTAGCATAGACAAGATATATCAAGAGATGCTACATTTTGAAGATATCTTGAAGAGTTTAAGGAAATCCTGCGCTCTGTTCGATATTCAGCCACCAGATGAAAAAAATCTTAAACAGTGCCAACGAGAATTGAAACTTGCTAAGGTAAGGTACCAAGGCTGTTTCAATCATCATCATCATCATCATCATCAACCTAGCGTGTCTCCCGGTTGCTGGCCGTACCCTACTTCTGGCGCCAGGCAACGTCATGTTGAGGCATTTGTTTCCCACGTATCCTGCCGGGCGTCGCAAGACGTGGCCATACCACCGAAGGCGACTTTCCTGCAGCTTGTCAGCTATGTCACGGGCAAGGAGGCTGCCCCGGATGTGTGCGTTCCGAACACGGTCATTTCGTGTAACGCCCCACATCCACCGCAACATATTCATCTCCGTGACATGCAGCAACTGTCAGTGTCGCTCCAGCAACGGCCACGCCTCACTGCCGTATGTAAGGACCGGTCTAATACTGGTCTTAAGTCTTAGGTACTGGTGTTAATTATGCGCTCAAAGAGCTTCATGGTGTGTCACATCACCTTTATACCGCGGTAGTTACCGCAATCCTGAACGGACCCTTTACCCTCGTGGACCGGCGTTATAATACTAAGCCGCCACTGGTCGGGCATTTTTCGGTCGGTCAGGATTCGGTTGTAAAGGTTGGTTAAGATGCACACACCACGAGCCCCCAGCGCTTTCCACGCTTCGATTGGCACCTCGTCCGGACCAACAGCTTTGCGATTCTCCATGTGGCGAAGAGATGCGAATACCTCGTCAGGCGTAATCGGAGGCACGAGTCCTAGGTTTGGAGGTAATACGGGAGGATGCATCTCAGTGTTGGATGTTAAGCAAGACGTGGAAGTAAGAGCGCCATCTCTGCTCCACCGCTTTTTCGTCGTACAAGAGCTCGCCATTAGCTCCGTTCACGCAACGGCAGCGCGAGATGTCCTGCGCCGCCTTGATCCAAGAGCGTGCCAATTTGTAGATGAGCTTGTGTCCCTCAGGCGTGTCCAGCTTGGAATATAGTGGCTGCAAGTGTTCACGCCTGGCTCTGGCTACAGCTTTTTTGGCCGCTCTTTTTACTGCTTTGTACGACGTGCGGTCTTCAGGTGAGCTGGACGCTTGCCACGTCTTGAAGAGGGTGTTCTTCTCCCGTAATGACCTCTGGACCAGGGCTGTTTCAATACATAGATATAAGAAAACTATCAATGTATGTTATTTATTTAATTGTATTTTTCTATTTTGTTTATCTTATTTTATTCTTTAACGACATATTCAATAACAGCAACTTTGGGATTACTACTATTTGGTTATGGGAACCATCGAATTCTGGAAGAAGTCGTCATGGAAGAAAATTGATGCTGATGGTATGGATCAGGAGTGTAAGCGATTCACTAAAGACCTTCGGCAGCTTGACAAAGATATGCGAGTTTGGTAAGAAAGTAATTTGGTAGAATTATTTTACTTAGGTTTGTTTACTGTCATATTGTTCGTTTTACTTTATATTGTCAGTTCTAATTTTATATTTTAGGCAACCATATGTGTCTATTGAATCGACAATAAAGATGTTAATAACATCTTTAAAAGCAGTCACTGAACTCCAGAATCCAGCCATCAAAGATAGGCACTGGTTAGAGCTAATGTGGCTAATTAAGGTAATTAGACGATTTTTTGCTTTTTCATATCAGTATAGGGGCATTTTATATAATCTTATATCCGTGTTGCGACGGAGAAAGAATACAAGTATCAAGGATCACTACCCCATCTCATCCGAAGGGTGTTGCAAGATGGGAGAAATGGAATTTTTTTTAGACAATAATACTGCGAAAGAAAGAAATCTTAAAATAAAACCCTGTACCACTCCGTCTGGCCAGCGTGGAAACTGGCCAAAGCCTCCCAACAATGGGAGAGGCTTATGTCTAGCAGCGGACTGTAATAAGCTAATTTATTGATTGATATTATCTTATATAATTAGAAAAATATTTCAAATAATTATGCGTCGAACTATCAAATTACCAATTATTTTAGGTTAAATTCCATATTGATGACGACACAACACTCGCAGATTTACTTGCACTGAGTTTACACAAGTATGAAGAAGAGGTGAAAACTATTGTTGATAAATCTGTCAAAGAGGCTGCCATGGACAAGACTCTGAAGTATGTTACTAGTATAATAATGAGTGGAATATTGACTATGATTCGAAAGCTTTTGAAAAATACTTCTGGGTTTCTGATAATTTGCTTAAAAGTTATGTGAAAAAATTCTCAATCTAAAAATTTAAAAAAAAAATGGTTCAACTGCCTAAGACTTATTTTTGCATTTATATATTAGTGTGAATTGTATTGTAACATGGTTAAAGATTTCATCTGTTTCTTTTTTATTAAGGGAGTTGGAAATAACTTGGGCTCAAATGGAGTTCGAATATATACCACACGATAGAACTGGAATTAAACTTCCTAAAGCGACTGAAGAGCTCATTGAGGTTTTAGAAGATAATCAGGTTGGATTTCCATTTCAAGGCAGATTCATATTGCTTGCTATTCTATTTATAATGAATGCTTTACATTTTCAATTAGCACATTAGTTGGCACATATAAAAATAAACTTTTTTTTTTAGAGTCAAGTTCAAAATATGATGTCGTCCAAATTTATTGGCTTTTATGAGAAAGAAGTAACGGTTTGGCAAAAGAAATTAGGTAATGCAGACGCTGTTATTGCGATTTGGTTTGAAGTACAACGGAAGTGGCAGTACTTGGAAAGTATATTCGTAGGATCAGATGATATAAGAGCGCAACTGCCTGAAGACTCCAAGAGATTCGATTATATTGATTCAACTTTTAAGGTAAAGTTGTTTCTACTCACATTTTGAAATTTTTATTTATACCATGTGCATGTCACTGAATTTCTAGAAAAAAGAACAATTTGTCGGGATCTTGGGATGACGAATAAAGATGTTAAGTAGTAAGACTCGTCAACCGACTAGCTTGCATACTACTATATTTTTATTACGTATGCATTTTACATTGTAAGTACAGTCACGTTCAGCCTCCACAGTATTCAACCTAAATTAATAATTGCCATATTTTCAGGGTCTACTAAAAGATATTGCAACTACACCAAACGTCGTTGTTGCTACAAACAAACCAGGCTTATTAGATAAACTGGAGGATCTAATGAAGGCTTTGAACCTTTGCGAGAAGGCCCTCAATGATTACCTTGAGACTAAGCGGTTGGCTTATCCTCGTTTTTATTTCGTATCATCTGCTGACTTGCTTGGTAAAGCTTTTACTATTTAATACTATATATATCGAGTAATACCTTATTACCCTAATTTTACGGATATACTCTACGGAATTCTATTTGAATTAGTAGATAATAAAGTCAGCAGGATATTCTTTTATAGGTAAAAACAACTGATAAATATTAAAAACACACAGTTCCAAACTGTGGTTCCACTCGCATTAGCACTTGGCTAGATTTACGTCGCACTAAAACACATATAAGCTCTGCTTGTACATTAAATGTTGCGTTACATATCGCAGCGTAACGGAACAAATGTGGCATAAAACGGTTCGGTTTTAGGCTCTGCGTAGCCGGCACATTCTTAAACAATTGTGTGACTGACTGTTACATTTCGACAAATATGTAAAAATAAACTATAATTATAAGTTGCTTACATTTACATTACCTGAGAAACTTGGGCTTTCAATATTTGTTTCATTAATTTGAACTAATATTGGTCCTCAGACATACTGTCTAATGGCAACAACCCGCCGGCCGTATGTAGGCACTTAACCAAGTTATATGACAACTTGGCGAAGCTGGTGTTTCCTAAGTCAGGTAGCAAGCAAGCTTTCGAGATGATATCCAAGGAGAATGAAGAACATGTACCGTTCAAAGCACCATGTTGTGACTGTTCTGGAAAGGTTAGATCAATTAGTATTGTGGAACGATTTACTTACTTATGTAATTTGATTCATTCCTCAGATAATTTACCGAGTTCTACTATTACATTCTTGAAATATTATCTCCCTGAACAATATTTTGTTTCGTTTTCATTGCAAAATGAAATAATGTCTAGGTGGAATTATGGCTGAATCGAGTGACAGATTGCATGCGTTATACTTTACGAGATATATTCGAGCATAGTGTTAAATCGTACGAGGACAAGTCTCGTGATGAATGGGTATTTGATTGGCCTGCGCAGCCAGCACTCGTTGGTACTCAGATCTGGTGGACAACTGAGACAAACCAAGCATTTGAGAAGTTGGAAGAAGGTAAACAAGTTTTTACCGTTTATTGACCTTGACATTGTGATATAAAACATAACTAATGTTATGTTCCCAATGCATGTTTGCTCTCCTAATTATTCACTGGTAAATCTTCAGTATGTTACGGGTATTTTAAGGTTACGAGGGTGCGTTGAAGGATTACCAAAAGAAGCAAATAGCTCAGCTAAACGCTTTGATCGTGTTGCTCTTGGGAGACCTGACCGTCGGCGACCGACAGAAGATAATGACCATCTGTACCATTGATGTGCATTCAAGAGATGTAGTGGCTAAACTTATAATTGCTAAGGTGGAGAATTCTACTGCTTTCCAGTGGATGAGCCAGTTGAGGTAACGTTTTTTATACACAACTAGCTGTCGCCCGCGGTTCCGCCCGCGTGGATGTCGGTTATCGCGAATCGGACTATAATTTGAGATTTAAACTATCCTATCTCTCAAGTTGGATCGAACTGCACATGGTGTGCGAATTTTATTATAATCGGTTAAGTGGTTTAGGAGTCCATTGAGGACAAACATTGTGACACGAGATTTATATATAATAAGATTATTATAGTGAAGGTATAAGTTAATAAACGCCCATATGTCTTCCAGTGGCAAAGTCAGTTAAGGTAAAGTTCTTCATATATTTCAGGATATACCGCGCATCTATTCTTAACATTATAGCGATGAAGAATTTGGGAGCCCCTTAGTTCGTAGAAAGAAATTTATTTTTTTCCGATTGCTTGTAGTAATTTAATTTCTGAATAATTTTGCTTATGCTGTAAAATTACATCAATACGATCATCTTTGTCTGAGTACTTTCGTTTTTTAGGTATTGGTGGGCTACCACATAGATTTTTTTCAATCTCAGCCGTGTTTGATATTGTTTCTTTAATCAGTTCTTTGATGAGCAGGTAGGTCTTGGGATTAGGTTTACCAATTAAAGTATTGATTTTATGATGCCAACTTTCAGCTGCATTCTGTGTTCTTGGTATTTTCATAGTATTTAATTCATGGCAACTCCAAAATTCAGGTGAATATTTGGATTGGCTACTTATTGTGCCATAATCATAGATTTCTTGAAACCAATTTGCCATGATTTTACTGTCGTCATCTTCCATGTTTTCCATTAATTTTTCAAAATAAATAGGTATTTCTGAATGTTCCAAGTAACTAAGTGCTGTAATAGGTACATTTCATATCAATATAGAATTTTTTGTCTTTCGCATATTTTGTTGCAAATTTGTTTGCTTGAATTCTTCTGTAAAATATAATAAAATCATTTTGTTATTAAATTATTAATGAAACGTCATTCATTATAGTTACCACCCCGACTCGGATAGGTTAGGTTAGTGGTTATTTTTTTATAAACCACCCAGAAGTAGGAGCCCCGCGTAGCGGGGCTCCGTCGACCTTGTAGATGCATCAATTCTTTAGTTTATAAAAAAATTGTCCCATGTATAGTTTAGGGCACCCCGACTCGTATAGGTTAGGTTAGAAGGCTAAGGCGGGAGCGAAGCGGAGCGGAGCTCCCACCTTAGCCTTCGTGGTTATTTTTTTTTAACCACCCAGAAATAGGACCACCCAGAAACGTTTATTGTATTAACTTATCGTTATATTTAAAAAAAGTATAGCTTCACCTGTAAATTATTTGACTGAAATGAAAGTGGCAACCCTTTAACTTAGTATTTTCAAAATTAGATCTTAAACTCAAAATGGCTGCCTTTACTTATGTATCGTAGTTTACTTATGTAAAAGTTACGGGCTCAAATGGGTGATGTGAGGTTTCTAAATATGACACAGACGAAACAGGAGTGGGTCAGCTAGTATTAAATAATTGCACATATCGACGATTAAGATAGGAAATATATTGAATTGGTTCGTGAGGGACTCCAACCGTAAGTTCATAAGAGTGTCGGTAGATAGTTCCACCGCCCGCCGCCCTTAACACGGATATATACCTAAGGAAAAATTTGGATAGATTGACGGGCAGTTCATAGTCATTCAGTGCTCAGAGCATTCACCCTGTAAGAAAGATCGCAGGTTCGTATCCCACCTGAACCAATTTAACATATTTCTTGTCTAAATCGATTTGAATAGTTAGCATGCTAAATGCTTTAAAATTTCATTCAATAATTGCATATAGTTTAATTTTGGTCTACTTCTGGCTTACCTTTCAGGCATCGCTGGAGTGTCAGCCTTGGCAACTGCTATGCAAATATCTGTGACGCACAATTCCTGTACGACTACGAGTATTTAGGGAACACACCTCGACTTGTCATCACGCCTCTTACTGATCGTTGTTACATCACGCTGACACAGGTAACGAATTGGAACCATACACTATTTGGTTTATATTTCAGGATCATAAGATTTCTTTTTGTGTAACAAAAGTGTAATGTTAAATGTAAATTGAGCAGATGAAACTGATGATTCCGTTGCCGCTACCCATGGGAACGTGTTCCCGCGATAAAAAGTAGCCTATGTATTATTCCAGAGTATAATCTATCCCTGTAAGTTTCAGCCAGATTCGTTTAACAGTTGCGAGCGTAATTGAATAACAAACATCTATACATCGACTTTCACATCTACTATATAAAAATAAGTCGGGTTTTCCTTCCTGACGCTATAACTCCAGAACGCACGAACCGATTTCCACGGTTTTTCATTCGTTGGAAAGGTCTCGGGCTACGTGAGGTTTATAGCAAAGAAAAATCAGGAAAAATTTCAACAGCCGACATCCACGCGGGCGGAGCCGCAGGCAAAAGCTAGTTTAGGTATAATATTAGTTGGAATGGAAGTGGGATAAGGACTGCGTATTATAATAATAATAAACATTCTACGACATTGTACACAACGTTATCTGGACCCAAAGTAAGCATAGTTTAACTAGCTTGTTTTATGGGATCTACACGTACAATGCGGATAAGCATCATCATCATCATCATCATCGACATTTAGACGTTATCGGACGCCCTCGGAGCTCAGGGTCCGCCTTCCGGCTCTTCCTCCTCCACTTCGCACGATCTTGGGCGTCCATGGTAGTGTGACCTTTGCACCACGTTATCTCCCCGCACCGCGTCAAATTTAGTTTTATAATCAAATTTCCCAATCGTCAAGTAGCATTATAATAATGGCCAGACAATGTGATAATAATGAAGTTTAGATAGCAATTAATCACATTGCCCGATAGAGCTGAGCTGCTCGGGCATTATTCATAATGTCCGCTTTAATCACTTGGTCCATCTAGTAATATTATAAACAGGAAACATTTGTAAGTTTGTTTGTAATGAATAGACTCTAAAACAATCGGTCCGATTTTAAAAAATATTTCCCCATTACAAAGCTACAATCTTCGTGAGTATGGGCTATGTTGGATTTTCAAAAAGTTTGTTTTTGCCACCCGTGCGAAGGCGGGCGGCTCGCTATGTATTATAATTCTGATTTTCAGAGTTTACATTTGGTAATGGGTGGTGCTCCTGCTGGACCTGCCGGTACTGGCAAAACCGAAACCACCAAAGACTTGGGCAGGGCTCTTGGTATCATGGTCTATGTATTTAACTGCTCGGAACAAATGGACTATAAGTCCTGCGGCAATATTTATAAAGGTATTATTACTGGTTTAGATATATCAATTTAAAAAATTTAACTGATGAGGTGAAATCAATTATTTAAAAAAAATAATCTCCAGGACTTAGTCAAACCGGCGCATGGGGTTGCTTCGATGAATTCAATAGGATCTCTGTCGAAGTATTGTCTGTCGTGTCGGTACAAGTGAAGAGTGTACTCGACGCCATCAAGGGCAAAAAGAAGAAGTTTGATTTTATGGGCGAGTTCATAGTTTTGATTCCAACTGTGGGCATGTTTATCACGATGAACCCAGGTTATGCCGGCAGAACCGAATTACCTGAAAATTTAAAGGCGTTATTTAGGTAAGAAAATAATATACATATATTGTTGTACCCAACTGAATTAAATACTAAGCAGAACTAGATGCCAAGTATTTTATCCGCCGTCGTTTTAAATTATCGGTGGAAGCTGGGATGAGGGATGAGACAAAAAACCTTGTACAGGAAATTGAGAAAAGGTTCATAGAGACAACTTGTGACTCCCGTTACGGATCTTAACTGATGCAGAAGCTAGTAGTGGTAATTCAGCTTGGAAAGATACGACTATGATGGGCATTTTTGCACCAAAAACAGCCGGGTTATTTGATTATTAAATTGACTGATTTGTATATCGGGATAATAGGTCTAAAATGAAATTACACCGGCAAAATATTTCTAATATTACTTAGATAATTTGAAATAACATGTATACATGTTTCTGAAAACTAACTTTTTCTTCAGTTTAAATTTGTTATTACTATAACAAGTGAAAACCGTAAAGTCGCACCGTGAACTACTGTTCACGGCGCGACATTACGGTACGTATAAGCAAAAATGATGAATGTCTGTCTTGGTTTGCCGACTTAGCAGTTAAAAGAAAGATTGAAAAGTGAGTTTTCAAACCTTGAGGTTTTCGGCGGCGCAGTTAAGACTCTTAACATTTTTTATCTCAGCTAAGTTTATGGTTAAATTAAAAAATGTATTTTCAACAGGCCATGTGCTATGGTGGTGCCAGATTTCGAGTTGATTTGTGAAATCATGTTGGTGGCTGAAGGTTTCCAGGAAGCCCGTCTGTTGGCTCGCAAGTTCATCACTCTGTACACATTGTGTCGAGAATTGCTTTCCAAGCAGGACCATTACGATTGGGGCTTGAGAGCTATCAAATCTGTACTGGTAGTAGCTGGATCGTTAAAGGTAATAACCTAATTCATATTTGATCAAAAACATAGTTTACTTATATCGTGAAGTTGCTTCCATTTTTCTTTGTTTAGCGAGGTGATCGTCTCAGACCAGAAGATCAAGTGCTCATGAGAGCACTGCGAGATTTCAACATACCGAAAATTGTCACTGATGACACACCTGTATTTATGGGGTTGATCGGTGATCTGTTTCCTGCTCTTGATGTCCCCAGAAAGCGTGACTTTGATTTCGAGAAGCACTTAGTAAACGGGGCCCTGTCAATGAATCTGCAGCCAGAGGCTGGTTTTATTTTAAAGGTAAGCATTCGTTACACTTGGTTGTGTTTTAAATTTTGTTATTATTAAGCTACTTTCAATTTTACTCTGTGAAATTCTAGATGGTACAGCTCGTGGAATTATTTGCCGTGAGGCACTCAGTGTTTATTGATGGATTTGCTGGGACTGGCAAATCTATGGTGTGGCAATGTCTCAACAGAACCTACCACATGTTAAAATTGAAGCCATTTTATAACGACTTAGACCCTAAAGCTGTAACCAATGATGAGTTATTCGGTATTATCAATCCAGCGACACGTGAGTGGAAGGATGGTTTATTCTCAACGATCATGAGAGATATGGCCAATATGCCCGGAGATGGTCCCAAATGGATAGTACTCGATGGAGATATTGATCCTATGTGGATCGAGAGTCTAAATACCTTAATGGATGATAATAAAGTGAGTAGTTACTTAAAATTAGCTTTCAAGCTATTAATTTCGTCGTATATAAATTGTATTAATATTTTACTAAGGTCCTGACGTTAGCGAGTAATGAAAGAATTGCTTTGAACAAAACTATGCGACTATTGTTTGAAATTTCGAACTTGAGAACTGCTACACCAGCTACCGTGTCTCGCGCTGGCATTTTGTACATTAATCCTCAAGATTTGGGCTGGAATCCGTGAGTACAAGCCAATAAATTAATTAGTGTATTGACATGTCAAATCCCTATGTAAGAAATACAATAATGCTCATTTTGATTTATGATATTTAGATTCGTAGCGTCGTGGATAGAAACAACACGTGATGATGAATCAGAGAAGGCGTTGATGACGGTGCTGTTTGACAAATATATACCACCACTGCTTGAGTCCTGCAAGAAGTATAAGCGTGTCACACCATTAACAGAATTACAGCAAATCCAACTCACATGTTATTTACTGGAGTGCTTTTTGAACAAGACTCTGTTACCGACAGATTGTCCTAAAGACTGGTGAATATAAATCGACAACTCCAATAAGTCAGTTAAAACTATATTAAATTGACAGATGAAACAATGTTTGTTTTTAATTTCACAGGTACGAAACATACTTCGTATTTTCAGCATTGTGGGGTTTTGGGTCTGCGTTGTTCCAAGATCAACTCGTCGACTGGCGTAATGAATTTAGCAAGTGGTTTCTTAACGAATTCAAACAAATTAAGTTTCCTCTTACCGGAAATGTGTTCAGTTTCTTCATAGATCCAGAAACAAAAAAGTTTCTGCCTTGGTCTGAAAAAGTAGAGAATTTTGAATTGGACCCGGATTTACCTCTTCAGGTAAATTTATTTTAGTTATCTTTGAAACAGTGCAGCTGAGCAAAAAAATACTAACTCAAAATATATAATACTTGTTACCTTTTTCAGTCATGTTTAGTGTCAACGTCAGAGACGACACGCACCAGATTCTTTATGGATTTGTTGATTGCAAAGACGAAGCCAGTGATGTTGGTGGGTAGCGCGGGCAGTGGCAAGTCTGTTTCTGTCGCGGCAAAGCTTAATTCACTTCCAGATTCATATGCCATCACCAATGTGGGACTCAACTTCTATACAACATCAGGTATGTTAAAATTAATATTAATCTAATAAGGGTAGAATTAATCTGGAAGAATGTGGTAATCCCTACACAAGCAACACTACACAACTTTCGCATTTTGTTGTTATTAATTGAAAGTAGTAGTAGATAGCCGTGTTTTACTAACACGGCTATAATTCGCTGACGTAAATGCAATAAGTGTGAACAATAAAATGCGATTCGATTATTTGCAAAGAACACTCTTCATCCCAACACTAAATACTTTGATATCAATGGTGTTGGGATCGAGTATATTCGTCAGTATTCGATGCAAATTCGTTTCGGCTTGTTTGGACCGCTAGAGCCCAGCACTTCACAGAAACGATGCTTGCTTGCGAACTGCAATGACTATTATTATTAAATTATACGTACAAAGTTATATTTGTTTCACAGAAATGATCCAGAAAATTTTAGAAAAACCATTGGAGAAGAAATCTGGTCGAAATTTCGGACCGCCGGGCAGTAAGTTCATGATCTACTTTGTGGATGACATGAACATGCCTGAGGTGGACACTTACGGCACGGTGCAACCACACACACTTATTCGCCAGTTCATGGATTATAAACACTGGTATTTAAATGATTTTTTGCTTAGCTCCATATACAAAATCTTATTTACTTATAAAGCCTATCATAATGTCTATGGTTAAAATAAATTTAGAACGGACAATTAATTGAAACAGGTGTACAGCATAGTCCACTGAAAAGGAGTAGAAATGGAATTATGGGATAATACAAGGGCTATTTGCATTGATCTAGAGATTTTCATGCCTTACTGTTGAGCCTTCGGTCCCGGTTGCTATACGAACATCTATGGCAGTCATTACGGGTATTTGGAAACCTAAAACATCCGACTAGTCGATTTTGATATCGCTAATTGGTTGGAGGTCAGGTGGTAGCCGCTTCACGGAAAATATCTAAGTTCAGCCGACTAGAAAGCCGACTCTAGTCGAGTTGAAAAAAGGCTCAGAGATTGATAGGAATACAGACATTAATTAAAGTGTGGATACATAGTTAACGTAAAGGTTAGCCGACCCGCATACTTGTAGCTATTACTTAAATGATTGATGAACTAGTGTATAAATGGAAAACCCTTCAAGTTCTCGTGCAATACCGAAGAAAACAAAGCCTTTGGATTTGTTCCAGGTATGATAGACAAAAATTGGCTCTGAAGGATATATCGAACTGTATGTTTATGGCGTGCATGAACCCGACGGCTGGATCTTTTACTATAGATTCACGACTACAAAGACATTTCTGCACTTTTGCCGTCAGGTACCTATACTTGAAAGTTTTCTAAGTCAGAATGAATTTATGCATATTTTTTAGGCTCACGTGGGACCGAGTACATAGATTGGTTCTAGGATAAGACATGGTGCTATGTATAATGAAGTGTCAGTAGTTTTGGTACCGACCTGTACCATTCACGAGAGGTTTTGCCAGAATACTAGTAATTTCGATTACTCTTTAAAAAAAGCCAGCACATGACCATCTTTTAGCATCGGACGTTACTCGTGTATACTTCATTAAAAATTAACTCATTAACGTTGCTGTGAATATAAAAATTGCCTTGGAAACAAATAGAACCATTTATTTAAATTAATGGACGGCCTGACGGCTATGGCGACGGGATTCCACCAGGTGTGGCAGGTCGTCATAAGCAAGGTTACCGTGTCTTAGTGATATAGAAATGGCCATAGATAAAATTCATTAAAAGTAAAAACATTTTCTTAAAGTTATGTAATATTTGTCTATCGCAGTTTTCCAGGGCTGGATGCCTGCCAGCACATCTACAAACAGATTCTGTCCCAGCACTTGGGTAACCCGCTCAATAAATATGGAATAGCTGTTATACGTTACACCGAAAATTTAGTGAATGCCGCTCTCGCGCTGCATAACAAATTATCATCCGCATTCTTGCCAACTGCTATTAAATTCCACTACGTCTTCAACTTGCGGGATCTTTCTAACATATTCCAGGTAATTATGACAGATACAACTGTGCATTTATTCGGATTGACCAACTGTAAACGTAACTACGCGTGTTCTTACTTACCACACTTGATGTTGATATTCATTTAGTGTGTCGTCAGTTTCATTTTCTTTGTTAACTAATTGAAATCCAACGAGCACTCACAATATGACTGTGAAATTAATACAGTAGATATCCGTGCAAGCATTAAATAGATGTTCTCTTCTATAGGGTATGTTATTCACAACTGGAGATGCTATTAAAACTTCATCCGAATTGGTAAGACTGTGGATGCATGAAGCAACGAGAGTTTACTCTGACAAATTAGTTGATTCCTCTGATAACGAGGCTTTTGCGAAACTAATCACTGAAGTTATTAAAAAGAACTGTGAAGTGAGTTTGCCTTATATTTCTACACTTTTACATAACTTTCTTATATAATACTTATAAGAAAGTATTATCTTATATTGATCCCTAGCCCTGACTGAATGTCTAATATTAACTCCTTCATTGGTAGAGACAGTTGACCCCCGGGTCATCTGTTTCTCTGGGACAGAAGTATCCGTCTATTCTCAGCCGGGCTGGTATGTAGTTTAAGCCTTACTTTACCTTCTAACTTTAACGCAATATTACCCGAGTATTCATTATTCCAAATATTTAATGTTCCCAGGACTTCGACGAAAATGTGGTTTTCGAAAAGCCGTTGATTTACTGTCATTTTGCTGAAGGAATCGGCGATCCTAAATATTTCCCTATTCGGGAGTGGCCACAAATTAAAAAATTGTTAGATGAATCATTGTCTGGATACAACGACCTTATCGCTACAATGAACCTGGTGTTGTTTGAGGATGCAATGTACCATATTTGTAGGTGAGAAACATCATGCAACAGTGATGCTTTGATTAGCTTTTTTCAATTCAAATTGCATTCACACTAAGTTTATTCTATCACAAAAATGGATAGATGATGATATCATGTAACTAAGTCTAATATGATACTGCACTATTTCCGCATTATAAACTAGTCTTTCGTAAGATGATTATAGCCCTGATGTAAAAGTGTAATGCGTTATTTCAAAGGCAAATCTAATTGCAACACAATCTCTCTTCGTTTGCCCATGATTCCAGCAACCCTTTTAAGTTCACCAGTCCATCTGGTCGGATAGCGTCCTACCTTCTATGTGACCATCTCCGTTTGGTCCTGAGCACTTTTATTAACAAAGATTTAATGTTCAGCTTATGGTAAACATATAAATAAAAATAAACTTTTATATTCTAAGGATTAACCGTATCATGGAAAGTCCTCGAGGCAATGCATTGTTGGTAGGCGTGGGCGGCTCAGGCAAACAGTCGCTCTCCAGACTCTCTGCTTTTATATCTTCGCTGGAGGTCTTCCAGATACAGCTTCGGAAGGGATACAGTATATTAGATTTGAAGGTTGATTTGGGTAAATAATTTAATTATTAGTTATTTAGGTTTATTTTGTAACGGGATATTGTAAATAAGATATTGAAATAAAATGTTATTTTAGCTGCATTAAATCTAAAGGCGGGTTTAAAGAACATAGGCTGTATGTTCTTGATGACTGACGGTCAAGTGGCTGATGAAAGGTTTTTGGTGCTCATCAATGACTTATTGGCCTCTGGAGAAATACCTGAGCTATTCGCTGATGACGAAGTCGAAAATATCATCAACGGAGTTAAGGCAGAGGTTCGTGAACATGGATGTATGTGTGTAAAGATATTATTATTCAACTAGCTTTTTCCCGCGGCTCCGCCCGCGTGGATGTCGGTTATCGGCTATCGGTTATCATTATAAATTGTAGCCTATGTGTTATTCTGATGTTTAAGATATATTATTGTAAAGTTTCATTAAAATCCATTCAGTAGTTTTCATGTGAAAGAGTAACAAACTTCCATCCATCCATCCATCCATACTTACAAACTTTCGCGTTTATAATATTAGTAGGATATTTATCGATGTACTAACTTTTAAACTCTCGCGTTCCATGATATACAATAAAGATAACGGGAACTATCGCGATCATGGTATAGGTACTTACATACCTTTGATTTGCCTGTCGTTTTGACCTGGTTACACCGGCCATGGTCACAGGCTGATTGGCTCAGCGGTGCACGCCCGCCGTCTTCGAGTCCGTGATTCTATCAGCACATTTTCGCAATTTTTGACATTTTTTTTTACCGTTACATACCACACTCACAATGTTTATCCGACTGCGCAGAAACGCGAGGTTGTATGTTTTGTATCACTGGATTCCATGTTGCAGATAATTGAAACCCATCTTCCCGAATGAAATTTTTGTGTATCTTGATTTCAATCGCTTCACGTACAGCTATTGAATAAAAGTGATGTTCCGTGGTGAGAACTTGCGTATGATGGAATTAAATTCAGTGATTGGTGCCTGCTTCTAGCAGATGTTCTGCAACCGCAGATTTGCTCGTCTGACTATTCTTTACAGCTGCGATGTGTTCTTTGACTCGTTCAGCAATAGTCCGCATTGTAATGGTAAGACATCCTTCTGTGTGCCCACGATGTTGTTTATTCTTATGCCTGTTGTTAGACTGTCGGGAAGGAGTTTGATTTTAATACGTAGCACCTATACCATGATCGCGTTAATTCCCGTTATCTTTAGTGTATTTATTGATGTGTTTTCAATAGCATAAAAACCGCAATCAACACACGATTAAAGTCTATGATGTAAATGCTTTCGTGGATTATTAATTTTGATTAAATCATAATTTTAAGCACTGATTGAACACTTGATTAATAATATTTTAACCCAAACCTAAAAAGCGTATTCTGTGATTTAATGAGAAAAATAAAAGAGATACTCATTTTCTATTACATCTCTTGATGAATTATACAATACCAATCAATCAAATCAATCAACTCACTGCAGTCCAATAACGCTAATATAAATACTAAAATGTTCTTAAGACAGTTTTGAGGTGTTTACTTATGTCTACTTTTTAGCCTATTTTTTAACAAATTTGAAGTTATTATGTTTGTATGATGATTCTATGCAGTTTTTTTTAGTTACGCCTATAACAGAAAGAAAAGCTTCGTGGAGCCTATCAGTCCTATTCCCTAACTGACGAGTACCCTTTATCCAATTGCGTATTTTATGTGTATTAACGAGCCTGGCTACCTTTAACGAGGTAAATCTCATAATTTCAGACAAAAGCTAGCGGCGTCCCTGATACACGTGAGAATTGCTGGAGATTCTTCGTCAATCGCGTAAGATCGACTTTAAAGGTGAGAGCGAGTTCTATATTATCGTTGAACGCTTTTAGTAGTAGTAGCAGCATGTGCTGTTCTGGAAAGGAAAGGGTAATTTTCAATAATTGTCCTTATTCAGGTTGTGTTGTGTTTTTCGCCGGTGGGCGCCACTTTGCGTATACGCGCACGCAAATTCCCATCTGTTGTGAGCTGCAGCGCCATCGACTGGTTCCATCAATGGCCTAAAGAAGCGTTGCAGTCTGTGTCCAAGCGCTTCTTATCCGAAGTCCAAGCGTTGCCGGTTAATATATTACAAATATCTTTTATAATGAATTGTGAAAGTATTATGAATTATTATATTATTATAAATATTTGTGAGAGTATTATATGGGTTCGAATCGAGCTGATTCGCTTCTTCTATCTTAATCGATTTGAATAGTTAGCTTACTAGCATCCTGGTTTAAGCTCCTGGGGATTAGCGTTATATAAATAATACGTCGAACGCGAATAAATATGGCATCGCCAGCCATTGAATTTAGTTGCAACTCTGTTTCGTTTTATAGTATATCTTACCGTCTGTTGTTTTAAGCTGTAATTGGCTGACAAAATGATTTTCTGAATGATGTGTCAGAAACATTATTATTGTGTTATTTTTTCACTAAGTATGCTTGATAACGATATTCTGAATTATTTAGATTAGTTAAAACACGATTTAACCCACGAATACGATCCAAAAACTATACTTTATCAGCTTTAGCCACCTGTTTAAGATCCTAAATCTACTAAAAACAGCTCACGTTCAGTTTTTACTTATTACAGGATCAATATTATTTTGCCTTCATAAACCTTTTAAGTTAAAAACTATGGAAAAAATACATGCTCTTAATATATTGCAGATAAATTTGGTTGATCCCGTAGCGGACTTTATGTCTCATGTGCATCAGAGCGTGAATAAGATGTCAGAAGTGTATTTTCAAAATGAGAAACGTTACAATTACACGACACCAAAGACTTTCCTCGAACAAATTGCACTCTACAGCAAACTTCTCACTGAGAAGTCTACAAACCTCATTATGATGATCAATAGGCTCGAGAACGGATTAGAAAAGTTAGCTTCATGTGCCGCAGATGTAGCTGTACTCAAGGTTAATATATCTAGGAAAATATGGCATTTTTTTGACCATTTATAAAAACATTATCAATTTTACAGTTTTGATCTAAGAATATTGCTAAATGTTCTGCTATAATTCACTCAGGTAACTTTAGCTGAACAAGAAATTATTCTAAAAGTGAAGAATAGAGCAGCTGAGGAGCTAATTGACGTGGTCGGGGCAGAGAGCGATAAAGTGTCTAAGGAAAAGGCATTTGGTAAGCAAATACATTATTATAGTATATATTTTATTTATTTTTTACTATAACTTATCATCCTCGTAGAGACGTAGTTTAATTATTGCATCCAGGCCCTAGATGAACTCGGAGCTCAGGGTCAGCCTTCCAGCTCGTCCTCCTCCACTTCGCATGACCTTGGACGTTCGTGTTAGTGAGGCAAATGGCATGCATGTCACCTTCCACAACGCCAAGGCATGACTTCTTGGGCCTATCCCTTTTACCTGGATCCGGGCACCATTGCCAGACAATTTTATTATAATTATCTTTTCCTAAAAAAAGCTTTGGGCCTTTCTATTTACGCCGTTTATTTGCGATGCATTTCGTTAGAATTACTATAATTACACAGTATATGGTATAAGACTACTATTACAGAATAGATAATAGTACTACCTACTACACTTTTTTTTATTGCATAGCTAGGCAAGATTAATACTTACAGTAAAGCAGATATTGTCATACATATTGATCAAAATTACAATAAGTATTTATAATTAACAGCCGCCGAAGAGGAAAAGAAAGTGAAGGTAATAGAGGAAGATGTAACAATCAAGGCTAAGATTTGCGCCGACGACTTGGCGAAAGCCGAACCTGCTCTGCTTGCAGCTCAAGAAGCCTTGAACACACTAAATAAGAATAATTTAACGGAGTTGAAGGCTTTTGGTTCGCCACCTGATGCAGTCGTCATGGTTACTGCTGCAGTGCTCGTCTTATTTGCAAAGAAAGGCAAATTACCTAAAGATAGATCATGGAAAGCTTGTAAAGTAAGATGAAGTTCATAGATTATTAAAAACCGGTTAAATTATGAATTCATTTAATTAAAGTCCGTGTTTCCAGATAATGATGGCAAAAGTGGATCAATTCTTATATGACTTAGTGTACTATGATAAAGAAAACATTCACCCAGATGTGATTAAGGTAAGCAATGTCTAATAGTCCGGTCAATTTAGACATTCAAAGTTACATAAATTTATAACTAGCTGAAAATTAGTGAAATCTTATCTTTAATCTTTAATCAAGGTTAAAGATAAAAAATGAGATTTTCGCTATTTTCAGCAAGTTTCAGCAAAATGGTAAGTTTTATCATAAAAATACCTGAAACAAAAATTGTAGATCATAATTTTTTTATTTAAATGTAAGAGTAACACGTTAAAAAATGTGCTAAGTGCTGCACTACCTCATAGGTGGTGTGGAAACGCTTGCATATTATGACGATTACAACTTTAACAAATTTTTGAATCGTTATATCTCGTAGGAAAAAATATTATCTACTTTTTTAAAATAATTCTATGTTCTACATTTTTGTCTAAGGTATTTTTATGATAAAGCTTTCCGTTTTGCTGAAAATTGCTGAAATCGCGAAAAACTCGTTTTTCTTACGGTCTTTGCGTTTTCGATATTGGATTAACGGCTCTTATAATACTTACTAGGTATGGCGTTTAGTTTATATGAGTTAATAATGAAGTTGAAAATGTTAGCTGTTAAACTATAATTCATTTCTGAGAAGATCCTAGATTAAGGGTTCTAGGTTAAATTGATATTGATATAAATAATTTTATACTGTGTTATCTCTCACAGGCAGTTCAGCCTTATATCAAGAATCCAGAGTTCCACCCAGATCTAATTCGAGCGAAGTCTGGAGCTGCAGCCGGTCTCTGTTCATGGGTGATCAATATCGTCAGGTTTTACGATGTATACGCGGTGGTCGAGCCTAAACGACGCGCTCTTAATGCCGCCAACGCAGAACTACAGGCCGCCAGGGACAAGCTAGACTTCCTTAAAGATCAAATTGGTGTAAATATTTACCGTGATTTTGTCTGCTTACATTGATTTTAATACAATTCTTCATGAGTTTTGAATTCTGGTTCCTAGGAATTAGAGGAAAAATTGGATGTGTTGATGAAAGCATTCCAGGAAGCTGTGAATGAAAAAATGAAATGCCAAGCAGAAGCTGATGCCACTAACTATACAATCGATTTAGCTAACAGACTTGTAAATGGGCTCGCTTCAGAGAAAATAAGGTGACAACACACAAATTAGGAATAATATATTTAAAAAGTCATACTTTTATAAAAATTAGTGTTTCTAATTAACAACAGATGGTCATCGACAGTCGTGAATATGAAGGAGTCAGGAGTGTTACTACCGGGTGACGTCCTATTGGTGACAGCATTTATTTCTTATGTAGGTTGCTTCACACGTGGTTATCGACTTCAGCTTATAAACGAAGATTGGATACCCGCGCTTGGTAATACAGATGTAAGTTTATAATTATTCCCCCTGAGTATCCTTAACGATTTAGTGCTAATACGCTCGTTTTAAGCACCAAGTAACTAGGTAACAATATCCATTGATGAAAGTGAAACGATAAAGAATATTTTACACAAATCTGAATACTAAAAATAGCTCTCTCCTAACGTTCACTCATATATACCACGTAACGCAAAATAATTTAACAATACTTATATAACGAAGCCTTAGACTTTTTTTTAAAGAATATTAGCAACTGAAATCATCTAAATTACTAATATTCCCTCTAACCCCTCCAACTAAGTTTAACCCACTCCTAACACAAGCAATTGAGTTCAATTGCTTGTGTTAGGAGTGGGTTCACGTCGGTAGTGTAATGGCCAGGAATCGAACCCGGACCTCTTGATCGTAAGGCCGACTTCTTAACCATTAAGCTAACTAGCTAGCTAACACATTTTGGTAGAATCTTGGTCGCCAGAGAATCCTGAGATAGTATTTACCTATAGCACACCTCGGAAGCTCTCGGAAAAATGTATGAAACAATCGCATTGTAATTACTACAAACATAGCTCGTGTACATGCACGATAGTGTTGATGTGTGAGAAAATTGAAAAAAAAAAATGTCATGGATGGCACTATTTGAAATTTGACCTAATTTTCGAGTGAGACAGCGTGATTTTTCTCACTCTATCCCTTGGTGTCATGATTTACGTCACATCCGACGGAGGCGACAATCCTGTTGTTACAAAAAGTTATATTAATGATTTTTACATTAAAACGTATTTCCATCTTTTTCTTCGCTTCGGAAGAAAAGAATATGGCGATACATTTTGGTCCTGTCAATCAACAGAATTGACACAAATAACAAAACAATACTACAACACGACTTTGATATGTTTATAGAGTAATTAAAACCGATTGTGTTTATAAAAACTAGCTGCTGCTCACGATTTCGTCCGCGTGAAATTTTTCATTAATTATAAATAGTCTCCGTTCCCTACGGTCTATAGGGCACATTTCTTAACCGATTGTCACCAAACATGGCATACATGTTCTTTGATTTAAAACATCATTTTTGCCTATAGCTTTTTTAATCGGAGGACAAAAGGGGTGCCTTTTCTGTCGCGTTATTTATGAACGGATACTGATGATCTTTGGCTGAAATATCCGAACATGATGCCTTACAGGTAGTTGTGGAAAAAAAAACATGAGAAAAGGCGGAGACGTTTGTTGTGGCTTTTTTAAGAACGGATTGACAATATTTATTGTTGAAATATCCAGGGAGCTATAAAATAAAGATACGTATCGTATAAAAGAAATATAAGTGAGGATACCAGATTTGATCTCCAGATGCCAAAAAACGATCTGGAACTCTTTACAGAACTACTAGTATTTATCCCTTAGTAATTAATGCTCCATTGCCAAGGGTGAGGTAGAATATTTCTTTATAAATGGTGTTTTTATTAAGTACCAAGGTTTCTGAACCTCAACTGAATGACACGGATTTTATGCCCGGTTTTTGTAATAACTATCCTAATACTTATTTAGAATTGTCAACGGCGAGTAGGAAATTAGAAAAATGGCAGTTGAGCACACTTTAATTTAATAGTGTTAATTTATTTAAGTATCAATTATAATTTATACTAAACGGAAATTCACGGAAAGATATCTATTTATATTTTTTAGAAACAAATGGTTTTAACCGCTCTATACTTTATAAAATTTAAGAATCATTATTTTGACAGCTCACGCCTATAAAGTGCGGCATTTATTTCGATTTGAATGTATCACAATTAATGTCGTTCATCATGGATTCCGTCATTGCCAGGTACCGCCCATTTTTTAACCCTAGAATGTTTACTAATTTAAATCTGCATCATCTGCTTTTGAGTTATAATCTTTATAATGTTAAAAAAATAATACACCTATAATCAATATCGGTCCACCATAATGTCACTTGACATGCTAGTTCTAGAGTTATTTTCTAAAAAAGCCCGGACTATATGAAAATTATTATAATTGATAAGATTTTTCACGAATTTATTCCTGGGCGAACCTGGCGTCCAGTTCATTAGTTTTTTTTACATGTTCATTGATGACCCTTGGTGGAACTTATTGTTACACATATTGAGAATACTTGTACTTTTTCTACAGTATTTATTATTGAACCTGACCAGTTTCGCAATGTTTATGAACATTTCTAGTCGTAAACACCTCTAGTGTTTAAGATTAGAAACATTTCGAATACATCAGTGTAAACTTTTGAAGTTACCATAAGGCGAAACCGGTCAGGTTCAATAATAAATACTGTGGAAAAAATACAAATGTTCTTACTATGTGTAGTTCATTAGTTATTTATACAAAAAGGCAAGATGCATTTGAGGGTTAAATTTCACTATAGTCATGTGTGAAAGAGAGGACGCCTTAAAAACCGAAGCTAGCCGAAATTTTCACTCTTCTTCCCGAAGTGTCGTTTCTACACATTTTACTGGCGACAACCTTTGTTTTAGGCGCCCATGAAAGCGCCCATGATTTTGACGTGCGGGAAGAGGAAATGAAATCGGTGGGAGGGGGTGAGCTTCCATTCTGTACGCTAGTACTATTATCTATTCTGTGCCTATAGCGTTTGCTGATCGTAAATTGCAGCCTAAAATAATGATGACGGAAGGATTAGACCCGCTGACGATGTTGACGGACGACGCACAAGTAGCTACATGGAACAATGAGGGGCTGCCCACGGACACTATGAGTACGGAGAACGCTACCATCCTCACCAATTCAGCGCGTTGGCCACTCATGATCGATCCACAATTGTCAGTTCATTTCTTATCAGTTAACTTAAGTGTAACACATTAGCAACATTTTATTTCATTTATTATTAGTTGTTAGAATTTATTTTGTTTTTAAACCTCGTGTCCACTATGACAATACATGAAGAAATAGGGACCCTGTAAAGCGGAGCGTCGTCGATGTCGCTCAAGATTACATTTCAGCGGCAGATCTACAATTTTATTAACAAACTATTTTATTATTATATAACTATTATTTATTATTTTATTATTGTTATTTTATTATATAACTATTTTATATTTATTTTATTTTATTTCGAAGACAGATGAATGCCATCCGTAATAAAATTATTACTTTTTCCTATGCAGACAAGGAATTAAATGGATAAAATCGAAATTTGGTGACCCACTTGTGGTGATACGATTAACGCAGCGCAATTATCTAGACCGAATTGAGCGTGGTGTAACCAACGGAGATGTGGTGTTACTAGAGAACATCGGTGAGACCATGGATGCTGTACTTGACCCGCTGCTCGGTAGAGTGCTCATACGGAAAGGAAAAGTGCTCAAGGTAAAACTTTAACACCTTTACTATCGATTGTCTATTAGAGATTATTTCTCAAAACGAGCTCAATGGATATCCATTGAGTTCGTTTTGAGAGATACTCTCTTTTGATTAAAGACACATATGTCTTTACCTGAATTTTTCACTTTTAGACATACCTATTACATATTCTTACTATTCTTACTCGTATAACATCATCATTCATCATCTAAATTTAGACGTCATCCTGATTGCATTCGAGACCAAGATGACCTCGGAGCTCAGGGTCCGCCTTCCGGCACTTCCTCCTCCACTTCGCACGATCTTGAAAAAAATCATCTAGAAGGCTCACTATAGCCTTTTAAAGCGGTCATGTTCTAGGCGAGAGAGATGGAAATCTATATAGGTTTTTTGCCCCATCCCTCTTTCTCGCCCCGAACACGAATGATATAAAAAAGTTGCTTACAGATATCATGATATTCTTACAGATAGGAGACAGGGAAATAGATTACCACCCGAACTTCCGCTTTATAATACAAACAAAGTTAGCAAATCCACATTATCAGCCGGAAATGCAGGCGCAGTGTACTCTCATTAACTTCACTGTAACCAGAGATGGGTAAGCACGTTTTATGTCATGGAGTAGGTAATCCCAGTACAAAGGTTAAGGCGATCTTGTAAAGGTAATTACTAAGGGAGATGAATCAGAAAAAGTATTTGATTTTCCAGTGGTAGTCGTTTTTAACATGTTTTAATGTTCGTACAGACTAGAGGAACAACTTTTGGGTGAGGTAGTAAAAGCTGAGCGGCCAGATTTAGAAGCTCTGAGAGCCGGTTTGACGAAACAACAAAACGACTTCAAGATCACGCTAAAGACTTTAGAAGACGACTTACTCAAGAGACTGTCGTCTGCGGGGCCCGATATATTGAGCGATTCGGCTTTGGTCATTAACTTAGAAACTACTAAGAAGACTGCTGCTGATATTGAAATCAAAGTAGAGGAGGGTAAAGTCACTGCCGTCAAAATTGACGAAGCGAGGGAGAGATATAGGTTAGTCTGTAAACAGATTGTACTTAGAAATGAGTCTACCTATTTAGATCTTTTTAAACCACTAGTTTGACTAACAACCAACTGACTAGTTCGCTTGATGGTAAGTAAGTACTTAATTGTATAATAATATAGATGAGGTTTACAATACAAGTGGCCAAAACCTTATTATCTCAATAATGTACCTACAGAAGAACTCATCCATATCATGTATACAATAGAGATCTTCTAACAAAGCTTAGGCCCGTATTCTAAAATGCCACTCAGCTGAACCTCGATTTACGTGGGAAAAGATTGTATACACATTGACAAACTTGACAGGTTGTCTGGCAGATTGTCTATAAAATTTTTCCTCAGATTAATCGCGATTCTGCCGAGTGACATTCTAAAATATGGGCCTTAATCTACACATTGACTGTGACTATGACTATTATGATTGTTCATAGGTTAATCTATGACTGACTATGCTAAATAAACTAATGCCTTGTAAATATATACAGGCGTGCAGCGACCCGGGCGTCTATGCTATATTTTATCCTGAATGAAATATGTAAGATCAATCCCATGTACCAGTTCTCTCTGAAGGCATACAGTGTGGTGTTCAAGGAAGCTTTGCGTACTGCTGAACCTGCTGATGACTTGGAGAAACGTGTGCGGAACTTGCTTGACAGTATAACTTTCTCGGTCTACGTATACACCTGTCGAGGACTATTCGAAAGGGACAAGCTCGTGTTCTTGTTTCTTGTGACGCTACAGGTATAGTACATTATTATTACATCTTCAACTCGAACTTTTATTAATATAAATTACATTACACATTGCATAATTACACGCCTCTTTCCAACAGGGATAGAGTTCCGAGCTCTTCGAAATAAACCACAAGGTCGTCTCCAATATTCACTGTAATCATCATTACCACAGTCATTACCTTGGTTATACTAATATTTATGTTTTAACTGTTGTATATAACACTAAAAATGCTTCTTTGAATAGGTTCTTCAATCAGAAGGTAGACTGGATTTGAGAGAGTTGGATTTTCTGCTGAAGTATGCTGTGGCGCCCGAAAATTCACCGTATTCATGGTTGTCTAACAATTCCTGGGGCGGTATTATAGCTTTAGCCAGGATGGAAGCTTTTGAGGACCTCGACAAGGAAATTGAAGGTGCTACTAAACGGTAATTATCGTTTATATAAAGTGTAACAAAATAAAATCTCGGAACTTTGTGTGATTATTAACTATCGGAAAATATGCGTAGGTAATGAGCCAATTCTCTAAAATTCAGTAGTAAAGATTTCAAAAATTGACATCGATACCTATGCCATAACCACATCGATATGTCTAGCACATGGGTTGCAGTAAGCAGCTGGAGGTCAGTGACTGCTGGATGTTTCGTAGGTAAGTTTCATGAGCCGACGCGCAGGTATCATGACTCGAATTCCGAATTGCGGCCCCGTGGTAGTGTAAGCATTCAATGAACATGAGCGTGATATTAAATAAAATTCAACATATCGTTTTTTTTTTCAGTTATTGTTATCGATACTGATCAAGCCTCCAAAGTTCCGAGAGTAAATTTTGTTACACCTGATATAATTTCTTTTTTATGTCATGACTCGACGAAGGAAGAACTCCTATATAACTTTCTACCTAACCACTTGCAAATGGGGGACTGACAGCATCCACCATCTACGTATATGTCGGTAGATCATATAGAAGTTCATAGATAGGCATCCAAAAATACACAAATTTTAATTTTAAAAAGGATGAAACAAAAACTATTTTCTTAGTTTTTTTGGGATACTGTGTCAGTATCCCAAGAAAAATTAAATATAATAAATATAGTCCTATAAATTTAGCATTTTGAGTTATATTTTAGATGGGAGAAGTACACAGAAGGTGAAGCTCCCGAGAGAGACAAGCTGCCAGGTGACTGGAAAAACAAAACTTCGCTGCAGCGACTCTGCATCATGCGAGCTTTGCGGCCAGATAGAATGTCTTACGCCTCGAGGTAAACAGTCACCTTAGTAAATTGATTGAGTCACATTATGAGCAGGTACATGATATCGTGAATTTATCTTTTTTATTTGTATTGAACTAAATGAATACTTCTGCAGGAAGTGTTTTTGTCTAGTTAACATAAAAGAGACTGCCCGAACTAGTTTTCCGATATTGGTAATGGCTGCCTATCGTTTTCTGAGTAACTTTTTGCTATGCGTATAACACAACGTATTCTAATTACCTACTGTTGTTGTTACGGCAATAGTGCATTTTGCGAAGAAATTCTTGGATCAAAGTTTGTTGAAGCCCGTACACCCCCATTGGAAAAATCTTATCAAGAAAGCAATTCCACAACGGCTATGTTCTTTATTCTATCACCTGGTGTTGATCCTTTGAAGGTACGTATAGACTGAAATTTTATAGCCGTCTTAAAATGGAAATCAGGTTAGGTACTTAAAAAAGCTAACAGTAGGTACCACTTGAAAATAACCAAATAAAAAGGTCCCACTAGACGTACAAATACTAAAATCAGCTGTAATTTTAATTTTTTTTTAAACAGTTGTATAATACTATAGGTATATTGTTTGTTTAGTCACTTTTACCGAAAACAAAGTAAGTACCTAAGTAGTTAAAAATGTTTAAATAATAAATACTAAACATCTCATTTTATTCCATACATTCTTCTCAAATTAAATCTCAGTTAATGCTTTCATTGCCACTCTACAAAATCTATTACCTACAAAAACGAATTATGCCAAACTTTCTATGCCAAGTACTAATCTAGCTCATCTGTTGTTCCAGGACCTAGAAAAGTTGGGTCGCAAGTTGGGCTTCGCAACTGACAAGAAGAACTTTCATATAGTGTCATTAGGACAAGGTCAAGAGGTGGTGGCCGAAGCAGCTATGAGTGTAGCCGCCGTTAACGGCGACTGGGTTATTTTGCAGAATATTCACTTGGTAGCCAAGTGGCTTGCTACCTTAGAGAAAAAGATGGAGGAGTGTTTCGAAAACCCGCTGCCAGAATATCGGTGAGTATATGCTTTGACTGTAGTTTTTACCGCTAATGACGTTTTTGGGAAACTATTTTATTTACAACTTTGTTATCTGTTTATCTATCACACTCACCAAGACCCTGGGTTTATACACGATCTAAAGTGTATACGGGTAAAGATATGGTATTACGGAAAATATGCTTTTTATATAGAAAACAAAGTCAGAAAAAGAAAAAGAATTCACCAGCTTTTTAAGCAGTAATTTACAATTTTGTATTTGTAAATACAAATACAAAATTGTAAATTTGTAAATACAAAATGGTTATAATCTTTTAACATGTCCAAAAGGTTATATCTGAGTGCTGAGCCGGCAGGTGACCCTGCGTACCATGTGATACCGCAGGGTATTCTGGAGTCTGCTATTAAAATAACCAATGAACCACCTATTGGAATGTGGGCGAACTTACATAAGGTATGCATTGCTTTTACTAATATTAAACAGAAGCTCATATCACAAATGCCAATATTTATGTAGTTGAAATAATTTAATAGGCGTATTATGTTATGCTTATGACAGATACCCTAAGTCATAGAAGGTAATACCGCTACCAAATATGGTACGAGTCGAAAGTAACGTAAAATGTAACATAAGTTACATTTTGGCAACGATGCGATCACTCTGTAATTTGAATCGATTATTCTCACAACCTATTTAAGACACTCCAATCCTAGACTACAAGTGTCATCATGCACCTATTAAATTATTTCAACTATAGTGCTATTGACGTCTAAAGATTCTGTGAGATAATTTAGATCTACGGTGGATCTAATAGATAAGTCCCCTTTTTACCGCACTGCCAAGAAGAGGTTTGTTTTTTGAGGGTATCTTGTATGTATGTTTGTAATATTCGCTATTACCTCAAATCTTCCGAACCACCGTATGGAATTCGATGATTCATGTTGCAAATGATAGGTATTTATTGCACATATCATAACTAAGAACTATAAAATAAAATAAATTATTAAAAATAAAAAAGATCGAAACAAGCTTTAGAGCAGTCGGTTCCCCTTTTTCAAATCTCAAACAAGAGGAAAATAATGGGAACAGCCTACTATAAAGCTTGTTTCGACATTTTCAGCATCAGTCGGGTTCTTTATTTTTAATAATTTATTTATTATTAATTATGCAAATGCTAAATAGTTCTTTTGGCTCGAATTTTATGTATTTGTCTGCTCAATCCCCTCTTGCTTCTATTGTTTTATAGTTTTATTTAACAGAAATTTGGTAATACAATACTTAATTAATTCGAACGACCGAATTCAATTGTCTTTATTTCATTTAGTCTTTAGACAACTTCAGTCAGGAGACCCTAGAAATGTGCAGCAAGGAGGCTGAGTTTAAGGCTGTGTTATTTGCGCTCTGCTACTTCCATGCCGTGGTCGCGGAGAGACGCAAGTTCGGTCCACAAGGCTGGAACAGGTTATACATACATTCTCTACAATTAGCTTCATAAATAAAAATATAATATTCAGAAAAAAGAAGAAAGAAGCCACGGTAGCCACTTTCCATTAAGTGGGCCGTGTGGTGGTGTGCCACCTAAGTTGTATATTAAAAAAAATACAAGCAATTGCCACGTGTCCATGCGTGATAAATTTGAAGGCCTTATTTGTGTATTTCTCATAAGGTAAAATACCAAATGAGCTTACCATGTGTACGTACGTTTTCGTGTACGTGAATTTATTGTGCCCAACACAATAACCATGTGACGTAGCACCATAAAAAACAAATGCCAAATATTTGAGTGAACATAGCGGGTGTTTTGGCGTTGTAAGCAAAATGAAATAATGTAAAATGAACAAAGTCAAAGTCAAAAATCATTTATTTTGTATAGACCATTTAAACGGGGCTTACAATACATCAAATCAAAAACAATCTAGGCTAGTTTAGCAAATGTACCACCGGCACCGGTCCAAAACGCGGCCCCGACCTGAGGACACCGGTAAGAAACTCAGCGGGCATTTCTTTTGGACTATTTACAAACATTTGTTTAGTCTACTTAGTTTGAATACAATAGTTTGCTTGAGTAGCATGGTGCGAACAGCTCACTTCCAAGGTTGTTTATATATCATCTAAATATTCTTGGATTTTATAACAGCCTTTTTGGCACAATTTATCACAGTTTATAATTAGTTGTATCACATACTCAACCGACAAGGCGTTTACAGTGCCATGTAGTATTCTACCGTCCAATTTATATTTTTAAAGATATGAAATTTATTATTACCTAATTAATAACAGTAACAATCATACAATAACAATTAGGCACAATATAACATAATGACAATGGATACTATCTAAGTCAATTGATTACGTCAATCAAATTATTCAGTAAGTATTCAATGTCAATAAAATTTAACATAAATTAACAAAATAAACACAAATAATAATTTAAACAGGCATTCCTTAAAAGTAATTATTTTCTTTAAGCTTCTTATAGAATTGTACCCCCCGGGGTACACCATTATAGATCTTTGGACCCATGACAATAATACTTTTAGCACACAATGCAGTTTTGTGTCTCGATATAAAACTAGTACCAGAGTGCCGCTTAGTTTGAAGCGTCTCATAACAATTAAAGTTGCTTTTCACAAATACTGCTACTTCGTGGATACACACATACATACAGAGGAATGTCAGTAAATTCAGTTCTACAAAATATGGCCAGCTAAATATCTGTTGGATGGAGTTTTCAAAAAGCTCGTATATCTTTTCTGGGCCAAGAAAACGTCATCTCGGTCCGTGGAATTGCCTAAAAAATAATGCCATATATCTTATATTGCTAGCCACGTATGCGTTATAGGCAGTTTAGACCGTGAAGCGGTTCGCTGTTTTTGTTTAATTTTGTTGTTGTTTAATGACTAAACTGTAGACTAAACTTAGTTATATTTTCAAATTTATCCACAGGTAAATCCCTAATCTGTTCTAATAATTTTTATAGCGTAAGAAGCCGAACTTAATTTACTGGCTATTTCTTCAATATGCGAATCCCACTGTAGTTTGGCTTCTATACTTAAACATTTCATCGAATTTTGCAGAGTTTATCCATTCAACTTTGGAGACTTGACGATTTGTGTGTACGTTTTGTATAACTATTTGGAGGCGAACCCTCGCGTACCGTGGGAGGACCTGCGCTATCTGTTTGGAGAGATCATGTACGGAGGGCACATCACCGACGATTGGGACAGAAGGCTCTGCCGTACATTCTTACTTGAATATATGGCACCGGAACTGGTAAATAGTGGCAATCATAGAATTATAACGCATAGAAACGCAATACGCGCCAGTGAAGCCATTTTAACTTAGCCTGAAGGCTAAATACCGAATGACGACCCGTCAGTGCTAGCGATCAAGCGTCAAGGTCAAGAGCTCGCACATCTTTATTTAAAAATGACATATTGTGCAGTGAAAGGGTGCCACAATTCATCTCATAATTACCAAAAATATTTAAAGATCACATTTCATTGGTCCATACTTAAGGCTTCTTATATTTTCATGTAAAACATCGAAAATTTTAACGACGCCAATGTATGTCAATGTTGCAAACTTTTTAAATGTTATCATATCACCACTTTTTTTCTTATATAATTTAGGTACTTGCGTCAAATCATATATCGGTTTATCACATACAATACTCAGTTAAATAGTTTCAAGGCTACCACATAACTTGGTAAAAATAAATATTAAGTAATATGAAAACAAAGTTGGTAGGTATTTTGGAGCTCTAAGTACTGTTGTACTAACTGTACTGAGTATCGTTGAGTGGTGAATTGGCTTGTTACGAGAGCGACTGCAGTCTGACCGCCCAACCCGGATTTTGTCCGTTGTTTAGCAGGTGCATGCAAGTGGTTCCTAAAGGTCTTAGTAGGGTCTCGTACATGTGGTCCTTCAAGAGTAATCAAGAGGGAAGTAAGTAGCCATTCAAAAGATTAGCAACGAGCATGTGATGACCGTGTTGCCGTATTCATAGGCGACGGTAATCGCTTGCCATCAGATTAGTCGTTTGCTTGTTTGCGATTGTAGTAGCAGATAAAAAATAGCAACATTTTGACTAGTGTTTTGAATTATTCTTTTCCCGTTTTGTACCTAGTACCTATTTCCAGTATTATATTATAAATTACGCGAAATAAATAATGAAACTTTTAAGCGTTTTTAGACATTTAAATTTAAATTCTACGTAGACACGATTTAATTTTTTTCCCTATTTATAGGGTTAATGTTGTTGTGTGGCATTATTATAGGTGCGCTTGTGTGAGGGTCACTGATCGTAAGAACGTATAGTGTACACCTACACATACATATCACTTTGGCTTCACTTCCGTCGTACCGATCTTAACGGACTATCAGTCTAAGTCTATGGTAGCAATTACGTTCGTTTTTATTTATTACCAGAATATACGTAAACCTGTTTTGAATGAATTCAGGTGGATGGTGAGCTGCAACTCGCTCCTGGGTTCATATCACCACCCAACTCTGACTATGTAGGCTATCACGCTTACATAGATGATTATTTGCCTGATGAAACGCCATACCTGTACGGACTACATCCTAACGCTGAGATCGGCTATTTGACCACTGTATCTGAAAGACTGTTTGGTGTAAGTGTTTTTAAGGAATTATTATTATTAAACCTCGGTATTCAATTTGCCATAACATTATTTTCAGATAAAAAGCAGTTCTACAATTTCCACACTTAAAAAAGTGACCCCCCAAAACTTCAGGCTGCGACTATGCCTGCCGGCTGAGGCTCAGTTGTTTAAGATAGTGTATAATAATATAGGCTCAGTTGTTTAAGATAGTGTATAATAATATAGGCTCAGTTGTTTAAGATAGTGTATAATAATATAATATTTTATTACGAGTAAAAATATTAAAAGCCCCTAATCATTATAAATGTTAGATCAAAATATCTTTTTAGGTGGTATTTGAAATGCAACCAAGGGATACGGGTGCTCAAGCTGGAGGAGGCGCTACTAAAGAGGAAACCGTGAGTGACTTATAATTAAACTATTATTTTAAATTACAAAATATTCAATACGTGCAATTTTACCATAAGGTGCTCGTGAATATAAAAACAATTTCTGCCACCTTCTAGGTACGCCTACTCCTAGATGACATCCTGGATAGAGTTCCAGAACCTTTCAATCTCCAGGAATTAATGGCGAAAGTAGAGGAATTAACGCCTTACAACATAGTGGCGATGCAGGAGTGTGAGCGAATGAACCGTCTCATGGGAGAGATTAGACGGTCTTTGAAGGAAACAGAATTAGGACTTAAGGTAAGGTTAGACTTCTAGTCAGCAAACAAATGTTTCTATCTATAAAACAATTCTTGTGATATGAATATTAGATTGTGTTTAATTAATATCGGTTAGTACATAAATTGTAGGCTGCACCAGAATATAACAGTCTGGACACTGGACTGGATTACTCCCTGGAATGGGCATATTCCAGTGATGGCTCACAAAATTATTTACCTATTACGTATTACAAAGCTACGTGGTTGAGAAGAGTGTTCAATTTAATCTTTGACTTGAAATGACAGGGTGAACTGACAATCAGCAGCGACATGGAGAAGCTAATGGAATCTCTGTTCATGGACAAAGTGCCAGACCAGTGGACGAAGCTGGCATATCCCAGTCTGCTGGGTCTTGCATCCTGGTTCTCAGATTTATGCTTGAGATTGACAGAGCTCGAGAATTGGACTGGGGATTTCAATGTAATTGTTTTAGTTTGCACATAGTATAAAAGTAAAATTAATTTAAACAATCGATTGCAGTTGCACGTAATCTTGCTTTTTTTTTAGATAATATATAGACTGATACGTTAATAATGATGGTTTGTTATACATAAAATTTTAAATAACTTTTCAGTTGCCCCCGGCGGTATGGTTGGCAGGGTTTTTCAATCCACAGTCATTCTTGACTGCCATCATGCAGCAAACGGCGCGAAAGAACGATTGGCCATTGGACAAAATGTGTCTCAACTGTGACGTCACTAAGAAGAGTCGACAAGAGTTCAAGTGAGATACAAAACAGTTTTTGCATATTCAATATAAATAATATAGTAAAGGTGAATAGGCGAAATCCATTCTCTTAGGTAAATAGGTACGCTGACCAGTGCGTTGCGATTGCGTGAAAGAGAACATGATAAGGTATGTGTAATGAGGAGAATTTATTTTATTTCGCTATCATTATTCAATATGTGTAGTAGATTCTACCAAGTGCCATCAATTTCCAGTATAAACAGTCGTTAGTAGATAAGTAGGCTTTCTGCAGGGTTTTCTTGTCATGACCTTTAAGACAGCTCTCTGAGCCCTCTACAGGCCGATTACATGGTTTTTAGCAGCTCCTCCCCAAACTGTGATGCAGTAAAGAACTATGGATATAGGGCTGTGTAGACTGATTTCAGCGTGTCCAGCGTAGCAGACCCTCTTAGGGTTTTAAAAATAGGGATTAATCGTCTCAAACGTGTGGTCACAACATATTCCACTTCAGACCAGAGTCGATGTATGGAAGACAAAGACGTGTTACGACAATACCGAATATATTTGGTAGGCCGATTATGGTTTTGATTCTGTAGGTACCATTACTACAGGATCGTAACTGGTTGTTTATGAACTTTAAAAGTCCTTAATCGATCTATTTTGCAGTGCTCCGCCTCGTGAAGGTGCGAACATCTGCGGTCTCTACATGGAAGGCGCACGTTGGGACACTGCTACAGGAGGTATTGTCGAATCGCGCATGATGGAGCTCTTCCCAATTGTGCCTGTTATATTCATCAAAGCAGTGACACAGGACAAACAGGAGACGCGCAATGTATACGAGTGCCCTGTCTATAAGATTCGGTTAGTTTTTAAAGTGTATTCAATAACGATCTACTCCATAAATGACGGAAATAGGAATCTACTAGTTATGTAGTGAATGACAGAAGTTGATTATCACAAAAATATTTATAAATCCTTTTTACGTTGGAATGCATGTGCTCACAGTTAATGTATAAGCAGTTTTAGAATCAACCGAAAACAATGATTATAACAGTTATGATGATAAATGAATTAGTATTTGCTGAGCTACTTTTGTTGCTGACTGTATATAAAATAGTAGAAAAGCTTTACTATTAGTACTCTCTACCTATCCTATTTAAACAAAGACGTGACTACCTAATTATGTAAGGATTGTGTTTTAGACCTTTAACACACCGATTCGGTCAGAGAAACATTTATTTTTATTATTCATACATTGTTAACAGAATGCGCGGTCCGACCTTCGTGTGGACGTTCAACTTGAAGACGAAGGACAAGCCGACTCGATGGACATTAGCCGGCGTCGCTCTTCTTCTTGGTGTTTAGTTTAATAGACAATAAGGGCGCGTATGTTTAAGTAGCATAACTATGTAGGTTAGCTAACAAGAGTATTATTAGTTTACAAAATACATCACATTTAATGTGAATTTATTGTTATGTTGCAAGAATAATAAAAGTTTAGTTCTTTTTCAAAGAGTTTTTTTAATTTCTTTCGAATTCATTGGTGTGAGAGGGCACATAACTAAACCTAGTCTGTTATGACAGTCGTTAACGCATGTCAAATACGTCAAATTCTATGCATTCGTCATTCTATTCCATCAAACGCCTGCTAGCGAATTGCCACTTGTCTAGAAGGGCAGGTTACCAGGTGATATCATTTGTTCGCGTATTTTTGTCTTGTCACAAGAAAAAGAAAAATAGTGGAAGCAATTTTCAACCTTATTAACATGACATGCTGTCGAGTTTTTTTTTTCATATATTCATAATCAGCGTCATCAACTAACGCGAAAAGACACGTAACTAAGAAAATGTCATTAAGGTCGAAAATTGCTTGCAGCCGCTGTTTGTCTTTTTGTGATCCGATATCGGGACAACACAGTGGTGTTGGCTCCGATAGCCGATATCGGGCCGGACGATGTAAAAGACAGACACATATTTTTTTTTTATTTTTTTTTTTTTTTTTATTTATTTAGGAAACAAACAGTCACATACAATTTTTACATACAATAGTTCAATATATACTTACAGACTTAGAGATCCATTACATATAACTATAATAATATATATTTATCACAACATAATACACACAAAAAATGAGTAATCATAAGAAAGAGTAGGTACGTGCAGACAAGAAGACAAGAGTACACATACAGGGACAAACAACGAATTCAAATTCATTACGCAAACAGCCTCCAAAAGCCGACCCAAACCCACAGAATGCCAATGCGATGGGTAGACATTAGCACTCTATGAGTCCAGGCCAACCTTCAAAAGCCGCTCGCGCAATTTAATTTTGTATGCAGCTAAACTATTGCTGAACACATCCAAGCCTCCAAAATCCCCATTATATGTGTCAACACTACGTCTAAAGAAGTTATTACTGGTATAAATTGTTCTATAAAAGGGTACCGAAAACAGGTCCAAGGTCCGAGAACCGGGTCTGGGCACTCTCAAGCTTATCTTTTCTAGAATGTGGGGAGCGTCAATGTAGTTATTTAAGATTTTAAATAGAAATACCTGATCGAACATTATCCGTCGGTCAGGAAGTGTAGTTAACGAGTGACGGTCAAGTGAACTCTCGTATGATGCGTATTCATGATTCCCACGATAGTCTAATGATTTAATAAACTTCTTTTGAACTCTCTCAATACGGTTAATATGACAAGCAAAATACGGACTCCAGACTATGCAACCAAAATCTAAAAGCGATCGAACAAAACTGTAATACAACACTTTCAGAGTATGGGGATCTTTAAAAGGTTTAGAAATCCTAAGTATAAATCCAAGTTGACGGAATGCTCTGTTAACAATGGAATCTATATGTAAGTTATAGGATAAGTTAGAATCCATGAGTACACCCAAGTCGCGTACGGATGTGACTCGACGTAATAAATTATTGTTAATTTTATAATCAAAGACATAAGGATTATGTTTCCGGGTATACGATATAACAGAACATTTGTCAAGATTCAGGTATAATTGATTCAAAGAACAATACTCAGATATTCGTTCCAAATCAGATTGCAGCTGCCAGGAGTCACAACTACTACCTACTGCTTTGAAAATTTTAGCATCATCAGCATACAACAAAATGTTTGAATTATGGATTACCTCATCTATGTCATTGATGTACAAAATAAAAAGCAATGGTCCAGCATGGGATCCTTGAGGAATTCCCGATGGGATTTTCAGGAACCGTGAGACATAACCCCTTATAGATACAGCTTGAGACCGGTTCTTAACATAAGAATGAATCCAGCGGAGTAGATCGCCATGTATACCTATAGACCATAGCTTCTCTATGAGTAAGTCGTGATTAATTTTATCAAATGCTTTGGTAAAATCGGTATACACGACGTCCACTTGAAGCTTACTGTCCATAGACTCCACTAAAAAGTTCGTAAACGTGAGCATATTTGTTTCAACAGATCGTCTTTTACAGAAACCATGTTGGTTGAGAGAGATATGATTTTTCAGCGCATTAGCCAGTGAGGCAGTCACAATCTTTTCTAAAATTTTACCAAATAAATTAGTTTTAGATATAGGCCGATACTGGGACACATCATTCCTTTTTTCACTTTTCGGAATAGGCGTTATGAGAGCCTGTTTCCATACTGCTGGAAATATGCCATCACTCAGTGATCTGCTGTATATAATGTATAAAGGTAACGTCAATTGATCAGCACAGCTGCGAATAAATATGGGATGTATACCATCATACCCTGCTCCCTTGTATATGTCAAAGCTTTTTAGCTCTTTATAAATAACCTCCATAGTGATACTCACCGAATTGAGATCGACCGGGGAGTTTAAGGGTGGGCAGTTAAAATCATATGAAACCGGACGCGCTACACTTTGAACAAACACAGAATTAAAATATTCATTAAACAAATTGCTAGTGTCCTCGCCATTTCCGGATACCCGTTCATTAAGTTTCATCATTTGAGGGATGTGACTAGACGGTAACTTAGACTTAACGTATCGCCAGAATAATTTGGGGCATTTTTTAATGTTTTCTTCGCTAAGCCTAATGTAATTACGATACTCAACCTCCTGAAGGCGCGATTCCCGTTTACGTAGTGTTGCAAATGTTTGATAGTCCAAGGGATTTCCGTATCGTTTCCACCTGGTATGATATTTCCTTTTTTCTTTACCTAATTTAATGAGCGGAACAGTATACCATGGTGGATAGCGAGTGGTGTCAATCATTTTACGGATGGGAACGTGTTTAGTAATTATACTATTTAAAATATCATAAAACACGTGTACTATAGAGTCCATACTAATATCACTGGTAACTGTTAATTTAGAATGCCATTCAATGGATGCCAACTCAGCACGAATCGCATCAAAGTCAGCACAGTGAAAAAGTTTTCTAGTAATAAATCTTTGGGGTAACGGCCGGAAGGTCTCTAGTTGTAGCTCAAGCACTAATGGTTTATGATTAACATCTTCTTTGGTTAAGGGATCATTACATGTCGCCACAGTGCAGTGTTTATTACAGAATACTAGATCTAATAACCTATGATTAATATTAAAGGAAGAATTAAATTGCTTTAGATTTGTGAAACTCATAAAATCAACTGTTAATTGTACCAAGGAATCATTACCAGGATGCACCAACATAGAACCCGAGTCATTGTCATAATCCCAGATCGCGTACGTCACATTAAAGTCACCCACTATTAGAAATATGTCATTAGGGTGCTGCACTATTAGGTTACTTGCTAATTCGTAAATTAAATTCAATTCCGTCTCATGTCGAGGACTATGAGGTATGTATGCACAGCAGATGTGCACAAACCCGGATCCAGAACCCGAGACTGCATTTCTAGGTTGAGAGACGGGGATACTCACCCATAGGTGATCTGAATGCGCAGTCGCATTCCATTCATGTCGTAGAACCGGGCTCATTTCACGACGCACAGCGATAACGACTCCGCCACCCAGCTTCATACCGACAACAGAAGCATCCCTATCACGACGAAAAACTACGTATCTGTCGTCAAAGTATTCTGAACTATTGAAGTTATCATTTAACCATGACTCAGTTATACAACAAATATCATACTCACCAAGTAAAAAGTTATTAAAAAAAGAGTGAGATTTAGTTCGCAGCCCCGCCACATTCTGATAATATATGGTCATTAAATGAGAGAATGTATCAATGGAAGGTAAAATTTAATAATTAATATTTTTTGTTTATTATAATAAGGCCTAAAGATACCCAGAACCCTTGAGGAATGACAATAGTGATTGAGGCTATTATTTTCAATATACAAATAAACAGCAAAACAGAACAATTTATCCAGCAATAACTCAGTCCGAGGCAGTTTACCTATAATAAGCACACACACAACCAAGATGTGGATACCTGTAAGACAGTTGAATAAAATATCACACAGAACTTTCCTACAAAGACAATAGTGATTGAACATTTTCAACTTTAAAAGTGATAGGCTATCACTTTTATTATACAAATAAACAGCAAAACTGAACAAATCATCAAATTCAATCTGAGGCAGTTTCACCAGTACAAATATACACATAATCAAGAAGTAGGTACTTGTAACACAGTTAGATAAACGGTTATAAAATGGTATAAACACAGCAAGAACGTGATGGCATAGTCATATTATACGGGATAAGTCTTCAACACTCGAAATACGAATAAATTTTGAAGTATCGGCCCTTCTCATAAATATCTTACAATCACGGACCCATAGGTATTTATAACCGTACTGTTCTTTAAGTTCTCGTGCGCGTTTCAATAGTTGTTTGTTCGCCGGCGTTAGATGATCGCTTACATAGATGCTAACAGCGGGGCCCGACAAACCAATGTCGGTGGTAGTGATTCCTCGACGCGTACGTACCGCAGCTAACAGCTGATCTTTACTGCGCTGCCTGATAAATCGCACTATGATGGCTGGCGGTCTGTTAGATACATTTTTTTGCTCGAAACGACGTACGCGGTGAATACAGTTGATATCGGTAACATCAAACGACAGTCCCACCTTAGTGTAGATGCTAGACAATATGTTATTTAGGTTTTCTCCTTTGTTAAATGGGACCCCGGATATTTCCAAGTTATTGGTCCTAGCTTGCTGGTCTCGTTCATCATTCTCCTTCTTCAGTTGCGCATTTATGTTACGGAACTCCCTGATAGCACCGTTAGCGAGGTTGAGTTCTTTTTGCAACGAACTTATTTGAGATGTAACCAGTTCCAAACTTTCCAGACGCCCTTCCATTACCTCCATTCGTGTGTTCACTTCCCTACAGTGAGAGGCCAAATCCTGAACCGTTGTATTCAGTCGATTAACATCTGACTTCATTGCATCAAAGTCCTTACGAAAATCCTTCAATTCCTTAAAAATATCGGCCAGACTAGGCGTACCAGTACTTCGGCAACCAATGCAACGCCAGTTATCCCTTTTTTCAGAGGTCATCCTGCGATAGGTAGTTTCCAGAAGGCCAGAACAATTGAAATGTAGGTAGGTATTGCATTGACTACATAAAACTCCATCAGACACACCGTCACCACACTTCGCACAGAGACTCATTATAGACAGGTATAATAGGCAGTCGCAGTAAAAGAAAAGAAAAAAATCGACTGTAGGCACTTCACTTCAACATAAAAAACGTATACTATTATTGTGATCTACTCGACGCGCGTCGTGTTGTATCAATAGGCACGATTAGTGCTACGCGACTGATATCGGATTTCGGATGACTGTGAAAACGCTCTACATAGTCTGTGCTAAAAAAGCAAATGGCCGTATCGGGCTGATTTTATCCGATAAATGTGAAAACAGCACAAGGTCTCGGCTATTGGCGTCTAAAACGCTCTAACTGCGAATTCCAGCAATCTCAGCATGGCAGTCATCCAAAAAGCGACATTTGACGTCGACGTCGCGTCATTTCCGATCGTTTGTAAGTACCACATATGGCAGATCTGGAAACATGCTAATTGGGAATTAAAGGTTAATGAGGAAAATGATATACCACGACCACTGATTTTACCTATAAAGTTGGGACGCCACGGTGAATAAACTGAATAAACACCTAACCTGTCCTGAAAGGGTAGGAAATTAAACGAATGTTACAAAGAAGTAGTAGGGTTTTTTCCATGGAACAGAAACAGAACAGTTTTTTCTGTTCTTTGATTTTTTCCCTATGTTGACTGTGGGCTCATTTGACGACCACAACACCGGGGGTAGAGCTTTTGAAGTTTACAAAGTATGCTTTATAAACTTTTGAAGCAGACTCAGACAGTATCAGCTCGAGTTTGACTAACAAAGTACTCAAAATGATCATATCTCTATCTTTAGTTCAGCCGATAATACCACCGAATCACAGAAATATATTCTAGTATATTTCTGTGCACCGGATAATACAATTCAAATCAATAAAACAGTTGGACTTGGTATTAAGGTCACTTTGAAACTTTGGTAGTCAAGATTTTGTCTTGTGTTATCGATCTGGTGCTGTCTGTACGTACTAAAATTTCACCTATATAATAAAACCTAGAACATGTAAATATTTTTATAAGATTGTGGTGTACCAGGATGCAGGGGAGCTAAGTTTAATCCCGAGGATCTTGGTGAGGTTCCATACACTGTGTAAGAACGATCGTGTTTGGAGCCATAGTCCAGAGGGAGTTGGATGGAGTAACTGCCAACATAACACCTTCGCAGCCTGTGGTCGCAGCAGTTGGTGGGCAGAGAACTTGTCTGCCAATAAGCTGTAACTTAAGTGTAAAAAAATCTTATACATCTATGCAATGACTTGAACTGGCAAGAAATATTCGAAATTCAAAATGCAGGTTGCTATGGAAACAACAATACTGTACACAAATGCTGTGAAGTACGACGGTACAACAACACTTTTCTAGTATTTACTGAAAGTTTTTAAAACATTTTTTGTTTTAATAAAATGATTTAATATAAATCGAATTGTGTTCTTATGCTTGTATGGATATTGTATAGCACATCATGGGTGACGTAAGTAGTTCCAGATACATATTATGTTTCGTAATGTTTACTTTTCATGTCTGGCTTTTACAAAATGTATCTTTAGCAATCCACTAACACCTCCTTCCTGTATTATTCGAACCTTATTTTTCTCCTACGAGCTGCAGAATTAGCATGAATACAAGAACTGTAGTGTTTGTCAGGGTTTTTGCATAGCGGATAACACATAGGGAATCCTCGATTCAGCTACCTGGTTGGCGCACTTGTAGTTAGTTGGGCTGTTGGTGCAAAAGGTCTGAGGTTTGATTCCAAGATCGTGTTTTGAGTGTTTGTGTTAAAAAATTCTCACGCGATACACTACCATTGAAAACAGAGAACAGATACTAGCTTCTACCTACTTAGTACGAAGAAAAAAAAATACAGCACCTTAGCTACTAACGCCACAGTACCTACATATTACAAGTATTGCACTTACATTTATGTTTATTTTTCAGGAAAATGTTGATCTCCGTTTGGAGTTCATGAGCGAATATTTACTTCGCACACTAAAACAGAAAGTCGATAAATGGAATAAGTTTATCACTAGTGACGAACGGGTAACGTTATTGTATAATTCTAATAATGCTATATGTATCCTACCTCCTATAAAACCCAGAATAATAGGTAGATGCAAAGAATTATATGTCGTCTTATTTTGCACCAAAAAGCAGCCAATTCAGCAA